>CM064918.1:29058896-30546396 GCA_032727855.1 Quercus ilex subsp. ballota | reverse complement strand
ATTTGATTTTATTTTAAATTCCAATTACAACAACCTTAGTGACTTCTCTAGATAAAATCGAGATTAGCATAATTTTGGTATTTGTCAAAAGTAAGTGACCAATCCCTGAGGACGATACTCTTCTCATCACTTTACTATAAAACTACGATACTGTGCACTTGCAGTTTTGCATCGATCAGCTTGAGCCTAAGGCGTTGCTCTGAGGGACTGAGGCGTTGCTTGCTCTGTCTTTGCTCTTTAGGTTTGCTTTAGGCCTTTAGGGATTTCTGATTTAGAAGTGATTTCGGATTTGATTTGCTTTGCAGCTTTGTGTTAGGGTTTTTTTTTTTTTTTTTTTTTTTTTTTTCCAGATTTTAGTTCAAAATTTTTTTTTGGACTTTCTTCTTCTTTTTTTTTTTTTTTTTGCTTGAAAGTAGAACAAATAAATTTTTTTTTTTAATTTTTAATTTGAGGGTGTTCTTAATTTTGTGATTGAGGGTGTTCTTAATACAGAGCAAATATAAACAATTTTGTTAAAAAAAAAAAATTTCAAGTTTTTTTTTTTTTGGTTCAGGGTGTTCCTGGGAACACCCTGAGTCACACATGACGTCGCCACTGCTTCCAAAATCCTAATACGAAACCTTTTTCTCCTTGGTGATGTATGTTCTCTTTTATTGTTCTTGTTTCATAAATATTGTTGGTTTATTGACTATGAAAATTTATTTGATGTTTATTCATTTGATATTCTGTCTATCTCTTATGTTTTTGTGAATTCAAGTTCAGTTTTTAAATTTTGGATTTATACTATAATTTTCACACATGCATTTATGGTTTTTTTTTAGAGTTTTAAGAATTTACAAGTTAATTCTTTCTCATTTTCTGTCTATTCTAGCAACTAATAGTTAGTGGATTGTGATGAAATTGTATTTGGGCAACAATGTGTAAGTTGGGCTAATTCTTGAGTTGAAAAATTCATTTATATGTGGGTTTTGTCACTGGTTGTCAAAGGGAGAAATTGTTAGGTTCTAAAGATTTAGGATTAAATGTTTAGAATTTCAATTTGTATGTGTTGGCAAACCGAGAACAAACACATGTTTAGGATAGGTGTTAGACATTACTCAAAGTGGTTCAGGTCAAGACTCAACAATGTACAAGCTATAGGAAAAATTATTAACTTTCTGTGAAGCTCGACCAATCGAATGGTGAAGCTCGGTTGATCAAAAATCGCAGAAAAAGAATTTTCGCAAAATTTTAAACAGGCCCAAGGCCGCAAAAACGTTTAGGGTTTCAGTCCAACACTTCTATATATAAAAGGAAAACTCTAGCTACGTTTTGAAGACTTTGGGAAGACTTGTGAGTTACTCTTGTGAGATATGAAGGGTTTTGTACCTTCTAACTCTACAAGCATTTACCGGAACAAGATCTACAATCAAGTATTGGCAGAATTTTGTTACTACAAAGATCAACAAACCGTGATCTGAAACCTTTGAGTGGGATCTCAAAGTCACAAGCGTGGGTGCTTGTGTGGCGCAAATCCAAGAGAGAAGGAGTCTGTGGATTCTGAGCTTGCACGTGGTCGTATCAGTAGGTTACTACTGGAGGTAGGAATAGATTTTAGGGTTAAATCTAATTGTAAAAACTTCAATTCTCTATAGTGGATTTGTTTTACCTTGAGGATAGTTAGGCCAAATATCTCCAGGTTTTTACCTTGAAACTATTGGTTTCATTAGTTTTCCTGGGTCATCATATCGTTGTGTTCTTTATTTTCCGTTGCTGTGCATGATATGATCTGTCCTTGTTTAACCTAGATCTCATAATTAACCTAAGTAATCACTTGGCTAATATATTAGGTTAAAGAATCTATTTTAAGGGGGTCTAAACAAACAAACAAGTTATTTTTAGAAAAAAGAAAAAAAAAAAAAAAGAAAAAAAAAAGAACTATATATTAGGGTTACTTTTAATTTTTTTTAGATATTTTGGCCTTAATGTGTATCTCATCTTTTAAAATGGTGCCTAATCTTTTAAATGTTTCAATTTAGTTCTTAACCTTTAAAAAAAAATTTGCCAACAACTAATAGATGAAAAAGTATGATTTGTCAAATAAAAACACTAAAATCAAGCACTATAGAACTAATGCTGACTTGAAGCCTTGATGGCATTTTATTTTAGAAAAGACATCAGCTTCGGTAAAGGATGATATGCTACATGCATAACAAACAAATTTAGGAGATTTCACATTTTGAAATCCCTAGCTCATTTATATATATATATATGTATGTATGTATGTATGTATGTATGTATAAGATAGCGGTGTCCCAACCTATGGCTAGACTAATAGTGTGGTGGAAAACTCTAGCTACGTTTTGAAGACTTTGGGAAGACTTGTGAGTTACTCTTGTGAGATATGAAGGGTTTTGTACCTTCTAACTCTACAAGCATTTACCGGAACAAGATCTACAATCAAGTATTGGCAGAATTTTGTTACTACAAAGATCAACAAACCGTGATCTGAAACCTTTGAGTGGGATCTCAAAGTCACAAGCGTGGGTGCTTGTGTGGCGCAAATCCAAGAGAGAAGGAGTCTGTGGATTCTGAGCTTGCACGTGGTCGTATCAGTAGGTTACTACTGGAGGTAGGAATAGATTTTAGGGTTAAATCTAATTGTAAAAACTTCAATTCTCTATAGTGGATTTGTTTTACCTTGAGGATAGTTAGGCCAAATATCTCCAGGTTTTTACCTTGAAACTATTGGTTTCATTAGTTTTCCTGGGTCATCATATCGTTGTGTTCTTTATTTTCCGTTGCTGTGCATGATATGATCTGTCCTTGTTTAACCTAGATCTCATAATTAACCTAAGTAATCACTTGGCTAATATATTAGGTTAAAGAATCTATTTTAAGGGGGTCTAAACAAACAAACAAGTTATTTTTAGAAAAAAGAAAAAAAAAGAAAAAGAAAAAAAAAAGAACTATATATTAGGGTTACTTTTAATTTTTTTTAGATATTTTGGCCTTAATGTGTATCTCATCTTTTAAAATGGTGCCTAATCTTTTAAATGTTTCAATTTAGTTCTTAACCTTTAAAAAAAAATTTGCCAACAACTAATAGATGAAAAAGTATGATTTGTCAAATAAAAACACTAAAATCAAGCACTATAGAACTAATGCTGACTTGAAGCCTTGATGGCATTTTATTTTAGAAAAGACATCAGCTTCGGTAAAGGATGATGTGCTACATGCATAACAAACAAATTTAGGAGATTTCACATTTTGAAATCCCTAGCTCATTTATATATATGTATATATATATATATGTATGTATGTATGTATGTATGTATAAGATAGCGGTGTCCCAACCTATGGCTAGACTAATAGTGTGGTGGATTGAACTTAAAATTTTTTACAAAGCCCAAATAACATTTTTGATATGCATTTAAGGACTAAATTAGTAAAGCCACTCTAACCACACCATCACACCTTAACTGACTAGAATAGTTCTAGAACCAACCACAATGTGGTTAGTGCACTCCGAACAAGGAAAAATATACCCTACACTAGGTATATGTTTCCTCTCTCTCTCTCACAACTGGTGGGTCCTACTAAGGGATGGGACTAGGGGTGTCCACGGGTCGAGTGGGTCGGGTTTGTGCCCAACCCGCAAACTGACCCGTAGAGATCGGGTAGGCAGATTCTCCACCCGCAACCGACTCGTTAATAGGGTCGGGTTTCGCGGGTCGATTTTCCGGCGGGTGGCATCGGTTTCAGCCTCACCCAAAACCCGACGGAAAACACAGAAAAACGGCCAAAATCGGCAAGATCTTGCTTGATCCAGCCAAGATCCAGTGAGGATTTCGTCAGATCCGGTGAGGATTTCGTCAAATCCGATGATTTTTCCCCCAAATCGTGCCGAGAATCGCTGGATCTGGTGTATCTATGCCAGATCTGATTGTTTCGGTCGTCGAAATCTGCCAAATCAAGCTAAAAACTCGCTGGAATCGCTGGAGAATTCGCTAGAATTTGATGGGGTCGGGCGGGTCAAGTTTCACGGGTTTTGAATGAGGGGACTCAAAACCGACCCGCCGGTGTCGGGTTTTGGAGCTCGGGACCTGCGGCCGACCGCCGGAGCAGTCGGATCGAGTGAACGTTGGTCCGGTACGGGCGGGTTGGGCGGGTTTCCGGGTGGGTTGGACAGCCCTAGATGGGACCCACCAATTGTAAGAGAGGAGAAGCATATACCCAATGAAGGGTATAACTTCTCCTCGATAGCGGTGGAGGTGTAGAAATTGCACCTACAGGTGTAGGTATGATGTGTATTATGAATTTGTTTTTAGAAAATTGCCAAAAATCCTGCCACATAGCACCTGTTAATATATAATTTTTATTTTAAATTTAATATATGTAATATGAAATGCTCCATTTCACTAATAAATAAAATTAAAAAATTCTTATCTACGATTGCCTATGCATATGTCTATATATAAATAAAGTGTATACTCATGAAAAATAAGATTTTTTTTCCTCCTAACTTCTAAATTCTTAACTCTTTAGTAAATACTATGTCTATAATATTTTTACAACAAATTTTAAATTGTAGGTTGTTATCCATTGTTATTAATGGGTAAAAATAAGTAATTTTAATGTTGGCTTTAAATTGGAACCAAAAAAGAAAAATTAAAAAAATATTTAGGCCCAAACTAGCCCAAAAAAGCCCAACCCAGCAACTTATATACCCGTAGGTTTTGAGACCATTTTGAAACTTGCGATAAAAGTCGGTCATCACAACATGTAATTATAATGTTGAAACAAAAATTCTCCGAGAGAAACTGAGAAAAACCCTCTTTCTTACTTGACCAGCTCTAGTCTAGAGAGAGATGGGCCACACAAGCAAAGACCTTCTACTCTTGGAGTACAAGAATCCCTCCACCTCACCATTATGTCTGTGTGTGTTGGCTTTTGTATACAACTAGTACATTTAAGTATTGGGTTACAAATTCCTCCTCCCACTAATTTTGTGTATGTATTGTGCAGAGTCCACTCTTCTTGTTTGAAGGAAAGACATAGCCCCTCTACCCCAGAAAGCCATTCCTGATGGAAACCCCATCACTGCCTCCTCCCATCTAATTTATTTTTATTTATTACCACTTTTTTCTTAAGTTTTTGAATGCCTTATGAACCTGTATTTTTTAAGAGTTAATTTACTTGCACTGTATTGTAAGTCTGCTTCCCCAAATTTGTTTAAGCGCATTTTGGGTTTTAAAATGGGAAGTGACGGGAAGTTGCTCTTGCGAAACGACATTTCGGGATTTAAAGACGCATTTTTAGGGTCTGTTTGATAATGTTGTGTGAGCAACAATATTTACTGTTTAAGTAACATAATACCTATTTTCACAACATTTTTTTACTCACGTATTTTCACAACACTTAAACAATGTTATTAGAATAACATTATCAAACGGGCCTTAAGATCCCAAATCGCCTAACTAAAGAGACTCTCTAAATAGTTGTCCTGGCCTTGGCTACTTGTATATTTAATTGACACACTAGTCTGGGATTTACAAAATTTCCACTGAGTATACGGTTATGTAAATAAAACTCTGGCTTAGTGTAATTGAAATGAGCATGTTTTGACAATTAGACACAATTTGAGTTATTTGACTGATGATTGTGACATTTGGCCGCTATACTTTGGCGGTAATGTTGTAATGTAAGATTAATTCTTGGCCTTCAGACATACTGGGCTCTCTGTTATTATGTGGGGCACTCATGATAAACTATCTGATGAGTGTTAATATTTTTAACATCAATCTTTTACCCAAGCAGTAACATCTAAAGCATATTTTGCTAGTAAATAAGCTGGTTTATTACCCTGCCTACATACAGGAGAAATATCAACTCTACAAAACTCATGGTTAGCGGCCATCAGAGCATAGACAATTAACAGAAGCTAAAGTGGAAGGAGGAGGGGATATGACTAAATTACCAACAACAGTTTATATGGCTAAATGTCACACAAAAAAGTCTAAATAATTGAGTTTCACTGGAAATTAATATCAGTAATAAGACACTCACACAAACTGAATGACAGAAATGTCCACATGACTACCACATAAATTGACATTATTTTGTTCTCCACTTTCACGTTAACCTTACAATAATTCAACCCTTTTTTGTCAAGGAGATAACCAAGTTGATGTACTCACATTTCTCTGCCTCCATATGATCAAGTACAACAGCTTTGAACCTTTGAAACAAGTCGTCCATGGCCTCTTCACCAAACTGGCTTGACAAAATTGGTTCCCCCACGGCCCTAATGTCGGTGGCTATCACCGCCGCCCTTCCTTGCCTATCGAGGCCAATGTTTGCTTTCTTTATATAAGAGTCCCAATCCATTTTGAAAACTTCAAATTTATGTAAAGTGAAAGATCCTTCAACCTCAATCACCTTCTTTACTTCCTCCGAAGTAGGTGCATAGTACGGCAAATTGAAGTTGTCCAATTTCTCTGATTCTATTAGACCCTGAAATTAATTAAAACGTAATTAGGGTATCATTGTCTTATTATATAATTAGAAATGCCAATAGATGTTGAAAACTTTGAATTATTAACAAGAATCTGTTGCCATCTCACATTCTCACTTATACTTAGTATAGAGAAACGAAAACCATTTCTTGTATGTAGGCTTGTCCTATGTTGCTGAGGTGAGATTTACATGTTAGTTTTACCAAACTACTTTTTATTTCACTTCTTTCTATTCCTTTATGATCATTTTATTTTATTTCATTCAATTTTTTTTATGAACTCTCAAACGAAAACCTAGAGTTGGGTGAGTCATTTAAGACAAACTTGAGCTTTACATTTATTTATTTATTTGAAACTGAGCCTTACATCTAATTACTTGTAAAAAAATAAAATAAAATGGTACTGGAGAGCAGGATCTCACGACAACACATACTATAGATAAGGTTAAACTTCTTGTTTTACATTCAAATGAAAAAAAAAAAAAAAATCTAAAATCATTATTTTTTTGCATGTGAGTAAAACTCTGTAAAATAATTAGTGTGTAATAAATTCTACTCTGTCAGGTAACTCACTCATAAGTAAAATGAGTAACGCAACGTTGCAGATAGAATTATTATTATTATTTTTTAGAATACTGAGTATGACTTAGACAAATTTTTATTGGTATTATCTCGGCTCACCATCATCACCAATTTTTTATTTATAAATAGTTTTCTCTAAACTTAAGTTACACAAATGGAGGTCAAAGACAAGTCAACAAGTGTCGCTCATAGACGCAACTTACAATTGGCTCATAATTGTCTCTATCTTCGGTCTTTATGTTTATTGATGAATTTTAAGTGCTCTACAATATTACATTAGTCTTTATATATTTAAAAATTAGCATTTTAGCAGGACGATTTGTATTTGCAACATATTTATGCGCCAAATTATGCAATATTTTTAACATTACTTAATTTTTAGGATAAATTATTTTTCAAAACTTTAAGTTTTGGGTGTATTTTACTTAAAACATAAACTTTCAAAATGCTTCATTTAAACTTCAAAATTTCTAAAAACGTTTTATTTAAATCTTCTACCTCATTTTTTTTTTCAGTTAATTGCATTAAACACCAAACATTAAATCAAATTATTTAAATGAAATTTATTTCAAACTTTGAGTCTTAAAAGAAACTTACCCAAAGCTTTAAAATTTAAAGAAAATTGTATGAAACAATAAATTTTATTTCATTTAGAAACGATAAAGTTTTTTTTATTTTATTTTAATTTTTATATAGAAGATAGAAATTCTACTTTAGAATAATCTAAATGTATATGTATATGAAGCTCCCCTCCTAAAGATTTGAACCCCAGCTTTTATCATCTACATCTCATAAACACTTATACTTATATAGTGACTATCGCGCTAAAAGTGCACGCGCAATTGTAATATTTTTAAAGTTTAAGGTTTAAATAAAACACACCCACTTTAAACTAAAAAAAAAAAAAAGTTAATCTACCCTAATTCTTATTAGGAGAAAAAATAGAATATTTATTTATATGGTGTGGTTTATCATAATAGTTTATAAACATTTTATAGTAACATCTTTTAGTGTTTTCCTCATTAATTATATATATATATTTTTTACCTCATATCTCGCAAGAATTTAGAGTTTTGACACTTCCTTACCTCCAAGACCATGTCATTGAGTTTCAGTCCAACAACTTCCCATATGCTCAGAGGATCATCGCTTTTAATGCTGCCCATAGTTGTGAGAACCATACGACCACCTGGGACTAACTCCTCTGCTCGACACTTGAGAAACATTGTGAAGTCCTTTTCAAAGTGTTTTAAGTATGCATCAAACACGGCAGGAGGGCTTGTCTTTGCAATGCATATATTCCCCTTGTTCAAGGCTTCCTGGGTCTCGCAAACCAACTGTTTTGGTGCCTATATATATATTTCTCATTGTTATACATATAAAAGAGTAGTATTTATTACACATAAGTTATTTTATGTGGTTTTATAAGCGCCAAAAAACGACTCAAATCTTGAAAGCCAAAAATGCTACCCTATGAATCTCTCATAAGAAGTCCTGTCATACTATTATGTTAAAAGACAACGTTGATTAAGTAGTTTAGTAACTAAACTGAATCATAAAAACTGAAGCAGCTGAAATTTATAAATAAGTATCACTAATAATGGAGAAGTTATAAATAGCTAAAGAGAAAAAGAGGGAGTTATAGTTAGTATAACTAACCATGGAGATCCACATAAGAGCATAAGAAGAATGAACAAAGTGCAAGGAATTGCTAGGGAAGAGCCTGCCATAGAAAGACCCGGCCACTGTGGTTATGAAACAATGCCCAAACGAGCTTCCCTTCTCATTCTCCAACTTCGTATAGAAGCTCGGCAATGACCTAAAAATAGTGTTGAAGTCGTTCCCAGGAAGATCGTTTAGAAATGCTTGCAACGAAGGTGGTGGGAGGTTCAACATTTTGGACTTGGTTCCGATGATCTCGAGGACATCTGATACAACTAAAAGGGTGTTGAATCCAGTTGAGCATCCCAAATCTGCCATCTTCAAACACTCAGGGAGGAGGGTTATGTAAAGCTGCTCAATGCTCTCTTCGAGTACAGGCTTGACCATAGATGCCACCGTTCTCTAAAAAAAGAAGAAATGAGGTTGATATATATGAGAAAACGATGTATAGAGAGAGAGGGAGAGAGAGAGAGAGGACTGACTGGATGTAGCGAGTTGATTGCATAGCTTGTGTTTCCGTCCCCACCATTCATGTGAAGGACTTTCTCTATCTCCACCATTCTTCTTCTTCGATCTTCTTCTTCTTCTTTTTCTGAATTGTGTGTGTGCGCGTGTAACTGTGTAAGTACGTATATTTGTGGAACAAGATCCTAAAAGAAAAGGCCTAGGGCTAGGGATAATATAGCATTCTCTAAACTGAACACACAAACATGGTACTGCTCCAAAACCATTTTTTTCTACTAACTTGTACCTAACAATGACATACCGACGTGCCCCCCATATATTATATAAAGGGAAATAAAAACGTGCAAGTTTTTTAGTTTTTTTTTTGTTGTCACAGGCTGGATGCCCCCGGCAAGATGAAGAGACATAATAGTAAAAAATAAGCCTAAGAATAGTGAGGAATCTGCTAACCATCTTTTGCTTTATTGATAATCATATTTGAATTTCTTTCTTTATTTTTTTTTGCCACTCACTGCACAAAAGTATGTGTACTAAATTTTTTCTTTGGAGTATTTTAAATTATGCTGAACACAAGTGGCACAACTTTTCCCTTTATAAGTTTTCTTTGGAGTATCTCGATTTTACTTCTTAGTACAACTTTTGAGGTCGTTGGGTTAGAATTCGTAGAAGAATATTGGTGGCCTACTCTTGCATCTTGTCATTAATTTAAAAATAAAGGGTAGGCCTAGGGCTAGGGAAATTAAATATAACATGGTAAAATGTGTTACACATATATAACATGTGTAACATGTGTACCATGTGTACGTAAATATTCTCCCCATAATTTAAAATGCATTGAGCTACCTCATCTTTATTTTATTTCCCTGTCATTCCATTAAATAATAAATATTTTTGAGCAAAAAATAATAATAATAAATATTTGCTAGCGAATTTGTCTCTTTTCTGTGTCAGTCCAGGCCTTTTGTCTAAACTTAATTCCTTTGTCAATCACGTTTCTTCATCCGCTTATTAAAAAATAAAAAATAAAAAATAAAAAATAAAACACCTTCATCCTCTTATTTTTAAATGTTTGTTAAGATGTTTTATTTGTCCCGCCATCCTTCTATTTTATTATTACTGTTCCTCTCTTCAACGGGTTCCAATTTCCAATATTAGTTTATGTATTCTTCCTACATCCAACGCGGATCCAAGACGGAATATATATATATATATATATATTTCAAATTGGTTTTGAAAAAAAAAAAAACCCTTCATACCCTTCTATTTCTTTTTAATAAATGCGAATTTTAAAAATTTAATCGTTGAATTGGATATTCTTATTATATTTTCAATGGTTACAAAATTTTAAAAAAAATCAAATATCAATAGCTATATCATCAATGATATATTTAAATTATTAAAATAAAAAACTGTATTAGGAAAGTGTTCTCAGTTAGGTGAGTGGCTTCCTCTCCCTACTGTAGCATAGTGTTTCCCTCCTCAGCTTAGGGAAGAAGGTAAGGTTCCCTTTAGTAACGTAGCTTACTAATAGGGATTGAGTTTCCAAACGGGTATGGTAGTATGAGGATCTCGCTCAAAGCTGGAAGAAACTGTCTCTATCAGAGGAAGATGATAGAAAGGTGGACTTGACGAGCAATAAGAAGGTAGGGAAGTGTGTTTTGGCAGCAAAATTCTTAACACGACGAACTGTAAATATCGAAGCAGTGGCTCGTACTTTTTGACCAATGTGGAGAACCAGGCGAGATTTTGAAGTCAGTGATGTTGGGAATAATATAGTTTTATTTAATTTCATGCTTGAAGTGGACGTGGAAAAAGTTTTGATGGGTGAAACTTGGTCCTTTGATAGACATTTGGTGGTGCTGGAGCAGTATGATGGGTCTATCCAAGTTAACGAGTTGAAGTTCAGAAGCACATTTTTTTGGGTTCAAATCCATGGTCTCCCTTACTCCCATTTGAATGTTGAAACGGCTCTTAAGCTTGGTGATTCTTTAGGTGTAGTCTCTAAACCTAAAGATATAAGTGAGATGAAAGGGGGTACTTTTATGCGAGTGAGAGTGGAGGTGGATGTTATGAAGCCATTATGCAGGGGGCGGCATGTTACCTGGGATGAAGCATCGGAGGGGTGGATTTATTTCAAATATGAGAGGCTCCCCAACATTTGCTATTGGTGTGGTCACTTGTCACATAATGACAAAGACTGCATTATTTGGCTTCAAAGTAAAGGATCTATGTCAACGGACAAGCAACAGTTTAGCGCATGGATCAGGGCAAACCAATATAACCGATCGAGGAAAGCTTCAGTTCAATGCCTTCTCTGGCGGTGTTAGTACCTGATGGGATGGCAACAATGATTTGTTCTAGTCATCTCAGCGGAGGGGAGGACTGCGGAATGGCAGCCGAGGATTCAGGTCCAGTAATGACTTCATCGGCGGTGATGGTACCAAATTTTTTTGAAAATCAAACCAGGCTAGTGTTTGAGGAGGTTATCCAGGAGTTAGATAATGCTATCAACAAGGGCCCAATAGAGTTAAATTCAAATTCAAAGTTATCTCCAGCAGTAGGTACATTGGAGGGATGGGTTGACATCTTGGATAACTTCAAAAGCCTGGATAAGGGGAATTCGTTTAATGAAGTGATAAGTGTAGAGAGGATTGAGATGGGAAATTCGGATTCTCAGCAAAGAAATAACAATTCGTGCATCTTGGAAGCCGGGTTTTCAGTAGGTATACCTCCGTGTCCTTCGGGTAGAAAAACTGGTGGAAGAAACAAAGGTAAACTTAAAGAAGTAAAAGAAGTTAAAAAGAAGTCAGAGATTGGAGTGTGGACCTGAGTGGATAGGCAAATGAGTCCAATGTCCCTGACCCCACCTGTGGAAGCTTGTGGCCCAAAGAGGAAGAACAATGAGTTAAGTACAGAAGTATCTGAAGGGGAACAGGTGAAGAAATCCAAACTGGAAGAGGAAACAAGATAATTTAGTCATTTATTGGCTACACATTTGGGATCGGCGGAGGTTGCGGAGTAACCCCGCTGGATGCAATGAGTCTTCTAAGTTGGAATTGTCAAGGGCTTGGAAATTTTCGGATAGTTCGAGCCTTGGAAAATATTGTACAAAAAGAAAAGCCCACTTTCGTCTTCCTTATGGAGACAAAATCAAATCTAGATTGTATGGTCACAGTTCGTGATAAATGTGGCTTCAAAGAATGGTTTAATTGTCCTAAGTAGAGGTAAAAGTGGACGTTTAGCTATGTTTTGGAATGAGGAGATTAAACTAGACATCCAGACCTACTCACATTCACATATTAATGCTTTAATAGATGGTGGCCTAGAGATAGGGTGGTGACACTTGACAGGATTTTATGGGGATCCAGATACAGCAAAAAGGTCGGAATCTTGGGCAAAGCTTAGACACTTACGTGGTACATCATCTCTACCTTGGTTAGTTATTGGGAACTTCAATGAACTCATGGGGATCTCAGATAAGGAGGGGGGCAGTCTTCGGCCTAGACAACAAATAGAGGGTTTTATTGATACAATCAATTGGTGTGGTTTTTGGGATATTGGTTTTAGTTGGCCTAAGTTCACCTAGAGCCCTAGCTTCTAAGGATTGGTGTTCAAGATTTCCTGCAGCAAAACTCATCCATCTAACTTCAGTAGCTTCAGACCGTTCTCCATTGTTGCTTCGGCTGAGTCCAACATCAAGGAAAATGAAGATGGGGAAAGTTTCCCACTTTGAATCAATGTGGTTAAAGGACTCACACTGTGAAGATGTGGTTAGGGATGCATGGGAGGAAGGTTTAGCAGCCAATCATGAGTATGTACTGGGTAAGTGCTTGGAGAGTTGCAAAGCTAGGCTAGAAACTTGGAATAAAGAACAGTTTGGCTGTGTGGGTAGGATGATAGCCGAATTGCAAAAACATTTGGAATGGCTAGAGTTTCAACCAGCTTCTCCAATAAGAATCCGAGAATGAATGCTACAAGAATTGAGTTGAATGGGTGCCTGGAAAAAGAGGATGCTATGTGGTTACAAACATCTCGAATAGACTAGTTCCAATTTGGTGATAGAAACACTAGATATTTCCATACTAGGGCATCAGCTCATTTGAAGAAAAACCTCATTGAGGGTTTATTGGATTCAAATGATGTGTGGCAAGAGGAGGATAACTGAATTGAGGAGATTGTGGTGGATTATTATCAGAATCTATTTACCTCCAGTAACCCTGCAGAGTTTGATGAAATTTTACAGGCTATCCAGTCGAAAGTTACCCCTACAATGAATCATACTTTGTCCCAGGATTTCACAACCAATGAGGTTAGGAAGGTGCTTAAGTAGATGTATCCGCTAAAAGCTTTAGGCTCAGATGGCATGCCTCCTCTCTTCTTCCAACACTTTTGGTCTACCATGGGGGATGTGGTAACAAAAACAGTCCTTGATTTTCTAAACTCAGGTATTTCCCCTCCTAATTTTAATGATACCCATATAGTGCTTATTCCAAAGTGTAAAGAGCCCAAAAGAATAACCGATTATAGGCCTATAAGTTTATGTAAAGTGATTTACAAGTTAGCATCTAAATCTATTGCTAATCGGTTCAAAAGTTCTTACCTGCTATTATTAGTGATACCCAAAGTGCATTTGTGCATGGAAGCTTGATTACTACTCCCTCCGTCCCAGTTTGTTTGTCCTCTATTCCGTTTTGGGATGTCTCAAAATATTGTCCTGTTTCTAAAAATAAAAATCATTAATTTAGTAATGTTCTTATTATACCCCTACTTTATTTTCAAAAGTATTTGAAAAGAAAACTAACAAATATTTAAAAAATCAATCTAATTGGAGCACCTTTTTAGTTACCTCATTAAGAATGTCTCTTTTAAAAAAAGCTGATAAATTTATTTAATGGTAGTTTTGTAAACTTATACATTTTAATGAGGTAGACAAGACAATAAATGATGTTTTCTTAAAAAGTTTGATTTTTCAAAAATGACAAACAAATTGGGACGGAGGGAGTAATAATATTTTTGTTGCTTTTGAGACTATGCATCACATCAATCAAAAGAAGGTAGGAAGAATAGGTGAAATGGCTTTGAAGCTGGATATGAGTTAGGCGTATGATAGAGTGGACTAGATGCGCTTGGAGAAAATTTTGGACAAACTAGGCTTTGTAGCAAAATGGAGGAACTTGCTGATGTAGTGTGTTAAATCTGTGACCTACTCGATGAGAATAAATGGGAAACCAAGGGGACGTATTGTTCCAACTAGAGTGTTACACCAAGGAGACCCTCTATCGCCCTACCTATATTTGCTTTGTGCTGAATGCCTCTCAGTATTGATAAAATCAGCAGTAGGTTCTGGTCAGACGGGGGGACTTGCGGTGTGTAGGAATAGACCTAAATTATCCCACTTATTCTTTGCAGAGCCACTATTAAGGAATGTGATGCCTTGCAGAGAGTCTTGCAGGTTTATGAAAATGCTTCTGGACAGCAGCTGAATCGAGTAAAAACATCCTTATTTTTTAGCAACAATACCTTAAGGGAAATTAGAGAGCAGATTAAGAGTAGATTTGGAGCCTAAGTGATCAAACAACATGAAAAGTATTTGGGGCTTCTCTCTTTGGTGGGACGGAGAAAACGAAATACCTTGAATGATATTAAGGAGAAATTGGGTAAAAAAATGGCGGGGGGAATGAGAAGTTATTGTCTAAAGCAGGCAAAGAAATTTTAATAAAGGCAATAGCTCAAGCAATCCCCACGTACACTATGGGTTGCTTCAAAATCCTCGATTCCTTATGCGCAGATTTAACAAGAATGATTAGGAATTTTTGATGGGGACAAAGAAATGATGAGAAGAAAATGGTCTGGTTGAGTTGGGATAAGCTTTGTGAACCGAATTCTAAAGGTGGGATGGCTTTCAAACAGCTAAAGGAATTCAATTTGGGTTTATTTGCAAAGCAGGGGTAGCAGCTCCAAATGAGATATGATTCTTTGGTTTACAGAGTCCTTAAAGCTAAATACTTCCTAAGGTGTAAATTTATACAGGCCCCATTGGGGAATAATCCTTCTTTCACTTTGAGAAGCATTTGGGCAGCACAAGAATCGGTGAAGTTTAGGTTACGGTGGAGAATAGGTAACAGTGATTTTGTATGAGTTTGGGGGGACAAATGGTTACTAACTCCATCAACCTTTAAGGTTTCCTTGCCTAGATTATTTATGCACTTAGATACAAAGGTGGGAGAGTTAATTAACAAGGAGGATGCTTGTTGGAAGTCTGAGGCCATCAACACTATGTTTTTGCCACATGAAGCAGAGGTCATTTGAAGTATACCGATTAGTACGCACCTGCCTGAGGATAAACAAATTTAGGCTTTCAATCCCAAGGGCTTGTTCACGGTGAAAAGTTCATATCATGGGGCTTTTGAATTAAATCATTGTAAAAAGGAGGGGAACTGTTCTGATGGAAGTTGAGAGAAGCGGTTTTGAGGTTTCCTATGGAGCCTTCCAGTTCCTCACAAAATAAGGCACTTCGCATAGAGAGCGTGTCAAGACATTCTGCCCATGAAGTACATGTTGATGAGGCAAAAGGTGGTATAGGATAGCAAGTGTGAAGGGTGCGGACTGGAAGCAGAAACGCCAGGTAATCTATTCTGGTCTTGTCACTAGGCTTGTGAGTTCTGGGGTTGTTCAAAACTAACCTTGCCGTTTAACAGGGACCAGAGCTACTCCTTCAAAGACTTGCTTTGGAAATTGGCTATGAAGGAATACACACAGGCTGAGATAATAGTGAGATTCGTAATAGGGGCCTGGTGCTTGTGGTCTCACCAAAACGAAGTTCACGCTGGAGGTGATCGAAAGGAAGGAGCAGTCTTGATGAAACAGGCTATGCAGTATCTGGAAAAGTATAATGCAGCGTTGGAGCAAGTAAAGCCGGCTTCTGTACCAGGTCCACAAGAAGTATCGTGGTGCCCTCCAACAACACCTAAACTCGAAGTGAATGTAGATGGAGCTACTTTTTCGACGCAGGGAGCAACAGGTATTGGAGTGATCGTATGGAATGATAAAGGCGAAATGCTTGCTGCTTTAAGGAGGAGACTAAACGAGCCATTGGGGGTGGTTGAAGTTGAAGCAAAAGCTTTCGAAGCTGGGGTGCAATTCGTGAAGGACATATGTATTCAAGATTTTATCCTAAAGGGTGACTCGGTTATTATCCACCGTGCTCTAGTTGATCTCTCCCCTCCCCCTTCATCGGTTGACTTAGTGGTTCAAGGGATATTGGCTGCTTGTGGAGAGTTTCGTCAAGTGTCTTTCTCACGTGTGCCTCGTCAAGGGAACAGACCAGCTCATCTTCTAGCCAAAACATGCTAAGGGCATTGAGGATTATTGTATTTGGATGGAAGAGAACCCATGTTTCTTAGAACAGGCTCTTCTCTAGGATGTAACTTTTAATCATTCTTAATAAAATTAGTAGTCTTCCCATCCCAAAAAAAAAAAAAAAATGATATGTTTAAATTTCAAGTTTTGTGCTAAAAAATTATGCACAAAAAATAAATTTATTGATTAAATAATAAATAATATATGTTCTTAACGAATTTTACATGCATGTTAAAAATATAAATAACATGTAATCTAACGGTTAGATTTTCAAATTTTACATTTAATAAAAAGATATAAGAAAGGTTTAAAAAGTCTTTTCAAAATAATTTGGAGAGAAACCTTGTTCACCCAAGACCTAGGACTAAGTGCAATCACACCAACCTTTGTAAAACTTTGCAAAATACAAAAAGCACACATTTTTTCCCAAAAATCTTCCACATCAGTCAAGCCAAAGTTGTCTAAATATTCAAAGTTGCTACAGTATTATAGCAACTTTGTAGTAACCTAGTAAATACACGGTTACTATTCATTTGCATTTTACATTTTATTTTTTTTCTCTCTCCACAGATCTCTCTCTCTCTCTCTCTCTTCCCGTCACTCTCTTCTCTATCTACCTCATCACTCATCAGACATGCTCTCTTCTAAACACAAAATCTCCCATCATCAAATACTTCAGCTACAGAAATCTGCAAAACTCATGGATAGCGGCCATCAGATCATAGACAATTAACAGAAGCTAAAGTCTCTTCTAAACACAAAATCTCCACACATACCCATCATCAAATACTTCAGCTACAGAAATCTACAAAACTCATGGATAGCGGCCATCAGATCATAGACAATTAACAGAAGCTAAAGTGGAAGGAGGAGGGGACATGACTAAATTACCAACAACAGTTTATATGGCTAAATGTCACACAAAAAAGTCTAAATAATTGAGTTTCACTGGAAATTAATATCAGTAATAAGACACTCACACAAACTGAATAACAGAAATGCATGACTGCCACGTAAATTGACATTATTTTGTGCTCCACTTTCACGTTAACCTTATAATAATTCAACCCTTTTTTGTCAAGGAGATAACCAAGTTGATGTGCTCACATTTCTCTGCCTCCATATGATCAAGTACAACAGCTTTGAACCTTTGAAACAAGTCGTCCATGGCCTCTTCACCAAACTGGCTTGACAAAATTGGTTCCCCCACGGCCCTAATGTCGGTGGCTATCATCGCCGCCCTTCCTTGCCTACCGAGGCCAATGTTTGCTTTCTTTATATAAGAGTCCCAATCCATTTTGAAAACTTCAAATTTATGTAAAGTGAAAGATCCTTCAACCTCAATCACCTTCTTTACTTCCTCCGAAGTAGGTGCATAGTTCGGCAAATTAAAGTTGTCCAATTTCTCTGATTCTATTAGACCCTGAAATTAATTAAAACGTAATTAGGGTATCATTGTCTTATTATATAATTAGAAATGCCAATAGATGTTGAAAACTGTGAATTATTAACAAGAATCTGTTGCCATCTCACATTCTCACTTATACTTAGTATAGAGAAAACAAAAACCATTTGTTGTATGTAGGCTTGTCCTATGTGTTGCTGAGGTGAGATTTACATGTTAGTTTTACCAAACTACATTTTATTTCACTTCTTTCTATTCCTTTATGATCATTTTATTTTATTTCATTCAATTTTTTTTATGAACTCTCAAACGAAAACCTAGAGTTGGGTGAGTCATTTAAGACAAACTTGAGCTTTACATTTATTTATTTATTTGAAACTGAGCCTTACATCTAATTACTTGTAAAAAAAATAAAATAAAATGGTACTGGACAGCAGGATCTCGCGACAACACATACTATAGATAAGGTTAAACCTGTTGTTTTACATTCAAATGAAAAAAAAAAAAAATCATTATTTTTTTTGCATGTGAGTAAATCTCTGTAAAATAATTAGTGTGTAATAAATTCTGCTCTATCAAATAACTCACTCATAAGTCAAATGAGTAACTTGCAGATAGAATTATTATTATTATTATTATTAGAATACTAAGTATGACTTAGACAAATTTTTATTGGTATTATCTCGGCTCACCATCATCACCAATTTTTTATTTATAAATAGTTGTCTCTAAACTTATGTTACGCAAATGGAGTAAAACAACACCATCTTGGATCAGCATAAGCGAATGGAGGTCAAAGACAAGTCAACAAGTGTCGCTCATAGACGCAACTTACGATTGGCTCATAATTGTCTCTATCTTCGGTCTTTATGTTTATTGATGAATTTTAAGTGCTCTACAATATTACATTAGTCTTTATATATTTTAAAATTAGCATTTTAGCAGGACGATTTGTATTTGTAACATATTTATGCGCCAAATTATGTAATATTTTTAACATTACTTAATTTTTAGGATAAATTATTTTTCAAAACTTTAAGTTTTGGGTGTATTTTACTTAAAACATAAACTTTCAAAATGCTTCATTTAAACTTCAAAATTTCTAAAAACGTTTTATTTAAATCTTCTACCTCATTTTTTTTCAGTTAATTGCATTAAACACCAAACATTAAATCAAATTATTTAAATGAAATTTATTTCAAACTTTGAGTCTTAAAAGAAACTTACCCAAAGCTTTAAAATTTAAAGAAAATTGTACGAAACAATAAAGTTTATTTCATCTAGAAATGATAAAGTTTTTTTTTTTTAATTTTAATTTTTATCTAGAAATGATAAAGTTTTTTTTTTAATTTTAATTTTTATATATAAGATAGAAATTCTACTTTAGAATAATTTAAGTGTATACGTATATGAAGCACCTTCCTAAAGATTTGAAACCCAGCTTTTATCATCTACATCCCATAAACGTTTATACTTATAGAGTAACCATTGAGCCAAAAGTGCACGCGTAGTTGTAATATTTTAAAATTTTAAGGTTTAAATAAAACACACCCACTTTAAACTTTAAAAAAAAAAAAAAAAAAAAAAAAAAAGGAAAAAAAGAAGGAAGGTAATCTACCCTAATTCTTATTAGGAGAAAAAAAAAAGTACTAGAATATTAATTTATATGGTGTGGTTTGTCATAATAATTTATAAACTTTTTATAGTAATATCTTTTAGTGTTTTCCTCACTAATTATAATTTTTTTTACCTCATATCTCTCGCAAGAATTTAGAGTTTTAGACACTTCCTTACCTCTAAGACCAGGTGATTGAGTTTCAGTCCAACAACTTCCCATATGCTCAGAGGATCATCGCTTTTAATGCTGCACATAGTTGTGAGGACCATACGACCACCTGGGACTAACTCCTCTGCTCGACACTTGAGAAACATTGTGAAGTCCTTTTCAAACTGTTTTAAGTATGCATCAACCACGGCAGGAGGGCTTGTCTTTGCAATGCATATATTCCCCTTGTTCAAGGCTTCCTGGGTCTCGCAAACCAACTGTTTTGGTACCTATATATATTTCTCATTGTTATACATATAAAAAAGTAGTGTTTATTACACACATAAGTTATTTTAGGTGGTTTTATACACGCCAAAAAACGACTCAAATCTTGAAAGCCAAAAATGCTACCCTATGAATCTCTCATAAGAAGTCCTGTCATACTGTAAAAGACAACGTTGATTAAGTAGTTTAGTAACTAAACTGAATCATAAAAATTGAAGCAGCTGAAACTTATAAATAAGTATCACTAATAATGGAGAAGTTATAAGTAGCTAAGGAGAAAAAGAGGGAGTTATAGCTAGTATAACTAACCATGGAGAGCCACATAAGAGCATAAGATGAATGAACAAAGTGCAAGGAATTGCTAGGGAAGAGCCTGCCATAGAAAGATCCGGCCACTGTGGTTATGAAACAATGCCCAAACGAGCTTCCCTTCTCATTCTCCAACTTCGTATAGAAGCTCGGCAATGACCTAAAAATAGTGTTGAAGTCGTTCCCAGGAAGATCGTTTAGGAATGCTTGCAACGAAGGTGGTGGGAGGTTCAACATTTTGGACTTGGTTCCGATGATCTCGAGGACATCTGATACAACTGAAAGGGTGTTGAATCCAGTTGAGCATCCCAAATCTGCCATCTTCAAACACTCAGGGAGGAGGGTTATGTAAAGCTGCTCAATGCTCTCTTCGAGTATAGGCTTGACCATAGATGCCACCGTTGTCTAAAAAAAGAAGAAATGAGGTTGATATATATGAGAAAACGATGTTTAGAGAGAGAGAGAGAGAGGACTGACTGGATGTAGCGAGTTGATTGCATAGCTTGTGTTTCCGTCTCCACCATTCATGTGAAGGACTTGCTCTATCTCCACCATTTTTCTTCTCTTCTTCTGAATTGTGAACAAGATCCTAGGGATAATATTACAGCGGCAAAATCTGTCACACACAATGTTTTTTTTTTTTTTTTAATTTGAAACACACAATGTTTTGAAATATATATAATCGGTAATTCACAAGTCGCTTCCTAGCTAGGTGTCAAAGAAAGAAGCAATAGAAAACTAGCTGTCAAAGAGATAGCAGCAAATGAAGTTGAAGTTAACATGCATGTAGACACCTCACGGTCGGTTGTCATTCCAGGATCAATTTCCATCAAAGTTGTGTAGTACTCTAGCCGATTCAATACGTCCATAGATAGATGTTATGTGTAATAATGAAAGTAATGTAACAAGAAAATTGCAATGAAACTGAATTAAATTAAAGAACCAAAACACTAAATTCTCTTCCTAGAAACATAATTAAAACACTGTGTAAACAACCCTCCCGGCCCTAATTCAAAATTGCATTGAGCCCATGCCTTACCTTTGTTTTTTTTTTTTTTTTTTTTTTTTCTTCTTCTTCAATATTTTTTCAAGGTTTTCAGACCCGGACCGTTCATTGAACCGTAAAATAGAGAGGTTCAAGGTTTTTGAAGTCAAACTGAGGTCAAACTGGAGTCGAACCGTAATGACGTCATAATTAATTTAATAATTAATTAAAGCCTAAATATAGATATTAAATTTATTAAACTAGCAAATTTGACTAATATATCTATATATATATATATATATGAGAGAAATTTAATGATTTTCAAGCATATATTTAATAATTAAATAAGAAAGTTAATAAAATAAAATAATAACCATGAAAACATTAAAATTTATGATTAATTTTTGAAGTACTAAAGTTGAATATCTTTGAAGGATTTTAATTATACTTTTTTTTATTCCTTGTAAGATATGGATAATTTAATTAAGTAGAATAAAATTGTGTTAAGTTGTTTTTATTAAAAAATAAAATATAAAATTGCTAAGGGGTTGGACCGCATGGTTCTTGCGGTCCAACCCCGGTTTTAGGGATTTACGGAATTGCCACATATGCTCGGTTTTTTATGCTTAAAAAATCGGTTTTCACGGTCCAACCTCCCAGTCCGGTCCGATTCTGAGAACTATGTATTTTCTTTCCAATTTGTCTCTTCCCATGTCAGTCCAGGCCTTTGGAAACATTATTGTGTGTAAATGTTTCAAGATATTATTTCGTAACTTGATTGTTGTAGGTAAGTATATGTTTCATAGAGTAATGGGGATCGATGTAGGATATTTTTAGAAGTGAGTATGCAAACTTGTTAAGTAAATAAAGTAACATTTTGGAGATTTAAAATTTTTTTTTTTTTTTTTTTTTTTTTTGGGGACGTGAATACTCCATTGTCCTTCCAAAATCCTAATACAAAACCTTTTTCTACTTTAATACAACACATTTGATAGATATGTATGTATATATACATATGCAAACCAAAACTTTCTTCTTTAAGAAATCCTTAATTATCAATAAAGAGAAAACCCAAATATGTCTAATGCATAACTGTATACACCAGTCTCATTGCGCCGCCGAGTCGCCACTTGCATTGTTGCCTTGAGTGGCCCTTGACCATCGTTGTCACCTTGCCGCCAGCTCCTTACCCACTAGCTAGATGATCTATGCTCGTAAAATGCCAGTCACCCTGTCGTGATGTCTTTTGTCCAGCCCTTCTCAACCATACCAAAAACCTAGTATATGTGTGTTGGAAAAATCTTGTATGAAACGGTCTCATAAGACCAATGTCTTACTAACTCAGACATATGAGTTAGTGAGACATTGGTCTCATGAGACCAATATCTCATTGACTCAGACATGTGAGTCAGTGAGACATTGGTTTCATGAGATCGTTTTAGGAGATAATTTCTCTGTGTGTGTCTTTTTAATTTACAAATTTGAAGTTACTAAATCAATGCCTTGGTTTTTGTGTTTCGGTGAAATGATATTGATTACTTTTTACTTTTATTTTTATTTTATTTTTCTTAATAATTATGTATAGTAGGTTGTCGAAATATTAAATATACACTAAAATTGATTGGGTTCAAATTACACCTGGTGTACGTAATTCTATATTTCTTAATTGGATGTGAATTTTGACAAATCTACCATCAGATTACATTATCTTCATATATTCTCTATGCTTGCAAAATGTCAAGGTGATTAAAGATTAATAGCCATGTCATCAATCAATTATTTAAATCAAATTTTTGTAGTTTAAAATAATGCATAAAAGATGAGTTTATGGATCGAATGGTAAATTACATCCGATTGGCATGAAAATTGGCATGCATGTTAAGAACATATAGAACATGTAATTCAACAGTTGTATTTTTAAAATATGAATTTAATAATAAGTTATTGGGTGGCATAACATTTCTTAGAGTTATACCACTAAGTGTAACTTGAACCCAACCCTGCTAAAATTTATGTAATATTATATTATATAATACTCAAATATAATATATATCTGGCAATAATGGTATGAAATAAAAATTTTGCTTTGCTGAATACCCTTCATTGTTCACACGGTCATATTTTATACTTTAAAAAGATCTTTATAATTAATTCATAAAACTTAATATTAAGGTTTCAAAATGTAATTAATTAATCTGTATAAAAAGGTAAGTAACTAATGAGAAAATCATCTACAATTGACGCGGATTTTGAAGGGAAATAGTGTTTAAGATTCAGAAACTGTTAATCCTTTGTCTCAAATTCTAAAACATATATTAATTTGAACCCATTAAAAAAGCTCAAAGATTCACTAAGTGAGCGTTTGGATAACAAGTCTGCGTTTTGGGTTTTGCAAGTCTTGCATTTTTTATTTTTTTTTTCACGTGTTTCAGGTGTAATGCGGCTACTGTTCACATTATTTGACTTTTCAGCCAGTGAACAGTGCACCATGCACTGTTCACAGGTCCCACAAATCTCACTTTTTAACAACTTTTTCATTAAAAATGGGTCCCACGGTACTATTAACACATTTAAAAATTATTTTGCTACAGTATTTTTAGTTTTCAGCTGTATCCAAACGAACTCTAAAGCTATCTTCCTATTTCAGAAGTAACTAATAGGAAGCAGTGTATGTGTTTGGATTCAACTGAATCCTGCGTCTGCGTTTCACGTTTTCCCCTTTTTTTTTTTTTTTTTCCTTGCATGTGAATAGCAACATCACATGGGTTCATTGTGCAGGGGACAAAAAATACTGTTCACGCACTGTTCATCATTGTTCACAGCACTATTCACGCACTAAAAAATATTAAAAATGAGTCACATGATACTATTCACACATTTAAAAATTATTTTGCTACAGTATTTTCAGTTTTCAGTTTTCAGTTTCAGCAATAATAAGTTCAATCCAAACGGACCCAGTAGCTATGGAATGTGCGTTTTCACCCATGCATAAAACATGTAAAAGCAAAGTTTTGTAACAAAATGGAAAGTAAAATTTTTTAGTGATGATCTTTAACTGTGAATAGAAAAGAGAAAGATTCTAATACCATGTAAAAACAAAAATTTTTAGTAAAAGTTAATTTATGAAATAAAGTATTTTTAAGTCATATATCTTTTTATTTAAAAATTTTGTTACATTTATTTTACCCTGAACCCCTGGAAAAATATCCTGGCTCTATCTTCCAAAAGTATTGCTTCTCACAAACTCGAAGTCAAAGGAGCCTGATGAAACAAAAAATTGGAGGGACAATCTACCCACTGTTATTGACTTCATCCATGCGTTCAAAGATTTGAAAAATTCACGTAAAAAAATTGCAAAACCTCAAATGAAATATGGAGGCGGCATTATCAAGATTTTTATTTAAAGAATAGTGCACACTTTAACGCAAGAAAAAAGTTATATATATATATATATATATATTTATGTATGTAGGTATATATATACATACACACACCAAGTCAATATATATGTTAGTTCCAGTTAGCTCAAAGTTTTTGATTATTTAATAAGAGATTTAGAGTTCAATTTCCACCTACACCAAAAACTAATTGGTCTTTTAGTCTCTTTCATTCTCACTTCAATAGATTCAAAATTATTTGTTTGTTTAGACCCCTTAAAACATATTGTTTAACCTAATATATTAGCCAAGTAGTTACTTGAATTAATTATTCAGATCTAAGTTAAATAATAATAAATCATATCATGCACAACAACGTAAAATAAAGAACATCACGATATGATGACCTAAGAAAACTAATGAAACAAACCATCTCAAGGTAAAAACTTAAGGAGGATTTGAATTTTGACTTAGCTATTCTCAAAGTAAAACAAATCCACTATAGAGAATCGAAGTTTTTACAATCAGATTTAACCTTAAATCTATTGTTACCTCTAGTAGTAATTTACTGACACGACTACGTGCAAGCTCCGAATCTACGGACTCCTTCTCTTTTTTGGATTTGCTTTGCATAATCACCCATATTTGTGACTTTGAGATCCCACTCAAAGGTTTAGCAACACAAATTCTTCAGTTTGTGACTCCAAGACCACCCTTGAAGGTTTAGATCATCAGTAATTGTTGATCTTGTTGTAGCAACTTCAGATCTACAGGTTCTAATGGTATGAGAATGATTTCTGGTAGTGACTTTGATAGAGGAAGGCACAATACCTTTTAGATCTCACAAGAGCACCTCTAAAGTCTTCTCAAAACGTGTCTTAGGATTTCCTTTAAATACTATGTGAAATAGATTTGAAACCTAATCACTTAATAGGGTTAATGAGTAGTTGGGCTTAATTAAAATTATGCAGACCCGTGTTTCGATTGGTCAAAGTTGTCTTTCAATCGATCGAACCTGGCATGTTTCAAATTCTTCTTTATGCAGCTTGTATGTTCTCGTGTTCTGACTTGTAACTCATTGAGCATTGTCTAATCAAACCTATAGATATATGAATCTATATCTAGACAAGTTTGTACTCACGGTTTGTCAATTATTCTAAAGTTTTAGAACCTAACAAAAACCATTTGATCCAATCACAGGATTTGGCTTACCTTAAGTACTTTTATAAAAGAGTACTTTTTTAACTGAAATCTCTTATAAAAGTACTAGAGATAAGCTAAATTCAATTTCTTTCTGTTAGTGTATAGCTTAGATTAGATTAGCCCAATGGGCTTAGCCCAGTATACTGTATTTGTAGGTTACTTATATTGCTTGTACTGCACACATGCCTAGCCTATATAAGGCTCTCTATTGTACATTATTATTTACACACAATATACAGACTATTCAGTCATTCTCTCTCTCACTTTATATTGTTAACATGGTATCAGAGCCATTGCTTTGACTTAGTGGTATTTTTCGGCGTTCTTCCGCTGCCCTCGCCTTCACCGGTAGCTACCATCAGAAGTGAGTCATCGCCGTCACACCCAACCACTACCTCTCGGATCTAGTCTATTCATCAATCAAATCGTCGAACCACAGATACGATGTGATAAGTCAGACTTCCCCGATCAAAACCCAGCCAAAAACTGTCCCAAAGGAGCTCCCACACGCCCTCATGCGCCGCCCCAAGTTTTTGCCTGTTGAAGACGCACTACACGCGCTCTCACCCACCGCTGCAAATCTCATGCGCCTGACAAACTTCCTTCACACGCCTTCAGTCACGCCACGCGCTACACGCGCTCAACTCCTCTGAGTGCCACGTCAGCCCTAGCATGTCATCGCCACGTCAGCATCACACGTCATCCAGTGACGTCAGCAGACAGGATCATTAACCAGCAGTGTTGACCGTTGACTTTTTGACCAAAGTCAAAAATTTTGAATAGGGCCTATCTTGCTCAGTTTTTCGCATAGATTCCGATTTTGGGCTCTGTTGCTTCATTTGAGGTCTCTAAATACCACTTTTTAGTCATTTTCTTCATTATGGCTCAACAAAATGACCGAGATATCATACGTCCTATCACCATTATGTTGGATGGTCCTACTAGCTATCATGCATGGTCTCAGAATATGACTGTCTTTCTCAAGGGTCGAAAACTGTGGAGATATGTGACTGGTTCAATTCCTAAGCCAGTACCAAACCCTCAGTCCAAAGCCACAGCTACTGCAGATGCCTCCAAGACTGCTGTTACAACGGATGATTATGAAGAACACCTAGAGGAATGAGAAAGTATTCAGAGTAAGATCTTGTCTTGGTTTATCAATACCTCTATTCCCTCCATTCATAATCTTCTTCCTCGTCTTGAGACTGCTGAGGCTGCTTGGAAATTTCTGGCCGATCGCTATAATTGCACTAATGATTCAAGCCTGGAGTTCTAGATTGAATCAAAACTTTATCAAATGCGCCAAGAGATAGGTCAGTCTATTTCTGATTTTTATTCTTAGACTTCTACTATGTGGGAACAACTCTCTGCTGCAGATCCTCCACTAGTGTGTTCTAAGGACATTGAGCTCTTGGTCAAATATCGAGATCGCCGTAAATTTATGCACTTCATGATGGGTTTACGTGAGGATTTTGAGCCTACTAGGGCTTCTCTGCTTAGCCGATCTCCTACTCCTTCTCTTGATACTGCAGTCAAGGAGCTCATTTCTGAGGAGAACCGTCGGCCTACTTATCACATGACATCATCTGATCATGTATTGGCTACACCATCTCCACAGCCTCCCATTGCTGCTCCTCCATGGATAAACTCTAGGCGTCCCACCTCTCAGTCTTCCAAAGGTACTCATTGTGAGTTTTGCAATGCTAAAGGCCATGACATCTCAGTTTGTCGCAAACTGTAGAAATTTATGCAAGAGCAAAATAAAGCTTCTTTTCCTTAGGCAGCTATTGTATGTCCTTCCGATCCATCAGTACCTGCAGGTCCATCTTTGGCTTCCTCACTTACTACGGCTGATACTAAGGCAGTAATTCAACAGGTTTTATCCTGAACTTCCATTGCCCTTTCTGTCACCTTAGGTAAACAACTTTGGTTTTTTGATACTGCATGTTGTAACCATATGACTCCTGATGATTCCCAATTTTCTGATAAGGCACCCTTAGAACACCCCTTCACCATTTACACTACCGATGGAACTCCTATGCCTGTTAGTCATAAAGGAACAATCTCTTCTCCTTGTTTATCCCTTAGTGATACTTTTCATATCCCAAAGTTATCCCTAAATTTGCTTTCTGTTGGTCAACTTTGTGAATTAGGCATAGATCTTCTATTTACTAATCATGGTATGGATGTGTAGGATCCCCGGATGGGTCAAGTGCTTGGAACAGGCCGTAAGGTTGGACGCATGTTTGAGGTTCATGACTTGAAGATTCCTTCACAAGTTGTTTCTGCAGCTGCTACCACAGCCACCCCCTCACCTGATCTATGGCATGCCGTCTTAGTCATCCATCCTTATTTCATCTTCAGTTGTTAGCTTCTCAAGGTCATTTAGGTTCCGTTCAGTTTCAAAATTTTGACTGTACTTCCTGTTATTTTGGCAAACAAACAAAATTGCCCTTTAATAATAGTGACTCACTTTCTTTTGCACCTTTTGATCTTATACATTCTGATATTTGGGGTCCCGCACCTGTTCCCATTGAGGGGGGATCTAGATATTTTGTCATATTTATGGATGATTTTTCTCGATATACTTGGATTTATCTGCTTCACCATAGGTCTGAACTTGTGTCTATTTACCAAACATTTCATAAAATGATTGAAACACAGTTCAATCGCACCGTCAAAGTCTTTCGATCAGATAATGCCCAAGAATATAATGATATATCTTTCCTATCCTTTTTAGGCAGTCATGGGAGCCTTACTCAGCGATCGTGTCCTTACACCTCTTAACAAAATGGTCGTGCAAAACGAAAATATCGTCACATTCTTGATGTTGTCCGCACCCTTCTCATTTTTGCCTCTCTTCCTGAGCGCTTTTGGGGTGAGGCCGCACTCACTGCTGTGTACACCATTAATCGTATTCCTTCCTCAACTACACACAACAAATCACCATTCGAGCTTCTTTATAGTCAAACCCCTGACTACTCCTCTCTTTGGGTTTTTGGTTGTGCTTGTTTTGTCTCTTTTCCTCCTCATAAACAAACAAAGCTCCAACCTCGTGCTCGTCTCTGTTGTTTCCTTGGTTATGGTGTATCTCAAAAGGGGTTTCGTTGTTATGATCCCATTTCTCATTGCCTTCGTGTCTCCCATCATGTTGAGTTTTGGGAACATCGTCCTTTCACGAGTCTTCAGCAATTCCCTGCGTCCTCTTCCTCAAAGTCTCCCATTTTTACTAATCTTTTCCTCCCTCTCTATCCTAAACTTGTAGAGGATTCTTCAACATCGGCTGCCTCTCTAGACGACTCATCTCCGGTTCTGTCCCTGGCATATGACCCGCCTGTCTTGGATCCTGTGGCACCACCCTCACCTGAGTCTCTTGTTGGTCCTGAACTTCATCATTCCACTGGGGTAAGCATTCCTTCCCCATATCTTACTGATTATCACTGTTCCTTTGCTCTTGCCACCCTCTATGAACCTCACACCTATCGTGAGGCCCATACTGACCCTCTTTGGTAGCAAGCTATGAACGAAGAACTAGATGCCCTTCATAAGAATCACACTTGAGATATGGTTGATTTGCCTCATGGTCAGTCTATAGTAGGTTGTAGGTGGGTTTACAAGATCAAGACCAAGGCTGATGGATCTGTTGAACGGTACAAGGCTCGCCTAGTTACCAAGGGCTTTACTCAGGAGTATGTCATTGATTATGAGGAAACATTTGCTCCTGTTGCTCGCCTTACATCTGTGAGATGTCTTATTGCTGTGGCTGCTGTTCGCCGTTGGCCTCTTTATCAAATGGATGTGAAGAATGCTTTCCTCAATGGAGACCTCCAAGAAGAAGTGTACATGCAGCCACCCTCTGGCTATCCACACTCAGGCAGTCAAGTTTGTCGCCTTCATCGTGCTCTTTATGGCCTCAAGCAGGCTCCTCGAGCTTGGTTTGAAAAGTTTAGCTCAGTTGTTGCTCAGCAGGGTTTCACTTCGAGTCCTCATGACACTGCTCTCTTTGTCCGAAGATCCTCTATTGGTATCACTCTTATTCTTCTTTATGTTGATGATATGATTATTACTAGAGATGATTCTGCAGGTATCCGCTCTCTTCAGTACTTCCTTAGTCAGCATTTTGAGATGAAAGATCTGGGCACTCTCAGCTATTTTCTTGGGCTTGAGGTTACCTCATCTTCTGATGGATACTATCTTTCCCAAGCTAAATATGCTTCTGATCTTCTCTCCAAAGCTGGTATCACCGACAACAAGACTGTTTCCACTCCCTTGGAATACAATGCAAAACTCACACCCTTGGATGGTGAACCTATATCCGATGCTACTCGCTATCGTCAGTTGGTTGGTAGTCTGATCTATCTCACTGTAACTCATCCGGATATTTCCCATGTCGTGGGTATGGTTAGTAAGTTCATGGATGCCCCTCGTTCTGTTCAATATGTTGCCGTTCTTTGGATTCTTCGATATGTCAAGGGCACACTTTATCATGGTCTTCACTACTCCTCTCGGTCTTCTCTCGAGCTTCATGCTTATTCAGATGTAGACTGGGCAGGTGATCCGATTAATTGATGCTCTATCACAAGTTTTTGTTTCTTGTTGGGTACTTCTCTTATCTCGTGGCGTAGCAAAAAGCAGGATGTGGTTTCCTGTTCTAGTACTGAAGCTGAGTATCGTGCCCTTGCCGACACCACCTGCGAGCTTGTCTGGCTTCGCTGGCTCTTGGTTGACATGGATGCTCCACAGCCCACTACCACTCCTCTTTATTGTGACAATCATAGTGCTATCTACATTGCTCATAATGATGTCTTCCATGAACGCACCAAGCACATTGAGATCGACTGTCACATCACTCGCCAGCATCTCAAGAAAGGCAATCTCAAGTTGTTCTCCATCTCCTCTGCTGACCACCTGCTGATATCTTCACCAAGTCTCACCCGCCTGGTCGTCTTCGAGATCTTATATCCAAACTCCAGTTGGCTTCCTCCTTGCCACCTCGAGTTTAAGGGGGGATGTTAGTGTATAGCTTAGATTAGATTAGCCCAATGGGCTTAGCCCAGTATACTGTATTTATAGGTTACTCATATTGCTTGTATTGCACACATGCCTAGCCTATATAAGGCTCTCTATTGTACATTATTATTTACACACAATATACAGACTATTCAGTCATTCTCTCTCTTACTTTATATTGTTAACACTTTCTACCCTTTGCCAGATTTGTGGTAGATTTGTGATAGTTATTTAGGTTGATAAGTGTTCGATTAAAATAGAATTTCTAATGGAAGTTGATTTTAATATTGCGAAAAAGAAAAAAAGAAAAAGAAAAGAAGATTGCTTAAACAGTTTTTCACCGAACCACTCTAAACTGTTTTTCATGGTTATATAGTGGTAGATACCTGATTAGTTAGATAAGTTTCATTTAAATTTCTCTTTTAATTTTTTTTAATTTTTTTGGTCTTTAATTAGTAATTTTTTGAAAAAAAAAAATAGAACTATATACCAGGGTTACTTTTGATTTTATTAGATATTTTGGCCTTAATGTGTATCTCATCTTTTAAAATGGTGCCTAATCTTTCAAATGTTTCAATTTAGTTCTTAATTTTTTTTTTTTAAAAAAAATTGCCAACAACTAATGGATGAAAAAGTATGATTTGTCAAATAAAAACACAAAAATCAAGCACTATAGGACTAATGATAACTTGAAGCCTTGATGGCATTTTATTTTAGAAAAAGACATCAACTTCGGTAAAGGATGATTCAGGAGATTTCACATTTTGAAATCCCTAGCCCAAGGATGATTTAGGAGATTTCACATTTTGAAATCCCTAGCTCATTTATAGCTGATTTTATTATTATTGTTGTTGTTGTTAATCTGTCACGCAGGAATTCATATTTTTTATTTTTAGATTGCCACATCATATGGAAATGAGGTTTTAATAAAAAGTACACCCCCACAAACTTCATTCACAAGTCATAAGTTATGATTGGTAATAGCATTATATATATATATATATATATAATGAAGTGGTGTCCTAGCCTATGGCCAGACTAATAGTGTGGTAGATTGAACTTAAAATTTTTACAAATCCCAAATGACATTTTTGATATACATTTAAGGACCAAATTAGTAAAGCCACTCTAACCACACACCATCACACCTTAACTGACTAGAATAGTCTAGAACCAGTGGTCAGTGCACTCCCAACTGTGAAAAGTATATACCATACACTAGGTATATGTTTCCTCTCTCTCTCACAACTGTTGGGTTGCACTAAGGGTGGGACCCACCAGTTTTAAGAGAGGAGAAGCATATACCCGAAGCAAGGTATAAATTCTCCCCAATTGTAGTGGAGGTGCAAAAATTGCACCTACAGGTGCAGGTATGATGTTAACACAAAATTTTCTCAATTGTAGAAAATCAAACAAAGTGAAAAATGTGTTCCACATATATAATTTTGTATTGATCAAGTAGTGAGTACAATCTTTGTTTTGACTCTTTTACAAAAAGTGCTCCTCTAATTCTATCTTTGTTGTGGTCTTGACTCTAACGCGAAATTTTCTTCAATTTGGTTGGAAGATGGATCAAATGGTCTTCACAACGAATCTTTGGCTTTGAGCTTGATAGAGATTTGTTGTCCTTCAAGTTCTTTAAGAACTTCGAATGTTCTTAAAGTTCTTCAAAGATTCTTGAGACAAAATTTCTCTAGAGCTTGGGCTTCTTGAAAACTTGGTCCAAAATGAGAGAGGACGTCGAGTTCTTAAAGAACTTCAAAGATTCTTGAGACAAAATTTCTCTAGAGCTTGGGCTTCTTGAAAACTTGGTCCAAAATGAGAGAGGGCGTCCTCTATTTATAGTGGTTTCAGATGATAAACTCCACTTTGAATTGATATGTTTGAAAATATGTAGTAGGCTTTTGATTGTCCCAAATTTTTCTTAGGGATAATTATCTCTATTTATTTATTTTGATAAAGATCATATTTTGATAAAGATAAATTTTGAATAGAAAATTTATCTTTATTTTATTTTATTTATTTTAATAAAGATAATTATCCATAAACTTTGAATAGGTGATTTATCTTTATTTTGTGGGCCAAGTGACACATGGCAAATTTCATTATGACAATGTAATATCAATTTGGATGACACGTGTCATGATTTGATTTAACTAATTTAATGACATATTAATCTAGAATTTGTTACTAAACTTTGATGTGGCATTTTATAATTGGCTTAATTTTGCCTCCTAGAGATGTGTATTATGATTTTGTTTTTAGAAAACCACCAAAAATCTCACCACTTGGCACCTGTTAATATATAAATTTTATTTTAAATTTAATATATGTAATATGAAATGCTCCATTTCACTAATAAATAAAATTAAAAAATTCTTATCTACGATTACTTATACATATTTCTATATATAAATAAAGTGTATACTCATGAAAAATAAGATATTTTTCCTCCAAATTTCTAAATTCCTAACTCTTTAATAAATACTATGTCTATAATATTTTTACAAAAAATTTTAAATTGTAAGATATTACATGTTATTAATAGCGGGTTAAAATTAGTAATTTTAACGTTGGCTTCAAGTTAAAAAAACAACTTAAAACAATTAAAAAAAAAATTAGGCCCAAACTAGCCCAAAAAAGCCCAACCCAACACCGTATATTCCCATAGGTTTTTGAGACCATTTTGAAACTTGCGACAAAAGTCGATCACCACAACATATAATTATAATGTTGAAACAAAAAAAAATTCTTCTAGAGAAACTGAGAAAAACCCTGTCTTTCTTTCTTGCCTAGCTCTAGTCTAGAGAGAGATGGGGCACACAAACACAAGCAAAGACCTTCTACAATTGGAGCACAAAAATCCCTCCACCTCACCATTAGGTTTGCATGTGGATTTCCTATAGATGTTGTTCAGAACACTCATCGAGGTGCCAGCCTGAACCCCAGAGGCTGCCCTTTCCCTAAGTCATTCTTGAACAACATCTATAGGAAATCCAGGGACGCTGGAAACATATTCCTCGTCCGTGGTATTCCCCTTGCTACTATCAGTATTGCTGCTAGATCCACTATAACTAGTGGTTTCGTGATACTCGTCTATGACATGATCTAAGCTATTACTAGACGAAGAAATGATATTTTCAAACATTCTAAGGAATACTTATAAGGAAAACCTAAAGACAAGAAGGAAGAGAATACCTGGCTCTAGACGGAAGAAGACTAAAGACGCAGAAACTTCTAGACGAGGCTCTAGACGAGGAGTGTCAGGGAGGAAAATTTCAGAAATGCAAAGGGTACTAGAGGGATTCTACTATTTATAGGGCGTGGACTTAAACATCAAAAACAACACAGCCAACCAAAAGCTGCCACGTGGCAAACGTCTCGAAGAAATTAATCGACGTGACTAGCCACCAGTGAAATTATGACACGTGGCACATCTGATTATGAAGATGAGCTCGTCCATCCAAGGAATGATGTTAGACTGTATTTCCTTGGACGACCCATGGACAAGGGGGCAACTGATGATGTAAAGAGAATGCGCTAAGTTCTATCTCGTCCATATGGGCCGTTCATGACAAAATACAAAGAATGGGATGAGGGGCTCTTATGCTCGTCCCTCTTATACTCGTCTCTCCTATGCTCGTCCCTAAAGCAAACCTTGTCCGTCCTTAGTAATGGACGGACGAGATTACTGGACCTTGGGCTTTTGATGACTTAAGTTCCTCCAAATGTAAAGGATGGGTTGCGTCGTTACGAACCAAACCCTCCATTAACCGTTATAGAGCACAAGTCCCAATGAGATAACTTCCATGACAGTTATGGAAGTTATCTTATAATCTTCTGAATTCCTCAATAACAGGAATGGTTGTTAAATGAGTAACCGTTCCACGAATACTATATAAGCATTCCCAAATGAAGAACTAAGGTATGAGAAACATTGTTTTTTCACCCAAAAAAAAAAAAACAAACAAACAAACAAACAAAGAACTTTAGAAATACTTTCTTTTGGCATGTAATAACGACTGACTTTACCATTGGAGGATTTTGGGTCGGCCTCCACCGGTCTCCTCTGATTCTACATTTGTTTTTTCAGGATTCGGCCTTAAGATCACTAACACCCGAGATTTTCAGCCTATTGATTTTTCAGGAGTTATCAATGTGTATTATGATTTTGTTTTTAGAAAACTGCCAAAAATCCCACCACATAGCACCTATTAATATATAATTTTTATTTTAAATTTAATATATGTAATATAAAATGCTCCATTTCACTAATAAATAAAATTAAAAAATTCTTATCTACGATTACCTATGCATATGTCTATATATAAATAAAGTGTATACTCATGAAAAATAAGATTTTTTTTTCCCTCCAAACTTCTAAATTCTTACCTCTTTAGTAAATACTATGTCTATAATATTTTTACAACAAATTTTAAATTGTAGATTATTACCATTGTTATTAATAGGTATAATAAGTAATTTTAATGCTGGCTTTAAATTGGAACCCAAAAAAAAAAAAATTTTAAAAAATATTTAGGCCCAAACTAGCCCAAAAAAACCCATAACCCAGCACCGTATATACCCGTAGGTTTTTGAGACCATTTTGAAACTTGCGATAAAAGTCGGTCACCACAACATGTAATTATAATGTTGAAACAAAAATTCTCCCAGAGAAACTGAGAAAAACCCTCTTTCTTACTTGACCAGCTCTAGTCTAGAGAGAGATGGGCCACACAAGCAAAGACCTTCTGCACTTGGAGCACAAGAATCCCTCCACCTCACCATTAGGTCTGTGTGTGTTGGTTTTTGTATACGACTAGTACATTTTAAGTATTGGGTTACAAATTCCTCCTCCCACTAATTTTGTGAATGTATTGTGCAGAGTCCACTCTTCTTGTTTGCAGGATGGACATAGCCCCTCTACCCCAGAAAGCCATTCCTGATGGAAACCCCATCACTGCCCCAGTTCCCAAAAGCCAAGGTACCCCATCTTTCCCATCTAATTTATTTTTATTTATTACCACTTTTTTCTTAAGTTTTTGAATGCCTTATGAACCTGTATATTTAAGAGTTAATTTACTTGCACTGTATTGTCTACTTGTATATTTAATTGACACACTAGTCTGAGATTTACAAAATTTCCACTGGCCATATGCATTACTGAGTTGGTCAGATATGAGACGGTGATTCCCTGCTGAGTATACGGTTATGTAAATAAAACTCTGGCTTAGTGTAATTGAAATGAGCATGTTTTGACAATTAGACACAATTTGAGTTATTTGACTGATGATTGTGACATTTGGCCGCTATACTTTGGCGGTAATGTTGTAATGTAAGATGAATTCTTGGCCTTCAGACATACTGGGCTCTCTGTTATTATGTGGGGCACTCATGATAAGCTATCTGATGAGTGTTAATATTTTTAACATCAATCTTTAACCCAAGCAGTAACATCTAAAGCATATTTTGCTAGTAAATAAGCTGGTTTATTATCCTGCCTACATACATGAGAAATATCAACTCTACAAAACTCATGGATAGCGGCCATCAGATCATAGACAATTAACAGAAGTTAAAGTGGAAGGAGGGGATATGACTAAATTACCAACAACAGTTTATATGGCTAAATGTCACACAAAAAAGTCTAAATAATTGAGTTTCACTGGAAATTAATATCATTAATAAGACACTCACACAAACTGAATGACAGAAATGCCCATATGACTGCCACATAAATTCACATTATTTTGTGCTCCACTTTCACGTTAACCTTATAATAATTCAACCCTTTTTTGTCAAGGAGATAACCAAGTTGATGAGCTCACATTTCTCTGCCTCCATATGATCAAGTACAACAGCTTTGAACCTTTGAAACAAGTCGTCCATGGCCTCTTCACCAAACTGGCTTGACAAAATTGGTTCCCCCACGGCCCTAATATGGGCGGCTATCTTCGCCGCCCTTCCTTGCCTCTCGAGGCCGATGTTTGCTTTCTTTATATAAGAGTCCCAATCCATTTTGAAAACTTCAAATTTATGTAAAGTGAAAGATCCTTCAACCTCAATCACCTTCTTTACTTCCTCCGAAGTAGGTGCAAACCACGGCAAATTGAAGTTGTCCAATTTCTCTGATTCTATTAGACCCTGAAATTAATTAAAACGTAATTAGGGTATCATTGTCTTATCATATAATTAGAAATGCCAATAGATGTTGAAAACTTTGAACTATTAACAAGAATCTGTTGCCATCTCACATTCTCACTTATACTTAGTATAGAGAAAACGAAAACCATTTCTTGTATGTAGGCTTGTCCTATGTTGCTGAGGTGAGATTTACATGTTAGTTTTACCAAACTACTTTTTATTTCACTTCTTTCTATTCCTTTTTGATCATTTTATTTTATTTTATTTCATTCAATTTTTTTTATGAACTCTCAAACGAAAACCTAGAGTTGGGTGAGTCATTTAAGACAGACTTGAGCTTTACATTTATTTATTTATTTGAAACTGAGCCTTCCATGTAATTACTTGTAAAAAAAATAAAATAAAATGGTACTGGAGAGCAGGATCTCACGACAACACATACTATAGATATGGTTAAACTTGTTGTTTTATATTCAAATGAAAAAGAAAAACTAAAATCATTATATTTTTGCATGTGAGTAAAACTCTGTAAAATAATTAGTGCGTAATAAATTCTGCTCTATAGATAACTCACTCATAAGTAAAATGAGTAATAAATTCTGCTCTATAGATAACTCACTCATAAGTAAAATGAGTAACGTAACGTTGTAACGTTGCAGATAGGATAAATTTTTTTTTTAGAATACTAAGTATGACTTAGACAAATTTTTATTGGTATTATCTCGGCTCACCATCATCACCAATTTTTTATTTACAAATAGTTGTCTCTAAACTTATGTTACGCAAATGGAGTAAAACAACACCATCTTGGATCAGCATAAGCGAATGGAGGTCAAAGACAAGTCAACAAGTGTCGCTCATAGACTTAACTTACAATTGGCTCATAATTGTCTCTATCTTCGGTCTTTATGTTTATTGATGAATTTTAAGTGCTATACAATATTACATTAGTATTTATATATTTTAAAATTAGTATTTTAGCAGGACGATTTGTATTTGTAACATATTGCCAAATTATGTAATATTTTTAACATTACTTAATTTTTAGGATAAATTATTTTTCAGGGTATTTTACTTAAAACATAAACTTTCAAAATGCTTCATTTAAACTTCAAAATTTCTAAAAACGTTTTATTTAAATCTTCTACCTCATTTTTTTCAGTTAATTGCATTAAACACCAAACATTAAATCAAATTATTTAAAAGAAATTTATTTCAAACTTTGAGTCTTAAAGGAAACTTACCCAAAGCTTTAAAATTTAAAGAAAATTGTACGAAACAATAAAGTTTATTTCATTTAGAATCGATAAAGTTTTTTTTTTTTAATTTTAATTTTTATATATAAGATAGAAATTCTACTTTAGAATAATTTAAGTGTATACGTATATGAAGCACTCTCCTAAAGATTTGAACCCCAGCTTTTATCATCTACATCCCATAAACGTTTATACTTATAGAGTAACCATTGAGCCAAAAGTGCACGCGTAGTTGTAATATTTTAAAAGTTTAAGGTTTAAATAAAACACACCCACTTTAAACTTAAAAAAAAAAAAAAAAAAAGTAGAAGAAGAAGGTAATCTACCCTAATTCTTATTAGGAGAAAAAAAAAAAGTACTAGAATATTTATTTATATGGTGTGGTTTGTCATAATAATTTATAAACTTTTTATAGTAATATCTTTTCGTGTTTTCCTCATTAATTATAATTTTTTTTACCTCATATCTCTCGCAAGAATTTAGAGTTTAGACACTTCCTTACCTCCAAGACCAGGTCATTGAGTTTCAGTCCAACAACTTCCCATATGCTCAGAGGATCATCGCTTTTAATGCTGCCCATAGTTGTGAGGACCATACGACCACCTGGGACTAACTCCTCTGCTCGACACTTGAGAAACATTGTGAAGTCCTTTTCAAACTGTTTTAAGTATGCATCAAACACGGCAGGAGGGCTTGTCTTTGCAATGCATATATTCCCCTTGTTCAAGGCTTCCTGGGTCTCGCAAACCAACTGTTTTGGTACCTATATATATTTCTCATTGTTATACATATAAAAGAGTAGTTTTTATTACATACATAAGTTATTTTAGGTGGTTTTATACACGCCAAAAAACGACTCAAATCTTGAAAGCCAAAAATGCTACCCTATGAATCTCTCATAAGAAGTCCTGTCATACTATAAAAGACAACGTTGATTAAGTAGTTTAGTAACTAAACTGAATCATAAAAATTGAAGCAGCTGAAACTTATAAATAAGTATCACTAATAATGGAGAAGTTATAAGTAGCTAAAGAGAAAAAGAGGGAGTTATAGCTAGTATAACTAACCATGGAGAGCCACATAAGAGCATAAGAAGAATGAACAAAGTGCAAGGAATTGCTAGGGAAGAGCCTGCCATAGAAAGACCCGGCCACTGTGGTTATGAAACAATGCCCAAACGAGCTTCCCTTCTCATTCTCCAACTTCGTATAGAAGCTCGGCAATGACCTAAAAATAGTGTTGAAGTCGTTCCCAGGAAGATCGTTTAGGAATGCTTGCAACGAAGGTGGTGGGAGGTTCAACATTTTGGACTTGGTTCCGATGATCTCGAGGACATCTGATACAACTGAAAGGGTGTTGAATCCAGTTGAGCATCCCAAATCTGCCATCTTCAAACACTCAGGGAGGTGGGTTATGTAAAGCTGCTCAATGCTCTCTTCGAGTATAGGCTTGACCATAGATGCCACCGTTCTCTAAAAGAAGAAGAAATGAGGTTGATATATATGAGAAAACGATGTTGAGAGAGAGAGAGAGAGAGGACTGACTTGAAGTAGCGAGTTGATTGCATAGCTTGTGTTTCCGTCTCCACCATTCATGTGAAGGACTTTCTCTATCTCCACCATTTTTCTTCTCTTCTTTTGAATTGTGTAGGTGCCTATATTTGTGGAACAAGATCCTAGGGATAATATTACAGCGGCAAAATCTGTCACACACAATGTTTTTTTTTTTATTTGAAACACACAATGTTTTTTTTTTTTTTTTTTTTAATTTTATTTTATTTGAAATACACAATGTTTTGAAATATATATAATCGGTAATTCACAAGTCGCTTCCTAGTTAGGTGTCAACAGACGGAACTAGGATTCGAAGTCGAGGAGGGCAAATATAATTTTCTGGAGAGGGGCAAATATAATTTTTCATGGACTTATTTTCTAAAATCTTAAATATATCCCTATTATTTAATATTTTAAAAAAATTGGGGGGGGGGGGCATAGCCCCCCTCTACTTACACATGGTTCCGTCCCTGCGGGTGTCAAGGAAAGAAGCAATAGAAAACTAGCTTTCAAAGAGATAGCAGCAAATGAAGTTGAAGTTAACATGCATGTAGACACCTCACGGTCGGTTGTCATTCCAGGATCAATTTCCATCAAAGTTGTGTAGTACTCTAGCCGATTCAATACGTCTATAGATAGATTTATGTGTAATAATGAAAGTAATGTAACAAGAAAATTGCAATGAAACTGACAAGTCGCTTCCTAGTTAGGTGTCAAGGAAAGAAGCAATAGAAAACTAGCTGTCAAAGAGATAGCAGCAAATGAAGTTGAAGTTAACATGCATGTAGACACCTCACGGTCGGTTGTCATTCCAGGATCAATTTCCATCAAAGTTGTGTAGTACTCTAGCCGATTCAATACGTCTATAGATAGATTTATGTGTAATAATGAAAGTAATGTAACAAGAAAATTGCAATGAAACTGACTTAGACATATGAGTCAGTGAAACATTGGTCTCATGAGACTGTTTTAGGAGATACTTTCTCTGTGTTTGTCTTTTCAATTTACAAATTTGAAGTTACTAAATCAATGCCTTGGTTTTTGTGTTTCGGTGAAATGATATTGATTACTTTTTTTTTTTTTTTAATAATTATGTATAGTTGGTTATCGAAATATTAAAGATATACTAAAATGGGTTGGGTTCAAATTACACCTGGTATACGTAATTCTATATTTCTTAATTAGATGTGAATTTTGACAAATCTACCATCAGATTAAATTGTCTTCATATATTCTCTATGCTTGCAAAATGTTAAGGTGATTAAAGATTAATAGTCATGTCATCAATCAATTATTTAAATCAAGTTTTTGTAGTTTAAAATAATGCATAAAAGATGAGTTTATGGATCGAATGGTAAATTACATCCGATTGGCATGAAAATTGGCATGCATGTTAAGAACATATAGAATGTGTAATTCAATAGTTGTATTTTCAAAATATGAATTTAATAATAAGTTATTGGGGGACATATTATTTCTTAGAGTTACACCACTAGGTGTAACTTGAACTCAACCCTACTAAAATTTATTCCATTTTGCTGTGCTGAATACCCTTCATTGTTCACACGGTCATATTTTATACTTTAAAAAGATCTTTATAATTAATTCATAAAATTTAATATTTAGGTTTCAAAATGTAACTAATTAATCTGTATAAAAAGGTAAGTAACTAATGAGAAAATCATCTACAATTGACACGGATTTTGAAGGGAAATAATGTTTAAGATTCAGAAACTGTTAATCCTTTGTCTCAAATTCTAAAACATATATTAATTTGAACCCATCAAAAAGGCTCAAAGATTCACTAAGGCTGTGTTTGTTTCGTGTAAAACATTTTCCGGAAAATACATATTTTTCGGAAATGTTATTTTCCGGAAAAGGAAAATAATTTTAAGTGTTTGGGTGTATTATGAAAATTGTTGTGGAAAATATTTTTATGTGTTTGGTTATATTAGGAAAATGCTATTTTCCGGGCAAATTCCGGCAACAACACAACAACGACGACGACAACAACAACAACAGCAAATTCCAAATTCCAGCAACAACAACACCAACAACAACAATCAGTTCATCCAAAAAAAACAATAACAACAATCAAATTAAAAAAAAAAAACAACAACAACAACAACAATCAAATTAAAAAAAAAAAAAAAAAAAAAAACTGAGAGATCGAGGAAGAGAGAGCTCCAGGTGCGATGGCGCGATCGAGGGTCTGGGTCTGGGTCGAGCGGCGTTGGAGCGATGGCGCGATGAAGGAGGCGATGGGTCTGGGTCGACGACGAGGTGCGATGGCGCGATCGAGGTGCGATGGCGATGGCGCGATGGCGCGATCAGCGCGGTGCGATGGCGAGGTGCGAGACCGGAGCTCGAGGTGCGATGGCGAGGTGCTGCGATCGGAGCTCGAGGTGCGATGGCGCGGTTCGTCGGTTCGTGGCGCTGGCGAAGTCGAAGGCTCGTGATCGGACTGCGTGGATCGGTCCGTTTGTTCTGGGTTTCTCTTTTTCTTTGTTCTGGGTTTCTCTTTTTTTTTGCGTTCTTGGCTCCTGTGGTGTGTGTTGTTGTTGTTCGTGGCGCCGGCGAAGTCGAAGGCTCGTGAACGCCGGCGAAGTCGAAGTCGAAGGCTCGTTCTCTCTCTCGCTCTCGCTCTCTCTCTCGCTCGGTTTGGTTCGGCGCTGGCTCTCTCTTTTCCGGAAATCATTTGAAGGTAAAATAAGGACTTCAAATGATTTCCGGGTCAAGGGTGAAAATTCGGTCAAAGTGTAGGCATATTTTCCGGAAAATGAATTTTCCGTTGCCAGCCAAACGCATGGGTCAGGTGATAAATGATTTCCTGAAATCATTTACCACCGATTCAAACGCAGCCTAAAGCTATCCTCCTATTTCAGCAGTAACTAATAGGAAGCAGTAGCTATGGAATGTGCGTTTTCACCAATGCCTAAAACATGTAAAAGCAAAGTTTTGTAACAAAATGGAAAGTAAAGTTTTTTAGTGATGATCTTTAACTGTGAATAGAAAAGAGAAAGATTCTAATACCATGTAAAAAAAAAAAAAATTTAGTAAAAGTTAATTTATGAAATAAAGTATTTTTAGGTCATATATCTTTTTATTTAAAAATTTTGTTACATTTATTTTACCCCGAACCCCTGGAAAAATATTCTGGCTCTATCTTCCAAAAGTATTGCTTCTCTCAAACTTGAAGTCAAAGGAGCTTGATGAAACAAAAAATTGGAGGGACAATCTACCCACTGTTATTGACTTCATCCATGCGTTCAAAGATTTGAAAAATTCACGTAAAAAAAATCGCAAAACCTCAAATGAAATATGGAGGCGGCATTATCAAGATTTTTATTTAAAGAATAGTGCACACTTTAACGCAAGAAAAAAAGTTTTTTATATATATATATATATATATATGTGTGTGTGTGTGTATGTATATATATACATATACGCACTAAGTCAATATATATGTGGGTTCCAGTTATCTCAAAATTTCTGATGATTGAATAAGAGATTTAAGGTACAATCTCCACCTACACTAAAAACTAATTAGTGTCTTAGTCTCTTTCATTCCCACTTCAGTAGATTCAAAACTATTTGTTTGTTTAGACCCTTTAAAACATATTGTTTAACCTAATATATTAGTCAAGTAGTTACTTGGATTAATTATTCAGATATAAGTTAAATAATAATAAATCATATAATGCACAACAACGGAAAATAAAGAACACTACGATATGATGATCTAGAAAAACTAATGAAACGAACCATCTCAAGGTAAAAACTTGAGGAGGATTTGAATTTTGACTTAGCTATTTTCAAGGTAAAACAAATCCACTATAGAGAATCGAAGTTTTTACAATTAGATTTAACCATAAATCTATTGTTACCTCCAGTAGTAATTTACTGACACGACCACATGCAAGCTCCAAATCTACTAACTCCTTCTCTTTTTTGGATTTGCTTTGCACAATCACCCACATTGGTGACTTTGAGATCTCACTCAAAGGTTTAGCAACACAAACTCTCCAGTTTGTGACTCCAAGACCACTCTTGTAGGTTTAGATCATCAGCAGTTGTTGATCTTGTTGTAGCAACTTCAGATCTACCGGTTCTAATGGTATAAGAATGATTTCCAATAGTGACTTTGATAGAGGAAGGCACAATACATTTTAGATCTCACAAGAGCATCTCCAAAGTCTTCTCAAAATGTGTCTTAGGATTTCCTTTAAATACTATGTGAAATAGATTTGAAACCCTAATCACTTAATGGGGTTAATGAGTAGTTGGGTTTAATTAAAATTCTGCAGACTCATGTTTCGATTAGTCGAAGTTGTCTTTCAATCGATTGAACCTGGCATGTTTTGAATTCTTCTTTCTGCAGCTTGTATGTTCTTGTGTTCTAACTTGTAACACATTGAGCATTGTCTAATCAAACTTATAGATCTAAAACATATTGTTTAACCTAATATATTAGTCAAGTAGTTACTTGGATTAATTATTCAAATCTAAGTTAAATAATAATAAATCATATAATGCACAACAACGGAAAATAAAGAACACTACGATATGATGATCTAGAAAAACTAATGAAACGAACCATCTCAAGGTAAAAACCTGAGGAGGATTTGAATTTTGACTTAGCTATTTTCAAGGTAAAACAAATCCACTATAGAGAATCGAAATTTTTACAATTAGATTTAACCATAAATCTATTGTTACCTCCAGTAGTAATTTACTGACACGACCACATGCAAGCTCCAAATCTACTAACTCCTTCTCTTTTTTGGATTTGCTTTGCACAATCACCCACATTGGTGACTTTGAGATCTCACTCAAAGGTTTAGCAACACAAACTCTCCAGTTTGTGACTCCAAGACCACTCTTGTAGGTTTAGATCATCAGCAGTTGTTGATCTTGTTGTAGCAACTTCAGATCTACCGGTTCTAATGGTATAAGAATGATTTCTAATAGTGACTTTGATAAAGGAAGGCACAATACATTTTAGATCTCACAAGAGCATCTCCAAAGTCTTCTCAAAATGTGTCTTAGGATTTCCTTTAAATACTATGTGAAATAGATTTGAAACCCTAATCACTTAATGGGGTTAATGAGTAGTTGGGTTTAATTAAAATTCTGCAGACTCATGTTTCGATTGGTCAAAGTTGTCTTTTGTTGATGCCCATTTTTGCAAATCTGTACCAGTTTGCCGCAATCCATATGCTTAAGGCTTATGAGGAAGAAAGCCCAATGAAGAGTAAGGCCTAAAGGCCCACAAAGAAGACCAAAGAACAAGAAGGGTCCAAAGAAAGAAGTGCAAGTGAAAGCCATCTGCCGCAAAATACAAGTCTGCCGCAGGATACAAGTTTGCTGCAGGATACAGTTCTTTGGAAGGATGGCTTCGGCAGATGAAGATAAATTGGGCCCAAGACCCTTTTGATCCAGTTAACATTATTTGGCCCACAAAGACCCAAATCCTTTTATATAAAAAAGGTAGGTGTGAGAACTGATATGAAAAGGAACGATGGAAGGAAACAAGGAGCAGCAGGAATTGCGTGAAGGAAGAGTCAAACTAAAGGAAATGACAAATGCAGCAAGAAACGCATGAAGAAACAAGACAAAAACACGCAGCAGACGAAACAGAGCTAATCTGCTGCGGCAGGAATGGCGTGGGAGACAAAAACAAAAGACAGTGGAGCAAGAACAGAAGGGCCGGGGCACCACCAACCTGTACCCAGCCAATACAAGGGAGGTGGGCCCACGGTCAAAGAGATTCAGAGGGCGTGGTTTGGTGGTGGGGGGAAAAGGGGGTCTATATTTGGTTTCCTGCCATAACGTCTTTTGGGAACATATCCTGCTGGGATGATATCTTACCCAAAAGAAGTAATAAATGGTTGGGACCACTGATGCATGTCATAGAGCTAGGTAGTGAGGTAGAGGTATACGGTAGGAACAAACAAAAAAGAATTTTGTCATGCAGCAAATATGTTCTGAGCAGATGGCAGTGGTCGGGGCAACCAATGGGTGAGTGGGTAATCTTGAAAGGATGCCCACAACAAACCACAAATAGTTGGTGAAACCCTAGGGGTAAAAGGGAGAAATCCATTGAATTAGCTCACTATAAAAGGGAGGTAACCACGGCAGAAAAGAGGGGGCCGAAAGGAAGACCGAAAGAGGGCAGGAAGGTAGAGGAAAAAACAGGGGAATGAGTGAAAAACAGGGGAAGAAGAGAAACACCCAGAGGGGAGTAAAAGAAAGAAAAATAAGAGAGAAAACGCGGTAGGAATAGGGGCATGCATCAATAGACCATCTTTTCCCTCCCTCTTAGCAAACCCACTCTTTGAAATCTATAAAAGTAATAGCTAGTAGCCATTTAGGCCTATTCTCCAAAATGAACAACTTTTACGGTAAGAGCCCATGATAAGGTTGTTGAAATTGGAGTTTGGGTTCCTTCTTGGTTTACTTATCTTATGGGCAGATTTAATACTTAATTTTGATTGCAAATATATTTGATTTTCAACTTATATCCGTCATATTTAGTCATCCTGCCGTAGCACATTTTTACGTCTGCCGCAACAGTTGTCCTGCTGTGGTGTTTTACTTGCTGTATTAGTTATCCTGCCATAGCACATTTTCATTATATTTACCGTGTTAATTATTATACAAGCTAATCATTTCCTGCCGAAGCTTTCTTCTCTATTTGTTATTACGTATTTTGCTTTTGACACAAACTAACCATTATCCTGCCGTAAGTATATATATATATATACATATACCCTGTTTCTCATGTTCTGGAAAAATATATTTTATATATGTATATGTGAATACGTATAAGTATATATACTCATATATGTATGTATATATTTGAGAATATGCTAACCCATTTAAACTAACACTTGTTTGATGTGTATTTTCTTTGGGTTTTTTAGATTTGTTTATGCGCAGGAAGTAGAAAAGTGTTTCTGCAGTAAAAATGGTAGTCATTCACATTGCCGAAGGCTTTACTGCATGGCAGACAGCTTTAAAGCACGGCAGGCAAACAGCTCTATTGCACAAGGCTTTACGGCAGGAAGCTTTAATGCACGGCAGGAAGTTTTGTTGCACAGCAAAAGGCTTTACGGTAGGAAGCTTTACGGTAGACAGCTTTAAAGCACGGCAGGCAGGAAGCTTTAAAGCACGGCAGGCAGGAAGCTTTAAAGTACGGCAGGAAGCTTTAAAGCACGGTAGACAGACTTGCTGCATAGCAGAAAAGTCAATCCTGCGGCAGAAACTGGAGAAAATTTCCTGCGGTAGGAACAAAGGATAAGCCCATTTCGCAGCGTCTTCCCTTGGACTTGGACTCAACATTTGCGCACAAGCCGGCCCAAGTTGAGTTCCAGTTGGACCAGTCTCAACTTCCTTACTCAGAATACTCGGGCCTACTACCGCGGCAGGCAGCCTAGCCCAACGCACAACAAAAAAGGCCCCCACATCTTTCAATCGATTGAACCTGGCATGTTTTGAATTCTTCTTTCTGCAGCTTGTATGTTCTTGTGTTCTAACTTGTAACATATTGAGCATTGTCTAATCAAACTTATAGATCTAGGAATCTATATCTAGACAAGTTTGTACTCACAGTTTGCCAATTATTCTAAAGTTTTAGAACCTAACAAAAATCATTTGATCCAACCACATGATTTGGCTTACCTCAAGTACTTTTATAAGAGAGTATTTTTTTAACTGGAATCTCTTATAAAAGTATTGGATATAAGCTAAATCAATTTCTTTCTACCCTTTGCCAGATTTGTGGTAGATTTGTGATAGTTATTTAGGTTGATAAGTGTTCGATTAAAATAGAATTTCTAATGGAAGTTGATTTTAATATTGCAAAAAAGAAAAAAAGAAAAAAAAAAGAAGATTGCTTAAACAGTTTTTCATCGAACCACTCTAAACTGTTTTTCATGGTTATATAGTGGTAGATACCTTGATTAGTTAGATAAGTTTCATTTAAATTTCTCATTTAATTATTTTTTAAGTTTTTTTTTTTTTTTTGGTCTTTAATTAGTTATTTTTATTAAAAAAAATAGAACTATATATTAGGGTTACTTTTGATTTTATTAGATATTTTGGCCTTAATGTGTATCTCATCTTTTAAAATGGTGCCTAATCTTTCAAATGTTTCAATTTATTTCTTAATCTTTAAAAAAAAAAATTGCCCACAACTAATGGATGAAAAAATATGACTTGTCAAATAAAAACACTGAAATCAAGCACTATAGGACTAATGCTGACTTGAAGCCTTGATGGCATTTTATTTTAGAAAAAGACATCAGCTTCGGTAAAGGATGATATGATACATACATAACAAACAAATTTAGGAGATTTCACATTTTGAAATCCCTAGCTCATTTATAGTTGATTTTATTATTGTTATTGTTGTTAAACTGACACGCAGGAGTTCATATTTTTTATTTTTAGATTGCCATGTCATATGGAAATGAGGTTTTAATAAAAAGTACACCCCCACAAATTTCATTCATAAGTCATAAGTTATGATTGGTAATAGCATTATATATATATATATATATATATTAGGAAGTGGTGTCCCAACCTATGGCCAGACTAATAGTGTAGTAGATTGAACTTAAAATTTTTTACAAACCCCAAATGACATTTTTGATATACATTTAAGGACTAAATTAGTAAAGCCACTCTAACCACACCATCACACCTTATCTGACTAGAATAGTCTAGAACCAACCACAATGTGGTCAGTGCACTCCCAACTGTGAAAATATACCCTACACTAGGTATATGTTTCCTCTCTCTCTCACAACTACTAGGTTGCACTAAGGGATGGGACCCACCAATTTTAAGAGAGGGGAAGCATATACCGATGTAGGGTATAAATTCTCCCCAATTGTGGTGGAGATGCAAAAATTGCACCTACAGGTGTAGGAATGATGTTAACACAAAATTTTCTCAATTGTAGAAAATCAAACGAATTGAAAAATGTGTTCCACATATATAATTTTGTATTGATCAAGTATCGAGTACAATCTCTGTTTTGACTCTTTTACAAAAAGTGCTCCTTTGATTCTATCTTTGTTGTGGTCTTGACTCTAACGTGAAATTTTCTTCAATTTGGTTGGAAGATGGATCAAATGGTCTTCACAACGAATCTTTGGCTTTGAGCTTGTTAGAGATTTGTTGTCCTTCAAGTTCTTCAAAGATTCTTGAGACAGAATTTCTCTAGAGCTTGGGCTTCTTGAAAACTTGGTCCAAAATGAAAGGGGACGTCTTCTTGAATTGATATGTTTGAAAATATGTAGTAGACTTGATTGACCCAAATTTTTCTTATGAATAATTATCTCTATTTATTTATTTTGATAAAGATCATATTTTGATAAAGATAAATTTTGAATAGAAAATTTATCTTTATTTTATTTTATTTATTTTAATAAAGATAATTATCCATAAACTTTGAATAGGTGATTTATCTTTATTTTGTGAGCCAAGTGACACATGGAAAATTTCATTATGCCAATGTAATATCAATTTGGATGACATATGTCATTATTTGATTTAACTAATTTAATGACATATTAATCTAGAATTTGTTACTAAAATTTGATGTGGCATTTTATAATTGGCTTAATTTTGCCTCCTACAGATGTGGATTATGATTTTGTTTTTAGAAAACCGCCAAAAATCTCGCCACTTGGCACCTGTTAATATATAATTTTTATTTTAAATTTAATATATGTAATATGAAATGCTCCATTTCACTAATAAATAAAATTAAAAAAAAAATTCTTATCTACGATTGCTTATACATATTTCTATATATAAATAAAGTGTATACTCATGAAAAATAAGATATTTTTTCTCCAAATTTCTAAATTCCTAACTCTTTAATAAATACTGTGTCTATAATATTTTTACAAAAAAATTTAAATTGTAAGATGTTACATGTTATTAATAGCGGGTTAAAATTAGTAATTTTAACGTTGACTTCAAGTTAAAAAAAAAACTTAAAACAATTTTTTTTTTTTTAAAAAGGCCAAACTAGCCCAAAAAAGCCCAACCCAGCACCGTATATACCCGTAGGTTTTTGAGACCATTTTGAAACTTGCGACAAAAGTCGGCCACCACAACATATATTTATAATGTTGAAACAAAAAAAATCTCCGAGGGAAACTAAGAAAAACCCTGTCTTTCTTTCTTGACTAGCTCTAGTCTAGAGAGAGATGGGGCACACAAACACAAGCAAAGACCTTCTGCAATTGGAGCACAAAAATCCCTCCACCTCACCATTAGGTCTGTGTGTGTTGCTTTTTGTATATGATTACGCGTGAGTACTGTATTGGGTTACAAATTCCTCCTCTTACTAATTTTGTGTATGTATTGTGCAGAGTCCACTCTTCTTGTTTGCAGAAAAGACGTAGCCCCTCTACCCCAGAAATCTATTCCTGATGGAAACCCCATCACTGCCCCTGTTCCCAAAAGCCAAGGTAACCCCATCTTTCCCATCTACTTTATTTTTATTTATGACCACTTTTTTCTTAAGTTTCTGAATGCCTTTTGAACCTGCATGATGTTTCTTTTTACTTGCACTGTATTGTAAGTCTGTTTCACTTTTGGGTTTTAAAATGAGCGATTGTAAAAAAGCTATGAGGGGTTGTTGTGAAATGGCATTTTGGGTTTTGAAATGCGTTTTTAGGCTCCCAAATTGCCTAAACAAACGGACTCTAAATAGTTGTCCTGGACTTGGCTACTTGTATATTTAATTGACACTCTAGTCTGAGATACAAAATTTCCTCTGGCCATATACATTACTGAGAAGTTATAGTCAGATATGGGATGGCGATTCCCTGCTGAGTTTACGGTTATGTAAATAAAACTCTGGCTTAGTGTGATTGAAATGAGCATGTTTTGACAATTAGACACAGTTTGAGAGTTATTTGACGGATGATTGTGAAATTGTGGCTGCTATACTTTGGCTTCCTGGGCTCTCTGTTATTATGTGGCGCGCTCATGATAAGCTATCTGATGTTTATCCAGGAGTGTTAATATTTCTAGCATCAATCTTTGTCCCTTTTGTTGTTTGCTAGACAGTTTTCTGTTTTGGTGCGATGAGAAGAACTTCCATTAGCACTCGTTGCGTTGGAGAAAACATGTGCTAGAGTTAGCTAGCATCAATCTTTGCCTCTTTTGTTGTATTCTAGACGGTTTTCTGTATTGGTGTCGTGAGAATAACTTCCATCAATGCTCTCTAGGTCGGCTTCAATTTTTCACAATCTATTGGAATTCTGAATAATATTTTCCATAATTTCTTTCCTTGTCATCTTAAGTACATCAAGAAATATATAGCTTCTTAGTAACTTTTCTATAACAAGATTGAGATATTTTCCTCAATTTGTAATATAAACCAAATAACGTGGGATAAATCACCATCATTTGAGACAACTTTTTTCAATTTGGGGATAAATCACCATCATTTGAGACAAATTTGTTCTCCAAATTGGCCCAGGCTCATCCTTGCATCTCTTGAATCTTGTCGAATTGATTCTTCCTCCCCATATTCTTCCTGCATAAATTCTTCCTAAACATGATCAAATCTTGTATCTTTATTTTCATAAAGTAAAGATTCTCACGATTCAACAATATATATATATAGTGATTTATCAACAAAAAAAAAAATATATATATATATATATATATAGTGAAAGTATTTTTATCTTTTGAAATTCATCAAACACTAGTTGGTTTTTCAAATCAACATGTGCATGCAAAGCTTCCATGTCCTACAAAACTCTCTTAGGACTTGCATAAAAAACTTGGTGTGCATCACTTTCTTGAATATTTTATTTACTCCAATACATTGATAGAGAAGTCCAATCTACAAAAAAAACTCTTTCAATTTTTATCCTTCATCAAATCTCACACACCAAATGATTCTCTAATCTGGTTTGTGCCACATTTCCTACTGGTGCAACTTCATGAAAGGAATTTTCATCTACCATATTTTTTCTCATTGTTGAGACCATCTTCTAGTATGTCCCAGAGTTCATGGTCATTTTGCAGAATCTCCATACGCCATCCCCTGCTAGTTCTCGTCATTGAAGAGCTTGTACAACTTGCGACACATCTTCAATCATATGCCTCATCTCAGCCATCTTATCTGCTGGTCTTGATTTCCTCTACCCGTGACCATTATAGCTTAAAGGTGCATCCTTTTACTCAAATTTGAATGTAGTGGCTCAGATCTAGGATCTTTTGCTCTTATACCACTTGATGTGGTATGGAGAATTTAGATCTAGTGTTGAAGATGGGTTTAAGTATAAATTTCAACAATAAACAAGATTAAATCAAAGAAAAGTATAATAGGATTGAAGTTGAAACAATCAAATATCAATTTCTAGGCTCAAAAATCTCAAGAACAATTCAAATTTGAAATTTCATATAAAAAATAAGAAAGGTTACTTACAATGCCTCAAAAGAGGCTACTTATAATAACCTTTAGCACTCTCAGAATCTTGACCCATTATCTTATTTTCTAATAATTAAATTCTAACCATCCCATTTCATGAAAATCATATGCTAGTCTCATAACCTTTTAAAATTCTAAAGTCATAATAATACCAAAATGTAACATATTACCTATAGAAAAAAACATAACATAGATAAATAAAATACTAGTCTTGTAATAGCCACGGGCTTGACAAAATGAACCAATTGATTTTCTTTCCTTTGGGCTTAAGTTCTCCTACATTATGTTTAAAATGTTTGCACGCCAGGTGATGCGGGAGATGCAAGAAGATTTTTATATAGTATTATTTATGTTTGCAAGTCAATTGTATTTTTATGTTTTAGGTCCTAGTAGTTTATTAGGCTATTAGTATTTTAATTGGAAGCAAGGTTGTTTTTGTAATAAGGCAATTAGGGTTTCCTAAGCCTATTAAAACTAGGGTTTTGCAATTCTTTATAAGCAACCTATTGTACTCCTTGAGGAGATTGCTGATATTTTGATGAATAAAAAAAAAAGGGCTGTTTGGTCTCTCTTTGGTCTGGCTAACTCCAGGTCCATCCTAGGTGTTGACTCCTAGGTTATATCCTTTATTTTCTTGTTGTTTCATTTTTTTCCTGTCCTGTGTCACTAGGTAGTTATCATATTGTCATATGGCAGCCTAATTGAACACCTAGATACTTAATTACTTTGATCCTATGCAAAGGTGGGATTGGGAAGGTCATCATAAGATGATATATACTCACCAAGCATGGCCCTCATCTGGGCAGTATAGGATGATAATTCACAGGGAAATTATTCATGGAATGTTTTACATTATGTTGGAAACCATAATTCATCAGGACTGTTGAGTTATTACTAGTACAGTCTGACAAATTGTTGAGTACTCTCTCCTTTTGCTACTGTTGTTTTCAGTGGCTAGAACAGTCAAAGAAATTGGCGAGCTGGCATACATTACAATATTCATTAGTGTTTTTTTTTTAATTAATATATAAAAAAAAAAAAAAATTGAAGGAAAAAACCACCAATGCTTATTGGTGCTTGATTTCATTTCCTTTGCTGCAGTTTTGGGAAAAATTAAAGACTTTTTAGGAGTGATATCAGAAGCTAATGAGAGGCTTCAGCATGATGCAAAGGTTGTGATTTGATCCTTTACTCAAGGTTTATTGTTTAATTAAATTCCAATTATTCTACTTTAATCCCTAACCCATGCTTTCTTTTCCTTTTCATTGGCTTTACTTCTAACCTGTGTATACAATTGATTAAATTCAGGAAAATTCTGAGAGCTATGATATTGAATCACTCACTGGAAATGAAACTGAAATCATTGAAATGGTAAGTGGGTCTCTCTCCCCCCTCAACTGTAGCAATCACTGAAATCATAACTGATTTTTTAAGTGCATCTTAATTACAGGATTTGATGCTTGGTATTGCTGATCTTCATACCCCTGAGGCTGTTGCTGCAGCTGAATCTGCAATTGCTGGTTATCAGCCTTTGATTCCATTGGCTGCTAGTAGTAGCGGAACAGATTCAGAAGATAGCAGTGATAATGATAGTGATGATGACAATGATGATGATGATGATGATGATGATGATGATGATGATGAAAATGACAATGATGATGGTAATGACACATGCTTGCCTGTGAAACTCGAAAGATCAAAGTCTGGCCAAGGAAATTCTTTGAGTGAAGATGTCAATCCATCAAAAAAGCGACACAAGATTGTTGAGCTGTCATGAGAACTTTTTCTGGTAAGCAAAGTTGGATTCTGGAATTATTGTTGTGAGGTGTATTTGTTTGAAATGAATATTTAGAAAACTGTCAAATTATTGTAATGGTTGCAACAAGAATCGAAGCCTTGACTAGGGAAGGAAAACAATGAATGAATGATATTAGAAATGTTTAGAATTCAATTACTCCATTGTGTAGCAAAATGATTGAAAAAGGAAAGTCATGTGGAGGGATTTTTCTTATGGACTCATATTATAGATTTTAGACAAGGCATTTGATGAAGAAAGGGTGCCATGGGTTGTTTGTCTATTGTGGAAGTTGTCACTGATTGATGCAGCCATGGTTGTTCTATGTTATTGATTATATATGTTGCTTGCTTCCTCACCGTCCATGTACTCTTGCATATATGTATTACGTTTTGGCTTCCTTTTGGAATCTTGCACCCAAATCTAAAAAATTTCACCCCTTCTTTGAATCATTCTATTTTGGGCTCAATCTTTGAAGACTTGAAATTCTGCCTTTCATTTTGACTAAGATGCATTTGAGTGTGTCATTCTACCCTTAGGTGCTTTAATTGATTTAAATTTAAATCCCTCAAGTAGTCAGTGAAGGACTAAATTATGTCCCCTTTGCTTTCTAAATTGATATACCATTTAGCTATGAAGCACGGGTGCGTTTTTGGATTCGGGTGCAGGTGCGGGACTCGGCAATTTTTGAAAAAGTAGGGTGCGAGTGCAGCGATTAAAAATATTTTTATTTATATTTTCTATATATTTTTACTATTAAAATATTCTTAAAAAACACATTATATGTCCTTGGTTCACAAAACAAAGAAAGAAGAAGGCAAGAAACACAAAACAAAAAAGAAAACACAAAAGAAGTAACAAATATTCAAAATAAAATTGAGGAAGGACAGATTTAGGATGTTTGGGCCTTATTCAAAGCCGATTTCGGTTGTTTCGGCATGATTCAAGACTGATTTTGGCTGCCGGCCGATACAAACCGATTTTGGCAGAATTGGCCTGGTTCAGTGGTAATCGGTCCGAATCGGCGCTAATCCGTAAAAAAAAAAAAAAACTCAGATGCGGTACCCAAGCGCAAGCAGCGGTGTTGCTGACGTGTCGCCGCGTCGGATGCGGGTGTGGCGCCCATTTTGCCATGTCTATGCATCATAGCCATTTAGAGAGGGAGTTCTCTCTTAAAAGTATCCTTATTTTTTGTCCATGGCATGGGAATTTGTGGGAAGAAAAGTCTAGTAGATTGATCTCTTGGGAGAAACATTTTTTTGGTTGGACTCAAGAGTCCCTTCAAAACATAACAAGAGAAATTAAAAAAATATGAAATAAAAATGGAAAGAAGGTAAAGAGAACATGATTGATGAAAAACTATGAATAAAACATTTAAGAATAATGAGCTGGCATATTCAGTGCTTGGAGAAAGCGCTACACTCCCAAAAGTTGGGTAGCTGTTCTGGAAATTAAATAATTTGCCCCATTGCCTTTATCATTACAAGCAGCAGTGACACACATTAATACAAGAGGCGCACTGTACACACACACACACACACACATATATATATATATATATTGTAATCTGAATGACTAAAATGTTATACACGTAGAGTAGAACTTGCTACCAAGAACATTTATATCATGCAAAATAATACTGTCATCTTTTTTATACTTTATTGGGCAAGTGATTTATTTTCTTATATATGCTTTAAGCATCAGCAGTTAAGGGTCATTTAGAGGCTTGTGATTTTTCATTGGTAAAATCAGGAAGGTGGAGTTTTTGCCTAGGTGAAATGAAGTTATGAACTGAGTTAGGGATTCTGTTAATGAGAAAGACAGAAGTACTGACTACATTGGACCAATAGGAGGAAGAAAGTTTGGCCAGAGAGGCAGAGACAATAGAGTAATTGCAGTCTCACCAAGGTGTCTATGCTTCCTTTCAACTTACCCATTTTGTTGTGGTGTGTTTGGCCAGGTGAATTGGTGAATTATGCCATGGGATGAGAAAAATTTGGAAAATTTCATGCTTGGTATATTCCCCTCCACAATCAGTCCTAAGGACTTCAGTTGATGTGGAGAGTTGATTTTCAACAGTTGCTTTAAAATGAACAAAGACATCATTTACTTCAGATTTCTTATGAAGTAAAAACAACCAAGTGTATCTTGTAAATCAGCAAAAACAACACGTAATAGTGAAAATTATTGACAGAAGTGATGGAGGCAAGACCCCACACATCATGACATACAAGATCAAGAGGTCCTCTTGACTGTGAACTAGAAACATGAAATGGTAAATGATGCATCTTGCCTTTCAGGCAGTGAGTACAATGTGATAGCAGGATCTGATTGAAAAGAAGAAAACAGAGATGGTAATGCTGACTTCAAAAACTTTATTATTAGGATGACTAAGGCGTTGATGCCATAGCTGCCATATTTTCTTGACTCAAATTGCCATAGGACGGATAGGAAGTGAATTGTGGTTGTGGTGACTTCTTGGTTGAGAGTGATGTAGGAATAGGATAAAGACCGTTCTCATTTGGTCCTTTGTAAAGGATTTCCCCCGTAGGAAGATCCTGAATAAAGAATTTATTGGAGTCAAAGTTTGTGAATTGGAAGAAGATTTCTAGAAACATCAGGGACTCTTAGAATGTTAATCATTTTGAAATTATAGAAGTTGGTAGTAAGACTGCCTTTACCTATGTGTGATATAGGAAGGCTTTGACCATTACCTACTCTGAGTTGTTCATTACCAATGTAAGGCTGATGTTTTAGGGTTAAGGGTCTATTTGAGATCTGCTTATTTTGTTAAAACTGAAAACTTTTGCCAAAAAGTACTGTAGATAAAGGTAAAAATTAGCTGAAATAATACAGTGGGGCCCATGAATAGTAAAATAAATTGGCAAAAATAATCTTTGCCAAACGGACACTAAGTGGTCAAGATTTTTATTTTTTATTTATTTATTTATTTTAAGATAAAATAAGATATATGTCATAAAGTTAAGTTGCAAAGATTAGGAGTGACATGATCTGTGCATCCAGTGTCAGGTACCCAACAATCATTGGATTGAAGGCTTTGTGATGGTGCATAAGCCATTTTAAAAAATTTGGCTGGTGGATGTTTGCCTTGATAGGCAATGTCCATCCTATGGTAGCACTAAATAGCCAAGTCAGGAATTTGGTGGGTTAAATTGCTCTCTGAGTGAGGATAACTTCTGGAATTTGAGTAATTGCCTCTGCCTCGTTGATTAGAGTTCCTTCCTCTTCCTCTATTTGATGAGTAATTGCTAAGTGCGCTTGATCTGTTAGTGGTTGGTGCAACCATGGCCATTTGATGTATTTCCTTGAATTTTCATCATTATCTCTATTCTCTGTTCTTGTGCTCCTCAGCATGTAAAGAACATGAAGTTCATCATGTGAGATTCCATCACTTCTGGTTCTAATTGCTGCACAGAACACGAGGAAGCCGATCTTTGGCTTCCTTGATCCTATTTAGATAGGCAACAATTGAGTATTTTCCTTTCTTGATGTGATGCAGATCAGGTTTAAGAGTACCTCTTCTCAAGTATTTTCCACATTCTTGTATAGTCTAATCCAATTAATGAGTGGGTGCAGATAGAGAGAGTCAAATTGATGAGATTAGAGCTAGGTCTCTGTTAGCCCAAGCTTGATACTCTGGATTCATGACAGTGGGATTGCCAAATTCATCATAGAGATATCGAGCTGTTGGTTTTGTTAAACCATCAGTGAACTCAAACATTGAGTAGGCTTCAGTATTGGCAAAATTTGATGCTTCCAGAGTAGGTAATTTGAACTATCCAATTTAATGGACATGATTGATGTATAATATTCTCACTGATGCTTAGTTTATATAGCAGCAGAACAGCTTAAGATACAAGAGTAAGAATGAAACTGAAATCTAAAGAACTTTAACCATCTAACGGCTAACAATTTTTTCTATAACAAATTATACAGAGATGAACATTGTATTCTTTTGTAGTTCATATGGAGAGCATTTATTGAGGCTTGCGCGAGACTGACTTCTGTTTTCTTTGTGACAGGAAGTCACACATTGTCAATGGTAGGTTGTTTATGACTAGTGTTATCAGTTCTTACCATTAAGTGTTTTTGAGGGAACAAGATTGCAATCACTAATCCTTGATTTAACTTTCTCTTGTGCATAAGCCTTTATTGTGTTCATGTCTTAGCTGGGACACCAACTAGTGCTTGAGCTCAATTATGAGCAGGTAGTCTTGTGGTGAGTTATGGGTATGACGGATGCATCAGGATTATAACCATGAGATGAAAAAGAGCTATTGAAGTTTTATTCAATCCCATTTTTGTTTTGATTTGGCTCAGTCCAAAGCCAAATATTGGGGTGATTGACAGAAGAAGGCATCTATTTAGGGGGGATTTCTAGTGAATAGCGTGTAAAATACCCTTGAGCCACTTTAGACTTGAGACCATAACTAATTAGTTAAGCTACCTTAAGGTCAATAGAACCTTCCTCTTGAACATATAAACTGTTCCCATTTCCGGGTAAGTAGCACTGATCAATTTGTCTTCTATGTACTTCCTATTCCTAAAGGTGCAAAACGTGTTTTGAATTTTTCGGCTGTGGGTTTCCAATTTGTAAAAAGAGGGTTGCTTCTTATGAATTTGTGACTTAGGTGTGCCTTGGTCTCTTTTCTGAATGAGGTAGACTAGATTAGACAATAATCCATGAATTCTGTTTGATTTCAAATACCAATTATAGGTCCAGGCCCTAGTTAATTTCCAACATGACACTTTAACCATACACCCTAGCCATTTTTTCATGAAAAAGCCTCGTTACTCTGCTAGACTCACAGTTGGAATAATCATGCATGGAGAAAAAGACTAGTCATTTATTTATTTATTTTGATACTCCACTGCTCATTTATTTGTTTGTTTGTTTGTTTGGTTTTCCTTCCTTTTAATTTGGGAACTAAATCCTCTTATCATCGGGACAATCAATAACCTCTAAGATAGAGAGAGAAGGAAAGTGGGTGGATTTGCTATATAATTCCTTAATGTAATCCTCCCATAGCTCCCATAGTTGTTAGGTTGGTGTATCAACCATCAACAGTGGAATACTGATTGGAAAGCGAAGAATCCGTGCATTATGTGCAGTAAGTTTGCCACATAATCCAATAATATTACTCGGCAATCTCATTGGATAAAGTTTATTTATGTCAAAGATAAAGGCAATTTCCTAGCTAGTATTAGTATGTCAAAGAAAGAACCTGCGAAAAGAGAGATAAGGAAGTGTTAGAGAAAGAAAAAAAACGATCTTTTATGTTCATATAAAACGAGAGTTGTAGTCATGTAAAAGCTTTTTTTTTTTTTTTTTTTTTTCTATATACATAGTGGGGAGGGAGAGGTCGAATTTGAAATTACACAAATAAAACTACAAAATATGCCATTACCACTGATATTACTTTATTAGAATTACTTTATTAGAACTCAAGTCACGTCAAAGCCTTGAATTAGAGAAAAAAAAAAAAAAACTTATTCTTTAAAATAATAAGGGAAATGAGTAAATAACAACTTTTGAGAAGCTAATAAAATAATTTTTCAGTGGCTACTCAAAGAAAAGAGTTCTGTAACCATCTTTTATTTCTATGATCAATACTTTCTTTATGTATCTTTATTTTCTCTTAGCAGTCAAGGCTTAGGACTTAGAGGTGATCAATTTATGCTTCACTAATAAGGACGTTGTCCAACATAATTGCCTGGAGGATATGGTTGCAAGTGACAAACCACCAACCGTTATTGCACTGAACTCTAGCACACCCAAGACGATCTGAATTTCGCCACACAACTTGAGTTTAGTGCAAGCACTGTCCCCCAACACAAGTATTGCTGTTGTAGTCATAGCAATTCTTCTCTGCAACCCACAAGTTCACTGCAGCTGTCCCTGTAAATGAGCCACTGCCTTTAGCAAGGTTCTTACCATAACTCCCATTTGAGTGCACAAGGTTGCAGTCTCCAATCCTTGAATTGGCATAGTTTTGAGCATGGGTTGCGACTGTGCTGTCCCATGTAATATTTGGGACACCAGCCTGTGCACGAGCCACATTGTGAGCATTTAGATAGTCCTGTTGTGAGTTTTGGGCATGAGAAGTGTGAAGTTGGGCTAAGCCCACAAGAAAAATAAGAGCAAGTGAAATTTTAGTACACAAACTCATGATATTGGTTGCTTTTTAAGTGAAAATGGAATGTTTGGTGAATGATGAGAATCGTAACATGATAATGGCTATTTTTAGGAAAGGTATGAAATTATTTTACCTGCTAATTCGGAAATAGTATGATTTATTTATTATTATTATTATTATTATTATTATTATTTTGAGAAACGGAAATAGTATGATTTAAGTTGTTGATAACACTAATTTAAGCAAACTAAAAGCACTAATCTTCCCTCTTAGACATGTAAACTTTGCGGTCAGCTCCAGTTAAGTCTAAAAAAGATGTAAAAGTGGTGCATTGATCAAAGTAACTCATATGTTCTTCCTTTTTTCCAAATGAAGCAACAACTTATGAAAAAGATTAGAGGGAACGTACTAATTACAGTTTCATTATAACAAAGACATACCTTATTTCCAATCCAAATAGTGCTTTAATCCAAACTCTAACAGATATACTTAGAAGGCTATTTCGATTTTTTTTTTTTAATTATTTTTTTAATACTTAGTAGTGTATTGTTGCAAAATTTTAGTTAAATAATCAATTGTTAAGAAAGCAGTAGTATTTATATAAATTGATGCAATTACGTCATTGTATAATTGGTTTTAGACGGAGCTATTGCCTCTAATTAGAGGGAAAGATTCAGAGAGAAATCTTTGTAAGCTTGCTGGAGAATCCTTTTTGTCTAGTTATATTTTACTTAAAATACAATGTTTCATTTATCAAATATTCCTTTTTTTTTTCTTTTTTTTTTCTTACAAAATTTTATTTAATTATTTTAACTACATTGATTTAAAGGTAATAATTAGAATCTTCCTTCTTTAAAATATAATTGTAAAGGTATTTGATTCAGTTGGTTAGAAAGTTTCATTTTCCTTCAAACTAGTATCACACATCTGTAAGTTTTATTAAAAGAACCAAAAGATTTGAATGAAATATTCGTTTCAATTGTGGTTTAATAATATATGATTTTTTTTTATATGGGCTAAAATGGAACCAATAATAATATATGATTTATATATATATATATATATATAGACTAAAATGAACCAATATAATTTATATGTACAATTTGCTTGAAGTCCTTAGCTACATCCTAACATAAGGTCACGCCAACTATTTACTTGAAGTTCGTCTAGCAATGATTCCTTTTTGGAGTTGTTCATAAAAATGTTTTTGTACTCCGGCCAAGGTACTTGAATCCACCAACATGATTCTCTCCTCCTCGAACATTTTTTGGATACGAAGCTTTTCCTTCTCGATTCTAAGTTTTTCCTCTTCCAATCGAATTCTCTCCCTATGGACCCTATCCCTTAACTCTTTCAAGTGAACCATTTCCGCTTTGATACGATCCTTTTCTTGTTTTTGTGATTCCTCAATAAATTTCATCTTCTTGGCCAAAAATTCCCCAACATCTTTTTTGGTAGCTTTATTCTTTCGGTTAGCCTTTTTGGCCTTTTTACCAATCGGTCTCTTGAAATTGGAAATGTCATCCAATAAGGACACACCATCCCCCTTGGCAATAGATGTTGAATCCGAAGCTGGAGGTAGCAATATCCTCAATCCTTCCTTAGGCTCACTCTACTTTGGTTGGTCCTTCAACATGAGCCAACAATGTTCAAATTGAAACTTTAAATGGAAGTTGTTTTTATACAAAGTCTTTGCGTTGTCAATCTAAAAAAATTAAAAGAAATATAACATGATTAGTATCTTTAAACTATTGGTGAAAGGGTATGTTAACATTGTTGCAATATAATTCATACTTTATCTTGTTCAGTCGTACCACTTTGAGAAATTGCTTTAACTTGAGCCATGCACCCACAAAACCTATTTGTTTCCTTGTCAATCATTTCCCAACGACTTGTTAGGGAAACAGCAGTACCTGTGGTACCGAAGGTATTGTGGTTGTGGAAGTATTCCCAAACTTTTTCACGAAATGTATTTTGTTTTCGCTCATAATTGTGTATGACATCGACACTAGTATTGAGCCATGCTGACACTAAGCGTTTATCTTCATCTACACTAAAGTTAACACCCCATTTTGTTTTTTTAGGAGATTCAACTTCAGGTGTAGAATCAGAAGAGGACATTGGATTATTTTGAGATATGCCCAAAAGCTGTGAGTCAAAATCAATGTTCACTTGTATGATACTAGTGGAATAAGGCAAGTCTGCTTGTGAGTCCATAAATAACGTAGATAATGACACAGCAAATATAAACTTCCAGCAGACTGAAAATTCCCAAATGTAAAGACATTTATCAGAACTGACACTTAAAGCAATAAAGTATAAACAGATTCCAGCAGACTGAAAATGGAAAGACATTTACAACAATAAAACTAGAAACCAAACATTTAATTTCCAGCAGATTCCCAAATGTGATGACAGTTTCAGCAAATAAATCAGAAGCATTACACGAAGAAAAGACAGATATAACTTACCTGTGAATCGGCGAGGAACCCAAACAATGTAGCTTGGGGGAGAGGACTTCGAGCTTGAAGAACCCAAACACTCGGACAGAGAGACACAACCCACGGACAGAAATACAAGCAAAATCAGCGGCGGCGTGGTCCTATTTCGGCGGCGGCCGCGTGCTTTGGCGAGATGTAGAGAGAGCGAGAGAGGGCAGAGAGGCGGGTTGGGAAGAGCAGAACGTGTGAGTGTGAATGAAGGTTTTCGGTGGAAAAGAGATAAAAACAAAAAGGATAAAACTTAGTTAAAGTATCTCAGTGTTTGTTAGACATAGTAAAACGGGTCAGAATTTTCTGATCCGATCTGATCAAAACCCGATATTTTTAACTCGAAGTAAAAACAGGTTGACCTGTGACTTGACCCGTATTTGTTATGGGTCAACCCGACCCGAACCCGAACCATTTTTTTAAAACTTTTTTCTTTTTGTAAAAAAATAGTAAAATTAAGACAATATTGCTTTAATTGTTTATTGTGAACTTTAAAGAAATAATTGATATATTTACATAATTACATACAAATTAATTGAAAGATAAATGGTTGAATATTCTGTAATGAGTAAATATTTTTAGATATCAAATAGCAAAGTACATGCCAAGATAATCTGGTTACAGTAGAGTTAAAGACATAGATTTAAAATTGTAGACATGTGAGAAACATTCACAAGTGTGAAAATAGTGAAGCTAAAGTATCAAATTAGCATAAATTATGAATACTTAGACCTAATTTTTAATAATTTATGTCCAAAATAAATGGCTTTTCAAAATAAATTATGATATTTCCTAGAGTGTGTGTTGCTTAACAATAATATGATATTCATAAAAGAGACCATGTATAAATAAGTAAGTAATCAAATTTTAAAGTATATCTCAAATTGAAATAGAGTGTCAACCACAACTGATAATAGATTATAAAATTAATTTTCAAGATTGTAAATTTCTTATATGTTTTTATTCTTTATCAAATGAGTTATCCAATAAGTCATTTGTAATTTTGTTTTATATTTTGGAATGTTGATATTGTGTAGAAATAAAACTTGTGTATTTGTTTTACTTATCTTTGTGTTATTTTGTTTTAGATAGTAATGTTAGGATTTGTATAATTTTAAAATTATTGAATAAGTATTAATAAGTTTAACTAAGTTCATTCTTGATATAAGTGGTGAATTCAAAATAATGCATTTTACATCAAGTAATTTGTTGTATAACTTTCGAAATGGCAGATACATGTTGTTTTCTTTATAAAAAAAATAAAAAAATTCATGTGAAAAATACGGGTCAACCCGACCCGATCCGAACCCGATTTTAACTTGCTTAAAATGACCCATTTTGACCCGTTTGACCCACAACCCGATTGACCCGACCCGAACCCGACCTGACCCGCCCATTTTGCCATGTCTACTGTTTCTCAATATAATCTCTTAAGATTTAGCCACGTAGTTATTTAATTAAAAAATATACTTTCATTTCATAAGAAAAAATTCATGTGGTAAAATCTTATCCTTAATTTTTTTTTTTAACAAAAAAATATATTCTATTTTAATCTAATCTAAGTAAATATGTGTGTGAAACTCCATTTTAGAAACTTAATGCAATTAGGTCCATATTTAATTGGGTTTAGATGGAACTGTTGCTTCTAATTACTAATTAGAGGGAAAGATTCAAAGAAAAATCTTGTAAGCTTACTGGTGAATTTTTCCTGTCTAGTTATATTTTGCTTAAAATACAATGTTTTATTTATTTATTTTTCTTTCCTTACAAAATTTTATTTAATTATTTTAACTACATTGATTTAAAGATAATAATTAGAATTCTATCCTCTTTGAAATATTGTAAAAGTATTTGATTCAGTTGGTTTGCAAGTTTCCTTTTCCTCCAAACTACGATCACACATCAGTAAATTTTGTTAAAAGAACCAAAAGATTTGAATGAAATATTTGCTTGAATTGTGGTTTAATAATATATGATTTTTTTATTATTATTATATAGACTAAAATGGAACCAATTAAATTCAGGAAATTTATATGTCCAATTTGACTAAGCTTTAGACATAGCCAAGGGGGATTATAAATTGAGACAAAAAGTAGTATTTTTTTAGGATTTGTCACGGGTCTACACATGATTTTGGGCCTAGTGATTGGGATACAACATAACCATAATCGAAATATATATATATATATAAAAGATAGAAATTTTATTCTAATTTAATCTAAGTGTATAAATTATTAATTATATGAATATGTTTGGATATGTGTATTGTTTCAAGTTCATCAAAAATTTTGACATTATTTAATGTTCATTGCAAAGTATATGCCAATTTTACAATTGAACCGTGTCTAAGAAGGTTGCCATTGATTTGTTTTTGTAATTTTTTTTTTTTTTTTAAAGTTTGTTTGAAAAATACAGGTCAACCTAACCCAAAACTCGATCAACCCAACCTGAACTTGAATCGACTCGCCTGTTTGCTACGTCTATGTACGTATATGCTTGATCCAGTTAATTGGGATTTTGGTTACTTAATGAATTATGTAATTTTATTTGTCTTTGAATTACTTTTATAGGAATAATATTTTTGAATATTTATTCTGGCTTACACTCTGATATGGTGAAATCTTTATGGGTGGGCGGCCATTGTCTGTCTAGTTCCTACTTTAGGTTCAAGGCATGACATCTAGATTTGTTTTCTTTCAATTTTTATGTGTTTTAAATGTTTCTTTGAGGAAGTACCTACAGTGAGGTAGGTTCCAACTAAATAACAAGCAAATTTCAAGTGTAAAAAAATGAGTGTTTAGTTTTTAGATAATTTGATAATTACAATAATGGAGAAAGAGTGATTTAAATTCTGAATGTCTCTATAAAGACACAAAAAGGTGTTAGTTGACTACAGAGTTTGATTAAACTCATACTTTTCAAATTACAATTATTCAGCATAGCATGCATTCAAATACTTTTCGGACACGATTCAATTTCGACATTGACAATTTGGAATGAAAGGTAAATCATTTCTAAGTAAGGTAATAGCGGTATTGACTTTGAATGAATCATTTTGAAAAAAAAAAAAAAAACGCTCATGTTGGAAACTTCATGTTGTTTGAAAAAGAAAAAAACAAAAGGTAAGTAAAGCGATAGTGGTCTTGAATTTAATGTCATTGAGTAAGAGACCTGAAATAAAATTTATACCCTTTTCTCACCTCATGATATTACTACTACAACATTTAGAAAGCAAGTAAATACTAATAATTTCCTCAAAAAAAAAAAGAAAAAAAAAAGAAAAGAAAGAAGAAGAAGAAGTAAATACTAATTATTACTACCAACAATTAGTCTAGCGGAAATAAATGGATCCACGTGGGCTATAAGTTAGGCCCAATGTGCCTAAGGTCCATCAAAATAAATTATCAAAACTCTAACGGCCAATAGGCCTCTTTAACCGTTAACCGTGACCCACTGAATTACTAGTATGATACTATCCACAAAAGTAGGTTTATTTATATATGCTATTCTATAAATTAGACCTCTATGTCTTTGACCCATTTTCAATTTTTCATTTTTTTCCCTTTCAATCGCTTAACTATAATTTATTTTCAATTTAGTTCTTCCATCTAGTTTGATCAAATCTTACCGTTAGTTTTAGTAATTTTTTTAAAACTTTCCAAGATAACATTATTTTGTTGGACTTAACAGTATGAATTGGATGGAAAGATTGCATTGGAAACAAATGAAAATTAAAGGATAAAAAAAAAAAAAAAAAAAAATTAAAGCACTAAATTGAAAGTAGGCCAAAGTTAGGGATTATAATTTATTACTAGGCTATCTATCTATATAAAGAAAAGAGTTAATGGGGTGCAAGTTTCACCAGGATGACAATGGAGTGAAGTAGGGTTGGATCAGGAATGTTGGGTCTAGTACTATCTCCTCTTTTGGGATGGTTGAAGGAATTTAATTTACCATCCTTAGGAGCACTCATAGTAAAGGAGGTATAATTGCTATAATGCTATTTTAGCAACTAAAATACCAAAATGCAAGCTTCAACAAAGTGGCTATATCTAAAAAAAATAGCAACAGAGCTACAGTGGGCTATCAAAGATAACAACTCACTGTAACTCAAAAATTATAAAAAAAAAAAAAATTATATCTTTCTTTCTCCTCTCCTCTTTAAAAAAATACTTTTTTTTCTCTTCTCTCTCTTTCTTCTCTGACCAACCCATTTCTCTCTCTCTCTCTCTCTTTTTCTTTTTCTTCTCCAAACTTCTCATTTCTTCTTCTCCAGATCTCTGCCTACCTCCTCTTCAATTTTTTTTTTTTTTTAATTTCTTAAGCTATGGCAAAAAATATGTCTCTCTCTCTCTTTCTTTTATTTTTTTTTTCTTTCAATTTTTGTTCTCTCTTTTGTGGCGGATGGCGGTGATGGGTTTTGTGGGGTTTTTTTTCCTCTCTCTCCCTCTCTCTCTCTCTCTTGTGGTGGTGGTGATGGGTTTTGTGCTGGTTGTGGGTGTGGTGGTAATGAGTTTTGTGATTGGTGGTGGGTGTTTTTGTGATGGGTTTTGTGGTGTTTTTATTTATTTATTTTTTATTTTTCTGATGGTGGTGTTGGTGGTGGCTGGCAGTGGGTTGCAAGTTATGGGTTCTTGTTTATGATTGTGGCTGGTGGGACGATGTGGTGGTTGTTTATCATTATTTTAATGAGCTATCTATATTATTTTAAATGAGTTGCTAAAAATATAGATGTTTTGATGTTGGATGTTTTGTAAAGCGAGTTGTTAAAATAAATAAAGTTGTTTTTTAAGTTGCTAAAACCTATAATTTTTAGCTCCCTATGAATGTCCTAATTAAGTAGTTATTAAATGAAAACATATATACACACACATTTGATGAGACAGGCAGGGCGAGACAAGATGGAGTAAGCAAAACACATCCTTACCCCTATACCTCTTTGAGGCGGATAAAATTTGTGCACAACAAGGTGAGGCAAAATGGGTAAAGTGAAATACAGAATTTTAAATAGAGTAATGTTTATTACACATAAATAGTTTTACACAATTTTACACATACCCGTAAAAGTAGCTAAAGTCATGATTTCTAAATTGGAAATCGTGACTTCAAGCTATGATTTCAATTGTTTTTGGGTGTGTATATAAAAATGTGTAAAATAATTTCTATGTAACAAATTTAACCCTTTTAGATAGTTTGTAAGTCTTGATCTAAAATTTCAAAAGCTCAAATGTTCATTTCACAAATTTGTTAGTTGCGTAGACTAGGACATTAATGTACAAACCAGGACAAAATGGGCTTCTGCCCTTTTCAGGCAAATTATATAGGGAAATGCCCCCCTTCCCAAACTAAATAGGGAAATGCACCTCTTTTAAAACTCGATTTTTGATCAATCGAGTCAGGCTGAAATCGAGTTATAGGTGACCTATAGTGGCATTTTTTTACCTATAACTCGATTTCTTTGAACTCGAGTTAAAAAACGTCACTATAGGTCCTTAAAATGTTACTATAGGCTCCTTAAAATACCACTATAGGGCTTCCAAATTTTTTTTTCTAACTCGATTTATCAAAAATCGAGTTTTAAAATAGGGATATTTCCCTATTTAGTTTGAGAATGGGGGTATTTTCCTATATAATTTGCCCGAAAAGGGCAAAAGCCCATTTTGTCCGTACAAACCATAACGAAACTTCTTGTAGAGTCTAGGCTGTTATTGATCGTGCTTTCTTTGCTGACTTATACGTTAGCTTTAGAGGTCAGACTGCCAAGTTATTTACTTTCAAAAGGATCTTATTTATGGGCGGTAAGAATATACTGCCATAAATTTCATTACGATAATCACCCACGTCTGAAATGGCTTATGTTTTGCCTAATTATTATGAGTAAAGTTAAGACTATAACTTTTAATCATGTGGTAAGTTTTGAGTGGTGGAGTAAAAATGGTGGGTCCATGTGAGTTCATAACTCCATAACTTATAACTTACCACGTGAGCAAATTGTGATAAAACTTATAACAAAATGTGTTCCTAACCTTTTTCAATTTCCATCGTCTTAATAACATCATTTTCCTTTTCCAGCATAACACTACATCAACAAGTTTGACTTCTCGAACTTAATTAACGGAATTCCTACTTGATAATTGCTTAAAGATTATTGGATATATACGCCACTACATGACTTTGAACAAATGGATTATAATTTAAGGCAACTGGGTCAGTCTTTTTAATTACCATAATTTTATCAGGACCGTCAATCAAGCTTAGACTAGCTAGACGTTAGAATAGAATCCCACAAACCTGGGCATTGGATATAGGTCAGGCCCCTTAAATTAAATAGGAGGCATTGCATCTTAAATTTTACCTAGACTTTTCAAGAAGAAAAGTATAGGTACATGCAAATTAACAAATAAATGTAACGTACGACTTTCTAATTGTGTAATACTTACGTGTCTAGTTATAAGGATTTTGAACTTTGCTATTTGCTTGCAACAATTGTTCAATGGTATATGTACATGGATATCTATGCCTGGAGTGATTGACGGCGTCATTTTAGTACTGCATGGGTAATTTTTAGATATTCTCAGAACAAAAAAATAATACTTTCTCATGGAATTTAATGATTAAATTTAAGGTGGGGACCACCATGAGTATAAGAGGATGAAGTACAATTTTTCCATGCTTCCAAAAATACCTAAGAATTTTTCATGCGAAATTGACTAAAACTCTAAAATCCCAATGCATTCTCTAGCAATAGTAGAGATATCTGTGTTAAGCATAAAGAGTTAGTTTTTCATTTCCTTTTCCCCATGGCTCCAATGTTGCTCCTTATTGGTTTTTTGATAGCTGGGCTAGAATTAACAGGTATATATGGTTTTCCACATCTCTTTCACTTTAGATCAAAATTGTTACTATATATCATTCAAAACTTTGTTTTTCAAATCTTTCTCACCACATGATTATAGGAACACAAATATTAAAAGAACCTGAAATTAGTTCTTCTCCCCAGCCCTTTACCAATGTTTACTTAAGCTATTACTTATCAAAATCTGTCACAACTTTGATGCAGGTGCACAATCTGTGGGTGTATGTTATGGAAAAAATGGAAACAATCTACCGACTGATGGAGAAGTTGTTGATCTGTATAAAAGCAATGGCATTGGGAGCATGAGGATATATGACCCAGATCAAACAACTCTCAACGCCCTTAAAGGATCAAACATAGAACTCATCATTGGGATCCTTAACAACAATCTTCAAGCGCTCACTGATGCTACAGCTGCAACAAATTGGGTCCAAAACAACATAAGAAACTACTCGGATGTCAAATTCAAATACATTGCTGTTGGGAATGAAGTATATCCTGGTGATGCTGAAGCTCAATTTGTTCTACCTGCCATGCAAAACATTCATAATGCAATTGTAGCTGCCAATTTACAAAATCAGATTAAGGTTTCAACAGCTATAGATACAAATTTGTTGGGAAATTCTTACCCTCCATCAGCGGGTTCATTTAGTGCTGCTGCAAATTCATATATAAGCCCGATCATCAACTTCCTAGTCAGTAATGGGGCACCACTTTTAGCCAATATTTACCCTTACTTTAGCTATACCAATAATCCTCAAGACATAAGCCTTCCATATGCCTTATTTACTTCACCAGGGGTCGTGGTTAAATATGGTAGTCTTCAATACCAAAATCTTTTTGATGCACTGTTGGATTCAATCTATTCTGCTCTTGAGAAAGCTGGTGCACCTAATCTCCAAATTGTAGTATCAGAGAGTGGTTGGCCATCTGAAGGTGATACTGCAGCTACAGTTGTCAATGCAGGCACTTACTACAAGAATTTGATTAATCATGTGAAGGGTGGGACTCCAAAGAAGTCTGGGCAAGCAATAGAAACTTATTTGTTTGCCATGTTTGATGAAAACCTCAAGACTGGATCAGTAATTGAGCAACATTTTGGTGTCTTCTCTCCTGATAAACAACCCAAGTACCAAATTAGTTTTGGTTAGCTAGTGTGGTTAACCATGTATATTCGTTTAATTTAAGTAAGTGTGCCCAGAGCCATGTACCCCCTCTAAATGTTAAATCAAATAACTCTTCTAATGAATAAGATTCTTATACAAATATAATTTGCGAGTTGCTTGAAAAAATGGTGAAAAAAAATATTAAATTACTTCTATTATGCCTTTTTTTTTTTCCTTCAACATGTGGAACGTGAGAATTTGGACCAAAATTCTCCCTATAGAGTATGAATTAAGTCTCTTTATATTATGGATGCTAGCATGTAACCCTTGCAATGCACGGGATTTGATAAATGTTATTATTATTATTTTTTTAAAAAGAAAAAAAGAGATGTATGGTCTGTTTGGAATTCGCTTATTTTGTTGGAACTGAATGAAAACTTTTTGCTGAATGTACTATAAATAAAGGTAAAAATTAGCTGACATAGTACAGTGGGACCCTTGAATAGTACCAAAAAGCGCAGTGGGGTCCATGAATAGTAGCAAAAATAAGCTGAATAGTAAAATAATCTGACTTTTTAATTTGGAGCCAAATGCACACATAGTGCGTCGAATTGAAGTAGCTTAGTTTGTGTCGGCAAAAATGGGTAACTAAGCATAAATATCCAACTATATAGTTAGCAGGCAATGTTTATAAACTATATTTTTTACTAGCATCTCGAGTCTAAAAGACTCGATTTAGGGTCTATAAATCGAGTCTTTGAGGGTTGATTTTAATGTTTTGATCGGGTCTGAGTTAGCACTTTTTTCACGTGGCGTCCACATGGAAATCGAGTCACTTTATAAGGCCATATATAACACAACAACAGCACAAGCAAAAAAGAAATCAGAGCCAGAAGAAAAAAAAAAAAAAAAAGCGAAGAAGAAGGAAAGAAGCCGAAGCTAGAAAAAATCAAACCCAGGTCGCGCGCGACTCGGGCCGCATGTAACTCGGGCCGTGCGCCACCTAGGTCTAGCACGAGCCCCAGGGTCGCGCGCGACCTTCTGTTTCTGGGTTTTTTTTTTTTTTTTTTCTCTGATGAACACATATTTTCAGTTACGTCGTTGATGTGGAGGTAGAGCTTAACTGGGTTGTTGAGATTTAGGGTTTGGGTTGAAGATGGGTATTTGAGCTTGATCTTTTTCTGGATTCTTTCTCTCTCTGTGATCTGATTGTATCTTTTTTTTGGGTATTTCGGCTTGTACATGAGAGGCTTGAAATTTTTTCAAATTTTTTTGGTTTGTAAATCGAGTCTCTAAGACTCGATTTCCAGGTGGTTGCCACGTGGAAAAAGATGCCACATCAAACCATGGAAATCGAGTCTTTGAGACTCGATTTATAGGCCAAAATCGAGTCTTTTAGACTCGAGATGCTAGTAAAATATATAGTTTGTAAATATTGCCTACTAACTATATAGTTTGATAATTATTGCTAGTTACCCATTTTCGCCGTTTGCGTCTTTTTTCTGTCAGACAATTTAGGTTGTGTTTTTGGTTTTCGAGAACTATTTCTTATCCTATTAGCAATAGTAAAGTGTTATGATTTAAAATGGAAAAGAAATTGTTTTAGAGACCTTTAGCACTTGAAAGGGGTAAGAGAGGGAGAAATATTAGGTGTTTGTGTTTGATAGGAAGATGGACAACCTTTGTAGTTAAGCATGAGGGAAGGCAAAAGGAAAAAAAAAATCTCTTTAGAGATCAACGAGCATGTGAGAGAGAGAATTTTGAGGTTTTTAGGGATTGTGGAGCAAAGTTATAAATATATTGTTGGGAAATTTAGACATCGGTTGATAGAATTAACAAGTTTTAAACCCAAGTTGTTAATTAGATTTATTATGAACAAAACTTGTTAAAACAAACAAATATCAATATCATGTCAAAATCATGCAGTGGAAAAAATAAATAAGACAAGATATGATGACCCAGGAAAATCAATGAAACCAACCAGTTTCATAGTAAAAAACCTGGGGGGAAACCTTCCCGAAAAGCAATCCACTATAGTAAAGAGAAGTTTTAGATCTAATACAAAACTTTTGTCCATAGACTCTACAATCCCCGTAGATGAACTCACAGCAGAAACCTTCTACTGCTTCAGAACCTCTGAACTCTTCAATATATGAACGCCACCCTTTGATGACGCACGAATCCTAATACGTGACTAACCAATTATGCGGATTCCAGTACGCAACTTAATCACCAACTAGAAGAAGATTGTTGGCTGCAAAGTTCTTCACTTCATCAACAATTAAGATCAAGAAGCACTTGGTTACAAAACCCTAAGGCGCACAATATATGAACGCCACCCTTTGATGATGCACGAATCCCAATACGTGACTAACCAATTACGCGGATCCCAGTACGCGACTTAATCACCAACTAGAAGAAGATTGTTGGCTGCAAAGTTCTTCACTTCATCAACAATGAAGATCAAGAAGCACTTGGTTACAAACCCTAAGGCGCAAAGACGCAGTAACTTCTTTTAGAGAGAATAAGGCATCAGTCACCTTTTGCATATGTTCTCCTTGTATTCTCTTATGTGACGACCTCTAAAATAAGCCCTATATAGGTCTAGGGTTGTGAGAAAAGAAACCCTACACAAATACAAAAGCCTGACCCAAAAATTAGATCTAAAAATTTTGATTTCCGTAACCTCGATCGATCGGGAGGTGTCGAGCTTTAAATGTCGATAGATAGCTAGGTGTCGAGGAGGTGTCAAGAAGCTGTCGAAGGGACATGAGGTTTCTCGATCGGTCCACTAGCTGTTAAGAAAGTGTCGAGATTGCGATAACAATCAACTAAAGAGCTCGATAAATAGCCAGCTGTCGAGAGGTGTCAAGAAGCTGTCGGGCTATCTGTCCGCAGGTGTCAAGCTATCTGTCCAACTTTAATGAACAGCTTTTCTTCACCTGTTTCTTGGTCCAATCTTTATGGCTTTAATACTAGACTTGAACAATATGTTTCTTGAAGTATTAAACACATCCTAGATCTATCCAATTACAAGTAAAGTGGGTTTTGTCAAAAGATTAGCCAATTACATAAAAGAGTGACATATGTCCTTAACAAGTGAATTACATATGTACATCCTAATATATATATATATATATATATTTTCTAGATTTTGAACTCAATAACTAGCTTGACCAAAAAAAAAGAAAAAGAAAAAAAAGATGAATATGTGACACAAAATTGAAAATCCAATTAAGAATCTCATTAGATTTTCTTTCAACTTTGGCTATATATATATATATATATGTAGTGAACACAATATGCAACTAGCAACTTAGAACAAGTATAACTCCCAAAGAGTTGGTCTAGTGGTACGCCTAACTCATGATTTTTCTTTACAATGTGAAACTTTGAATTTTCCCACTATTATGCATTTACGTATCTTTAAAGTTCTCTACAAAAAAAGGAAAAAAAAAAAGTGCATCTCTAAAGTTGCGTTCATATTAGAGAATTTAAAACCAAAATATTTAAAAGAATTATAAATTACTTGTTTGAGATCAACCAGTCTTGAATCTTTCCATTTTTGGATCCGTCTCTTTCCGTTTCAGTTGTAACTTGATTTCTTCTGAATTTTAACTTCATTTTCTGATTTTTTTTTGGTCCTCAAAGTTAGCAAATTAATTTTAGGGTCACGCTAACGGGGGTCTTTAGGAAAATGGTTAACAATCTATTTTATGAAAGTTTTGACACTACTTTTATGGAAAATGGAAAAAGTTATCATAACATTAATAGTTTTTTTTAAAAATTTTTTTTTTATTATTCTCATAAAAAATTTCTTTAAATAAGTTATTAACCATTACCCTAAGGACATCCGTTAACATTTCTTTAATTCTAAATAAGTTTAATTAATTAATTACTTGTCTAATTAATCGATTAATTTTTGCTTATTTTGTCAGGAATTAATAAATGCTTTGATTTTGAATTAAATTACATTCAACCTTATCATAAAATTTTTTCTCAACCAATAAGAATATGACACATCATTTAATTTAAGTTGGACTAAAGTTAGACTAATTAGAATAAAGAGACATTCTCTCAAAAAAAAAAAAAAAATTAAAGAGATCATAAACTGTCATTTTGATTGTTGTGACCTCTAGGTTTGTTTTGTAAAAAGTATTTGGAGATCAAATAGTCAAAATTACAGTCTTTGCCCTGGAGACATGAGATGATAATAATATACAATGCGATGAAGACGATGTTAAATGGTTGATGCAAAATGGGGTGTCTTCAGATGTTGATATTAGTACTACTTTTTTTGTGGATTAGAATACAAAGTTGAGAAGACTGGTGGAGTTTATGCGAGTGTTAATATAACGAAGCAATAGTTGAGAATGGTTGGCCATCCGAGGGTGGGTGTAGCAGCAATAGTTGATCAATGCAAGCAATTATTACAAAAATTTGATCAGTCATGTGAAGAATGGAACTCCGAAAAGGCCTGTGACCATTACAAACTTACTTGTTTGCTATGTCTAATGAAAACCAAAAGGGTTAGTAGAAACTGAGACGTTTTGGTCTCTTCTGATCACCTACCAAGTAGCCCAAAAGATGTATATATGCTACTACCATTCACGGTTAGAAGAAGCTAGCTAAGTTGCTCCTAAAATATGTTATGTTGGTGACTTAGTGTATTTTAATAAACTAAATCCTCTTATTATCGGGGCAATCAATAACTTGTAAGATAGAAAGAGAAGGAAGGTAGTGCATTTGCTATATATAATTCTTTACTGAAAAGCAAAAATGTAATCCTGTGAGCGCAGCGGGCTCTTTCCTTTCCTCTTAAAAAGGAAAAGGGGGGAGTATGCCTTGACCAAGTGGACCAGGGCGGAGAAAGAGTTTTGGAGTCGCCACCTAGTTTTATGGCCTTGGAACCATGTATATAGCGCCCTTTACGTGGAAGGATTGATTTTACTACCAGAGTATAGGTTCGAAGTTTAGGTACGGTTTTGGGAAGGTGTTAGGCACCCAAAACTGCCCAACTTGTGGGTCGGCTTTCAGTTATCGTGTCTTACATCTTAATCCTATTAAAGACACATTCAACATGGCATACTAAACTCACACACACACACACACACACACACACACAAACATGCATCTAACAATCAACATCGCATCAATCATCCCAAAAACCCTAACCATACATCTGTCATGGTATCACACCATCACGTTACATCCAAGGCAGGAACATATACAGGGGCGTAGCCAGAAATAAATACTTGGGGGGGCCAAGTTGTAACAGAGATATACTAAATATAATTCTTAAGTCTATTGGATACAAAATTATCAACTTTCATATATCATCATATACTTGAACATGTTGGGAATTCAACCGAAATTCCAAACCTGTGAGAAACAAAAAAAAATAGAGAAAACAAAACGCCAAAAGAAAAACAATCACACGCACAAGACAGTATTTACGTGGTTCGGCAATTTTCCTACGTCCACGGAGTTGCAGGGATTTCATTATTATCAAAGAAAATTACAATGTGTGGCTACAGTGTTTTTCTTCTTCAAAAACAGCAACAAGACAAAACCCTAATCACCAAAAAAAACGGCTCCCATTAAAAACCACACAACATTATTCGGGTCAGGTCGGGTCATCAACCAAATCAAATCATGCCTAACGACGATTTTTCATGGAATAAAATTCATCTATTATCATCTCAATAGTGAAATTCCCTACAATTTCCTTCTCTATATAACCTATCATATTATCTGCCAAAAGCTCATCCTCCATTCTATTGCGAAGTCTTGTTTTTAACAACTTCATAGCTGAGAAAGCTCGTTCTGTAGTTGCTGTAGAAACTGGAAGGGTCAACACAAGACAAATAAGTCTATCAATCAAAAAATAGATTTTAGACTTTCCTGAAATTTTTAATCCCCTACATAGCTCAGAAATTGTACTCATATTCTGAAAATCTGGATGTTTTATCACATCAAGCTCATAATGTTGCAATTGGGATTCCAAAAGTTCTTGTTCATGTTTAGTGAAATCTTGAGGATAATATTTCTTAACCAAATTACATATATGAACAATTTTGAATAATCTAAAAGCATCCTTGGGATTTAAAGCTGAACTAAGAATGACAAGTTCCGTTGTTAGCTCACAAAATCTCATTTTCAATTCTTGCAATTGAAAGTCTATTGCAACTGTAAATATGCCAATTCTAAAATGATGTTCCATTGTTAAATCTTCATCGTGATGACGATATCTACCTCGACCTTTAGTGTAACGAGCATTCATATCAGGAATATCAATTTCATGTTGCTCACAAAATGATATAACACTAGCAAGTAAAGGCTCCCATCCATCATCTCTCAACTTTTGAATAAGTGATTTTGTAGTTGAAACTAAATGCATGGCATTTAAAAGGTCTTGAGAATATTGTTGCAAAGCTTGACAAAGAACATTAGTAATTCCCATTATCTCTTTCATCAAATGCAAGATTAAAATAAATTCAAATGATGTTAATACTTGATGAGCTCCCTCGGCATCACTGCGTTGTTCATAGTTAACCCCTTCCTCAGAGATAGTGTTGATAACTTTGCAAGTAGCATCAAACATTTTAATCAAACTACAAATAGATTGAAAATGAGATCCCCACCTAGTATCTCCAGCTCGTTGCAAAGTACCAATCTAGTTTGCACCTCTTCTAGTCTCAATTTCATTAGAAGCAATCATATTCTCAACTTGTTCTGCTTGAGCATGTTGCAATTCATCATTACGCTTACTAGAACCAACAACAATATTGATAATATTAACCAAATGATCAAAGAACTGGTGAACATCTTTTACTTCTCTAGATGCTGTAACTAGAGCTAATTGCAACCTATGAGCCATACAATGTACATAATAAGCATATGTGCAATCTTTAAGAAAAAGAGCTTGTAATCCATTCCATTCACCACACATGTTACTAGCCCCATCATATCCTTGACCTTGAATATTTTCAATGTGGAGGTTGTAATGAGAAAGGACAGCACATATCTCATTCTTTAAAGTCAATGCAGTAGTGTCTCTAACATGCACGACATGAAAGAAACGCTTTTTAATGAAACCTTCTTTATCAACAAACCTCAAAATGATGGCCATTTGCTCTCTCTTCGACTCATCTCGGGCTTCATCAACAAGAAAGCAAAATTTTGCATCCCCAATTTCTTCACGAATAGCATTTCGCACATTACTAGCAAGAATATGCAAAATCTCCTTTTGAATTGTGGGTGATGTATATTTGGCATTTCCTGGAGCATTTTCCAAGACAACACTAGCTACTTTGTCATTGAAAGTTGATGTGAATTTTATCAATTCAATAAAATTACCTCTATTTTTTGAATCAAGGCTTTCATCATGACCTCTAAAAGCACAAGCTTGGAATGCTAGCCATCGAGCACACTTTATTGACGTTTTGAGCCGCAACCGATTATTCTCTAATTCTTTTGATGTTTGTTTCTCAATTAGCTTGTCAATATGTCGTGAATAATTCTTTAAATCCTCGCAACATTTCACAGCAATTTTATGTGGGGAGTTTGGTTCTTTCCCTACATGACGAATTAAAGGAAAATTCATTCCATCTTTCACCTTTTTCCAATTATTAAAACCTGTTGAAATGAATGCATCTGATCCGGGACGACCTATTGGTTTCTTACTAAAAAGGTAGCAAGGTAGACAATATATCGCATCCATTGAAGGTGAGTATTCCAACCAATCCTTATGTGATTCAAACCATGAAGGTTGAAATCGACGACGATGAGTATCATCATTGTATGGATAGTCTATATTTTTACGTTGATATGAACCTTCTTTGAGATAAGCTCGTCAGATTTCATCTTGTTTGTTGATAGGGAATTCACATATTTGTTTACGTGATCCTGGATCATGATCTATCTCTTCAAATTGAAGGTTTGGACATTTGGAGGGGTGTTCATCAGGCATTGAAGTATTAACATTTGTTTCTACTGCCACAGGTGTCCTAATTTCTGAATTGCCAACATCTTTTTTCTTAAAGAATGCATCAATCGTTTTTCGTTTGCTCATAATTCTTTTAGCTTTAAGAATATGACTCAAAAATTAACCTGAAAAGAATTTTAAAAAATAAAATTTTAATTAGAAATTTTTACTTAGTTATATGAATGTTATTCATACTCAAGAAAAAAACAAAATTTCCACTATAATTTAAATAGTCAACCCATTTTTAATACAACTTTAATTAATAATAACCCCTCAAACAAAGACAAAAATAATTTAATTAATTTGTCTTTTATAATGTATTGGTTAATTTAATTATATAGCTTTAATTATTGTTGTTTAGCATAACAATAAACTATATTACTTTAATTTATTTGTCATTAATTATACTGCTTTAATTTGTTCTATTGTTTAGCCCCTTGTACATATTACACTAAAAGAGCCAAACATTATACATTCCATGTGTAGCACAATAATTAAAGCAGTGTAATGTGCTGCACATTACATTGCTTTAATTATTGTTTACCCGGCCCCATGAGCCCATGAGCCCATCTACCCCCTCCCCACCCTACTCAACAGACAACAGACAATCACAACATGCGCCCCAATCACAATAGCTAGCTGCAATCAGAAAATTTCGCAAATCACAACACACGTTACACTAAATGACAATCAATATCTCACTAACAGCAACACATTGGCCAACACCAACGGATAAGATAAAGCCAAATTCAAAAAGACAAAAATAGGAAAAAAGCAAAATGGCCGGCCAATCAGAGACTCACAGTTCAAAAGAGAGAGAGACTTACTGAGATAGGCTATTAAAGAATAAAGAGAGAGACTCATTCATAAATTTCATTTCATTTTTTCATTTCAGTGAGATAAAGAGAGAGAGATTGAGAGAGAGTCAGAGAGAAAAACCTTGAGGGGGGGCCGGAGGGAGCACCGAGCATCGGAGCCGAGGCAGAGCGATCTGCGATCAGCGATCTCCGATCTACGATCTGCGAAAATTTCATTTCATTTTTTCATTTCAGTGAGATAAAGAGAGAGAGACTGAGAGAGACAGTCAGAGAGAAAAAGAGAGAAATACCTTGAGGAAGGGCCGGAGGGAGCACTGAGTACCGAGCACCGGAGCAGAGGTAGAGCGATCTGCGATCTGCGATCTGCAATGAGGGTCGACCGGGTGAGTGATGACGACGACGACGAGCGAGCTGCGGCGACGACGACGGCGATGTGACCGTGGGTTTGGTTTGCTGGGGTTTGGTTTTGGTTTGCTCTGTATTGGGGTTTTTTTTTTTTTTTTTTTTTTTGATAAACACCTCTATATTTGGTTTGTTGGAGTTTGTTTTGCTTTCACTCTGTATAGACAGTATTGGGGTTTGGATTTCTTTGCCAGCGACGTGATGGGTTTGATTTCTGATTCTCTGTATTGGTTTTTTTTTTTTCTTTTTTTGGTTGAGAATCCGTGGGCTTGCCGTGAGCGAGCTACCTCTGTAATCTATTGGACTTGCCGTGGGCTTGGCTCTGTTACAATTTTCTATTTTCTTTTTTTTAGATTTTAGTTCAAATTTTTTTTGGGCTTTTTTTTTTTTTTTTTTTGCTTGAAAGTAGAACAGATAAATTTTTTTTTTTTTTTTAAATTTGAGGGTGTTCCTAATTTTTGACTGAGGGTGTTCCTGATTTAGCTTAAATATAATTTTTTTTTTTTAAAATTTTTTTCAGGTCAAGGTGTTCCTGGGAACACGCTGACCTGTACGTGGCGTCACCACTGGCTAGGAGTGGGCTGAGAGAATAGGTGAGAAATGGGTAGGGGCCGGCTGTCTAATGTTGGGGGGGCCCATTTATTTTTTCTTCATGGTCTAGTGGGAATTTTTTTTTTTTTTTTTTTGTAGGGGCCACGGCCCCCCCAAGCAACTATGTGGCTCTGCCCCTGAACATATACATATCAAATCAAGGCAGAAACATGGGCAGCAAGACAAATCATCTTAAAGCATGGCATATGGACTTACATATACATGTTCATTAAAGAAAGATAAAGCTTTTATAACAAATAAATGTATTACTTACCTCACTTACCTTGCTGCTTCTCAGCACCTATGCATCAATGGATGGACATGTGAATGCATGTTCATGGAATATTAAACAAGAAACAAAAAGAAACTCTAATATAATCATGTTAAAGGCAAACAAGCAAATAAATAATGAAACAAAAACTCATATATACGAAAAGGGGTCAAAACAGAAGCCTATCATATGAGATAAACAAAGAAAAAGAAGTAGAAACCTAAATTAGGGTTTTTGGGCAGAAATATGCGTGCGCATGCAAGGGCCTGTGTGCGCAAGCCAATTGCAAGAGTACAAATTCTTTGACCTGCATGCGCATGCAGGCTGCATGTGTACATAGGCTTGCTCAGGAACTCTAGCCCAGAATGTAGTAAACACAGAAAATAGAGCAATACTTAAAATTAAAGGAAACTAGCCACCTAACATGATTAAAAATGTAAAGACTGAATAAAACTAAGCTAAACAAACATACATAAGCATAAACAAACAAAGAAATAAGATTAAAAATAGAAATAAATTTAGGAAATAAAAAGAAAAGTTTAGAACTTAATACCTCAAAACAAAAACTCTTTGGCTTGATTTTGATCATTCCCTTCAGTCAAATCTATTCACAACCAAACAAAAATGATTAGCAAACTTCAAAACTCAAAGATCAAGAATAGAAAAGGTCTCAATCAAAAGAAAATTGACTTGAAGATATTTTATGAAAAACTCTCTCTTTGATTCACTATTTCTAGTGAATCTTTGTGTTTTCCCTTAAGATTTATGTGTGTCTCTGAAAAGGTATCATGTATGGCTATTTATATTGTGAAAATGGGGGTTTGGAATGACTCCTAGATGATGTGGGACATGTTCCAAACCTCAGCTTTAATATAGAAAACTTGTCTTTCATAGTCTCTAGAATCTTACAGGCGTGATTTGTGAGCGTACGCATGCATCTGGCCTGCGTGTGCAAGTTCGAGCCTGCATGCGCAGGCCTAGGGTTTCCGTGGCCTTTTATTTTCCAAAAATAATTTATTTGCTCATAAAAAGTTATATTTTTCATTTTAACATTCCTCGAGTCAATTTAACATCTGATTGGGCCCTAATTCAACCTTAGGTCTTAGAATTTTAACATTATTGGGAAATAGGGGCCCAAGTCGTAAAGGGTACAAAATGTAGCATCTACAGATGTCCTTCTTTTGATTCGCGAGCTTCGGTAATGGAATCAAAAGAATAAGAGACAAAAAATTTTGTTTCGATGTACAGCTCAGGCCCAACCCACACACACGATACACATCACGCATACATGGGGCAGGGTGCAACTCAAAGAGTTGCATGACATTCGTATGTCTGAATTCCCACATTTGTTACTCAGGAAAAGAGCAACGATAAGTTCGCTATCCCTGAACCTATTTTGCCAATTGCAAGCAAAATGCGAGTGACTCACTATCCTAGAGAATGGCCGTAACCATCAACCAAACAAACAAGGGTGCTCTTATGAGCTTAAAAGGGTACACATCTGAGGATACATATATGTGGTGTCCATCTGGGGCTCTTGCCTTAAACTTCTCCGAGTAATACTAGCATTCCATCTCTATTTCTACATGTACTAATGAGGCTTTTGCCTTGGGGTGACCTTGGTCTCCTTCTCTATCTCTACCTCTTTTATCGTGCTTGCATGTTTAATTCCAGTAGAATATGTGCACAAATTTGGACTTATACAAAGGTTTAATAAAGGAAACATTAGGTACACAATAATACATATCCAGTCTTCTTTAATTTGTTCATCATAATACTACCAATTAAACAACCCACTAATGCGAGTTATGGTGGTTCCATATCAATTATGTGACATGGTTCCTTCCATGTACCATAACACTAGCTACTTGTCTAACATAGTCTATAAATGAGAAATGAATATAAAAGGTCTACACTAATGTCTCATTTCTAGAGACTATTCTTATTATCAGAAACACATTAATGATATCTCCAAGTGTCAAATAACATAAATGACATAAAACAATTCATCTCATTAATATAACACCAATCATGTGTTATGTTCAAGATCCATTATATTGACATGTTCCTTTAATGTCTTTGGAGGTAACCCTTTTATCAATGGGTCTGCAATCATAAGTTGTGTACTTATGTGCTCTATTGACACTTATTGTTTCTGAACCTCTTCCTTAACAACAAAATATTTCAAATACATGTGTTTCGAACCATTAGAATACTTGTCATTGTTAGAGAAAAACACAGTTGCAGAATTATCACAATAAATTCTCAGTAACCCCAAGTACTGAGATAAAATTCCGCAACCACAATCCATGAATTGTGGCCTCAAAGCACACCACAAATTTTGCTTCCATAATGGATGTAGCAGTGATAGTTTGTTTTGAAATTTTCCATGATATTTCTCCTCCAGCCAACATGAACAAATAACCAAAAGTTAACTTTCTACTATCAATGCATCTATCAAAATCTGAATTTGAGTAGCCAGTCACCTTTAGACTATCAAATCTCCTAAATGTGAGCATGTAGTCCTTCGTGCCTTGCAAGTACCTCATCACTTTCTTTGTTGCTTTCCAATGATCCATTCTAGGATGGCTTTGGTATCTGCCTAACATACCAATTGTAAAACTGGTGTCTGGCCTAGTGTAAGTTTGTGCATACATTAAACTTCCTACTGCACAAGCATAAGGGATTCATTCCATTTGTTTACATTCCAAATCATTTTGTGGGCATTGCATAAGGCTGAATTTGTCACCATTTTGAATAGGAGCAACTCTAGCAGAACATTTCTCCATATTGAACCTCTCTAGAATTCTTTCAATAAATGCTTTCTGAGACAACCCTAACAATCCACGTGATCTATCTCGGGATATTTCAATTCCTATCACATAAGTTGCTTCACCCGTATCTTTCATTTCAAAATTCTTAGAGAGAAACTGCTTGGTTTCATGCAATAAACCAAGATCATTACTAGCAAGGAAAATATCATCAACATATAAAATCAAAATATAAACTTACTCCTACTCACATTTAGAGAAAGACACCGATCAATAGTGTTTTCCTTAAATCCAAAGGAAGCAATGATATCATTAAACTTAAGGTACCATTGTTGGGAAGCTTGTTTAAGTCCATATATTGACTTCTTAAGTTTGCAAGCTAAGTGTTCCTTTCCTTCAATGGAGAAACCTTCAAGTTGATCCATATAGAATTCTTCCTCTAAACTCCCATTTAGGAAAGCAGTTTTCATATCCAGTAGGTGCAACTCCAAATCATAATAAGCCACCAATGCCATAATGATTCTAAGTGAGTCCTTCTTGGATACAGGGGAGAAGGTTTCTTTATAATCAATGCCTACTTTTTGAGTGAAACATTTGGCCACAAGTCTGGCTTTAAATCATTTGATATTGCCCGTAGAGTCGCGTTTGGTCTTGAAGACCCATTTACAACCAACTTTCTTGTATCCTTTAGGAAATTCAACATGATCCCAGTCTTCATTCTGGTCCATTGATTTCAACTCATCTTTCATGGCATCAATCCATTTAGTAAATCAATACATGCTATGGCTTGTGAAAAAGAAACCGGATCCTTACTTGATCCTATATCATAATCAGATCCTTGGAGATAAACCACATAATCATCAGAAATAGTAGTCCTTCTATCTTTTTGAGATCTTCTTAATGCTACTTCTTGTGGTTCTTCTACCACTTGTTCATTGATGACAATCTCATTAATTTGTTGATCAATGTTGTTTGGCTGTTCAAAAACTATTGGAACAACAATTTCCTTTGAAGTTATGGGTAATGGAACTTGCACCCTAACTTCTTGAATATCCATATTTCATGGATTATCACTCTCACTGATTTCATCATTTTCAATGAATCTAGCATTACTGGTTTCTACAAGTCTTGTACTGTGATTAGGATAGTAAAACCTATACCCTTTAGACTTTTTAGGGTAACCAATAAAGTAACCAGTGATTTTTCTTGAGTCTAATTTCTTTTCATGTGGATTATAAATTCTAGCCTCCACTAGACAACCCAAAACATGCAAGTGTCTTAAACTCGGTTTCCTTCCTGTCCACAGTTCAAAAGGAGTATTTGGAATTGCGTTGTTAGGAACTTGATTTAATAAGTATATAATGGTCTTAAGGGCATACATCCACAATGATAAGAGTAATGTGGAATTACTTAACATACTCCTAACCATTTCTATTAGAGTATGATTACGCCTTTTAGCTACACCATTCTGTTGTGGCGTTCTTGACATAGTGTATTGAGCACAAATGCCATGCTTTTCAAGGAGTTTAGCAAATGGGCCTGGGCATTGCCCTGATTCATCATACTTTCCATAATATTCACCAACTCAATTTGATCTGATGATTTTCACCTTTCTATTTAATTGTCTTTCAACCTCAGTAATGTAAATCTCAAGGACATTCACTGCTTGAGTTTTTTCATGCAATAAATAGATATAACCATAATGTGAAAAATCATCAATAAAGGTGACAAAATATTTTTCTTTACCAAAAGATGGAGTATCAAAAGGCCCACAAATGTCTTTATGGATAATTTCAAGAAGCTTTGTACTTCTTGTGGCACCTTTCTTGGTGTGTTTTGTTTGCTTACCCTTAATACAATCCACACACACACACACATCGAGATTAGTAAAATCAAGGATTGGGAGAATCCCATATTTTACTAATCTCTCTAACCTTTCTCTAGAAATATGTCCTAGCCCTCTATTCCATAAGATTGAGGAATTTTCATTAGTGAGGCTATGTTTGATACCAACATTATGATGCAGGGTGAGAAGGGTTTCAGCAAAAACATCATTAAGCTTAAATTTGTACAAAGAATCATAAAGAATACCAAAACCAACAAAAGAAGTATTCTTAAACAAACTAAAGCTCTTATTCCCCAATTTAATGAAATAACCATCAATATCAAGTTTAGCTAAGGAAGCTAAATTTCTGGAAATAGAAGGAACATAGAATGTTTGAAACAAATCTAAATGATAATTAGTCTCTAGAACTAAACGATAAGTTCCAATGGCTTTAATTGGTGCTTTAACCCGATTCCCCATCAACACAAAGTTTTCATATGGATTTACAATTTGGTATGAAAGGAATTCCAACATCGTATTATAAATGTGAGTAGTAGCCCTAGAATCTAGCCACCAAATATTAGAAGGAATTTTAGCAAGGTTTGTTTCAAAACATATAGAAACAAAACCTTTAATGAAAGATTTACCTTTCCTTTCAAACCATTGTTTACATTTAGGGCAATCATTCTAATAGTCTCACATCTTTATACAGAAGTAACACTTATCATTGCCATCTTCCTTCTTTTGGGCTTGAGGTACATTAGGCCCATTAGACTTGTGTGGTCTATTCTTTCTGCCCTTTTTAGGCTTCCTCAATTTTCTTTCAGCTTCTTGACCTATGGGATGGACTGAATGTTGTTCAAGTTGCTTAAGCCTTGACTCCTCTTGATTGAGCATACTGGCCAATTGATTGACATTCCATTATCCTTCGTAGTGTTATAATTAATCTAAAATGGCCCATATTGAGAAGGCAAGGAGTTCAATATAAACTGAACAAGGAAAAAGTCATCCACATTCATCCCCAGAGTCATTAGTTGAGCAGCCAAATTTATCGTTTCAATGACATGCTTATGCATCCCACGCCTACCGTAAAATTTCATGGTGGTAAGTTTGGCCATTAGTGTCCCCACAAGGGACTTATCAGCAATTTCGAAATGTTCTTCCACATTAGTAAGGAATTCTATAGTAGTATCAGTCTTAGGAAGTGCGGTCTTGATGTTGTTTGCTATAGTCATTCGCATAAACATAATGCTCAATCTGTTTGACTTTTCCCATGCTTTGAACAAAGCCTTTTCATCCTCACTGCTTTTATTAGTAAGAGTAGCCGGTTTCTCATATTCAAGTGCTACATCAAGATCCAGTACACAAAGGTGAAACTGAACTTGTTCTTTTCAATCTGAGAAATTTGTTCCATTTATTATGGGAATAGATGAAGCATGCGAATGAAGCGAAACAGGAAGAGACACTGCACACAATAATTCATGCTCACTACATTAGTGCTAAGAGTTATCTTACAAGGAACAATTAACCAAAATTGAAAGACATGTTTAAACAATCATAAATAGTATTACCATGATCCACCTTTGGGTTATCTTATGGTAAACTATTAAACAATAATGGTGATTCCATTTTCACCTAATAGGACTAATTAATAAAGCATTCATAATTAAGTTGGTCGTTACCTTTGGGTATCCATTCCAATCTCAACCATAAATACCCATCAATTATCCTATTCCAATTAATTAATCACTTGAAAGTGGTGCACCTTTGGGCCAACCTAATATCTTGTGATCAAAGAATCGCAACATGCAAAGTCATTAATTATTAACACTAGGGAATAGGTGTTAATCTCAATTATTTGACTTGTTATTTATGTGTCATTCTGGTCTAGCCACTTTGGTGACTAGACATGGAAAAACAAGTTAGAATTTTCTGACCCGACCTGACTCGAAAAAATACTTAACCCGAACTCGATTTTTTTTTACCCGAAGCAAAAACGGGTTAACCCATGACCCGACCGTGTTTTTTCGAGTCAACCCAACTTGACCCGACCCGAACCATTTTTTAAAACTTTTTTTTTTTTGGTAAAAAAATAAAATAAAATAAAGACAATTTGGTTTAATTGTTTGTTGTGAGCTTTAAGGAAACAATTGAGACATTTACATAACTGTATGCAAATTAATGAAAGATGAATGATTGAGCATTCTGTAATGAGTAAATATTTTTAGATATAAAGTAGCAAAGTACATGCCAAGATAATCTGGTTATAGTACAGTTAAAAATATAGATTTAAAATTGTAGACATGTGTGAGAAACATTAACAAATGTGAAAATAGTGAAGCCAAAGTATCAAATTAACATAAATTATGAATGCTTAAACCTACTTTTAACAATTTATATTCAAAATAAACGGCTTTTCAAAATAAATTATGATATTTCCTAGAGTGTGTATTGCTTAACAATAATATGATATTCATAAAAGAGACCATGTATAAATAAGTAAATAATCAAACTTTAATATATATCTCAAATTGAAATAGAGTGCCAACCACAATTGACAATAGATTATAAAATTAATTTTCAAGATTGTAAATTTCTTATATGTTTTTATTCTTTGTCAAATAAGTCATTTGTAATTTTGTTTTATATTTTGGGATGTTGATATTGTGCAGAAATAAAACTTGTGTATTTGTTTTACTTATCTTTGTGTTATTTTGTTTTAGATAACAATGTTAGGATTTGTATAATTTTAAAATTATTGAATAAGTATTAATAAGTGTAATTCATTCTTGATATAAGTAGTGAATTCAAAGTAATACATTTTACATCAAGTAATTTGTTGCAAGACTTTCTAAATGGCTAATACATGTTGTTTTTTTTATAAAAAAAATTCATGTGAAAAATATGGGTCAACCCAACCCAACTCGCAACCCGATTGACCCGAACTTGTTTTTAATCTGCTTAAAATGATCTGTTTTGACCCACAACCCGATTGACCCGACCCGAACCTAACTCAACCCACCTGTTTTGCCATGTCTATTGATGACTAACAAACCGTACCATAATATAGATTCCAAATCAAGATTAATGACAATCAACAGGGTATATTCAAAATAATATAGTCAATTATAGGCCTATCATTTAAATATTTTAAGCATTGTAAATGCTAAAGGAATACAATCTGCTGAACATAAAAAAATTTTCGGCCAAGCCAATCATTATGCCTTTTAAATAATATTAAAGGATTTAATACATAGAATTGAAACATGAAACCAATCTCATGTCAAACACAGTGATTCGGCCAAGTGTGCCTTGAACTTGATATGCTTTAGATTCAATTTCAAACATTCAGTTAAGTATACTTCGTAATACAAAAGGCAAATTAAATATTTAAACTTCACAGTAAAGCTTTGGGTTTGCTCTTTTAACGTTGAAATTAATAAACCTTCGCGGAAAGACAAAAGACAACCCAGGCCTATAACTGGATCTGAATCAACGATTATGTGGATGAGACATTAAAAAAATAAACGTGAATCACTTTCACGAATCCAAATCATAAGGGCGAGTAAGAACATAATCATTCACCACATGGATTTTATCACCACAAACGTCTATACATCGAATAAACGTTTATATATCCTTTAATGGAAAAAACATGATAATTCTAAAACAAAGGCTCTGATACCACATGTAAAACTTAAAATACTTTATGTTGCTAAACATTCACAACTACTTTAACTTCAGGATCTAGAACTATCATGAATTTCACACTAATATATAACACAATAAAAAGTCATGAGACTTACCTAAATCCATTGTTTCAATTCTCTTGAGATCCAGTGAATAATAGTAATTCTCTGTAGGATTGATTTTCTCTCTCTTCACCCTTTTTGCTGTTACACTCAGTTCATTTAGATTCAATCTACGATGGGAAAAACTGAATACCTTAATGGGTAGAGAGAGGACTAATTTTCTAGTTTACTTTAATCTCGACTTACCATCAAAGTTGGAGTCACGTTAAGAAACCATTTCTCTAATTGACCAATTAGATAAGACACTAACGGATATGTCTTTATATCCCATTAACTAACTTATCACATGTGCCTTATCATGTGGGCCACTAAATTAATTTAGTCTTCTATATGTCAAAAGGTAATGGCTATTTCCTGGCTAGAATTAGTATGTCAAAGCAGGAACCTGGGAAGAGGGAGATAAAGATAGTGTTAGCCTTCAATAACATTTGGTATATGTTCATGTCAAACGACAATTATAGTCATGTAAAAGCTTATGTTTTTATTTATTTATTTATTTATTTTTAAATTTATTTATTTATTTATTTTTAAATTTATTTATTTAAGAAATAGATGGTGGGGAAGGGGAGGTTGGATTCAAAATTACACATATGAGATGAGACACTACAAAATATACCGTTACCACCAATATCACTTCATTGGAACTCAAAATCATGTCAGAGTCACGAATTAGAGAAAGATGCATATTCTTTAAAACAGTAAGGGAGTGCATAACAACTTTTGAGAAGCTAAAATAAATGTTCAGTGGCTACTCAAAGTCAAAGCAGAGCACTGTAACCATCTTTTATTACTATGATCGATACATTCTTTATTTTCTCTTAGTATTAGTGAAGGCTTAGGAGTTAGAGGTGCTCAATTCCAGCTTCACTAATAAGGGCGTTGTCCATCATAATTGCCTGGAGGATCATAGTTGCAAGTGACAAACCACCACCCATTATTGCACTGAACTCTAGCACACCCAAGACGAACTGAATTTCGCCACACAACTTGAGTATAGTGCAAGCACTGTCCCCCAACACAAGTATTGCTGTTGTAGTCATAGCAATTCTTCTCTGCAACCCACAAGTTCACTGCAGCTGTCCCTGTAAATGAGCCACTGCCTTTAGCAAGGTTCTCACCATAACTCCCATTTGAGTGCACAAGATTGCAGTCTCCAATCCTTGAATTGGCATAGTTTTGAGCATAGGTTGCGACTGTGCTGTCCCATGTAATATTTGGGACACCAACTTGTGCACGAGCCACATTGTGAGCATTTAGATAGTCCTGTTGTGAGTTTTGGGCATGAGAAGTGTGAAGTTGGACTAAGCCCACAAGACAAATAAGAGCAAGGGAAATTTTAGTACACAAACTCATGATATTGGTTGCTTTTTAAGTGAAAATGGAATGTTTGGTGAATGATGAGAACTGTAACATGATAATGGCTATTTATAGGGAAGGTATGAAATTATTTTACGGGCAAATTCGGAAGTAGAATGATTTAAGTTGTTGGTAACACTAATTTAAGTAAAGTAAAAGCATTAATCTTCCCCCTTGGACATGTAAACTTTGCGGTCAGCTCCAGTTAAGCCTAAAAAAGATGTAAAAGTGGTGCACTGATCAAAGTAATTCACATGTTCTTCCTTTTTCCAAATGAAGCAACCACTTACGAAAAAGATTAGAGGGAACGTATTAATTACAGTTTCATTATAACATACACATACCTGATTTCCAATCCAAACTGTTCTATACTTTATTCTAAACACTAAAACAGATATATTTAGAAGACTACACTTGGAATGGCCAATTTTTATTTTTTGTAATTTAATGGTAGGATATTGTTGCAAAATTTTAATCAAAAAATTAATTGCTAAGAAAATAAAATTATTTATCTAAATTGATGCAATTGGTTTTAGGTGGGACCGTTGGCTCCTAGAGTGAAAGATTCAGAGAGATGTAGTGAAAAGTAGCATTTTTCTTGTCTAGTTATATTTTACTTTAAATACAATGTTTTATTTATTAAATACTTTATTTTTTCTTTCCTTCAAAAATTTATTTAATTACTTTGAGTAAGTTAATTCAAAGATAATAATTAAAATTTCTTCCCATTTTTTTTTAATTTTTTAATTTTTACATTGGAGTTTGTTCCTTCTTGAATATTGTAAAAATATTTTATTTAGTTTGTTATTTAGAAAGTTTTCATTTTCTTCTTACTAGGATCAAGCATCTGTAAATTTGGTTAATGGAACCAAAAGAATGAAATATTCTTTTGAATTATGGTTTAATAATATATGATTTTTTTTTTATAAATATTATTTGGACTAAATTGAAACTAGATAAATTCTTGAAATTTATATGTACTATGCTTTAGACATAGCCAAGGGGGGAATTAAAAAAAAAAAAATGATACGGCCAAGGGGAGTTATAAATTAGGATAAGGAGTAGTTTCTTTTGGGGTTTGTCATGGGCTGATACATGATTCTGGACCAAGTTATAGGGATACAACATAACCATGGTCGCAAAAATATTGTTAATTATATGAATCTATTTGGACTTATTAAGGACTGGCAAAGGGGGGTCCTAAATTAATAACTCCTAAATCTTCATACACACCTTAGAATTTGGCTATGATCTTTTTAAACCACATCAACATAGCATTTTGGTCCATTTGGTTAATTTCGGTCCAAATCAGTCCACTTTGGTCTATTCAGTCCATTTTTGTCCATTTTAGTCTATTCGGTTCACTTCAGTCCATTTCTATCCGTTTGGCCCAATTTAGTACACTTTAGTCTATTTTGGTCAAATTTGGTCCATTCATTCTATTTCGGTCCATTCAGTCCATTTTGGACTAATTGGATCTTAAATTGATTTTTTTGTAGGTTGGCTTTTCAGGTTTGGGGTCAAATTTTCATTTTTTTTCCTTAATTTTTGGATAAAAATGTATAAAATTTTATTTTATTTACGTCAAACTCTATATTTTTGGGCTAAAAAATATAATCCAAATAGATATTAGGAATTAGAGATATGGACCCTAGAAAAAATAAAAATGATAAATAGTCAAAATCTTACCTTAAAATTCAAGTTTCAATAATATTGCCTATACTTATATTTGGGGGGGAAAAAAAAGTGCTACAACTCTTAACTTACATAATAATTTTAACTTTTCCTTAAAAAAAAAAAAATACATAATAATTTTAACTTAATATATAACATGTTACATGTATTCCATGGATTGGAGGTGTACATTTTTTATATAAATATTCTTGGATATGTTCAAATTACTCATCTAATCATGTAAAAAAAAAATTTAATAACATTTTCGCCATTTATATCAGACTATGTATAGTTGTTGAATGCAAAATACACTATATTTCATCACATAAAACTTATAAAAATAAAATATACTTTTAAATAACACATTTACTATTTATCCTACAAATTTTACATTATATTCTTAAAAAATAATTATATTATTTTACCACACATAGTGTGGGGTTTGTGAGTAGTTTCTTTAAAACAAAAAGATAGGGTACCCTTTATAATTCCAATTACACCTAGTGTGAGATAATAAGCCTGGTAAGGACCACTGTTTTTTGTTTTGTTTTGTTTTGTTTTTTCTTTGGTGAAAGAGGATATTATATAATTAACTTGAAATAAATTTGTTACAAAAAGCTCCCTCTCTATCAAGGGAGCAAAGCTGCTCCACCACATGCGGTGGGCTATCAAACAAAATATAGGCTTCATTACTAGCACTGCCTAATCTAAGGCATCGGCATACATATTAGCTTCTCCATAGATGTGCTCAATCTGAACGTCGGGGAAGGAGGAAGGACTTCAACAGGACCCTGCAATTAGTGATTAGAGGCTCTAATGAGAAGTTAGTACTAGAATTCTTTAAAAGATGAACAATAGCTAATGCATCCAGCTCCACACATAAACTGGAAATATTTTCAGATTAGCTAATTCAAGACCATCCCTTAGTAGTGCCCAAAGCTTAGCCCTCGCGCTATTTAAATTACCACTGTTTTATTTTGAAGACCACAATTAGATTATCTGCTTTACAGCCTGATGCACCCCAAACCATTCCAACATTTCACAACCAGTATAACCTTAAAAATTCTTGTTTTCTTTCTTTCTTTCTTTATTTTTTATATAAAAAGATTATGTTTCTTAGTTTTCTTTCTATTCTAGATGTATTTTTTATTTTATCATAGCTGAATTTAAATTTGTAGGGTTAGGATTTGTAGCTCAAGCCCAAGAGATATGGATTATGAGCCCACTGAACCCAGAACAATAAATTTGTAGAGAGTGGGTGAAAGAGCTAGGCTAGTTGTGAATCACACAGTGACTAACGAAGACAGTTAAAGATGAATTAACATGCAAGCAGGCTTGAACAATTGACCTAATGAACGTCCGAAGAGATTTATATTGAATAAAGATGATTACAATGCTTAGAGTTACAGTAAAATTGTATTTCTCTGCTTTGCCTCCCTTTCTTCCTCCCTCTTTTCATCAGAGGCTTCTTCCCTTTATATAGCATCCTCATCCCTCATCTTCATCGTCCACTTGGTCTTCATCTAAGCATCCACTCGAGTATATGTCATGTCAAGTCTTCTTTTTAGTTTTCTGTGAGTGGTGGTAGCTGAGATTACACTGTTCAGGGGTCTTCTCCACATAAATGCGGCCAGAAAAATAGATGTAATGCATTAAACACGGTTGTAGCAGCTTTTCCCTTTAGATATTTCTTCGTTCTTATCATCTCCAGACACGCTCAGAATTTATCTTCGTTATTGGAACCATTAGGAAGATCATTCTGACCCTCCACACATTTGATTGATCAAGAATATTCGTATCCGATGAGGAAGACCTCTTCGGACAACTTATGAACTCTTCGGAATGCATCCCTCATTCATTTCCAGGTATGATTCTTCCACATGGACCCTTTCCCAGATATTCTCTTCTCTTCGGACATCTAGTAGTCTTCGAATAGGGCCCCAGGCCCAATACATTAGGCTGGACTTTCACCCCCCATAATAGCCCCTTAAAATTTTATTTTTTCCCTCGCATCCGAGGAGGAAAAATAGGATTTTGATTTATCACCAAATAAAAGCTTGAAAAAACACACAAATATCTGGAAATACACGTGCGTGAGCATAGATGCAAGCGCTTCATTATTGCTGCTGTCGTTTCAATATTCCTAAGGCGCTATTAATTACTCCAGGCACCGTTTTGTCTATTATATCCAACGGTGGGATATTGATCCAACGGACGTGGTTCTTCTTCAAAGGTTGGCAGGATGACTCCTGCCCTTTCACCTGTCCCCCTATATAAAGCTTCAGAGGCAGTTATTTCCTCTTTTCTTTGCAAACTCTCAGAGCACTCAGCAAACTCAGGCATTCGAATCCTTTAAGTTCTTCCAATCACCAGTCCTAGCTCCTTTCTAGAATCCGTAAGAATATTTCTGCGAGTTCAAGAATCATAAGGATCACATTTCGATTTGGTTTGCGTAAGTTTTGACTTCTGAACCTCTCATTTCCCTCTTCGGCCAACCTTCTCGACTTTCGAATAATCATCCTCTAGTCACTTCACTTAGTGATTCCATCTTTTTGTCTAACTGCAATGGGTAGATTCCAGTATCTGGTAGATAGCCCCGCCCAAATAGAGGAGTTTAAGGCGACATACCGCATACCTCAAGATGTGGGTCTAAGGTATTGCTCTCCGGAAAGAATACTAACAGATCGAAAGACGGGCGAAGTTGTTATTCCCATCATTGCCTTTCTAGAAGAGGGGATGCCCATCCCTATGGGTCCCATTACCAGTAATTATCTTAGAAACCATAGGCTTAGCTCTGACCAGTGTGCGCCCAACATGTTTAGAATCTTAGGAGCAGTTGAGTATCTGAACTGCCATCTAGGGTTGGGTCTCACCTGGCTCGATGTGGTACACATGTATAAGTGCCACAGCCAAAAAGGGGCAGGATATTAACTAAAATCCCGGTCCGACGTGGTTAGACTCGTCTCTTACCTTCCCAAATCTAATAAAGGGATGAAAGACGACTATGTGATCGTCTCGGGCGCGTGGCATGACGGCCCTCATTGCCCGACCAGGCCAGGAGAACCAAGTAGAATATCATAGATTTAGGTTTACTGACAGTAGATTTAGGATCTCCACTTTCCAGTAATTTTGAATTTCATTATTGTTATTTATTATGATATATATATATATATATATATATATATATATTTATTTTTATTCCTTTCAAGCTTCTGACTAAGTTTTGCTATAATACTAACAGATAAAGACCACGTTTCTCCTCGGCTCAGCCTTACAAACGTTGCCGCCCTTAATTACCTGCTACGCTCAGAGATTTTCGTAAGCGAAGACGGGCAACTCCGATCGGTTCCACTTATCCTTGGGTACCCAGCGAAACTGAAGGATTTTCAGCCGGTCGGCAATGCGATAAGGCAGGGGGACTACCGCATCAACCGTATAGACATTGCCCGAAAGGATTTTTTGGCCCCGTTTGACCTTGCGCCCATGCCACATCCCAATCCGCAGGGTGTACCCTTGCTCCTCCAGCCAATTCAACAGGTTCCTCTCGAGCCGGAAGCAGCAGGCGAAGGAGTTGCCTCTTCAACCTTTTCACTTGAGGAACAGATAGACAAGTTTAGATTCGAAGGAGAAACTTCGAAAGAGGTTGAAGTGATAACAGTTCCTGACGCTGAGGAGGAGGCTGACAAGCAATCTGTTGTCCACCCTGCTGTACTAATAACTGCTCTTCCTGAGGACTCTTCGAAAGAGGAGGACATGGCTGATCTAAGGAACCTGATAAAGAATAGGGGCAAGAAGCCCGAGTCCAAGGGGACTAGTACATCCCAACCGGCAGTGAACCTTCCTCCACCACCCCCCCAAGCCCCTGATCTCGGCCTGAAGCCCCTACCAGATCTGAGGAAGAAAAGGCCCCTTGTGGCCCTAGAGGAAGGAGAGGTGGTTCCGCAAAAAGGGACCAAGTAGCAGAAGGTGGTGAAAGACCACCGGAGCAAGAGGGTCTCATCCATTGAGAGCCGAGAGGAGGTCCTTGTTGCTGATGTGCGCAGAGGACCTCGCACTTGGTCCCCTCAGTTAGAATTGGATGGCGCTCCTATTCCTTGGGAAACTTCCCTAAGGAATTATGACGGAGGGAGGGCAGGCCTTGTCGTCGAGGCTTTGGAGCAGCCACTGCTCCTCCCTCGGGACATGGAGTCTTACCGGCGCTTCAGCCAGCAGGAACTTTTCTCGTCCCTAAAGAGGGATTTAGCCATGGTAAGTGAGTTAACCCATTTCTTCATTTGAGGATGTTGCTTTACTTTATGTTAACTTTATCATTTTTGCTGCGCAGATTACCCAACAAGTCTTTGTGGTTGAAGAGTGGAACAAAAAGACATACATTGAAGCCCAAGCGGAGGCCTACTCTCTGTCCGAGGCTGAAAGGTCTTTGGGTAGCCTAAAGGAGGAATATGCTCACCTGTCCGAGCAATTCAAGGATATGACCAACCAGCGGAACAGCCTCGATGCTGGCCTGAAAACTGCTGAAAGATAGGCCGAAGAGCAGCGTAAACACCTACACATGGCTGAGATCAACTTGGCTACAGAGAGGGAGGTGGTGAAGGGGCTTAAGGCTGAGCTCAAAAAGGCCAAGGAAGCTGCCCTACTGGCCAAGAAGAATGCCCAGTTAGCCAAGGAAGTAGTGGAGGCCGAGAGACAGGCAGCATATACGCTGGGGGTAGAGGAGACCCAACTTAGCCTCACTGAGCAGTTTGCCTCGGTTGGCAGAGACTACTATGATATAACGTGGGGAAAAGCATTGGATGCTGCTGGGGTTCCTGCAGATTCTCCCCTGAGGCTACCTGGGAGTATATACTATGATCCAGAAATTCGTGAATTCCCAGCAGCTCAGGAGCAGCCCCTAGCTAGCCAGGCTCCTCTTGCCCCAGCTGAAGCAGTTAAGGAGTCTGAGGGCACCATAGAGAAGGACAAAGAACAAGTCCTAGATGCTGTTGCTGCCCTGCCCAATCAGACCATTGATCCCCCGGCTGATCAAACGAAGACTCAAAAATAACTAGGAGTTTTTATTTTGTATTTTTATATGATCTAGTTCAAATTTTTTTTTTTTTTTTTTTAAGGTAAAGGCTTGTAAACTTCTTTATTTTGATTAATGAAATCCTTTCTTTTACATTCGATATCTTTGTTACTTAAATTATAAGTCTCGGCATTATTGCAAGCAGCTTAAACCACATGATTATAATAGTATAGGTGAACTTAACCATGATATGATGAAAATAAGGCCAGTGACTTAAACCAATGCCAAAGGGAGTGGTACATACAAGAGTTATTACTAAGTAATGAAAACGATGAGTGAAATGAAAGTTTCACAGACTTTCTTGCATGTGTGCAGAGCATACTTCTAACTGAGGAGTCAAACTATAAATTAAAGTTAAATGCATCCAAGAATTTCAGGCACGGTAAATTCAAACATTAACAATAACTATATGAAGATGCTCTTTAGCTCAAATGATCCGGTCCGAAGACTATGGTTATGGTCGAATGTAAGTTTAAACATTTAGAGGACCTTTGAAGGGGTGCTAACTGACCCAAATCATCTGGTCCGAGGACAACAGGCATGATTGAATTTAAGTTTATACTTAAAGAACTTCGAACGAGTGTTAACTAACCCCAATCATCTGGTCCGAGGATTACAAGCATGATTGAATTTAAGTTTAAACACTTAGAGAACTTGGAACGAGTGTTAACTAACCCAAATCATCTGGTCTGAGGACTACAGGCATGATTGAATTTAAGTTTAAACACTTAGAGAACTACTCACATACAGAATTAGCATATTGATTGAAGAAAAGATTCGATTAATAATAGTACCTTTTGAGGTTATTTACATTTCAGGGGTATGGTATTACATGACTATCTAGATCTTCTAAGAAATACGCCCCAATGCCAGCCCCTAAAGTAATACGATATGGCCCTTCCCAATTGGGTCCTAACTTTCCCCAAGCTGGGTTTTTTGCGGTGCCGACAACTTTCCTCAGCATTAAATCACCGGGTTCTAGAGGCCTTAGCCTTACGTTGGCATCATAGCCCTGCCTGAGCTTTTGCTGGTAATGTGCTAGTCGAACTAATGCATTTTCTCTTTTTTCGTCAATCAGGTCCAAACTCCTCTCTAGCTGCTCATTATTGCTGGTCAGATTAAACGAACAGGTTTTCAGTGTTGGGAACCCAGTTTCCAAAGGTATGATAGCTTCAGCCCCATAGGTCATTGAGAAGGGGGTCTCTCTTGTAGATCTGTGAGGCGTAGTTCGGTAGGCCCAAAGTACGTGTGGCAATTCTTCCACCCACTTGCCCTTCGCGTCGTCGAGCCTCTTCTTTAAGCCATTTACTATGACCTTGTTAACAGCCTCTACTTACCCAGTACCCTGGGGATAAGCAGGGGTGGAGTATCTGTATATGATTCCTAGCTCACTACAATAACTTCTGAATGCTTTGCTATCGAACTGCAGGCTATTGTCCGAGATGAGAGTATGAGGAACCCCAAACTGAGTGACAATATTCTTCCACATAAACCTTTGCACATCTATGTCTTTGATGTTGTCCAGAGGTTCAGCTTTGACCCACTTGGTGAAATAGTCTGTGCCGACCAGAAGGTATTTCCTGTTTCCTGCAGCTTTAGGGAATGGTCCCACGATATCTAAGCCCCATTGGGCGAAAGGCTATAGGCTGGATAATGGATTAAGAGTTCCCCTTGGTTGATGAATGTTTGGGGCAAACCGCTGACATTGATTGCACTTTTTAACGTATTCGTGGGCTTCTTTTTGCATGTTCGGCCACCAGTAACCTTGAGTGATGGCTCGGTGAGCCAAGGACCTACCACCGGTGTGGCTCCCTCAGATTCCTTCATGCAATTCCTCTAGTAGCAACTCAGCTGCTTCAGGATGAATGCATAATAGGTACAGTCCTGAATAGGAGCATTAATATAATTTCTGGTCCTCGGATAGCCAAAATCTGGTCGCTTTCCTTCGAATTTTGTCAGCTTCCCCCTTTCTTCAGGAAAAATATCTTCTTTCAATAATTTAATAATAGGGTCCATCCAGCAGAGCCCGGTCCTAACTTGGTGAACTTGAACTGCTTCTCTTCTTGCCTCGGTAGGCCAATGCAAGTCCTCGACAATGATGACTCTCGGCAAATTTTGCGCCAAAAAAGTAGCGAGAGTGGCCAAAGAATCAGCATGTGCATTACCACTCTTGGGGATGTGTAGCAAACTAAAAAATTCGAACTCGGACCGCAGGCAGTTAACTTGGCTCAAGTACCCCTGCATTCTTTCATCCTTCGCTTCAAACTCACCTTGCACTTGACCCACGACTAACCTTGAGTCCAAGAACATCTCCACTGCTTTTCCTCCCATTCTTCGGACCATAGCCATCCCCCTCAGTAGGGCTTTGTACTCCACCTCATTGTTTGTCGCCGAGAAATCTAGCCTTAATGATTTTTCAATGGTGATTCTTTCGGGGGATATCAGCACCAGCCCCACTCCAGAACCTTTCTAATTTGATGCACCGCCCACATACACTTCCCAATGGGACGGGTCTTGGTGAGAAATCATGCCAATTGATTTTTCATCCATGTCTGATGTGAGCTTTACTTCTTCTAAGTGGGGCTTCGTGAACTCGGCTACTATATCCTCAAGTATTTGGCCCTTGACCAATGTACAAGGCATATATTTGATATCGAAAGCCCCCAAGATCGTACCCCATTTAGCAATTCTTCCAGTATAGTCAGCACTTCAGAGTATAGCCCTGAGTGGGAGCTGAGTAAGGACAATGACCGTATGGGCCTGGAAATAGTGAGGCAACTTTCGTGTACCGAGCACCACTGCTAGGATAGCCTTCTCCAGCGGCAAATAACGAATCTCAGCCTCATGCAGCGACTTACTTACGTAGTAAATTGGTCTTTGCACACCACAATCTGCTCGTATCAACACCAAGCTTACGGCATAGGGAGCCACAACAATGTAGGCGAACAAGACTTCATCTGGCTTAGGACTGGACATGATTGGTGGCCGAGCTAGATAATCTTTAAGTTGCTGAAAGGCTATAGCACATTCTTCAGTCCACTCGAATCTCTTCCATTTTTTAATCAAAGAGAAGAAAGGTCGACACTTATCTACTAATCGAGAGATAAATCGGTTCAGGGCAGCAGTCATTCCAGTCAGTTTCTGGACTTCCTTGGGATTCCGAGGAGCTTGTAAATTGTTGATGGCCTTTATCTGGTCAGGTTTAACCTCAATTCCCCTGTGAGTCACCATGTACCCTAAAAACTTGCCTGACCCACACCGAATGAGCACTTGGAAACGTTCAGGCGCAGCTTATGCTTCCTCAAAACTTCAAAGGCACTTTCAAGGTCTTTCACATGTTCAGCAACAATTTTGCTCTTCACCACCATGTCATCTATGTAAATTTTGATGTTTTTACCCAGCTGTAGTTCAAACATCCTCGTCATCATTCTTTGATAGGTAGATCCCGCGTTTTCAGACCAAATGACATCACCTTATAGTGGTAATTACCAATAGGGGTGACAAAAGCAGTCTTCTCTTGATCCTCTAGGACTAGCGGTATTTGATGGTAGCCTTGGAACGCATCCAAGAAACTCATCCGAGGATGGCCAACAGTGGCATCCACAAGCTGATCAATTTTCGGCATGGGGAATGGATCCTTAGGACAAGCCTTGTTTAGGTCAGTGAAGTCTACACAGACTCGCCACTTCCCGTTCTTCTTCTTCACCACTACAGTATTCGCTAACCATTCCGGGTAAAAAACTTCTTTGATAACTCCAGCTTGCTTGAGCTTTGTTATTTCTTCTCTCACTGCATCTGCATGTTCCTTAGACGGGCGCCGAGGAGGTTGCTTCTTGGGGATACTCAATAGGTTGACTTTAAGATGATGACAAATGAACTAGGGATCCACTCTTAGGGCTTCATAGGCATTCCAGGCAAACAGATCAAGATTCCTCTTAAGAAACTCTATCAGCTCTTTCTTCTCCTGAAGAGGTAGTTGAGATTCGACTTGAAAGAACTTTTCAGGATTATCTCCGATAACAACCTTTACTAGATCCTCGCACCGAGCGCCTTCGCCTGGATCTTCAACGGGTAAGCCCCGAGACTTTAGCTACTATAAACTCCTTTCGGCCTTAGACGAAGTCTCAGCTTCGGGTTCATGCTGGATGGTAGCCACTAAGCATTGCTTGGTTGCGAACTAATCTCCTCGGATCTCGCAAACTCATTCCTCAGATAGATACTTAACTTTCTGGTGCAGGGTAGAGGAAACAGCCCCCAGTGTGTGAAGCCATGGCCTGGCTACAATTGTCGTATAAGGGGAATACACATCCACGACTATAAAGTTCACCTCTACCACCTCTAAACCGGTCTGCACGGGTAATCCTATCTGGCCCCTCGGGGTGACTAGCCTTCCTTCGAAACTTACAAAGGGTGAATTGTATGGTGTTAAATCCTGAGATTTTAGGCCTAGCCCCTTGTAGAGATCGGGATACATTATCTCCACAGCACTGCCCTGATCCACCATCACCCTTTTCACATCGTATCCTCCAATTCTGAGGGTGATTACTAAAGCATCATCATGGGGCTGAATAGTCCCTACCTTGTCCTCGTCCGAGAATCCTATAACCAATGGGGCATCCAACTTAGATCTCTTCGGACCACGGCCGAAATGCCCTACCAGTGATTGGACTATTGACAAAACCTTCGATGGCCAGGATCCTATTCTCCCCGGTGTGGCGAAGACGACATTAATAGTTCCCAATGGCGGTTTTGAAGAATCATTTCCTCGGGGCACTGAACTCATTTGCCCTCCCCGGCCACTGGAATGGTGCAGAAGGTGTCTTAGTTTACCCTCGCCGACCAGTTGATCTAAATGATCCCACAGGCTCTTGCAATCTTCTGTGGTATGCCCGTGGTCTTAATGATACTGGCAGTAGAGATTATGATTACACCTCTCAGGGTTCCTACCATCTTATTCGGCCACCTGAAGAATGACTCGTTTTTAATCTTCTCCAAAACCTGGTGTACCGGTTCTTTGAATACAGTGTTGACCGCTTGAGGATTGGTTGATCCTGATTGTCCAGCGAAATCTCTACGTGGTTTGTTGCTATTGTAACGATCCGACCGGAAATCCCTCCTCTCTTGGGGGATAGCCTTGTCCTTTCCCTTCCCTTGCTGCTGATCTTCCTCAACTCTTTTAAATTTTTCTATATGATCTATGAGCTGTCGCATGTTAGTAACTGGTTTGCCAGATAAAGAGGTCCTTAGACTGTGGTCAGTAGGGAGGCCGAGCTTGAACGTGCTGAGGGCCATTGCATCAGAGTTGCCTTCCATATCATTAAACATCTCCCAGTACCTATCCGAATATGCCTTCAGGGTCTCACCCTTCTACATGCTCAAGGATAACAGTGAAGACAAGGGCCTGGCCACCCTTCGGCATGTGACAAAACGGGAACCAAAAACTTGAGTGAGCTCCTTAAAAGAGTTGACGGAGTTTTCTTCCCCGCTATCAAACCACCTCATTGCAACCGGTCCGAGGCTGGAGGGAAAGACCTTGCACATTAGAGCCTCGTCTCTAGAGTAGACAGCCATCCTCCGATTAAAATGGCTCACATGTTCCACAGGGTCTGTCTTACCATTATAGATAGTAAACGTTGGTTGGTTAAAACGCCGAGGAAGTCTTGCTTCTTCGATTTTACGTGTAAAAGGTGACTTAGAGATTTGATTCAAGGCCCTGCTCATAGCGTCGTTCCTTACTCCTCCGCGTGATGGGCTTCGCAGCTGCCTCTTATGATGATGCTCCTTTTCATAGGAAAAAGATTCACTAGCTGGTGTTCGAGATTTCTGCTTGTAAGAGACGTCCCGTTCGTATTCGGAGTCCTCATCTGAGTGTGGAGGAATCCGCTTTCTCTTTGCATGGCGCAACTCCCTTCTTAGCTTTTCAATTTCTAGTTGCAAATCCTGGTTTTCTTCTGCATGAGACACGTGACTTCCGCCATGTGACCGGCTTTGGCCAGTATGCACATTATGCACACTACCCTCACGATCTTGTCTCCTCTCCAAGTTAAAAAAAGGGTCAGCGTGCTGTGATGCCCTAGATTTAGCTTCTTGTTGACTTCGTTCTGCCATCACTAACCGTTGTTTTCATCCCTGCACAAACTCTTCCCATAGACGGCGCCAATTGTAGGGTCAGGATTTGTAGTTTAAGCCCAAGAGATATGTATTATGAGCCCACTGAACCCAGAACAATAAATTTGTAGAGAGTGGGTGAAAGAGCTAGGCTAGTTGTGAATCACACAGTGACTAACGAAGACAGTTAAAGATGAATTAACATGCAAGCATGCTTGAACAATTGACCTAATGAACGTCCGAAGATATTTATATTGAATAAAGATGATTACAATGCTTAGAGTTACAGTAAAATCGTATTTCTCTGCTTTGTCTCCCTTTCTTCATCCCTCTTTTCATCAGAGGCTTCTTCCTTTTATATAGCATCCTCACCCCTCATCTTCATCATCCACTTGGTCTTCATCTAAGCATCTACTTGAGTATATATCATGTCAAGTCTTCTTTTTAGTTTTCTGTGAGTGGTGGTAGTTGAGATTACACTGTTCAGGGGTCTTCTCCACATAAATGCGACCAGAAAAGTAGATGTAATGCATTAAACACAGTTGTAGCAGCTTTTCCCTTTAGATATTTCTTCGTTTTTATCATCTCCAGACACGCTCAGAATTTATCTTCATTATTGGAACCATTAGGAAGACCATTCTGACCCTCCACACATTTGATTGATCAAGAATATTCGTATCCGAGGAGGAAGACCTCTTCGGACAACTTACGAACTCTTCGGAATGCATCCCTCATTCATTTCCAGGTATGATTCTTCCACATGGACCCTTTCCCAGATATTCTCTTCTCTTCGGACATCTAGTAGTAGTCTTCGAATAGGGCCCCAGGCCCAATACATTAGGCTGGACTTTCACCCCTACAAGACTTAATATTCACGAAGCACCCAAATCGAGGAAAATAATTCATACAAAATTTATAAAAGCCAATACACAACATGAACTTATAGCTAAGTTTTCACCACGTTTCTTTGCTACAAATAGAAGACACCATAAATTACTGCAAATTGAGACGTCATTGAACACAACCTCTGAACCACCTACTTTTTATTGCATACAAAATTTTTGTTTTAATTTTCACCATATTTAACCATAAAAAGAAGAGGTAGAGTTCTTCTTACGTAACTACAATTGCCACCACTAATCAAGCCTGAATCCAAAATAACTTCTCAAAAAAATCTTCTAATTTTTCATTAAGATCTTCAAATATTTCCTTTATATCTCCAAATTGTTAAACAACCAATCAATATAAGGTCCAAGAAGCTACTGGACATGCCAACTAGTACCATCTCCACCCTAATCCTCTGTATTTTGCCAATTAAATAAATGAAAGAAAAGGAATATTAGCAATTGTAGTTGCATATGTACACTTATAAACCCAGACATCAAAAATGGGAAATACAAGTTTCTGAGACTACGGTATATGGCATAATACGATATGCAATAATTGAATTTGAATGGACTTTTGCCAAATTCTTTAGTAGCTAGTGTTTATGTACTTCAAATGGCTGTATTTTACCTTATCTGTCATGATGGCTGTGTTTGTGACAACAAATCACCATATTGCTTTCATGATATCCTTTGCGTTTATGAAATAAGGAATCTAAAGTATTTTGAAATTCAGCAACTTTTGCACAAACACAAGGAGTTCAACAATGAACTATGATACATCCTTTGATCTGAAAACCCGCAGAGTCAACAACATATCAATTCTACGGCATAAATTGCCTCATCTGCCAGCATGCTCATTGCTCAACCTAGCAACATTAACTTAAACTCTAAACAAAGCTAATGGCAGCATAATTACATACATACCTTATTGTTTTCAAGTTGAAGCTCCACACATTTGACTTACCACATTCAACAAAGAAGTATGAATTGTCAAGTCCTATTTGTTGACTTATGGATCATCCACTCAAGCTTAGCCACTTAATAGGGCTGAGCTTCTAGATTTCACATCTCAGACCAATAAATTCTAGATCATTTGTTCATGTTAGGCAGTAAGCCGGATGGCTCCAAATTAATACTCGGACTATCCAACAAGTTTGTGGAAAATGAAGACTCGGGAAATCCTAAAAAAGCATTGTAAATAGATAACATTAAACCAAAGAGAGAGAAAATCTTTTGATTTATGCAACATTTAATTTCGATGGAGTGGTTGACTGGGAAGTCGGAAAATTAATTATAGCATGGCGTAAGGGCTTTAAATTCCTCGACTGTAAGCCGCTTGCAATGCAGAGTAATCTAAGTTGAAAACTAGTGTTTGGTATTGACTTTTCTCTCCTCCATGGCTTCATTCTATGCAATGAGGAAGAAACCTTATATGGCTGCAATCTTGCTACTTCTTGGGCTGTTGTTTAGCCCAGAATACACAGGTATTTATTTGTCACAGAGGCTCTAGGCTCCATGATACAAGCTTAGGCTCAATAGTACATATGGAGTATACCTTATTTTTATTTTTATTTTTATTTTATTTTATTTTTTAAAAATTTTATTTTATTTCTAAGATACAATAGGATTTGAAATTTATGGTCTCCACTCTATGATCATTGCTATTTATCATCAATACTATACACCAATAGATTTCTTTTATATATAGGCAGGATTTGAATTTAAGTCTCTTATGTTAACTGAACCCTTAGGTGGAATAGACTTAAAAGTATAAAAATTATGTTGCTATATTTGAAATTCATTGAATCTATTCTCAATGTAATACAGGTGCACAATCCTTAGGTGTTTGTTATGGAGGGCAAGGCAATGCAAATAATTTGCCACCTGAGTCAGAAGCTGTAAGTCTCTGCACAACTAACAACATTGGAAGGATACGCATTTACTCTCCGTATACAGAAATTCTCCAAGTCCTTAGAGATTCTAACATAGATCTCATTGTTGGCGTCCCTAATGATAGCCTCCAAGCCCTTGCCAATCCTTCAGCTGCAGCTGATTGGGTACAGAGGAATATAAAAGACTATTCCTCAAATGTCAAGTTCAAGTACATTGCTGTTGGAAATGAAGTAAACCCAACTAGTGAAACAGCTCAATTTGTTCTTACAGCAATGCAAAACATTTACAAAGCAATTACAGATGGTGGTCTACAAAATCAAATCAAGGTCTCAACCGCAGTGGACACGAATTTGTTGGGTGTTTTTGATCCTCCATCAACGGGTGCTTTTAGTGACAATGCAAGGCCATTCATAGAACCAATCATTAGTTTTTTGGTTAACAATGGAGCACCACTTCTTGCCAACATTTATCCTTACTTTAGAGTCAAGTACAACAACCAACCGATCCCCTATGCCTTATTTACTGCCCCAGAAGTTGTGGTACACGATGGCCAATTGGAGTACAGAAATCTGTTTGATGCCTTGATGGATGCTATGTATTCTGCACTTGAGAAAAGAAATGGAGGAAGTTTGGAAATTGTAGTCTCAGAAAGCGGATGGCCATCTGCCGGTGGTGCTGTGGAGACTATTGAGAATGCAGGCACATATTATAGAAATCTGATTAATCATGCGAAAGGAGGGACTCCAAAGAGGCCTGCAAAGGCTATAGAAACTTACTTGTTTGCCTTGTTTGATGAGAACCTAAAGACTGAGGAAATTGAGAGACATTTTGGCCTATTCTACCCAAGCAAACAGCCCAAGTATAATGTTAGTTTTAATTGAAAGGTTCACAGTGGGGTGTAATAAAGGCCTTCTCTAATTACTATTTTAAATAAGAGTGGATTTTGTACGTTTACTGTGGCCTTGGCATTGTATTGAAGTGATATTTTTCTAATAAATCAAGTAATTAAACACATCTCGGCACTAATAAATCAAAGTATTCAAATATGATAAATGGTAGCCTCTAGCCATTTTACTTGCGGATGCTTTTGAATGACTACTTGTCAGTTGTCACCATTGTTTGCTCGACTGAAAGCATTTACAATACTAGGACATATATCTTTGACCATAGACTAAATGCATAACTTGTAGAGACTTGGAATTTATACCTGAACGGTTTTAGACCCCTTAAAACAACCAGATTGGTTAGCCTAGATTAATTAGCCAAGTTATTACTTAGTCAAATTATGCAATTTTAGGTTAAAACAATCAAATAATCATATCAAACATATAAAGCAGCGGAATAATAAATAAAACAAGATATGATCACCCAGGAAACCACACGGTAAAAACCTGGGGAGGATTTGACCTAGCTATCCTCAAGGTAAACCTGAATCCACTATGCGAAAGAATCGAAGTTCATACAAAAGGACTACAAGCTCCCCGCTCGACTTCCTAATGCTACCCACCAGTAGAACTTACTGACACGACCACGTGCAAGCTTTGAATCTACAGACTCCTTCTTTCTTGGATTCTCCAATTAGCTACAAGCACCCACGCTTGATATTCTTTAAGCTTCAATGGTAGCAACCGAGTTGATCATCAAGATGTTGAAGTAATCTCTATCTCGAAAACCCTAAGCTTTGTGTAAAGGAAAGCTCCTCTTGATCTCACAATAGATATACGCAAAACCGCAATGTATGAGCAACAATACAACTGGAGCAACTCTAAAAACGTGGCTAGGGTTTTTCTTTATATACCTAGGGTAAAAACAGAAAACCCAAAACATTTAATGAGTTAGGGCTGAGCTGGAAAATTCTGCAGAAAAACATTCTGCCCGAGATTCGATCGATCGAGCCTTTCCTTCGATCGATCGAGCCAGGCCGAAATGCACCAATGCATCTACAGCCACTCGATTCCAACTTTACATGAAAGACCCAACTTTGAGCAAGTCTAAACAAGACTAAATAACCTGTTTTGATCATGGTTTGCCAACAATACAAATTAGAGTTCTAAATACATAAAATCCTAAATCTTTAGAACCTAACAAACTCCTCCTTTGGCAATCCGTGACAAAACACAAACTTAAAAAGCTCAAAGTTTACAATTAAAAAGCCTTTTACAAAATAATGCTCATAAAATCAAAATTCAATCCTAACTACTATCCATCAGTTGCAAGTGTAGACAGCAGCTCAATTGAATCAACCTGTATATTCCTGAAATACTCAACAAACGCATAAACGCATGTGTGACAGAAAATAGTATATAAACAGGTATATCATTCTTGTATGATTCACACAACACATAATAAAGAAATATATCAATGAATAACTCATAGAATATAAATCAATAAACAGTGAATCCAAAGAAACAAGAATCAAATCAAAAATCATGTATATCAATCAATGTTACTCCCCCTAACATGAATATCCCAAAAATGATATACAAAGTGAAGCGCCTAAATACAATCTACTCCACAATAAACAAAAATCTCCCTAACTACAAAAAATCTCCTCTACAAACTCTACTCCCCATTTTTGTGACGGAATGCCAAAGGGCAATCACAATCCATCATCAAAAGGAGGTGGTGAGGGCGAATGCAGACGTCCCAAATCAACTCGCAAAGCTCGGATCTCATCAAAAAGGTCCACCAAAAGCTGACCATGAGCCGCCTGAACGGTCATGACAGTCTCCAAAGTACGACGGATATCAAAGTCATCCGATGGAGGTGGAGGAACAGCAGCAGGAGCAGCAGCATCAGGATCAGGAACAGCCTCACCAGCAAGACCTGTAGAAGAAGAGGGAGGAGGTGCGGACCCGGAAGGCTCAGACCTAGGGTGTTTAGAGCCAGCTCGAAGGTAAGCAGCCCTCTGTCTAAGAAAAGACGCACCTAAGGGACCGATGACATGCACAGGCTCCGAGGAAGGGAAATCCTCTAAACCTAAATAAAGAAGAATCCTATGGATGAAAATAGGATGAACAAGTGCATGAGCAGAAGATGAACTCCTATACACTTCGTTCAAAGAACGAAGGATCAAGTGGGGAAAACTAATAGGAGCATCAGTGACCAGAGCGTACAAAAATACACATCGCTCGAGAGGAATGGTGTGAAGATGAGAAATGGGCCAGATGGAGTGACAAGCTATCCTAAAGAAAAGATAGAGAAGCTCAGACAGCTCAGCAGTAGTGATCCGAGGATCAGAACCCCACTGGATAGAAGACCCAGTGATGTAAGACATAACATCACTCAAAACTGGAGACTCATCATAGGGATAAACAGGGTGCTGTACCAAAGGTACCCCTAGAGCATCAGCCACTACCTTAGGAGTAATGGAGTACTCTACGCCTCGTATCCAACTCTTGACTAAAGTGTTGGAATCATAGATGCGGATAGAGATGTTCGAGTAAAACTCTCTAATCAAGGTAGCAGGTGGAGGAGGATCAGAAATATCCACCAAGGGTAACCAGCCCCGACGCTCTAAATTTTCCCTAATGGCAGGATCAAGCTCATCTAAAATGACAGAACGCTCAGACCAAATTTTCCTCTTAAGGTTCAACTTATCATAAATCTCTTGGTTTTTCTCGCTGGGGAATTTCTCTCGGTCAAAGGGAGGAGGGGATGGAGAAGAGGCGGTGACAGACCTACGAGCTCTAGTTTTCCTAGGCATGATGCTAAGGAAAGGACAGAGACACAGAGAAAACCAAAAAAAAATAAAAACTAAGGGCAGACTGCAAGTCAACACAGAAAAAATATAGAGCAAAAATCTATATGATGCATGAACAGTTAAAATGACATGATGCATGTACTAATGCAGTAAACAAGTGTCAAAATTAAGTTCAATTGCACAAAATTGGCTTGAGCATAGAGTTTCTAACAAAAACCCCAAAAATTTGAAAACCACTTGAAAAATTTTGAATTACATGGATAAATTAAGCCTTACAAAACATTACACATAGATTATAATGCCTAATTACATCCAAACAACAAGCCAATTTCATCAATTACAACTCAATTTAACAAAATCCCTAGTTCGGAACTTGAACATAAACCCTAGAATTTCAATTTCTCACAAAAACCAAAATTGATCAAATTAAACTATGACAATCAAGCTTATAACATGTCCCCATTAAAACCCATTGATCAATTGCACAAGATTTTGCTTGAAACATCAAAAATCCCAAAATAGAGAGGTCCGAAAATTTGAATGAAAATGCATGAAAAATGAAAATAAACTCAAAAAGGAAGGGCAAAAGAGACTTACCGGCTTGAGGAAAGAGAATACTTGCAAAAAATTTGGAGGAAAACGACAAAAAATCGCTGTAAATCCGTGCCAACTCGGAGAGAGAAAGAAAAGTTTGAAAACTTTTGAAAAAGGTAGTTGAATCAGTCCAAGAAATTGTTTTTAAAAAGCTGATTCACGATTTTCGATTGATCGAAAATTACTTTCGATCGATCGAATCACTCCGAAATTTTATGAAAGAAATTTTAAAATTTTCGATCGATCGAAAAACAGACTGGATCGATCGAATCAGACAGCGGATCACAGTATTTTTCAGAAAAATTCCAGTTTTGAAAACCTCGAACCAATTTTCGAAAAACAACAACTCCTCAAAGCATTGAAATTAATGAACCACAATGCATGAGTATGAGATGAAATGGAATGATTTTTCAAAAACCCAAATTTGTAATCCCAATTTCTCCAAAGAAAGTTTCAGCCAGTTCTTCTTTTAATTTCTCAGGCAAACTAATGTTTTGCAAAAATCTCAAGATATTTTCAAACTTGGTTGGTCAGACCACAAACACGCATAATAACATGTACAGTGTTTAGCAAAGAGTAACTTGTGTAGTGTGTGCAAACTAGCAAAAGCTTGAGAAACATGTGAGGTGATATGTGTATAGTAATCAATCACAAAGTCTACAAAATTCATCACATAGAATTCAAAAGAGACTATCACCTAAAGAGTTACATCATATAACTCCCACGTCTCCTAGAACATAAGCTTGCAATCATGTAAGTTTCTTGTTTTTTAGCCTCTTAATTATGTGAATTTGGCATGAAGCCTAATAGTACACACCAGTTTTAATTAAGTGAATTGGCAACAAGCCTAATAGTACACACCAATTTTAAGCATTAAGTAGTTAAGCCGAGGCTACACCTTATGTTCTTTTTGTGCATGTGCTACACTTTCTCGAGCACAAAATCTTATGATATGCACTAAGGTGTTCATGATTGGCTAGTGAACAGTGGTAAGATGGTTATTTATGCCTTTCTCAAAAGAATCTAGTCCGACAGTCAAATAACATGTGACTTCAAGATTAAGATAAGGTGATAAACACCATAAACATCTTTCCCACACAACATGCACTACAAAGCTTCAACTAGTAAAGTGCAATAAATAAGCTCATCAAAGCTAAACAAGATACATAAAGACATGTTAAGTGTAAGTAAATTGACCAACCTTGTCTTCAAAGACCAAGAAAAGTAGTGCTAAACACAATTTGCCTTTCCCCTTTTTTTAATTTTTTTTTTATTTTTTTATTTTAAAGAGAAAATAAATAAATCCTAGAATGCAATGCAATGCAAGTCCTAGAAGAAAAAAAAACACAAAAACCAAAGAACAATGGTCACAGAGAAATGAGCAGTGAAGCATAAGGACCATGTCAGAAAGACTCAATTAGGACGAGTCTTTTGCATCCAAAACCTTTTAGATGCTTCACGAGCATTGGAGTTCTTATTCACATTCGAGTGATTTCCAACTCCAGGATTGGAATAAAGGTTCAACGCCTCTACCAATTCACCAATAAGTGTCATAGGATCTTGTGCTTGAGGCACAGGCACCTTTGGTTTGTTTGCTCTCTTAGCAGCTTGAAGCTTGTAACATTTAGGACGAATGTATCTAGACTTTCCACAATAATGACAAACCCAAGCAGGTTTACCATGCATCTTGTCCTTAGAAAGGGTAGAATCTTTAGGTTTAGACTCTCTCACATCAACCCTAATCTTCCTAGGAGGTGAAACTTCTACAGGTTTGACAACCTCACTCAGAGGGGGTTTGACAGTTTCACTCACAACCTCACTCACGGAAGGTTCAGAAGAAGAAGAAGGAACAAACTTCGTGGAATGTGATGCAGAATCAAAGATGCTTTCAACATATCCTAACCCAGATTTATCAGAAGGATACTTTTGAACATTCAGCATATGATCAAGTTTAGAACTAGCAGATCTAGCAACAGATAAATCATGTTCCAAAGTCTTAACTTTATCAAGCAAAAGCATGTTCTCAGATTTAACATTGTTCAAAAGATCATTAGCATCAAACAGTTTAACAAGCAAGTTTTTCTTTTCAAGCTCAAGAGTTTCAATTTTCTTCAGACCAAGTTCAACATTCATAGCATTCTTTGCAGCAATTTTGCAAAGTTTATTGTAGGCCTCTTGAAGATCTGCATCCTCAGAGAGTTCCTCATCAGAAAGTGTTAGGTTCTAAAGGTTTAGTAATTTATGTATTTAGAACTTTAAATTGTAATGTTGGCAAACCATGATCAAAACAACATGTTTAGACTTGTTAAAGTATGCTCAAAGTTGATTAATTATTGTAAAGTTGGAATCAAGAGATTGTAGATGCATTGGGGCATTTCGGTCTGACTCGATCGATCGAGGAATAGATTCGATCGATCGAAAATAGACCAGATTGCGTTTTCTGCAGTTTTCCAACTCAGCCCTAGCTTATTAAAACGTTTAGGGTTTTTATGTTTTTGCCCTAGGTATATAAGGCAAAACCCTAGCCACGTTTTAGAGTTGCTCAAGTTGTATTGTTGCTCATACATTGCGGTTTTATGTAAATCTCTTGTGAGATCTAGAGGAGCTTTCCTTTACACAAAGCTTAGGATTTTCTAGATGGAGATTACTTCAACATCTTGATGATCAACTTGGTTGCTGCCTTTGAGGCTTAAAGAATATCAAGCGTGGGTGCTTGTAGCTGATTGAAGAATTCAAGAAAGAAGGAGTCCATGGATTCGAAGCTTGCACGGGGTCGTGTCAGTAAGTTCTACTGGTAGGTAGCATTAGGAAGTCAAGCGGGGAGCTTGTAAGTCCTTTTGTAAGAACTTCAATTATTTCATAGTGAATTCAGTTTTGCCTTGAGGATCGGTGGGTAAAATCCTCCCCAGGTTTTTTACCGGTTTGGTTTTCCTGGGTGATCATATCATGTGTTATTTATTATTCCGCTGCTATATATTTTCATGATATGATTGTTTGATTGTTTTAACCTAGAATTTCTTAATTTGACTAAGTAACAACTTGGCTAATTAACTAGGCTACTCAATCTGGTTGTGTGTTAAGGGGTCTAAAACTGTTCAAGTGGTATCAGAGCGGGTAGCTCTTTTTGTCTAAGATTTTTTATCTCTGAACTGATCCTTGACCCCTGTTGTCATGGATCCTTGGAAAATCTTTTTGCTTATTTGTCAACTTATCTATTTGTTGTCTTTGCCTTTTGTTGTTTTTGTTAAATCTTTCTTTAAGTATCTTGGCATAATCACATGTGATAAGAATTATGTATGTTATACTGCTTTAACCGCCTTCAAGGCACGTGATTCTTGTCTTTGGTATTTGGATAGTGGTTGTTCCAGGCACATGACAGGAAATAAAGGTTTATTCAAAACACTCTTTGAAGGAAAGATTGGGACAGTCACTTTTGGAGATGGAAGTAAATCTGTGATCAGAGGCATTGGTACTGTGGACATTCCAGGATTGCCAGTGTTTGAAGATGTTTGGTATGTTGATGGATTGAAGGCCAATTTACTCAGCATAAGTCAGATTTGCGACAATGGATTAAATGTTCTTTTCACCAAGTATGAATGTGAGATACTTGATGGAGGAGGTGACTGTATGTGTGTTGGTGTAAGGACAGCTGACAACTGTTACGGCATAACACCAAGTGTAAACAACAAGTGCTTTAGTGCAAAGATTGATCAAATTGATTTGTGGCATCAACGGTTCGGACATGCCAGTCATAAGCAGTTGGAGAAGATTTCCAAGTATAAGGCAGTTATCGGTTTACCTAAATTTGAGAAGATTGATAAGTGCATTTGTGGACCATGTCAGATAGGTAAACAAGTAAAATCCAAGCATCCGTCTGTGACTAGTGTTCAAACTTCAAGACCTTTAGAGTTATTACACATTGATCTCATGGGTCCTGCCAGAGTTCAAAGTTTGGGTGGAAAGAAGTATATTCTAGTTGTTGTGGATGACTTTACTAGATATACTTGGGTTGTGCTTTTGAAGGATAAAGCTGAGGCTCCTGAGAAGATGATACATCTATGCAAGAAATTGCAAGTTGAGAAAGATACTGTGATAGCCAGAATCAGAAGTGATCAGGGAAGAGAATTTGAGAATACCAAGCTGGCTACTTTCTGCAATGATCAAGACACTCATCAAGAGTTCTCATCACCCAAGACACCTCAACAGAATGGGATTGTGGAGAGGAAAAACAGGGTTGTTCAGGAGATGGCATGAGTCATGCTACACAACAAAAAGTTGCCAAAGTCCTTTTGGGGAGAAGCAGTCAACACTGCTTGCCATACACTCAACCGGGTGTATTTTAGACCTGACTCCAAGAAAACTCCCTATGAACTCTGGAGAGGAAAGAAACCTGTTGTTAAGTATTTCAGGATATTTGGCAGTGACTGTTACATTCTATGTGATAGAGAGAACCTAGAAAAGTTTGATGCAAAGAGTGACAAAGGATACTTTCTAGGATACTCTTCCACCAGAGCTTATAGAGTGTACAATCTGAGAACCAAAACAGTCATGGAATCTTCAAATGTTGTGATAAATGATGAAGTGTGTTCAGAATCATCTTCAGAAAGCACTGTTCCTGCTCAAGATAAGTCTTTAGAAGTTAATGATTCTCCTCTTACTGAGTATGTTGGGAAACATAGTGAGGAAGAGCTGCTGGTGTTAAATGATACAGTCTCAGTACCATCAAGTTCAGAACCATCCACTCCAGTTCATGACACTCGACAGGTACAAAGTGAGCTTCGTCCTCCATTTGAACAGAAAGGCACCACAACATCTCTTGTTAAACGTCCATCCTCTAGAGTGATATTGAATCATCTTTCCACAAATATATTGGGTAGTCTGAATGACAACATGAAATTGAGATCAAAAGCCTTGAATGTGATCACTCACTTATGTTATCTATCCCAATTTGAACCGAAGAAGGTAGATGAAGCACTTCAAGATGCTGATTGGGTGAATTCCATGCATGAAGAACTTCATCAATTCGTTCGGAATGATGTGTGGGAATTAGTTCCTAGGCCGGAAAATGTAAATGTGATTGGAACTAAATGGATCTTTAAGAACAAGTCAGATGAACATGGCACCGTGATTAGAAACAAATCAAGACTTGTTGCACAGGGGTACACACAAGTGGAAGGAATTGACTTTGATGAGACCTTTGCACCAGTTGCAAGATTGGAATCCATTCGGATACTGTTGGCCATTGCAAGTCATCTAAACTTCAAGTTGTATCAAATGGATGTCAAAAGTGCTTTCTTAAATGGGATGTTACAAGAAGAGGTGTATGTTGAGCAACCTAAGGGATTTGTGGATCCTCACAGACCAGATGATGTATACAAGTTGAAGAGAGCCCTCTATGGTTTGAAACAAGCTCCTAGGGCTTGGTATGATAGATTGACTGCATATCTCACTGAGCATGGATTCAAAAGGGGATCTGCAGATACAACTCTCTTCATAAGAAAGGATAAGACTGGTTTTGTTGTAGCTCAAATTTATGTTGATGACATTGTTTTTGGTGCTACTAATGATTCTCTTGCTCATTCTTTTGCAGATGAAATGAAGGCAATGTTTGTAATGAGCATGGTTGGTGAATCGACTTACTTTTTGGGATTGCAGGTGAAGCAAACAGAGTTAGGAATCTACATTAATCAAGCTAAATATGCAAGAAATTTAGTCAAGAGATTTGGACTGGACAAGGCTGCTCATGCTAGAACACCAATGGCTGCTAATGTGAAATTAACAATTGATCCATCAGGTGAGTCTGTTGATATTACTTTGTATAGAAGCATGATTGGTTGTCTCTTATATTTAACTGCTAGTCGTCCTGATATCTCTTTTAGTGTTGGTGTTTGCTCTAGATTTCAGTCTAATCCTAAGGCTTCTCATTTAACTGCTGTTAAGAGAATTATTAAATATGTGAGTGGAACCTGTGATTATGGATTGTTTTATAGCAAAGAGTCAAATTTGTCACTTGCTGGTTTTTCTGATTTTGATTGGGCTGGGAATGCTGATGATAGAAAAAGCACCACTGGGGGGTGTTTTTATGTTGGAGCCAATCTTGTGGCTTGGATGAGTAAGAAACAAAATTCTGTTTCTTTATCCACTGCTGAGGCAGAATATATTGCTGCTGGGAGTTGCTGTTCTCAACTACTTTGGATGAAAAAGCTTTTGAGTGATTATGGGATTCCTCAAGACACCATGGTTGTCTATTGTGATAATTCTAGTGCTATAGATATATCTAAAAATCCTGTTCAGCACTCTAAGACCAAACATATTGAACTTAGATGTCACTTCATTAGGGATTTGGTTGAAAAGAAAATTGTTGTTCTTGAGTATATCCCTACTGATTGTCAAAACGCTGACATCTTTACCAAACCTCTTGATGGAAGTAAGTTTGAGACACTTCGTCAAGTGATTGGTGTTCTTCGGTGTCCCTAAGTTTTTTTTGGCTTTCTTGGTCCTTGTGCTTCATTGCTCATTCCTTTGTGACCATTATTCTTTGGTTTTTGTGTTTCTTTTGCTTTTGTTTCTAGGAATTGCATTGCATTACATTCATGCATTTCATTCTAGGATTTATTTGTTTTCTCTTTTAATAAAAAAAAAAAAAAAAGAGAAAAGGAGAAAGCAAAAATATGTTTGACATGATGTTTCTTGGTTTTTGAAAACAAGGTTGGTCAATTTATTTACACATAACATGTCTTATGTACCTTGTTTAGCTTTGATGAGCTTATATATTGCACTTGACTAGTTGAAACTTTGTAGTGCATGTTGTGTAGGAAAGATGTTTATGGTGTTTATCACTTTGTCTTAATCTTGAAGTCACATGTTATTTGACTGTCGGACTTGATCCTTTTGAGAAAGGCATAAATAACCATCTCACAACTGTTCACTAGTCAATCATGAACACCTTAGTGCATATCATAAGATTTTATGCTCGAGAAAGTGTAGCACATGCACCAAAAGAACATAAGGTGATGCCTCGGCTTAATTACTTAATGCTTAAAATTGGTGTGTACTATTAGGCTTGATGCCAATTCACTTAATCTAAACTGGTGTGTACTATTAGGCTTGATGCCAAATTTCACCTAAATAATGGGGCAAAATACAAGAAACTTACATGATTGCAAGCTTTTGTTCTAGGAGACGTGGGAGTTATAGGATGTAACTCTTTAGGTGATAGTCTCTTTTGAATTCTATGTGATGAATTTTGTAGACTTTGTGATTAATTGCTATTCACATATCACCTCACATGTTTCTCAAAGTTTTTGCTAGTTGCACACACTACACAAGTTACTCTTTGTTAAACTTTGTACATGTTATTGTGTGTGTTTTTGGTCTGACCAACCAAGTTTGAAAATACTTTGAGAATTATGCAAAACATTTTTTTTTTGCTTGAGAATTTGAAAGGAAGAATGGCTGAAATTATCTTTGAAGAAACTGGGATTAAAATTTGGTTTTTTTTTTAAAAAAAAACATTCCATCTCATACTCATGCATTTTGTTTCTGTAATTTAATGTTTTGAGGAGTTATTTTCAAAATATGGTTTGTGTTTTTCAAAACTGTGATTTTTCTCAAAAATTTGTGAGCCTCTGCCCATTTTGATCGATCCAGTCAGATTTTCGATCAATCGAAAAAGTGCTTTCATTTGTCTCAAAATGATTGTGTGTTTCGATCAATCGAATCTGATTTTCGATCAATCGAAAAAGTGTTTTAATTTGTCTCAAAATGACTGTCTGTTTCGATCGATCGGATGTGATTTTCGATCAATCGAAAGTCGCGAATCAGGTTTTTAAAAACACTGTTCTTGACTTTTTCAAACAATTTTTCAAAAGGTTTTCAAAAAGTTTTCTCTCTCTCCGACTTGGCAAGCTCAACTCTTCCAATTTTTTGTCGTTTTCCTCTGGATTTTTTGCAAGAAAACTCTTTCCTCAAGCTGGTATGTCTATCTTACCCCTCCTTTTTGAGTTTATTTACATATTTCATGCATTATTCATGCATTTATGCTCATATTTTCGGAACCTTTTCTTGTTGGGATTGTTGGAAATTTAGACCCAATTTTGTGTAATTGATCAATGGGTTTTTGTGGGGACACACTATAAACATGTCCTTGAAGGATTAATTTGATCAATTTTGGGTTTTGTGAAAAATTGAAAATTCTAGAGTTTCTAATTTATTCAATTTGGGGATTTTGTTCAATTAAGGTTCAATTGATGAAATTGGCTTGATGTATTGATGAAATTGGTTATTATAATCTGTTTTCAACCTTGTGTAATAATCAATTCACCAAATTTGTTGCAAAATTTAACAAGTGGTTTTCAAATTTTTAGGGTTTTTGTTAGAAACTCTATGTTCGAGCCAATTTTGTGTAATTGAACTTAATTTGAACTGTGTTTACTGCATTAGATCATGCATCACAACATTGTTATTGTTCATGCATCATATAGATTTTTGTTCTATGTTTTTTATTGTGCTAATTTGCAGTCTGCCCTTGGTTTTGTTTTCTTGTTCTTTTGGTTTTCACTTTGTGTCTCTGTCCTTTCCTTAGCACTATGCCTAGGAAGACTAGAACCCGTAGGACTGTTTCCTCACCTTTTCCACCTCCTCCCTCCTTTGACCGTGAGAAGTTTTCGAGTGAGAAAAACCAAAAGATTTATGAGAAGCTAAACGTTAAGAGAAAGATATGGGCTGAGCGTTCTGTTCATTTAGATGAACTTGATCTTGCCATTAGGGCAAACTTTGAGCGTAGGGGCTGGTTACCCTTGGTGAATATTTCTGATCCTCCTCCACCTTCTGCCTTGATTAGAGAGTTCTACTCGAACATCTCTATCCGCATCTATGATTCCAACACTCTAGTCAAGAGTTGGATATGAGGCGTAGAGTACTCCATTACTCCTCAGATAGTGGCTGATGCTCTAGGGGTACCTTTGGTCCAGAATCCTGTTTATCCTTATGATGTGTCTCCCGAGATTAGTGATGTCTTGTCTTACATCACTGGGACTACTGTCCAGTGGGGTTCTGATCCTAGGATCACCTCTGCTGAGCTTTCCAGGTTGCACTATTTGTTCTTTAGGATAGCTTGTCATTCTATCTGGCCCATCTCTCATGTTCACACCATTCCTCTCGAGAGGTGTGTATTTTTATACGCTCTGGTTACTGATGCTCCTATTAGTTTTCCCCATCTTTTTCTTCGTTCTTTGAACGATGTCTATAGGAGTTCATCTACTGCTCATGCTCTTGTTCATCCTATTTTCATTCATAGGATTCTCCTTTATCTTGATCTTGGTGGCTTCCCTGCCTCTAAGCCCATTCATGTTATTGCTCCTATCGGTGCGTCTTTTCTTAGACAAAGGACTGCTCATCTTCGAGTTGGTTCTAAACACCCTAGGTCTGAACCGTCTAGTAGCGCACCTCCTCCTTCTTCTTCTGCAGGTATTGCTGGTGAGGATGTTCCTGATCCAGTTGGTGATGATGCTGCTGCTGCTGATGTTTCTCCACCTCCTTCGACCGACTTTGATGTTCGTCGTACTCTGGAGACTGTCATGACCGTTCAGGCGGCTCATGGTCAGATTTTGGTGGACTTGCTTGACGAGATTCTTGCTTTGCGAGCCAACTTTTCGTGTCTTCATTCACCCTCACCACCGCCTTTTGATGACGACTTGTGATTGTCCTTTGGCATTCCGTCACAAAAAGGGGGAGTGGAGTTTGTGACTTGTAGAAGAGTTTTGGTAGTTAGGGGGAGACTTTTTGTTACTTTTTGTTGTTGAGGAGCTTGTGGAGTTTTTAGATTGTATCTAGGTGCTTCACTTTGTATATCATTTTTGGGAATATTCATGTTAGGGGGAGTAACATTGATTGATATACATGTTATATACATTGATTCTTGTTGCTTTGTGATTCACTGCTTATTGACTTATATTTATGAGTTGTTCATTCATATATGTCTTTATTTTGTGTTGTGTGAATCTTACAAGAATGTTATACCTGTTATTTTACTCTTTTCTGTCACACATGCATTTATGCGTTTGTTGAGTATTTCAAGAATATACAGGTTGATTCAATAAAGTTGCTGTCTACACTTACAACCGATGGATAGTAGTTAGGTTTGAATTTGAGTTTATGAGCATTATTTTTGTAAAGGTCTTTTTACTTGTAAACTTTGAGCTTTTAATTAGGGTTTTGTCACGGATTGTCAAAGGGGGAGTTTGTTAGGTTCTAAAGGTTTAGGAATTTATGTATTTAGAACTCTAAATTGTAATGTTGGCAAACCATGATCAAAACAACATGTTTAGACTTGTTAAAGTATGCTCAAAGTTGATTAATTATTGTAAAGTTGGAATCGAGAGACTGTAGATGCATTGGGGCATTTCGGTCTGACTCGATCGATCGAGGAATAGATTCGATTGATCAAAAATCGACCAGATTGCGTTTTCTGCAGTTTTCCAACTCAGCCCTAGCTCATTAAAACGTTTAGGGTTTTTATGTTTTTGCCCTAGGTATATAAGGCAAAACCCTAGCCACGTTTTAGAGTTGCTCAAGTTGTATTGTTGCTCATACATTGCGGTTTTGTGTAAATCTCTTGTGAGATCTAGAGGAGCTTTCCTTTACACAAAGCTTAGGATTTTCTAGATGGAGATTACTTCAACATCTTGATGATCAACTTGGTTGTTGCCTTTGAAGCTTAAAGAATATCAAGCGTGGGTGCTTGTAGCTGATTGAAGAATTCAAGAAAGAAGGAGTCCGTGGATTCGGAGCTTGCACGGGGTCGTGTCAGTAAGTTCTACTGGTAGGTAGCATTAGGAAGTCGAGCGGGGAGCTTGTAAGTCCTTTTGTAAGAACTTCAATTCTTTCATAGTGAATTCAGTTTTGTCTTGAGGATCGGTGGGTAAAATCCTCCCCAAGTTTTTTACCGGTTTGGTTTTCCTGGGTGATCATATCATGTGTTATTTATTATTCCGCTACTATATATTTTCATGATATGATTGTTTGATTGTTTTAACCTAGAATTGCTTAATTTGACTAAGTAACAACTTGGCTAATTAACTAGGCTACTCAATCTGGTTGTATGTTAAGGGGTCTAAAACTGTTCAGAAAGGTTCTCTTCAACAGATATGCTTTCATTAACTACAGCTGTAGCAGTGAAAAAAATGAAGTTTCCATCCTTATCACATCCAGACTCATCATCAGAAACCTCATTATCACTAAGGGTTACAGCCATAACTTTACCCTTAGTTCTTAAGAATGTAGGACATTCAGATTTCACGTGACCATACCCTTGACAGCCAAAACACTGAGGACCCAATAAATTATTTGAAGATTGACCAACTTTTTCTCTAGGTTTTTCAAAGTTATTCATTTTAGTGGGATCATTCTTCCTAAAATTTCTAGGTTCAGCAGTGTTTGTACCTCTTGTCTTTCTGTTTGTATTCCTAAGAAAGTTCTTAAAGTTTTTGGTAAGGTACGCAATCTCTGTAGCAGAGAGCTCATCATCAAATCCACCACTATCAACATCATCAACTGACTTAAGAGCCATTGATTTGGATTTGTTCACTTTGGGTAGGTCAGACTCATAGGACTAAAGAGATCCTACAAGTTCATCAACAGGGATGGAGTCCACATCCTTGCTTTCAGTAATGGCAGTCACTTTGGGTCTAAAGTTTTCAGTTAAAGATCTAAGAATCTTCCTAACAATTTTAGGTTGATCATAGATTTCACCCAAATTAATAGCAGAATTAACAATGTCATTCAATTTAGCATAGAATTCATCAAAAGTTTCATCCTCAGACATTCTAATGCTTTCAAATCTAGAAGTCAATTGCTGCAGTTTATTGATCTTAACTGCCTTTGTGCCTTCATGCACAGTTTGGAGGATTTTCCAAGCAGTATGAGTAACCTCAACATTTGAGATCCTCTTAAATTCCTCCATAGAAACAGCATTGAAGATGGCATTCATAGCTTTGCTATTGAAGCCTGCTGCTTCTTTTTCAGAAGTTTGCCACTCACTCACAGGAGTAGTGGGCTTCTGCCATCCGTATTCAACGTAATTCCACACTTTCTCATCAATAGATTTCAGGAATGCTTTCATCCTTACTTTCCAATAAGCATAGTTGTTCCCATCAAAGTGAGGAGGAACAACAAGAAAGTGTCCATGCTCCATGACAACAGGGGTCAAGGATCAGCTCAGAGATCAAAAAATCTCTTATAAGAGAGCTACCTGCTCTGATACCACTTGAACTGTTTTAGACCCCTTAAAACAACCAGATTGGTTAGCCTAGATTAATTAGCCAAGTTGTTACTTAGTCAAATTATGCAATTCTAGGTTAAAGCAATCAAATAATTATATCAAACATATAAAGCAGCGGAATAATAAATAACACAAGATATGATCACCCAGGAAACCACACGGTAAAAACCTGGGGAGGATTTGACCTAGCTATCCTCAAGGTAAACCTGAATCCACTATGTGAAAGAATCGAAGTTCATACAAAAGGACTACAAGCTCCCCGCTCGACTTCCTAATGCTACCCACCAGTAGAACTTACTGACTCGACCACGTGCAAGCTCCGAATCCACGGACTCCTTCTTTCTTGGATTCTCCAATCAGCTACAAGCACCCACGCTTGATATTCTTTAAGCTTCAATGGTAGCAACCGAGTTGATCATCAAGATGTCGAAGTAATCACTATCTCGAAAACCCTAAGCTTTGTGTAAAGGAAAGCTCCTCTAGATCACACAAGAGATTTACACAAAACCGCAATGTACGAGCAACAATACAACTGGAGCAACTCTAAAAACGTGGCTAGGGTTTTTCTTTATATACTTAGGGTAAAAACAGAAAACCCAAAACGTTTAATGAGTTAGGGCTGAGCTGGAAAATTCTGCAGAAAAACATTCTGCCCGAGATTCGATCGATCGAGCCTTTCCTTCGATCGATCGAGCTTGGCCGAAATGCACCAATGCATCTGCAGCCACTCGATTCCAACTTTACATGAAAGACCCAAATTTGAGCAAGTCTAAACAAGACTAAATAACCTGTTTTGATCATGGTTTGCCAACAATACAAATTAGAGTTCTAAATATATAAAATCTTAAATCTTTAGAACCTAACAATACCCTTTTCTCTCCTCATGAAATTAGTACTACAAAGTTAAAAAGGTAAGTAAATTATTATTTCTACCAACAATTAGCGCAGCGTCTTCTAAAAAAAAGAAAAAGATAAAATAAAAAAAAGCCTAGTGAAAACATATGGATCCATGAGGGCTTTGAGTAACGCCCAATGTGCCTAAGGTTCATCAAAATAAGGGTCCGTTTGGTTGGAGATTTCTAGTATCATTGTTCAGTATTTAGTGCTGTGGAAATACGTATTTGAGTGTTATAGAAATACGTGTCATAAGTAATATTGTTGTTTAAACATTGAAAACTATTGTTTAAATACTGATACCAAACAGCCCCTAAATTACAAAAACTCCATCAGACCTCTTTAACCGTGGCCTAATGGACTACTAGTAAGATATCAACCACAAAAGTACGAGGATTTATATATGGCTAAACTACAAATTATACCTTCTATCTTTGACCAATTTCAAGATTTCAAAAAAAAAAAATATATATATATATATATATTTTTTTTTTTGGCATTTCAATCTATTTTCAATTTAGTTCTTCCATCTAGTTTTATCCAATCTTGCTGTTAGTTTGAGTATTTTTTTTTTTTTTTTATAAGACTTTTCAAGAAAACATTATTTTGGTGCACTTTAACCGTATGAATTGGTTGGAAAGATTTCTTTTGAAACAATTGGAAATTAAAGGATAAAAAAAATAAAAAATAAAATAAAACTTAAAGGACTAAATTGAAAATAGATCAAAGTAAGGGGTTGTAATTTTTAATTTGAGCTTCTAATTTATAATTTAGGCTATCTATCTATCTATATAAAGAAATGACTTAATGAGGTGCAAGTTACAGTAGAGATGACAATGGGGTGAAATAGAGTTGGACCAAGGACGGTTGGAGGTATTTTACTATAGTTAATGAAGTAGCTATTTGTTGATGCCCATTTTAGCAAAAGGTCCCAATAAGAGAAGAAACCCAATAATATGAAAAGAAAGGTGAAGAAAGAAAAAGTAGTAAAATAAAAACCATTGAAATCCAAATGACAGGAATAATGGTCCACGAGCCCACAAAATAACAAAGTGGCTCCAAAGCAAGAAAGTGGGCCAAGAAAGCCCCAAAGAATGAAGTAGTAAGCCCATAGGAATCAAAAGAAGTAGAAAGAAAGTAAATACGGGCCGGAGAAGCCCCAAGAAAGGAATTAGTAAATGAGATTGGTTCAAAAGCCAATAAACCCAAAATTAAAGGATATGGTAATTAGGCCTGGGAAGTCCAAAAGATTTAGCAAAAATCCATGAGAATGTAAGAAGTATGAAGGAATGAAATGGGCCGAGGGTGCCTCAAGGAATGAAACGGGCTGAGGATGCCCAAGGAATAAAACGGGCCGAGGATGTCCCAAGGAGTGAAATGGGCCAAGGATGCTCCAAGGAATGAAACGGGCCGAGGATGACTAAGGAATAATGTGGGTCGGGGAAGCCCAAGATTTTATACAAATTGACCTAGCAGGATTACTAGGCAATATGGACTAGAGCAAGGAGTAGTGCATGAAACTGGCATGGCAAGCCTAGAGGGAGCCCAACAAACAAACTAAATGATATCATGGCAGAAAAATGCAGTGGCGTGGCAAGAGTACTAGTTAGTCCACAAACTAGAAGTGAAAGGAGACAAGGGTTGAATTAAAGGAGAAAAAGCTCATACCCAAGCAATACCTGAACCAAAGAAGAAACGAGATGCAAAGAACGAAGACGCAATGACTCATCCATGCCACAAAAAGTTAAACGAGCAGTGGAACACGCAGGAATAGACAAACCCACAGGCAATGGTAAACGCGTGAACACCAGACAATCAATGGACTAATATGGGAGTGGAGCACGCACAAGGCTCAAGCACCACTCGTACCCAGCCAATATAGGGGTGGTGGGCCATGGGTCAGAGGTAAGAGAGGGTATGGTCTAGCAGTAGGGAGAAGGTGGAAACCTATTCTAGGGTTCCCACTTAAGCTCTTTTGGGGGAAATGTCCTACTGGAATGACATACCACCCAAAAGAGGCAAAGATGATCTAGAATCACTAGGTGCATGTTATAGGAGTTAGTAAAAGAGAAACCCAGTCCTCATCTAGATGAGAAGGCCAAGAGAAGCAAGAAAACAAAACAAAACTACTTTTTTCTGGAATGAAGTGTGGCACGGCTAACACAGGGTAGTGGTGGTGGCTGGGCAACTAGCAGACCAGTGGGCAGTTCGGGAAGGACACCCACAACAGGTCAAAAGTAGTTGATGAGTAAAAATGGTAAATGTTATCATGGTAGGAAATATAAAAAGGCCTTATCCATGTACAGTAAACAACAATAAAGAGGAATAGGAGAAAACACAAAAAAAAAAAGAAAAAAAAAAAAGAAAAAAAAAAAGAGAAGTAGGAGACAAAGAAAATAGAGAAGAAAAACAAAGAAAATAAGATAACTGAGAGGAAGCAAAACAGGAGTGTGAGGAATGGAAAGCATGCACCAATAGGCTACTCACTTCTCTCCCTCTCAACAGCCTGCTCTCTAGCAAGTTAAGAATCTGAGATTAAGCCACTTAGATCCATTTTCCAACGTAGGTAATTTCTATGGTAGGATTCCCCTATGAGATTACCCACATTGGAGTCTGGTTCCCTTCTTGGACTTAAATTTGTCAAGGAGCCAAGTTTAGCAGACTAACCCCCTCCCTTCTTTTATTACGATTGTTAAAGTGCCAACGTTATCTTTTTTGTTATCAATCCATTCCTGCAATACTTATATTATTGTGTTTTCCTTTGCAAAATTGTTTAAATATTATCTTTGGTTAGTAGCAAGTACTTTAGATAAAATATTTTAACTATCATGCTGTATTATGTTTCTCCTGCTCTAACGTTTTTGTGACAGTGTTTCCTGCCATGGGCTCGTGACTCTATCAAGATTCCTACCAAGGTTCTAACTTGTGTACAAGCTGGCCTAAGGTGAGTTTCAATTAAGCCAGTCCTGACTCTCCTACCCCAGAATCATTGGGTCGTAGTGCAGCAGGAGCAGCCTAGCCTAGTGCATAAAAAGGCCCACCACACTATTAAATTAAAACAAATAAATAAACATTTGATGAGATGGGTAGGGTGAGTCAAGATGAAGCAAGCAAAATACATCCTTGCCCTAACACCTATTTATGGCAAAGAAAACCTATGCATAGCAAAGTGGGGTAGAGCGAGTCAAGTGTAGTATGAAATTTTAAATATTCCTAACCTTAAATCAGATTCTTTTTCTCCTTCCAATTCCCTGTCTTCTTCTATTATAGTAGCACATTGATATGGGATGCAGAAGCGTCAAGAAGCAGAACACGTCTACTTGTAAAAACAGAAAACAAAACACATTTGCTTTTGAAAATAACCTCAAATCCACGAGAGTTCCTTGAATTCACAAGGGTTCTTAAATCCACAAGGAGAAAGGGTCTGGAATCCACTAGAAAATAGAAAGACAAAAGCCTGAATTTTATTGATTAAATAATTGTTAAAAAAAACGTGTACATACTTAGGGGTCTATTTAATAGCTCCGTAAAACTTGACAGATAAGAAAATATATTCTAAAAAACTCCTAATTAATACCTAACCATAATAGGAACCAAATTTGACCTAAAAAGCATTAAATGAACCTAAAAACAAGGAAATAGTAACCATAAACCTAAAATAACGAAAATAACAAAAATTACAAATTAAATACCAAAGTAATAAATTACAATAATTAAATAGTAAATTATGTCCTACATCAGACCCCTCCACTTGAAACAAACTCATCCTCGAGTTCATCTTTGAAATCTGTAATTTTTTGCTCCAAATAAACAAATACTTCGAATGCTTGATCCCTTTAATCTTCTTTCCATACTTGCAACTCATCAATAGAATAAATAAATCAACTTGAATTTCTTTTTTCTTGGTCTTCATGTAATTGTAGAGATTTACCAAATAAGAACTGACAATTGAATCAAATCTATCAACCCCAATAAAATCAATAAACTTCGGTGTATCGCTTACCACCAAAATGAAAAGATCTTGAGATTGACAATCATATGATTTGATTTCATTGAGATCTTTGAAACTTTCCTCTTCAATTTCTTCCTTAATGGTCTCTACCATCTTGACTTCAAGATCTTTCTCTGTAATAGGATCTTCATTATTCTCTTTCACAATAATCTTGATTTGAGGATTTTCTTCCATTACAAGAATTTCTTTAAAAATCTTTATATTTTGTTCTTTGACTTTTACATAATCTTCAATAACAATATTTTCTTCAACATACAATTCTTCCTTTAATGGTAGAATATATGGTTTTTCAAAATAATTCAAGTATGAACTTTTTGGCCAATAATAATCTTGTTTTGTATACGACAAAATTTTATCACAATCCAAAGGATAAAAGTAGATAGCAAGCATCTTTTTCATCCTTGGCCATGAATGAATTCTATCTTTACATCATCTAATTCTATTAGACAGTATTTATTCCCACCAACGTTGGGCATATTCACTAAGTTTATACAAAGCAAGTTTAACTTTTCTCTCATAATAAATATTCTCAAAGTTAAATAAATCTTTTAGATCAACTAACCAATCTTCTTTTAAAAAATAACCATTAAAACTTGCAATTCTTCTATAAGGTCTATATGAAATTTGCTTACCAATAAGTTGCCCGTAAGTTATGTCTCTGCGACAGTCATCCCTATTGTTTTCATACTCCAACGACGACATCCTAGCAAAGATATTTGTGAGTGCTACTTGATCTAAAATTTCTCAATCTCACATGTTGATTTCACAAATTTGTTAGGCTCGTAGACTAGGACATTTATGTACAAACCATAACGAAATCTCTTAATCGTACTTTGTTGACTTACTTATGGGCCATAAGAATAAACTGTCATTACGATATCACCCCACGTCTGAAAGGGCTGATGTTTTGCTTAATTTCCACGGTCTTGATCAGCTAGGTGAAGGTTATAAATAGCTTCATTTTCCTTCCAGCATAACAAAACATCAACGTGCTTGACTTCTCAAACTTAATTAGCGGAATTCCTTATTGAGAATTGCTTAAAGATTATAAGATATATATATGCGACTACATGACTTTGAACTAATGGATTATGATCTATAATTTATGGCAACTGGGTCAGTCATTATTTGTAACTTGTAAGAGAAAACGGGTCAGTCTTCCCAATTGACTATAATTGATCTGGACCGTCAATCAAGCATAGACCTATAATCGGACGTTAAACTAGAACCGCCACAGACCTGGACCATTGGATTCAGGTCAGGCCCCTTAAATTAGACAGGAGACATTGCATCTTAAATTACACTTTTCAAGAAGAAAAGGATAGGTACATGTAGACAAATAAATGTATCGTACGACTTTACTATTGTGTAATACTTACGTGTCTTGTTAAGAATCTTGAACTTAAACATACGCGTCTTGTTAAGGATCTTGAACTTAATTTTTTTTTGCTTGCAACAATTGGTCAATGGTACATGTACATTGATTTCCCGGGAGTGATTGACGGAGTCATTTTATGTAAAAGACATGTCTAAAACTGTAAAATCCTAAGGCTTGCACTAGCCTATAAATAAACGAAGGGACAGGTTATACTGTTTACCAAAAAAAAAAAGAAGGGACAGGTTATAGAGATAGCAATAGCAGAGATATCTGTTTTGAGCATTAAGAGTTAGCTTTTCATCTTCTTTTCCCCATGGCTCCAATGTTGCTCCTAATCGGTTTTTTGATAGCTGGGCTAGAATTAACAGGTATATATGGTCTCTCTCCCTGTGCATTTATACTGCATGCATAGCATGCATGGTCTAATCTTTTGATGTTGAGTATTGTCTTGGTTTTTAGAACTGTGAGGATCCGGAGAAGCTCTATATATTCTTTGGTATCACATCTCTTTCACATTAGATCAATATGGTTACTATATCATTCAAAACTTTGTTTTCCAAAATCTCTCTCACCACACGATGATAGGAACACAAAGATTAAAAGAACCCGAAATTAGTTCTTTTCTCCAGTCCTTTTCCAATGTTTACTTAAGCTATTACTTGTCAAAATCTGTCACAACTTTGATGCAGGTGCACAATCTGTTGGTGTATGTTATGGAAAAAATGGAAACAATCTACCGGCTGATGGAGAAGTTGTTGATCTGTATAAAAGCAATGGCATTGGGAGGATGAGGATATATGACCCAGATCAAACAACTCTCAACGCTCTCAAAGGATCAAACATAGAACTCATCATTGGCATCCTTAACAACAATCTTCAAGCCCTCACTGATGCTACAGCTGCAACAAATTGGGTCCAAAACAACATAAGAAACTACTCGCCGGATGTCAAATTCAAATACATTGCTGTTGGGAATGAAGTACATCCTGGTGATGCTGAAGCCCAGTTTGTTCTACCTGCCATGCAAAACATTCATAATGCAATTGTAGCTGCCAATTTACAAGATCAGATTAAGGTTTCAACAGCTATAGATACAACTTTGTTGGGAAATTCTTACCCTCCATCAGCGGGTTCATTTAGTGATGCTGCAAATTCATATATAAGCCCAATCATCAACTTCCTAGTCAGTAATGGGGCACCACTTTTAGCCAATGTTTACCCTTACTTTGGCTATACCAATAACCCTCAAGACATAAGCCTTCCATATGCCTTATTTACTTCACCAGGGGTTGTGGTAACAGATGGTAGTCTTCAATACCAAAATTTTTTTGATGCATTGTTGGATTCACTCTTTTCTGCTCTTGAGAAAGCTGGTGCACCTAATCTACAAATCGTAGTATCAGAGAGTGGTTGGCCATCTGAAGGTGGTACCGCAGCTACCGTAGACAATGCAGGCACTTACTACAAGAATTTGATTAATCCGAACTAATTCGGTCTAGGAACTAATTCCCACACATCATTCTGAACGAATTGATGAAGTTCTTCATGCATGGAATTTACCCAATCAGCATCTTGTAGTGCTTCATCCACCTTTTCGGTTCAAATTGGGACAGATAGCATGAGTGAGTAATCACATTCAAGGCTTTTGATCTCAATCTTATGCTATCATTCAGACTACCCAATATATTTGTGGGAGTATGATTCAATCTCACTCTAGAGGATGGACCTTTAACTAGAGATGTGGAGGTACCTTTCTGTTCAAATGGAGGACTAAGCTCACTTTGTACCTGTTGAGTGTCATGAACTGGAGTGGATGGTTCTGAACTTGATGGTACTGAAACTGTATCATTCAATAGCAACAGCTCTTCCTCACTATGTTTCCTCACATACTCAGCAAGAAGTGAATCATCAACTTCAAGAGACTTATCTTGAGCAGGAGCAGTGCTTTTCGAAAGTGCTTTTGAACACACTTCATCATTTATCACGACATTTGAAGATTCCATGACTGTTTTGGTTCTTAGATTGTACACTCTATAAGCTCTACTAGAGGAAGAGTATCCTAGAAAGTATCCTTTATCACTTTTTGCATCAAACTTTTCTAGGTTCTCTCTATCACGTAGAATGTAACAGTCACTGCCAAATATCCTGAAATATTTGACAACAGGCTTCTTCCCTCTCTAGAGTTCATAGGGAGTTATCTTGGAGTTAGGTCTGAAATACACCCGGTTGAGTGTATGTCAAGCAGTGTTGACTGCTTCTCCCCAGAAGGATTTTGGCAACTTTTTGTTGTGTAGCATGACTCGTGCCATCTCCTGAACAACCCTGTTTTTCCTTCCCACAATCCTATTCTGTTGAGGTGTCTAGGGCGAAGAGAACTCTTGATGAGTGCCTTGATCATTGCAGAAAGTAGCCAGCTTGGTATTCTCAAATTCTCTTCCATGATCACTTCTGATTCTAGCTATTACAGTATCTTTCTCAACCTACAATTTCTTGCACAAATATATCATCTTCTCAGGAGCCTCAGCTTTATCTTTCAAAAGCACAACCCAAGTATATCTAGTAAAGTCATCCACAACGACTAGAATATACTTCTTTCCACCCAAACTCTGAACTCTGGCAGGACCCATGAGATCAATGTGCAATAGCTCTAAAGGTCTTGAGGTTTGAACACTAGTCACAGACGGATGCCTGGATTTCACTTGTTTACCTATCTGACATGGTCCACAAATGCACTTATCTATCTTCTCAAACTTAAGTAAACCAATAACTGCCTCACATTTGGAAATCTTCTCTAACTGTCTATGACTGGCATGCCCCAACCGTTGATGCCACAAATCAACTTGATCAATCTTTGCATTAAAGCACTTGTTGTTTATACTTGGTGCTATGCCATAACAATTGTCAGCTGTACTTACACCAACACACATACAGTCACCTCCTCCATCAAGTATCTCACATTAATACTTGGTGAAAAGGAAATTTAATCCATTGTCGCAAATCTGACTTATGCTGAGTAAATTGGCCTTCAATCCATCAACATACCAAACATTTTCAAAAACTGGCAATCCTAGAATGTCCATAGTTCCAATGTCTCTGATCACAGATTTGCTTCCATCTCCAAAAGTAACTGTCCCAATCTTTCCTTCAAAGAGTGTTCTGAATAAACCTTTATTTTCTGTCATATGCCTGGAACAACCACTATCCAAATACCAAAGACAAGAATCAGGTGCCTTTAAGGCGGTTAAAGCAGTATAACATACATAATTCTTATCACATATGATTATACCAAGATACTCAAGGAAAGATTTAACAAAAACAACAAGGGGCAAAGACAACAAGTAGACAAGTTGACATATAAGCAAAAAGATTTTCCAAGAATCCATGACAACAGGAGTCAAGGATCAGCTCAGAGATCAAAAGATCTACAATAAGAGAGATGCCCGCTATGATACCACTTGAACAGTTTTTAGACCCCTTAACCCAACCAGATTAGCCTAGTTAATTAACCAAGTGATTAACTTAGTCAAATTATGCCAATCTAGGTTATTACAATCAAACAATCATATCAAGAATATAAAGCTGCGGAAAAGTAAATAACACAATGATATGATGACCTAGGAAACCACACGGTAAAAACCTGGGGAGGATTTGACCTAGCTATCCTCAAGGTAAACTTGAATCCACAGTATGAAAGAATTGAAGTTCATACAAAAGGACTTACAAGCGCCCACGCTTGACTTTCTAATGCTACCCACCAGTAGAACTTACTGACACGACCATGTGCAAGCTCTGAATCCACGGACTCCTTCTTTCTTGGATTCTCCACAAGATACAAGCACCCCCGCTTGTTTTTCTTTAAGCTTCAATGGCAACAACTGAGTTGGTCATCAAGGTTTTGATAATATCTCTATCTTGAAAACCCTAAGTTTATGTGAAAGAAAGCTCCTCAAGAATCTCACAAGAGATTTACACAAACAGCAAAAATATGAGCAACAATACAACCAGAGCAACTCACAAAAATGTGGCTAAGGTTTTGCCTTATATACCTAGGGCAAAAACATAAAACCCAAAACGTTTAATGAGATAGGGCTGAGTTGGAAATTCTGCAGAAAAACATTTTGGTTGACTTTCGATCGATCGAGTCTAACTTTTGATCGATCGAGCTAGGCCGAAATGCACCAATGCATCTGCAGCCTCTCGATTCCAACTTTACATGAATTACACAACTTTGAGCAAGCCTAAACAAGACTAAACATATTGTTTTGATCATGGTTTGCCAACATTACAAATTAGAGTTCTAAATACATAAATTCCTAAATCTTTAGAACCTAACACTATAGAAAACTACTACATAGTTTTTATTGAAGGCGTTCTGCTGCGAGGGCATTTTGCCACAAGAATAAAGAAGCATGATATCCCAAGAAGATGTTGGTACGTCATGGAAAAATTCTATGTTAGAAGTCACTGACTCTTGGCTATTACTAGCCAACCATGAAGCAAGAGACGTAGCAAGCTCCATCTAAATATGCCCTTACTCAAAGCAAGCAAAGAAGAAACCCAAGGAATAATGGATCTTAGTCGCGAGAGCCAGCAAGAGGGTCGTGGGCATGAGTTCTTGGCTAAAAGCTGGCAAAGGAACCATGATTACGAGTTCTTGGGAAAAGCTCACAATGGAGGCTACACTCAATTAAACCTGCAGAGGAGCCATGATCGTGAGTCTTTGGAAAGAATCTACAAAACAGCTATAGCCACAATCATATGTAGCAGAAAATACATGGGAAGCAAATGTGTTCGCAGTAGAACGAAGCCAAAGCATGATTGGGAAGTAGCTCTTTCCTAAATTCTCTAGCAACGAAGAATTTCTACAATATGGCAACTTGAAGAATCATGGTGTCAAAATTTTTTTTACGTAAGAATGCATGAACCACATGGTGGAGGTAATCTTATTAGAGAAACTCATTAGAAAATTTCCTATTATGGCAAAAGAAGATCTCTTATTATCTTGAAAAGCTTTATTGGTAGTATCAACGCTAAGAGATGGTGATCTAAGAATGTTATCAAGCCCATCCAGTTGTCTCACACATTGGGGACTAAAACTCATCCTAAAGCAAATTTGGGAAGCCTTTTGCAAAAAACTAAGGGTTTATTCTCATATATTGGGGGCTGTTATATTTTGCAGCGAATTTAGAAAACCCTCTGCAAAGCTTAGGGTTTCTCCATATGGCATGAATTTGTTGCAACAATATTACCCACTGTGAAATAAGTACTAATTGTGGCATTTTAGCGAGAATACATTCATCTACCACTTAATTTGCAACAACTCCAAACTTTATATATGACATAGTGCAACACCCATAAAATTTGTCGTAACCTATCATGGTCAAACAACATTCTAGTTTGCGGTAAAGCAGCAACATCATCTATCTTCTGCAGAAGCATCAACTAACAATGGAGAGAAAGTTCTCACACTATACAAAGTCTATGCAATAATGAATCCATGAAGAAAACTACCACCCTTGTTGCGGCAAATGTCAAAGAAGCAAAAAAAGGAAGCAAGAAGAGAAGGCCTACACTCCAACAAAAACATATGTAAAAGTAAACCAGCAAGCACTATAGGAGAAAATAAATGCTCATTTCAAGAATTTAAGGCTTCAAAAGTGCTTCGTAGAAAAGCTGAGTAACAAAGGAACTCACAACAAAAACAAAAGATGGAAATCAATGATGAAGTCCAAACATTTCTTTAGCAACGCATTCAATGGTGGACCACCTTTCGTAAGAATTGGAAAGCAAGAGAAGCTTGTCAAAGACATTGCCGAGCATAGCAACATGAGAAAGAAGAATTAGGAGAAATAAGATCTGTGGTAATCTTAAGGAGTTTTTTTCTCATGCAGCATTTAATCTTCTTAAGAGATGGGTGTATCCTACTCGTCTAAGAAGAATACGACAAATTAAGAGAAATTTAGTTTGCAACAACATCTATGCCTTTTCATCAAAGAAATAGTGATACCCTCTCCAGCAGTGGCTGTGGCAAAATAACAAGAAGAATATGTTAAAGAAGGAAAAAGCAAACACGAAGGAACCAATAGTTGCAGTGGCAAAATGGTAAAGAAAATGAAAAAGTGAAGATTTCTTATGAAAGCATCCTTATTAACATCTATAGTGACAACACTTCTAGGCGCCCTCAAATGAGTGGCAGACTCAGTCACTTCTACTTTGTGGCAGAATCAGAAATAGCCTGCAATGCAAATGGCAAAGGTACAAGAGTATTGATGATCTTGGGGGCTAGAAGGTCCACTACTATTGCAACAATACATTTTCCCTTGTTAGTAGTAGCTCCAAATAATGAGGTCCTCCATAAATACATCTTCACTAAAAGAAGCTTGCCTTTCTACAAAGTTCAGCATCCTTCTCTGCAAAAATTTCATCCTGGTGAAAAATACATGTGTTCTTCAACGTAGTAGAAAGCATTAGTAGCAAATGAAAGAGTATTCTATTATGATGATAGCTTGCAATGTTAACTCTATGCTTTGTTTGAAGTGAGCAAAAGGAATGAAGACATGTGAATGCAAAAAGAAGAAGAAAGCGCAAGAAAAGGGAGTGAAGTCTCCCTTTGATCTACACACTTAGAGGAAGCTTTACTCATATGAAAAAAAAAAAACTCAACAAGGAAGGATTCTACAACATTTGTGTCTCTTGACCATTCTCAAAGAGCAACTACACTTATGGCAAAATGAAGAGATGACACTAAGAAATATGTGAGGAAAGTCAAAAAGCAAAAAAAGAAAAAAGAAAAAAAAAGAAAGCCAACTAAAGCGGTTAAGCCTAATTCTTTTGCCGTAGAATTTGCTACACACTTCCTGTGGAATAGAACCTACTCTCATAGAAATAGAGTAAGAGGTGAATTATCGCAAATGCAGAAAAATAGGTGCATGTATTGCAGTTCTACGGAAGAAGAAAAATGAGTATTTATCCCTGCAAAAGCAAAGAAATAAGTATGTACTATCGTAGAAAGTAGAGGTACAAAGAAATAAGTATACAAATTGCCGTAGACATTGAGAAACGAGTACCATTGTAGAAGTCTGAGATCACAAGGAATTTTCAAAAAAGCAAACCAAGAAACAATACAAAGGAATGATGAAGAAAAGAAGAATACACACATCATCATCATCGATAATCCCTTTGAATGAGGGTAGAGGTATGCAAGAGACCCTTGAATGGGGCAATAATCCCGGGTAAGAATGGCCTATTGCAAAAAGACCCTTGAATGGGGCAACAATCCCTTTGAATGAGGGTAGAGGTAGAAAAAGAGGCTAAGATTGACCTATTGCAAAATAGCCCTTGAATGGGGCAATAATCGTTTTGAATGAGAGGCTAAGAATGACCTATTGCAAAATAGCCCTTAAATGGGGCAATAATCCCTTTGAATGAGGGTAGAAGTGAAAAACAAATGGTCTTTTGTAGAGAAAGCCCTTGAATGGGGGCAAATATTCCCTTTGAATGGGGGATGGAATTGATAAAGGAGATCAAGAATGATCTCATGAGCTAATAACCCCTTCGAATAAGGTTGGAAGTATAAAAGGACTAAGAATGGTCTTTCGTAGAATACATTGAATTGGGTGGCAAACCTCTTGAATGAAAAAAATAATAATAATAATAACAAGAAAAAAAAAAACCATGAAAAGTTTCTATAGAAAAGAAGTGGTGAAAGAATTGCTTTCCTTACAAAAAAGAAGAAAAAAGAAGATACGTATGTGAGCAGAGAAGAAGTAAAGAAGAATAAGCAAGGGCCTAGACATGGCTATCAATGGTACAACACAAATCAAATGAAGTCAGTGATGAGAAAAGCATCTTGGACGTCATTTGGGGCAAGCGTGGTAGAACGAAAGCATTCCCTTTGCAAACTTTTAACAATGACATTAACAAAGTTAGCAGCAGATGCTATCTTTCCTCTTGAAGTAAGCATGCCCAATCATGAAATTGCAAGCGAGAGCACCCAGTAAAGACCTTCTGTGGAATGACATGCAGGTGATCAATAGAAACCATCAAGCTAAAAAGAAGAAAAGTCTTTAGGAAACTCGCTTTGGGGTAACAACAACAAAACCACCACCCTTGGAGGGTATAGAATTTGCAGAAAGAAAGAGAACAATTTGTGTAAGAAGAGTAAAGATTGAAAAAGTAAGCCCGTGAAGAAAAGAAGAGAAGCATTCACATGTGAGTTGTGAAACAACCCAAATACTTAGGGGGCTGAATGTTGATGCTCGTTTTTGCAAATCTTTATCAAAAAGCCCATGAGGAAGAAAGCCTAATAAACAGCAAGGCTTAAAAGCCCATACGGAGGAAAGTCCAATGAAAAGCAAGGCCCAAAGGCCTGCTAAGAAGACTGAAGAGCAAGAAAGGCCTAAAGAAAACAAAAAAGAAACAAATGGTTGGGCTGAGAAAGAAATGCAAGGAAAGTGATTTGTCATAAAATATAGATCTGTGGCAGAATACAGATCTGTTGCAAAACACAGTTCTGCAACCGGATGGCTTTGGCAGAATAAGGCCAATTGGCCCTTTGATCCAGTAAACACTATTTGGCCCACAAAGGCCCAAATCCTTTTGTATAAAAGGATGGGAGTAAAAACTAATATGAAGAAACACAATAAAAAGAAACAAGGAACAACAGAAAGTGTTAGTAGCAGGAAATGAGTGAATGAGAAAGAAAACAAAATCAAAGAAAAGACAAAAGAAAACATGCCAAGCCCAAGAGCCCATACCCTCATCCATAGAGAACAAACACGGGTAGAAGAGACATGCAGCAGGACTAAAAAAAACCAATCTACTACAGTAAAAACAACGTGGAAATGAAATGACAAAAATAGAAGATAATGGAGCAAGCACACAAGTGTCGGAGTACCATTACCTATACCTAGCTAATACAAGGGAGGTGGGCCTATGGTCAAAGGATTTAGATGGTGTGGTTTGGTAGTGGGGTGAAAAGGGGTTTTTATTTGGTTTCTAGTCGTGACTTCTTTTAGGAATATACCTTGCTAGGATAGTATATTGCCCAAAAGAGGTAGTAAATGGTTGGGACCATCTGATGCATGCCATCGATGTAGGTGGTGAGGTAGCTAAATCCTTATCCATTTGAACCCAAAGGTAGAGATAAACAAAAAGAACAAACAAAGAGAAATTTTGTCATGGAATGAGTAGTGGAAGAAAGAGAATGTACTGAGTTTACCCAGTAATGGTAGTGGTTGGGCAACCAATGGGTGGATAGGCAGCCCTAAAGGGATGTCCACAACAAACCAAAAACAGTTGCTGAAGCCTTATGGGTCAGAGGGAGAAATCCCTTAGAATCAACCCACTATAAAGAGGGGCAGTTGCCATAGATGAAGGGGGCGAGAGGAAGGACCTAAGGGAAGAAGGTAGTTAAAACTGAGAGAAGAGAGACCTATGGTAAAAACAGTAGTAAAAAAGAAACTGAGGAAGAAAGAATAGAGAAAAGGAAAGAAAGATAGAAAGTGGTAAAAAGAAGAGAGAAAACACAGCAAAAATAGGAGCATGTATCAATAGACCATCTTTTCCGTCCCTCTCAACAAACCCACTCTTTGAGGTCTCCCAAAAGTAACAGCTAGTGGCTGTTTAGGCTTATTCTTCAAAATGCACAACTTTGATGGCAAAAGCCTATGGCAAGGTTGTTTAAGTTGGAGTTAAGGTTCCTTCTTGGTTCACTTTTTCCACGGAAGATTCCACACTTGATGTTGGTGGCAAATACATTTGATTTTCAATCTTTAGAACTTATATTTGTTGTATTAGCCGTTTTGCTGTGACATCTTTTATTATATATGCTGTATTTATTATTCTGGCGTGGTATCTTTACTTGCTGTACAAGATATTCTACTGTAGCAACTTTCTTTTTTATATTTTTTATTTTTTTATATCATATTTACTGTGTTAGTTATTATGCTAGCTAAACCTTTCTACTGAAAATTTCTTATTTCTTTGTTATTACATGTTTTTCTTTTAACACGAACTAATTATTATCCTTCTATATATATATATATGTGTGTGTGTGTATGTGTGTGTTAATACATATAAGTATATATATATATATATATATGCATATATGTATGTATATGTATTTTAGAATATGCTTAAGGAAGTCAATACTGTACTGTATCAGCCGGTATGGCTGGTATATACTATATCAGCCAGTGCACCAGTACAGGTACACCCCCTGTTTTGTATCGAAAAAAACACCAGTCGTACCGGACGCATACGGGCTGTACCGGCAAAATTCGGCTGTTTCGGCCGATAAATGGATACCGACTAGACCAAAAAGCTGTTGATCTAAACGCCCACAGTGACCCAAAAACACTATTGATCAACATTCTCATGTGTGAGACTAGAGAGAGAGGTCTAGAAGCTGGCTAGCAATGACAACGTTCTCTTCATCTTGGCCTCACAGTGGTGACAACAAAGCTAGCTGGCGGTGAACGACACTATTAGCATTTCATTGAGGCTACGAAACATAGTTGAATGCTTGATCTACTAGAGAGGGAGAGAGAGATCAAATCTGAAAATGTGTGTTGATTGATGGGAAGAGATACATGTGGTGGAGTAAAAAGTGAAAAACTGTGTGAGATTAGAGAGAGGCCTAGAGGTTTAAACTATGTGAAATGAAATGAGAAGTTGAAGTGAAGTGATTAGAACTTAACGTGTGTGGTGGAGTAAAAACCTGACAAAAGATACTTGGAAAATGTGAAAACTGAAAAGTATATAAACTCACGTTAGCTTTTGAGTTCTTTGGCTTTATCACCAACAAATCTTTCTAATTATTTTATTTGATTCTACCAAACCCATCCCACTTATTATCTATTTATCTCATCCAAACCTTTTTGTTGATTTTCTATTTTTTAGTCTTATTTTTTTTTAATAAACTTATAAGCTTAAATAGTTTAATTGCTTAACAAATTAACTTTTACCAAATAATTAAATTTATAAATATAAATATAATATATATATATATATATATATAAAAAACAACGATAAATCCAAAATGGTACACCGGTATTGACTAGTACCCGAAATATATTGTACCGCTGGCCAAACCGGTATGGTCTCTGGTATGGTATTGACTTCCTTGAATATGCTAACCCATGTAAACTAACATTTGCTTGATAGGTATTTTCTTTGGGCTTTAGATTTGTTTATGGGTAGGAAGTAAAAAAGTATTTCTATAATGGAAAAGGAAGAGTAGTCATTCATGTTGCAGAAAAGTATTTCTGTTGTAGAATAAGCCCAGTTTGCAACTTCATCCCCTAGGCTTTGGACTCAATGTTTGTGCATGGAAGGATCAGCCCCAACTTCCTTCTTAGAAAAAAACCTAGACTAAACGTTGTCTAATAACATCATGACACGTGTCTAAGGTACTAGAAATGTGAAAGCTCGAAAATGTGTTGAAAACACAAGAGCTGTTTTGATCCCCAAATTAAAGTTATGGCTTGATTGATTTTACACTAACTTAATACTAAGTGCGGAATAGTGTAAATGCGAGCTGATAAACAAACATGCTAGTCTAATCCATAATCAAAGTAACACAGTAGTAAAATGAAATGTAAAAGAGTAAGGAAGAAAGATACAAACACAAGATAACACGCCGATGTGTTATTGAAGAGGAAACCGAAGAACTCAGTGAAAAACCTCTCCACCGCCCTCCAAGTGAAAATTGATACACTAAACAATCAGTTGGGATACATGGGTTTGCAAGAGACCCTCCAAGCTTAATATACCCGATGTACCTAAGCCCTCCAAGCTCCTACTCGAACAAGGCTTCTCGGAATCGTGTCTTGTCTAGTTCTCCGGATCCCGCAAAAAACTCCATGTTGCATCTGCCATCCTTGGCTTCTTTCAATGCTTCCCAGCAGCACCAAAACTTCACTTGACACTCTGAAAGGGTGTGGTAAGTTTTTGGGCTATCAACCTCTCAATGGTATGGAAATGGAGAGGTAGGAGTCGAGAAAATTCCCCAAGCAATATTGTGTAGAGGATTGTGGGTATAACAATCTCTAACTCTCAAGGTGTTTGGCTAGGGTTTTCTCTCAGAAGCACTCCTCAACATTTGTGGGTAATGTGGGTATAAATAATGTAGACACAGAAAGTATGTATCAGAATGGATAGTCTGGCAAAACAGAATGTCTCGTGGGTGTCTCACAGAAAGGCCTTACCCACGAGATACTCGCGAAACACAGCTGTCTTCATGCTATCCTGACTCTTCGCATTCTAGCATGTGCAAGTCACATGAGTCACTTCGCAGGATGCTTAGTTGCGAGCTACCCGCGAAAACTTTTCAGTCTTTAATAGCTTGAGTATTCACACACTCTCTCTCCATCACACAACCCTTACAATCAAATCCCATAATAAATATAGGGTACAAAAGATTGAATAAAATTACAATTAAATTTGGCACAAAATATAAGCCAACAAAACACATAGTTGTAAATAACAACTTTACAAAACGTAAAAGGAACCCTCAACACATTTATAATCTATACATTGAATTTACAATGGGAAAAAAAAATCATTTGAATTTATAATAACATTAGACTCTAAAAACTCTTTTTTGGCTAATTAGTAAGTGCATGAAGTAACAAATTAAATATCAACACCTTAATTCACCCGTTACATATTTTCCTTAAAACACAACTAAATTTATACTAAATTTATTAAATTCTTAATTAATTCACCCGTTACGTATTTTAGGACAACGATATGATTATCCAAGAAAACTAATGAAACAAACCATTTCAAGGTAAAAACCTAGGGAGGATTTGACTTAACTATCCTCAGGGTAAAAAAATCCACTAGAAAGAATTGAAGTTTACATAAATTTTAACCCTAAATCTGATGCTACATCTAGTAGAACTTCCTAAAATGACCACTTGCAACTTCGACTCCATGAACTATTCTCTCTTGGATTTGTAGAACACAAGCTCCCACGCTTATGACTTTGAGATCCCACTCAATGGTTTCAGATTGTTAGTTGTTGATCTTGTAGCAGCAACTAGATTCCACCAACACTTGATTGTAGATCTCGTTCTGGTAGACACTAGTAGAGTTAAAAGGTTACAAAACCTCACAGATCTCACAGGAGTAACTCAAAAGTCTTCAAAGAGTTTCCAAAACGTAGTTAGAGTTTTCCTTTTATACTTAGAAGTGTTGGACTGAAACCCTAAACGTTTTCGCAGGCTTGGGCCTGATTTAAATTCTGTAGAATTTGATTTATTGCGATTTTCAATTTGTCGGATCTAATTTTCGATTAGTCGAGCTTCACTGAACTTGAACTCTCCTTTCTGCACCTTGAATGTTCTTGAATCTTGATTTGTACAATCTTGAGCAATGTCTAACACTTAATCTAGACACTTAATTATTTAATCCTAAATCATTAGAACCTAACAATCTCCCCCTTTTGCAATCCGTGGCAAAACACACATACACATGAATTGCTCAACTCAAGAATTAACCCAATTTTACAATGTGTTGCCTTAATACAATTCTATCACAATCTACAAACTATCAATTGCAAAAATAGATAGTAGTTGATGAAAGAATTATCCTATAAATACATGAAATACTGAAAATAAATCATAAACGCATGTATGGAAAAAGCAGTATAAATCCAAAACTAAAAACTAAATTTGAATTCACAAAACATAAATAGTAGACAAATATCAAATGAATAACATCATCAAAAAACCATCACAGTATCAATAAATCAATAACATCATGTTTGTGAAACAAGAACAAGTGATAAATAATAATTAAAAAAAAAAATCATCAAAAAACATCATCATCTACTCTCCCCCTAGCTACAAAACTCTCCCCTTACGTACAATAAGTACAAGAGCTCTTAAACTCTACTCCCCCTTTTTGTTACGTATTGCCAAAGGCAATCATCAAGAATCAGAGGGTGTAGGAGGTGGAAAAGCACTCTTATACTCAAAAAAATCAGCCCTCAAAGCAACAACCTCTATAAGAAGCTTATCAAGAAGTTGTCCATGAGCTGCTTAAGTCATCATAAATGTCTCCATCATGGAACGAAGTGAGAGAAGATGTAATTAAGCTCAGTGAACTCACTTGAGTTAATTCTTGGGTTAGATCCCCAAGTAACTGATATTCCACATAGAAGGATCATCACATCATCAACGGGAGGAGACCTAGTGTATGGAAAGGTAGGTCTATAAACAAGAGGTACATTAAGAGCATCAGATACTACTTTCTTAGTAATCTGAAATTCTTCACTTCTAATCCAAGTAGTCAAGTAATGAGCATTTGAATCATTATAATAAATAGAGAGATTCGCATAGAATTCTCTAATCAAAGCAATAGGGGGAAGAACAAAATTACAACACAAAGACAACCAATTCCTAGACTATAGATTAAGAGCATGGAAATGTAGGTCTACGAACAAGTGGTACATTAAGAGCATCAGATACTACTTTCTTAGTAATCTGAAATTCTTCACCTCTAATCCAAGTAGTCAAGTAATGACCACTTGAATCATCATAATGAATAGAGAGATTTGCATAGAATTCTCTAATCAAAGCAGCAAGGGGACGAACAAAATTAGAACACAAAGACAACCAATTCCTAGACTGTAGATTTCTATGAATAGAAGGATCTAATTCATCTAGATTTACTTGTCTTTCTCCCCAAATAGACCTATACTTAATCAAGGTTTCAAAAAGTTTTTCATTTTCAAAATTAGGAAACCTAATTGAACAAAAACCCTAAATTCCTCAAGAACACATAAACCCTAATTTCGAAACTTTTCACAAATCATAAATTTTTTGAAATTAAAGCAAAGGAAACATGTTTATATCATGCATGAACAAAAACCCAGTAAACAAATTTGATCAAAACACCTAGAATCATCAAAAATCCTAAAAGTCTTATACTCGAAATTTTTGAAAAATTTGATGATTATGCATGTATAAATGTAAAATAATAAAAAAGAAAGGGTAAAAGAGTCTAACCAAATGATAAAGAAGAAAACCTTGGAAGCTTTGGCTTGGAATAAGACAAAAAAATTTGACCTAAGAAGAGAGATCGAGAAGAATTAAAGAGAAAAAAAAAAAATAGAGCAAAATTGATCTATCAAGCCTTAAGAATTCAAAATTTTTGAATTTCAATTGGTTGAGAGGAATCGAACAGCGATTAGGGAAAGGCTTTTGAGAATTCAACTGATCAAAGAGCAATCGAAGTGGATAGAGAGTTTTGTTCTAAAAACTGAGCTTTTTTGATTGGTTGAGAAACAGTTTCTATCGATTGAAAACAAAAAAAATATGGAATTTTTGAAAACCTTGGAAAAAAATATGTAGAAACATAATGAAAACTATTTTCATGATATGAAATGCATACAAATGATCCCAGAAGATTTAAAAGAATTCACTCATATATATATATATATATATATTTAATTTCTCTTAAAATTCATCCCAATTCAAGAAAAATGTATTAAACATCGCACATGAGTAATTCAAGATGGCCATATTAGTTAACACACAATCATATTTACTATGCTTAGCGAAGAGTTGTGTGTAGTGTGTGCAACTAGAACGTGTACAAAGCACTAAATAGGTGATATGTAGATGGTAACCAAACAAATTTTCTACATCATCAATCACATTGGTTAGAAAGTGACTATCACCTAAAGAGTTGCGTCATATAACTCTCACATCTCCTAGAAAACACGCTTGTAATCATGTAAAAGCATGCTACACTTTACTAAGCACTGCTTTTATGAATTGCACACAAGTGTTCATGATTGGCGAGTAACAGTGGTGAAATGGTTATTTATGCCTTTCTTTAAGGATTTTTTAGTCGTTACAATCAAACTAATGTGATATCAAAATCAAGATAATTTGTTTAAAGACTATAAACAACTCACACAATAAAGCACTAAATAGCACAAACTAGCAAAATACAAAAAATAGCTCGTCAAAGCTAAACAAGGTACACAGTCATGAAATGAAAATTTCATCGGCCAACCTCAATTACACACTAAGTGATGTGTAATACAAATTTTTTTTCTATTTTTTTTTATTTATAAAAAAAAAAAGGAAAAAAAGAAAAAGAAAAACCTTAAAAACATCCTAAAAAACCTAGAATGAAATGCATGAGTGTAATGCAAAAAAAAATTAAATAAATAAATCCTAATACAAAACATTTTGGTCAAAAGGATTAAAAGTTAAAGCATGAGGACCAAGGATATCCTAAAAGGCTAAGGACATATGATAACTCTAATCACTTGACGAAGAGACTCAAACTTGCTCCTATCAAGAGATTTGGTAAAGATGTCAACATTCTGTTGTTTAGTAGGGATATACTCAAGAGCAACAATTTTCCTTTCCACAAGATCCTTAATAAAGTGATATCTTATCTCTATATGTTTGGTCCTAGAGTGTTGTACTAGATTCTTAGAGATATAAATAGCACTAGAGTTATCACAATACACAACCATAGTTTCTTGTGATAGACCATAATCACCTAAAAGCTTTTTCATCCAAAGAAGCTATGAGCAACAACTTCCAGTAGCAATATATTATACTTCTGCAGTAGACAGAGAGATAGAGTTTTGCTTCTTACTCATCCAAGCAACTAAGTTAGTTCCAACATAAAAACACCCACCAGTAGTGCTTTTCCTATCATCGGCATTTCCAACCTAATCAGTATAAGAATATCCAGGAAGAGATACATTAGACTCTTGGCTATAGAACAAACCAAAGTCACTAGTCCCACTCACATATTTAATTATTCTTTTAACAACAGTTAAATGTGACATTTCAGGATTAGCTTGAAATCTAGCACACACACCAACACTAAAAGATAAATCAGGACGACTAACAGTTAGATACAACAAACAATGAATCATACTTCTATATAACGGAACGTCAATAAGCTGACCTGATGGATCAATCCCCAATTTTGTGTTAGTGGCCATTGGCATTCTAGCATGAGCAGCATTTTCAGGTCCAAATCTCTTCAGAAGATTTTTTTGCATATTTAGCTTGGTTGATGTAGATTCCTTTGTCGGTTTGCTTTACTTGTAATCCCAAGAAGTAGGTAAGTTCACCCACCATGCTCATCTCAAACATTTTCTTCATTTCATCTGCAAAAGATTTAGCAAGATTATCATTAGTAGAGCCAAAAACAATATCATCCACATAGACTTGAGCCACAACAAAATGTTTCTTATCCATTTAAATGAAAAGAGTATTATCAACATTTCCTCTTTTAAACTCATTCTTCGTGAGATAAGATGTTAGTCTGTCATACCAAGCTTGATCGAGGAGCTTGTTTAAGACCATACAGTGCTCTCTTCAGTTTGTAGACATCATTAGGTCTATAAGGATCTACAAGTCATTTAGGCTGCTCTACATATACTTCTTCTTACAACATTGCATTAAAAAATGCATGCTTCACATTAACCTGATAGAGTTTGAAGTTTAAGTGACATGTAATAGCTAAAGATATTCGGATAGGCTTAAGTCTAGCTACAAGTGCAAAAGTCTCATCAAAGTCTACTCCTTCTACTTAAGTGTATCCTTGAGCAACAAGTCTAGATTTATTTCTTATAACTATTCCATGTTCATCAGACTTGTTCTTGAAAATCCATTTAGTGCCAATCACATTCACTCTCTATGGTCTAGGAACCAATTCCCACACATCATTTCAAACAAATTGATGAAGTTCTTCATGCATAGAATTTATCCAATCAGCATCTTCTAGGGCTTCATCTACCTTCTTGGGTTTTACTTGAGACAATTAACATGAACATGTGTAACGGTGAAAGTCTATTAGCATTAGGGGTAAGAAAATCAGCCGTGATAATTGAAAAAAAGTCAGACAAGTTAGTACACAATAAATAGAAAAGTTATTTATCCTTTGTGTCAGGAGGCAAATAAGACATTTTAGTTCAATATACTGTATTATTATAGAAAATTTTGAGAGTTCAAAGGTCAGATTGCCAAGTTAATTACTTTCAAAAGGATTTTATTTTATGGGCCGTAAGAATATACTGTCAAAAATTTCATTACGATAATCACCCATGTCTGAAATGGCTGATGTTTTGCTTAATTTCCATGGTCTTGATCAGCGAGGTGACGGCTACAAATAACATAATTTTCCTTTCAGAATAACGAAACATCAACATGCTTGACTTCTCAAACTTAATTAGCGGAATTCCTAGTTGAGAATTGCTTAAAGATTATAAGATAAGATATATACGCGACTACATGACTTTGAACTAATGGATTATGATCTATGATTTATGACAACTGGGTCAGTCATTATTTGTAACTTGTAAGAGATAACGGGTCAGTCTTTTCAATTGACTATAATTGATCTGGACCGTCAATCAAGCATAGACCTATAACCAGTCGTTAAAATAGAACCGCCACAAACCTGGACCATTGGATTCAGGTCAGGCCCCTTAAATTAGACAGGTGACATTGCATCTTAAATTACCTAGACTTTTCAAGAAGAAAGGTATAGGTACATGCAGACAAATAAATGTAACGTACGACTTTATCATCGTGTAATACATACGTGTCTTGTTAAGAATCTTGAACTTAAACATACGTGTCTTGTTAAGGATCTTGAACTTAATTTTTATTTGCTTGCAACAATTGGTCAATGGTACATGTACATTGATTTCCCGGGAGTGATTGACGGAGTCATTTTATGTTAAGGACATGTCTAAAACTCTAAAATCCTGAGGCTTGCACTAGCCTATAAATAAACGAAGGGACAGGTTATAGAGATAGCAATAGCAGAGATATCTGTTTTAAGCATTAAGAGTTAGTTTTTCATCTTCTTTTCCCCATGGCTCCAATGTTGCTCCTAATTGGTTTTTTGATAGCTGGGCTAGAATTAACAGGTATATATGGTCTCTCTCCCTGTGCATTTATACTGCATGCATAGCATGGTCTAATCTTTTGATGTTGAGTATTGTCTTGGTTTTTAGAACTGTGAGGATCCGGAGAAGCTCTATATATTCTTTGGTATCACATCTCTTTCACATTAGATCAATATGGTTACTATATCATTCAAAACTTTGTTTTCCAAAATCTCTCTCACCACACGATGATAGGAACACAAAGATTAAAAGAACCCGAAATTAGTTCTTTTCTCCAGTCCTTTTTCCAATGTTTACTTAAGCTATTACTTATCAAAATCTGTCACAACTTTGATGCAGGTGCACAATCTGTTGGTGTATGTTATGGAAAAAATGGAAACAATCTACCGGCTGATGGAGAAGTTGTTGATCTGTATAAAAGCAATGGCATTGGGAGGATGAGGATATATGACCCAGATCAAACAACTCTCAACGCTCTCAAAGGATCAAACATAGAACTCATCATTGGCATCCTTAACAACAATCTTCAAGCCCTCACTGATGCTACAGCTGCAACAAATTGGGTCCAAAACAACATAAGAAACTACTCGCCGGATGTCAAATTCAAATACATTGCTGTTGGGAATGAAGTACATCCTGGTGATGCTGAAGCCCAGTTTGTTCTACCTGCCATGCAAAACATTCATAATGCAATTGTAGCTGCCAATTTACAAGATCAGATTAAGGTTTCAACAGCTATAGATACAACTTTGTTGGGAAATTCTTACCCTCCATCAGCGGGTTCATTTAGTGATGCTGCAAATTCATATATAAGCCCAATCATCAACTTCCTAGTCAGTAATGGGGCACCACTTTTAGCCAATGTTTACCCTTACTTTGGCTATACCAATAACCCTCAAGACATAAGCCTTCCATATGCCTTATTTACTTCACCAGGGGTTGTGGTAACAGATGGTAGTCTTCAATACCAAAATCTTTTTGATGCATTGTTGGATTCACTCTTTTCTGCTCTTGAGAAAGCTGGTGCACCTAATCTACAAATCGTAGTATCAGAGAGTGGTTGGCCATCTGAAGGTGGTACCGCAGCTACCGTAGACAATGCAGGCACTTACTACAAGAATTTGATTAATCACGTGAAGGGTGGGACTCCGAAGAAGTCTGGACAAGCAATAGAAACTTATTTGTTTGCCATGTTTGATGAAAACCTCAAGGGTGGAGCAGAAATTGAGAAACATTTTGGTGTCTTTTCTCCTAATAAACAGCCCAAGTACCAAATTAGTTTCGGTTAGTTAGTGTGGTTAGCCATGCATATTCGTTTAATTTAAATAAGTGTGCCATGAGCCATGTACCCTCTATAAATGAATAAGTTTAATTCTAATGAATAAGTTTCTTATACAAATATAATTCGTGTGTTGCTTGAAAAAATGGATGAAATAAAAAAATCGTAAATTACTTCTATTGTGCCTTTTCTTTTCCTTCAACAAGTGGAACGTGAGAATTTGAACCCAAATTCTCCCTATAAAACATGAATTAAGTCTCTTTATATTATAGATATTGGTAGAAGAGACATAGTGAAAACAACTAGTATAACTCCCAAAGAGTTGGTCTAGTGGTACTCGTAACTCATGATTTTTCGTTACAATGTGAAACATTGAATTTTCCCACTATTATGCATTCAAGTATCTATGGACACTCTATTTTTGCAATCCGCATTTAACCTCACATGGAGAGTAAAAGGGTAATTTCACTTTGAAAATAGGTATCTTAATTGTGGTCACTAGATCCTTAATTTCAGTTCATTAGAATGATTTTGATGTTGTAACGATCAAATTGACTGGTTATAAGCCCTAATCGGACCATCAAATTGAAAGTTATCATCAAATCAAGTTTTAATGGCTGAGATGCGCTATCACAAATTGAGTCTGATTACATGTTATTATGAACAATTGATTCCAATTGGTTATAATTATAATTAATTTTAGATTAATGACGTGTCATACTTTGATTGGCTAAGACTACATTTTATGATAAGGTTGTACACACTTAATTAATTAGATAATCAAATATTAATTTTTCAACGAGTAATTTATGTAAGGGTCATGCTAACGAGTGTCCTTAGGGCATTGATAAACAATCCAGTTAAAGAATGTTTTTATGGGAAAAGAAAAAAAAAATTAATGTTTTCATAGCTTCTTTTATTTCCCATAAAAATAATGTCAAAACTTTCCTAAAATAAATTGTTAACCAATGTCTTAAGGGTACTTGTTAACATTTCCCTTTATGTAATTATCTTTTTAATTTGAGTAAATTTAGAACTGATTAAGTCTGAAATGGAAGTGATCGGAGTCTATTAATATTAATTGGAAAATGATTTGGGGACTATTAAGGTTATTTATACTGAAATTATTTTCCAACAAATGACTTCTGCTCCCCATTTTGTTGATATCTCTCAGAATATTTTGAATCTATGAGTGAGGTTACTTTTACCAGAAACTAGACCTCTAGGGCTCCAATTAGAGTACAAGAATAAGGCAATTCCGGTAAGAATTGGGACAAATATGATTTTTCGAAATTAGCTCTAAAAATTGTTATAAGAGCAATGGGAAAAACTGAAGTCCTAGACATTTTGCTTGCTCATCACTCCCACCAACCCCCAAATTTAATGCACCAACATTCCGCAAAGTCTGAAATAGGGTTTAGGTTTATGATTCTCTTTGATCCTTTGTCAACCCTCATTAAATGTCTTCCATTCATATTTTCTCCAGTGCTACTATATAAACCCCCATCTCCTCTATTACAAAGCACACAGAAACACCATCTCTTCACCTCTCTTGAGTTCTAGTGAAGTAGAGTAGCCTTGTCATGTTTTTGTATTTCTGAGATTCAAGGTATTGAATGGACTCACTCTCACTCTCTTAGTTCTTCGTTTCTACTCCACCCTTAGGACCTCCACCAAGAGTTTCCTCCTTTGTCGTGTGGATCTTGCATGTAAGTATAATCCCTTTCCCTGATTTTTTTTTTATTATTACTATGATGAGATTAAGATTAGAGCATGTTAATGTTTATTTAAATTCCTTGAATATGTTTGAATGTTCTTAATGTGTTCTTCACATGTTTTTGGTTGTTCATCACATGTTCATACATATAACTAGCTTTGATCTTAAATCCACATCAAAAATATGAAAAACATGTTTGTTTCATAATTCTCTCAAATCCTTGAATCTAGGATATCACCATTCACACATATTCACTAGAATTTATTTTTCAATCCAAATGCAAGGACTAATAAATTGAATTATGGTTTATCAAATGCACACGCATTTAATTCAAGCCAAAAATCAACATGCAAATTGATTGAGAATATATTGGATGATATGATGTGAAAGATGGTCACTATAGTCTAGAAGACCGGTTTCACTAGGCAAGATAGGTGCCTAACACCTTCCCATCTTGTAACATAGCCTCCAAACTTATATCAAGGTTTGATAAATCAATGCTTATCCATGTAATTTTCAATTTTTAGATTGTAACTAGGAAACAAAATCATGTATTTTATCTTAGGTTGTATCTAGGACCAAAGTCATGTAATTTTTTATGATCAATGTAAATTCAATTGCAAATCAATAAAATGAGGAATTTTTAAATTTTGGTTTTCTTATTTATTCCAATAATTAAGTAAGTGAAGACTCCATTGTAAAACCTTTAATCTATAGGGGAAAATATAATCAGTCGAACCTCCATTTTAAGAGACAATAACATGACTCCACCCATTCAAGTGGATTTGGGCCAACACCAAAAACAGGCTGGGGGCGCGGACTCTCACAATATCTTTAAAGTTCTCAACAAAAAAAGGGGCGAAAAGTATCTCTAAAGTTGCGTTGAGATTTGAGAGAAAAGGCTACCATTTATCATATTTGTTTGTTTTTTTAGACCCCTTTTAAATCAGATTAGTTTAATCTAATGAATTAGTAAAGTAGTTACTTAAGTTAATTACTAGATCTAGGTTAAACTCATGCAATCATATTGCTTAGTGCGGAAAAGTAAAGAACGCAAGCAATACGATGATCCAAGAAAACCAATGAAACCAACAGTTTAAGGGTAAAAAACCTTGAGGAGGATTTAACTTAGCATCATGCTTTAATGTGGGCCGGCCCATAGACCCTTGGAACGTCCAAAGACAATAAAAAAGCCCCAAAGACCCTAATTTCAACTTATAAATACTCATCTTATGTTTCCAATCAAAACCCTAGCTAGAGAGAGTTATTTTTTGGCCTCCATCTTATTTAAAACCCTAATTCTTTTTTTTCAAAACTCACACACAGCCCCTTAGCATGTTTTTTACAAATGAAAAACCTCTCTTTAGTTAGTTCTAAGGCAGAAACTCTTTTCCAAAATCGATTTCTCAAAACCTTTTTCAAATCTCTTGTTCTTGAGTTGTGATTACTAACTATTGTTATGTTCTTTGGATTATTCTTGTCATCAATCTAAGCTTTGTGTTGTAGGCACTAAAGGGTCGGTTAAACAACTTCAAAGTGTGATCCTAAAGCAAGGTGAGCTTCTTTTCCATGGTTTCCCACTTTGCTTAACATGATTCACATGATTTTCTTGATATAGTTTCTCCATTTTTTATATTTGATTTGTTTGATGTTTTTAATTATGTTTGACATATTTTAATATGATTTTAGGTGGTTTATAATTTTTCCTTTTTGTTCTTATTTCAATTTGTAGGTTGGTTTGATATGATTTAATGTAGTTTAGTTTAACTGTTTGTTTTGTTTCTTTTTTTTCTTTTTTCTTTTTAATTTTTCTTTTTTTTAGGTTAGTTTAGTTTTTAAAGGTTTCTAACATGCTTGTTTGATCTTATATGTTATTTGTTTGTTTGATTAAATCTCTAAAAAAGTAGTTTTTAGTATGCGTACCCATATTTCATGTATACGTACGCATACCTCATGTATGTGTATGCGTACTTGTGCCCAGAAATGCAAATTTAGGGATCTTGCTATTTTGTGTGTTTTTAAATGTTTTAATCCTCCATTTGGGTCTTGTTGAGTCTTGTTTTCACATGTTTAGGTCTAGGGTTAGTAGAATAACATCTTTCACATGCTTGAACTGATAGATTGATGATTAGGGTTCATGCTTTGATGAATCACATGAACATTTATGAGAATTTGAATATGCATTGATGCATAGGTGATTAGGGTTCATGCTTTGATGCTACCACGGCCTTGTGATATCTTGTTTGTTGGCTGCCTTGGATGAAATGATAGTTAGGGTTTTAGGGTTTTAGGATGATTGATGCCATGTTGATAGCTAAATGTATGCTAGTGTGTGTGTGAGTATAGATAACAATATTGAATGAGCATTTAATGAGATTAAGATGTAAGACACAATGACTAAAAGCCGACTCACGGGTTGGGTGAGGTTGGGTGCCTAACACTTTCTCATCCCTATACCTAAACTCTGAACCCATACTCTGCTAGTAAGATCAGTCCTTCCATATAAGGGCACTATTTTATGGCTCCTAGACCTAATCTAGGTGGCAACTTTGTCTTTTCTTCGCCTCGGCCTACTCGGCTGAGGCGTACTCCCCTTTTCCTTTAAGGAGGAAGCCGCTGCGCCCACAACAGTAGATTTAGGGTTAACTTTATTGTATAAACTTCAATTCTATTAGTGAAATGTTGCCTTGAGGATTGTTTAGATTAAATCCTTTCTAGATTTTTTACTTTGAAACCATAGTTTCAAAAGTTTTCTTGGATCATCATTCTTGGTATTAATGTGATCTGCTTGTTTGATGTTTTATTGATTCAAATCTATTGCATAATTAATCTAATTAATTATTGGGTTAATATTTGATAAAATTTGAGACAACTGGGGTCTAAAACCCTCACTTTAATACAATGCCAAGGTCACAGTAAACGTACAAAATCCACTCTTATTTAAAATAGTAATTAGAGAAGGCATTTATTACACCCCATTGTGAACCTTTTAATTGAAACTAACATTATACTTGGGCTGTTTGTTAGGGTAGAATAGGCCAAAATGTCTCTCAATTTCCAGTCTTTAGGTTCTCATCAAACGAGGCAAACAAATAAGTTTCTATGGCCTTCGCAGGCCTTTTTGGAGTCCCTCCTTTCACATTATTAATCAAATTTCTATAATATGTGCTTGCATTCTCAATAGTCTCCACAACACTGCCAGCAGATGGCCATCCACTTTCTGAGTCAACGATTTCCAAACTTCCTCCGATTGTTTTCTCAAGTATAGAATACATAGCATCCATCAAGGCATCAAATAGATTTCTGTACTCCAATTGGCCATCTTGTACCATAAATTCTGGTACAGTGAATAAGGCGTAGGGGACTGGTTAGTTGTTGTACTTAACTCTAAAGTAAGTATAAATGTTGGCAAGAAGTGGTGCTCCCTCCACCTCCACTGCTAACCAAGAACCCAATGATTGGTTCTATGAATGGCCTTACATTGTCACTAAAAGCAACTATTGATGGACGATCAAAAACACCCAACAAATTTGTGTCCACTGCGGTCGAGACCTCGATTGATTTTGTAGACCAGCATCTGTAATTGCTTTGTGAATGTTTTGCATTGTTGGAAGAATAAATTGAGCTGTTTCACTAGTTGGGTTTACTTCATTTCTGATATTGCAGAAGCCTGAAGAAAGAACACTTGATGCTCTTTTCGATGGATAGAAACTAAACTGTTAGTTTCTGGGTAGTAAACCTCAAATCCTCGAGGGGCTCTATGAATCCACAAGGTGATAAAAACTGGAATCCACCAAAGAAGAAAATTGACAAAACATATCTATTTATTGATAATAGTTTGAAAACTGAATTGCCTTTGGAGGCTACAATGCGTTTAAATAATAACAAGAAAACCTAGGGCAACTAAAAACCCTAAGGCAGCTACAAAAGCATATAAAACCCTAATTTGACTAAACAACATTAAAAACACCTAAAAAGAAGAAAATAAATGCCCTAAACTTAAAATAACAGGTATTACATAAAAATACCAAATATAAAAAATTATAGAAATTAATTTGAATATTTTGTCCTACATCAAACCCCTCCACTTGAAACAAACTCGTCCTAGAGTTGATGGTTGAAATTTGAAATCTTCCATGACAAGAGAACAAATACTTTGAATGCTTCATCTTCCTTGTCTTCTTGCCAAACTTGAAAGTAATCAATTGAGCAACTTGAACTTCTTATCCCTTGATCTTCAAGCAATTGACAATATTCACCAAATAAAAGTCAATAATCAAATCAAATCTTTCCATTCCAATAAAATTAATAAACTTTGTTTCGGTGTCTCCCACAAAAATAATAGTAGCTTGAATGTTGCAATCATCTAATTTGACTTCATTGAGATCCTTGAAATTTTTCTCTTCAACTTCATCCTCAATTGTCTTTACCATCTCGACTTTAAGATATTTCTCTATAATAGGGTTTTCATCAATCTCTTCCATAATCTTGACTTGAGGTCCTTTTTCTATAATAAGACTTTCATTAATTTCCTTAGAAATCTCTATATTTTCTTCTTTGACTTCTACATATTCTCCAAGAAAAGTATTTTTTTCAGCATGCAATTCTTCCCTTAATTGTGGAATATTCGCTCTTCAAAATAACTCAAGTATGAATTTCTTGGCCAATAATGATAATCTTGTTTTGTATAAAAGTTTATCACAATTGAAAGGATAAAATTTGATAGCAAGCATCTTTTCATCCTTGACCATGAACGAATTTTGTGTTGACCTTGTTGGGTTCTATCAGATTGTACTCGTTCCTACCAACATAAGGCATACTCACTAAGTTTACACAAAGCAAGTCCAACTTTTCTCTCAAAAGAAATATTCTCAAAGTCAAATAAATCTTCTAGATCAAGTAACCAATCAAGAAAATCTTCTTTTAAAAAATAACCATTAAAACTTGCAATTCTCTTATAAGACCTATATGAGATTTTCTTACTAATAGGCCAAAAACAAATTGACCCCTTATGATGAATTAATTGACTAATTAGCCAAGTTTAATTAATTAATCAAATTAACATGCAAACGTGTGATAGCACAAACAAATCACCAATTAAACTAAGTATGCAGCGGAAAATAAATTGACACGGTGATTTGTTTACGAATGGGGAAAACCAACACGGCAAAAACCCCATTGAGTGATTTTAAGGTCACCACTCCCGAAACTCCATTATTATCACAATAAGCGGTTACAAGTAAAGGAATCTCAGTACCTTATACTAACCTACAGTTGAACCCTAACCCCAATACCCAATTGGACTTGTTCTGTAGTGACAATTTCTCATTTTCAATGCACGGCTCCCAGTACGTGACTAACCAATTGCGCGGATCCCAATATGTGACTTTAATCACCAACTAGAGAAGGTTGTTGGCTACGAAGTTCTTCAGTTCATCCACTATGAAGATTAAGAAGATGCTTGGTTACAAAACCCTATGGTGCACAAACACAACAACTTCTACAAGAACGATGAACTAGGGCGAAACTCTGTCTCCGGTCACAATTTGCTTGAACAAACTTTGCTCAACACTTGTGCAACTTTTGTCCTCTTTGATGGCCCTTTAAATAATCCTTTTATATGTCCAGGGTTGTGAGAAAAGAAATCTCAAACACATAATCACGGACTAGAGTCAAAATAAATCTAAAATTCTGTTTTTCATAAACCTAGACAGATGTCTATCTGTTGAGATGTTGTTGAGCAGCTGTCGAGCCACGGGGCTGGAACAGCTTCTTAAGCTTGATAGATGACTAGCTATCGAGCTTTAATGACAGACACTTTTCAACTTGAATCTTGGACAAACTTGCATGGCTTCAACACTTGATCTTGAAACAAAGTTTCTTGAAGTATTTAAACACATCCTAGATCTACCCAAATACAAGTAAAGTGCGTTTTGTCAAAGGATTAGCCAATTACATAAAGTAGTAACATATGCTCCTAACAAGTGAATCACATATGTCGTAACAATCTCCCCCTTTGGCAATCAGTGACAAAACCACAACAAACAAATGAACATATGAGAGAAATCATAAATCACTCAACTCATATTTACTTGTTGAATACAATAAAATTTATCCTAACACAAACTCTTGAAAAACTTTGCAAGAAGAGAGTGTCTGGCAAATAGACTTTGACAACCTGTATTTCTGAAACATTTTAAACAAAACTCATTAAAGCATCTTTGTGTGAAACAGAAATAATAGATTGCATACAAGTAATAAGAAGCATGTGCATAAAGAGAGAAAAGAAACAACACATGTAAGAGTAGGTGAAAGAAACATACATCAACATATAAAGAAAATAAGTACAATGTATGTCAATAATGGTCACAAGACCCAATATACAAGAAATAAATGTATCTAAAGTAGAGAAAAGAAAAAGATACAAGTAATCCTCACTACATCCCTCAAGATATCAACACTCCCCCTAACAAAAATGTCCTATACTAACTCTCCCCCTAAGAATGACTACTTTTATATCCAAAACTACTCCCCCTTTTTGTCACAAGTGACAAAGGGTAAGATTGTCAAGTAGACATCTCATCGGTAGAGCTAACATCTCTATCATCATCATCAGAAGCATCATTGTCATCACCATCATCATTATCATCCTTAGCCTCAGAATCAAAAGCCATTGGAGGAAATAGAGGAGAAGCCTCAAAAGCGAAGACACCCATGATCACCTGCCGCCATGCAATATAGCCGACACGAACGTTCACCTGATACAGCTCTGTAGAGAGTGTATCAAGACAAGCATCCATGCGTTGTAGCTGGGCCATGATGTCTCCAAGTGACACATCGCTCGTAGAAAAGGAGGGAGCGGATGTGGATGGAGCAGAATGAGATGGAGCCCAACGAGAGGGAGGAGCTGCTGAATCTGATTGTTGTGACCTAAACTACACCTCGCTATGTTTAACGATAGTGGCGTCTATGGCACACATGACAGAGAAGTGATCGGAAGAGGGAAAATGAACAGAAAAATGGCTTAAAATTCGCGTGATAGCTGAAGGGAAAATGAGCTTATCACGAGTAGCCATATCCCTAAACACATCTATAATAGAAAGAATAAAATGTGAAGGAAAATCTATAGTGAGGTGCTCTAACAAAGAAAGCAAAAATCGAGCATGAGGCTTTGTAATGGAGTTATAGTGAGAGAGTGGGTGCAAAACAAAAGTCATCACCATGTTTATGAATCTAGGACCTTTAGCAAAGGGCTTACATAGTGTAAACTGACAATCACCCCAAACAGAAGGGCGTTCACAAAAAGTAGACATCATCTCGTCTTTGGACACAGTCCTAAGAAGCTCACAATCGAGGTAGTCAGGATGCTCTACCCTCAGGACACAGAGCACATCCGTAACAAGCTGCGGTGTGACAGCAATGTGCATACCTCGAATGCGAGTACGAAAGAGAGGTACTGAAGAATCAATTCCATGCATGTTGGAGTAAAACTCTTGGATCATCACGGAAGGACATGTGACCGAGACATCACACAGTGACTCCCAACCTCAACTGTGAATGACATCAAGTAGGTCAGTGTCGGCGAAGTCCGCCAAAATGACTCGGCATTCCGAATGAACACCTTGTCGAGAAAAGTTCTCTGAGAAGTCCTTTCGGGCATCCCTATCACGGAGCCGAATATGAGAAGGAGTAGGATCAGACGAAGATGATGCCCTAGAACGAAGAGGGTTCCGAGACGGAGCTGACTTACGTTTAGGTACCACAAACATAACTAACGTAAACAGAAAAGAGAGGGAGAGAGAAAGACAATCAAAAAAGTCCCAAGCAATTCAAATATATCAAAATATATTGAAAAGAGAGTACGTGCATGGGAAATGCATGAACATGTGACATGCAATATAAAATTCAACATGGGCTCAGCCTAATCCAATCCTACCAGCACACAGACAATTTGCACACATCTAAATGCATGATAATATAGTTATAATGCTAATGTGATGCAATGCATGAGATTTTAAACTCATTTAAGTGAAAACCCATCCCAAAATTTCAACAATAACTCATCAATTTTGAAAATCCCAAAATTTTTCAAAAACCCCAAAACCTAGGTTTCAAAACATGAAATGCATGTAAATGAGAGAAAATAGACATACCAAGTGAAGAGAAAACCTTGAAAAAGCCTAAAAATCACTTGGAAAAGAGGTTTGGAGTGAGAGAGAGTGATTTGGGAGGTGAGAAGACAAATCTATCGAGAGAGAGATTAAGAGAAATGAAGTCCGGATTGCACAGAACCTATATATAGAACCTTAGTAAATCTCGACAGATAGAGGTGTCGAGAGGTATCGAGACATTTGTCGAGAAAGGTGTTGAGAAAACAAAACGTCGACAGATGCATCTGTCTAGGAACACATCAACAAAAGGCTAAAAGAATCTCGATCGATCCACCAGGTGTCGCTATCGAGGGAACAGAAGTTTTCTCGATCAATCCACCAGCTTTCGAGGAAGTGTCAAGATTGCGATAAGAAACAGCTTAAGAGTTCGACAGACAACCAGGTGTTGAGGAGGTGTCAAGATTGCTTAAAAACAGTTTTTCAAGAAGGGAAAAACACAGATATGAAATGCAATCAAGCATGCAACTCAACCAAGGATCCAAGCTACATTTTAAGCTCTCAAAATCAACTTTTAACAACAATTTTAAGCACAAAGATCCCAAAAACACACACACACTAAACAAGTCTAACCAATTTTATATTTCAAAAATAAGTCAAGACAGTTTAATGAGCATATATTAACACATGTAAACCTTGTGATGGCCAAATCACATTGTACCTGCACATGTATCAAGAGTAGCAAAGAATATTACATGTTTTGTGTGAAAAACATCGCAAGATTACATAAGTGTATACATGTTATGACAATTTGAGATATGAGAAAATCACTTTAACTCACACACAATCATAATTGTTTGATGGGGACTATCATCTTCGAGGTACGTCCTATAACTCCCACATCTACTAGAATACACGCTTGTAATCATATAAAGCATTTTTTTTTTTTAATCTTTTTGCTTTTTTTTTTCTTTACATATTTTTCTTTTTAAGCAAATCATGCATGGGCATATAAGAGATAGAAAAGAAATATCCAATTATGTTAAGCATTTGACATTCCAATTTTGCTATGTCGAAGCACACAAATGTCATTGACATTGCACTTTTGCGATGCCGAAGCATACAAATGTCATTTCATGATTGGCGGGCAACAGTGGTGAGATGGTTATTTATGCATTTCTCTTAGAATTTTCTAGTCCTTCCAGTCAAAAAGAGTGATACGAGTGTTAAGTACAAGAGATAACTTAATTTTACTTATCACAAACAAGAGCCATAAAGCTCACTTGCTTAGTTGTGCATAGAGATACTCATCTAAGTCACAAAAGATACAAAGTTTAGAAAATTTTGTTTCAATGGCCATCCAAGGTACACAAGTACCAATGTACACAAAACACACTGTTTTTTGTATTTTTTTGATTTTTCAAAAAAAAAATTATTTTTTTATTTCAAAAATAAAATAAACAAAACTGAAAGCAAACAAAAGCATGTTAAACAAAGCAAAGCATAAAACTAGACTGATTCAAAATAAAAGCAAAACACATAAGTTATTCAAAACCAAAAAAAAAAAAAAAACACGATAAAGAGAGAGAAGAAAGTGATAGAATCACTTGGAGCCCTTTTCCTTCCACACCTTGGAGAAACCTTTCCGTTTAGCAAATCCTTGAATCGGTGGTGAGGGAGAAGAATTGAAACCGTTCAAGTTCGAAAGGAACATGAGGGCTTTGAAAAGATCTCCAAGAGGAGCAAGAGAGGATTGAAGCTGATTCTGTCTTCCAGATGCTATCATGTCGTTGCTCTGTTGAGTGGCTAACCACTTATAGCAATTTGGTCGAGTATGACCGACTACTCCACAATGATGACAAAGATGCTGCTTCTTATGTTCAGGCTTTTGAGAGTTAGCCTTCTTAACCCTAGGGTTTTTAACTTCTTTCTTCTCCTGCTTAGGGGGTGCTCCTAAGATAGATTTACCATTGTCTATGTTCTCACTAGCTAAATCAGTTTTAACATCCTTATTCTCAATTTCAACATTATTAGCAAGAGGAACAAAAATGGTAGAACTAGTAGAAGCAATATTAGAAGAAGAGAGACCATACCCTAAACCTGTTCAATCTGAAGCAGATTTCTGAATGCTGAGCATCTCGTCGAGCTTCGCACTTGAAGTCCTTTCCAGCTGATCTCTGACTTGGAACAGTTCTGCCTCAAGCTTCTTAATCTTCTCAGCCAAGAAGTTGTTCTCAAACCTCAGTGCTCTAATATTCTGATTAGATTCATCAAACTTTGTGGAAAGCTCTTCACGCTCAAGCTCCACATCACTAAGCTTCTTGGTGGTCAACCTATACAACTTCTCATGCTTTTCTGAGACCTTGTACAACTTTGCATAGGTTGTGTGGATGTCATCTTGCTCATCCATCTTCTCAAACTTGGACTCCACCAATTCCTCTTCTTCATCCACATCTTCAACAATCCCCTCAGTAGGATTAACAGTGGCAGTGAAGGCATTCAAGATTCCATCATCCTCATTGTCGGAATCATCTTTAGGCTCGATGTCACTCAAAGTAGCAGCAAGTGCCTTGCTCTTCCCAATGCTTTTAAGATATGTAGGACACTCCTATTTCATGTGACTAAAGCCTTGACACCCAAATCAATTAGGTCCTGCGGGAACAGTGTACTAACCGCCATCCCTAGCATCCTTCTTCCCTTTGTCTTAGCTCTTGAACTGTGAAGAATTGGATTGCCTACGGCCCTTGTCGAAGCCTTTCCCATTGGCATTCTTCATGAACTTCTTGAATTGCCTTGTAATGTAGGACTTCATCTTAGAATCCTCATCATCTAAAGACTCATCAGTGTCATTGCTCTTGGCCTTACTTGACTTGTCAATTCTTGATAACCCTAGCTCGTAAGTCTGCAAATTACCAACCAGCTCTATCAAATAAATCTTGTCAATATCCTTTGATTCCTTAATTGCCGTAATCTTGGCATGGAATCTCTTGGGTAGAGATCTGAGCACTTTCCTCACAATCTTGGGTTCAGGAATGGTTTCCCCAAAATTGAAGGCTGAGTTCACTATGTCCTTGAGCTTGGCATAGAACACATCGAACAACTCATCCTCCTCCATCTTGATTTCTTCAAAGCTTGTAGTGAGCTTCTGAAGTTTTGAATCTTTGACAGCCTTGGTTCCTTCATAAATTGTCTGGAGAATGATCCATGCTTCCTTAGCAGTTTTAGTAGAGGATATCTTCTTGAACTCCTCATTAGTGACCGCAATAAATAAAGCATTCAATACCCTACTGTGAAGTTTGCCGCCTTGATCTTTTCATCATCCCCATCGGCCGGCGCTTCCTTCGGCTTGGTCCAGCCTATCTTAACAACTTGCTACACAAAATTTCTGATTTTATAAACCTCAACAGATAGCAAGGTGTTGTGAAGCTATCGAAAAGGTGTCGAGCTTTAATGATTTAGCACTTCTTTAGCTTGTTTCTTGGACAGACTTGATGACTTCAACAATTGATCTTGAAACCTTGTTTCTTGAAGTATTAAAAACACCTAGAACTACCTAATTACAAGTTGAGTGCGTTTTATCAAAGGATTAGCCAATTACATAAAAGAATGGCATATGTTCTTAACAAGTGAACCACATATGTCCTAACAATCTCCCCCTTTGACAATCCGTGACAAAACCACAACAAACAAATGAAAATATTAGAGAAGTCATAAATCACTCAACTCATATTCACTTGTTGAATACAATAAAATCTATCCTAACACAAACTCTTGAAAAACTTTGCAAGAAAAGAGTATATGACAAGTAGACTTTGACAACCTGTATTTCTGAAACACTTTAAATAAAACTCATCAAGGCATCTTAGTGTGAAATAGAAATAATAGATTGCATACAAGTATAAGAAACATGTGTATAAAGATAGAAAAGAAACAACACATGTAGAGGTAGGTGAAAGAAACATACATTCACATATAGAGAAAATAAGTACAATGTATGTAAAAACTGGACATAAGACCTAATGTACAAGAATAATGTATCTATAAAGTAGAAAAAAAACAAGATACATCAAATTCTCACTACATCCCTCATATCAGCACTCCCCCCTAACAAAAATGTCATGCACTAACTCTCCCCCTAAGAATGACTACTCTTAGTATCCAAAACTACTCTCCCTTTTTGTCACGAGTGACAAAGGGTAAGAGTGTCGAGTAGACATATCATCAGTGGAGCTAGCATCTCCATCATCATCCAAAGCGTCATCGTCATCACCATCATCATCATCATCCTCAGCATTAGAATCAGAAGCCACTAGAGGAGGTGGTGAAGGAGAAGCCTTGGGAGCAAAGCCACCCATAGTCGCCTGCCGTCATACAATACGACCGACATGAACGTTCACCTAATACAACTCAGTAGAGAGTGTATCAAGGCGAGCATCCATGCGCTGTAGCTGCACCATGATGTCTCCAAGGGATACATCGCCCATTGATGTGGAGGGAACAGATGTGGATGGAGCTGAACGAGATGGAGCCGAACGGGAGGGAGGAGTGGAATCCGGCTGTCGCGACCTAAACTGCGCCTCACTACATTTTATGGTAGCGTCGTCTATGGCACAAATGTGTGTGAAGTGGTCAGACACAGGAAAAGGGACAGAAAAATGGCGTAAGATCCTCGTGATAGAGGAAGGAAAGATGAGCTTATCACGGGACATCGAATCTAAATGAACATCTATGATAGAGAGAATGAAATGAGAAGGAAAGTCTACAGTAAAATGCTCAAGAAGAGACAACAAAAACCGAGCACGAGGCTCTATGATGGAGTTGTAGTGAGAGAGAGGATGGAGTACAAAGGTCATCACCATGTTCATGAAGCGAGGGCCTTTAGCAAAAGCCTTACATGGTGTATACTGATGCTCACCCCAGTCAACAGAGCACTCACAAAAGGCAGCCATGAGCTCATCTTTGGACACAGTCCGCAGACGCTCACAACTAGGATAGTCAGGAAACTCTATCCTAGGAACCCGAAGCACATCTGCAACAAGCTGCGGTGTGACATGAATGCGCATACCTCGAATGCGAGTGAAGAAAATAGGTACTGAAAGATCAATCCCGTGCATGTTGGAGTAAAACTCCTGAATAAGCACGAGAGGACATGTGATAGGGATGTCACACAATGACTCCCATTCCCGACTGTGAATGACATAGGGAAGGTCAGTGTTGGCGAAGTCCGCCAAAATGACTTGGCATTCCGAATGAACACCTCATCTAAAGAAGTTCTCCGAGAAGGCCTTACGAGCATCCTCATCACGGAACCGAATGTTAGAAGGAGTAGGATCAGAAGATGAAGATGTCCTAGAATGCAGAGGGTTCTGGGACGGAGCAGACTTACGTTTGGGTGCCATAGACACAACTAACGTAAATAGAAAGAGAGGGAGAGAAAGAAAGACAATCAGAAAAGTCACAAACAATTCAAATATATCAAATATATTGAAAAAAGAGTACGTAAGCATGGGAAATGCATGAACATGTGACATGCAAAAGAAATACATCATGGGCTTAGCCCAATCCAATCCTACCAGCACACAAGCAGATTACACACATCTAAATGCATAAAAATACTGTTATAATGCTAATGTGATGCAGTGCATGAGATTTTAAACACATGTAAGTGAAAACCCATCCCAAAATTTCAATAAACACTCATCAATTTTGAAAAGCCCCAAAACTTTTCAAAAACCCCAAAACCTAGGTTTCAAAACATGAAATGCATGAAGAATGAAGAGATTATAAGCTTACCAAGCGTAGGAAAACTTGAAGAAGCTTGAAGAAACCTTGAGGAACAAGATTGGAGTGAGATGAGAGTGTTTGGGAGAGAAAAACAGAGAGCTATCAAGAGAGAGATCGAGAGAAATGAGATGCGGATCGCACGAGGGGTTTAAATAGAAACCTCAGTAAATCTCGACAGATGAGGTATCGAGAGGTGTTGAGAAATCTGTCGAGGAAGGTATCGAGAAAATGAACGTCGACAACTACAGGTGTCGAGAAGGTATCGAGGAATAAACATCAGAACCAAGAACAGAAGCTCGATCGATCGACCAGGTATCGAGAAGCTATCGAGAAGACAGGAGATTTCTCGATCGATCCACCAGGTGCCAAGGAAGTGTCGAGATTGTGATATGAAAAAGCTTGAGAAGCTCGACAGATAGCTACGTATCGAGGAGGTATCGAGCCAGCTTTCAAAAACAGTTTTTCAAGAAGTGAAAAACACAGACATGAATGCAATCCAACATGCAACTTAACCAATAATCCAATCAACATATTAAGCTCTCAAAATCATCTCTCAACAAAAAAATTTTAAGGACATGGATCCCAAAAACACACACACACACACTAAACAAGTCTAACCAATTTTATATTTCAAAAACAAGTCAAGACAGTTTAGTGAGCATACATAAGCACATGTAAACCTACTGATGGCCAAATCATATTGTACCTGCACATGTATCAAGAGTAGTAAAGAATATTGCATGTTGTGTGTGAAAAAACATCGCAAGATTGCATAAATGTATACATGTTATAACGATTTAAGATATGAGAAAATCACTTTAACTCACACACAATCATAATTGTTTGATGGGGACTATCACCTTCGAGATACATCTTATAACTCCCACATCTCCTAGAAAACACACTTGCAATCATATTTAAAGCATTTTTTTTTCTTTTTATTTTCTTTGCATATTTTCTTTTAAGCATATCATGCATAAGCATATCATGCATGGGCATATAAGAAAGAGAAAAGAAATACCCAACATGTTAAGCATTGACATTGCACTTTTGCTATGCCAAAGCATGCGGATGTCTTTGACACTGCACTTTTACTATGCCGAAACATATAGGTATCATATTATGATTGAGGGGCAACAGTGGTGAGATGGTCATTTATGTCTTTCTCTTAGGATTTTATAGTTCTACCCGTCAAAAAGAGTGATATGAGTGTTAAATCTAAGAGATAACTTAATCTTACTCATCACAAACAAGAGCCACAAAGCTCACTTGCTTAGTTGTGCATAAAAATGCTCATCTAAACTACAGAAGATACAAAGTTTATAAAACTTTGTTTCAATGGCCATCCAAGATACACAAGTACCAATGTACACAAAACACACACTGTTTTTGTATTTTTCTGATTTTTCAATTTTTTTTATATCAAAAACAAAATAAACAAAACTGAAAATAAGCAAACAAAACATGTTACCAAAGCAAAGCATAAAACTAGATGCAAATGCATGAGGGAGAAGGACGAGAGAAGGAGATCAATCCATGGAGATGACACCAATGTTTTGACAAAGGAACTCAAAACGTTTGCTGTCAAGAGGTTTGGTGAACAAGTCAGCCTTTTGATCATCAGTATGGATAAACTCAAGAGTGAGAGTGCCATCTTCGACAAGCTCCCTAATGAAGTGATGTTGAATCTCTATGTGTTTGGTTTGAGAATGTTGAACTGGGTTCTTAGAGATGTTGATGGCACTAGTATTGTCACAGTAAATAGTGAGATGCTCTTGACAAATACCATAATCATGAAGGAGTTTTTGCATCCAGAGGAGTTGGGTGTAACAGCTATCGGCAGCAATGTACTCAACTTCTACAGTGGATAAGGAGATGGAGTTCTGCTTTTTGCTCATCTAGGAGACAAGATTGTTACCCACATAAAAACAACCCCTCGAAGTACTCTTTCTATCATCAGCATTGCCAGCCCAATCAACATCAAAGTACCCAGCTAGGACATCATTTGTGTCATTACTATACCACATACCAAAGTCAGCAGTGGTTTTGACATACTTTATAATTCTTTTTAAAGCAGTCATGTGTGATTCTTTGGGGTTAGCCTGATATCTAGCACACACTCCAACACTGTAACTAATGTCAGGTCTACTAGTAGTAAGGTAAAGAAGACTACCTATCATGCTTCTATAAAGAGAATGATCAACACTCTTGCCTAACAAGTCTACAGTAGACCAAAGATGATATCATCAACATAGACTTGTGCAACAATCAACTCGCCATCTTCCTTCTTGATGAAGAGTGTTTGATTAGCCTTTCCTCTTGTGAATCCATGTAACACCAGATATTGTGTAAGTCTATCATACCAAGCTCTAGGGGCTTGCTTCAACCCATAAAGTGCCTTCTTAAGGTACAGCACATGATCTGTAAAGTGTGGATCAATGAATCCTTTTGGTTGAGCCACATAAACATCCTCTTTAAGTAGCCCATTCAAGAAAGCAGTCTTTACATCCATCTGATAAAGTTTGAATTTCAGATGACATGGTAGGGCAAGGAGAATTCTGATGGAATCCATTCGGGCAGCTAGGGCAAATGTTTCATCATAGTCTACTCCTATTTGTGAGTATCCTTGAGCTACAAGTCAAGCCTTGTTGCGAATCACATTGCCTTTTTCATCAATCTTATTGCAGAATATCCACTTTGTACTGATGATGTGCTCACCCTCCGGTCTAGGTACTAGAGTCCAAACATCATTCCTCTGAAACTGAAGCAGTTCATCATGCATTGCTTCGACCCAACTTTCATCTTGTAGTGCTTCCTCAACTTTCTTGGGTTCAACCTGTGACAAGTAGCAAGAATAAGACACAAAGTTAGCAACCCATTTATCAACTGTACGTTTCCTTAATGTGAGTTCATTCATGTTTCCCACAATAACTTCTGGAGGATGATTTAATTTGATCCTAGAGGAAGGTCTTTTCTCTTCATGAGATTCAGAATCTGGTGACGTGGGTATGTTTGCATAGTCTTCCACAACACTAGGAGTACCGGGAGTACTTGGAGATGCAGGTTCTTGTTCAACAATGTCTTGAACTTCCCTAGGCTCAGGAGGAAGAATTTCTTTGGGGAGTTCCTCAATGCCTTTCTCAGAACTGGAATCTGAAGACTCATCAATGACGACATTTACCGTCTCCATTACCTTCATAGTTCTTTTGTTGTATACCCGATAAGCCTTGCTTGTAGAAGAGTAACCCAGAAATATGCCTTCATCGCTCCGAGAGTCAAACTTTCCCACATTCTCTCTATCCTTGAGAATGAAACAAGTACTTCCAAAGATTTTGAAATACTTCACATTTGGCTTCCTTCCTTTCCATAACTTATAGGGAGTCTTTTTGGTACCGGGTCTGAAGTACACTCTATTAACCGTATGACATGCAGTGTTCACGGCTTCTCCCCACAAGTTTCTAGCCACATCTTTGTTATTCAACATGGCTCTAGCCATCTCTTGAATAACCCTATTCTTCCTTTCTAACACCATTCTGCTGAGGCGTAATAGGAGCAGAGAATTCTTGAGATATACCTGATCTTGTGCAGAAGGACTCCATATTTGAGTTCTCGAATTCTTTACCATGATCACTTCGAAATCGATCAATCTTTAGGCTCTTTTCAATCTGCAGTCTTGTGCACAAAGCCTCAACGTGCTCAGGAGCATCAGACTTGGATCGTAGTAGAATGACCCAAATGTATCTAGTGAAGTCGTCTACCATAACCATGACGTATCTCTTACCACCAAGAGACTTGGTTCTGGTTGGACCTATAAGATCTAAATGTAGAAGCTCCAATGGCCTAGATGTAGCTGATGTCTGAGTACCCGGATGCTTAGCTTTCATCTGTTTTCCAAGCTGACATGGTCCACACACCACATTGCTCATTCTACTAAGCTTTGGTATCCCCAAGACTGATTCATGCTTAGATACAATAGAAAGATGCTTGTAACTAGCATGTCCCATTCGTTGATGCCATAGATCTTCATTAGGCAAATGAATGCTATTACACACAATAACAGCACCAAGAACCAATCCATAACAGTTGTCTAAAGTGTGAACACCACTAATGAGCTTCTTTCCAGACTCATCCATGACAAGACACTTTCCCTTTGAGAATAGTACCATGAAGTCTTTATCACATATCTGACTTATGCTCAACAGGTTCACCCTTAGACCTTCTACATAAAGAACATTTGCAATGTCCGGCAGTCCTGGTAGAGATATGATTTCTTTCCCTTTAATCTGTGACTTGCTCCCATCACCAAAAGTGACATTGCCACCTTTCTTAGACTCGAAAACCTTGAAAAGAGATCAGTCTCTAGTCATGTGTCTTGAGCAACCACTGTCAAGGTACCACAAACATGTGTCCACCACTTTGAATGCAGACTTCATCATGAAACACACTTTGTACTTAGATGACAAATTAGTGGGAATGGTACTTTCTTTCAACTACCTTTTATGAGCTAAGCCTTTAACTTTCACTCTTCTTAGACGAACTCATTTGCACATTTTCATTCTAAGACAGTCTAGTTTCTTCTTAGCCAAACTGAGATCTTTTCTAATAGTCATCATAAGAGAATTCAAATAACTTTTAGACTTGTATTTTCTGAGACACTCAAACAAATAGTGATTAGAAAAACAAGATGTATTTGAAAACAAAGATCTCTTCAAGCCGGTTACAGCCATGACAACAGGGGTCAATGGATCAACACAGCAAAGATTAAACCTAATCAGAGTGTGCCTGCTCTGATACCACTGGATAGGCCACAAACGAATTGACCCCTTGTGATGAATTAACCAATTAATTAGCCAAGTGAATTAATTAGGTTTAATTACATGCAATGAGCCTGGTAGCACAAACAAATCACCAAATAACTAAATATGCAGCGGAAATTAAATGACACGGTGATTTGTTTACAAATGGAAAAAACCTAACGGCAAAAACCCCACCGGGTGATTTTCAGGTCACCACTCCCGAAACTCCACTATTATCACAACAAGCGGTTACAAGTAAAGGAATCCCAAGTACCTTACCAACCTATAGTTGAACCTTACCTCAATACCCCATTGGACTTGTTCTATAGTGACAGTTTCCCCTTTCGATGCACGGCTCCCAAGTACGTGACTAACCAATGTGCAGATCCCAGTATGCGACTTCAACACCAACTAGAAAGAGTTGTTGGCTGCAAAGTTCTTCAGTTTATCCACGATGAAGATCAAGAAGATGCTTGGTCACAAAACCCAAAGGTGCACATACACAACAACTTCTTCAGAAGAGATGAACTAGGGTAAGAACTTCGTCTCCGGTCACAATTTGCTTGAACAGAGTTTGCTCAATGCTTATGCAACTTGTGTACCTTTTAACGGCCCTTAAAACAATCTTTTTATATGTCTAGGTTAGGAGAAAAGAAGGCCCAAAGACACATTCATGGATCCCAAGAAATTAGATCAGAATTTTTGATTTTATAAATCTCGACAGATAGCAAGGTGTCGAGAAGCTATCGAGAAGGTGTCGAGCTTTAATGATTCAGCACTTCTTCAGCTTGTTTCTTGGACAGACTTGATGACTTCAATACTTGATCTTGAAACCTTGTTTCTTGAAGTATTAAAAACACCTAGAACTACCCAATTACAAGTTGAGTGCGTTTTGTCAAAGAATTAGCCAATTACATAAAAGAATGACATATGTTCTTAACAAGTGAACCACATATGTCCTAACACTTTCCAGTATACATAGTTAGTACCATCAAATAAAGGAGGTATAATTAAAGATGTCCTCTATCCATGACAAACAAGGGTAAATGGATCAACACAACAAAGATTAACCCTAATCAGATTATGCCTGCTCTGATATCACTTGATAGGCCAAAAAAAAAAATTGACCCATTGTGATGAATTAATTGATTAATTAGCCAAGTTTAATTAATTAATCAAATTAACATGCAAACGCGTGGTAGCACAAACAAATCACCAATTAAACTAAGTATGCAGCAGAAAATAAATTGACACGGTGATTTATTTACGAATGGGGAAAACCAACGCGGCAAAAACCCCACCAGGTTATTTTAAGGTCACCACTCCCTAAACTCCACTATTATCACAACAAGCGGTTATAAGTAAAGGAATCTCAGTACTTTATACTAACCTACAGTTGAACCCTTACCCCAATACCCAATTGGACTTGTTCTGTAGTAAAAATTTCTCATTTTAAATGCATAGCTCCTAGTATGTGACTAACCAATTGCGCGGATCCCAGTACGCAACTTCAATCACCAACTAAAGAAGGTTGTTGGCTGCAAAGTTCTTCAGTTCATCCACGATGAAGATTAAGAAGATGCTTGATTACAAAACCCTATGGTGCACAAACACAAGAACTTCTACAAGAATGATGAACTAAGGTGAAACTCTGTTTCCGGTCACAATTTGCTTGAACAAACTTTGCTCAACACTTGTGCAACTTGTGTCATCTTTGACGGCCCTTAAAATAATCCTTTTATATGTCTAGGATTATGAGAAAAGAAAGCTCAAACACATAATCACGTATTAGAGTCAAAATGGATCTGAAATTCTATTTTTCATAAACCTTGACAGATGCCTATCTATCGAGATGCTGTCGAGCAGCTGTCGAGCCACGGGGCTGGAATAGCTTCTTAAGCTCGATAGATGGCTAGTTGTCAAGCTTTAATGACAGGCACTTTTTAGCTTGAATCTTGGACAGACTTACATGGCTTTAACACTTGATCTTGAAACAAAGTTTCTTGAAGTATTTAAACACATCCTAGATCTACCCAAATACAAGTAAATTGCGTTTTGTCAAAGGATTAGCCAATTACATAAAGTAGTGACATATGTTCCTAACAAGTGAATCACATATGTCCTAACACTTACCAATAGGTTGCTCGTGAGTTATGTCTCTGCCATAGTTATCCCTATTGTTTCCATTCTTCAACGGCGCTATCCTAACATAGATATTTGTGAGTCCTTGTTATACGTCACCTAATACTCACTAAGTTATTCGTCATTGTTGTGGTGGTGGTTACTGTCTCACCGGTTAGCAATTAGACTATGGTAAGTTAAGGCTTTGATACAAACTGATGTCATGAAAGCCTAAAGAAAGCACACTCGATGCTCTTTTTGATGGGCATAAACTAAACTATTAATTCCTAGTTAGTAAACCTCGAATCCATGAGGGGTTCCTTGAATTCACAAGGTAATAAAAACTGGAATCTACCAGAGAAGAAAATTGACAAAACGTCTTTGTTTATTGATAAAAGTCAAAAAACTAAATTGCTTTTGGAGGTTACAATGCGTTTAAATAGTAAAAAGAAAACTAGGGCGACTAGAAACCCTAAGGCGGCAATGAAAGCATATAAAACCCTAATTTGACTAAACAGTATTGAAAGCACCTAAAAAGAAGGAAATAAATGTCCTAAACCTAAAATAATGAAAATTACATAAAAATGCCAATTATAAAAAATTATAGAAATTAATTTGAATGCACTTGATCTTGACATTTGAGGAATAGTCTTTCTAAATTTTCATCTGGACCCAATCAGCTGCAGCTAAAGGACTGGCAAGGGCTTGGAGGCTATCATTAGGGATGCCAACAATGAGATCTCTGTTGGAGTCTCTGAGGACTTGGAGAATTTCTGTATACGGAGAGTAAATGTGTACCCTTCTAATGTTGTATGCTTTGCAGAGACTTACAACTTCTGAATCAGGTGGCAAATTATTTGAAGTGCCTTGCCCTCCATAGCAAACACATAAGGATTGTGCAAACTCACTGAGAATAGATTCAATGAGTTTCAAATATAGCAACATAATTTTTACAGTTCTAAGTCTATTCCACCTAAAGTTTCAGCTAACATAAAAGATTTGGATTCAAATCCTGCCTATATATAAAAGAAATCTATTGGTGTATAGTATTGATGATAAAGAGCAATGATCATAGAGTGAAGAACATAAATTTCAAATCCTATTGTATCTTTAAAAATAAATTAAAATTAAAAAAAAAAAAAAAAAAAAGAGTATACTCCATATGTACTATTCAGCCTAAGCTTGTATCACGGAACCTAGAGACTTTAGTATGTGTGTGTGTGACAAATAAAAACCTCTATGTTCTGGGCTAGACAACAGCCCAAGAAGTAGCACGATTGCTGCCATAAAGGTTTCTTCCTCATTGCATAAAATGAAGCCATGGAGGAGAGGAAAGTCAATACCAAACACTAGTTTTTCAACTTAGATTACTCTGCAATGCAAGCGGCTTACAGTAGGAATTTAAAGGCCTTACGCCATACTATAATTAATTGTCCTGCTTCCCAGTCAATCACTCCATTGAAATTGAATGTTGCAAAAGTTAAAAAGAGTTTGTCTCTCTTTGGTTTCATGTTGTCTATGTACAAGACTTTTTTAGGATTTCCTGAGTTTTCATTTTCCGCAAACTTGTTGGATAGTCCTTGTAACGCCCCCAAATATTTTTCTTTAAAGCAATTTTCTTTTGAAAGGGAATATTATTTTAATTGGAGTTTATTTTTTTATTTGTGTGTTTAACTATTTTATGGAGGACTTATGAATACTTAAGTGATTTATGGGGCCAAATGAAATATGGGAGGAACCTTAAGGGTGAAGTGGTAATTTACCACAAGATATTTTTGGGACAAAATTGTAATTAAGCCCCTCCCATAAGTCCGCCAACCACCACCCCCCCCAAAAAAAGCCTACACGTTCTCTTCCTCTCCCTTGTCTTCTCTTTCGTATTTTTCTCTCTTCCTGTTTCTCACCGCCCTCCATGGCCAAACTATTGAAGATCCTATATCCTTACCACCACTTCAGATAACCTCCTCAATACCTTGAATCCAACAAGTATGATCTTCCATGAGCTTGGCTACCCTAAAATATGACTTTAATGTGAGTTTTTCCATTGACCCACTTCCTTGATTATTTCGTTTATGGCTCAATGCTTGTGTGGGGTTGATCCAATGGTTGGGAATAACACTTTGGTAGTCTTAACTACGATTTTTGGGGGTGGTTTTGAGGTGTGGGTATGTGATAGTTGGTATTATGGTATTCAACCATGGAGGCTTTTGGCACTTGGTTTATTGGAGGAATGAGGAGCTGACTTTTGTGTGTTTTATAATGATTTTTCTGTTTTGAGTTGAGTTGTTGGAATGATTTTTGTTATGTTTAAGAAGTTGATTTTTGTTATGTGCAAAAAACCGACGAACTGAGAAAACCAGCCAAACCATTGCCAAATTTTCGGTTCAATTTCGGTTCAGTTTGGGTTCGTTTTGAATTTTTAAAATCGAAAATATTCGGTTCAGTTTTCGGTGGTAGATTTGAATGCACCGAACCAATTGAAACCAAGCCGAATCATAATAATATATTTTATATTAAATATATAATATTTGGGCCTCGGGCCTCCTATACATATTTGGCCTATTCATTTTTTTAAAAAACCATTTGTGACTTTCTTTTTTTCTTATATATGATCTGGCTTTTTCTTGTTTTTGTTAGGAATTAATGAATCATAGGAATAGGATGATCCGGCCTTTTGCCCTTTTTCGTGTTATCATTTTATTTTTAGAATAAGTAACTATAATTAAACTAATTACTAATTAGATATCTAATTAACCTAATTTAACTTAATCTAATTTAACTATAAAACAAAAGTTAAAAACCCTACCCACAGCCCACACATTTTTACTCTCACTCTCACTCTCATAGCCTCCATTCTCTAGCCCTACATTCTCACCACTCCACATGCCGCCTCCACATGTCGGCCTTTCTATGCCGGCCTCCACACGCTAGCCTTCCTATGCCAGCATGATCTTTTTGTTCTCACGGTTACCCTCTCTCTCTCTCTCTCTCTTTAATTTCTCCATAATTTCCTCTATCTTTTTTATATTTTGGGTTTGTTTAATAATGAATCAATGCTATTTTTTCAATTTTTATATGCAAATAAAGTTAGGGTTTGAAAAAACCCATGTGCTTGGCTGCTTGTGCTAGTTAGTTTCTTTATTAAAGATTAGATGAGAAGCCATTGGAGATCAGAAGAAGTGCTACCACTCTTTTTTCTTGGATTTAGTTTGCTGGGTTTATATTTTAAGTTTGTTCTTTGTTTCTTTTCTCTAGATTAATTTCTTTAATTTTTTTTCTTTGTTTGCTTTCTAAGAAAATAGATGAGATAAGGAAACCGAAAAAACCCACCAAAACCAACTGAAACTGAAATCCAATCGAAACTGATTGATTTCCAATTACTTCGGTCAGTTTTGGTTGAGAACTTCACAAACCGAAAATTTCAGTTTCGGTTGGCCAACACTTAAAAAACTGACTGAATCGAACTGATTACACCCCTAATGTTAACTATTACTTGCCATAGTGGTTTGAGAATGTGCTTGCGCATGCCAAGTGTTTGGAATATTGCCTCTTTGAGTTTTGGGGTTGGATTGCTTGATTTGTTTTCATGATAATTGTTATATGAGGTTATGGGTTATAATCCTAGTTGTTAATTTGAGCTAACACATGGTTAATAAAGTCTCAATGCTTTTGGTAAAGTGATAGAATTTTAGTATTTTCCTTTTGAGTTAGATGCACTGCAGGATTTTTAATAAATTATAAAAAAATTATTTTGAGCTGAATTTTTTATGGTACATACTATACATATAAGAAATTATCCCTATTTAATTTCAAGTAATTAGATAACTTTTCATAGACCAAACGATTTTTACAAAAGAGCTGACTTGTTGTGTAGTGAATATGAAAGTATGATGAGTATGTTGGGATTTTGTGGAATTTACTTGAAACTTTGTTGAGTGGGTTGGCTTGTAAATTCTTGCATTTTCTTCGACTTGTGTTTTACTTAGTTAATTTTAATAATGGTTTAGTTTAATCTCTTGCAATAGTGTATTAAAATGCTTTGGTTGTGTTATGCTCCTTTGGATCACTTGTATGCTTGTTTGATGTCCCTTGGGAATAGGTGCCTTGGGATAGTCAAGTTAGGCTTTAGGCCCTCAATTTGATTTTAGGGGACCATTCGATTTATGGAGACAAGTTTGAAGGTGCTTTGTGTAAGGCCTTGTTATTGATAGGCTCAATCATTGTGTTACTAGGTTTTGAGATTCTTGGTGATGGACCTAATAATTGGATTGCTTGCTTAGGTGGTGGTGCCCGGTTGAGGTAAAATTGGTTGGCCTTCCGAGGAAGTAGCTTTTTAATGGGATTTTTTGGAACATAGCTATGTTGCATAAACATTGTTTTTGGGTCAAACACATTTTGGAAAATTATTTTTAAAACTATGTTTTTCTAAAAAGTGTTGTAATGTGACCCTACTATATATGATTATATATGAAAGTGCATATTCCTATTGCATATGGGGAATTGCATGATTCGTTAGCATGGAAAAGACTAGCATCTTTGATTAAATTCTTGAGAATGGATTTTATGGATTTATTGCATTACATGCAAAATATAAAGATGCTTTATCTTGACCTATGTTATTTGGGAAGTTAATACAAAATATTTTTGACAAGAAATGAGTTGAAGGCTTTGAGAACCTTGTGAATATCTTGGGCATCCAAATATTTTATGAAACTACTTGGAAGTGAATTACGTATTTTGAATTAAAGGTAATTTGTGAGCTCTTTATGTTCTACCCATGTGCTGTGGCATGTGATTACTTGGTGAAACCTAGCTAGATACTATAGCCTGTGTGACATTGGTATCTTAGCACCCGTCTTTGTGATGGTTATTGAGTTTCGTCTTTGTGACAGCGATGAGTTCCGTCTTTGTGACGGTATATGAATTCCGTCTTTGTGACGGTATATTAGTTCTGTCTTTGTGATGGTATATTAGTTCTATCTTTGTGACGGCGATGAGTTTCGTCTTTGTGACGGCATATAGTTCCGGCTGTGTGTCGGTGATGAGTTCCATCTTTGTGTCGGCGTTGAGTTCCGTCTTTGTGACGACAATGTCATGTGGCCTTGGGTTGGATTTTTAGGTTATGGAATGGTGTATTGGTAGCTCACAGTAAATAGTACGTAGTTTCATGTTGAAATATATTGAGAAAGCTTGGTGCTACATTGTTTAAATCATTCTTGTTATTTTACCAATGAAAATGGATTTGCTGGATTTTCATGGAAATTCCCAAATTATAACATGTTCTGTAAAATGCTCATTATCATGAAACTAGCATTTCCCTCACCCCTATTAATTATGCTACTTACTGGGCTTTAGCTCATCCTAATCTCCAACATTTTTACAGATAAATTAGATACACATTGGGTATGAAGCTTAATTTATTGGTGGTGATTGAAGTGCTATGTTAACTAGGAGACTTGGGCCATAAATGGTTGGTGACTCAATCTTGCAAAGTTTAGTGAGGTCATAATTAATTCGATTGGAGGTTGGGTACTTGAGGTTTGTTAGCCTTAGGCATGGTAGGCCTAGCTTCAATGCTGAGGTTGTGTATTGTAGAAGGAATTATGGTTTTGTGTTATCCATTTGGAGCTTGGAAATATATTCATGTATTATTTGGAGACACATGATTTAAGTTATTGTTTGTAAATGTGTTATAGAGCTCTGACTTCTAATATAGAGATTTTAGTATGATTATTTATTCTTATCATGTTAAGGAGAAGAAAAGGAAAAAAAAAAAAAAAAAAATCTCTTACATTCTCGCTTTTAATGGTTTTTCTCTCACACTTTGAACCCTTTATGGTTTGGGGGGTGACAGTCCTAGTACTAATTTGGAGCCATCCGGTTTACTGCCTAACATGAACAAATGATCTAGAATTATTGGCCTGAGATGTGAAATCTAGAAGTTCAACCCTATTTAGTGGCTTAGCTTCAGTGGATGATCTATAACTATAAGTCAACAAATAGGACTTGACAATTCTTACTTTTTCTTGCATGTGGTAAGTTAAAGTGTGGAGCTTCAACTTGAAAACAACAAGGTATGTATGTAATTATGCTGCCTTTAGCTCTGTTTACAGTTTAAGTTAATGTTATTAGGTTGAAAATGCAGGCTGATGAAGTAATTTATTCCATGGAGTTGATATGTTTTTGACTTCAAGAGCAAAGGATGTATCATAGTTCATTGTCGAACTTCTTATGTTTGTGCACAAGTTGCCAAATTTAGAAATACATTATGTTGGCTCAACACCAAAAATATTGGTGTCAGAGGTCCGGTCACCAGACTCTTGGAACCTGCAGTCAAAGTAATGGCTCTGGCGACCAGACTGTCGATGATCGCCGTCTAAGCGGTATCTCTAGTGATCAGACCGACAAAACTGGTTGACAAAACGATGTCCTTGGTTATTGGACCTTGGCACCGGTTTTAGTGCAATGTCTCTTGCCACCAAATTGCTAGCATCGATCTCTGATGAGGCATCTCTTGGCACTAGAATGCCAGCACCAGTTATTGGAGCGAATTCTCCCCGACATTGGACTAACGGCACCAGTCGTCGGAGCAAAGACTTCAGGCACTGGACTAACAACACTAGTCGCTGGAGCAGAGGCTCTAGCCATCGAACCGCTATCACTAGTCACTGTTGTGGAGTCTTTGGCCACTAGACCATTGACACTGGGCACTAGAGCAGTGTCTTCGGCCATCAGGTGTGGTGACCTAGTGACCAGATGGAGGAAAGGAAGCCATTGTGTGTTTTTGAAAAATGTTTTGCCAAATTTTTAAAGGTAAAATTTTTTACAACTTTTTATAAAAAATTTTACAGTTAACATAAAATATTTTATAAATTCAACTATATTTTACTCAGATATTTCAAAAAATATTCTACTTCAAAATAAACAGAGTTTTAGATTTCATATTTCATAAAGGCAAAGGATATTATGAAAGCAATACAGTAATTTGTTATCATGTCACAAACACAGCCATCACGACAGAGAACGTAAAATACAGCCATTTGAAGTACATAAACACTAGCTACTAAAGAATTTGGAAAAAGTCCATTCAAATCCAATTATTATGCCATATACCGTAGTCTAGAGAAACTTGTATTTGCCATTTTTGATGTGTGGGTTTATAATTATGACTGTACAAATACAACTAGCAATTGCTAACGTTCCTTTTCTTTCATTTATTTAATTGGCCAAAAAAGAGAGGATTACGGTGAAAATAAATCCGGTTGTTTGTTTGTTTGTTTTAAGCAATAGAAGAAAAATGAAAGAGATTGTTGAAGGTCCTGTTCTTCACTCTTTGTTTGTTGTAATTTTGTTTGTGTTCTTTTATCAATTTTATTCAGTTGTAATGTCGGATTCCTTTTCACTGGTTTTATATGGAAATGAGGCGCATTATATATTTGTTAAGATGATACTTCTTGAGTATAGATCACATGGACTGAATCTGTTTTTTGTTATTTCATCTCATGTTTGCTTTATGCAGTTAGAGGACAATGAGGGTGAAGGAGAGGTTTGAGTAATCTGATGAGAGAGCGAGAGGGAGTTAGGGATTTAAGATTTTCCCCCAAACTTTAACCAGCGTGGGAACATAAATTTGGGTTAAAAAAAAAAAAAATCTGACATGATTGTATAATTGGCAGTTGATGTGAGAAAAAAATAATATTTCATTTAGCCGTTAGCCGCATCAATATTTTTCATTAAACACTTAACGGCAGGAACCAAATTGATACGACACGCACTAAAAATGTTAGAGATCAAATTAACACAATTAAAAAGTTAATAACCAAATTAGAAAATGGTGTTAAGAATAGAGACCAACTTTGTAGTTTACCCTACAAAGTAAAAGAAAAATATATATAAATTAATATTATATTACTTAATATATCAATTAAATACTTGTTTTATGGTTAAATTATTTAAGTTTTTTATTTATTTATCTCTCAGTAACGATATGAATAAGATTGAAACAAAATTTTTAATTGAACATTACTCATGTTGGGAATTTTAAAATTTTCAATCAATTGTTTTCGCAATATATTGTCTTGAAGGGAAACTAGCGTATTACACATTGCGAAGATAATCCTAATTAAATAAATATAAATAAAATTATGTGAACTTAATTGGACTACTCAGCTAAATGAGTGATTATCCCTATGTTTTTTTTTTTTTTATGGGAGATTATCCCTATGTTTAGTTTGAGGGCAGAGAATAGAAGAGAAGTGAAAAAGAATAGTGGGAAGGGAAAAATGAGGACCCAAATGATATGTTTTTCCATCAAATTTACTTCATTTCCTTTTCTCTCATGCTATCCAAACAGCAAAAATTTCTCTTCATTTCCATCTTTTTCCCCTCAAAAGAAAACATAGTGTACCTATTGAACACGACTTCTCCCTTGACTGTTTGGAACAACTACCTTGTGAAAGTCGTACTTAATCCTACTGACAGAAAAGAAAATAAGGAAATAGCCGTACTGATCTTGAGTCAATCATTTTGAAGAAAAACTCTCATGTTTAAAACTTCACTCTTGTTTGAAAATGAAAATTCAGTTTTTAGATTTTTTTTATTCCACTTTGTTTCCCGTCAAAAGTATGTCACTCATTGGTATGATTTTTTCTCCTATTTTAAACTTTGATTAAGAGTATTCGGATCAATCCATTTAAAGTTTTTCATCTATTTTAGCATAATAATCCATTTTTTCCATTTTACACAATCACTTTACAAAAACACTCTCATTAGCTTATCTATTATATACACTATTTTATTTAAATAATATTTTTCCTCACTTTTTTAACTATTTTACACCTACCCCCACCTAAGACTCTTTCTCCTTTTTTTTTTCTCTGAACACACATACTCTTTTTCTTCTTCTTTTCCTTATCCCTATTAATTTTCCCTGTACGTGCCTCTTTTTCTTCTCCTTCCTTCTTCTTCTTCTTCTTTTGCAATTTGGGTTTGATTATAGATGATGATTTTGGGTTTGCAATTTGGGTTTGATTATGGACAGTGATTTTAGGCAGAGAAAATGGTGATTTTGGACGGATTTGCAGTTGTTGCTTCTTCTACGGCATCTTCTTCTTCTCCTTCTTCTTTTGTAACTTGGGTTTGATTATTTATATGAATTTGTATATCAGTTTGATGAGTTTGTATCTAAATTTATAATGAGTTTGATGATTTGTATAGATTTGCATAGCATGTTGTTGGATAGAAGACAAGGTAAAGGAGGAAGAGGGTAGAGGGAGAGAGAGAAAATAAAATAAAATAATTATTTAGAAAGCTACATGGATACTGTAGCAAAATTGGATATAAACAGTAATATAAATGGACTAATGTGGCTAGATTTTGAACAAAAATGTATAAAATTGTACACTTTCTCTATTCTACACCCATGGGTGCAAATATTCTAATTCATTGAAAAAAAAAAAAAAAAAAAAAAGCGTGTCAAGTTTTGATTGTTAAAACATATAACTGACCAATAAGAATAAGACATAGGACTTTTATTTTGCATCATTGTCTATTCAAACTCTTTATCAATCAAGCTTACAAGACCATATTTTCAACGCTCATTCCACGGAATGGACTTTTCATAAGCTTGGGATCACACATTTCCATGGACCCACAAGCTTTAAGAGTTATGACTCTTTGAAAGTTCGAAAATGTGTTGAAAACACAAGAGCTATTTAGACCCCCAATTAAAAAAAAAAAAAACGGCTCGATAGATTTTACACTAACTTACTACAAAGTGCGGAATAGTGTAAATACGAGCGGATGAACAAGTAAGCTACTCTAATCCATAAACTAAGCAACACAACAGTATAATGGAATAAACAAGAGCAGGGAAGAAGGATGCAAACACAGAAAACACCGAGACGTGTTCTCGAAGAGGAAACTGAAGAACTTGGCAAAAAACCTCTCCGCCGCCCTCCAAGCGGAAATCGATCCAGTAGACAATCAGTTGGGATACATGGATTAGCAAGAGACCCTCCAAGCCTAATCTACCCAATGTACCTAAGCCTTCCAAGCTCCTACTCCAACAAGGGTTCTCGGAACCGTGTCTTGTCTAGCACCCTGGATCCCGCAACAAGCTCCATGTTGCATCTGCCATTCCAAGCTTCTTCCAATGCTTCCCAGCAGTACCAAAACGTCTCACAACACTCTCAAAGGGTGTGGTAAGTGTTTGGGCTATCAACCTCTCAATGGTATGGAAATGGAGAGGGAAGGGTTGAGGAGATACCACAAGCAAGTGTATAGAGAAAGGTGGGGATGACAATCTCTAATTCCCAATGTGTTTGGCTAGGGTTTTCTCTCTGAAGCATTCCTCAACATTTGTGGGTAATGAGGGTATATATAGGATAGGTGCAAAATGTGTGAGTCAGTTAGTACAGGCTGGCAGAACAGCTTGTCTCGCGGGTGTCTCGCGGGAAGGCCTTACCCGCGAGATACTCGCGAGAGACAACTGTCTTCACCTGGCCTGACTCTTCGCATTCCAGCACGTGTAGGGCACATGCTTCATTTCGCGGGAAGCTAGGTCGCGACATACCCGCGAGAATCCTTTAGCTTCCAGATGCTTAAGTCTTCACACACACTTTCTATCACACAACCCTTACAACAAATCCCACAATAAATACAGGGTATAAATGATTGAAAATAATTACAATCAAATTTGGCACGGAATAAAAGCCAACAAAATACATAGTTGTAAATAACAACCTTACAATCTCCCCCTTTGTCTATTCCGTGACAAAACCCTAAAACAGACTCTAGACTTAAACGTGAGTTTGGGAACAAAGGCAAAACTCACTCACACCTAATTCTAGATTCTGATAAGCTCTTGAAACATATGAACAAGTATCTCCTGAAACACAACAACAAAATAATATCGTTGTATGCAGAAAAACTTGAAAAGCATATGGAGCAATAATAGCATGATCAAGCAAAATGGAATAAAAACAGTAGACCATGGCAAGATCAAACAAGCAATCACTTACGCAAAAGTGATCACTATGCTCATTCACACAGGGAATGACCATCCAGACATGCAAGGTGATAAGCTCAAATGAAGAGTATCATTTGCAAGTCCAACACTCAACCAATGTGAAATACACGAAGTATTTGCATTTAGGAACAATCCTACTAGGGCACAAGAGTGTTCATCACTCAACCAATGCATAGAAAGTATATGCATCTAGAAACAATCCTACACGGGCACAAAAGTGATGTACTAAAATAAAATGAATGACATTAAACTTCAAGAACACAATCATAAAGGCTGCATAAACAAGGTACAGAATATGCATGGCACACACCATAAAAGCCTACAAAACTATGCAAAGAAACAAACCCTTAAAGCTTACAAAAGCAACATGGGTACATGCTTGATATGCTACAAAGCATAGAGAATATCACAAAAGAAACTACTGAAATTATACTTAAATAAGAACATAGTATCAAAGTTTTAAACCAAAAACTGTAAAACAGTTATAAAGACTAAAAGATATTGAATAAAAACCGTCCGAAAAAAAAACCAATAACCAATGTTACTAAGTTTCTAGACTATGCTCCCCCTAACGCTGTGCAAGCTCTTTTCCAGCTCCCCCTCAAAATTTTCTCCCCCTTTTTGACCGGAATGGCCAAAGGGCTAGAACTGATCTGACTCTGAATCCGAGCCTTGCTCCATAGATAAGTCTTGTATTTGGGAAGAGAGCACGGTGATCTGTCCTTGAAGGTATGCAAACTGGTCCGCGGTGTGCTGTACATGAGAATCCAGCACTGTAGACATGTGATCCATTTTAGCCAGCAATAGATCAAGTTTGCTCAAGCCTTATGGTGGAGCAGAAGATGATGGCTGTGCAGATGGCTCTGGAGTCGAGGTGAACCTATCAATCTCCTCCTCTGTATCTCCACCCTCATCTTGCTCAACACGAGGCTGTGGGATGGTATGCACACCAATCTTGGAGCCCTTGATGTGTGCAGTGCTCTAAGTCAGTGTATGACCACCAATAGGGTAGTCCCTTTGAACAATCATGAGACCACTAGGTAGTTTGAGCTTTGCCTTGGCAATCAATCCCATGATCAAGGAGGGAAACAACATCACAGTCCGTGAGTTCTGCTTTGTGATGCTCTTCTTCAGGACATGCATGATATGGCCACAAATGTCAATCTCCTTATGAGTAAAGAGATCATACAGGAATCTTGTTCTCGGAGCAGATAGAGTGGTGAGATTGGTGACCGGATACAGATTGTGAATCATCACATAGCTTAGTGTCCTCATTTTTGGAGAGAACTTGATGGTGTTCATGGATGATTTCTTCCGTTCACCACCAAGGAATGTAATTATCTCAGCAGTAGAACCCAGTCTGTCCTCATATGCAACTGTAATTGGCTGAGATGGAGGCCGTATTTCCAAAAAATCTTGGATGATCTCTCTCGTAATCACAAATTCCTTTTGTCGTACCCAGCATTCAATACAGTCTTCGTTGACAGTGGCATTTGAAAAGAACTCCCTGATTATCTCTGCATAGACAACCCCGGTTGGGTTCAACAGCTTGGTCCAGGTTCTATCTTTGAACACTTCAGGGATGAATTTGTCCTCAAGAGTTTCTAACTGGACCACTCTCTCCATGATGATTGTCTTGTCCTTATAGCAGTCATTGTACTTCATATCTGCTTCCACAGATTTGAAATGATCAGAATTAGTGCGTGCACGCTTTGAAGTAGGCTTCTTCTTAGCTGCATGCTTGGTGGGAGACATCTACACAATTTCACAAAGCAGAAAAGAAAAAAAATTTCACAAACACAAACCATAAGACAAAACTTGTGTAAGGTTGAATTTAATCAACCATCTAATTGGCTTTATTCCGTGATCAATTTGCTTGTAATTTAGCACTTAGTAACCCTGTATTTAGGTGGGAAAATTGTAAGGGTAGTGTGTGAGAAGATGTGAAGAAAAGCTTGAGAGTGTGCAAGAAAAACAGAGGTTCGCGACTAGGGCTCGCGGGTGGATCGCGACTGGCAAGCCGCCAAACTCTGGCATGTGAGAGGCACACTAGGAAGCTGAAGGGTCGCGCCAGCTGTCACGCTACAGGACAAAAGTTCCAGGCTGGCCAGGCCATTACGTCGCGACTGGAACTCGCGACTTGGACAAGCCGCGAGGTCAAGCCGCGAGTTAACCCTGTTTGGCAAAAACTAACGTTTTGCATTCCCTTCTCACCCTACTATATATACACCCTTATACCCACTAAATTGAGAGAGGTTCCAGAGAGAATTTTGTGAGAGAAACCCTAGAGAAAAACAAGATCGCCTTATCCCCAATCTTTACCTTAGAAACTCTTCAAATTCCTCTACTCTCTTCCTCTCCATTGTCATACCCTTGAGAGGTCTTCTACCAAATCCTTATCTCACCACACCCACGTCTGTGAGAAGGTCCATTTGGTGCTTAGGGAAGCAGTTTGGGAAGGAACCAATATACATTGGTTGATGCTATGGTCAAGTAGTGGAATCCGGGAAGCTAAAGAAGAAATAGGTTCGGCGTAACCTCGTTGGAGCAAGAAGCTTGGAGGGCTTAGGTACTTGGGTATATTAGGCTTGGAGGGTCTTCTGCTGTTCATGTATTCCAACTATATTCTTTAGTGGATTTTATCACCGCTTGGAGGGCGGCGGAGAGGTTTTACGCCGAGGACTTCGGTTTCCTCTTCGATAACACATCGTGTGTTGTCCGTGTGTTTGCATCTTCTTTCCCTTTATCTTTGCCTTATATTTACTGCTGTGTATGTGTTTATATTTGGCTTAGATTGTTTATCAGTTCTGTTATAAGCTTGTTATCATGTTCCGCACATTAGTTGTTTGATATAAAGCTTGAATTGGTAATTTTATTATTTGGGGTCTAAACGTTCAAGGGTGTTTCATACCCATTTTGAACTTTCAATTGGTATCAGAGCGGGTGCACTCTTTGTGGTTTGATTTCCTGAGTGCGATCTTAGACCCCTTGGCTATGGATGCAGCTGTAAAAAGGGTCATGTTGAATTGTGGTTTAAGTGTTTGTGATAATAACTGTGAGTATATTTGAGGGATACTCTAATAATGAACTCTTAGAGCTAATTAAATCCAGGAAACATGCTAGGATGTTCATTCATATGCTGAAATATTTTGAAAGCAAGAACCACATTCTTCACAATAGTCTATGTGAGTCTAACTCTTTGATTGAGAAATACAAAAGAAGAAATAGATCATTGTGTGAAAAGGTTGATAATCTGAAAAGGAAAACTCAATCTGGAATAAGCATTGAGAATAACAATGAATTTTTGTTTGATGGTCAAGAATGCTTGTCTCATGCTTGTATGTTTGTGCACACCTCATTGAAGGTATTTAATTCATGTCTATGGTACCTTGACAGTGGATGTTCTTGTCATATGACAGGAGATAAATCACTGTTTAAGACTCTTAAAGAGAAAGCATGTGACTATGTGACTTTTGGTGATAGGAGTCATGCTTAAGTTCTCAGGAAAGGGACGGTTGAAATACCGGGATTACCTTTGTTGAAAGAAGTTCTATACATCAAAGGATTGAAGGCAAATCTCCTAAGTATTACTCAAATATGTGATGAAGATTTTCTTGTTCAATTCTCAAAGAAGGGGTGCATAATCATTGATGAGAAAGGGATTCAAGTCTTGGAAGGAAATAGGACTACTGATAACTGCTATGGAGTAGTGCCTACGGCACCTATTTCGTGTAGAAGTGCTCGTGTTGATATGCTGAAACTTTGGCATCATAGGTTTGGACATGCGAACTTCAAACAAGTATGTAAAGTCTCTAAACTTGAGGCCGTTGAGGGACTTCCAAAGTTTGGAAAGGTGGAGAAGACTATATGTGGAGCATGTCAAATGGGGAAACAAACAAAAGCAAACCATCCCAAGGTAAATGTGATTGCTACCTCACAATGTTTGGAACTTCTTCACGTAGATCTAATGGGGCCTACAAGGACTGAAAGCCTAGGGGGAAAGAGATATATTATGGTGATAGTTGATGATTTTTCAAGATACTCTTGGGTGGAATTCCTTAGAGAGAAGTCTGAAGCATGTGATAAACTGCAAAGATTGTGCAAGAGATTGCAAAATGAAAAAGGGGTTCCCATAGTCAAAATCAGAAGTGATCATGGGAAGGAATTCAAGAATGCTAAATTTGAATCATTTTGTGAAAAGCATGGCATCAAGAAGGAATTTTCAGCTCCAAAGACCCCACAACAAAATGGAGTGGTCGAAAGAAAGAACCGGGTGATCCAAGAGATGGCTAGAGTCAAGCTACTCAACAAAAACATACCTCAAAGGTTCTGGGTAGAAGCTGTGAACACATCTTGTCACATTTGTAATAGAATTTATTTCCGAGCGGGGACAAAGAAGACGTCATATGAAATATGGAGAGAAAAGAAACCCAAGGTGAAGTATTTCAGAGTATTTGGGAGCACATGCTATATTCTAAATGACAGGGAAAATCTGGGAAAATTTGATGCTAAGAGTGATGAAGGAATACTCCTAGGATACTTCACGAATAGCTGAGCTTATAGAGTGTACAACAAATGCACTAAGACAGTGATGGAGTCAATCAATGTGGTCATAGATGACACCATATCTGAAAAGGAAATTGAAGATGATGGCAAGGGGCTCAAACTCAAGGAGAATGAGGATGATGATGATATGCCTTTAAGTGATGATGCTGAGAAAGTAACACCCGAAAAGGAGACCACACCTCTTGTATCAAGAAGAGAGACTAGATCAACACAAGAAGTCTCAAGTCCACTTACTCCTCCAGAAATTCAAACCCTAATTTCTCGTGATGAGGAACTCTTAACTTCCAAGAAACCTTCATCAAGAGTGACACTTAATCACCCATCAAGTAATGTTATTGGGGATGTGAACGAAGGGCTTCGTTTGAGAAAAGGACTAAAGTATACTGCTAACCATGTAACATACAACTGCTATCTTGCTCAATTTGAACCCAAAAAGGTGGGAGAAGCACTAAAGGATGAGAATTGGGTAGAGTCCATGCACCAGGAGCTACACCAATTTGTTAGAAATGATGTGTGGGAATTGGTTCCAAGGCCTGAAGATACACATGTGATCGGCACCAAGTGGATTTTTAAGAACAAAACAGATGAAGATGGTGAAGTTATCAGAAATAAGTCTAGATTGGTGGCTCAAGGGTATACTCAGGTGGAAGGCATAGATTTTGATGAATCTTTCGCTCCGGTAGCAAGATTAGAATCCATTAGGATTCTCTTATCCATAGCATGCATCATGGATTTCAAGTTGTACCAAATGGATGTAAAGAGTGCCTTCTTAAACGGCTTTCTCAATGAAGAAGTTTTCGTTGAACAACCAAAGGGGTTTGAAGATCCTCACTTTTCGGGTCATGTACTAAGATTGAAGAAAGCTTTGTATGGGTTGAAGCAGGCGCCAAGAGCATGGTATGACTGTCTCACTACCTATTTATTGGATCATGGGTTCAAGAGAGGTCAAGCAGATCACACATTGTTTGTTAAAAGAGATGAAAAATCCCTTCTTGTCGCTCAAGTGTATGTGGATGATATTGTATTTGGATCCACAATTGATAAACTAGCTCATGAGTTCTCGGAAGAAATGAAAAGGGAATTTGAAATGAGTATGGTGGGAGAGTTGAACTACTTCCTAGGACTTCAAGTAAAGCAACGGAGAGATGGTATATTTATTTCTCAAGAAAAGTATGCCAAAAACCTTGTCAAAAGATTTGGTCTGGACACCAAGAAACATACCTCTACTCCCATGAGTTCCTCGGCAAAGTTGAGCATAGATGTAGCTGGTGTTGACGTTGATCCAACCCTTTATCGGAGTATGATTGGCAGCCTTCTCTATCTCATAGCAAGTAGGCCGGATATTGCATTCAGTGTCGGAGTCTGTGCAAGGTTTCAAGCCGCTCCTAAAGAATCCCACTTAACAGCAGTTAAGCGAATCATTCGCTATGTAAATGGCACATCTGCCTATGGGATTTGGTATACAAAAGATTCGAATGAGTGTTTGGCAGGATATTCAGATGCTGACTGGGCAGGGTGCATAGATGATAGAAAAAGTACTTCTGGCAGGTGCTTCTATCTTGGAAATAACTTGGTTTCATGGATGAGCAAAAAGCAGAATTCAGTATCGCTGTCAACAGCTGAAGCTGAATACATTGCAGCAGGAAGTTGTTGTGCACAACTGTTATGGATGCGAAAGCTATTGCATGACTATGGCATTTCTCAAGACACTATGTGTTTGTTCTGTGATAATACGAGTGCCATAAACTTGTCAAAGAATCCGGTTCAGCACTCCAAATCAAAGCATATCGAGATCCGCTATCACTTCATTTGGGATTTGGTAGAAGACAAGACAGTATGTCTAGAATTCATCAATACTGAAAATCAAAAAGCAGACATATTCACCAAACCGCTTGATGGCCCAAGGTTTGAATCCTTGCGTAAGACAATTGGTGTCGGTATCATTCCTTAAACTCAATCCTCCATGATATCTTATTGTGTTTTGTTAGTTGCTTTATGTGGTTTGTTTTGTGTGTTTTCTGTCTGTTTATTTTTTTGTCAAATTTGTTTTGTGTCAAAAATCCAAAAACACATAAAAATTTGAAAATCCAAAAAGTTTGTTCACTTTGTTGAGTTTTTTTTGTCTCAAAGCATGTTTTGCCTTGTACCTTTGTACTTATGGCTGTGTGCATTTAACGAGCTTAGCTTGTCTCTCATGCACTCATATCTTTGTGGAAGAAATTCTGAAATCTATGTGATTGTTGTAAGTAGATCTTCAACCTTGTCATGAATGATTAGTGAATGGTTTTGTTGATCTTGAGACATGCATAGACTCATGCCTATATATCTTCCCACTTTTTATTTTTATGCTTTAAAAGAGCTCTCTAAATGTAAATCTCCAAATGAAAAGAGATATAGAGCTGTAAAAGCCTGTCGCACACACTAGTATTTGACTAGGAAAAAGGGAAAGCGACCAAAATAAAATGTGTGATGCTAAAAAAGGCCAAAGGTTAATTCATCAATTGAAATATCAAAAATTTCAGGCATCTATCTCACAATGAGATTTTCTTTGCTCAAAAGTTGCAAATGATATGTTGAATATGGAGCCAAATGAAAAGCTTCAGAGAATTGTTATCAAGTTTTTGTGGGAGGTCATATATGCATGTTTCTATAATTGAGATATGTCACATTATCTAGTGCTAGTTGTGTATGCCTTGATTGAATTGATCATTGAAACTTCACATTGGACTAAGGACTATCTCATTTTCGATATCCACACACAACACACAAGTCTATGTTCAATGAATGCCATATTCATTTGTGTGATTGTACTTGATTAAATGTGTTTTCACATGCTCAATCTTTGTTGATCAAACACAAAAAGATTTTTGAGTGTTTTGTTTTGTTTTTGGAAAGTACTTTGTTTTTGCAAAATGTCAAACATTTCAAAAACAGTGTTGCCCTGTTTTGGCAACTAAGTCACGGGTTGGCCCAGTCGCATGTCCCAGTCGCGAGCTCACTCAGAGATTTTTCGCGGCTCACTGGCGAGTCAGTACTCTTGTCGCGAAAAAGACTTAGAAATTTTTTTCAAAATTTGAGTTTTGCACTTTTCGCGGGTCAGTGTGGCGATTGGTTCGCAGGTGGAAAGTCCAGTCGCGAGAGGTACTCAGGGAATTTCGCGGCTGATATCGCGACTATCTCGCGGGTAGACCTTCTAGTTGCGAAAAACACTTAGAGAAATTCTCAAGTTTCTTCTCTTCATAGTGTTTCGCGGCTTAACCATGCGACTTACTGGCGACTTGATCCAGTCGCGAAAAACGCGTGTTTTGCATTTTAAAAACAATTTTAAAATTTTTTTTCAACTTTTCCCTCGTACTTGTGTGATTGTTCATTGTCTTCCTCATTTTACTCTCACAACCACTCCGAGTTTCTTGTTGAAAATCTTCCATTTCTGCATCATTTTCTCTCAAATCTTCAACAAAAAGGTATGGGTTTTCTTCCTTACCCTTCATTCTTCCTGATTTGGGCAATTTTTTTCGTTTTGTGAAGATGTTGTTGTGATTTGTGATTTCTCCTGTTCGAACATGGATTTCTGATTTTCGGAGTATAATGTATGTTTGTGTTGGTCCATACACTGATCATCTCCATCTTGTGTACTTATTATGGGGTTGATTGTCTACATACACTCATTGTCTTGTTTTAATCTTAAATTTCAAGTGTTTAGGGTTTCCTCCATTATCCATGGTATGGCACTGACAAAATGCTAATAATGTTTGCTGTCGTGTTTGGTGTTTGTGTATGTATTAAATCATAGTGTAGAGTGAAAATGTCTCCATTCAAGAGATCAGCTGTAAAAGGAGGAAGCAGCAAAGGAAAGGAACATGTCATTGAAATTGATGATTTCTCTCCTAGACCAAAGCGGGTTCGTTCTCCATCTGGTGTATTCGATCCCAACAAGTTTCGATCGTATGCTGCCTTTCAGACTCATGAAAATTACTTCAAAAAGGCGACACCTCTAATTGAAAGAGTCTTTGACCAACATTCTCTATTTGATACCAACATTCCTCAATGGTTTGCTCGCAAGGACTGGAATTATCTCCTCTCTGACCTTGATGATGCATTTGAAGATCTGGTAAAAGAGTTTTATGCCAATGCAATTGTTGAAGGAGATTAACTTAAGTGCTGGGTTCGAGGAAAAAGTTTCTCGGTCTCTCCCGCATATCTAGCAGAGATTCTACACATCAACAGGCCAATACTTGGGATCTCACCGGTCTATGATGATCTTCATCCGGATGAAGAACTACTTAAAGTAGCTCTTAGGGACAATCTGGAATTTTCCTCGAAAGGAAACTCAGTCAGTGTTTCATCTCTTCCTCCAAAATTGAGGGTGCTCACGATTGTCATGTTTCACAACCTATATCCCCTATCCAGCACAGGGTATATGAATCTCGGGCGTGCATTGTTTCTTCATGATCTGATTTCTGATGTCGAGATTGACATCTGTGCACATATATTTCATATCCTTCGCAAAACTGTTCTCCAAACAGAATCAAGGATGTGCATCCCATTTTGCTGTCTCATCTCACGGATTCTGAAGCGTAAAGGGATCCATCCGTCTGAGAATGAAGTTCCCTGCACAACACCATGTCCAATCAACATGCGCACTTTCAACGCTAGCATTGGTCATAGCAAGAAGGGAATCAAAACAGAAGCTTCCGCGTCCCACAGTGGCTCGCGCTCCAGTTCATTCCCAGCAGACGAGAAGCTAGACTCTATTGTAGCTTCTGTTCATGAGCTGAGTTCAAAGATGTCCGATCTTACTTCCATCTTGCATCATCTCAACTTTCGATGGGATAAGAAGTTTACTTCGATTCAAACTCAATTGGATGAAATTCAAAGAAAGCTAGAAGATCATGACGACTAGCTATTCCATGACAAAAAGGGGGAGATGTTGTTGGCAGGGGGAGAGCTCAATGAAAAGGGGAGATTTCAGCTAACAGATTTTTGTTTACTGTTGCTTACTGTTTTTCTTTAGTTTTTATCATAGTTCTGTATCCATCTTATATCTTTCAGCTTCTGTACTGTATGCTTGTTCTGTACCCATTGTTGCTTTTGTAAGCTTTGAGGGTTGTTTCTAGCACTTTTGCATGTTTGTAGGCTTTTATGGTTTGTGCCATGTATTTGCAAATCTTTGCTTATGCAGTCTTTATGCTTTGTGTTTTGGTACTTGTTAATGCCTTGCATTATCTTAAGTACAACACTCTTGTGCCTTTGTAGGATTGTTCCCAGATGCATATATGTTTGTATGCATTGGTTGAGTGTTGGACTTGCAAATGATTCTCTTCAATTGAGTTTATCAGTTTTGCATGTCCGAATGTTCATTTCCTGTGTGAATGAACATAGTAATCACTTTTGCTTAAGTGACTACTGTTGTTGATCTTGCCATGAATTATTGCTTTTGTGCTTATGTTCATTTTTGCTTGATCATGCTTATTTTGCTCCATATGCTTATTAAGTTTTCTGCATACAATGATATTGTTATGTTATTGTGTTTCAGGAGTTACTTATTCATATGTTCAAGAGCTTTACAGATTCTAGAGTTAGGTGTGAGTGAGTTTTCCAACTGTTCCCAACTCACGCATTAAGTCTAGAGTTTGTTTTAGGGTTTTGTCATGGAATAGCCAAAGGGGGAGATTGTAAGGTTGAATTTAATCAACCATCTAATTGGCTTTATTCCGTGACCAATTTGCTTGTAATTTAGCATTTAGTAACCCTGTATTTAGGTGGGAAAATTGTAAGGGTAGTGTGTGAGAAGATGTGAAGAAAAGCTCAAGAGTGTGCAAGAAAAACAGAGGTTCGCGACTAGGGCTCGCGGGTGGATCGCGACTGGCAAGCCGCCAAACTCTGGCATGTGAGAGGCACACTGGGAAGCTGAAGGGTTGCGCCAGCTGTCACGCTACAGGACAAAAGTTCCAGGCTGTCCAGGCCGTTACGTCGCGACTGGAACTCGCGACTTGGAGAAGCCGCGAGGTCAAGCCGCGAGTTAACCCTGTTTGGCAGAACTGATGTTTTGCATTCCCTTCTCACCCTACTATATATACACCCTTATACCCACTAAATTGAGAGAGCTTCCAGAGAGAATTTTGTGAGAGAAACCCTAGAGAAAAACAAGATTGCCTCATCCCCAATCTTTACCTTAGAGACTCTTCAAATTCCTCTACTCTCTTCCTCTCCATTGTCATACCCTTGAGAGGTCTTCTACCAAATCCTTATCTCACCACACCCACGTCTGTGAGAAGGTCCATTTGGTGCTTAGGGAAGCAGTTTGGGAAGGAACCAATATACATTGGTTGATACTATGGTCAAGTAACGGAATCCGGGAAGCTAAAGAAGAAATAGGTTCGGCGTAACCTCGTTGGAGCAAGAAGCTTGGAGGGCTTAGGTACTTGGGTAGATTAGGCTTGGAGGGTCTTCTGCTGTTCATGTATCCCAACTATATTCTTTAGTGGATTTTATCACCGCTTGGAGGGCGGCAGGGAGGTTTTATGCCGAGGACTTCGGTTTCCTCTTCGATAACACATCGTGTGTTGTCCGTGTGTTTGCATCTTCTTTCCCTTTATCTTTGCCTTATATTTACTGCTGTGTATGTGTTTATATTTGGCTTAGATTGTTTATCAATTCTGTTATAAGCTTGTTATCATATTCTGCACATTAGTTGTTTGATATAAAGCTTGAATTGGTAATTTTATTATTTGGGGTCTAAACATTCACGGGTGTTTCATACCCATTTTGAACTTTCAACTTGATTAGATTCAAGTTAGTTCCAAATCAGAGTTGAACTAACAAAAAAAAAAAAATAGAGCATGGTTGACTCTTAATAGCATGCTTAAAAACACAAACCTATAAAGTATAAACACAATGCATAAAACTAAGAGACTGTGCAAGTGTGTGTGTGTCTGTGTGCATGTGCTGATGAGTGTGTACGGCATGAGATGAATGAGGGGTGCCTAGTTGTGTGTCAAGAGTGTGCAACATGAGCAAAGTGTATGAAACACACGATCAATGATCAAACAGAGTGAAACATGGTCAGACAAGTAACAACCCATAGTTTGAAATCACTTGATTTCAATTTGGCACAAAAATGTCACTCGGACATTTTGTCGAACACCTAATATGCACAAATGCAAATATAACATGAATAATGCATGAACAGGGTGAAAACATGCCTAAATACACTTTAAAATGCCACAAGGAGCCAACACAGATGCACAAATATCAAATGGGACACAGCCTAATGAAAAGATTTGAGAAAATTTACCCAATTTAGAAAACTAACCCAAAAATTTGAAAATCCCCAATTATCAAAACCCTAACGAAAATTATGCATAATCGAAGCAAAAGCATAGAAAGAATTGTTTTAAAAAACATACCTTGAAGAAGAAAGTGCAGAATAAATGCTTGGATTGAAGGGGTTTGAATGGAATAGTGATTTGGGTTGAAAAAGTTCGAGAGAGGTTGAGGGAGGGAAGTTTTTATGATTTGAAAAAAACTGTCACATCAGCAATATAAAACTGAAAACACGCGTTTTTCGTGGGTTAGGGAGTAGCGACACAGTCACGAGACAACCGCGAAAAATGGCCACTGAAGCACAAAATTTTCGCGAGAAGCATTAGGTCGCGAAACAGTCACGAGACAGTCGCGGTAACTTCTATCTGAAATTTGAAAAGTCCAATTTTCAGCCAAACAGCATTTCGTGAGAAGCTGTTGGTCGCGAGACAGTCGCGATACAGTCGCGAAAGTTTCTGTGTGACAGGATGAGAAAATATTTCCCTCAAGCCCTTTTCGCGGGAAGCTCTAAGTCGCGAGCTTCTCGCGAAACAACCCCTGAACCTGTTTTTTTGAAAGAAGACACAAAAATGCATTTTGAACAAAAACAAAAGACATAAAAGTCTAAAATCACTTTCAAAAACAAATAAAACACTCAAAAATCTTTTTGGGTTTGATCAACAAGTTCATGAGCATACACATCACATTTAAACATATAAAATCACACAAATGAGATAGACATTGATTGAATCAAAGTCTTGTGTGTTGTGTGTGAGTATCAAATGTGAAATAGTCCTTAGACTAGAGCAAAACTTCAATGATCAATTCAAACGAGTCATACACAACTGATACGAAATTAAGTGGACTATCTCCATTATAGAAATGAGTATATATGACCTCCCACACATTGAATACATAACTTCAAAAGCTTTTCATTTGGCTTCTGCATAAAGCATAACAATTTGGTCCATTTTATTTTTGATTGGACAAGAAAACAACACCTCATTTTGAGATTGGTGCTTGAAATTTATGATATTTCAACATTTAAGATTAGCCTTTGGCTTTTTGAGCACCGTACAAAAACATTAAGAAGAGTTGCTTTCCCTTTTTCCTAGTCGAATACTAGTGTGTGCGACAGACTTTTGCAGCTCAATATCTCTTTTTATTTGGAGATTTACATTTGGTGAGCTCTTTTTGCAAACACATAAAAATAAAGTGGGAAGAGATATAGACACAAGTCTATGCAAGTATCAAGATCAACAAGACTATTGACCAATCATTCATGACAAGCTTGAAGATCTATTTACAACAGTCACACATAGTGTTCAAGATTTCTTCCACATAGAAAAGAGTGCATACATGACAAGCCAAGATCGTAAATGCACTATGCCATTAGTACGAAGGTACTAGGTCAAACTCACATGTGACATGCACAAAACACGTGATCAAACTTTTGAGATTTTTCAATTTTTATGGGTTTTTAAAATTTTTGAACACACCCAAAACAGAACAGGAAAAGTAAGAACAACAAAAACAGTTGGTACAAACCAAACCAGATAAAAGAACAACGAAAAGAATGCATGAAATGGTGCAACAGCAAATGTCCCTAAACATTGAAAGAATTTATGCATGGACATGTTATAATGCTTATGCATGAGTACCCCTCTTCATCCACACGTCACGTGCGTTTAGGGTGACATCCTTGACGGATTAGGTACGAGAGTTTGGACTATCAAACCTTCTGGTGAAACTCTCCAAGCAAGTGGTGAAGGCACCAATCATCTTCATCACGTCCGTCATATCGGAATCACGATTTTGACTTCTTGGTTGCTCACCACCCCAATACCTCATGTCATTTCTCATTCCTCGTGACCGAGGTGCGCTTGCATTATTGTCTGATCTCAGCTTTTGACAGTTGGGTCTAGTATGTCCTTGTAGTCCGCAATAATGACACACATAATCCGTTCTAGGATTCCGTTGTGATCTTGAGAGAGATCTTCCTCTGGTTTCATGTTTAACCACAGATTGATTTCGGGGCTTATTCACCATTCGTTGCTCAGCCGCGTTCTTCTTCTTTATGTCCTCAACTTTCTCAAGAATGGGCTCTTCTACAACCGACTCGTTTGCCTTCACAAACTTTACTTCTTTGGTGACTTTGGCTGATGAGTAGCTTCCTCCGGTGTATCCCAACCCGGACTTGTCTGAAGAAGGTTTTTGAGATGATATAACATCTTCTAGCTTCTGAGAGGAGACTCTCTCTATCTTAGCATGAGCTTGCACAACCTCTTGCTCAAGAAACCTCACCTTCGTATAGGCTTCAGACAGCTCGCCATTTAGTGTCTCAATCTCACACTTAGCCACTTTATATCTGATCAAGAGACTTCTATAATCTTCCTCAGCTTTCTTCATTTTCCTTACGGTTGCCTTGGCTACTCTGGAATACTCTCCCGACTTCTCAAGTAGTAAGGAGTAATTTTCTTGAAGATTAGCTGTATTTTCTTCCTCTTCATCATCTGATTCTTCCATAATCCCAATAGACTCTGAATCAGAATGCTCACCAAGCTCCTTCACAAGTGCACCCAAATCATCCGATGACTCCACATGAGCAATGGTCATGAAGGCAGAGTAGTTTCCCTCTCCGTCACAACTCTCTTCCGAGTCAGAATCAGAAGAATCTGAATCACTGAGCGTAGTGGCATAAGCCTTGCCTTTTCCCCTCAGAAAATTTGGACGTTCCTTCTTTAGATGTCCATGGCCATTGCACTCATAACACATAATGTTTGAAGGAGGTTGAGAATCCCTCCCTTCCTTCCTCGTAAACTCTTTCCTATCACCTCTTGAAGATGAAAATTTTCCTCTGTTGAATGGTTTTCCACTGTTCTTCATCTTCAGAAATTTTTGGAAGTTTTTCGCAAGGTATACTACTTCCTTCTCCACTCCATCATCTTTGGAAGGATCATCCATTCTTTCGGTGATGGTTTTAAGAGCAAGCGATTTACTCGTCCTGTGGGAAGGCAGTCCAAGCTCATACGTTTGGAGTGATCCAATGAGCTCTTGGATCTTAATTTCATCCAAATCCTTGCTTTCCTCTATGGCTGTGAATTTTTCCTGAAAGCTCTCCGGTAAGGACCTCAAAATTTTTCTCACCACCTTAGTCTCTTCAATCTTCTCCCTAAGATTGAATTTAGGAATTACAATTTCATTGAGTTTCCCATAGAATGAATCAAATGGTTCATCATCCCCCATCTTGAGCTCTTCAAATTTGGTAGTAAGCATCTGAAGCTTTGTGTCCTTAACTTTCTTCGTACCTTCATATGTTGTCTCCAAAATCTTCCAAGCTTCCTTGGCTACCGTCATATGAGAGATCCTGTGGAATTCATCAGGAGACACACCACAGAAAATAGCATTTAAAGCTCTACTATTAGCATTGGCTGCTGCGAGAGCTGCCTTATCCCAAGTGGACTTAGGATCCTCCGGCTTAGTCCAGCCTATCTCAACCGCATCCCACATGTTATCATCCATAGAACACAAAAATGCTCTCATTCTGACTTTCCAGAAGGCATAATTGTTCCCATCAAAAAATGGTGGAACATTAAGCGATTGAGACCGGTCCATCTCAAAAAGGGTCAAGGATCACACTTAAGTATTTAAACCACAGCAAGTGTACCCGCTCTAATACAAATTGAAAGCTCGAAAATGTGTTGAAAACACAAGAGCTGTTTAAACCCCCAATTAAAAAAAAAAACGGCTCAATAGATTTTACATTTACTACAAAGTGCGGAATAGTGTAAATGCGAGCAGATGAACAAGTAAGCTATTCTAATCCATAAACTAAGCAACACGGCAGTATAATGGAATAAACAAGAGTAGGGAAGAAGGATGCAAACATAGAAAACACCGAGATGTGTTCTCGAAGAGGAAATCGAAGAACTCGGCGAAAAACCTCTCCGCCGCCCTCCAAGCGGAAATCGATCCACTAGGCAATCAGTTGGGATACATGGGTTAGCAAGAGACCCTCCAAGCCTAATCTACCCGATGTACCTAAGCCCTCCAAGCTCCTACTCCAGCAAGGCTTCTCGGAACCGTGTCTTATCTAGCACCTCGGATCCCGCAACAAGCTCCATGTTGCATCTGCCATTCCAGGCTTCTTCCAATACTTCCCAGCAGCACCAAAACGTCTCACAACACTCTCAAAGGGTGTGGTAAGTGTTTGGGCTATCAACCTCTCAATGGTATGGAAATGGAGAGGGAAGGGTTGAGGAGATACCATAAGCAAATGTATAGAGAAAGGTGGGGATGACAATCTCTAATTCCCAATGTGTTTGGCTAGGGTTTTCTCTCTGAAGCATTCCTCAACACTTGTGGGTAATGAGGGTATATATAGGATAGGTGCAAAATGTGTGAGTCAGTCAGTACAGGCTGGCAGAACAGCTTGTCTCGCGAGTGTCTCCCGGGAAGGCCTTACCCGCGAGATACTCGCGAGAGACAACTGTCTCCACCTGGCCTGACTCTTCGCATTCCAGCACGTGTTGGGCACATGCTTCACTTCGCAGGAAGCTAGGTCGCGACATACCTGCGAGAATCCTTCAGCCTCCAGATGCCTGAGTCTTCACACACTCTCTCTATCACACAACCCTTACAACAAATCCCACAATAAATACAGGGTATAAACGATTGAAAATAATTACAATCAAATTTGGCACGGAATAAAAGCCAACAAAATACATAGTTGTAAATAACAACTTTACACTCTTGAAGTATTGGAAAAATATTTTTTAATGCTAGTTCACATTTAGGTTTCCCACGCCTTTGGTATCAAATGATACCATGTTAGTAATATTAAAATTTAATAAGTGTGAGATATGTCAATAAAAAATAACTACATCACTAATAAATGAAAGATACATATTATTGATTAGTTATTTTGTTATATATGTCTCTCATTTATTATGTTTTGATATGAATGATGTAATATTATTTAATACAAAATACTTTTTCCTATCAGTGATGAGTCAAAATATCTGCATTTTTTCATCGCATAAAATTAGACATGAAATAGCGTGTGTGAGAATTAGAACCCTGAGATTTTTGCTGCTCCCTTACTATTACTAACTAGACTAGACTGACTAAGGTCTTGAAATATACTATTACTAATAAACAACTCTATATCTTGCGAATAAAATGCACCACTAGCTACCAAAGCTGCAACAATAAGTCAAATTTGATGTCAATTTGCATACCTCTAACCTAATCTCAAAGTTATCTCCCAGCCATGGTTTTCCAAGCATCAAAGGTTCTCTTTCTCTCCTCGATCATAACCATTTCACTCTTTCTCATAATCCCTTGTGCAGCGCAGCTAACCTTCAACTACTCCGATTTCATTGAAACAAATAACAAAACTTTTATAATTACAGGGAACGCTACTATCTCAGGTTCATTTATCAAACTCACGCCAAATGCTGTGGACAATTGGGATCGAGCCACATATTCAAAATTGATGCATCTTTGGGACAAAGAATCAGGAAAACTCGCCAACTTCACTACAAATTTCTCCTTCATCATTTACTCGCCAGGTGAAGTCGGATATTCAGATGGCCTCGTGTTCTTCCTTGCAAGTCCAGATTTCCCACAACCTAGTCCAACAGATGGCGTCGGCCTTGGCCTTGTAAGTCGTGACCAAGTGAGAGACCCGAGTTTCTTATCTGCAAATAAATTCGTTGCTGTGGAGTTTGATACCTATCGAAATCTTAGATGGGATCCTCCTTTGTCGGTACGTGAACATGTTGGTATCAATATTAACAACATAACATGTTTGAACTCTACACCATGGTATTGTAATGTTAAGGAAAATAGAACATATAGTGTAAGTGTCAGTTACGATGCTATTATGCAAAATCTTAGTTTCACCTTCACTGGTTTCAATAATGGTACCACCCCTATTCAACAACACCTTTCTTCTGTAACTAATTTGATAGAGAATTTACCAGAATGGGTTGAATTTGGGTTCTCGGCTTCAACAGGCTTGCTTTCTGAGTCACATATTCTTTGCACTTGGTCGTTTCAATCAACACAACCTTTTTGGATCCAACCAAACAAGAATGAGGAAAATCTAGAAAGAAAAAATTGGTGGTGGGCCTAAGCGTGGGTGCTTGTATTTTGTTTAGTTGTTTGGGGTTGGTTTGGCTTATGTATAAGAGGAAGCGGGGTAGAGGGGGAGAAGAAGAGGACTTGGGTTTTGATCTTTCCATGGACGACGAATTTGAAAGAGGTACTGGGCCAAAGAAATTTTCCTACAATGAACTGGTTAGTGCAACAAATAACTTTGCTGAGGAGAAGAAGCTTGGAGAAGGAGGGTTCGGTGGGGTTTATCAAGGATTTTTACGAGACTTGGATTCTTATGTTGCTATCAAAAGGGTATCAAGGGGATCTAAACAAGGGATAAAGGAGTATGCATCTGAGGTGAAGAGTATTAGTCGGTTGAGGCATTGGAATTTGGTGCAACTCCTTGGTTGGTGTCACGAGAAGAAGGATCTCCTACTTATTTATGAATTCATGTCAAATGGTAGCTTAGATTCACATCTTTTCAAAGGCAAGAGTTTGTTAACATGGGTGGTGAGATACAATATTGCTCGAGGCCTAGCATCAACACTACTATACTTGCATGAAGAATGGGAACAATGTGTATTACATCGGGACATAAAGTCAAGCAATATCATGTTGGATTCAAATTTCAATGCAAAGCTTGCAGATTTTGGCCTAGCTAGACTTATGGACCATGACAAAGGATCGCAAACCACGGCTTTGGCAGGGACATGGGCTATATGGGCCCTAAATGTGTTATCCCGGGTAGGGCCAGCAAAGAATCAGATATATATAGTTTTGGGATTGTGGCTTTGGAGATAGCTTGTGAAAGAAAGCCCATTAATCCCAATGCAAAAGAAGATGAAATAATTATGTTAGAGTGGGTTTGGGAGCTTTATGGAACAGGAAATCTTCTTAAGGCTGCTGACCCTAGATTGTGTGGAAATTTTGAAGAGCAGCAAATAGAACAATTGATGGTGGTTGGGCTTTGGTGTGCTCATTCGGATTCCATTGCTAGGCCTTCAATAAGGAAAGCCATTCATGTGCTCGATTTTGAAACTGCATTGCCCATTCTCGAGCCAAAAATGCCTGTACCAACCTATCTTACCCCTGCAATTCGTGCATCTACATCTTTAGCAACTTCATTGGATAATCACCATGCTCAGTCATCAAACCATAGTAGCTACACTGGTTCTTCACAATTAAGCACTTATTCTGCAGCTTCTACATCCACTTCACTTTTATACCCGTAATCTGTTCATACCATTTAGTTTGTATAGGAAACATTGCCTAAGTGTGTACCATAAAGAATTTCATAATGTAATTATGTTGCAGTGTTATAAATTATAGTTGGATTGCAAAAAAATTGAATAATAAATTAAAAAATGACATGGCAGTAGGACATCCAAAGATAACTTCGAGGAAAATTCTCTTACTAATAAAATAGAGAGATTACAAGAATGATAAAATGATGAAATTTTAGAATGATCACACCATAATAATGGTGGTGGACATTCAAACATTTTATTCTTACTAACAGATGTTGTTTATAAGCCTTTGTAGAATGGAAAAAATTTGTAGGACTCTTAGAATAAAACAAAGAATAATACTAACGTTTATTCTAGTTTCTAAAACTACAAGTGGTAAGTTCGAGCATGTCAACATTTTTAGTTGTTGTTGTAACATCCCGACCCAATTTTATAGTTAAACTATGTGTTTGAGTAGTTAATTATTATTTTAAGCTACTTTCTTTCTATAATTAATAGAATAGTATTTAATAAATATATTATTTTATAATGCTTTTGGATAAGAATAGTAAAGATTATAAATACTTGAATGACTAATTGTATTATGTATATATACTAAGTATGTACAAAATTATATTAAGTGGTTTAAGTTATTAGATACATAGTTGGTGATTTAATTAAGTATGATGCATGAGATAGTATAATAGAAATTCCACCCACACATGCAACCAATGAAAATTCAACACACATAATGCCAATGTACCATGCATGTGGACAAACCCAAAGACCAAGACTTGGCCAGCCATGCAATGAGCAAGTTCCATCTAGTTTCTTCTATGACTTTTCTCAAGCAACTAGAACATCAAAGAAGCCTCTCTATTCCCACGGGTCCACACAAATCAGAATTCTTCCCCTCACTTTCTCTCTTTTCTCTTAAGGAAAGTGCTAGAAGCTCTCTCCACGGGTTCACACACCAAAAGAAAGATAAGGCTCCATCTCATTTCTTCTTCATATTCTCTCAAAGAAACTAGAAAACTCAAAGAAAACTCTCTCAAGCTCTCTACCTCTCATACTTTCGAGTCCATCCACTAGGAAAGGGAAATTCTTTCATGCAAGAGTGATTCTATTTCTATTTCCCCTCAATAACCAGAAACTTGGTAAGGGTTCTAGCTACTCTCATCTTAGAATACATGATTTCTTCATGGAATTTTTAGTAATGGTATTTGCGGTTTGTGAAATTGGGAAATTGTGAATTTGTAAGTCTATATATATATATATATATATGTTGCTTTAAGAAGCTTTGAAACCATGTTGGTGATTTTTTGAAGGCAGATTAGGGTTTTTACTAATTAATGATTGTATATGATTAAGGAAGTAAGAAAAAGTTAGGATGAGTACTTTTGATGTTACTTCTAGGATTTTTGTTGTATTTAATTATGCTATAAATGGTTAAATGACTATATAAAAGTGTTTTCTAACATGTCTAATTAGTGTATAAAAATTCCCATATGAAAATACCATCATTTGGTAATTGTTTGTGAATTTACAAGAAAATGTTGCAAAACTGTTATTGTGACAGATTCTGTGTTTATGCATGATAAATTATATATTAAATTGTATTCAGTGAATTAGGATGCTAGGAGTAGTTCTCATGAAGCTAAGACACATATGGTTCTAATGGAAGTGGTCTCACAGCCATTGGATCAATATAAAAATAATGGTTTAATTTCTAACTTGCATGAAATTTTGTCAGGACAGATTTGAGCATGTTATATTGTATGATTTTTAGTAAATCATGGTTTTATGTTGACTACGAAATTGATATTGGTATTTACTAGACATCCAAGGGAGTTGCTCTGTAAAATTGCATGAATTTTAGATGCGAACTGGTAGCTCATTTGTATTTTATAAGTGAAGTATATGCTGCTGGAATAAAACAGTGAACAGTAAGGAATATGCCTAACTTTGAGGATTTAATTCTAAAGTTAGGATGAATGTTTTGAGTTATAAATTAATATGCTTATCTTTTGGTATGTCTAGATCATAAATTAATTTTGTATAACTTGGTTCAAGGTTTAGTACTCTAACGGAAGGGTTCTAAACCATTCTACTGCTTTTTCATGTAGATGTCATGTTCAATGCGTTGTATGTTGCCATGTGAGTGTATATGATTATGTGACCATGTTTAAAGGATTTTATATTTATGCACGCATTATTGCCCTAATCTCAAAGCACGTCTTGAAATGAAGTTGGCTCCTCTAGAGATATAATATAAATATGAATATGATGGTTTTTCTTTAGTTTGGTACATCATTTGTTGATGTGTGCATAATATGTTTATGGGAACCTCGTTGAGGTGGAATTAGGATTTCATTGATTATAAGAGATATGCTTTGAGATGAATGTGTAAGTTTATGCTAAGGTAAGATTGATAGTAATAAGTTTTGATATTTGGTTTAGGTGTTACCAGTACCCAAGTCTAAGCTTCTTCGACTTTAAGCTCTCGGTTCCTTTGCTTTCAGGTAAGGGATAAATTATATGAGCATTTGGTAAGTTATAAGGTTATTTTAAAGTGTATTATGCATTAAAAGGCTTTTTATTAGAGATATGTCATGTAACCATGTTTTAGACAAAGATATGTTCGTGAGCTTTCGAAACGTTATGTATATGATTTAAGCATATTGATGCTATCACTAATTCCATGAATATGATGTTTAAAGAAAAGAATGAAGATGCTATTATTATGAAATGTTATGCAAACTATGAATTTTAGTATGATATATAAGTAAGAAATGTTTTCGGGTTACGTTCTCTAGTAATCTTAACTCGATCAAATTATGTATTAAGAATGGCGGTGCATCCGTGCTCATAAGTATAGATTTATCAAATATGAACTAACCAATATATATGTTATGAATAGCTATAATATTTTATTGATCATGAGAGAATGATTTATTTAAATGCATTATGAAAAGTTAAAAGCTCTCATGAAAAGAAGTTTATGATGAAAAGAAAATTTGTTCTTTAAAGATAAAAATTTCTGAAGTTCTATTATGCTTTAAAGATAAAGAATTTGATAAAAAAGTTTTAGTGTTCTGTAAAGATAAAACTTCTTATGAAAGTACAAGTTTATGTTAAAAAGTTATCAGATATCTGTTCTTTATGAAACGTTAAGTTTTATGACTATGAAAGTTATAATATTTTACGAGGAGAAGATTATAAAGAAAAGTTTTCTTATTCGTCAAGATGTTTCTAGTTAAGACAAAGTTACCAATTATCTTATTTAAGTTAAAATAATTATTTTGTAATGAGAATATATATATATATATATATGTATGTATGTATGTATGTACATGATTCTAAACAATCAATATTATATTTGGTGATTTCGTAAGAAATGAAAGAAATATCCTAAAGGATTTGGTAATATTATTATGATAAGAAAAGGGAGAACAATTATTTTCCTACAAAGAGTGTATAAATTATTATTATGAATAGTATAAAATACTATGCATGAAAAAATATTCTCCTGTCTGAATATTCATAGAATGAAATGATATGATTTACATGCATCCTTATTAAATTCTCATGTATCTTACCTTAACTGAGCTGTGTAACTCATCCCTTCCACTCTTTCAGTTAACAGGTTTTAGTTTGGAGCAAAAGAAGCCTTAGTCAAGTGTTGGAAGGAGCTGGTTTTAGTTTTAAAAGTATAGATCCCAAATTAGCATTTTGATGTTTAGCTTTATAGTTATTGTGTATTTTAGGATCCAATAAAAGTTGTGTGCCTTAAAGTATTAAGAGATGTATTATATGAATATTAGAATTTGAATAACTGGTGGATTGTGTTATTCCTTGAAGTACAATGTAGATGCTCTGAATATCAAGAGAGAAGTTATATCAAGAAGTAAAGAAACAAGAATGAAAAGAAAGAGGGAAGTTTTGCTAAAAGTTTTGTAAAAGTTTAGCTGGTTCTTGTTAATATTAGGTTTAAGCTTGATATTAGCATGTCGGTCATGGTCGCATATCCGGGTATCAGGTTTTGGGCGTGACAGTTGCTATTCTTGTTGAGAAGCTCTTAGTTACTTTCATGCTAGGGGGCTAGATTCCACTTTGTTTTGGCATTGTTAGTTAGTTAGGAATAGGGGTGTGCACAAAACTGAGAAACTGAAAAAACCAGACAAAACTGGCCGAACCGTTGCCCAAATTTCAGTTAAGTTTTGGTGCGATTCGGTTGTGGTTTTCATTTTATAAAAACTGAAAATTTTGGTTTCAGTTTTAATGTCCCACACAAATATACTGACCCAACTGAAACTGAACCGAAATATATTAAATATTAATTTGTAAGAATCATATCAAGAAAGTTACTGGTATCTTAATGGCAAGGACACACGTATTCTCACCAGCAAACCTAAGTTCGACCCATAGTAAAAGCTTTTTTATTTTTTCTATTCTTATTACCCAAACTACGTCTTTTGGGTTTGTTTTATAACCCTACTAACCCTATTTTTTAGCATTTCTCTCTCATTTCAGCAGTAGTCGTTCTCCCCTTTCCCTCTCTAGTCGTTCTCTTTCTCCCCATCTCTATATTTCTGTCATGCCTCTGTTTCTCTCTCTCTCTCTCTCTCTCCATCACGCCGCCGTTTCTCTCTCTCTATCACACTGTTTCATTACGCTTTTTCGCCATTCTCTTTTTTATTTTATTTTATTTTTTGTGTTTGCTACTTTGCTTGGTGCTTGGTGTTTGGGTGGTAAGAAAACGTGGGAAAGCAGGGGGATATATATATATATATATTCTTATTTTGGTATGTTCTCAAAATATATACATGATTTTGAGTTTTTTTTTTTTTTTTTTTTTTTTGGTGCTTGGTGTTTAGGTGCTGAGAAAATGTGTGAAAGCAAAGAGAAGTAGTTTTTTTTTTCTTTGATCTGTTTGGTTTCTAAGAAATTGAAAGCAACTGAAAGCCAGTCGAACTAAATTGATTGAAATCTTGTCAGTTCGGTGTCGGTGTTCCTCCCTTACGGTTCGGTGGAAAAATCGCACTTCAAACCGACCGAACCGCATCAATTACACCCCTAGTTAGGAAGCCATGAAATCTAGGGAGCTTCACAACTTACCTATTAGAAAATAGGCTTTTTAAAAGGAAAAAAGGGTTCCCAATTCATGGTTGATTAAGAGTCAAGCGAAGAGCTGTTGAAATTTAGCGCATCTTAGATTCATCATTCTCGTATCAACTCTAACTAACTATAACTCACTCATTTCAAATCTATATTGGATCATATTTGTGTCTGTTTTGAAGTATCTGAATTCTGATATCCACTTTTCAATAAAATTAGTTTCACTCAAAAATTCATTCCTATGCAAAACATATATTCAAAAGAACATCAACTCTTCATCTTGAGTATATAAAAAGTTTGTTATCTTTAGAGTAAATCCTGACTTGTACTCAACTCATGTTTGAAATGAATAAATTACACCACCAATAAATATGAAATATATATATATATATATATATATATATATATTTTAAAAAGATGGAATGAACCGATCGACACTAAAAAACCTAACATATTTGTTTATCTCGTTTAACTTCCTTCCTTCTGTAAAGAAGCTTTGTATAGCTTCAATGACTTAGTTTCCTATTATGTGACAGTAATGTTAGTAATTCAGGAATTTGGATGTTTGGATATGTTTTAATTATTATTTTTATCTTTATTTTTGCCTTTGCTGTTTACAAAATTAATTGCTCTTATCTCATGCCTTTAAGTAAGTTAGATAGTAGGTTTCAGTTAGCTTAACTAATAAAATTTATTGTGGTCAAATAAGAGGTTTGAGATTCAAACCCAGCCTATATATACCATGTTAGGGTCATATTTTATATGTATTGGCATATTCTTTAACAAAATGCACTTTACTTGTAATTGAGTAGTTCTAAGATTAGTTTAATGTATCAAGAAATATGTTGCTCAAACATAACAAGTGGTATCATTAAATATATGAAGATTGAACCAAGAAACAAGTGAAGAAAAGTTGATTCAGTGAAGCTCGACACTAGTCTTGACATAAGCTTGATACTAGCATCTATTAAGACTTAATGAAGAATTCTCCACACAAGCTCGAAACAAGCTCGGTCTATCAAGATCTACGATTTCAGAATTCTCATATCTGAATTTTAGCCCATGATGACTTGGATTGCTAGGATTTCATTCACTAAACCTCTAAACCATATAATAACTTTATTTTAAAGTCATTAAAGACACAGAGACTTAATTAGAGAACTCATACACTCTGTGAGAAGCTGTTGTGCTTCTTGCACCTTAGGGTTTTGTAACCAAGTGCTTCTAGATCTTCAATGTGCTTTGAAGTGAAGAGCCTTGCAACCAACAACAATCAATCAGTTGCTGGGAGTTAATCACGTACTAGGATCCATGCGAAGGAAGAAGTCTCTAAAAGATCAAGTCCAATTGGGGATTGGAGTAAGGGTTCAACTGTAGATTAGTATTTTGGGATAGTTCAAGGTAGTGATAGGATTCATTATACTTGTAACCGCTTGATTTTTTATTAGTAGATTTTTAGGAGTGGTGACCTGAAATTCACCCAGTGGGGTTTTTGCCTTGCAAGAAGTTTTTCCCATTTGTCAACAAATCTTCATGTCAATTTAAGTTCCACTACACATTAGTTTATTTGGTGATTTGTTTATGCCTCCACGATTTGCATATAATTTGACCTAATTAATTAACTTGGGTAATTGAATTAGTTAACCATGGTCAATTTATAATCCAACATAACAAATACTAATTGATATTTTAGTCTTATAATCGAAGTAATCATCATGGAGTGGAAACTATAAGTTGAAAGAATAGGGATAGTTCATAGCTTTTTGGGGATAGGGAGATTATATACTTAATTCTTGCCTTTAGAAATTCATTTGACCAATCAAAATCAAGTTTGGTTTTAATAAATCTCACACAACCATACACGTAATTGAACTTGAAATTATTTTAAATAACAATCTTTTATTGGTATTGTTAAATATGACATATGATGATGTGCTTACTCCCTGATGCAGTTATGCAGATTGACTTCTCTTCTAATTTGTAGACAGTTTAAACTTCAAACTACAAACATCGTGTCAGCCGATTGACAAATTAATGCTATAAATTAAACATTTGGGGTTGTAATGAATTAACATCCAAATTTCGCTCTTTCTCTCTAAAAAATAAATCCGAAAAGGCAGTTACTGAGTGAAAGCAAAGTCTTAAATAAAATTAAGGGTAAATTGCACATTGCACCCCTAAAGTTTAGGGGTAATTGAATTTTACACTTTAAAGTTTCAGAATTTGGATTTTAACCCCTAAAGTTCGGGCAATTTGGATTTTACACCCTCACATTTCAGAATTTGAATTTTATCCCTCTAAAGTTTATGAGTGTTTGGATTTTACACCCCAAAATTATAAAACTTTAGAGTGTAAAATCTAAACACCTCCAAATTTTATGGGGTAAAATCCAAACATCCCTAAAATATAGGAGCTAAAATCTAAATTCTGAAACGTGGGGGTGTAAAATCCAAACACCCTCAAACATCAGGGGGTAAAATCTAAATTTTGAAACTTCATGGTGTAAAATTTAATCATCCCCAAACTTTAGAAGTGTAATTTGCAATTTACTCTAAAATTAATTTTAGAGAGAGTAAAAAATAGGTAAATCAAAATACGTATTCCCTTTAGGAAAACAAAATTGAATTTTTTTTTTTTTTGGGTGTTTGGAGAGAGAAAAAGTGAAACTTCCACATTCATTAATTTTTGCGCAAAATAAGAAATAGAAAATTGAGACCCAAATTCCTGATATGCATAAATTGTTCTTTTGCAATCCATAATGCTTACTTTATTTGGCTATTACCATTAATTTTCCAATTGCCACAACATTAATTATGTTATCACCAATATGTGATAAATTCTTTTGAGTAAAATACTTTTTTAATTCCTAAGCTTTATCAAAAGTTTTTTTTTTTTTTTTCCTAAGCTTAAAAAAAAAAAATCATCTTTAAACTTTAGATTTAAAAAAAAAAAAAATTTGTTTAGAGACAAAAATAAGGATGATTTTTTATATATAATAATTTAGGGATGAAAAACAAATTTTCAGTAAAGTTTAGGATAGAAAGTAAAATATTTTAAATAGTTTAGGAATGAAAAATGAAAATTTCAATAGTTTAGGATTGAAAAACAAACTTTTTAAATTTTACAAATAAAAAAAAAAAAAATTAGTAAAGTTTAGGGACCAAAATAGTATTTTACCAAATTTGTTTTTCATAAATTATTTAGTTGATAAGTTGTTATGACTTTGATCTAGGCTAGCTTATCAATAGAACCACTTAAATTATTCATGATTTTTAACAGGTTGTTGCCTTTAATAATTGTAAAAATTTTTTGGAAAAAATAATTATAACTATAGCCATTTTCATTGTTGCTAACAAGAAGTGGAAGTGGAGGATTTGAACCTAGAATATTCTCATTGATAGAATCTAATAGTGTTATTTAAATTACAAGGTGTTGGGAAATTTAGACTCCGGTTGAAAGAATTAACAAGTTTTAAACCCAAGTTGTTAATTAGACTTATTATGAATAAACCTTGTTAAAACAAACAAACATCAATATCATGTCAAAATCATGCACAGGAGAATAGTAAATAAGATAAGATATGATGACCCAGAAAAACTAATGAAACAAACTAGTTTCATAGTAAAAAACCTGGGGAGAAACCTTCCCGTAAAGCAATTCACTATAGTAAAGTTAAGTTTCAGATCTAGTACAAAACCTTTGTCCCTAGACTCTACAATCCCCGTAGATGAACTTACAGTAGAAACGTTCTATCGCTTAAGAATCTCTGAACTCTTCAATATATGAATGCCACCCTTTTGCATAGATCCCAGTATGTGACTAACTCCAGCAACTTGAAAAAGTTGTTGGTTTCAAAGTTCTTAACTTCATCAACAATGAAGATCAAGAAGTACTTAGTTACAAAACCCTAAGGCGCAAAAGACGCAGTAACTTCTTGCAGAGAGAATAAGGCATTAGGTCACTTTTCGCATGTGTTCTCCATGTATAACGGCCTTTAAAATAAGCCTTATATATTTCTAGGGTCGTGAGACAGGAAACCTTACACATACATGTCAGCTAGGAAATTCTGATTCCGTAGATCTCAACAGATTCAGCTTCCGTAGAGCTTCATTCTTAAATCTCGATAGATACTGTTTCTATCGAGGTATCTGTTAAACTTTAATGAACAGTTTTTCTTCACTTGTTTCTTGGTTCAATCTTCATGGCTTTAATACTTGACTTGAACTCTTGTTTCTTGAAGTACTAAACTCATCCTAGATCTACCCAATTATAAGTAAAGTGCATTTTGTCAAAAGATTAGCCAATTACATAAAATATATCCTTAACAATCTCCCTCATTAGCAATTCGTGACAAAACCACAACAAAACAACTAATCATGAGAGAAGTCTTAAATTACTTAACTCATAACCACTTGTTGTATTACAAAATAATTCTATCCCTACTACAAACTTTTGAAAAACTTTGCAAGAAAAGAATTCATTGCATGATAGACTTTCACAACTTGTCTTTTTGAAACACTTAAACAAAACTCATCAAGGCATCATGTGTGAAACAGAAATAAAGATTGCATACATAAAGAAACATGCATATAAAGATAGAGAAGAAACAACACATGTAAAGATAGGTGAAAAAGACATACATCATATATATATATATATATATATATCAAAGATAAGCACAACGTATGTAAAAATGGTCACAAGATCTGTGTAAAACAAGTTAAAAGAAGCTCCTAAAATAATAAGGAGGTAAACATTCCCTCTAACAAGATGAAACACAACTCCCCCTTAGAAAGGCATGTATTTCTCCCCCTAACATTTAGAATCTTAAAAATAAATCACATTTTCTCCCCCTTTTTGTCATGATTGACAAAGGGTACAAGAACCTATAAAGCTTCACCCGAGAAACATAAAGATGATCTAAGATGATCAAGGGACACAAGGAATCCATATAAATGCATGAATGAATGTAAAGAAACAAGATGCTATGGATGACAAGATAATAGAAAGATGCAAAAACATATGAAAAACAATGCAAGCAAAAGGGTCTCAACAGATCGAAAAGTTATCGAGCTATTAGAAAGCACATAAAATTACCTCAATAGATCGAGATATGTGTAGAGAATCTATCAAGAAGCTACCCAGAAATTTTGATGGATCGAGAATCTATTAAGAATGTATTGAGCAGACAAAGAGCACAGGAAATTTGGCTCGATGGATCGACCTAGCTATCGAGAAGCTATCAAGGTCAAATCTAGAAATCTCGATAGAAGAAACTTGTGTCAAGCTGCTATTGAGATGCTGTCAAAAAGGTATCAAGCAGCTGTAGAGAAGACAGAAACAAGGTTTTCCAAGGGAGGAAAAACACACAAGATGAATGCAACAAGATAGCTGCTCAAACAAGCATCCAAGCAGCAAGTTAAGCACTCAAACACAACTCAAATCTAGATGTAAAATATTTCTAGATCAAAAGACACACATACATACTAAACAAGTCTAACCAATTTTATTTTTCAAATACAAGTTAAGACAGTTTAGCAAGCATATATTAACACATGTATCCTTTGTGATGCCCAAATCACATTGTACCTACACATGTAACAAGAGTAGCAAAAAATTTGCATATTGTGTGTGAAACAAAGTAAGAATGCATAAGTATCTCATATTATGAAGATTTGAGACATGAGAAAATCAAATACACTCACACACAATCATAACTGTTTGATGGAGACTATCACTTTCGAGGTACATTCTATAACTCCAACATCTCTTAAAAACACACTTGCAACCACATTAAAAGCATTTTGATTCTTTTTGCTTTTATTTTTCTTTGCATAATTTTCTTTTAAGCATAGCATGCATGGGCATATAAGAGAGAAAAGAAATATCCAATTATGTAAGCTAAAACATCACAATTTTGCCATGCCGAAGCACACAAATGTTATACATGATTGGCGGGTTTTAGTGGTAAGATGTTTATTTATGCCTTTCTCTTAGGATTTTCTAGTCATTCTCGTCAAAAAGAATGATATGAGTATGAAATATAAAATACAATCTTAATCATACTCATCGCAATCACGAGCCACAAAGCTCAATCACTTAGTTGTGCATTGAGATGCTCATCTAAGCTACAAGAGATACAAAGTTTAGAAATTTTGTTTCAATGGCCATCAAAGGTACACAAATACCAACATACACAAATACACACTGTTTTTGGTTTTTTCTTCTTTTTAACAAACAAAATAAAGACTAAACACCCAAACATGAAAGCATGAAAGAAAGATGCAGATGTATGAAAACATGATTCCAAAAGCAGATAAGAATCAAGCAAAGAGAGTCCTACTTTAAATAGAAAGAATTAGAGTAGAGGACAGATAGAAAAGACAATTAAATCTTAGGCTCCTTTCTCACCCACACAACATGACCCTTTGGCCGTGAAAATGAAAAGGCACATGTCCTAGTATGTCTACTAAAGGACATAGAAGAATTAGAATTCTCTTGAAATTGAGTTAAAAAGCTCAAAGCTTTTAATAACTCTCCAAACAAAGGTGTTGAACCTTGAGAGAGAACCTGTAACCGTTTGGACACTTGCTTATGAGGATACAACTTGAAGCAATTAGGAAGAATGTGTCTAGAATCACTACAATGGTGACAAACATGAGTAGTTTTTGAACTACTAGACTTCCTAGAGTGAGGTCTAACAAAGGATTTAGACTTAGCAAAATCAGTTTTGGATTTCATACCTTTATCACCTTTCTTAGATTGGGGCACAAAGATAGTCTTTGATCTAGAAGCTGTGGAAGAGGAGAGGCTGGAGGAAAAAACATATCCTAAGCCAGTCTTATTAGAACTAGGCTTTTGATTACTCAATACCTCATCAAGCTTTGCACTAGACATCCTCTCTATTTGAGTTCTAGCTTGACTAAGCTCAACCTCGAGAGTTTTGACCTTCTCTTCTAATGAGGTGTTCTCCACAACAATAGTCTCAACTAACCATGTAGTCTTATATAGTTTGACTAAAAGTTTATCTTTTTTAGTTTTTACCTCATTATGCTCTTTTCTACAAAGATGAAAAGTCTTTTCAGATTTTATAAATTCAGTACATAGCTTATCATAGGCTTCTTAAAGGGTCAACTTCTTGGATACTTCATCATTAGAAGAATCCTCACTATCACTAGCATTCTCCACAATCACCTTATCGGTTGTGGCAACAAAAGCCATATGATGACCACATTCATCCTCATACTCATTAGAAAGATCACTCTCAGAATCACAGAAGGTAGCAACCAACACTTTACCTTTTGAATTCTTGGTATTTTCCTTCATAAGATAGTTTGGGCACTCTATCCTCATATGACCAAAACTTTTGCACTCATGGCACTGGATGAGGGGTTTCTCATTCTTCCCCTTCCTATAGGATTCAGATTTCCTAGGGGCTTTGTTTTTATCATTTTACCTATATTGGAGAAGCTTGATAATCTCATTAGCTATGAAGATTAAGTCCTCATCCTCATCTCCATCCTCATCTTCATCTTCATCTTCATCTTCAGAGTCATCACTCTCTTCCTCTATACCTTAAGAGCCATGTTTCTACTCTTTCCACATTTTCCCATTTTACCTAATCCCATCTCATAGGTTTGAAGGTTCCCTACAAGCTTAGTCAAAGGAATTTGCTCAATGTCCTTCACTTCTTCAATGACAGTAATCTTGGCATGGAATTTTTCAAGTAGGGACCTAAGGATTTTCCTAATAATTTTGGGTTCAGCAATAGATTATCCAAGATTGAAGGCAAAATTCACAATATCCTTGAGTTTAGCATAGAACTCATCAAATGTCTCATCCTCCTCTATCTTTATTTCTTCAAAACTGCTGGTGAGTCTAAGAAGCTTAATGGTCTTCACTGCCTTAGTACCTTCATAGGTAGTCTTAATAATAGTCCATGTTCCTTAGCAATTTCAGTGGATGATATTTTCTTGAATTCCTCATTGGTCACACCACTAAATAGAGCATTCAAAGCTCTACTATTGAAATTTTCCGCTTTGATCTTTGCTTCATCCCAATCCACCGACGTTTCCTTTCACTTAATCCAGCCAACTTCAACAGCTTGCCATACTTTTTTATCAAGAGCCTGCAAAAAACTTTCATACGAACTTTCCAGTATGCATAGTTGATACCATCAAACAAAAGAGGAATCAAAAGAGATTGTCCACGATCCATGACAATGAAGGTCAAGGATCACACTCAAGAAATTAATCAAATCAGAATATACCTGCTCTGATACCACTTGTTAGGAAATTTAGACGCCGGTTGATAGAATTAACAAGTTTTAAACCCAAGTTGTTAATTAGATTTATTATGAATGAACCTTGTTAAAACAAACAAACATCAATATCATGCCAAAATCATGTACAACAGAATAGTAGATAAGACAAGATATGATGACCCAAGAAAACCAATGAAATAAACTAGTTTCACAATAAAAAACTTAGGGGGAAACCTTCTCGAAAAGCAATTAATTATAGTAAAAAGAAGTTTCAGATCTAGTAAACCTTTGTCCCTAGACTCTACAATTCCCGTAGATAAACTTACAACAGAAACCTTCTACCACTTCAAAACCTCTGAACTCTTCAATATATGAATGCCACATTTTTGCACGGATCCCAATACGTGACTAACTCCAGCAATTTGAAGATGTTGTTGACTGCAAAGTTCTTTAATTCATCAACAATGAAGATCAAAAAGTACTTCGTTACAAAACTCTAAGATGTAGTAATTCTTGCAGAAAGAATAAGGCACTAGCCACTTTTTCCATGTGTTCTCCATATATAATGACCTTTAAAATAAGCCTTATATATGTCTAGGGTTGTGAGAAAAGAAACCCTACACATACATGTCAGCTAAGGCCAAAAATCAGATCTGGACATATGGATTTCGTAGATCTCGACAGATTCAGCTTCAGTCGAGCTTCTATCGAGTTTCGTTCTTAAATCTCAATAGATACTGTTTCTGTCGAGGTATATGTCAAGTTTTAATGAACAGATTTTCTTCACTTGTTTCTTGGTTCAATCTTCATGACTTTAATACTTGACTTGAACTCTTGTTTCTTGAAGTCCTAAACTGATCATAGATTTACCCAATTACAAGTAAAGTGCATTTTGTCAAATGATTAGCTAATTACATAAAATATGTCCTTAATACAAGGTTATCATCATTTAAACTTATGTCTCTATCCCATCATTTTCATTTCTTATTTTTATTCTATCGTTGTTAGAAACTGAGAGAAAAATAGGACACCTAAAGTGGGCACGTCCCTCTGTATATCTCTTCATGGTTTTCAATTTTTGTTGTACATATTAAGGTCATTCTATGTCTTAATAATTGATCACACTCGGATGCCATTTTTTTCCATCAAAACATTATTGCGATGGAAGTGAGACAACACATGGAAAGATAACCTCTTAAAAAAATATGTGGAAACATATTTTTTCTCCGAAGGTTTGAATCCAAATAAAAGTAAGAGCCAGGATGTCCCACTCCCGGCACCTCTTGTTAAAATGCCTGGTAAAAAAAACAAAAACAAAAACAGTGGGACAAATTATTTAAAATTGAAAACTAGGAATAGTAGTAGATAGTAACTAGTCGGATTCAATATTTGAAAAGAAAACGTCTGAAAAGGATAGTAAATTAAAAAAATGTTCGAGTTCAAATAATATTATTACGTATAAACATTATGCCTTTAGTCTTGTAATCCAATACTATTATTTATTGTCTTTTACGATAAAAATTAATGGTGGAATCCTCCCTTCTCATTATTTTAATTATCAAATTATGATTAAAAAATTATATATTTTTAAAGTTACTTTGACAATACCCTAGAGTTTTTGCATTTTACTTTTTACATTTTGCAAAGCTTATAACAAAAGGGTGTACGCATAAGAAATAGGAAAATTAGTGGCGTGATTAAAAAGATGGGAAAGTATCTTGTCATACTCGATTTTATATTTACTATTTTACATCAATATCAACAATTAATTAATACGAAAATGTTCTTATTTCAAAACATGAAAATGAGGTAAAAAAATTTATAAAAAAAAAAATAGTGTAAAAAGTCTCATTGCCCAAAAATAAATAGTGGTCGAAACTCCACAAACTCAAGAATAGGGATTCTAACAGCGTTAATTTGGAATCCATCTTTCAAGTGGGATCAGATCCATGGGATGCAATTGCTTTCATTCCTCTTACAATTTTCTATTTTTATTTTTTTTACTTCTTGACTTACTATCTTTAAATTTTTTTAATTTAAAAAAAATTATTCAAAAACTGAAATTGAAAGATACTTCTTTAATTCTCAATCTCAACAAGAGCATGAATTGCATACGATATAATATGTGGATCTCAATCCTTTGAAGTGGGCAGTGGAGAATTGAAGACCTTGGACCACTTTGCATGCACTCTAGAGAAACTCTTGCCAATAACTGATCCAATACGAAATTAGCACTAACCAGTGGTCCAGTACCAATGCATTAATAGTTGCAATGGGGGGATGTTTCCTGGGGTGCATGGTACTGTCTGTAACAGAGCGGCACGTTATATGATATTATCTTTCTCTCTTCTCTATGAAAAGGGAGGAAAATTTGTAAATCAGACATGGGAAAATATAAAAGCGAAAAGCATCGACAATTGGCGTGGATGACTTTTTTCTTATTTGCAAAAAGTTTTCCAAGTAGAAAGAGAGTCAGTATATTCACTTTTCCTACTATTTTTTGATGAACAATTTTCTTACTTTTTTCACTATCAATTCACGAAATCATTTTAAACCTTCAATTTATTGACCGTATTTTATCCATTAACCTTATCTAATAGGCTGAGAAGTGCGTGGGGAAAAATATCTAATTTTCAAAGAAATCATGGATAACTAATACAAAAAATAGCTCATAATTAATCAAATTACTTATTAATTTATAATTTTAATAAATGTTTTAACTTTTTTTAGGTTCAAGATTTATGCTTGAGTAGTAATTATAATTTTCACAGGGTATGTTACTTAAGAGTTTTCATATATATATATATATATATATATATCATAGGTACTATGATATTGAACCTACTTTATTAACTAATATTAAGGTAAAATCTACATTATGTTTATATGACAATTAAATTTTTGTTGTATAATTAAGTTATGTCGTTATTTACACTAATTTGTGTTTGTCAGATCAATTATATGTTGCATAGCAATGTTCCAATCTTGCCTTTCTCGGCTAAAATCTGACTGATTATGGAAATAAAGACTTTATTTGGGAAGTTAGAAAGCTTGTAGCGGATAAGTCATGAAATGAATTGTAATAGGGGTAAGCTCTAACTGAGGTAAAACCTGAAGATACTGGGATTGAATCTAGGAAAATATGAAGCAGAAAATTACTGTTTGATCAATATTTCACCATTGTTATTCTCAAGTGCCAAAATACATGGCTTATTTAATAGTAACTCTCTAAACACAGATGTTTAGAGGACATAATTGATGAAAAAGCTCCTAGTAAGGCCGCTGCCCGACAATGTTGCCACGGGGATCATAGTTGCAACCGATGAATGTGCCTCCATTGTTGCATCGCACTTTGGCGCAACCTAGACGAACTGAGTTGCGCCAAACCACCTGAGTGTAGTGGCCACATACCCCACCAACACAAGAGTTAGAATTGTAGTTATACTTGGACTTTTCTGCTACCCAAAGGTTCACTGCAGCGGTACCAGTGAGGTCACCAGTGCTACCTGCAAGGTTTTCACCATAAGGACCACCCGAGTGCACAAGTCTGCAATCACCCTTATGTTGATTAGCATAGTTCTGTGCAAAAGTCGCTAAGTTTGCGTCCCATGTTATAGGTCCAACACCCACTTGCGCACGGGCTGCGTTGTGAGCATTCACGTAGTCTGCAGGTGAGTTTTGGGCGCCGGAGAGATGGACTATGGCTAAGAACAAGACACAGACAATGGCTTGTGAAAAGTTACTCATCTTCTTCATATTGGTTTCTCAGCTATAAAACTTAAAAGCAAAGCAAAACGTTAGGTGGGTGGTATAAAAATGAAGAATGCATGAGGGGTATATATATAGGGATATTGTGGGAGAAAATTGCTGTCATTGTAGAATTTTCACTTAGCAAATATTGAATAGTTGAAAGACTTATGTCACCAGGAAAATCCCATTTGGAAAAAACTAATTGTGCTTCTCATTGGATGGCATCATTACAGGGTTAGAGTAGTACATTGGTCAAATGAGCTTAAATGGTCATTTGCTGCAAGAGATAGAATTTCGTTCCACATTGTCTGCAATGATATTACATCGTTTTTTTTTCCTTTGATGCACTTACAAGCTTGAATAGCATGCGCCGATATTATGTGGCATATTTTACTTTATCTTATTTTTTAACAAGTAAGAAGCAAGCAACCCTATAAATTCAGCTCCTACAACTGCACTATTTTGAACCTAAAATTTCTTCGTCAAATATGGTTAGGCAATAAGATTTATAATTATTTATTTCATTCGTACATAGCTGTAGGTTAGCATACAGTGAACAATGTGATCAAATGTAAGTTTTGTAAGTGTATTTTGAGTCAAATTTGAACTTTGAAGTCAATACTGATGCCTATGACTGCTGAAGAAAGACTAAAGTTTCTGAATTCTCGGCAGTTGAGCACTTGAGCTTTGTTTGATTGATTGAAATTTTAATGTTTGGATCGATTGAGGATTGTGACAGTTGTCAGTTTCAAGTTCATTAAGCGAATCGTGTTACTAGGGTTTTCGTGTTACTAAAAAAAAAAAAAAAAGGAAAAAAGAAAGCCCCCTAGAGGGTGTGATTAATTAAAGACCTTTTTGTTTATAGGGGTTGTTCATTTACATCTAGGGTTTGATTGTATTGAGCTCTCTCAAAACATCATCTAGTGTTCAAGATTGAAGGAACTGAATGATTCGAAAATCCCGAAAATGCTGCATCCATTTGAGCAAATAGCTACAAGACTTTGAGTATAAAGTTGTGAACTCATTTGAGAGGATAGCTACAAGAGTTTCAGATAATTGAAGACATTTAGCTTCTGTTAGAATTTTGTAATTTTTTTTTTTTTTTTGGGTTAAAGAATTTTGTAATTCAAATATCATTGTAATCTGTACATTAGTTAATATAAATAAATACAAGTAATACAACCCAATAGCATGAAGTTCAAATTTGACACATGGCACATCTCCCCTGAGCAAGAAAGTTCGAATGACAATTTCACAAACGTAGCATGAAGTTCTTAACTGGCTAAACAAACAAAGCTTTAGTTTATTCGCCAATTTGACTACAGAATATTCCTGCTAGAGTGGTATGATCTTCAACTTGGCATTTTAGTTTGGACACCAGAATACAGACTTGCATAGATGATTGATATATGTGCCCTCTTTGGCATGGTCTGGAAGACGTGCTCGAAGGGTCATTAGATGATACAAAGTTCCTAGTTTTTGATTTTGTCCCTCTTTAAAATATATGCATAAATGAAATAGACCGTAACAAATGACAAATCTAATACAATATTTTCCAAATTGTCTGCTTGGTCACTTCCAAAGTTTGGTGGCGGCTTTCCATTTTCCACATCCTAAGTGATAAGCATTTTATGCATTATCTTCTTTGTCAAAAAATACCTAATAATGCTAAATTGTTTCGGACTATTTCTAAATGCAGAAGGCAAAGCATAAAAAGACGAAAATTCAACCTATCTAGACGCACTTCCGTAAATAAAATAAATATGAGTTCTTTGAATTTACTGTGAAAAACTCTGTAACCAATTAAAATATAACAAAAATCAACTGTATTGTATTGTCTTGTATGAATTGTTATTTACATTTTATGACTATTTGAAAATTGTTAGGAACTTAGTGGCTTCTAATAGGGATGAATAGGAAATTGTATGTTGTCATCTCTATAGAGAAATACTAGTAAGAGAGAGAAAGAAAATGCACTAAATAATGAATTGATTTATTATTTAATATTTAAAAAATCCTAATGAATAACTAAGAATATTGAGGCTCATATTATGTTTTACCTCAATTTCTTGAATGTCTAATTGGTGCGAGTCTAGTAATAGAAGATTTACCTAAAAGAAATTAATCCAAGATATTTCAAGACATCTTTTACATTATCATATCTAGGTTTAATTAAAATTGTCCGTAGAATTTTTTAAATATCTGATAGAAAAATATATATATATATATATATATTTTTTTTGAGAAAAAAATATCTGATAAAAATAGAATGCTTTAAATCCTTTTAAAACTTTTTTTTTTTTTTGTGTGGAAAATATCCATGTAAAACTTAAGCAATATAGTATAAAACACACTGAGTTATTCATGATTATTAGGCTGCATAATATAATATCGTGTATACTTTTTTGTTGTGTTGATGGCTGTAGCGAAAATCATGCAGCGTGGGGTGATGGTCCTTTCTAAGTTTTACTAAAAGTCAAATAAGCCAGGAAGACTTTAGTGGCTTAGAGTGAGATCAGCATGGACCAACCTTATTTATTTATAAGTTGTTATTACATGATGGAACCGTAACCATAGAAGGCAGCAATCACAATATATATATATATTTTAAAGTAATGATTATTACATACAGTGTATACACTGAGAATAAAATTGTGTTTTAAAAATATTATTTTAATTAAAATTATAAAATTGTATTTCTAAAACAAGGTTTCACAATTTTACAATTATAATTGAAATTGTGTTTTTACCGATAATATATATGATTGTATAAAAATAGCTGCATCAACAATAATTAAAGATTATAGAGAAGTGTCCGCGCGTGCTACAACCTATGATCCTCTAATCTGTTTTCTTTTATACAAAATTTCTCTTTGCAACAGGAAAAAAAAAAAAAAAAAACAGTAATTAAAGATATATTTTGACATTTCAACGAGATGGAACATGTGGTTAATACAATGGTCCCATATGGATGTAACGGGCGGCTATTGCCAACATACTTGTAAGTGCAAGAGTCAATTAAGGACAAATATATATACATATATATATATATATATATATATATAAAATTAAAAAAATTAAGTACACAAAAGAGAAATAGCAAAAGATGAAAGGAGATAAGGACACCTGGTTGCAAGCAATGCATAATTGCTCTAGTAAAAAAGAATGCTATACTTTTTTTATTAACAATTGTAATTGCTTCCTTAATTTTACATTTAATATATATATATTAGTTTAGAATATTCAACAATATATTCTGTTTTTAAAGTTAATCAATTTCCCTAATCAATTTTTATAGCTAATCAGTAATCAATTCCTTAAACAAGATCCAAAAAGTCAATATTGAAACCCTAAACTCACCTACCACCTACCCCATTTACTTCAGCCGTATACCACACTATGTATTGACTCTAGTTTTCCTTCTTACTTCTCACCTTTCACCTTAGCAGCTTCCTCTCCCTCCCTCTTTCTTGTTTAATTGTCTTTTTCTTCCTTCAGCCTTTTGAAGCCTCTTTTTTTACCTCTTCAATAGTTCAATTCTTCACCTTCCATCAGCTACATGCTATCTTAGACAACCACAAAGGTAATTGTTTTTTTGTCTTGTATTATTTAATATTTGTATCTATATTTTTATTGAGTATGTTGTATCTCTTTTTTTTGGGTCCCATATATTCTTGTAAATCTACAAAATGTTCTTTCCTTTGATCCATTTTATATATTAAAAAAAAAAGTTATGGTATTATATGTGGAAAGCCAGCTATACCTACAAACTCAAATCAAACCTATGAAGATGCAAACAAATATAAAACCACATGTAACACTAGATTGAAAAGCTAGAGGTCATTTTGTTTCTAATAATAGAGTTAGTTACACTGTTGTGCACTTGTAATACTCTTATGTGGCGTTTGGTACAGGGTAATGTTTTAGGATTCTTAGGAATGTTTAAAGATTCCCATGTTTGGTTGCAAATCATGCTAGGGAATCAGATGCCAGGGGAATCTGGATTCTCCCCTTAAACCCCTCTCAGTAGGAATGTGGATTCCCTTTAAAACATGTGGAAATCCAGATTCCCAAGCTTAAAGGAAATTGTATTTTTTATAAATTGACAATTTTAACTCTTTTTTTTAAATGACTTGGTAGTTCACATTCAAATCTAAGGATAGAATGAGAAAAATAAATAATTCATTTAAGATTCCTGAGAATAAACCAAACATAGGAATAGCTACATTCTTAGAAATGTGATTCCTAGGAATCACATTCCTAGGAATCTGGATGCCAGAAGTAATATGGATTCCCCCGTACCAAACGTCACATTAGGCTTCGCTTGGGAGTTCATAAATGAATGGAATGGAATGGAATGAGATGATCATAAGGGAATGGAATGGAATGGAATGTATTTAAGTAAGGGAAAGGAATGGAAAAGAATGGAATGGAATGAAATTAAGTAACCTTGATTGGATGTTTTAAAATAAAGGAATGGAAATGAATGAAAATTAATGGAATGTAAGTAATCCTGTTTGGGAGCAACATGGAGGGAATGGAATGGAATCATTTTATGACAATATTACTATTAGACCCCTATTTTAAAATAAAGAGTTGAATATATAGGGGTATTTTGGGAGTTTTAGTAAAAAAAAAATTATTAAATCTAATTCCATTCCCTCGCATTCCTCCCAATTTCGAGGAGAATGAAAATTTGAGGTTTTAAGGGAATAGAGAGGAATGAGTGTTCCCTCCTACCCATTCCATTCCCTCCCACTTAAACTCCCAAACAAGAGAATGGACTTTTCATTCCCTCCATTAAAACTCCCAAACAAGAGAAGAGAAGAATATTCTAAAATTATTCTTTTTATTCATTTCCATTCCATTTCATTCCCTCCTCCCAAGCGGAGCCTTAGTAGTTCTTATAGTTAGTAATACTGTAGTCACCAAGGTTGGTTATCATAGTGTGTAAGTATATATACTTTGTAGATTATCAAAAGTATATATACTATGTATTTAGTTACTAATTAATGGTAAGCACATAATTATTCAGTCCATAGCAAATAATTCTAAAACTCTTTGTTCTCCCTTTTCTTTTCATTTCATTCTTTTTTATTTGGTTCATTGTATATTCAGGTTAATATGTTATATTACATATTCTTACAGTTCATTTTACTCTCTGTCTTTGCCTGATTTTTTTTTTAAATAGGTGATGGAGGGTGGAACATCTAGTACCCACAATGACAAACCCGAGTCTCCAACCACAAGTAATACCAATGCACTTCCTCCTAAGCATCCTAAAAAAAACAAATCTAAAGTTTGGGATCACTTTTCGATGAGGGTGATTGTGATCCTAATCACCCTAGAGCATCATGAAATTACTATGGTAAAGATTATGGGTGCTGTGGGAAAAGGGATAAGACTAGTAATTTATGGAATCATCTTTATAATCAATGCCCCACATTTTTAAGGAACTTGGCTTAGGTAGGCTACACCCTTTCTCTATCTTCCATTTGCTTAAACTTGATTAGATTGATTACATTATAAATGATAGCATGAATAATATAATAACAATAACATTCATTTTATCTTATGTTGTGGATGATTGATTAGGTTGCTACTTGCTTGGGAGGAATTCAACTTAATTTTTGGAGTGGTATCAGACTTAAAGTTGATTGATTTGGTCTATTTTGTGAAGAACTTTTGTTAGACTTGTGTTTATTTTCAGTGAGTTTAATTTTGATTACATTGTGGCTTTTTTGACAATGCATACAATTTAAAAGTTTATTTGCTAGGTTGGTATGTTATTATTTTGAATTTTTGATGTGATTTTGGGAATGTTAAGACTTTTGGTTTATTGATTTAATTTTCCTCAGTTGTAAGGTAGTAGCTTACTGTTCCCCAACCCCCCCCCCCCCTTTTTTTTTCTTTTTTTGAGTAGACAATGTCTGATAGAGATGATATATCTCTTTTTCATTGACCCTATGTTTCTGCTAGAATTGAGATTATTCAATGAAATTTGTCCTTAGTTTTTTGTGTGCATTAGTTATATTTTGAGATTATTCAATAACAAATTGTAATTTGTGATAAATTTTTTTAAAAGAACATTTTTAATGCTAACTCGCCAAATAGCTTGGAAGACTATAGTGGCTTAGAGTGAGATCAGCATAGACTAACCTTATTTATCTATAAGTTGTTATTACATGATGGAGCCGTAACCATAGTAGGCAGCAATCACAATAATACAATTTTTTTTTTTTTTTAAGTAATGATTATTACTTACAGTGTCTACACAGAGAATAAAATAATGTTTTTGTAGAGAGGTGGGCTTTGGTCCTACTATCCAAAGTATGAGTGGATTAAGGACCAAAGAGCCCAATACAATTAATTTGTAGAGAGTGGGCTAAAAAGCTAGGCTTCAATGAAATGACAACGACCCTAATGGGCTAGAGCGGATATGAGAACAAGGAAAAACAATGACTAGATAGATGTGATGTACAAAATTTCTTCCTCGGCAATGTCCGAGGAGGGTAGTACTCTAATATATCTTTCTTAGATTTGATTACAGTTGCTATTCTTAATGCTATGGTGTTTTTCTCCACAGATTCTATGTCCCTCATCCTTTAGAAGCTCACATTATATAGCTTCCTTTAGGCAATCCTAGCCTTCCATTTGTTGATCCTTTAGTAGACCACTTGAGTGCTTATCCCATCAGATACCTTCTCCAACCTCTTATGAGTTGTGGTGGCTAAGGCAGCACTGTTCAGTGGTCTTCTCTATATAAATGCAACAAGGAAGTTTGGTGGGATGCATTAAATGTGGGGATAGCCACCATCCCTTTAGTCATGTCAGGGCTAACCCCTCTCCGAAACCTTTTCTCAGCAATAGGACCTCCTTTGGCAATGTGTCATTGACGTGGCCTTAATGTACGAGTGTGTGGCCTCCTCGGCTTGGCAATGGACTACTCGGCCATGGATATGACATGTGGCGCAGGTGCCTTATTTAAATTCTTGTACCCCACAATAGCCCCTCAAAACTCCAGTTTTCTTTCTCTTATCTGAGGAGAAAATTGGGGTTTTGACTTTGGAATATTAACTCCACACATTTCTTTGATTTCCACACGTGAAAGCATCACTTCGCATGTCCCACAACCGTTCTGGCAAGATGGAGATCCTACGGCTGGCGCCTCTCCTCAAAATTTGTGTGGGATAACTACCACCTAATCTCCCCTCCTATATAAGGTGCCTGGAGGAATCATTTCCCCACTTTACAAATCTCCAAACTCTTTAGACTTACAAACTCGCAAATCTTCAGGACTTTCTAATTTTCTGAGTCTACCAGATTTTCAAAAAACAATCCTTTAAACCGTTAAGAAGTTCAAGAAGCAACCCTCATGTTCATTCTCGTAAGTTTTTTCTCTTTTAGGTTCTTTTCTCCTAAGCCAGTCTCCTCGACCTTATGTTCTTTGTTTTCTTTCCTTGAAAATTTCTTTCACTTCACCCTAGTCTGCTTCGATGGGTAGGTTCGCTCACCTCGTAGACTCCCTTGTCCATATGGAGGGATTTAAGGCTAAGTATCTCATTCCCCAGGGAGTTTCCCTGCAGTATTATGCCCCGGACCAATTGCTTACCCATAGGAATGAACGGCAGGTTGTCATTCCCATGATCGCCTTCATAGAAGGGAGAATGACGATTCCCATGGGTAGGGTGACCAGAGATTACCTAATCGCCTATAGGCTGTGCCCCCACTAGTGTGCGCCTAACCTCTTTAGGATTCTGGGTAGTGTAGGTGCTCTCAACGAGCAAATGGGGCTAAACCTCACCAGTTGCAAGCAATGCATAATTGCCCTGGTAAAAAGAATGTTTTACTTTTTTTTATTAACAATTGTAATTGCCACATAATTTTTTAAAAAAAAATTGTAATTACCTAAAATCTTGTAGATGAATTGTTATTTTTTTTATGTTTCTCAATGAAACAATCAAAGGTTCAAATTAATCTCTCCAATTCCATTAACCCTTTTTTTCATACTTTCTTTCTTAAGTTAAAGAGCAATATAATTGGAAATGAACAAAAATACCAAAACTATGCGGTTTGAGACACTTAACGGCAACCCATCAAACGAAAATAGATTAAATAACTAAATTGAAAATAAATGAAAGTTATATGACTGATACAGTAAATAAACAAAAAGTTAAGTGATTTGATTTAATTTTGGACAAAATTAAGGAGTGCAACTTGTAATTTAGTCAGTATATTTGCATAAGTCTTTCAAACTAGTTTTTGACATTTAACTCCCTACTGGACAATATATCCTGCCAAATGATCCACTTTTGGGAGAAAACAAAAACCACAACTAAAGAATTTCATGTGGACAGCAAAGGAGAGAAACATATTGACAACGTATATATTGTTATTTATTAACTAATGATTACCATATTGTTTAGGCGTAAATGCTCTTTTCGTCCCTACATTTTGGAGTCATTTCTATTTTGGTCCCTACATTTCTATTTTACCACTTTTAGTCCTTAATCCAATTAACGCTTGTTATTTTAGTCATTTCCGTCAATCAACAGACGGAAATAGCTGACGTGGCTAACAACACTGTTGGGAAATTTAGACCTCGGTTGATAGAATTAATAAGTTTTAAACCCAAGTTGTTAATTAGATTTATTATGAATAAAACTTGTTAAAACAAACAAACATCAATATCATGTCAAAATCATGCAACAGAAAAATAAATAAGACAAGATATGATGACCCAGGAAAACCAATGAAATCAACCAGTTTCACAATAAAAAAACCTGGGGGAAAACCTTCCCGAAAAGTAATCCACTATATTAAAGAGAAGTTTCAGATCTAGTACAAAACCTTTGTCCCTAGACTCTACAATCCCCGTAGATGAACTCACACCAGAAACCTTCTACCACTTCAGAACCTCTGAACTCTTCAATATATGAATGCCACCCTTTTTGTTGCACGGATCCCAGTACGTGACTAACTCTTTTGCACGAATCCCAGTACGTGACTCACTCACCAACTTGAGAAAATAGAATGTTGGTTGCAAAGTTCTTCACTTCATCAACAATGAAGATCAAGAAGCACTTGGTTACAAAACCCTAAGGCGCAAAGACGCAGTAACTTCTTTTAGAGAGAATAAGGCATCAGTCACCTTTTGCATATGTTCTCCTTGTATTCTCTTATGTGACGGCCTCTAAAATAAGCCTTATATAGGTCTAGGGTTGTGAGAAAAGAAACCCTACACAAATACAAAAGTTTGGCCCAAAAATAAAAAATCTGAATTTTCGTAACCTCGACAGATAGCAGGTGTCGAGAAGGTGTCGAGGTTTAATGAATCTCAATAGATACAGCTATCGAGGATGTGTCGAGGGGACAGAAACTTTCTCGATCGATCGACTAGCTATCGAGAAGTTATCAAGATTGCGATAAGAATCAGCTGAAGAGCTCGACAGATAGCCAAGAGTCGAGGAGGTGTCGAGAAGCTATCGAGCTATCTATCTACAGGTGTCAAGCTATCTGTCCGCAGGTGTTATTGAACACATTTTCTTCACTTGTTTCTTAGTTCAATCTTCATGGCTTTAATACTAGACTTGAACAACATGTTTCTTCAAGTATTAAACACAACTTAGATCTACCAAAATACAAGTAATGTGCGTTTTGTCAAAGGATTAGCCAACTACATAAAATAGTGACATATGTTCCTAACAAGTGAAATACATATATCCTAACAAGCACATTAAAATAATATTTAAAAAATCTATTTTGACATTAAAAAATGCCACATTAGCATCTAATTTAATTTTAATTAAATAAAAAAAATTAAAAACAAAAAATTACAGATCTAAGAACATAAGAACTTGTTCTTCAATGTTCTTCTTAAATCAAAAAATAAACCCAGCAACGACATCAACCTCAGAATCAGAGAGCATACCCAGAATCAAAGAGCATGAACATCAAAGAACATGAGCATCAAACCTACAGGGAAAAAAAAAAAAAAAAAAAACATGAACATCACCAAATCAAAGAGCATGAACAAGAGCAAACACAGGAAAACCCACACAAAACCACACCCAAACCAAACCATCCAAAGAATAGAAACCCAGCAAAGCACCTAACTTATTCACTCCCAAACCAAACCATAATCAAAGAAATTTCGAATACCACCACAAGTTAATAACTTAAAAAACAAAAAGAAATTTCAAAATGCGAAATTCCCAGCAAATGCCAAAACCAAATCTCCAGCAAACCCCAAACCCCAAATGCCTAAAATGATCACCGATGATGCTCAGCTCCAAGAGTACGGCGTCACGGGGATTTTGAATCTCTCGCTCTGCGACAAGAATAAGGAGGTCATAGCCTCCTCCGGTGCAATTAAGCCACTGGTTCGAGCTTTGAGACTGGGAACTCCGACGGCGAAAGAGAACTCAGCTTGCGCTCTGCGTCGACTCTCTCAAGTAGACGAGAACAAATCCGCAATCGGACGGTCAGGAGCGATTCTGCTGCTTGTGAATCTTCTCGAAAGCGGCGGCATTCGCGGGAAAAAGGACGCATCGACGGCTTTGTACTCTTTGTGCTCTGTAAAGGAAAACAAGATCAGAGCCGTCCAAGCTGATGTCGATGCGTAGTTTAAAACAAGATCGAGATGCCCAGGTATTTAGAAATAAACAAGATTGGTTGCTCTGTAAAATCTTCTACTCTCTCAAGTGGTTTGCTCTTTGATTCTGAGGTTGATGTCGTTGCTGGGTTTATTTTTTGATTTAAGAAGAACATTGAAGAACAAGTTCTTATGTTCTTAGATCTGTAACTTTTTGTTTTTAATTTTTTTAATTTTTTAATTTAATTAAAATTAAATTAGATGCTAACGTGGCATTTTTTAATGCCAAAATAGATTTTTTAATTATTATTTTAATGTGCCGTTAGCCATGTCAGCTATTTCCACCTGATGGCTGATGTAAATGACTAAAATAACAAGCGTTAATTGAATTAGAAACTAAAAGTGGTAAAATAGAAATGTATGGACCAAAATAGAAATGACCCCAAAATGTAGGGACGAAAAGAGCATTTATGCCTATTGTTTATACATTCATATCTAGATGAAAGTGCCAAGCCTCGTAATGCAGGCTTGTCACCAAGTGTGATATTAAGGAGGTGTTATATGCTGTACCCGGCATATATGCCGTGTACAACATATAAAAATTGGGCATTAAGAGTAGTTGGATTTTAGATTTGTCAAGGTGGAGCATTAACTCTGGTCTTTGAAGAGCAAGATTGAAGTAATGCCTTAGTCTGTCTCTGAAGAAGAAGAAGCTTTTCATGATAGTCATGCCAATGCGTTTAAAATGCCACTCGAGTGCGTTTAAAGCTATTATTCAAAATTATTTATGTAATACTACGTGAGAGTTTGGATTCAACTTAGAGACCGTTTGGGGTGGGCGTTGGCGTTGGCGTTGGCGTTGCACGTTTTCAGCCTCTTTTTTTTTTTTTTTTTTTTTTTTTCACGCGTCCCCAGCTTTTCAGAGACAGTGTTACTGTAGCAATACTGTTGCGGCTACTGTTCATTGAACAGTAGCCGCAACATGTGACTTTTCTACCAATTTTTACTGTTCACGGACCCACAATTTTCACTTTTTAACAACTTTTTCATTAAAAATGGGTCCCACGGTACTATTCACACATTTAAAAATTATTTTGCTACAGTATTTTTCAGTTTTCAGTTTCAGTTTTCAGTTTTCAGCTGTATCCAAACGGGCCCTTATTCCGGCTTATTCCTGCGTTTGCGTTTTTGTGTTTCTTTTTTTTTTTTTTTTTTTTTTTGGCTTGCCGTTGTTTTTGACTTTTCAACCGTTTACTGTTCACTTTTCATCTACACAAGCACTGTTCACAGCAAAAGAAGCGGTGGAGTGCACATCAGTGGGTCCCATTTACTGTTCACGGGACCCACAAACATCACTTTTTAGCAACTTTTTATCAAAAATGGGTCCCACAGCACTATTCAAACATTTAAAAATTATTTTGTTACAGTGTTTTCAGTTTTCAGTTTTCAATTTCAGCAATAATAAGTTCAATCCAAACGGACCCTACAACTCACCGTAAGTTTCTCCCAATAAAAGTCTTTCAGATTTCGTTTTGCCTCTTCTGCATTTTACACCGAAAGTATACATCTGTATTTAGCCGGACCGAAAGGGACAAAATCCAGTGGAAAAAAGTCACGCCACCCAAAAAAAAAACAATCAAATAAGTTTTGGCAATTTTAATTACCTAGTCTCCTGGCAGCTGCAAAAGTAACTTCAGCAATATGCTATTGACCAGGTCAATAATTTTTGAAGAAAGAAGCTATCACATATTGGGAAAAAAATGTTCACACGCCCCTAAATTTTGGTGCAGTTGCTATTACACCCATAAACTTTTAATTTAGCTAATTTAGGGTTTATTTAGTAGAGCATTTTAGTAATATATTTTTAATTTTTAAATAACATTACATGCATTTTTAGTTTTTACACATTTTTTCACTAATACTATTTCAAAAAGGGTCATGATAACGAGTGCCCTTAGAGCACTTATTAATAATCCATTTTAGGAAAGTTTTGATATCACTTTTATAGAAAATGAAAAAAATTGTCAAAATATTAATTATACTATTAAAACTAACATTTGAACACATGTGAAAGACACGTTCAACAAAAATTACCAAATCCCAACCCAGGTGAATTGATTGAGAGGAGAGAAAATTAGAGTTCAGTTTTGAGAGAGGGCAGGGGAGATCGAACCAGATCCTTCTTTCGTGGCTCATTGGAGCCAGAGTTCGTGTCTGGCTGTCAATTGCACTATCTTGCCATATTTATAATACCACAGTAAATTGTATAGTCTAAATCTTTTAAGTCCCACAGATTTGAATGGCTTGCTGAATCAATCAATCAAATAATAATAATAATAATAATAATGTCAAACTTAGACTAAAATTTGAGAGATAGAGAGAAATATTTGTTGGCCAAATAAAATCAAACAAAATCCCCACTCGTTTGAATTGGAGCTGCCAACGCATTTGACATTTGACATTTGACAAGAAATAATTGCGTCTAGGGCTGCGTTTGTTTTGGTGGTAAATGATTTCAAGAAATCATTTACCACCAGCTCTATGTGTTTGGAAGGCAAGGAAAATCCATTTTCCGGAAAATATGCATTAAGTTTGACCAAATTTTCAGCCTTGACCCGGAAATGGTTTTACGCTTGTATTTTACCTTCAAACCATTTCCGGGTCTCGCACAGGAACACAGAAAAGAGAAAGAGAGCCTTTGAGAGAACGAGTGAGAACGAAAAACACAAGCCGAAAACACTCAACAAGAGCCAAGAACAAAGAAAAAAAGAGCAATCAAATCCCACAACCCAGTCCGATCCACCAAAAAAGAGCAACAAACGGACCGATCCACCAAAAAAACAGAGAAACCCAGAACAAACGGACCGATCCACGCAGTCCGATCCAGGTCCCAGAACCCACTCCGATCCGCACAGTCTGATCCAAATCCCACAACCTAGTCCGATCCACGCCGGCGACATTGAGCGAGCCAAGAACGCAGAACCATTTCGACGCCGTTCGACGCAGTCCCAGAACCATTTCGACGCCGTTCCACCACCAGCAGTCAACGGCAAGTCCGATCCACTCAACGCTGTTCCACCACCTCGCCGATTTCAGCGCCGATCCACCACCACACTTAACGGTGAGTCCGATCGGTTTTTTTTTTTTTTTTTTAGTCTAAAGCTTTGGATTGAGTTTTTGGAGTGGCTGTACAGACTCTATTACACCAGATTTTTGGGATTATATATATATATATATATATATATATTTATATACTTATATATTTATTTATTTATATATTTATTAAACTTATCAATTTGAACTATCAAATTTTATTGATAAGTTTGATTGTAAAATATTATATATGTATTTATATATTATTGATAACTACAGATTTACAATATTAATAAGTTTGAACTATCAATAAACTATATATTGTAAAATTGTATTTATATATTTACATACACAAACTTATGAATTTGTGTAAAATTGTATTTATATATTTACAATTTTACACAAATTCACTAAACTATCAACATCAATTGCATGAAATACTTAACTACAATATGCTCAGACTCACAGATTGGTAATAGAAATAAATACATAAATATATGCATATTTATTTATAAATAAATATTTTTATATATTTATTTATAAATAAATATTTAGTTATTTATTTATAAATATTTAGTTATCTTTTACATAATGTATACTGTGAGCAATTTGCTATGAGCAATTTGTGGAGGAATTTTACATAATGTTTACTGTGAGCAATTTGCTATAATTTTACGTAATGTTTACATAATGTTTACACTTGCATATGTTATACTGTTTTGCACGTTGCATTGTTGTTCCTATAATTTTACTGTGAGCAATTTGCATGCATTTTCCAGGGGTTGCTTTAGAAGTAGTCACAGAAGCTTGTGGACACTGTATTTCCAAGTTCTTTTTTTTTTTTTTTTTTATAGAATTTGACTAGTTGGGTTTGTGTAAAATTTGGCTAGTTGGGTTTTGTGTATACAGTTTTGGAGCTTGATATGTATACTTTGATATAGCAAATGTTATTATGTTGCCTATTGGGTTATGTATACTTTCAAGCTTGAGACATGACAAATTGTATGAAATTTTTCAGCATTTGGTTTTATTATTTTTGATCGGTAGAATATGTGTGTGTTTAAATTGTATTATGATGACTAATAATGCAAGACATGATGGTATTGTGATGATATCAATGTGCAGTTATCAATGTGATGGTTTTGTGATGGTGTAAACATTCATTGTAAATAGAATGCAATGTGATTTCGTAATCGTTATAAATGTGGTTTGGATGTTTTTTTGTTTGTAGTTGTTTTTATTTACATACCTCTTAGACCACAGTGTTTGTGATTTTGTTAGATGAAGAAAAAAACCAAAGCCGCAATTCTTGCCTCAGTTGCATCTGTCCTCCTTGTGGGGGTTACATTGTTAAGGAAATTGCGACGTAGACATAGACGATTGCCTAGGGCGCCTTATGTTAATCATGCAGCCGAGAGAGAGGAATACATAAATAGTATTCTGCATGGAAGTGAGATAAATTGTGTGAATCAACTTAGGATGAAGCCTAGAGCTTTTCACCAGTTATGTCACATCCTCACTGAGGGGGAGCACGTACGCCCGACTATTCACATGCCTGTTACGGAACAAGTGTTCATTTTCTTACACATTATTGGTCATAATGTGAGGTTCCGTGTAATGGGTAGTCGGATCTATAGATCAACTGAGACTATTCATAGATATTTCAAGGTTGTCCTTAGGGGGGTCCTGAAATTATATAGAGCTCTAATAAGACTGCGTAGCGAAGATACACCCCCAGAGATAAGGAATAGCAGAAGGTTCTACCCATATTTTAAGGTAAATATTGCGACTTGTGTATTTTTGTAAATTGTGTAGATTTATGCAATTTTAAACCATTATGTGTGTCAAAAAATAGGATTGTGTTGGAGCAATAGATGGTACACATGTTCGTGCATCTGTGCCAACTGAAATACAAGGAAGATTTCATGGTCGCAAAGATGGAACCACGCAAAATGTGTTAGCTGCCATTGGTTTTGACTTAAAGTTCACATATGTATTGGCTGGATGGGAAGGCAGTGCACATGATTCACGTGTGTTAACTGATGCATTTGCTAGGCCAGGGGGATTTTCAATTCCCAACGGTATTATACAATTACTTGACATTTTTGGTTTATTAGTTTAATAAATATTGTGCATTTTCCTAAGCATAGTAGTGATTGAGTTTTATTTTTGAATATATGGAGGTAAATATTATCTTGGTGATGCTGGGTATGGTAATAAAAATGGAATATTGTCACCTTATCGGAGTGTGCGATATCACTTGAAAGAGTTTAGTGATCGTCCTCCTGAGAATGACAAAGAATTGTTCAACCTCCGACACTCTTCATTGAGAACTACCATTGAGCGAGGGTTTGGTGTGTTGAAAAAACGTTTTCGAGTGTTGGATGCAGAACCATTTTGGTCTTTTCAAACCCAAGTCAAAGTAGTGTTAGCATGTTGTGTGGTTCATAATCACATTATGGGGGTTGAACCAAATGACCATATTATGGAAGATGCAATGAACGAAGTAGAGTCTAGTGACCCCCAGCAAGAAAGACAATCACGTCGGGAGTCCATTGAAGACAGTAGAATATGGAATGCTAAGAGAGATGAGATATGCCAAGCTATGTGGTCTGATTATATGAGGAGTGGAGAGTAGTACTTTATTTACATTTTTATAATTGTAATATGTGTTTTTATTTTTTGTAAAGACAATGTATTTACTATAGACTTCTAGTGGCGTAATGAACTTGTATTTTCAGCATTACATTGTTACTTGATGGTATTACATTGTTATTTTCCGTGTAGCATGTTTCATTCTGTTGTACACATTTTATAAGCGTGGTTGTATGTGTGTTTGATTTGTTGTTCATATTCTGAGCTCCATTAATAAATGCTACTCTGACTATACAATTTTCATATGTAGTAATGTCAAAGGGCAAAGAAAAAATGAGCACCAGCAAGCAATTTAGGTGGCTGCCGCCTATGCATGAAATGATGCTGAGGACACTTGCACAGGAGGCTGCAAAGGGCAACAAGCCCTCTAGCACCTTTAGGGCAGGCTCCTTCGCTCTTGTAGCGAAGGAGATAAGTGCCCAATTTGGGGTTGAGTGTCACCCCTCCTACGTAGAAAATCGGATGCGTACTCTAAGGACCATGTGGTCCACTATTGAGAAACTTCGAAAGAAGAGTGGCTTCGGTTGGGATGATAATCTCAAAATGATAACATGCGATGCAAAGACGTATCAAGAAGAAGTCATGGTATGCCTTACAATTATATTTTCTTAATTTAAATGATAATATATGTTTTTGTCCATAAATTGAAATTTTAGTTTGGAAATTGAAGGCAAAGAATTTATTTGAAAAGATATTCATAGTTTCAAAGAAGACATCTATGAATAAATGTTAGAGGTTAGATGAAGTTTTAGTAAATTATATACTGGTGTGAAGTAAACTTTATCATGATTTATTAAGTTTTAATCCTAGAGTAATGTCACACTACTATAGCTAGATGTTTAAATGCAGCATCTATTCCACACCATGATTTTATGTTTAATTTGACAAGGATGGACACCCACTTTATGTTTCATGTAATAACAAATTTTTTTGTTTACTGGCATGAGTAATGCATTGAATATTGAATTTATGAGTGCAGTAATTATTGCATTGTTATTATACGTTCCTTTCTCCCTTACAGGCGCATCGAAAGCATGCAGATTTTCTAAACAAGAAAATAGAGATGTATGATGAGTTAGCTCTTGTCGTGGGCAAGGACACAGCCACAGGTGGCTTCTCAAAGTCCTATATAGATTATGAAAATGAGCCAGATAATGGCGACAGTGCTGAATTTGTTGCTGATAATGTGGAGGAAGATGTGCTCGAAAAAGGTAAGAATGTAGTCGAGTCCTCCACAACTGGGTCGGGAATTTCCAAGTCCCGTAAAAGAGGTCGTGCACCTTCTACTGTTGATGATAGCGTGTTGACTGATCTGTCTGATCAGTTGAAGGATATAGCTACGGCTCTTAAAGAAATCAATCGGGGCCCAGTAGATTACACATCTCTTTATAATGAGGTTATGGCTATGATGGCAGAGGGGTATAGTGAAGAAATGCTTGCAACTGCGTTTGACCATCTGTGTGAAAATGAGAAGGTAGCACGGGGATTTCTGGCCAAGAATGCTAGGCTGCGAAAGATGTGGCTGGATAGTTTTCTTTTCTCACAACTTTGACTTGCCTGTTTCATGTAGACTGTGATGGTAGCTTTATGAATTCACTTTTGTTGTAGAACTAGTATTAACCTACCATTGTATTATATATATAGTACTTTGTATTATTGGGACAATACAGTTGTCGAAATTATGTATTTGTACTATTCAGATACCACGAGTAGGTATCATTTTTGTACACCATGGAGGTGTAATGACAATGGTGAACGATGAATGTGGCTATTTTTATATTAATAGTATCGGCATATTTAAATGATTATTTTTGATGTTGAAGTGGATGATTATTTTTGTACTGTTATACGCAATGCAGGTGTATATTGAAGTGGATGATTAGTTTCTAATTATTACAGGTTTGTCTAGATAATGCAGGAGTCGAAATTTGTAAGGCATTATATTTTCCGTAAAATTAATTCACAAACCAAACATGAAAATTGATTTTCCGGAAAAAATGGATTTCATTTTCCGTAAAATATTTACCTGAACCAAACATAAAAATTGATTTTCCGTAAAATAAAAAGTATTTTCCGTAAAATGTTTGACCGAAACAAACACCGGAATTGATTTTCCGTAAAACAATTTCCGAGACAGCCAAACAACCTCAATACATTTTCCTTTTCCGGAAAATAGCATTTCCGGAAAATATATATTTTCCGGAAAACGTTTTACGCGAACCAAACGCAACCTAGGTTTCGCCAAGAACACTTATTTGCTGTATGGAGTATGGAGTATGGAGTAAGGAGAGAACAGAGTGGGACCTATTGTGGGTCGCATTTTAGGTAGTCTAGAGTCTAGACTACCTAAGTTTTTTGTTGTCAAGTCTTGATCAATATAGTTGATCCATACCATACGGTCTGCTACAGCGGAGCAGGTAAAGCAGTCCTCTTTCTCCTATTTTCTAAGATTAGCTCCTCTCTATTGTCCGGACTCTGAAGGATGTATAGTGTATAGTTCAAAACCATAAGTTTTGGCTAAATAGAGTTGTCTAGCAAAAGCATCAAACCGTGCGTATAAACGGACTCACCAAAAATTTTAAACTGCCCAAAACACTATTCATACTACCTCTTCGCTCTTTTTAATATGGATTCACCAAAGTTTTGTTAATTTTTTCAATTTTTCAAAAAAGAATTATCAAAATAAATAATTAATATATACCTTAAAGTATATATTAACTGGACCTTTTAATGTAAGTAATGGAAATAGTAATAGAAATAAAATAAGCAGTATAATATATATTGACCTGTCAATAATTTTGAAGAAGGATGGTATATCAGGTTGATGCCGTAGCCGTCGAATTCCTATCATATTTGATAACAATTGGCAAACCTCGAACGAAATTGGTAATTAAGCATAATTATACAACTATACAGTTAGTTGGCCCGGTTTGCGAAGTATATTATATAGTAACATCTCACGCCTCAAAGACTCGATTTTTGATCTAATAAATCGAGTCTTTGAGGCTCGGTTTTTGTAGTTTGACGTGGCCTAATGCCAAGTGGAGTACACCTGGAACTCGAGTCTTAGAGACTCGAGTTCTGACCGAGCATCCACGTGGAGTACACCTGGCGCTGATAATGACGTGGACAACACTTAGATCTCGAGTCTTAGAGACTCGGTTACCGAGTCTCAAAAACTCGATTTTTAAATGTGGTCACCCGTCTTGTCTATTTCAGTTAGCACGTGTGAAGAAATCAGAGATGTTTTCAAATAGGGGGTTTTTTAAAAATAACGCCTCACAGAGCTCTCTCACAGCCTCTCACCTCTCTAGTCTCTCACTCAGTCTCCACTCTCACATTCATTAGCTTCGGCAAAGAGTTTGGTAAAGCCACAACAAGGTGTACCATCTCAGGCCTCTTCTCCTAAAGTTTGATAAAGTCCACCGAAGTAGAAAACTCTCACTCACAGAGCTTTGATCAGTCTACGCGATCTGTGAAAACCAAAAAAAAAGGTGAGAAATAGTGTTTATATATATTGGGTTTCACCGTTTGGTTGCCGAGAAACAGTGGGTTTGTGGGTTCTGTTTTGAATTTCTAATAGAACTGTTAAAAAAGGTCAAAACTTTATTGTCGTTTGAGATTGAATTGGTTTGTGGAATCGGATTATGTTTCTGGGTTTGTTTATATTTGCTGAGGATTTAATTTTAGTGCTTTGTTGGTTGCTTCTATAATGAGATGCAATTGTTTACAAGTCCATAGAAATTTTAGAAATTTGATTGAGTTTATGTTTAATGGTGTGATGGTACTATGTTTTAATCAAGAGAGAAAGCTCTAGTTATTTTTTTTGATTTTTTCTTCGCCCGGTTTGTTTTTTTACATGGATGCTTAAATTGTGAATTTAAAATTGTGTAGAGGTCATAAAAATACAATATGTTGCTCTAAAGTTCTCAGTTATTGATATGTGTTAAAAATAAGGCTGATTTTTCATTGTACTTATATGTGAATGTTGATACTTCAAATTATAGTAAATTTAGGTTTTGGAGATTAAATTTGAAGAAGTGTTTCTTTTTTGTTCACATTTTTTATGCCGTAGAGCCTGCAAATTTACATTTGGTTCACCCGTAAAGAAAAGAAACAAACAGAAATTGTAAACAATACACTTGAGACTTCCATAACTCAGTTGCTTGTAAAAGAATTAATAAGATTTAAAAAATTGTACACAAAAGTTAACAGCTAAAACTTAAAACTTAAAACAAACTATACCCAAAATACTTGTTACTAAGAAGCTTAGAAAGGTTAATTACTTTTTTTTCCTTCTTTTATATTTATATTTGTAATGAATCCGAATGTTTAAATTAGTTTGAAAATTGGAAGAGCTATGCAATAAAATAAGTTTGGGTATTATCCTTTATTTTCTATTTAGTTCCTTGTAGAGTTTTTTTTTTCCTGCAAACTATAAATTTTCATTAATATTGAAAAATGTATCACACAGTCAACACTATACTTTTCAAGAATTCCCCCTACAAGTTAGTACAAGTCCAACCAGGCAACCACTCTAAATAATCTTTAACCCAAACTACTCAAGGTACAAAAGAATTCATGCCAAAAGATGATAAATTGTGGGCTACTTTGTAAGGATATGAAATAGAAAAGGCTAAAACAATCTTTTACTTATAGCTTATCTTTTCTCTTTGAAGTTTGTTTCTTTTCCCTGCCCATCCACACACACCTCACTGTTCAGAGTGAATGTAGCACCAACTTTTTTTGTTAGAAAAGATTGAACATTACAGTCAAGTAGGACAAATAATTTAATTGTTTAAGTTAGAAAAGATTGAGCATTTTAGTGAAGTAGGACCAAATAATATAAGAAATTTGAGAGTCAATTCTCACATCTACTAAAAATCAATTAGTGTTCTAACTTAATGATAAATATTATGAAATGAACGCAATAAATTTAAAAAATAATGAAATCTAAAATAAGCTATATATATATATATATATATTTTTTTTTTTTTTCTGATTAGAAAATATTCATAATTTCATTTCAGCAGGACCAAATAATTTTAAGACTGAAGGGATAAGAGGGAAGAGAAAGAAAATTGAGAGGATATTCAGGAATTCAACCATGCCCCCAACATCCACATATATGGAATAATACAATAAGAGAACCCTAAAAGCTTAATAGCCACAATCTCACATAATTCCAAAACCTAGAACCTCATAGCTCAAATTAATAATCTATAGCCACTATACATTTGAGGCAAGATACTACTTAAGACCTCATTGATTGATTCTAAAGCTCCACTTTAATGTCTTTACAAGAAACCGTCCATTTTCGACACCCTTTGCTTTATTTTTAATTTCTCTTTCATCCTTTGTGGATTCCATATAGCTACATTGAGCCTAAATATTTACTGCGTTCCTTATATGAGATATGGTGGTCTACTTGATGAGTTTGTTCTTTTACAAACCATACAAGTGAATCTATGATTTGGAGCATCAAATGACTTCTTTGGACTATTACTGTTTCTGCTTTGCATTAGAGAAGTGTGTAACCTAAATGGATTTCATAATAAGGGTACACAATATTTTACTTATAGTGATGATATAAAAGGGTAGTGACATTCCTGATAAATAGGTGTAACAAAGTAATATCTCATTATTTAAAATAAGACTTTAATCAAAATGATTTTAGACATACTGAAACCATTGATACAACCACTATGAAACTTAGTTGATGTAACTAGACCATCTTTAAACATTGCCTTTCTTATTAAAGTAGGTTCCTCCTCAAGCCATACTAAATCCTCAACCACATGTTCGGCATATTATTGTTATATAGCTTAGTCAAAATTAGAATTCAAAAAGAAAAGAATAAAATATAATATAAAAAAATATCAACATATTTTCCCTGAATATATAAAATCATATGAATTGCATCTTTTGATTTTTATTCCCCATGATCTAAACTGCCTCCAACAGTCTTTTTCAGTTTGTTTAGAATCACAACTCTCACACTTTGTGCCACAATAATGCCCCACATCCCATTTCTATTATCATTGTAGGGGTCTGCTTTGTAGGGGTCTCCTTCCCTTTTTAATTGGAATTGATGCTATTTAGCATTTGTGGGTGATTCTTAAGTGTATATCTTGGCAATTATCACTTATGTTAACCACATATTATGCAAACTATGAATCTAATCTAACCAAATAAGTAAACAATCAAAGCCATGCAAGATTGAATTTTGTTTTTTTTCTCAACAATATCTGTTACATGCTAATTGCTTATCATTTTTGTGCAGTATGGCTGCTGCAAATGCTGGACGGATTAACTATGCAGAGCCTGGTCCCATTGACCAGTCGGTGTTGACACAGCAGGCCAACCATCGATCCGAAGCTATTTGGAATAGGCAGGTAAAACGCAACAGTCAATCTTTAACTAATGTACACCAGTTTAATTCATACAATGTACACGCTGCATTTTTCATATATTAATCCATTGTTCTGTTATATGCAGGATCCAGGGACCCTTACCTGCCGCAACCGTAGTTTAGAGTTCTCCAATCGAGAGCCAATGGTGGACGACCGAGTCGTTAACATCATTAAGGCACTTGGTTTGGAGGGACTCCTCTGGCTCTCGGGTAGAGAGATTGACCATGGTCTGATAACGGCCTTAGTGGAGCGATGGCAGCCCGAGACTTACACATTCCACATGCTGCATGGTAAGGTCAGCATCACATTGCAAGACGTGGAGGTTCTTATCAGGCTTCTTGTTGATGGTGCCGCTATAACAGGGAGCACACAGAAAACCTAAACAGAGGTGTGCCGGGACTTCCTTGGGTTTTAACCTGTAAATCAAGAGCCGCATAAGCAACTCACTGGCCAGAGGATTCTCATCAGCCGACTTTTGGAGCAAGTTGCTGATCCATTGCCGCCTAATGCTGAAGAGGATCAGCTGCATAAGTACGCACGATGCTACATCCTAGCGCTATTGGGGGACACAATATTCGGCGACAAATTCGGCGATAAGGTGCATCTAATGTGGGTACAGCTGTTGGAAGACCTTCGCAACCCACAAATGTACAGTTGGGGAAGTACTTGCCTTGCATGGTTGTACCGAGAGTTATGCAAGGCAAGCGATAGGGACACCAGTCAGATCGGTGGGTGCTTATTATTGGTCCAGTAATGGGCATGCGCCAGGTTCCCCTATTTGTGCCTGGCAGTTGAGCGTGGCCCGCCAGTGGGTGCTTACTGTCCTCTCGTGCGTGCTCCACTGTCCCTAAAGTAAGTCTCTATTGAATCCCATCCTCAATTGACAAAATATCTATAAGATTATCTTAGTTGTTAATGTGATTACATTATAGTTTTAATCATAACATTATCTTAGTAGGAAAGTTGTAGATATTGATCTCTTGTTCTTGATTGTTGTAGGTGGTTGTGGGTCCCAAACAAGAAAAATAGGCCCGCCCACATCTTTAGGGACAGGTATCGCGAGCAAATAGCTTCAATGTTGCCAGGCCAGGTATGAGAATGCCCTGTTTTACACGTTTAGGAACAATCTTATAGGTTTGGTGAATTTTGAAATATAAAGCCTAATGTGTTGTGTACTTGTCTTGTTGGCTGTTGTAGGTGGTGTGGCAGCCATATGAAGCTGAGTTCGAGAACCTTCCGCCGTGGTGCGTTGCAGGGAAGGCCGTGTGGACAGCAACGGTGCTGCTTGTATGTTTCCACATAATAGAGAAACATACACCGGATCGTGTCGTTTGTCAATTTGGGATGATCTAAGAAATTCCCCGAGCTGTTGACACTGATACAGTCCTACATAGAATTGATTTGAGGGGGAAGGTCGGTGTGGATTGGATGCGGAGACATGCTGTGCATATAGTCCACTGGGGTAATCGCCTTCAACGGCGTTTTGAAGTAGTGCTTGGTGAGATGCCTCCACAGCACGAGTACTTCGGCAGGTTCAACAGGGTAACTCGGAGGTTCATCGATAGGCCCGGTGCTAAATTGACTATGCTAGTAAGTTCTCCATGTCTTCTACATCTTACCGTACTTCTTAGCATGAAACCACTATTTACATAACATGATATATGTTACTACATTTTCTACTTAGCACTTGCTCTCCCTATAATTTGCAATTATTACTACCAGAACTCAATTTAAAACCAACATTTATTTTATTATCGATTGGCATTGTTGATGATTTCGGCATTACTAATATATGTGGGTTTTCCATGTGCAAGTTTCACTTGTCAACCGTTTGCTGAGGCATCACCCAGTGGGCGCGGAGGAGCACAACGACATTACTAATGTGCTGACGGCAGTGCATCATATTGACTGTGTACAACCTCCCATCCCTGAGGCCCCGAATGAGGAGGCAGCTACTCCTGAGGGCCCAAGCACTACTGAGGGCCCAAGCACGAGCACAGCTCCGACCGGATGTCCCTCTCGTCAGCCTGTTGCTACCCCTCGGGGCCTCTCTACCCCCGATCCCTCTCCATACACCCCACATCCATCCCCTAGCCTTACCATCCCTTCATCCACCCCACATCCATCCCTTACCCTCACCATCCCACATCCATCCCCTACCCTCACCATCCCTTCACCCACCCCACATCCATCCCCTAGCCCCACCATCCTTCCACCCACCCCTCATCCATCCCCTAGCCCCACCATCCTTCCACCCACCCCTCATCCATGTCCTAGGTCTGATGTCCGTCCACCCACCCCACAGGAGTTTCCTGAGCCGTCACCCATTCCATCATTTGACCTGGGTATTGGTCCAACCCCTCCTAACATGCAGCAGGAGCCACCGTCCCACAGTACGCCTACTGGCCATTCTTCGGGCTTCGACCCACCCCTTGTTCAGGCTGAGCAGGCTGTTGGGTTACTTGTAGTGCCAGAACGTCAGCCGAAACGCATATCAAAGGCACCTCCTTGTGGGATAGGGGGGCACAAATATGAACACAAAGCTAGGCCCGAGGCATCTGACGAAGGACATGCAAGACCTCCTCCTCATTATACAAGACAGCGTAAGGTTCAAAAAAGGTAACTCATCCAATACCTTCTTCCTTTGTAAGAGTGAAGTGGATGGTGAGGTTGTGGGTTTAACATATTATGGATTTAGAACCCGAGGATGCTAACCGCGATGGTATCATCATTTCATTCCTTAATAAACTATAATGATTTCTGGGTTTAGTGGGTTTATATTTTATTTTTATTCTTTTTGTTCTTTTCATTGATTTGAATTCAATTTGATTGATTGAAGGTGAGAAAAAGAGAGACTTTACCAAATTAGAGTTCAAATTGGATCACGCTAATACGCCTTTGCAAGCTTGCGCGGATAATTTTTTCATTGCTATAGCTCAACTCGTTTATAGGTATCAAATTTTGAGTATAACACTTCATTTCTTTCTTTTATGCATTGAGTATTTTCTTTATGTGTTTGTGTGTGTCTGTGTGTGTGTGTGTTTTATTCAGGTTCTTCTTGATCAAAAGTGTCATTCTCTTATACCCAGTTGATATTTTCTAAAAATATGAAGCACGGCCAAATGTTTTTGTCCAGGTTCTTTACACCATTCTCTACTACCCTCATTTGCTAATTTCTAAAAGTATGCACCATATGTGCTTCTCTGTGATGCTCTGTGTGTGTGTTACAAATCCATATTCATGTGTCGAGGAAAACTGTGAGCTATTGCCATGGTATTTTATAGATTTTACTTATAAAAAAAAAAGTTTATAAATGACTTGTAATATTCTGTTCTATTAAAGTTTATACTGTGATTAGTGATAGTAACTGCAATTGAGATGGTTGCTGGTGTTCAAATCAGTATATTTCTACAAGAAAAATAAAAAGCTATGTATAAAAAACTAGTGGGGCAATACAGTTTATTATGGAGGCATGGTAGCTCCTTTTTTAGTTTGATTTATATGTCTGATGCAGTTCTTAAACTAACAGGAAAACACGAGTAGTTGATTATTATGGGGAGGTTTTTAATGGATTATGGTTTTGATGTAGTTCAGTAATTGCATTGGCACCTTACAGGTCAAGGCAGCACTGGTGACAAGGTGTTGGAAATTGAGCAGATATATAATGAGGATACGCAGGCCAGTCTACAACACATGGAATGAGATTATCAACACTATTCCTGACTTCTGGTTAACTATTGTTAGTGACTAATTTATCCTCAAAAAAACATTTTATTTCTAATTGACGTAATAAAGTTTCATCCTTTTCTATATGTAACAATGTGTGTTCATTACTAAAAAAAAATGCAAAAATCTATTGTCAGTTAAATAATGCGTAACAATGCGTGTGCATCCTTATTAGATTTACTTCTATATGACCTATGCATTATTGCTCTATGCAGTTCCTGAGCCACCCTGCACTTTGTGATCTTCCGAATGAGGAAGACCACAAGGTTTGGCGCTTCATTTCAAAATTACTTAACCAGAATTTTCATTCTGACATTAGCAAATTATTTAGAATCGAAATTTTGTCAATTTTCCTTTTATTTATAGCTTACCAAATCCATTGTGCTGTTTGTTTAATAAATGGAGACTAACATTCAATTCTTTTAACAGTTTAAATAAATTCTTGTGCAATCTCACAAATTTCCTTTGTTTTACTTATGGCGTAGATGTTCAAGTACTTAGACTCGCTAGATTTGGAGGATTTTAAAGATGTGAAGTCAGGGTACTCTATTACATTTGAAAGCCGCTTCATCCATTCTTGCTTAGCTGATCGTGTGCATATGATGTTTTCTATTCTTGTTATTTCATGCTTGTTATATAATTATGCTTATATTTTTTTTGTTCAATATAATACGCTTATACCCTCTAATAGTGTCTTATTGGAAATCACTAATTTATGTATGTATTTTCTAAATTCTAATTTTCAGAATTTCAATGAGAATCCATATTTTGAAGACCCAAAGCTGACGAAAACCTTCATATTCTTTGGGGAGGGAACGACTAAGATAACTGATACAATTACCTATCAATGTGTTCTAAGAAAATCACTTTCCATCTGATTGTAAATCATATCATAGCACATCACCTTCCCTGCATCACACTCACTTGTCAATATTATTCTGAATGCAGCTTCTTTAGTTGGTTTAATGAAACTGAACAAAAAGAGTTTAATTTGATTGTTAATGATGAGGTAAAATCTGTCATTTTAATTATCAGGTTCTTGCAACTTTTTTTCCCTCAAGTTCCTATTTATGGTGCCTCCATATTAGATTTAATTAATGATGACCATGTGAAGTATTATGCCATGTTTTTTTCATTTTATTAATTATTTTTAAGAAGGTTCACTTACAGTAGTTCTGAAGAATTGTAGTTAAAGTCATCAGAAATTACTTTCATTTTCTGTTTTCTCTTGTACTAATTTACTTGATTTTCCCCATGAATTCTCTGGTTCCAGAGATAATAAAGGAGGATTTATGGCCCAATCCCCTGAAGTATTTTCACAATGTAACAGCTAATTATCATATATGCTCCTTGTCTAATAATTTCTGTAAAGTTTTCCTCTTTATCTGAATAGTATTAGTAACTGAACAAAAAAGTTCCTCTACCAAGGTAATATTGCACTAGTCATCACCTTACCGTACTTCTTATTGCACTAGTCATCACCTTTCTCTTTTGCTTGGTGATAATCTTCCAAGGTAATATTGTCTCTACCAATCATTGTACTCAAAGGTCATCACTGAATCAGCTAGCATTTATGTGACAATTTTTAGAGGAGAAGATTAACAAAAACTGTTGTCTTACTTTTACTTGAGTACTGTGCACACTTATTTTGTCAGTGATAGCACAATAAACGCAGGGCCCCTTTGGTTTATTGACTTTTTTTCCTGTTGAAGGATGCTTTTGCTCTTTAATTCCAATAGTGATATGAACTTTTTAACCATAGGATAGTACTATCCTATCTGTAGAATTTCAAAATAGCTTTAGGGAAAGCTTGTCTGTCATATATGTTAATGCCAAATATGAAAGAACAACTAGACGAGAGTGACAATATTGCAATAGAAGAAATATAATGTAATAATCTTAGCAAATGTATATAAAAGGTTTAAACAAGCAAATCATGAGTGTGCAAATTGAATAAGGAATATGGGGGCTAAATACTTCTGCCAATATTCGAGTCCCCTAAATAATGTCATTACTTTTCACTTGTAGTTTTTTCCTGCTTGTATTTTCCCTTCAGTTAAAAATTATCATGTGTCTCTATATTGTCAACCATCAGGTATCTTGGGCTCTCGCGTGTCATGCCTCTACAAGTGTCTTTCTTCAAATTGCATCAAGCAGATTCTTGTATATCTCCTTCTTAGCCCTTTGTCCTTTCCCCCTTATTATTGTTTTCGGTAGGCTAACCAATTTAGCTTACTATTCTATAAACTCGATTTGATACCTCCAATAGTATGAGAAAGATATTTTTTTCAACTTTGTTCATATTGATGAGATTGGTGGACATGATCTAAGGCATCACTGGCAATTAGTATGCTAAATTCTGTACAGCTGCAGAAAAATTTAAACTGAAGTTCAGCTGTTGTAGAAAAATCTTAAATTTTGTGCTCTTTTGGGTCCCATTAAATTTTGTATAGAGCAATAAAATTAACAAATTTTTTTAGCTTTGATAAATTTACAGAAAAATCTAAAATGTTTCTGGCCTCTTCTCATGTGTCTAATATCTATGCATATCAAGCAATGTTGTATATGGTCTGATATATCTCATCTGGCTTTCATTTCAGGCTGGTGCACTGATGCTTGCTGACCAATTGTTAGGGTAATAATCTCACAAGAAGCATTGGAAACAGACTACAAGTGTATTACGACTAGCTTACAAGAACTTAATTGTGTCTAATAATTTGTTGTGATTAAAGATGTTGTAATGATTAAACATGTGGGAAAGGTCGGATTTGGATGATTTTGAAGTGGCTGGTAATGATTCTAACTTATTAATCATTCTCAACTGGCTGCTAATCCAAGCCATGATAATGTGATATAAATTTGTGTTCAAGCTTGTTAAGCATTGAATATCTTATATAGACATACTCAATTACTGCAGCTAATTGATGCATGGCTGCACTGCAACTTTGAAGGGAATAGAATGCGCCTAATGCTGTTAATGGCGTTTTTGACTGGTCAATTTGGTTTTGATCGTTCAGTAAGCTCCCTTAGCTTCCTTTTTTATTTTGTGTTGTATGTAACTCTGGGAAGTTAGAGGGGCTGACCCTCATGAAGTTGGGGAGTATGAAAATGTGCTCTGTGATTGTGTTTTTTTTCAGGAGTTGATCTATTTTTCAACTTTGCTCAGTACGTAGGGTCTAAGGAAACTGATGAAAAGGCTGATGAGGTTCTAAAGTAGGATATTTTGGATTGTTGGACACCAGAGAATCACTATCGATGGACTGCATCTAAATGGTAACCATTTCTAGATGTAGACCATCGATAGTGATTTTCTGGAGTCCAACAATCAAAAATATCCAACTTTAGAACCTCATCAGCCTTTTCATCAGTTTCCTTGGACCCTACGTACTGAGGTCCAAGAATATGGAGCTTGAAGGTGCTGAAGGTGTAGAAACAGCTCTACAGTTGGCAAGGAAATGGGGTTACGAGAAGAAAAAAAATTCCCAAAGATGAGGTAGGTGGCAGGATAATTAAGCTTATTTTGATTATCCTGCCACCTACCTTGATTTTAACTGAAGGAGATTCAGCTACGGCTCTTGCAGTAAGTTGTCATGTCATTGTGCAGAGTATTTTAGCTCTATTGGGGTTCACTTCGTATGGTTTTGACGTTATTCATTCTAAAGAATACACCAATGTAAAATCTTTGAGATATGGTCATTTGATGATAATGGCTGATCAGGTGCGCCTTCAGTTTCTCTTATTGTTTTGTTCTTGTTTTATGCTTACAATTCTCTCTACAAGGCACATGAACAGCCTTCAACCAATATAAAATTGTAACTATAATTCTTGTACAGGATCATGATGATTCCCACATCAAAGGGCTGTTGATCAATTTTATTCTTTCTTATTGGCCATCACTGTTAAAAGTTCCAGGCTTATAGTTTAATTGAGTTTACCACTCCTATTGTCAAGGTAGGTCTTTTCAGTTAACTATTTCAAATATTAGCACAACTTCACTATAAGTGGAATGTTTCTTGGGGGAAAATAATCATTTATCATCTTTGCAGGCAACTCACAAAAATGGGACACAATTACCATTTTATACCATGCCTGAGTACGAGTCATGGAAGCACAATTTGACGGGCAATGCAAGAGGGTGGTCTATCAAGTACTATAAGGTTTGCATTGTTAAATTTGTTACATGTGAACCAATTACAGAACCTTCTTGTGTCTATTATCTGTTTTCTGTCTTTTGCATATTGATTTGTTTGTGTATTTTAGAAGTTGGGAACAAGCACATCAAAGGAAGGAAGAGAGTACTATGTAAATCTTGAGAAACACAGGACAGATTTTATTTGGGAAGATGACCAGGATGGGGAGGCCATTGAACTGGCATTCAGTAAGAAGAAGATAGAAGAGAGGAAGAGTTGGCTTAGGCAATTTGAGGTCAACGTTTTTCCATGTTTTCTTCTTGTTTTTTTTTAGATAAAGAGAATGAATATATATCTAATATACCACCTTCTAATATAAAGAGAATGAATATATATCTAATATGACTGAAAAATTAACAATTCGTTGTGATGATTTGTTTATTTTTGTGCCTTTCTGTTTCTTGACTGTTTGTAGCTTTTATGTCATTTAGGAGCTAGAGAAAAGTGATGCTCAGTCAGAGGAGTTAAGAAAGAAAATGAGAGGCAAAGCATGAGGTGAGGCTGCTATGAAGTCTACTAGACAAGCACCCAAGAACCCACGGCCAGTTTGTTAATAAGAAGGCAAATAATGCAGAATCTGTTGAAGAAACTGTCTTGTCATCTATGGCTGCAATGGAAATTGGTAAGTGTCAAACACTTTTATGTTTATTATATGTGTACGGCCCCCGCACCATGACCCATAGCGGGCCTTGGACCTTGACCTGGATATATGGCCCATGAGGCCCGTCTCCCTTTGCCATGCGGCCCACCCCCGAGTCACGCTTGCTTAGGGCCCAAACTTTGCCTTTTCAATATTTCTCGGCGAATCCTTCCCGAGCAGTAATTAATATATGGCTCGCGGGACACCCCGCCCTGTACCTGCCCGGCCGTGCCTCGGAGAGGCACCTCTGCCGAGAACTATCGTGGAGATGGGAACCAAGTTCCAACACCACCCTCACCGCTTCCCATGCCTACCTAACCATCCACTTACGATCGATAACACTGGACCGCCGGTTGCACTTGTTGGCAAATAATTATGACCTCTCAGCTATTCTATGAACTATAAATACCCGGAGTTTTGAGGAAACAGGGGTTGGTGAATGAGAGATAAGAGGAGTGGTAATAGAGAGAAAACAGAGTGAGGAGGAGGTTCAGACCCCCGAGGAGAGGAAAGCGATACCATTGGGCCTTGGCGCTTTGAACGACCCAGTGTGGGAAATCCAGACCCACTATACAAGTAAGTTGTGAGCCCAAGCGAGGCCCAGCCCAAGAGGGCCTTGGTTTTTGGGTGCGCACAATTGGCGCCGTCTGTGGGAAATCCTACTAAGCAGTAGTTCCGCCAAGGCTCGTGTACAGAAAAGATGTCCAGAGGTAGCGCCGAGAGTGGCCCGGCAGGGTCTTCCAGGGGCTCTACCTGGCGGGAACGGAGGCAGAAGAGACGCGAGGATCCGGTTTACGAGCAATTGGAAGAGCGGTCCGGCCTCGGGGAAGGGTCGTATCAAACGGGGAGAACGGTGTCCCATGCTTCCCGGCATAGACAGCCCGACGTCAGGGATGAAGAGCTTGAGCGGCTGCGGAGGCTAGTACAAGACCTGGAGTTGGAAGCGCGAAACGAGCGCCGCCGAGCCGGTCAAGACGACCGAGATAGAGGGCCAGACGCCGAGGAAGAGAGACGCGGGATGGGATCGAATCGATCAGGATCACGCCACCGCAGGGAGTGCTCGCACTCGAGGGAGTCCCGTCGCCGCCGGGACCGCTCCCATTCAGCTGAATCTCGCCGGCAGCGAAATCGATCTCGGTCGCGGGAATACGGGAATCGGGACTCGGATTCTCCGGAGGGGCGGCCAAGGAATGCAGCCATGGATGCTATGAGCCGTGCACTGCGCAGGGCGGCTCGGTCACCATTCTTAGCAGATATTGAGCGAGCAACGATGCCGGACAGATTTACGCGTCCGCCGTTCAATTCGTATGGTGGGAGAACGGACCCCGTGGAGCATGTCAGCCACTACATCCAGATGATGTCTTTGCATACCCGCAATGACGCTCTGATGTGCAAGGTTTTTCCCTCAAGCCTTGGTCCTACGGCCTTGAGGTGGTTCAACGGGTTGCGCAAGGGCTCCATTCACAGTTTTGCCGAGCTAATACAGGAGTTCGGTTCCCGTTTCGTGACGTGCAGCCGGGAACAACAACCAGTGGACGCGCTGCTGTCTATGAAAATGAGGGCAGGGGAAACCCTCCGTGATTACGCTAGCCGATATTGGGAGCTCTACAATGAGATTGGCGGAGGGAATGAGAAGATCGCAGCGAGCACTTTCAGAATGGGGTTGCCTGACGAGTCAGGGTTGAGGGAATCATTAACCAAGAAACCTCCCGAGGATATGAGGCAGCTGATGAGGCGCATTGAGGAGTACAAGCGGTTGGAAGATGATAGAATACAAAGCAAAGGCAAGGCACAGGTGACAGATCGTCCTCGGCTGAGCGGTTTTCAACAGAGGGCACGGGGAAATCTGAGGATTCAAGAGCCAGTAACGCCAGCAGGGGAAGTGAACATGACGTTCAAGGAACCCGTGCATAAAATTGTGGATAAGATCAAACACGAGCCGTATTTCAGATGGCCGAACCGGATGGCTGGCGACCCCTCTAGGAGGAATCAGAACCTATACTGCACCTACCACAAAGACCGGGGGCATACTACCGAGCAGTGCCGAGTATTAAAGGACCATCTCGGGCAGTTGGCTAGGGCGGGACACCTCAAGGATTTTGTGATGGATGCCGGGGATCGGGGAACAGGACATGGCGCCCCTCGCGGAGGGAATCCCCTTCCGCCCCCTCTTGGGATAATTGACGTTATCCACGTCGCCCCGAGGGGAACCTCAACAGCAAAGGGGAAGGAGGTGTTGACAGTGATATCGGTAGAAGGGAGAACTGGCGTGCCGCCTACCGCGAAGAAGATCAGACCTACCCGAGAACCGATCTCTTTCGACGACAGTGATCTGGAAGGAACCATTCAGCCACACGACGACGCATTGATAGTCACGGCAAGGATTGGCGACTTCGTTGTGAAGAGAATAGTGATAGACCAGGGAAGCGGAGCGGACGTTATGTACCCGGACCTATTCAGGGGGCTCGGATTAAGGATTGAGGATTTGTCGAAGTACAACACTCCCCTGGTTGGATTTGATGGGAAGATGGTGGCGCCCGAGGGGCGAATCTGTATGCCCGTGAACATGGGAGGCAAGGAGGCGATGGTGAGTTTCTTTGTAGTTACCTCGTACTCCCCATACACGGCGATTCTAGGGAGGCCATGGATACATGCAATGGGGGTTGTCCCGTCTACTCTGTATATGAGGGTCAAGTTTCACACTGACTATGGTGTCACGGTGATACAAGGAAGTCAGCAGGCGGCCAGGCAATGTTTGATCGCAATGGTCGATTGGAAGGAGCAGACCGACCAGAAGGACCAGGCCGGCCCCAAATGTCCGTCGTCGGGGACGCCTTTATAGCAATTACAGGGCCCGCCAGAGGTCGCGCGCGCCGAGAACATGATAAAGGTTAAGGTGTTGCCGGACACAGACAAATACTTCCAAATAGGGGAGAGCATGGAGGACCGGGAAAAAGTAGAGATGTTGTTACTCCTGATACAGAACGTGGACGTGTTTGCATGGAGTCCATACGAGGTACCCGGGGTGGATCCCGACTTCATCACGCATAGACTCGGGGTTGATCCCTCGTTCGCCCCTAAAAAGCAGAGGCCGAGGAGATCAGCCTGGGAGCACTCCGAGGCAGTAAAAGCGGAAGTCCAGAGATTGAAAGAGGCAGGGGTGATTCAGGAAATCTTCTTCCCGGAGTGGTTGGCGAACACCGTGGTAGTAAAGAAGAAGAACGGCAAGTGGAGAGTCTGCGTCGACTTCACCGACCTCAATAGAGCCTGCCCGAAAGACCCTTTTCCCGTGCCAAAGATTGATCAGCTGGTGGACGCCACGTGTGGGCACCCGAGGATGAGCTTTCTGGACGCCTTCCAAGGGTATCACCAGATCGCCCTGGCGCCCGAGGATCAAGAAAAAACGGCGTTCATTTCCCCGGAGGCAAATTACCACTACACGAGGATGCCCTTCGGACTGAAGAACGCCGGGGCCACCTACCAACGAATGATGACAAGAATGTTCCGAGACAAGATAGGGCACACGGTCGAGGTATACATCGACGACATGGTGATTAAAAGCAAACAGGAAGCCCTGCATATGGGGGACCTCCAGGCGGTTTTCGAGGTTCTCCGACAACACAAGTTGCGCCTTAATGCGGAGAAGTGCGCGTTTGGCGTCGGGGCCGGGAAGTTCTTGGGATACCTAATCAGTACACGGGGGATTGAGGTCAACCCCGACCAGATAGAAGCAGTGAAAAGACTGAAGCCACCGAGCAACCCGAAGGAAGTGCAAATACTAACCGGGATGCTGGCCGCCCTTAACCGGTTCATCTCAAAATTCGCAGATCGCTGCCGGCCATTCTACCAACTACTGAAGAAATGGACTGGATTTTGGTGGAGCGAGGAGTGCGAAGAGGCCTTTATGGATCTGAAGATTTATTTGGCACGGGCGCCCATGCTCGCGGCGCCGGAGGCAGGTGAGGATCTGTTCATGTATCTGGCGGTATCCGAGCATGCCGTGAGTGCAGTACTACTAAGGGACAAAGGGATCCAGCAACCCGTGTACTACATCAGCAAAACTCTTGTCGAGGCCGAGACGAGATACTTGCCGTTGGAGAAGCTCGTATTAGCCCTGATACACGCCACCAGGAAGTTCCCGCACTATTTTCAAGCTCATACCGTACACGTCCTGACCGAGTACCCATTACAGTCGTTGTTGAAGAGGTCGGATTTTACGGGCCGTATAGCCAAATGGGGGACTCGGCTCGGTTCCTTTGACATACGGTACAGACCACGAAGCTCGGTAAAGGGCCGGATCTTGGCGGATTTTATCGCTGAGTTTTCGCCCAGAGAGAAGGGGGTGGTGGTTTGCCAACTGGAACCCCGACCGTGGAAGATATTCGTGGACGGCGCGTCAAGCTCCACGGGTGCCGGTTCAGGAGTCGTTGTGATCGCCCCCGAGGGGATACGACTAGAACACTCGTTTAGATTGGGATTCAGGGCATCCAACAACGAGGCGGAATACGAGGCTTTTCTGGCCGGACTGAGAGTAGCTTCGAGCCTGGGGGCTCGGGAGATTGAACTATACTCGGATTCGCGGCTGGTGGTTAATCAGGTGCAGGGCAGTTTTGAAGCCCGAGATCCCCGGATGAGAGCATACCTAGAACAAGCAAGGACAGTTATGACCAGCTTCAACGCGGTGAAAGTTTTCCACATAGCCCGAACACAGAACAGACACGCCGATTCCCTAGCCACTCTGGCGACGTCAGTAACCGAGGACATACCACGGCAAATCAAAGTCGAGCTTATCTTGGAGCCGAGCGTCCGGGTAGTAAGCGACTCGGGAACTATAGGGATCAATGTCACGGCCATCGCGGCACCTGCCCCGTGCTGGATTGACCTTATTACCAACTTTCTGGCTGACGACCAATTGCCGAGTGACGAAAAGGAGGGCATCAGGATCCGTAGGATGGCTTCTCGGTATTGGTTGGCAGAAGATCGGACTTTGTATCGACGGTCCTTCGGAGGGCCATACCTCTTGTGCTTACGCCCGGACAAGGTGGGAGAGCTCTTGGCGGAGCTCCACTCTGGGGTGTGCAGCGGCCATGTAGGGGGATGTTCATTGGCGCACCGAGCAATGACTCAGGGGTTTTGGTGGCCTCGGATGCAGAAGGACGCCGCCGAGTATGTGCTTAAGTGTGAGCAGTGTCAAAAGCACGCCCCTCTGATCCATCAGCCCGCGGGCCACCTGAACCCGATCAGCAGTCCTTGGCCTTTTGCACAATGGGGGCTGGACATCATCGGCCCGTTCCCTCGGGCAACAGGCGGCCGAAAGTTTGTTTTGGTGGCCGTCGACTATTTTACTAAATGGGCGGAGGCTGAAGCATTGGCCAACATACGAGATGTGGAAGTAAAGAAGTTCGTTTGGAAAAATATCATCACCAGGTTTGGGGTGCCGAACACTATTGTACCTGACAACGGGCTACAGTTTGACAGCCGGGCGTTCCGAGAATTTTGCAACGGCCTCGGCATCAAAAACAGGTACTCAACTCCGGCTTACCCGCAGGCCAACGGTCAGGCCGAGGCCGTGAATAAGGTGATTGTGAGTGGGCTGAAGAAAAGGTTGGAGGGAGCAAAGGGAAACTGGGCCGAGGAACTACCCAAAGTCCTGTGGGCATACCGCACCACTCCTAGACGGTCCACCGGGGAGACCCCTTTTTCTGTCACGTACGGAGCGGAAGCCGTAATCCCTGCCGAGATGAATCTATGCAGTGCACGAGTAGCATGGTTCGATCACACCCAAAACGACGAAATGATGGTGGGATCTTTAGACAAGGTGGAAGAGTACCGCGAAATGGTGACAATACGGCTCGCGGAGTATCAGCAGAAGCTCGCCCAGAGATACAACCGAGGCGTGAGAACCAGGGAGTTTGTCCCCGGGGATTTGGTTCTCAGAAGGGCCGTGGGCAACATGCGGGACTCAAGTGCCGGGAAATTGGCGCAGACGTGGGAGGGACCCTATAGGGTCGCGACCGTAGCCGGCACCGGGGCTTATTTCTTGGAGGACCTGGACGAGAGACAACTGCCCCGACCGTGGAACGTCTACAACCTCAAGAAATACTATCATTGATGGGCGATTCCCCGAGCATGGAATAAACCACAACTTGTTGTATATGTTTTTTTGGTTATACTAATGATGTTTTTCATGCAGATTCGCACTGATCTAACCAAAATTCTCGATTCCATCCCATTTACCGGGCAACTTCTATTCTTGGCCGATCCTAAGGACAGAAACCTGACTCTCGGTACGATCCTAATCACCGAGCAGGTGGAAACCTTAATCTTTTCTCTAAGGACAGAAACCTGACTCTCGGTTCGATCTACTCACCGAGCAGGTGGAAACCTTAGCGATTAACTCTGAGGGCAAAAACCTGACTCTCGGTTCGATCTAATCACCGAGCAGGTGGAAACCTTAACGATTAACTCTGACAGAAACCTGACTCTCGGTTCGATCCTAATCACCGAACAGGTGGAAACCTTAATCTTTTCTCTAAGGACAGAAAACTGACTCTCGGTTCGATCTACTCACCGAGTAGGTGGAAACCTTAGCGATTAACTCTGAGGGCAGAAACCTGACTCTCGGTTCGATCTAATCACCGAGCAGGTGGAAACCTTAACGATTAACTCTAAGGACAGAAACCTGACTCTCGGTTCGATCCTAATCACCGAGCAGGTGGAAACCTTGACGATGTACTCTGACAGAAACCTGACTCTCGGTTCGATCCTAATCACCGAGCAGGTTGAAACCTTAGCCTTCTCACTCTAAGGACAGAAATCTGACTCTCGGTTCGATCCTAATCACCGAGCAGGTGGAAACCTTAACCTTTTTACTCTAAGGAAAGAAGCCAGATTCTCGGTTCGATCCTAACCGGCGAGCAGGTAGAAGCCTTTACGAAAGCTGACAGAATCCTGACTCTCGGCTCTACCTAAGCACCGAGCATCCGGAACCCTGACCCTCGGTTAGATCACTATCACCGAGCATATGGAGGCCTTACCACGATCGGACACATCACAATAAAGCCAACGACGATTCATTACTCGGTCGAATACGAAGAGCAACACAGTAAAGCAATAAAGCATTCATACTAAAGCATAAAACTTAAATCAACGTTTTGTTGCCAAAACCCGGCAACTCAAAACAAATACAAGACAACAAAAACAACATAAATAATGTATCTCGTCACCACAGCCCGGTGACGTAGGCAATTCCGCTTCTCAAAATTCTAAAACAACAAAGTAAAAGTAAGAAAGGGTTGGTTTTCAAATTTAGATGTCCACGGCGTGAGCGGAAGATGCGTCCCCTTGGGAGTGCTGTTCGGCGTGAGGAGTTGGCGGCTGGATGTCCCCCCCGGTCTGGTCCCCTTCATGGGGGTGGCTAGTCCCCTCCATGTCGGTTGGAACCGCGTGAGAATCAATGGCGTTCACTAGTTCCCTCATGCTGGAAGTCTCTTCTTCGTCAATAATGAGGGGCGCGGGATTCTCGGTGTGAGGGTTGCTCGGGAAAGGGATCTTGTTGCGATCCCTCAACGGAGAATCCTCGGGAATCCCCAATGCTTGAAGAGCGGCAAACCAACCCTCTTCAAACCCGAGCCTATGGGCCTGGCGAATGACCGGTTCCGCTGAGTTCTCGGCATCCGCGAACCCCTCGTTATACCACTTGTTTTCACAAGCTTCCAGCGCCGCTTTCGAATCGGCCAGCTGCCCTTCCAGCATGGTATTCAGGCTCTGAGCCTCCGCCAATTTGAGCTCGGTGCCGCCCAGCTACAGCTCCAGTTCCTCAGACTTCGTTTCGGCAAGGGCCTGGGCCTTCACGGCTGCAGCAATTTTACTCTCCGCCTCCGCGGCAATTTTCGATTTCTCCTTCGCCGTGGCCTCGGCAACGTCCTTCAGAGCCTTCTCCCGCTCAACATCCTCGGCCAGCTCCTTCATCCTCCCGTCCACAACGTACGACATTTGCGCGGCCTGACCACACAATATTCACTTCATAAGGTAAAAATAGAAAATACACGTAAATAAGCAGATGGGAGACCAATAACCGTAAAGAAAGAAGAAATAGTTACCGCTATGGTGTGCCACTGCAAACGCCTCCCCAAAGACTCATCCGTCAACTCCATGAAGGCATGCAAGTCCTCAGGCAAGAGGATGCCGCGCGCCAGACTCTGCGCCACATGGCCACCATGACCTTTGTCCCATATCCGGGCACTGGCCGTCGATGGAAGAGGCTCGCCGCCGAGTTGGAAGGAAGGTCGCCAAGCTGCCGGAGCTCGGGAAGTAGATGTCAGGTCTATCCCGGTTTGCGCTACCGGTTCTCGGATGACGATACCGGCCGAGGGTCGGGGGAGCACGTTGCCCGAGCCTGTCTGAGGCTGATCAGTTGTGCCGGCCTTTTTCGAATTCGGGATGGTGGGGCAGCAGGGGGCGAAGCATCACGGCCGGGGGTTTGTTGTTGCTGCACGGTAGGCCGTGCGCTCGGGACAAAACGGTCTATCGTCATCTTCCTCCTGGCCACCATTGCGTTGCCTTGATCGGACCCTGTTTCGGAAGAGTCGGACAGTTCTGCGACAACAACCTCCCCGGTTCTCTCGGGCTCTGCGGCTCTCTCGGGCTGAGCAGAAGCTTGCTGGATTTGCTCGTGGGCACGTTTTCTACGCTCGGCAGACACGCGCTCGGCTGATTCGTCACGGATAGGCTGTCGCTCGTCTGAACAGATGTACCGGGGACCGAGATCACGCGCCTCGCCTACGGTTAGCTTAGGGGGAAGGAAGTTGGCGTGCCGGACGTCGATGTATGAGAGGAGAGGGCTGTCAACTAGCAGAGCTTGGCTGAACGCCTGCCAAGTTGAGTAAACGGGGTTGACACCGAGGATGAGGTGGGACGCTCGGAGTTGTCCGTCCGTATGTACGAAGATTTCTGACCTGAGCACGAAGTTCAGGTCCCGAACATGCACCACTCTGATGTTCGGCTTGAATCTTTTGGTATCTGCACAAAGGAAATAAGGGTTAGCGATTACATAACCAAACGAAAGTCAAAAAAGAGACCAAAGTAAATAAAGGTTAGTCACCGACCAACATCGCGCGGCGAAAACGCGCAAGGGATCTCCTCGGCAAACCAATTGCCGCTCACCCGAACGAAATCTTTTGCCGAGTTACGATTTGAATCTGGCAGGCATGAAATAAGCTGTACCCTCACGTCCCTAGTCTTTATATAATAATCAGACTCAATATTGCCGCACAGGCTATACATCTGATTAATGTCGTGGTGGTTTAGTTGCAACCCATATAACTGGTTCAACCTACTCACACAACTCACTACCCGGTAAAAGTTGGGAGGGAGTTAGTCGGGACAAATGCCGTAAAATCTAAGGGTACTAAGGACTAGAGGGTTAACCGGGAACCTAAGCCCTCCCTCTAAGATGGCCATCAAAGGGAAAAACACCGTGTTTTCACCACGACGCCTCTGGATGTCGATATCACCCATATTGCAGTAGGCAATATCTACATCACTAGGAACATTATATGCTTCCCTAAACCTAGCCAAAGCATGCTCGGAAGAAAGGAGGTAAGAGTAACTCATGTTTTTCCAAAACGAGTGTTTTTTGATAAAAGGGAAAAGAAGTGCTGTGATCACCAAAGAACAGACTAAAATGGCTGAACTGAAAAAGCAAGAAGAGGGAAAGGAACTTACTGTGGGCTCTAGGGAGGGAGTGTGTTCTGGGCCAGTAGATGAACCACGAGAGGGATGCTCGGCAGAGTAGGATACTGAAATATGAAGGATGCAAAAGTGAGAACCAGTGACTAAAAAGGCTATTTATAAGCATGGGGGGAAGGTGGAAGGGGAGGCATTTAATGATCCACTGAAAGGAAACCACGCGAGCCGCCGTTTCAAACGGCCACACGCGCGACGCCTCGGTTCACGAACCGTCAGACAATAATGACGGATAGGCCATCAATCAATTCCGAGTGCGTCTTTTGAGATGCGCATTAATGCGCCCCACAATACCCGGGCACTGACCCTTTGACTTCCCAGACACGCATTTACCCCTCGTGATCCTTGATTCATCCCCGGGAATGGGGAGCGAATCAAGGGGGGGCTATTGTACGGCCCCCGCACCATGACCCATAGCGGGCCTTGGACCTTGACCTGGATATATGGCCCATGAGGCCCGTCTCCCTTTGCCATGCGGCCCACCCCCGAGTCACGCTTGCTTGGGGCCCAAACTTTGCCTTTTCAATATTTCTCGGCGAATCCTTCCCGAGCAGTAATTAATATATGGCTCGCGGGACACCCCGCCCTGTACCTGCCCGGCCGTGCCTCGGAGAGGCACCTCTGCCGAGAACTATCGTGGAGATGGGAACCAAGTTCCAACACCACCCTCACCGCTTCCCATGCCTACCTAACCATCCACTTACGATCGATAACACTGGACCGCCGGTTGCACTTGTTGGCAAATAATTATGACCTCTCAGCTATTCTATGAACTATAAATACCCGGAGTTTTGAGGAAACAGGGGTTGGTGAATGAGAGATAAGAGGAGTGGTAATAGAGAGAAAACAGAGTGAGGAGGAGGTTCAGACCCCCGAGGAGAGGAAAGCGATACCATTGGGCCTTGGCGCTTTGAACGACCCAGTGTGGGAAATCCAGACCCACTATACAAGTAAGTTGTGAGCCCAAGCGAGGCCCAGCCCAAGAGGGCCTTGGTTTTTGGGTGCGCACAATATGTATTAGTTTTTGTTTGATTTTTGGTTTACATCTGCTTGATTTACCAGAGAGAGCTCCTGAGGCAGCAAAACCCAACGGCAGAGCAGGCTCTAGGAATGCTCCTGCTAAGGTTTGTTTCTGTTCCTATGTTATATTTTTCCTCGTAAAGGATTTCTCTATAAGTCATGTTGATATTACCTTTTCTTTTCAGCCGAAAAAGCAAACTTTAGTCTTGAATGACGATGATGATGATGCCAACGACAACAATGTACTTGAGTTTAAAGAACGACTTGCTGCCTATAACCTCGACTCATTTTGTAGGCTTGAAACATTTTGTGGGCTTCATTTTTGCAGGGACTGGGCTGCCTAGAATGAGACAGAGGGAGTTGATTCAATGGTATGTGGCTCAGCAGAATGAGGAAAATAACTACAGCTTCATTGAAGATTTCCGCAACTGAAGTTTCCAAACTTAAAGCTATTATACAGGTAAATAAACTACAATTTGGGATGATCCAAGTATTATAGGATCAAATGAATTAAAAAAATGGTATCTGTTAATTTTACATAAACTTATGTCAGTGGTGCATCTCCTTGAATCTTAATCTATTTCATTGTGAAATTGTTGAGTTTCAAGCTGTTAATTGTAACATTTTTTTTGTTTTTCTATGTTTTGTTACTGTCTAGAATAATTGAACTATATAACTGAGATGAACGTGCGCATCAAATTGAATGGTTTGATAAGTTTGAGACTTTAATTGACAAAATAAAAAACCTGGGACTTAGTATGAAATATGGCAAAGATTCTAAGCCCTTTTATATAAACCCCTCTGGCTTTATGTTTTGATTTTTTAGTTTTTACTTTGGTAAGTTGATTAAGTGTATTCACATATCACAAAACCTGAAGTTTGCAAATTTGCAGGTTTATGTAGGAATGCAAGCCTAGTAGCATCTGGTGTGGCTAGGAACGTGAATAGAGTGGGCATCTATATAAAAGAGAGTTTGGATGACATTTTATACCCCTACCGAAGATGACCCAAGTAATGCTGCTGATCATAGTTGCAATGTATATCTAAAAGGATTCCTATTGCTGGAATTGGGATTGTCCGATTTTGTTAATCCCATCTCCTTGTTTCAATTAATAACACTATTTTTGAGGAATGATGTTCTTTCACTGAATTATAACAAATAATGTTGTGGTTTAAGTCAGTATACATTGTGTTTTCTTCCTTGACACTTGTGGTTGGGTAAATTGCTAGAGGCCTCTTGATCAAAGTCAGAGTTGTGTTATTTTATTTTTGTAATGACAGGGATTGGTAATATTTAAAAACAAAAAAAAAGGTAAAAAAAAAAAAAAAAAAAACAAGAAACTCTTGACATGACTCGCGATCGTTAATATTACTTTCGCCTAAGTTTACCATTGATACTACTTTTATTATGCACCAATCACAATAAGTCATTTAAATAGTTTTGAAAAAAAGTTGTGCACTGATTGGTGAAAGGGTCCTACCAGCTGGGACATCTCTAGAAAGTGGTCAACTTTTTTCAATTTTGTTGGAGTTACTCAACCTAAACCCCAAGTTTCAAAAAACAATTTAAGATCCAACTCATTTTATTAGCCCACAAAAAGAGAAAAATGAACCCAATGTGTTGCGTTGGATCAGGTTCGTCAAATTGGTGAGAGTCGAATGCATGCCTTTAATAACCAATACACTCCAGCCTGATTTCACTAGAATTGAACCTAAATCATTTTGTTAAGCTTCTTTTTTTGTTTTCTTTTTTTGCCTGTCCTTCAAATAAATTCCATGCTACTTTTTTTTTTTTTTGTCTTTTTTTTTTGCCATCCCTCAAATAAATGAACATTTTGATATTATAAGCTTCGTTTTTAATTTTTATGTACAGTTTTTTAAAATCTTAATTTTTTTTTCTTAGTTTTTCAAAATAGAAGTATATTTTAGCACATTTTTAACAAAAAAGTTTTAAACAAAAATCTAGGAGATTATGGCAATCCGCAATAGAAATTAGGGAGAAATATTAGGAAGCCAGTACAGTTTCCAACTGAGTTCTGAAAATGGTGTCAAAAACACTCAATTGAAAAAAAAAAAAAAAAAAAAAAAAAAAAAACAATCCAGTGGAACTCGAGTATTAGACATTCGATTTCAGGTTAGTACTCAAGTTCACTATCACCGAGTACGCCAGGTAGAGAGTTGTTCAATATTTACTGCGAAATGCCACTAGCATTATGCCTAGTGAAAATCAAGTCTCTTAAACTCGATTTCCTGTTGAGTGGCATGATGGTAAATAATTGATCATAAATCAACCCTTTAAAACACGATTTATAGTGGCAATTATTTACCATCGTGCCACCCAAATGAAAATCGAGTTTAAGAGACTCGATTTTCACAGGGATTTCCCCCCCCCCCCCCCCCCCCACTATTTTTTCCTTCCCCCACATGCCTTAAACCAGATCCACAACACAAAGTAGGAACATTTTTTTTGCTACCACCAGTCAAATGGAGAGTACATGAGATATGAAAAAAATCTGGATTAAGCCAGTTACTGTTCATGGGAATTACAGTTGCCCTCTGACCTACAGACCAAACATATTTAACCACTACATGAAGCACACAAAAAACATTACTAGCTATCATTGAACTTGCCAAAGTACTATCGTTGCCGTCATAATAGGCAAACGCTGCACAACACAACTAATGTAACGAGTATAATGGATAACGAATAGTTCAATTACAACAACATTCAGCCATAAACAAAATAACAACTGAGTCAATACAACATACTCTACATAGTCGCCTATTACTTGTCCATATCAAAGATAACCAGAAGTCCCACATACAATGCCATTCCAAAATCGAGTCTCCGCTCACCTGAAAAAAATTATTGTACAGTCATTAGTTCCCAAATGCGAAGAGCAAAAGCAAATGAAATTCTAAGCATATTATATAAAAATAGTTACAACACTTGCCTAGTTTGTAGCACTACCACTTGTCGAAGCCCCATGGGAACCGCTTGTCAAAGCCCCACGTGAATTGGGACATCTTCTGCAATTATGCCCTTCTTCATAACACACTCCGCATTGCTACCTCGGTCGAATCTCCCTCAACTCCGGATCTTCCCTCTGGCTTCCCCGTTCTCGCCGTACCCCGTCCATTTCATTCCTTAATCTTGACTTCACAGGACGACCTTTGGCTCGTAATAGCTGTGGGTTAGGCACCCACTGTGGTCCGCGAACGTCCCTTCACAATGACTCTTACAGTGGCACCACAGATTGATGTGCATATGTGTCAATGGCGTTCTTCAAACTGTGACATGGGTCTATATAGCTGGTGGCATTGAGGTGCAAACCTTGAAGAACTTTAATTGCATGTGAACAAGGGATCTTAATATTTTGCCACTTTCCACAACCACATGTTCTAGCAAATATGCGCACATCATGACTGTGGTTTCCCCCTCCACCTCTATGGTCGTTGTACGGGGTAACCACTTGATATATACCAAGTTCATGATTAAAATTCCTCAAAGTGTGTCCTGAAATTTTCTGCTCATTTTTTGTATAGATCCCCATTGCATAATCACTTCACACCTTACCTTGAGAGAGATCAGAAGTAATTAGTTTATTTCGATCGTGGAAATATGCAACAAGTTTGCACCAAATGAACTCAACCATTGCAGTAATGGGCAAACCGCGGGCACCTTTAAGTACCCCATTAAAGCACTCAGAGATATTGGTTGTCATTGCCCTGTAACGTCTTCCACCATCATGTGATTGGGTCCATTTGTCCAAATCCAAACTCATTAGATATGTGTATGGCATATAGCGTGTAATATTGGGATCATCAGGTCTTACACCCCTCAACATATTAATCTCGACATCCTTAATGGTTTGCATTATGGACTCAAATTTAGCTTCATTAGTCGCATATCCAGCCTTCAAGGCCAACGCCTTTAGAGTCGGGTCATCAAAGTGTGTGTTGAAGTTGCTAGCAACATGTCGAAGGCAATATCGGTGAAATACCTGTGGGCTTCCGTCATCACCTCTAGGCCACCCTGCAATGGCGCATTTGATACCTTTATGTCGATCTGAAATAATGCAAATGCCCTAGTCAGGTATCACATGCCCTATCGAAATCTTGAGACACTCCAAAAACCACCCCCAACTAGGCCCTGACTCCTTGTCCACAACAGTAAAGGCGAGAGGCAAAACCTTTTAGTTAGCATCGGTTGCCATTGTAATCATCAACACCCCTCGATATTTACCATACAAATGAGTCCCATCAATACTGATCATCGGCCTACAATATCTGAATGCAGCAATGCATGGAGCGAATGCCCAAAATACATAGAGTAGTAACGTAGTACCATTTATACCCCTAGGTATGGTGTAATAGCTGTACTGGGTACCCAAATCCTGATCCAAGTATGCCAACAACAACTTTCGCAACCTTTGGTAAGACTCCTCCCAATCCCTATATATCTTAGCAATTGCCTTTTGTTTTGTGTCCCATACCTTATAGTAAGAAAGTTCATGCTTATACTTAGTATGTATGATCTCCTAGAGCTCATCAATATGAGCAGTGTGCTTTTGTCGCAATTTTCCCACAATTTTTGATGCTACAAAATTAGAATCCATCATTTTACCGTCTCTTCGTCGGCCAAAGGGTATACAACTATGTGGACCCACATAAAACGTGACCATCCATAGACCATTAAGTTTATCCTTCTTGAATGCCCCAACGTACCACTTACAATTGGTGTCAATGCATGCGGCGCACAATTTAGTTGTAGTCGACCTCCGGATAATAAAATTTCTATTATCACTTGCCGCGTATATTATCAATGCACGCTTCATCACCTCTTTATTTGCAAAAGTCAACCCTTTACTAAAATGCATCCCATCTTCCCAAGTAGAAACAAATGGTATCTGAAGAGCTGAAGGATCAACCATATTTTCCCAAGTATTTGTGTAAAATGACTCGCTAGGAGGTGCGTAGGCAGTGGTCGTATTTGTATCATGCTGGATGCCAATATCATCGTCAGCATCACCTTCATCATGGTTCTCCATATTTTCCTCTTCAAAAATTGGAACGACTTCATGGTCATCCACATCGTTCTCAAAGTCGCCTCGGTCAATCCTCTCTTCGTACTCGTCCACATCATCAACATTTTCACCATCATTCGTAGCATGATCTTTGTTTTCGTCTTCCTCCTCTAAATGTGTCTCTTGAGGATAGAGGGTTTCACCAGTATTGGCAACATGATCTTGAGTTGGGAGCGTATAACCTCCCATTGTATACTCTTCCATTGTATACCCTCCCATTGTAGTGCATCCATCATCTAAGGCTGTAAATTGTAAAGACGTAGTTGTTTGTTGCACCGTCTCAGCATCAACTTCTGTGCTTACCTCCAAACTTACGTACAACTTAGCAGCATTTACTTGGGGCATTTTTTGGATCCTATTAAACATCATCTTGACATATTTGTCTTCTTTGGTTGCCATATACCTGTAATTTATCCGTTCATGAAGGACTTCTTGTGGGTAATGATAAATAATCTTTATGTCATACCAAGCACAGTTCAAATCCAATTCGTCCATTATTTTCCTCTTCAAATCATTCAACGTCTTCAATTTACGATGTAACATCATGTAGTAGCATTCGATACCTGGCCCTCTAAATGGGACTCCGTCAATCTCTCCAGGATTGTCAAGGGGTCCACCGAAGTATACATTTATATCAATATTCTTTAGAGATTGTGAACCTATTAGAGAGTCAAGTATAATATGTTAGTGACATATTTATCTCTTTCATTTAACCTCAATTACTCCACTTTTTCTATCTACTCAAAGTACAAAAGTAACACAAAAGTCATAAGGATGTGCAAATGAATAAGTGCAATTATGTAACATCATCATTCCAGTTCAAGAGAATTCATAGCATACCCTATTACACTACTATTAATGAAATAACATAGAGCAGGGTTCATCAGACAAAAAAAAAACACTACTGTGAATATGATCATGAGCAATCAAAATTGGACATATCATCTAATTCCAAAATCAAGGCATTAATATACAGTCAAATATACCATATGTGATATACAAACTCAAATTTACTCCAAATGTAACTGTAAAAAAAAGGAAGTAGATAACTTCACTAAAAGCACGTAAAAAGACTTCCTGGATCATGAATAAAAAAAAAAAATATATATATATATATATAAAGTGGTGTATATATATATAAACATATATACATATAGATATATATATATATATATATATATATAAATATATAAACACACACACACATATATATATAAATATATTTTATATATTTATATTTATAAATAAATAAATAAATATATATATATATATATATATATATATATAAAGTGGTTAATACAAACAAATATTTTATTAGGAAATGTCTTGACAAATTCAATGCAAGCAACACTTTCTAAAGCAGTTATATATACTAAACAACCAACTAGAGAGTGAGGAGACCCTTACCTGACATGAGGATGTGCAAATGTACTGTTAGGATTGTATGAGAGTGAGAGGGGGAGTGAGAGACGGAGACTACAATGAATGAAATGTCATGACAAATTCAATGCAAGCAACACTTTCTAAAGCAGTTATATATACTAAACAACCAACTAGAGAGTGAGGAGACCCTTACCTGACATGAGGATGTGCAAATGTACTGCTGGGATTGTATGAGAGTGAGAGGGGGAGTGAGAGACGGAGACTACAATGAATGAGAGTTAAGAGAGTGGCAATGTTTTGCTCTGCTACTGAAGAAGATGTGTGTATGACTAAGAGAAGATGTGCTTTTTAGTTCTGAGAGAGAATCAATGTGTGTTGAAAGTTCTACTAAATGTGTTAAGTGCATGCAAGACATGATGACCAAAACAGTGAAGAAGCCACATGACCAAAACAGTGAAGGACCATTGGAGGTAGACGCCACATGACCAAAACAGTGAAAAAGGATTGACTAGATGGGACACAGATAGGACCAGACATGACCAAGGATGTGGGTAATTGACATATAAAAATCGAGTTTCTGAGACTCGGTTTTCCTGTAGCAAACCGAGTCTCTAAGACTCGAAATCCACATGACGCCTACGTGGCGCTAAATCAACGCTCTAAGAGTCGGTATGCAACTCGAGTCTTAGAGACTCGAGTTCCAGGTGTACTCCACCTGGAATATCTCCATGTCAAAGTAGAAAAACCGAGCCTCAAAGACTCGATTTATAAAGACAAAATCGAGTCTTTGAGACTCGATATGCTAGTAAATTATATTCTTTCTAAACACGTCTTACTAACTATATAGTTCAAAAGTTATGGTTAGTTAACTATTTTCCCCAACCTCTAAGCCCCAAACTCACTTTCTCTAACCATGGTTTTCCAGGCACCGGAGCTCCGTATCATCTACTTGTCAATAAGCATTTTCCTCTTGCTCATAAACCCTTGTGCAACTCAGATATTCTTCAACTACACCGATTTCAGTCAAACAATCAACAACAAACCTATAATCCGAACAGGAAACGCTACGATATCAGGTTCAGTGATCCAACTCACGCCAGATGAAGTGGACAACTGGGGTCGAGCCACATATTCAGAGCAGATGCATCTTTGGGACGAGAAATCAGGAAAAGTGGCCAACTTCACTTCCAACTTCTCCTTCATCATCGATTCTCAAGGTAAAGACAGATATTCAGATGGGATCATGTTCTTCCTCTCAACCCCAAATTACCCTATTCCTAGTCCAACAGATGGCAGCGGCCTCGGCCTTTTGAGCCGCGATCAAATGCAACAACCCATTTTCCTGGCTGCAAATAAATTTGTTGCAGTGGAGTTTGATACATTTCAAAATGAAGAATTTGATCCACTGAATTCAGTTCGTGAACACGTTGGTATCAATATCAACAGCATGAAGTCTCAGATCTCTACACCATGGTATTGTACCATTAAGGAGAATAGAACATATAGTGCAAGTATCAATTACGATTCTAGTACGCAAAATTTAAGCGTTACCTTCACTGGTTTCAAGAACACCACTATTCAACAGCACCTGTCTTTTGTAATTAATTTGACAGATCATTTACCAGAATCGGTTGAATTTGGGTTCTCAGCTTCGACAGGATTGATTTCTGAGTTGCATATTCTTTCCACTTGGTCTCTTGAATCTACATCACCTTCTACGATTCAGCAATCGCCAGCACCTTCTGTGGAGAAGAATAAAGATGAGCCAAAGACAAAATTGGTGGTGGGCCTGAGTTTAGGTGCATGCATTTTAATTATTGGTTTGGTGTTGGTTTGCTTTGTGCATAGGAAAAAGTGTCGTGAAGGGAAAGGAGAAAAAGAAAAGGAGCTTGGCTTTGATCTTTCAATGGATGATGAATTCGGACGAGGTATTGGACCAAAGAAGTTTTCTTACAACGAATTAGTTTCTGCAACGAACAACTTTGCAGAGGAAAATAAGCTTGGACAAGGAGGGTTTGGTCGGGTTTATAAAGGATATTTAAGGGTCATAAATTCCTATGTTGCTATTAAGAGAGTTTCAGGGGAATCTGCACAAGGGATAAAGGAGTATATATCTGAGGTAAGGATTATTGGTCGACTCAGGCATAGAAATTTGGTGCAACTAATTGGTTGGTGCCACGAGAAAAATGATCTTCTTCTAATTTATGAGTTCATGTCAAATGGCAGCTTGGATTTGCATCTTTTCAAAGGTAAAAGCTTGTTAACATGGGTGGAGAGGTACAATATTGCTCGAGGCCTAGCATCAGCACTACAATACTTGCATGAAGAATGGGAACAATGCGTGTTGCATAGGGACATAAAGTCAAGCAACATCTTGTTGGATTCAAATTTAAATGCAAAGCTTGGGGATTTTGGCTTAGCTAGACTCGTGGACCATGTAAAAGGATCACAAACCACAGCTTTGGCTGGGACCTGGGGTTATTTGGCCCCTGAATGTATTATGTCGGGCAGGGCCAGCAAGGAGACAGATGTATATAGTTTCGGGATTGTAGTGTTGGAGATAGCTTGTGGAAGAAAACCAGCTGAACCCGATGCAAAACAAGATGAAATTATTATGTTAGAGTGGGTTTGGGAGCTTTATGGAGCAACGAATCTTCTTAAGGCAGCTGACCCTAGATTGGGTGGAGATTTTGATGAGCGGCAAATGGAACGGTTGATGGCTGTTGGACTTTGGTGTGCTCATCCAGATTACAATGCCAGACCGTCAATAAGAAAAGCCATTCATGTGCTTGATTTTGAAGATACATTACCCATTCTCGAACCAAAGTTACCTGTAACAGCCTTTCTTACCCCTCCAATTATTGCATCAACATCTTCAACTAGTAAATCAAAAAAACATGACGATTAGTCATCTAGCCCTAATAGCAACACTGGTTCTTCACAGTTCACAGCATATTCTGAAGCTTATGCATCTACTTAATAATTCTATACTCTCTCTTTGTTGATGCTAGGTAAGTGAATTCTTGGAACATAATGCATTTAAGCTGTCAAAGAGGAGGGAGAAGAGCCTGAACCTTTACTGAAGTCTGCCTAGAGTTTTTGCGTAAACAACTACAGCTTTGGAACTTAGAAATAAAATGCGTCTCTTACTACATGTCATTTAGTTGTTCACACTTTACCTTAAGGAAGTCACACTTATGTCACGTGACCAATTTGTTACAACCCTAAATATTTTCATTATCTAATTCTTTGTAGATTACTAGATTTACTATTTATTATTGACAAGTTTTATTACGTTCTTTTTACCCAGACTTTGATTGGTGGAGTGAGTGTTGGGTGCAGTGCATGGCCCCATTGTTGTCTAGCTCATCACACTCAATTAGACACCTCATTAAGGCAAGACACAAAGTCTTCTTGCCATTTTCTTGGGCAAAGACTTTGAGTGTCTCACACGAGAAAGTATAACATGTTTCAGTAATACCAACTCAGTATTTATTTTGGTATTTTTTACCCAATAAATAAGTGACATCTGTTTCAAAAAATCACATCAGACTACTACAATAAATTAATCATAATCTTCTTACTATCGGAAAGATAAATTAATAATTTATTAGAGTAGTTTGATGTGATTTTTTGAAACAGATGTCACTCATTTATTGGGTAGAAAATACCATATTACCAAAACATGGTATACTTTCTTGTCTCACACGCATAAGAGGTAAAAAGGTTGAAGGCATTACTTGTGGTCATTCAGCCATTTGGTAATATGAGAACAGCATAAGAGAGAGAGAGAGAGAGAGAGAGAGAGAGAGAGAGAGAGTTGCCTCATTAAAGCAAGACACAAAGTCTTCTTTCCATTTTCTTGAGCAAAGACTTTGAGTGTGTCTCACACGCAGAAGAGGTAAAAAGGTTGAAGGTATTAATTGTGGCCATTCGGCCATTTGGTAATATGAGAACAGCATGAGAGAGAGAGTTGTGCATTTAGAAGAAAATAGGGGGAAAAGTGCGAACTGCAAAGGGTTGCGGTTTGTGAAAGAAAAATAGTGGGTGTAAGAGAAAAGAATAATAATAATGAGATTTTTCTTTTGCCGTAAAATATATACAAAAAATTTGTTTCAATTAATTTGATAATAGTGAAATTATTAGGAGTTTGTCTCATGGCTTTGAAAAGATTTTTCTTGTAAATTTTTGTGTTTTTTGTGATTTGTTTCTACTTTGCCTGCTAACATTTATTTTCATTTATATAGAATTTTCCCAACAGTGAGATGGGGCACGTGTTTATAAGTTCAAATATTAAATAACATTCCTCAAAAATAATAATAATAATAATAATAATAATAATAATAATAATAATAGCATATATACTCCTATATACACGATCTATAAAATTATGGTTAATGTGATGATCTTTTATCCTCTATATTTGTGATGTTACTAAAATATAGAGACTAAATTAAGAAGAAAACTATAAATGTATGAAAGGATGTTATACGAGGTTCAAAGATTAAGAACCAAATCTACGTTTAAGGGGGAAAAAAAATCGTGGTACCACAGTCTATCAGTTTATCATTATATATCATCCCCATTAATAAAAAAAACAAAAAAAATGGCAATTTATCATTATCACATTGGACATACATTACAAATAGAATCTTTACAAAAACTTTGAATGTTCAAAATATGTGTAAAACACCCTTAAACATTTAGACCCCCAAATTACAAATTACCAATTCAAGCTTATTAACAAACAATGTAGGTGCGGAAAATGTAAATAAGCTAAATCAGAATTGATAACATAATCTAAACCAAATAAAATCACATCCACAGCAGAAATTAAATGGCAAAAAATAAGGGAAGAGTGATGCAAACACAAAGACAATACAGCGATGTGTTATCGAAGAGGAAACTGAAGTTCTCAGTGTAAAACTTCTCCGCCACCATTCAAGCGGTCAATAATCTACTAAAGAATGAAGTTGGGATACATGAATAGCAAAAGACCCTCCAAACCTAATCTACCTAGTGTACCTAAGCCCTCCAAGTTTCTTGCTCCAACAAGATTACGTCGAATTTTTGTCTTCTTTAACTTAACGGATTCCACTATAGCCCATAGCATCAACCAATACCCATTGATCTCTTCCTAACTGCTTCCCAAGCACCAAAAAGCTTTCTCATAGATATGGGTATGGTGAGAAAAAGATTTGGCTAAGTGTACCTCTCAAAGATGTAACAATGGAGAGGGTGAGAGTAGAGGAATTTAAAGGAACAAAGATGAAGATTGTGAATGAGTCAATCTTGGTTTTCTCTAGGGTTTCTCTCTCAAAATTCTCTTTGAAAGCTCTCTACATTTCATGGGTATAAGAGATATTTATACTAGAGTGAGAATGGAATGCGAAAAGTCAGTTTTTCCAAAATAGAGTAGACTAGTGACTTGGCCTCGCGACTTGATTGAGTCGCGAGTTCAAGCTGCGAACTAACTGAATGGTCAGTTTGGACTTTTTGTCCTGTAGTGCTCCAGCTAGCGTAACTATTTAGCTCCTCTACATGCTCCACACGTGTGCCACTTTTGGCAACTTGCAAGCCGCGAGATCTAGTCGTGAGCCACTTGTTGAGTGCACAAACTTGAGCTTTTCTTTACACTCTCTCACACACTACCCTGACATGATTCTCACCTAAATACAGGATTTCTAAATGCTGAAATACAAGAAAATTTGGCACAGAATAAAGCCAACAAAATGATTGATTAAATTTAACCTTACAAACTCTACCTACCCAAAAAGTTCAACAGTCTACAAATAATTGAAAAAAAAAATTGGGTGATATTCTCAACTAGAGTTAGGAATCTTTATTCAGTTTGCAAGTAGAAATTTTGGAAAATCTTTTTCATGAAAAATATAAAAAATATTGAACTATTTTAGGAATTTTTTGATACTATATTTAAAAAAAAAAAATATATATATATATATATATATATAGAAATCTGTCAAAAAATTCAATTACTTTTTTCCTATAAATGTTTCAAAAATATTTTTAAACTAATGTCTTTAAAGTGTCTGTTGATTTTGTAGTATAATAAAATATAACAATATTATTCTTGTTTGTTGGGATTTTGTAGAAAATAACTACAAAACCCAAACAATATTATTAGTTAGACAACGTTTCAAATATATTGCATTTCTAACAATTCGACTTCAGAGGAGTCGATTTTACTGTTCATATCGCCTATTTTTGCCACGTAGATAAAGAAATCGAGTCCATTGGACTCATTTCTTATACACAGAAACCGACTTCGCTGGAGTCGTTTTCTATACAAAGAAATCGACTTCAGTGAAGTCTATTTCTTTGTGTAGAAACCGACTTCAGTGAAGTCGATTTCTTTGTGTAGAAATTCAAACTAAGTTCCTACTGAAATCATACGAGCCTTTTCAATTACTTACAGCTACTGGGATACAAAGAAATCGACTTCACTAGAGTCGTTTTCTATACATAGAAACCGACTTCACTGGAGTCGGTTTCTATACAAAGAAATCGACTTCACTGAAGTCGGTTTCTACACAAAGAAATAGACTTCACTGAAGTCGATTTCTTTGTATAGAAAATGACTCCAGCGAAGTCGGTTTCTTTATCTACATGGCTTCTTCATCTGGCAAAAAATAGGCGATATGAACAGTAAAATCGACTCCTCTGAATTCGAATTGTTAGAAATGTAATATGTTTGAAACGTTACCTAACTAATAATATTGTTTGGGTTTTGTAGTTATTTTCTAAAAAATCCCTTGTTTGTTAGGACAAAGCTAAACGTTAACTAAATATTTTATTGTATATCTTTCTTACCCTTTTTTTTTTGTTTTATTATTATTATTATTATTACTCCCCTCGTTGTTTTGTCAAAAACAAATTTTAAAATGATAATAATGATAAGGAAAGCATCAGCGCATTGGGCGTATTAGGGTAGTGTCATAAAATTACAAAGGGTTTTTTTTTTTTTTTTCTTTGCTAAACCACAAAGTTACAAAGTTGTTGACAATCTTTAAACCTATTGCTACGTCTCACATTCAATTTTTTTGTGCGCATTAAGGTCAGGTCAAGTCCAATGTTTTAAAAATTGAAATTTACACCCAGTGGCCATTATTTTCCATAACAACACTATAGCGAAGGAAGTGGGGAAGTTCTTGGAAAAATAACGTCTTTAAAGAAAGTCGGTGGAAACACATTTTTACCCCTGAAAGAGGACTTTGAATGATTCACACGAATAGTAAGGCCTAGGGGCGCACTTTTAAGAAATTTTTTTTTAGAGTAATCATTATGAAATTTAAATTATAAAAAATTTAATAAAAACAGTATTTTAAAAAAAAAATAATAAAAACAGTACTTGAATATATTGATAGGCCAAGAATGTATTGACCATTTTGGTAACTTAATCAATTAATTTAGCCAAGTGAAATTAATTAGATTCAATTACATGCAATGAGCGTAATAGTACAAACAAATCACCAAATAAATAAATGCAGCGAAAAATAAATTTAATACGAATGATTTGTTTACAAATGAGAAAAATCATCGAGGCAAAACCACACTAAGTGAATTTAAGGTCACCACTCTCAAGAATCCACTATTATCAAAACAAGTGGTTACAAGTAAATGAATCTCAATACCTTATACCAACCTACAGTTGAACTCTTACCCCAAAACCTAATTGGACTTGTAGGATGTGTTTGGATGGCAACATTTGGATTTGGATTTGAATTTGAAATCCATTGATTTAAAATGCCTTGATTTGAAATCCTTTGATTTTAAAATTCCTTGTTTGGGACTTTTTAAACAAATAAGAATTTGAAATTCATCATTTCAAATTCCATTGTTTGGATATCTAAATTTGGATTTGGATTTGGATTTGGATTTAAGATCAACAAAATTTATTTTTTAATTATTATTTGTCTTAATCCTTCTACATTTTAATTTTAGTAACATTTTTAATAAATACATGAGACAATATTAATAATTTAATTGACAAGATAATAACTAAATATCTTTAGTCATAAACAACTAAAAAAATATTTTGCCAATTATTGACAAGGCCCCGTTTGGTATAGTAGTTTAATAACGTATTTTCAGTTTTTAAACATCATTACATGCATTTCCACACACTTTTTCACCCACACATTTTTTCAAAAAATATAAACAATGTTACAAGAACAACGTTACCAAACGTCCCCTAAAATTTTTATATCAACTAGAGAGAAAATCCAAATGCATGGATTTTTTCACAAAATTCAAAATTTCAAACTAGAAAATTATTCTAGAGTTCATAACAACTAAATAGTTATATATCAAGAGAGACATATTAAATACCCAAAATATGTGTATTTTCTTCCCATTTCTATTATGTTTTTCAAATAATACAAAATTCAAAATAAGAAAATTACAATATATAAATATAAATATAAAGTCTCAAATAACACGTCGATGCCAAATTGATATTCCTCAAACATTTCTTTTGCCAAAGCATCTCGAAAGGCTATCCACTCATCAGTAGCTTTAACAAATGTGATGTTTTTTTCTGATATCTCATTTTCATTTAGTGAAACATCTTCTAATTCAAGATCCATGAAATCACACCAAACAAATCAATGCAATTGCAACTACAAATATAAATAATAAATAATTAACACAACTAAAGGTAAGCAGCCCAGTTATGATAAGGAGTGGGAGATTATAGAGACAAGAAAAGCACTGTCCAGAACGGGACCTATGGAGTATAAACCAAAAAAGAATTGTATTTAAACCAAAAGGGACCTGCAAGCAGGTTACAAGAGAAGGCAGCAAGCTGCAGCTACTCAAAACGCCAACTCAACTATCTCATGCTATACAAAAAGAATAGTAACACAACAGGGCAGAAGAACACAGATCAAATACAAAACGCACCCCTATCCAACTCCCTTATGGACTAAGACACAGCCTCCATATGCAGCAAAGAATACTGTTAACAGCAGAATGAAGAACCTTAAAATCAGTCAAAATTTGGAGAATAACTTCATATCTGGCAAATCACATCTACTCATGGCAATCAGCTGGGAGTGGTGCATTCAAGAACCTAATGACATAGGATAATCATCACCAACAAAGACTACCAAGAAATAGCATAGAAGGAAAGGGCCAAAGGCTTTGCAAAACTTGGTTCTTCCAGAAAAGGTCGATGTTTTCTAAGTTATCCAACAAGATTCACTCCCCTTCCACCTTGGTCTTTAAAAGTGATGTGGGCCTGATCAATATATTTGGTGTTGACTATTAAGGACAGATTGACTACAATATTCCCACATGTTTTCTAGTTCTCTGTTTCAATGGATTGCAGCACCTTGGCGTGCTTGCAACTGCAACATTGTTTTTGCTTCACCAATCTCAGCAGCCCCTTGATATCAACAAAGTGTTTCAATATTAATAGATTATACCCACAAGCATAACATGATATGTTCAGAAAGAACAACCCCCGTCCCGGTAGAATTTAAAAATATGCTGATTAATGACATCCTAATCATGGCAATACTAAGGTTGTTAAGAGAGCAACTACTGGAACACACCTTGCCCTGCCCTCTCTATTTTTCTTCCAGAAAACAGAATAATCTAAGATATAGATTCTGGAAGAAAACAAAATGCTGATTCTTGCTTAAGAAGATGCAGAAAAAAGTACTTTGTACTAAACAAACATCACCTAAGTTTCCAGCCACTGATTTTGATTATTCAAACTGCATACAAATTATAAGAGACCCTACAAAAGGGCCAAATATGAGGAAGAATACAAGCACATAAATTTGATCTGATATATGTTTTAAAATGAGTAACTTACGGGAAATAGCAACATTTACATCACATAGAACATAGGCATAGGCACTCGGACTTGATGACACTACAAGAAGACATGCATAGCTCTGCTATTTGCTCACATCTATGGAATCAAGCCTAGAAAAAGTAGCCAGCAGAGACAACATTGACAAAAAAATCGACTCTCTGTTCCTCCACATGACATTGATTTCCCCAAAAATAAAACACATTCATTTATTCTTATTAGATTCTTTCTTTACTACAAAATTAGTTGGTTCCCACAAAATCAAGCAAATTGAACAAAACCCAGATGATATTTCCATTCATATATCAAGTTTCATTCGTCAAGTAGATTGTACATGTGCAACCTCTATTTTTAAATGAATATTCTCTCACTTATTACTTCACAACTCATAAACAGATTATTGAAGCATTTCATCAAACACATAATTTGCATTACAAACCCACAAATGAAAATTAAAATAGAAAATAAAAACAAACCCAAAACATATCATTGAAAATACCATGAAACAAGATGCACAAACAAATCAAACAAAACCCACAAACAATCAAATTAAACCCAAACAAACCCACAAATAAATCAAATAAAACCCACCGGAAAAACCCACATCCCTTTTGGATTTAGATTTAGTAGAAAGAGAGGATTAGAGAGGTTAAAGAGGAAGATAAGAGTTGAGAGAACAAACCTGAAGTTGCCTTGCCGTGAGTGAGGGGGAAGAAGAGTTTGTGAGTTACGGCTAGTAAAAGAGACACGGAGAGCCCAGAGAGAAGCAGTGTGCGTGAGAGTGAGAGATTTCTAAATTCCTAGGTTTTTGAAGGTATTTCAAATCCATGGATTTGAACCCCTCAAATCCAAGATGGATTTAGGCCAAATACAAATCCAAATCCAATTCTTTTAAGTTTTCCAAACAAAGGATTTGGATTTAGCCCCCTCAAATCCAAATCCAAATCCAAATCCAAATTTATATCATCCAAAATGTAGTGACATTCTCTCCTTTTAATACACGGCTCCTAGTACGTGACTAACCAATCGATGGACGAGTCCAAGTACGTGACTAACACACCAACTTAAGAAAGACGTTTACTGCAAAGTTCTTCAGTTCATCCACACGATGAAGATTAAGAAGCTCCTTGGTTACAAAACTCCTGGCGCACAAATGCAGCAGCTTCTTTGAGAGAAAAATGAACTAGGGAAAATTGTCTCCGGTCACAATTTGAATGAATAATCACTTCGCATCAAGTTGCATTACATTTGACGGCCCTTAAAATAATCCTTCTATATGTCTACTGTTGTGAGAAAAGAAACCCTAGACATATAGAAGAATGGGAACAATGTGTATTACATAGGGACATAAAGTCAAGCAATGTCATGTTGGATTCAAATTTCAATGCAAAGCTGGGAGATTTTGACCTAGCTAGACTTGTGGACCATGACAAAGGATCGCAAACCATGGCTTTGGTGGGGACCATAGGCTACATTGGCCCCCTGAATGTGTTATCTCGGGTAGGGCCAGCAAAGAATCAAATATATATATATATATATATATATAGTTTTGGGGTTGTGGCTTTGGAGATAGCTTGTGGAAGAAATCCCATTAACCCCAATGCAAAAGAAGAAGAAATAATTATGTTAGAGTGGGTTCGGGAGCTTTATGGAACAGGAAATCTTCTTAAGGCTGCTGACCCTAGATTGTGTGGAAATTTTGATGAGCAGCAAATGGAATGATTGATGGTGATTGGGCTTTGGTGTGCTTATCTGGATTCCATTGCTAGGCCGTCAATAAGGAAAGCCATTCATGTGCTTGATTTTGAAACAGCATTGCCCATTCTCGAGCCAAAAATGCCTGTACCAACCTATCTTACCCCTGCAATTTGTGCATCTACATCTTCAACAACTCCATTGGATAATCACCATGCTCAATCATCAAGCCATAGTAGCTACACTAGTTCTTCACAATTAAGCACATATTCTACAGCTTCTACATCCACTTCACTTTTATACTCACAATCTATTCATACCATGTAGTTTTTCTAGGAAACATTGCCTAGGTGTGTACCATAAAGATTTTCATAATGTAATTATGTTGCAAAGTGTTATAAATTATAGTTGGATTACAAAAAAAATTGAATAATAAATTAAAAAATGACATGGCGATAGGACATCCAAATATAACGTCGAAGAAAATTCTCTTACTAATAAAATAGAGAGATTACAAGAATGATAAAATGATGAAATTATGGAATGATCACACCATTATAATGGTGGTGGACGTTCAAACATTTTATTCTTGCTAACAAATGTTGTTTATAAGCCTTTCTAGAATTGAAAAAAATTTGTAGGACTCTTAGAATAAAACAAAGAATAGTACTAACGTTTATTCTAGTTTCTAAAACTTCAAGTTGTAAGTTCGAGCATGTCAACATTTTTAGTTGTTGCTATTCTTGTTGAGAAGCTATCAGTTACTTTCATGCTGGGGGGGCTAGATTCCAATTTGTTTTGGCATCATTAGTTAGTTAGAAATAGGGGTGTGCAAAAAATTGAGAAACCAAAAAAAGGGCCAAAAATGGCTGAACCGTTGCCAAAATTTAAGTTCAATTTCAATGCGGTTCGATTTCAGTTTTCATTTTATAAAAACTGAAAACCTCGGTTTCGGTTTTAGTGTCCCATACAAATATATTGACTGACCGAAACCGAACCAAAATATATTAAATATTAATTTGTACAAATTATATCAAGAAAGTCCCGGTATCTTAGTGGCAAGGACATGTGTATTCTCACCAATAAGCCCAAGTTCGACCCATAGTAAAAGCTTTTTTATTTTCTCTCCTTATTACCAAGACTATGTCTTTTGGGTTTGTTTTATAATCCTACTAACCCTATTTTTCAGCAATACTCTCTCACTTCAGCAGCAGTCATTCTCCCCGATCCCTCTCTAGTTGTTCTCTTTCTCCTCATCTCTATCTTTCTGTCATGCCTCCGTTTCTCTCTCTCTCTCTCCATCATGCTGCTGTTTCTCTCTCTCTCTCTCTCTCTCTCTCTCTCTCTCTGTTTCAGTACACTTCTTCGCTGTTCTCTTTTTTATTTTATTTATTTTTGTGTTTGCTACTTTGCTTGGTGCTTAGTGCTTGGTGTCTGGGTGGTGAGAAAACGTGGGAAAGTAAAGGGAAATATATATATATATATATATATATATATATATATATTTCTCTTATTTTGGTATGTTCTCTGAATATACACATGATTTTGAGTTTTTTTTTTTTTTTTTTTTTTTTTTTTTTTTTGCTTGGTGCTTGGTGTTTGGGTGCTAAGAAAATGGGGGAAAGCAAAGGGAAGTAGGGATTTTTTTTTTTTCTTTGATCTGTTTGGTTTCTAAGAAATTGGAAGCAATCAAAAGTCGGCCAAACCAAACAGATTGAAATCCAATCAATTAGGTGTTGGTGTTCCTCCCTTACGGTTCGATGTCGGTACCAAATTTGGTAAAACCAAAAATTTCGGTTCGGTGGAAAAATCACACTTCAAACTGATCAATCCACATCGATTACACCCCTAGTTAGGATGCCATGGAATCTAGGGAGCTTCCCAACTTACCTATTAGAAAATAGGCTTTTTAAAAGGGCAAAAGGGTCCCCAATTTATGGTTGATTGAGAGTCAAGTGAAGAGCTGTTGAAATTTAGTGCATCTTAGATTCATCATTCTTGTATCAACTCTAACTAACTATAACTCACTCATTTCAAATCTATATTGGATCATATTTGTGTCTATTTTGAAGTATTTGAATTTTGATATCTACTTTTCAATAAAATAAGTTTCACTCAGAAATTCATTCCTATGCAAAACATATATTTAAAAGAGCATAAACTCTTCATCTTGAGTATATAAAAAGTTTGTTGTCTTTTGAGTAAATCTTGACTTGTACTTAAGTCATGTTCGAAATGAATAAATTACACCACCAATAAATATGATATATATATATATGTGTGTGTGTGTGTGTGTGTGTGTATTTAAAAAGAGATGGAATGAACCAATCGACACTAAAAAAACCAAACATATTTGTTTATCTCGTTTAACTTCCTACGTTCTCCAAAGAAGCTTTGTATAACTTCAATGACTTAGTTTCCTATTATGTGACGGTAACGTTAGTAATTTTGGAATTTGGATGTTTGGATATGTTTTTATTATTATTTTATCTTTAATTTTGGCTTTGATGTTTTCAAAATTAATTGCTCTTATCTCATGCCTTTAAGTAAGTTAGATCGTAGGTTTCAGTTAACTTAACTGATAAAATTTATTATAGTCAAATAAGAGGTTTGAGATTCAAACCCAGCCTATATATACCATGTTAGGGTCATATTTTATATGTATTCGCATATCCTTTGATAAAATGTACTTTACTTGTAATTAAGTAATTCTAAGATGAGTTTAATGTATCAAAAAATATGTTGCTCAAACAAAACAAGTGGTATCATTATATACATGAAGATTGAACCAAGAAATAAGTGAAGAAAAGTTGATTCAGTGAAGCTCAACACTAGTCTCGACACAAGCTCGATACTAGCATCTATTGAGACTTAATGAAGAATTCTCCGCACAAGTTTGAAACAAGCTTGGTCTATTGAGATCTACAATTTCAAGATTCTCAGATCTGAATTTTGGCCCATGATGACTTGGATTGCTAGGATTTCATTCACTAAACCTTTAAACCATATAAAAACTTTATTTTAAAGTCATAAAAAACACAGAGACTTAATTTGAGAACTCATATACTCTGTGAGAAGCTACATTGTTTTGTGCGCCTTAGGGTTTTGTGTCAAAGTACTTCTAGATCTTCAATATGCTTTGAAGTGAAAAATTTGCAACTAACAACAATCAATCAATTGCTGGGAGTTAATCACGTACTAGGATCGATACGAAGGAAGAAATCTCTACAAGATCAAGTTCAATTGGAGATTGGAGTAAATGTTCAACTGTAGATTGGTAGTTTGGGATAGTTTGGTGTAGTGATAAGATTCATTATACTTGTAACCGCTTGATTTTTTATTAGTGGATTCTTAGGAGTGGTGACCTGAAATTCATTCGGTGGGGTTTTTGCCTTGCAAAAAGTTTTCCCCATTTGTCAACAAATCATTGTATCAATTTAATTTCCATTACACATTAGTTTATTTGGTGACTTGTTCGTGCCTCCATGATTTGCATATAATTTGACCTAATTAATTAACTTGGGTAATTGAATTAGTTAACTAGGGTCAATCTATAATCCAACATAACAAATACTAATTGATATCTTAGTCTTATAATCAAAGCAATCATCATGAAGTGGAAACTATAAGTTGAAAGAATTGGGATAGTTCATAGTTTTTAGGGGATAGAGAGATTATATACTTAATTCTTGCCTTTAGAAATTCGTTTGACAAATTAAAATCAAGTCTGGTTTTAATAAATCTCTCACAACCATACACGTATTTGAACTTGAAATTATTTTAAATAACAATCTTTTATTGGTATTGTTATATATGACATATGATGATGCTCTTACTCCCTGATGCAGTTATGCAGATTGACTTCTCTTCTAATTTTTAGACAATTCAAACTCCAAACTACAAACATCGTGTCAGTCGATTGACAAATTAATGCTATAAATTAAACATTTGGGGTTGCAATGAATTAATTTATATTATACAGACTTCATTTCCTTTTTTTTTTGCAACATCCAAATTTCACTCTTTCTCTCTAAAAAAATAAATCCGAAGAGGCAGTTACCAAGTGAAAGCAAAGTCTTAAATAAAATTAAGGGTAAATTGCAAATTGCACCCCTAAAGTTTGGAGGTAATTGGATTTTACACCTTAAAATTTCAAAATTTGAATTTTACACGCAATTTGGATTTTACACTCACTTTTCAAAATTTGAATTTTATCCCCTAAAGTTTGTGAGTGTTTGGATTTTACACCCTAAAATTATAAATTTTAGGGTGTAAAATCTAAACACCTCCAAACTTTGTGAGGTAAAATCCAAACATCCCTAAAATATAGGAGCTAAAATTCAAATTTTGAAATGCGAGGGTGTAAAATCCCAACACCCTCAAATGTCAAGAGGTAAAATCTAAATTTTAAAACTTCAGGGTGTAAAATTTAAACACTCCCAAACTTTAAGTATGTAATTTGCAATTTACAATAAAATTAATTTTGGAGAGAGTAAAAAATAGATAAACCAAAATACGTATTCCCTTTAGGAAAAAAAAAAGTTGACTTTTTTTTTTTGGGGGGGTGTTTGGAGAGAGAAAAAGTGAAACTTCCACATTCATTAATTTTTGCACAAAATAAAAAATAAAAAATTGAGACCCAAATTCCTGATATGCATAAATTGTTCTTTTGCAATCCAAAATGCTTACATTATTTGGCTATTACCATTAATTTGCCAATTGCCACAACATTAATTATGTTATCACCAATACATGATAAATTCTTTTGAGTAAAATACTATTTTGGTTCCTAGACCTTATCAAAAAAAAAAAATTTCATCTTTAAACTTTAGTGTTTTTTTTTTTTTTTTTATATATAATTGTTTAGAGACAAAAATAAGGATGAAAAAAAAAGTTAAAAAAATAATAATTTAGGGATGAAAAGCAAACTTTCAGTAAAGTTTAGAATAGAAAGTAAAACATTTTAAATAGTTTAGGAATAAAAAATGAAATTTTCAATAGTTTAGGGTCAAAAAACAAACTTTTTAAATTTTACGAATAAAAAACAAATTTTTAGTAAAGTTTAGGGACCAAAATAGTATTTTACCAAATTTGTTTTTCATAAATTATTTAGTTGATAAGTTGTTATGATTCGATCTAGGCCAGCTTATCAATAGAACCACTTAAATTATTCATTATTTTTAACAGGTTGTTGCCTTTAATAATTGTAAAATTTCTTTGGAAAAAATAATTATAACTTTAGGCATTTTCATTGTTGCTAACAAGAAGTGGAAGTGGATGATTTGAACCTAGAATATTCTCATTGATAGAATCTAATAGTGTCATTTAAATTACAAGGTTATCATCATTTAAACTTATGTCTCTCTCCCATCATTTTCATTCTTATTTTTATTCCATCATTGTTAGAAATTGAGAGAAAAATAGGACATCCAAAGTGGGCATGTCCCTTTACATATTAAGGTCAAGTCTATGTTTTAATAATTGATCACACTCGGTTGCCATCTTTTTCCATCAAAACATTATCGCGAAGGAAGTGGGACAACACTTGGAAAGATAACCTCTTTAAAAAAATCTGTGGAAACATATTTTCTCCGAAGGAGGACGTTAAGAGCCAGGATGTCCCACTCCGGGCACCTCTTGTTAAAATGCCTGGTAAAAAAAAAATGGGACAAAATATTTAAAATTGAAAACTAGGAACAGTAGTAGATAGTAACTAGTCGGATTCAAAATTTGAAAAGAAAACGTCTGAAAAGGATAGTAAATTAAAAAAAAATGTCCGAGTTCAAATAATATTATTATATAAACAGTATGCCTTTAGTCTTGTAATCCAATACTATTATTTGTTGTCTTTTATGATAAAAATTAATGGTGGAATCCTCCCTTCCCATTATTTTAATTATCAAATTATCATTAAAAAATTATATATTTTTAAAGCTACTTTGACAATACACTAGAGTTTTTGCATTTTACTTTTTCATTTTGAAAAGCTTATAACAAAAGGGTGTACGTGTAAGAGAAATAGGAGAATTCGTGGCGTGATTAAAAAGATGGGAAAGTACCTTGTCATACCCGATTTTATATTCACTATTTTACATCCATATCAGCAATTAATTAATACAAAAATGTTCTTATTTCAAAACATGAATATCGGTTAAAAAAATTATATAAAAAAATAGTGTAAAAAGTCTCATTGCCCGAAAATGAATAGTGGTTGAAACTCCGCCTACTCAAGATTAGGGATTGTAAAAGCGTTTGGAATCCATCTTTCAAGTGGGATCAGATCCATGGGATGCAATTACTCTCATTCATCTCACAATTTTCTATTTTTATTTTTTTACTTCTTGACTTCCTATCTTTTAATTTTTTTTTAATTTAAAACAAAATATTCAAAAACTGAAATTGAAAGATACTTCTTTAATTCTCAATCTCAAAAAGAGCAATTGCATACGATATAATATGTGGATCTCAATCCTTTAAAGTGGGCAGTGGAGAATTGAAGACCTTGGACCACTTTGCATGTACTCTAGAGAAACTCTTAACAATAACTGGTCCAATACGAAACTAGCACTAACCAGTGGTCCAGTACCAACGCATTAATAGTTGTAATGTGGGGATGTTTCCTGGGGTGCATGGTGGTACTGTCTGTAACAGAGCAGCACGGCATATGATATTATCTCTCTCTCTCCTCTACGAAAAGGGAGGAAAATTTGTAAATCAGACGGGGGAAAAAATAAATGCGAAAAGCATCGACTTTTGGTGTGGAAATTTTTTTAGTTATTTGCAAAAAGTTTTCCAAGTAGAAAGAGAGTCAGTATATTCACTTTTCTTACTATTTTTTGATGAACAATTTTCTTACTTTTTTCACTATCAATTCACAAAATCATTTTAAACCACCGATTTCTTGACCGTATTTTATCCATTAACCTTATCTAATAGAGGGCTGAGAAGTGCGTGGGGGAAAATATCTAATTTTTCAAAGAAATCATGGATAAATAATACAAAAAATAGCTCATAAGTAATCAAATTACTTGTTAATTTATAATTTTAATAAATGTCTAACTTTTTTTAGGTTCAAGATTTATGCTTGAGTAGTAATTATAATTTTCACAGGGTATGTTAATTACTTAAGAGTTTTCATATATATATATATATATATATGAAAACTAATATTAAGGTAAAATCTACATTATGTTTATATGACAATAAAATTTTTGTTTTATTTAGAGATATGTCCCCTGTTTGAAACTCGATTTGGCGAAAATCGAATTATAGGCAATCAAATTAAAAAAAAAAAAAAAAAAAAAAAAAAAAAAAAAAAAAAAACCAGCATGGAACTTGAGTTCCATGAACTCAAGTTCCATTCAAGGAACTCGAGTTCCATGCTGGTTTTTTCAGCAAACTCGATTTTCAGTAAATTTGAAACTCGACTTTCTAAAAATCGAGTTTCAAAATAGGGGCATATGCCATTTTGGCGAGAGGGGCATATTTCTAAAAAGTTTTAAAACCGAGGTCGAATCGTGATGATATCATATTAATTTAATAATTATTTAAATTATAAATAAATATATTAAATTAGTAAAAATTGAAAATTTAACTAAAATAATCCAAAATAAATATAGATAGTATTTTTTATAACATAAATTTCATAATACAAATAAGAGTTTCTAAATTATTTTTAAGTCATGACAAAGTACAGTTTAGTACCCAATAAATTTTATTTTTATTTTTATTTTATGAAACCCAATAAAATAGTTAAGAGACAAATTAATTTCTTTGCCCATGGGCCATGGCCAAGCCCATTTGACTGCCGATCATTTTTTTCCCCCAAGGCCATTTGAATAGTCAGTGTTCACAATTTATTATGAATAAAAAAACAAATAAAAATCAAAAGCTAGAAGATCAGAAGATGTCAATGCAATTAAAAATTGGTTAAAGTTAAATAAAGAACAAAACCCAAGAAGGAAGTGCTTGATAGCAAGCAAGCATTATATGTTAGTAGTTGACAGCAAAGCAAATATTAGTGGTTGACACAATGACACTAAAGCAAGCAGCAGCAAAGATGAATACTTCAGAAGCAACAAAAATGAAAAATGAAAAATGCAAAGAGAGAAAGAGAGCAAGCGAGACAAAGAATACGAACAGAAAGATGGTGGTGTAATCTCATCTGATAGCATCTCACGTACTTGAAGCTTCAGCCTTCAACAATGGCTGTAAATCTGTAAGTATCCAAAAAAAAATTCTAACGGTCTGACCTGTGAAAACCGTTTATGGTTTTCAAACCTAGAAGTTTCAACCGCGGTTGAAATGGTTCACTGACTTTCTCACGTAGGCTGGTTCTTGGGGTTTAAAGAACCGTGTTGATGAACGGTTTCTGGTTAATGTGGTCGGACCGTACAGTCCAGTCCGGGTTTTAAAACCATGCTTATGAGAAGTGCACTCTATACATCAGGTGCGTAGGATAATTTTCCAGTTCGATGATGCTCTACAAATTAAACTCATGTAGGATCTACTATTCATTTAAGAGTAGGGAGTACCACATACTAGACTCTAATGATGTTGAATAAATTTTCATGACACTCAATTTTCTATTTTCCTTTTTTTCTTAAGAAACATATAAGACTTTTTGGGGGGAGGGGGTTGATAACAATTGCTGTCTGAATTGGAGTCACATTTAATTTCCATAGTACTAGGATTAATGTGGTGGTCCATATTGAAATAAATAACAAAGAAAAAATAACGAATATAATGTAAGACAATCGTTTAGTAGGTGAAATGTTAAGATGTTCAACTACGACCCACATTCAAGCTTGCGCAGGTGGGGATAGCGTCACGAAAAACAACTAGCAAAGAAGATCTGAGATCTTCACTTAAAATACAATGAAAGCTTGGGTCCACTGTTGCGGTTGGCAGTAGCATATGGTTTGGACTTAGGAGTGGGTTTGATGGGAGATTTAATTTGTAGACAACACAGCTCGGATCTAGTTGGCTATAATTTCATGTGAAAGTTATTGAGTAATTGAAAGGCCAAAATGGCAAAATACTCATTTCGCCGAAACTTTCCAGCAAAATGCCCCATGTCTGAAACTCTTTAAGGATATGCCACTCTTTTGAAACTCGATTTACCAAAAATCGAGTTTCTTGAAAAAACCAGCATGGAACTCGAGTTCCATGTTGTTTTTTTTTTTTTTTTTTTTTTTTTTCATTGCCTATAACTCGATTTTATACAAATCGAGTTTTTCATTGAAACTCAATTTTTAGAAAATCGAGTTTAAAACAGGAGCATATCTCTAAATAGTTTCAAACTGGGGCATTTTGCTGGAAAGTTTTGGCGAAATGAGTATATCCCCATTTTGGCCATCGAACATTTGTTAATGTGTCCATATCCCAACAATTCTATTGCATGGATGCACTGCCCAAGCCTTATGTGAGCATCATAATGTACCAAGCAATTTACATTTATTAATGGTAGTTGAATACCTTCTCATTCCACCTACTAAACGATTGTTTTACATTATATCTGTTCCTTTTTTTTTTTCTTTGTTATTTATTTCCATAAGGACCACTAGGCAATGGAAAAATACCCATTTCGCCCAAAAATTCTAGCAAAATGTCCATGTTCTGAAACTATCTAGTGATATGTCTCGGTTTTGAAACTCGATTTTCTAAAAATCGAATTTCAATGTAAAACTCGATTTGTATAAAATCGAGTTATAGGCAATCAAACTTAAAATAATAATAATAAAAATTTATGGAACTCGAGTTCCATTTGAAATTTTTCAAGAAACTCGAGTTCCATGAACTCGAGTTCCTTACTGAAATTCGATTTTTAGAAAATCTAGTTTCAAAATAGGGGCATTTTGCTAGAACTTTTGGGAGAAAAGGGGATTAGATAGTTTTAGAACATCAGCATTTTGCTAAAACTTTTGGGCGAAAAGGAAATTAGATAGTTACATCATCAACAGTAATTAAAGATTATAGAGAAGTGTCCATGCTACAACCGTATGATCCTATAATCTATTTTCTTTTATACAAAATTTCTCTTTGCACCCAAAAAAAAAAAAAAAGTATTTGAAGATATCTTTTGACATTTCAACGAGATGGAACATGTGGTCAATACAATGTAGCGTGTAAGTTGTGACGCAAGGGTCAATTAAGGACAAAAGAGAAATATCAAAACATTAAAGATGAAAGGAGACAAGGACATAGCATCAATAGTTCGGATATTCCTTAACTGTTGAAGAAAAGTAAGGGACACATGATTTTTTTCCTTGAGAGTTTATGAATGGAGGGATGATGACCTAAAATGGTTTTTATTTTTCTTGTCCTTATATTTTATTTTCCAAGAAATTCTAATATATATATATATATATATATATATATATTATTTCCTGGCTAATTAAGCTTGTCATTCTAAAATCTAGTCTATTCTCTATGGTACTTATTCACCTGGTTGCAAACAATGCATAATTGCCCTGGTAAAAAGAATTTTTTACATTTTTTTATTAACAATTGTAATTGCCACATAATTCAAAAAAAAATTGTAATTACCTAAAATTTTGTAGATGAATTGGTATTTTTTGTGTGTTTCTCATTGAAACAATCGGAAGGTTCAAATTAATCTCTCCAATTCCAATAACCCTATTTTTCATACTTTCTTTCTTAAGTTAAGAGCAATATAATTGGAAATGAACAAAAATACCAAAACTATGTGGTTTGAGACACTTAACGGCAACCCATCAAACGGAAATAGATTAAATGACTAAATTGAAAATAAATGAAAGTTATATGACTGATATAGTAAATAAAGAAAAAATTAAGTGATTTGATTTAATTTTGGACAAAATTAAGGAGTGCAATTTGCAATTTAGCCAGTATGTTTGCATAAGTTTTTCAAACTAGTTTTTGACATTTAACTCCCTTTTGGACAATATATCCTGCCAAATGATCCACTTTTGGGAGAAAACAAAAACCACAACTAAAGAAGTTCATGTGGACAGCTAAGGAGAGGAACATATTGACAACGTATATATTGTTTTTTATTAACTAATGATTACCATATTGTTTATACATTCATATCTAGATGGAAGTGCCAAGCCTCGTAATGCAGGCTTGTAACCAAGTGTGGCATTAAGAGTAGTTGGAGCTTTGATGCTGGCCTTTGAAGAGCAAGATTGAAGTAATGCCTTTGTCTGTCTCTGAAGAAGATGAAGCTATTCATGATAGTCATGCCAGTGCGTTTAAAATGCCACTCGAGAGGATAAGAACGAAAAACAAAAAATTACAATTAAATAAATCCAATTACTAGTATTAATTCTCTTCATTATGACAACACAAGTAAGCTTGCTACAAGAAATGTATTCATTGGTCAAGCAGCGACAAACTTTTGTCTCATTTTTATTATTATATCCAAGAGTGATTACCTTTTTTTTTTTAAAGAAAGTTTCAATATATGGCATCCGCTCCCGATAATAGCTCTTTATTATCAGATCAAGACACCAATCAGTTTTTGGTGTAGGCGGAGATTGAACCCCAAATCTCTTATACAACTATCAGAGACTTTACCAGTTGAGCTAACTGGAACACACCAAGAGTGATTGCCTAGTTCTCAAAGATGGGAACAACTTGGATCATATCCACTTATTATTAACCAAATATATATAAATATAAATATATATACTAAGCATTATATATGCCTAGAACTTCTTGAATAACTCTTAGATAGGGACGTTGATTGACATAGTTGCCTAGGGGGTCATAGTTACAACTAATAATGGTGCAACCATTGTTGAATCGAACTTTGGCTAAATAGAGCTGTAAGAGCATCCACAGCAGTGGAGCTAAAAATTTAGTTATTTGGCACCACAAAAAGTTATTTTATCTATTTTACCTACTCATATGCTACAGCAGTGAATCTATTTTAGCTTTTAACACAATAAAATAATATAAACATTACAATAAAATAATATATCTACTACAATAAAATAATATATCCACTATAATAAACTAATAGATCAACTACAATAAACAACAATCACAACCACCCGCAACTGCTACTATTGCCACTATCGCCGCCACCACCACCGACTCTTCCATTGCCATCGCAATCGCTACCGCTGCCACTACCACTGCCACTACCGCCGCCACTGACTCTTCCACCGCCACCGCCGCCCACTCTTCCACCGCCAATGCCGCCGCCGCCGTCGACTCTTCCACCGCCAACTCTTCTGCCTCCTCCGCCGCCGCCACCACATGATAGAATAATATATTCTCTTTTATAAACAAAAATTATTTTTTTTTCTCACCAATATTAGATAGTAATAACCTATCACTTAAAATTTATTGCAAAAATATTATGGTAACATTTCTTAATTTTAATTTCTTATTATTCTTTATTTTATTTTTCCCATTATCTTATTTGGTTTCATCCAAATACATGTTTCTTTCTTCTCCTTTTTTTTTTTCCCCTCTTTGTTTTTCTCCTCCACACACGTACTCCTCTTATCTCCTCCACCCTCAGCCACACCTTTTAACTTTCAAACATTTCGTATTTTTTATTGTTTTATCTTTTTGTTACTTTTTCTCCTCATCTCTTTCTCCATTTATTCAACCGTTCTCTCTTTATTTCTTCCATAAAATGACGATCTGTCCAACCAAGCTTCAGTTCCACTCAGCCCAACTAAAGCAATGCCACTAGGTCCACCACCACACCTCTATCAACCTCTGGTTCATGGTTTGTTTGTTTGTTTGTTTGTTTGTTTTTTTTTTTTTTTTTTTTTTTTTTTTTTTTTTTTTTGGTTCAAATGAAAATATTGCAGAAGAAACCATTTCGGCCGATGTTTTGGTGATGTTTTGGCTGTGGGTTTTGCCGATGTTTGATAAGTGTGGGTGTGGTTAGGTTTGTGACTAATGTGGTGGTGGTGGTGGTGGGGGTTGCTGTGGTGGTGGGGGTGGTGATTGATATTGGTGGTGGTGGGTTTGATGAGTGTGGATATGGTTGGATTTGTGACTGATGTGGTGGTGGTGGTGGTGGTGGGGGTTGCTGTGGTCAGAGCTGGGTCTGTGGTAGCGTGTGTCGGCAGCGTGAGGGGGGGGGGGGGGGGAGGGCAGCGTGAGAGGTCTTCTGAGAAGAAAAGAACAAGAAAAAGAAAATAGAAAAAATAATATTTTAATCTGGCTGGAGGAATAAAAAAAGTTTTTTTTTTTTAGCTCTCAGCTACAGTCTATGGATGTGCACTATAGCAATGAAGCTAAAAAAAAAATGGTTTAGCTCCACTGCTTTATAGCTGTTTTTGGTGTTTTGATGGAGCTAAAATAGCTATATAGCTCCATTACTGCAAGTGCTGAAGAGTGTATATTGTACAGTTCAAAGCCATAAGTTTTGGCTAAATAGAGTTGTTTAGCAAAAGCATCAAACAGTGCGTATAAATGGACTCGCCAAAATTTTTAAACCGCCCTAGACACTATTCATACGACCTCTTCGCTCTTTTCATAAAATATTCATAAAATAAATAATCAATATATGCCTTCAGGTTATATTAACTGGACCCTTTAAATATAAGTAATAGAAATAGAAATAGACCTTCAATATATATATATATATATATATATATATAAATAGAAATAGAAATAAAATAAGCAGTATAATATATATTGACTTGTAGTGGAGTCAATAATTTTGAAGATGGATGGTATCTCAGGTTGATGTCGTAGCCGTCCATTCCCTATCATATTTGATAACAATTGGCAAACCTCTAAGCCCCAAACTCACTTTCTCTAGCCATGGTTTTCCAGGCACCGAAGCTCCGTATCATCTACTTGTTAATAAGCATTTTCCTCTTGCTCATAAACCCTTGTGCAACTCAGATATTCTTCAACTACACCGATTTCAGTCAAACAATCAAAAACAAACCTATAATCCGAACAGAAAACGCTACGATATCAGGTTCAGTGATCCAACTCACGCCAGATGAAGTGGACAACTGGGGTCGAGCCACATATTCAGAGCAGATGCATCTCTGGGACGAGAAATCAGAAAATGTGGCCAGCTTCACTTCCAACTTCTCCTTCATCATCGATTCTCAAGGTAAAGACAGATATTCAGATGGGTTCATGTTCTTCCTCTCAACCCCAAATTTCCCTGCTCCTAGACCAACAGATGGCGCCGGCCTCGGCCTTGTGAGCCGCAATCAAATGGAACAACCCATTTTCCTGGCTGCAAATAAATTTGTTGCAGTGGAGTTTGATACATTTCAAAATGAAGAATTTGAAATGTATCAATATCAACAACATGACGTCTCAGATCTCTACACCATGGTATTGTACTATTAAGGAGAATAGAACACATAGTGCAAGCATCAATTACGATTCTAGTACGCAAAATTTAAGCGTTACCTTCACTGGTTTCAATTATGATAACACCACTATTCAACAGCACCTTTCTTTGGTAATTAATTTGACAGATCATTTACCAGAATCGGTTGAATTAGGGTTCTCAGCTTCGACAGGATTGATTTCTGAGTTGCATATTCTTTCCACTTGGTCTTTTGAATCTACATCACCTTCTACGATTCAGCAATCGCCAGCACCTTCTGTGGAGAAGAATAAAGATGAGCGAAAGACAAAATTGGTGGTGGGCCTGAGGTTAGGTGCATGCATTTTAATTATTGGTTTGGTGTTGGTTTGATTTGTGTATAGGAAAAAGTGTCGTGAAGGGAAAGGAGAAAGAGAAGAGGAGCTTGGCTTTGATCTTTCAGAGGAAAATAATCTTTTATTTTTTTTATTTATTTTTGATAAACACACTGAAATATTATTAAAAAACATTAAAATCAAAATACATCTTGGATAAGAGCTTGTTGAATACAACAAGAAATCTCTTCAATCCCAATTACATCATTGACAAGGCTTTGAGCTTGTCTTGCTAGAATATGGGCTGGCTGATTACCACTCCTTCGCACATAAGAATAATCAATAACTCCAACATTTGAACTTAAAGCATGAATTCCTTCCACAATAGCTGCAACTGAGGTAGAAGGCTGTGAGACATGGTTGAGAGCATTAGAAACAGTCAAGGAATCTCCTTCCAACACCCCATTCCTTAACCCCAAATGTCTTGCCAACAACATACCCGCTTCATATGCTTTTGCTTCTCCTTCAAGTACCCCCAATTGAGCTCTGATTTTTCTGCATAATGCAGCCAACAATCTGCCTTGCTGATCCCTAATGACTACACCAATGCCAGCCATTTTTTTTTTTTTTTTTTGGGTGGGAAAAAAGCACCACCATCTACATTTATTTTGCATAAGCCCGATTGAGGAGGAATCCAAGCCTATTGCTGAAAATTTCCATGTCTGTCACCGAGATGTTGAGCTATAGCAGAACCCGTGGAGTCATTCTTCTCTAGTGCAGACCAATATTCCTGAAGATAGTTTGCTGCATACCGAGCCACTTCCAGTCCAGTTTTAGCCTCACCTCCATGATAAATTTCATTACTATTACACCATAATGCCCAAGCAATCATAACCAATTGGGAACATTTCTCATCCCCAGCAGCATTGGTCATCAGTTCATGCCACAATAGGTCCTGTAAAGATGCGATATTAGCATCAGGATGTAACAAATGCAACTTTGAAGCAGCCCAAGTCGTCTATGCTTTCGGACATCCCCAAAAAATGTGATCATTCGTTTCAGCACTATCCAGACAGCACACACACAAATCTTCAGTAATCATGACGCCTCTTCAATTTGACTTTTGTTGGTAGAGTGTCACGACAAGCACACCAACAAAAGTGACAAATCTTATGAGGAATAGGCAATGACCACACTTTCTTCCAAAATCTTCTTAATAAACTACCATCAGAAGTAGTTCCATGGTTTTTTGTTTTGAACAAAGAAACCGCTAATTTATATGCACTCCCAACAGTGAATATTCCATTGTTAGTTGCAGCCCAAACCAGTTTGTCCGCCAGTAAAGTAGCACTTAAAGGTACACTCTTAATCAAGTCTGCTTCATGAGTTAGAAAGAGACAATCAATCACCTCATTCTTCCACTTGGCTGTGTTCGAATCAATTAAGTCAGCAACCCTTGTATCACCACTCAGAAATAACCTTGGAGAAATTACACTATAAGTGGAAACCCGTGGCAGCCACTTATCTTGCCAAACCTTGATATTTGCTCCATTGCCAACCCTCCATCATAAACCTCCAATAAGTAAGCTTTGGGCAAACATTAAACTCCTCCAAGTGTAAAAAGGATTATGTCCAATCGAGGCATGAATAAAATCACAAGTTGGAAAATATTTAGCCTTAAGAACCCTATAAACAAGAGAGTCGCAGCCCATTTGAAGATGCTAGCCCTGTTTTGCAAGTAAAGCCTTATTGAACAATTTTAAATCTTCGAATCCCATTCCACCATCACACTTAGGTTCACACATTTTCTCCCAACTAAGCCATGCTATTTTCCTTTCCTCCTTTTTTTGTCCCCACCAAAAATTCCTAATCATCCCCATTAAATCATCACAAAGCGAGTCTAGAAGTTTGAAACAACTCATAGTATAGGTCGGTATTGCTTGAGCCACTGCTTTGATTAGAATTTCTTTCCCCGCCTTTGAGAGTAATTTCTCTTTCCAACCTGCCAACACTTTCCCCAATTTCTCCTTGATAGCATTGAAGGTATTTCTTTTCTTTCTCCCAACTAAAGAAGGCAAACCAAGATATTTCTCATTTTGCTTAATTATTTGGGCACCAAACCAGTTCTTTATCTCCTTATGGATATCTCTTGAGGTATTGCCACTGAAGAACAAAAATGTTTTTGCACGGTTTAGTTGTTAACCAGAAGCGTTCTCATACACCGCAAGCAATCTTTGAAGTTCGTCACACTCCTTTAATGTCACCTTGCAAAAAATCAGACTATCATCTACAAAGAACAAATGAGACAATCTTGGACCTCCTCTACAAATTTTCACACCCTCCATTTGACCTCTATCAACTGCTGATTGAATCAAAGCAGACAAACCTTCTGCACACAAAAGAAAGAGATAAGGTGATAAAAGGTCTCCTTGACGGATCCTTTTAGATGGAATAATGTGCCCCCTCGGTAACCCATTAATTTTAACTGAATAAGTTACTGTAGAAACACATCTCATGATCAAATCCCTCATCCGGTCAGCAAAACCTAATTTCTCCGTAACCTTATCTAACCAAACCCACTCTACCCTATCATAAGCTTTACTCATATCTAATTTAAGAGCCATTTCCCCTACCTTTTTCTGACAGATATGGTGCATTGTTTCAAAAGCCACCAATATGTTATCTGTAATCAATCTTCCATTGACAAAAGCACTTTGTGTATCGCTAATAATTGAGGGTAAAAACCGTTTCAGCCTATTTGCAATAGCTTTTGAAGCAATCTTGTAAACAACATGACATAAACTAATAGGCCGATAATCAGTTATCTTTTTTGGCTCTTTAATTTTTGGGACAAGAGATATGTGGGTGTCATTAAAATTTGGTGGAGAAATACAAAAGTTTAGAAAATCAAGTACCGTTTTGGTGACCACTGTGCCACTAGTGCTCCAAAAATGTTGGAAGAAAAGAGGAGGCATCCCATCAGGCCCCGGTGCTTTTAATGGGAACATTTGTTTCAAAGCTCCTTTGACCTCACTCTCTACAAAGGGTTGAACCAACCAATCATTCATTACTTGAGTCACTTTCGGTTTCACAGCCAAGAGTAATTCAAAAAATTCCACTGGATTACTAGTAGAGAAAAGATCTCCATAATAACCAATTGCTATCTCCACCATTTTATCCTCTTCAACTTGCCAAACCCCATCATCATCTAATAGCCCATTCATGAAATTCTTCCTTTGTCTAGCGGATGCCTTGGCATGAAAAAAGCTTGTGTTCCTATCACCATTTTGGAACCAATTTATCCTTGATCATTGCCTCCACATGTCATCCTCCCTATCCAACCAACAATTCAATTCAATTCTAGTATGCCTCAATGCCTCTACAACTTCCTTAGAAATTGGTTGCAATTCTAACCACTCTAATTTTGTTTGAAGGTCCACAATATTGCGTCCCACATGACCAAATTCAGCATCAATCCAAGTGGATAAATCAGCCTTACACTGCTCCAAACATTCTTTGAGAACCCAATCTGATCCTACCATTTGACCACTCTCCCATGCACCCTTGGCAACTGATTCACACCTTGAATCCTTCAACCACATTGATTCAAACCTGAACATTTTCCTATTTCTTTTTTTCTTTTGTCGTTGAAACAAGTGAAGAGATAAACGAGAGTGATCCGAAACCAAAGAAGACAAATGATGAAGCTTAGCCATAAGATAAAGAGACCTCCACTCTGAATTGGCCAAAGCCCTATCCAATCTTTCTCGTATGTGAACCCCACTAGTTGTTTGATAGAGCCAAGTAAACTTAGACCCAATAAAACCCAAATCACACAAACCACAATAATCAATAGTAGACACAAAATCCTTCATCTGCTTTCTAGGATGAATACGACCACCTTCCTTCTCCGAAAGACCTATAATCTCATTAAAATCACCAATAACCATCCATGGTAAAGAAGACGTACATTTCAATTGCTTTAATTTAGCCCAAGATTCATGCCTCTTGGCTGTATCCGGATGACCATAAAAACCCGTAAAGTGCCACCAACCAATTTCTCCACCATCCACCCAAGCATCAATATGATTTTGAGAAAAAGTTTTAACATCTACCCTTAAGTCTTCTTTCCATAACAAAACAAGACCACCACTATTCCCAATACTAGGAACTACAAAACAATTTTTCATTTTACATTTTATATATGATGATGCTCTTACTCCCTGAAGAGGCAGTTACCAAGTGAAAGCAAAGTCTTAAATAAAATTAAGGGTAAATTGCAAATTGCACCCCTAAAGTTTGGGAGTAATTAGATTTTACACCTTAAAATTTCAAAATTTGAATTTTACCCCCTAAAGTTTGGGCTATTTGGATTTTGCACTCACGTTTCAAAATTTGAATTTTATCCCCTAAAGTTTGTGAGTGTTTGGATTTTACACCCCCAAATTATAAAATTTAGGGTGTAAAATCCAAACACCTCCAAACTTTAGGAGGTAAAATCTAAACATCCCTAAAATATAGGAGCTAAAATTCAAATTCTGAAACGTTAAGGTGTAAAATCCAAACACTCTCAAACGTCAAGGGGTAAAATCTAAATTTTGAAACTTCAGGATGTAAAATTTAATCACCCCCAAACTTTAAGGGTGTAATTTGCAATATACCATAAAATTAATTTTGGAGAGAGTAAAAAATAGATAAATCAAAATACGTATTCCCTTTAAGAAAAAAAAAAAGTTGACTTTTTTTTTTGGGGGGGTGTTTGGAGAGAGAAAAAGTGAAACTTCCACATTCATTAATTTTTGCACAAAATAAAAAATAAAAAATTGAGACCCAAATTCCTGATATGCATAAAATTTTCTTTTGCAATCCAAAATGCTTACTTTATTTGGCTATTACCATTAATTTGCCAATTGCCACAACATTAATTATGTTATCACCAATACATGATAAATTCTTTTGAGAAAAATACTATTTTGGTTCCTAAGCTTTATCAAAACTTTTTTTTTTCCCTAAACTTTAAAAAGTTTTTTTTTTAATTTTTTTTTTCATCTTTAAACTTTAGAGTTTAAAAAAAAAAAAATTTGACAAAAATAAGGATGAAAAAAAAAAGTTTTTTTTAATAATTTAGGGATGAAAAGCAATCTTTCAGTAAAGTTTAGAATAGAAAGTAAAACATTTTAAATAGTTTAGGAATAAAAAATGAAATTTTCAATAGTTTAGGGCCAATAAAACAAACTTTTTAAACTTTACGAATAAAAAACAAACTTTTAGTAAAGTTTAGGGACCAAAATAGTATTTTACCAAATTTGTTTTTCATAAATTATTTAGTTGATAAGTTGTTATGATTTCGATCTAGGCTATCTTTTAGAACCACTTAAATTATTCATTATTTTAACAGGTTGTTGCCTTTAATAATTGTAAATTGTTTTTGGAAAAAATAATTATAATTTTAGGCATTTTCATTGTTTCTAACAAGAAGTGGAAGTGGATGATTTGAACCTAGAATATTGTCGTTGATAGAATCTAATAGTGTCTTTTAAATTACAAGCTTATCATCATTTAAACTTTTGTCTCTCTCCCATCATTTTCATTCTTATTTTTATTCCATCTTTGTTAGAAATTGAGAGAAAAATAGGACACCCAAAGTGGGCATGTCCCTCTATATATCTCTTCATCGTTTTCAATTTTTGTTGTACATATTAAGGTCAAGTCTATGTTTTAATAATTGATCACACTCGGTTGCCATCTTTTTCCATCAAAACATTATCGTGAAGGAAGTGGGACAACACTTGGAAGGATAACCTCTTTAAAAAAATTTGTGGAAACATATTTTTTCTCTGAAGGAGGATGTTAAGAGTCAGGATGTCGCACTCCCGGCACCTCTTGTTAAAATGCCTGGCGAAAAAAATTGGAACAAAATATTTAAAATTGAAAACTAGGAACTGTAGTAGATAGTAACTAGTCGGAATCAATATTTGAAAAGAAAACGTCTGAAAAGGATAGTAAATTAAAAAAAAAAAAAAAAATGTTCGAGTTCAAATAATATTATTACGTATAAACAGTATGCTGTTAGTCTTGTAATCCAATACTATTATTTGTTGTCTTTTACAATAAAAATTAATGGTGGAATGCTCCCTTCCCATTATTTTAATTATCAAATTATCGTTAAAAAATTATATATTTTTAAAGTTACTTTGACAATACACTAGAGTTTTCGCATTTTACGTTTTCATTTTGAAAAGCTTACAACAAAAGGGTGTACGCGTAAGAAATAGGAGAATTAGTGGCGTGATTAAAAAGATGGGAAAGTACCTTGTCATACTCGATTTTATATTCACTATTTTACATCCATATCAGCAATTAATTAATACAAAAATGTTCTTATTTCAAAACATGAAAATGAGGTAAAAATATTTATATAAAAAAATAGTGTAAAAAGTCTCATTGCCAGAAAATGAATAGTGGTTGAAACTCCGCCTACTCAAGATTAGGGATTGTAAAAGCATTTGGAATCCATCTTTCAAGTGGGATCAGATCCATGGGATGCAAATGCTCTCATTCCTCTCACAATTTTCTATTTTTATTTTTTTACTTCTTGACTTCCTATCTTTTAGTTTTTTTAATTTAAAAAAAAATTATTCAAAAACTGAAATTGAAAGATACTTCTTTAATTCTAAATCTCAACAAGAGCAATTGTATACGATATAATATGTGGATCTCAATCCTTTGAAGTGGGCAGTGGAGAATTGAAGACCTTGGACCACCTTGCATGCACTCTAGAGAAACTCTTGCCAATAACTGATCCAATACGAAATTAGAACTAACCAGTGGTCCGGTACCAATGCATTAATAGTTGTAATGTGGGGATGTTTCCTGGGCTGCATGGTACTGTCTGTAATAGAGCGGCACGGTATATGATATTCTCTCTCTCTCGCCTCTATGAAAAGGGAGGAAAATTTGTAAATCAGACGTGGGAAAATTTTCTTACTTTTCTTACTATTTTTTGATGAACAATTTTCTTACTTTTCTCACTATCAATTCACAAAATCATTTTAAACCACCGATTTCTTGACCGTATTTTATCCAATAACCTTATCTAATAGAGGGCTGACAAGTGCGTGGGGGAAAATATCTAATTTTTCAAAGAAATCATGGATAAATAATACAAAAAATAGCTCATAAGTAATCAAATTACTTGTTAATTGATAATTTTAATAAATGTCTAACCTTTTTTAGGTTCAAGATTTATGCTTGAGTAGTAATTATAATTTTCACAGGGTATGTTAATTACTTGAGAGTTTTCATATATATATATATATTAAAACTAATATTATGGTAAAATGTACATTATTAACTAATATTAAGGTAAAATCTACATTATGTTTATATGATAATTAAATTTTTGTTGTATAATTAAGTTATGTCATTATTTACACTAATGCTAACCCGCCAAATAGCTTGGGAGACTATAGTGGCTTAGAGTGAGAGCAGCATGGACCAACCTTATTTATTTCTAAGTTGTTATTACATGATGAAGCCACAACCATAAAAGGCAGCTCATTCTCAATAAAAATAAATAAAAAATAAATAAAAAATCCATAATAGGCAGCAATCACAATAATACAATTTTTTTTTTAAAGTAATGATTAATACTTACAGTGTCTACACAGAGAATAAAATTGTGTTTTAAAAATATTATTTTAATTAAAATTATATAATCGTATTTTCAAAACAAGATTTTACAATTTTGTAATTATAACTGATTTTTTTTTTTTTTTTTTTTTTTTTTTGCTGAATAACTGAAATTGTGTTTTTTCCTTAAGAGTTTATTAATGGAGGGATGAGGACCTAAAATGATTTTTATTTTTCTTGTCCTTATATTTTATTTTCCAAGGAAATTATTATTATTATTATATTTCCTGTCTAATTAAGCTTGTCATTCTAACATCCAGTCTATTCTCTGTGGTACTTAATCACTCGGTTGCAAGCAATGCATAATTGCTCTAGTAAAAAAGAATGCTTTACTTTTTTTTATTAACAATTGTAATTGCCTCCTTAATTTTACATTTAATATATATATATATATATATATATATATATATTAGTTTAGAATATTCAACAATATATTCTGTTTTTAAAGTTAATCAACTCACCTAATCAATTTTTACAGCTAATCAATAATCAATTCCTTAAACAAAATCCAAAAAGTCAATATTGAAACTCTAAACTCACCTACCACCTACCCCATTTACTTCAGCCGTATACCACACTATGTATTGCCTCTAGTTTTCCTTCTTACTTCTCACCTTTCACTTTTAGCTTTCACTTTAGAAGCTTCCTCTCCCTCCCTCTTTCTTGTTTAATTGTCTTTTTCTTCCTTCATCTTTTTTAAGCCTCTTTTTTTTTTACCTCTTCAATAGTTCAATTCTTCACCTTCCATCATCTACATGCAATCCTAGACAACCACAGAGGTAATTGTTTTTTGTATTTTATTATTTAATGTTTGTATCTATATTTTTATTGATTATATTGTATCTCTTTTTTATTTGGGTCCCATATATTCTTGTAAATTTACAAAATGTTCTTTCTTTTGATCCATTTTATATATTAAAAAAAAAGTTATGGTATTACATGTAGAAAGCCAGCTATACGTACAAACTCAAATCATACCTATGAAGATGCAAACAAATACAAAACCACATGTAACACTAGATTGAAAAGCTAGAGGTCATTTTATTTCTAATAATAGAGTTAGTTACACTGTTGTAAACTTGTAATACTCTTAGTCATTCTTATAGTTTGTAATGCAGTAGTCACCAAGGTTGGTTATCCTAGTATGTAAGTATATATGCTCTGTAGTTTATCAAAAGTATATATACTCTGTATTTAGTTACTGATTAATGTTAAGCACATAATTATTCAGTCCATGGCAAGTACTTCTGAAACTCTTTGTTCTCCCTTTTCTTTTCATTACATTCTTTTTTATTTGGTTCATTGTATATTCAGGTTAATATGTTATATATTCCATATTCTTACAGTTCATTTTACTCTCTGTCTTTGCCTAATTTTTTTTAATAGGTGATGGAGGGTGGAACATCTAGTACCCACAATGACAAACCCGGGTCTCTAACCACAAGTAATACCAATGCACTTCCTCCTAAGTGTCCTAAAAAAAAAAAATCTGAAGTTTGGGATAACTTCTTGATGATGGGTGATTGTGATCCTAATCACCCTAGAGCATCATGTAATTACTATGGTAAAGATTATGGGTGTTGTGGGAAAAGGGATGAGACTAGTAATTTATGGAATCATCTTTATAATCAGTGCCCCACATTTTTAAGGAACTTGGCTTAGGTAGGCAACATCCTTTCTCTATCTTCCATTTGCTTAAACTTGATTAGATTGATTACATTATAAATGATAGCATGAATAATATAATAACAGTAACATTCATTTTATCTTATGTTATGGATGATTGATTAGGTTGCTACTTGCTTTGGAGGAATACAATTTAATTTTTGGAGTGGTATCAGACTTAAAGTTGATTGATTTGGTCTATTTTGTAAAGAACCTTTTTTAGACTTGTGTTTATTTTCAGTGAGTATAACTTTTACATTGTGGCTTTTGTGACAATGCATGCAATTTTGAAGTTTATTTGCTAGGTTGGTATGTTATTATTTTGAATCTTTGATGTGATTTTGGGAATGTTAAGAATTTCGGTTTATTGATTTAATTTTCCTCAGTTGTAAGGTAGTAGCTTACTGTCCCCCCCCCCCCCCCCCCCTTTTGTTTCTTTTTTTGAGTAGACACTGTCTGATAGAGATGATATATCTCTTTTTCATTGACCCTATGTTTGTGCTAGAATTGAGATTATTCAATGAAATCTGTCCTTAGTTTTTTGTGTGCATTAGTTATATTTTGAGATTATTCAATAACAAATTGTAATTTGTGATAAATTTTTTTTAAAGAACATTTTTAATGCTAACCTGCCAAATAGCTTGGGAGACTATAGTGGCTTAGAGTGAGATCAGCATGGACCAACCTTATTTATTTATAAGTTGTTATTACATGATGGTGCCGTAACCATAGAATGCAGAAATCACAATAATACATTTTTTTTTTTTAAAGTAATGATTATTACTTACGGTGTCTACACAGAGAATAAAATTGTGTTTTGAAAATATTATTTTAATTAAAATTATATAATCGTATTTTCAAAAACAAGATTTTACAATTTTATAATTATAATTGAAATTGTGTTTTTACAAATAATATATATGATTGTATATAGATAGTTAGGCCAAAATGGGGATATACCCCTTTCATCGAAACTTTTCAACAAAATGTCCCCTGTTTGAAACTATTTTGAGATATGTCCTTGTTTTAAACTTGATTTTCTAAAAATGGAGTTTCAATGAATAACTCGATTTGGCAAAAATCGAGTTATAGGCAATCAAACTTTAAAAAAAAAAAAAAAAAAAAAAACCAGCATGGAATTAGAGTTCCATGCTGATTTTTTCAAGAAACTTGATTTTCAATAAATTTGAAACTCGACTTTCTAACAATCAAGTTTCAAAACAGGGGCATATGCCATTTTGGCCATTTTGGCGAAAGGGGCATATCTCTAAAAAGTTTCAAAACTGAGGTCGTACCGTGATGACGTTATAATTAATTTAATAATTATTTAAATTATGAAATAAATATATTAAATTAGTAAAAATTGAAAATATAACTAAAATAATCCAAAATAAATATAGATAGTATTTTTTATTACATAAATTTCATAATACAAGTAAGAGTTTCTGGATTATTTTTAAGTCATGACAAAGTATAGTTTAGTACCCAATAAATTTTATTTTTATTTTTATTTTATGAAACCCAATAAAATAGTTATAAGAGACAAATTAGTTTGTTTGCCCATGGGCCATGGCCAAGCCCATTTGGCTGTCGATCATTTTTTTTTTCCCAAGGCCATTTGAATAGTCAGTGTTCACCATTTATTATGAATGAATAAAAAACAAATAAAATCAAAAGACAGAAGATCTTAAGATGTCAATGCAGTTAAAAATTGGTTAAAGTTAAATAAAGAACAAAACCCAAGAAGGAAGTGCTTGAAAGCAAGCAAGCATTATATGTTAGTAGTTACAGCAAAGCAAATATTAGTGGTTGACACAATGGCACTAAAGCAAGCAGCAGCAAAGATGAATACTTCAGAAGCAGTAAAGAAGAAGACTGAATACTTCAAAGGCCAAAAATGCAGAAACAACATCGGCAAAAATGAAAAATGCAGAGAGAGAAAGAGAGCAAGCGAGACAAAGAATAAGAACAGAAAGATGGTGAAGTAATCTCATCTGATAGCATCTCACGTAGTTGAAGCTTCAGCCTTCAACAATGGCTGTAAATCTGTAAGTATCCAAAAAAAAAAAAAATTTCTAACGGTCTAACATGTGAAAACCGTTTATGGTTTTCAAACCTGGAAGGTTCAACCGCGGTCAAAATGGTTCACTGACTTTCTCCCGTAGGCCAGTTCTTAGGGTTTAAAGAACCGTGTTGATGAACTATTTTCGGTTAACCCGGTCAGACCATACATCCGGTCCGGGTTTTAAAACCATGCTTCTGAGAAGTGCACTCCATACATCAGGTGCATAGGATAATTTTCCAGTTTGATGATGCTCTACAAATTAAACTCATGTAGGATCTACTATTCATTTAAGAGCAAGGAGTCCTACATACTAGACTCTAACAATATTGAATAAATTTTCATGACACTCTATTTTCTATTTTCCTTTTTTTCTTAAGAAACATATAAGACTTTTTGAGGGGAGGGGGTTGATAACAATTTCTGTCTGAATTGGGGTCACATTTAATTTCCATAGTACTAGGATTAATGTGGTGGTCCATATTGAAATAAATAAGAAAGAAAAAATAACAAATATAATGTAAGACAGTCGTTTAGTAGGTGAAATGTTGAGATATCCAACTACGATCCACATTCAAGCTTTGCGCAGGTGGGGATAGCGTCACATGAAAAACAACTAGCAAAGAAGATCTGAGATCTTCACTTGCAATACAATGAAGGCTTGGGTCCACTGTTGCGGTTGGCAGTAGCATATGGTTAGGACTTAGGAGTGGGTTTGATGGGAGATTTAATTTGTAGACAACACAGCTCGGATCTAGTTGGCTATAATTTCATGTGAAAGTAATTGAGTAATTGAAAGGCCAAAATGGAAAAATACTCCTTCGCCAAAACTTTCCAGCAAAATGCCCCATGTCTGAAACTCTTTAGGGATACTCGATTTTTAGAAAATCGAATTTAAAACGGGAGCATATATCTAAATAGTTTCAAATGAGGGCATTTTGTTGGAAAGTTTTGGCGATAGGGGTATATCCCCATTTTGGCCGTCGAACATTTGTTGTGTCCATATCCGAACAATTCTAGTGCATGGATGCACTGCCCAAGTCTTATGTGAGCGTCATAATGTAACAAACAATTTACATTTATTAATGGTAGTTGAATACCTTCTCATTCCACCTACTAAACGATTGTTTTACATTATATCCATTCCTTTTTTTTCTTTGTTATTTATTTCCATAAGGACCACCAAGCAATGGCAAAATACCCATTTCATCCAAAAGTTTTAGCAAAATGTCTCTATTTTGAAACTATCTAGCGATATGCCCCTGTTTTGAAAATCGATTTTCTAAAAATCGAATTTCAATGTAAAACTTGATTTGTATAAAATCAAGTTATAGGAAATCAAACTTAAAAAAAAAAATATAATAATTATGGAACTCAAGTTCCATTTAAAATTTTTCAAGGAACTCGAGTTCCTTACTGAAATTCGATTTTTAGAAAATCGATTTCAAAACAAAGGCATTTTGCTAGAACTTTTGGGTAAAAAGGGAATTAGATAGTTTTAGAACATGAGCATTTTGCTAGAACTTTTGGACGAAAAGGGGATTAGATAGTTACATCATCAACAGTAATTAAAGATTATAGAGAAGTGTCCATGCTACAACCGTATGATCCTATAATCTGTTTTCTTTTATACAAAATTTCACTTTGCACCCAAAAAAGGGGAAAAAAAAAGTAATTAAATATATCTTTTGACATTTCAACGAGATGGAACATGTGGTCAATACAATGTAGCGTGTAAGTTTTGACGCAAGGGTCAATTAAGGACAAAAGAGAAATATCAAAAGATTAAAGATGAAAGGAGACAAGGTCCTAGCATCAATAGTTCGGATATTCCTTAACTGTTGAATAAAAGTAAGGGACTCACAACTTTTTTCCTTGAGAGTTTATTAATGGAGGGATGAGGACCTAAAATTGTTTTTATTTTTCTTGTCCTTATATTTTATTTTCCCAGGAAATTCTAATATATATATATATATATATTATATTTCCTTGCTAATTAAGCTTGTCATTCTAATGTAGTCTATTCTCTATGGTACTTATTCACCTGGTTGCAAACAATGCATAATTGCCCTGGTAAAAAGAATGTTTTACATTTTTTTTATTAACAATTGTAATTGCCACATAATTAAAAAAAAAATAATAATTTAATTACCTAAAATCTTGTAGATGAATTGGTACTTTTTTGGTGTTTCTCACTAAAACAATCAAAGGTTCAAATTAATCTCTCCAATTCCATTAAACCTATTTTTCATACTTTCTTTCTTAAGTTAAGAGCAATATAATTGGAAATGAACAAAAATACCAAAACTATGTGGTTTGAGACACTTAACGGCAACCCATCAAACGGAAATAGATTAAATGACTAAATTCAAAATAAATGAAAGTTATATGACTGATATAGTAAATGTGGGGTCAAAGAATTTGGAAACCGCGGCCCACTTTATATTAAGCCCAAGGCCTACGCCGAGGAGGAAGAAATGTCCGAGGACGATAGAAGCAATTTCGAGGTGCCCTAGAGCATCGCCGATGACAATCCTGTCCTCGGCCAACTGAGATCATAGAAGGGAAGAGCGATGTGCCATCAAAGGCAGCCTCCCAGAACATCCCAAGGAAAAGACCAGGTACAATGGATCAGCCATAAGAGCACAGTGGAGGAGCAATTCAAGGAGAAACTGTCACCTCCACATTAAATGCCCACAACTAACGCCCTGACCGTATTAATGAGGAAATGACCTCTGAACAATGCTACCTTGGTTGCTGCAACTCACAGGAGGTTTGGTAAGGTGGCTGATGGGACAGGCTCTTAGGTACAAGCTTGGATGATCAACAAGTGGAAGGCAAGGATCGTTTAAAGAGAACTATATAATAGGAGAAACCCACCATAGAGTGGGGGACGATCTCAAGAACTTCTGTAACCATTCTCATTCAATATTTACCAGAAAAGCTCCTCGAATGTTGTGGAGGACAAACTTTCCTAGATAAACTTAGTTCACCTCTGTTTGATTATCATGAACGCCATATTAACTTTTGTCCTTGCACTAAAGCCTAGCTCTTTGGCCCACTCTCTACAAATTCATTGTATTGGGCTAGTTGGATCTGAGTCCATTCATCCAGTGGAAGAAGTGCCCAACGCCAGTCCCTACAATTGGCGTCATCTATGGGGAGAGCTTGTGCGATAGTGAGGGCAACGGGTGGTTCTAGGGGCTTCTGACATCAAGTACATGCCCTGTACCTCTGAACAGGGTCAGGCCCTCGTGAATCTAGTGTCCGAGTTGGCTGGATCTCCATTGGAGGAAGCGGCAGCGACACAAAACAATTCAAGAAGGCTCCGCAGCGGGGCTAGTTCTGGAAAGTATATATTGATATCTTCTAATCTACTGAAGTGGTTAGACGGAGCCTTAGCTAGGACGGGTCCTCAGACCCCCTGCTTTAGGGGAATTAACACACACTGGCAATTATCTAAGTGTTGGACAAAACCAAGGTCTTGCATGGCTCCTCGGACCACAAACCTATGGGGAAACTAATAACTTTTGACAATTGTCTAAGTGTTAGACAGAACCAAGGTCTTGCATGGTCCTCGGACTCAAACCTATGGGGAAACTAACAACTTTTGACAATTATCTAAGTGTTAGACAGAACCAAAGTCTTGCATGGCTCCTCAGACCACAAGCCTATGGGGAAACTAATAACTTTTGACAACTAACGCTATGACATCTCTTTACAAGTGCTTAAACAGAGCCTAAGGTGTGCCTGGATCCTCGGATCAGACGCTTGGAGAAAACAGACGTCATGGCACCATTATAAATGCCGAACAGAGCCTTAAGGCACGATGGTCCCCTTGGATGACTTACTTTAAATCCAACATCCTTTCATGGTCGCACAGTTTGCAGTATAGAGCACATGGTTATGTTCCTGATTATTCCTACGTTGTTAGCTTATTTAAAGTTAGCAGCCGGGTGCCATTGTCGGTTTTGTTAAAGTCAGGGTAACAACTTTTTGTTACTGTCAACAACACCAGTTTCAAGCCCCATTGGAGGGAATAATAACAACACACACATTAAATAATTACTACAGAAAAAGAAAACATTCATAAAGTAAAAAGTGCAGCCGCTTTTTTATTAAATAAGGGAAAGGTACATCATACACCGAATGGCTCAGGCAGGCTTGTTCTAAAAGCTAACTACAATAGGAGAGGCTGAGGTAGGCTTGTTCTAAAAGCTAACTACAATGGGAGAGGCTGAGGCAGGCTTGGTTTAGGGCTAACTATAAAAAAAGAAAGCCTATGAGAATGGTAGATTCGCCTTCTTGTCCCAGCGGCAATTGAGCCAGTATGGGTTGTACCGTCGATGAGAAAGAAGAAGAGACGGAAGTGCCTGATGCCCCCCCCCCCCCCCCATTTTTCTCCTAACTACGAGATGCCCTACCATCAAGGTGAGACCTAAACTTTTTCAAACTGAAAGACTAATGCAATCTACGCCTACTTCAGTTCTTGGCTGAAGGAGGAGGGTCTTCTTCCTTGCTCAGTTGAAAGGTAGGAACATCTTTGGCCTCCGCTTCCTTTGCCTCAACCGCGTCGTCCAAGATCTGGGCAGCATTCTTGGTTCCTAAAAGGGGCTAGGCTTCCTTGCCCTTGCCCTTGCCATTACCCAGGGCCATCTCATTCTCTAGGCCTTGATCATGATCTTGGCAAGGTCCTTAGAAATGCCTAAAGGGTTGAGAACTTGAAGTTCCTGTTGAACTCAAGGATGTGTAAATGTAAGAGAACGGTTCCCCCAGAGTGTCTTATATAGAAGGCGAAATCTAGCAGAAATTAATCTGTGCGAAATTCGAAGAAAGAGTTACAAGCGAAATAACTCCTGCCTAGTTTCCAAAGAAATCATCAACCGTTGGATCTGCATCGCTTCATAAAGATATTAATAAGGGTGTGCCTCGCGTACCGAAACATCAGGAACGCAACTTGAATAATTAAAAGACACCTCGCAATCAGAGGTGGTGAAAAATAGGCACGATGGAGCTATTATCACATGTGGGGGTGAAAGGCCAAGAAGCCCATATCTATGCCTATGTTGGGCCAGGGGCCCAATCCGAGGAAGAACCCCCCCCTCGGCAAATCAAGGCCAAAGACAAGGGGAATAGTCTGCCATTAAGAACGACACCCGATGACGAAAGCAACGATGACTATAAGCACAGATCGAGAATTCCTCCAGGCAAGACCTTATCTCACGAAGAAAAGTACTATCGGAGGCGTAAACGTAAAAGCCCATACCCTAGGGGCTTGGGAAATGATGCCATAAGTAGGGCATTGGATCAACAGGGGAGACACCTCCTGCCATGACCTATAGGGGCCGAGACTGTTATCACTCTAGAGGCAAACTTCCTAACACTAAGGATGAGTTCCTTCACTCTAAGAAGTAACAATGAAGTACTAGACAGAACCAAGGTCTTGTATGGTCCTTGGACTCAAGCCTACGGGAAAACTAGTTACTTTAAGAAAACTCTTAAGTACTAGACAGCACCAAGGTTTTGCATGGTCCTCGGACTCAAACCTATGGGGAAATTAGTTACTTCAAGAGAAGCTAAGTGCTAGACAGAACCAAGGTCTTGCATGGTCCTCAGACTCAAGCCTACAGGAAAATTAGTTACTTCAAGAAATCTCTAAGTACTAGACAGAACCAAGGTCTTGCATAGTCCTCGAACTCAAACCTATAGGGAAACTAGTTACTTTAAGAAATCTCTAAGTACTAGACAGAACCAAGGTCTTGCATGGTTCTCGGACTCAAACCTATGGGGAAACTAGTTACTTCAAGAAATCTCTAAGTACTAGACAGAACCAAGGTCTTGCATGGTTCTCGGACTCAAACCTATGGGGAAACTAGTTACTTCAAGAGAAGCTAAGTGCTAGACAGAACCAAGGTCTTACATGGCCCTCAGACTCAAACCTATGGGGAAATTAGTTGCTTCAAGAGAAGCTAAGTGCTAGACAGAACCAAGGTCTTGCATGGTCCTCGGACTCAAGCCTATGGGAAAACTAGTTACTTCAAGAAATCTCTAAGTACTAGACAGAACCAAGGTCTTGCATGGTCCTCGGACTCAAACTTATGGGGAAACTAGTTACTTCAAGAAATCTCTAAGTACTAGACAGAACCAAGGTCTTGCATGGTCCTCGAACTCAAACCTATGGGGAAACTAGTTACTTCAAGAGAAGCTAAGTGCTAGACAGAACCAAGGCCTTGTATGGTCCTCGGACTCAAGCCTATAGGAAAACTAGTTGCTTTATGAAAAATCTAAGTGTTAGACAGAACCAAGGTCTTGCATGGTCCTCGGACTCAAACTTATGGAGAAACTAACTGCTTTTAACAATGGCCTAAGCAGATCCCAGGTGTTGTGTGGCTCCTCGGACCACAACCTTCGAGGAAACTAACAAGCTTGAGCATTCGTCTAAATTACAAATACAGCCAAAGGGGAGTCTGGCACCTCGGACCACTTGCCATATCCACATTCGATAAAGGTGTAAGCAAACGTAAGTCCATGAGTATCGCCTAAAGCATTTAAGTTTACACCTAGGTTACTTCACCTAAGGTATCACTTAAAGCCCCAATTGCTTTTCCTTTAAATCAACGTTGGAATATTTCTTTGAGGTCAATAAGTTCATGAAAAATGTGTGCTTGCGTATCCTCCCATGAGGTCTGCGTTATAAACATAAATTCTTTTATGGCTTACTTAATGGAAGACAAGTTTCGTTATTAAAGTCATTCAATCGTCAGTCTAAGTTTGAACTAAAATTTACATTGTGGATTTAACATCCTCAATTGTCCGATTAATAAAGGATGGAACACACTACTAAGGACAGTCAAGTGTTAGTAAAAGAATGAAAATGTAATTTGTGATAAGGTGTTATGATTAAAAGAAATGAGCACATTCCATTACAAAAAAGGGCTTGTTTTATTACAAAAGTTCCAAGTACACATAAAAAGAAATGAAGAAAGGAAAGCAACAACCGAGGCAATACGAACAAATAAAGACAGCCTATTTGTTCAACTTTATAACCAATTTGTCCATAGAGGGTTGTTAAGAGGCTGTATCAGAAGCTAGAGGATCCTGGCTCGGGGGGATGGCCTCGGGGGGAACAGCCTGAAGGGGCTCAACCAGGAGAGCTGACTCCCTGGCTTGAAGGGCTTGAGCATCGGCAGTAGGCTCTGTGGTTTTCCGGGGCATTTCAGGGTTCAGGCCTTCACTTGTTTCTTTTGCCCCAGAAAACCCACCCTCATTGGCTGGCTCATCAAGAGTGGTGGAAACCAGAGCAGCCTCAGGTCAAGTGGTCTTAGCCTCCCTAAGAGCAACTTCAGTCTCAGAGCTAAAGAAGGTAGACTTTCGGATGACAGGAGGGAAATATACACTCTCCACCTTCCACAGATCTGATGAAGCCTCAACCCTATCTTGTTTGAGGGCCTCATTCCAAACCTAGGAACAGTAGCGCCTGCATACCTTAGGGACTTGAGCTTTAAGGGTGGTTTGGGTCTTGGCCACTCCCAAGGCAAAAGCTGCCTCCTCGGCCTTCTCCTTGGAGGTCTCGGCCTTTATCCTGGCGAATTCAGCCTCCTCCTTTGCCCTCAAGGCCTCGTCCCTAGCCCACTCAGCGACATTTTTGGCCCCCTCTGCCTCAGCCAGCTTCTTCTTCAGGTCAGTAATCTGTTCTTTGGCAATCTGCAGCTGACCCTTAGCTTCTAACAGATGCCCTGTCTGGTCCTTAGCCTATTTTTGAGCGCCAACTAAGCCAAATACTGCGTTATCTCTGGCCCTCATCATCTCCTTCAATTTCTCCCTTGCCTTTTTGAGATCAGCCTCAGAGTTCTTAAGAGTTTGCGCGGCATCCAGGCACTTGTCACGCTCCTGATCCAGGGCCTTGCTTTGGTTATTGGCCTCCTTCTCTAACCTGTAGGTGGCCTAAGTAGCCTGCCCATTGAAACAAATATACTATAAGTTAGAGATCAAGGAGTAGAAATCAGCAGAGGCACAAGTGTCAGAAGTCTTACCATACCCAGGTACCTCTTGAGACTAAGGACAACCTCCTGCCTCCTCAAGTCCCCCAACTCGGCCATATCAGCAGGGAGTAGCAGGGACCTCTCCAGGGCATCGGCCACATAAATGCCTTCACCCCCTCGAAAGTCCCTAAGGGAGGCGTTATTCATCAAGGGCTCCCCATAGAGCATAGGGGCAGGCAGCCAGGCCTGGGCTCAAACTGCCGGGCGACCTCCTTTTCCTGGCCCTAGTGCCCAATTCTCAACTACTTGGAAGGCCGTCAGGCTTCATCTTCCTCCTAGGAGGAGCTAGATCTCCCCCCATCCATTGGCTCTTTGCCTTTGGAGGGCCTATTCCTCTTTGGATAGGCGGACTCGAGCCGAGGAGTCAGGGTCAGCTAAGGAGAGGATGACCTAGTCTGCACAAGTAGAGGCTTGGGTGGAGGAGGAGGAAGCTTGGATTGTTGCTTCCCCGGCACGTCCTTCCTCAGCTGGCCCTCAATCAGGTCGAACAGGCTAGTTTGAGGTTTCCTCTTGAAACTCATCTCGGACTGAGAAGAGATCCCTTCTGATAAGATATCTGCTTCGATCAAGTTGGGGTCGCCTAAGTCACCAAAGAGGTCCTTGAGTAGATTGGCTTGGTCGAAAGAGCCAAATTCGTCCTTGGACGGACCCAAATCAGTAACTTCTTCTTCTCTCTTTGCACTTTCTCCCTCGTCCTCTGTAGTCTGATGGGATGAAAAAGGGCCTGACGAAGGAACACCCTTTAGGATAGGAGATCCTTCAGGAAGCAGGAACCTGTGTTCTGCTACAGTGATCTTGTCAAGTCGAGGATCTTTGGCTCTGACCATGTACTTCGGAGCCGAGAACGATTTCTAAATTGGGTCGTATCCAAGGATCTTGTGAGCAGCCTTAACATGGTTGTCAGCCTCCTTCACAAAGACCTCCGCCCTGAGGATGGTCTCCAAATCCTCCCGGTTAACCAAGTGGAAGTGTCGTTCAAAGGCGTGTGGATCTACAAAAAAGGAGGCACATTCGTATTAGCAACCAAGCACTATAACCTTTGACATCACAAAAGATCAACCCTATCCTATCCTGAATGCCCCACCTGGTACCCCCTCCTCTGTCGGACAGTGAAGGCCGTCATGCCACTCCTCGGACACGATAAGGAAGTCCTTGTTTAATCCTTTGCTGGACTCTGGAAGGCACTGAATAAGCCGGACCTTATCATCGCTCGTCTTCATATAGTAGGATTTACCCTTTAGATGTTAGAGGTTGTAGCACCAATTTATATCATGGTGGGTTAACCTCAACCCCATCATCTCGTTCAAGGCATCCATACAACCCAGGATCCTAAACACGTTAGTGGCGCACTGGGTGGGAGCTAACCGAAAATGCCTAAGGTAATCCCTCATCACCGGCCCCATGGGGATTCTCATACCACCTTCAAGGAAAGCAACTATGGGAATCACTACTTCACCCTCCTTCCTCCTGATATACCACTCCCCTTCTTCACAGTACCTCAAACCTACGTTACTAGGTATCCTATAATCGGCAATGAATTTCTCCATTGCCTCTTCAGACTCAACAAATTTTTTAAACCTACCCATCCCTAGGAGCGGCTAAAAGACCCAGGAAAATGCATAAGAAAGAGAAAAATCGCGAGTTAGAGGGAGAAGAAAACTTACAGAAATGAGGAAAAGCCCCTCGGACAGGCTTTTATGCTGAAAAGAGAAGTAAGTTTGGTAGGAGACTTGACCAAATTCGGGGCATGTGCGCAAGAACTCTTGAATGCAAAAGCAAAGAGGCGAATCATTTCAAATTGGTATTTATACCCCCAATTAAAATGGACCGTGCGGGTTTCCCTCCCATAAAGGTGAAAAAATCCCCACCGTCAGATTACCATCACACCGTTGAACGTGGGGAGCACAGAGCCGCCAAAATTTAATGAGGGCGCGCGCCGTATCCCGAAGTGCCAAAAACGTGCCTTGGACATGTGAAAAGACTCTGGCAGTGGCAGAGGACAGGACTTGACAAGCCATGATTAAGGCCTGAGGACATCAAAATCCTCCACCCCGTCCGAGAAGCTGGACAGCAGGATTTTGAGGGGCTATTGTGGGGTCAAAGAATTTGGCAACCGCGGCCCACTTTATATTAAGCCCAAGGCCCACACTGAGGAGGAAGAAATGTCCGAGGACAATAGAAGCAATTCCGAGTTGCCCTAGGGCATCGCCGAGGACAATCCTATCCTTGGCCAACCGAGATCACAGAAGGGAAGAGCGACGTGCCATCAAAGGCGGCTTCCTAGAACATCCCAAGGAAAAGAACAGGTACAATGGATCAGCCATGGGAGCACAGTGGAGGAGCAATTTAAGGAGAAACTATCACCTCCACATTAAATGCCCACAACTAATGCCCTTACCGCATTAATAAGGAAATGACCTCTGAACAGTGCTGCCTTGGTTGCCGCAACTCACAGGAGGTTTGGTAAGGTGGCTGATGGGACAGGCACTCAAGTACAGGCTTGGATGATCAACAAGTGGAAGGCAAGGATCGTTTAAAGAGGACTATATAATAAGAGAAGCCCACCATAGAGTGGGGGACGATCTCAAGAACTTCTATAACCATTCTCATTCAATATTTACCAGAAAAGCTCCTCGAATGTTGTGGAGGACAAACTTTCCTAGAAAAACTTAGTTCACCTCTGTTTGATTATCACAAATGTCATATTAACTGTTGTCCTTGCACTAAAGCCTAGCTCTATGGCCCACTCTCTACAAATTCATTGTATTTGACTAGTTAGGTCTGAGTACATTCATCCAGTGGAAGAAGTGCCTAACGCCAGTCCCTATAGTAAATAAACAAAAAATTAAGTGATTTGATTTAATTTTGGACAAAATTAAGGAGTGCAATTTGTAATTTAGCCAGTATATTTGCATAAGTTTTTCAACTAGTTTTTGACATTTAACTCCCTAGTAGGCAATCTATCCTGCCAAATGATCCACTTTTGGGAGAAAACAAAAACCACAACTAAAGAAGTTCATGTGGACAGCTAAGGAGAGGAACATATTGACAACGTATATATTGTTTTTTATTAACTAATGATTACTATATTGTTTATACATTCATATCTAGATGGAAATGCCAAGCCTCGTAATGCAGGCTTGTCACCAAGTGTGGCATTAAGAGTAGTTGGGTTTTAGATTTGTCAAGGTGGAGCTTTGACGCTGGCCTTCGAAGAGCAAGATCGAAGTAATGCCTTTGTTTGTCTCTAAAGAAGATGAAGCTATTCATGATAGTCATGCCAGTGCGTTTAGAATGCCACTCAAGAACTTCAGCAATATGCTATTGACCAAGTCAATAATTTTTGAAGAAAGAAGCTATCACATATTGGGAAAAAAATGTTCAGATACCCCCTAAATTTTGGTGTAGTTGCTATAACATCCATGAACTATTAATTTAGCTATTTTAGTACCTGAACTACACATATTTGCTAACTCACTATATCTGTTATTGTTAGGTTCTAAGAATTAGGAACTAATGTATTAGAACTTCATTTTGTAATGTTGGCAAACCATGATCAAAACGTTTTAGTTTTGTTTAGACTTGCTCAAAGTATATGCTTTTTATGTAAAGTTGGAATCGAGTTGCTGCAGGATTTACTGTATAAATCTACTTGGCTCGATCGATCGAGAATTAGACTCGACCGATTGAAAGTCATGCAAATTGTTTTTTCTGTAGAATTTCCAACTCAACTCAAGCCCGTTTGGCATGCAGGGTTTTATGTTTTACTCTGAGTATAAAAGGGAAAACCCTAGCCACATTTTGAGATTGCTCTTTATGCTGTGTGTGTGAATCTTCTGTGAGATCTAGAGGTATTTGCCTTCACACATACTTAGGGTTTCCAAGATTCAAGATTCTGTCAAGAACTTGGTGATCATTCAGTTACAGATTCAAGAGCTTAAAGATACACGAGCAGGAGTGCTTGTACTTGCTGGGAATCCAAGAAAGAAGTAGTTTGTAGACTCGGAGCTATCATGGGGTCGTGGTAGTAAGTTTCCTACTCGAGGTAGCAATAGGATATTAGTGGTCTAAGTCGCTATTGTGTAAACTTCAATTCTTTCATAGTGGATTTAGTTTTATCTTGAGGATAGCTAGGTTAAATCCTCCCCAGGTTTTTTACCAGTTTGGTTTTTCTAAGTCATCATATTTTTGTGTTCTTTATTTTCCGCATTTTACATTGATATGATATATTTATGTTAACCTAGATCTAATAATTTGACAAAGTAATCACTTGACTAATTAACTAAGTTAATCTGATTGTGTTTTAAGGGGTCTAAAAACATACAGTTATTATACTTTTAAAAATAACATTTGAACTCATGTGAAAGACACGTTCAACAAAAATTAACAAATCCTAACCCTAGGTGAACTCTAGAGCCAGAGTTCGAACCAGATCCTTCTTTCATGGCTTGTTAGAGCCAGAGTTCGTGTCTGGCTATCAATTGCATTGTCTTGACAAATCCTCTTATCAATTCTCCATTTTATTTTATTTTTTACAACAAGGTGAACATATTTATAATACCACGGTAAATTGTATAGTCTAAATCTTTTAAAGTCCCACAGATTTGAATGGCTTGCTGAATCAATCAATCAAATAATCTATATATTACTAAAAACTGAAGCGTAGCATTTAATGTTGCTAAGCTCACATTGAGCCATGTAAGCAACCATGTCATTCCCATCATCTTTCCTAAATTTATCCTACAATTTTAAAATAATTTTTATCAATTTTAATATACTAATAAAACTAAAATTATTTCCTAACTATCTCCACCATAAAACCCACTTCTTTTAAAGTTAATTCCACCAGCCCACCACTTATAAATTAAATTCTAACTTAAAGTCCAAACCCAAGCATTCTAAACTGAAAACTCTTTGAAAATCATGGTTTCAACCTCCTTAATTTCCTTCCCTTTTGTTTCTCACGTGTTCCTTCCCATTCCCCCACCTTCTAACGGTAGTTTTCTCACGCAAACTGTGTGACTTCCCCTTCCCCACTTTCTAACCGCAAACGTCTTATGCAAAATATGTTCCTTCCCCTTCCCCACCTTCTAATGGCAGCCTCTCTATCTTCCTTACTCTTTTCCTCATAGTTTATAAATACTGACAGAAGCCGGATACTTCAGTTCAGGTATCTCTAAATCCTAGTTTGTTTTCTGCTCTATTCTTTTTGCTTGATTGCTTGATGTTTTTATTCCCTTTTTACATTTTGTTACTGCCTACTGCCTCTTGAGTGTTGTGATGTGACTCAGATTAGTTCATGTAGTCTGTGCAAAATAAGGCAATATTGTTGCAACTGAAACAATTTTTTGTGTTTGTGTCAATGTAGATATAATGGATATGGTTATATACTTATATTTTGGTCGGACTGATATTGAATTAGGTGTTTGGGTTAAATTTGATTTTGATTAAGGAATATGGGTAAGAATGCTTTAAGTTTGGGGTATTCAAGTTAAACTAGGGATTGGGTTTTTATTTTATTTTTTTCTCTTTTCTTTCTTAAATCTAAACGTGGGATGTGGAGTGTTTTTTTTTTTTTTTTTGGGGGGGGGGGAGGGGGGGGGGGTGGGGTGGGAATGTTTCTTTTTAATCTATATGTGGGAGTGTATTTCCGTGGCATTGGAGTGTTCTTTTTATAATCTAAATGTGGGAGTGTAGAATTGTGGCTGTGTGGGAGTGGCCTTTTTTTTTTTTTTTTTTTGGTTTTAATCTAAACGTGGTAGTGTTTTTGGTTTTAGCCTAGGTTGGCATTTACATTGTCTAAGGATTCTGCCTCTTAAAACGTTTACAAGATTTAGGTTGGCATTTACAATGTCTGAGTATTGGCCGTATACACTCTTTTCAGCATGTCGTCAAACCAGTGATTGAGACGGATCAAGTTTTAGGGACTAAGACAGTTTCATTGGTGAGACGCTATGTTGATTTCACTTAATGGGTTTTGGCCAGGATCATATAGGTGTCAGGTAAACGATACGGTGTGTTGACTTTTGTTTTTGATTTTTCTATCACTCTTGCTCTGCCTCAGCATGCCGTTTGGTTTCATTAGGGTTGCTCTACATTGGTTTTTTGTTTATCTGTGTTGCTCTATGTTGCTTTAGCTTTTTTGCCATTTACTCTCGACAATTCTCACGTTACCCCCTGTGTGGGTTCACTCCCTTTTGTTTTGTATTTTCCCCTAATCATAATGAATGTTCAAATAGCGTGTAAAACACTATGAACGTTTAGACCCCCAATTTACAAAATACCAATTCACGTTTAATATCAAACAATGTATGTGCGGAAAATGAACATAATCTTATAATAGAATTGATAAACAATCTAAACCAAATAAAATCACATCCACAGAAGAAATTAAATGGCAAAGATTGAGGGAAGAGAAATGCAAACACAAGGACAACATAACGATGTGTTATTGAAGAGGAGACCGAAGCCCTCGACGTAAAACCTCTCTGCCGCCCTCTAAGCGGTCAATAATCCATTAAAGAATGAAGTTGGGATACATGAACAGCAGAAGACCCTTCAAGCCTAATCTACCCAGTGTACCTAAGCCCTCCAAGCTTTTTGCTCCAACAAGGTTGCGTCGAACCTTTGTCTTCTTTTGCTTACTGGATTCCGCTATAGCCCATAGCATCAACCAATAACCATTGGTCCCTTCCTAACGGCTTCTCAAAGCACCAAATAACCTTCTCACAAATGTGGGTATGGTGAGAAAAGGTTTGGGTAAGAACCTCTCAAGGATGTAACAATGGAGAGGGTGAGTAGAGGAATTTGAAGAGTCTCTATGTAAAGATTGTGGATGAATCAATCTTGTTTTTCTCTAGGGTTTCTCTCTCAAAATTCTCTCTAGAAGCTCTCTAAATTTCGTGGGGATAAGAGTCTATATATAGTGGTGGGTGTTTGGAATGCGAGGAACCATTTTTCCAAAATAGAGCTAGCTAGCGGCTTGGCCTTGTGACTTGACTGAGCCGCTCAAGTCGCGAGATAACTGAATGGCTAGTCTAGACTTTTTGTCCTATAGTGCTCTAGTTGGCATGACGTTTCAGCTTCTCCGTATGCTTGGCACGTGAGCATCTTCTGGTGGCTTGCAAGCCGCGAGCTACCTGCGAGATCCAGCCGTGAGTCCCTGCTTCGCTGCACAATCTTAAGCATTTCTTCACACTCTCTCACACACTACCCTTACATGAATCCCACCTAAATACAGGGTTACTAAATGCTAAATACAAGCAAATTTGGCACGGAACAAAGCTAACAGAACGGTTGATTAAATTCAACCTTACACATAACATAAGAATATGCATTATTTAGAATTGATGGAGGACTCGAGTTCTAGCATATTTGGTAGTTTGATTGGTGGGGCATTATACAGTTAGGATAATAATTTTAATTACTTTGAACATCCATTGTTTGGTGAGAAAGATACTATTTATTTATAATAATTATATTAATATTAGTTTATCACTGTACAATGGTTTTTGATTTGTGGCTTAGCCAATTTTATATAAATTATTGTATTACTTTACTCAAACATATAAATTCCAGCTGCTGCATAAAAAATAAGTAAATAAAGAAAATTCACAACTCCAAGAAAAACTCAGTGATGATACAATTTTTGCTCTAAGAAAATTGATTCTAACGAAAATTCTATTACTCTACTATTTGAGAATGTTGAAATCAATCTAAACTACTGAAGCAAAAAATGAAAGAAGAGACAAAAAAAAAAAAAAAAAAAAAAAAACCAACTGCTCACACAAATGAGTTTTGTTTAAACTCTACTAACAAATGGATGAAAAGGAATTAGAATCAATGTGTTTAGAATATGCAACTACAACCAAAAGACAAGCAAAAAAAAAAAAAAAAAAAAAAAAAAAAAAAAAAAATTTGACACAATATTTTAAACAAGGAGATGTCAGTAATGTTTAACATGAGTTAACTAATTAAATATTTCGAACCTCAAATGCACTAACATGTGTATGTTAGATTACACGTAAATAATATAAACCCTGTTTTGAATTCTATAAAAATACTATATAGAAATAATATTTTTTATTATTTTTACTATTCTTTACATTAGACTTTGACTAAGAAGATTAATGAAAAGGTTGGGCAATGGAGTTATTCTTACAAAGAGTATGTAAATCAGTTGTTTATCTATATATTTAGCTATCTGATTCCATGAAATTTCAAGTTAAATGAGTCACAAGTGAAAGGAAAAGTGTTGAAAATATAAATTTAAGAAAAGAGTTGAAAATATATGATAAATTTAAGAAACATAGAAGACAAGAAATAGAGAAAATATACCTCCGCTTGGAAGAATTTCATTGTTTGCTTTTACCTCTTTGGGTGGTAAAGTAGACAGGTCGGTACATAATGGTACAGGCCCATATGTTTTCCATCTCAATGGCCAAAATTATCATAGGATTGGGTCACTTCTTCCTATTGAAGGGGAAAAACCTACATTCGCTCAACTCTATAACTATGATACAGATAATAAAATAGGACACAGAATTGATGCAGTGATCAAGAAATATAAGAAAAATGATGTAGATCCTAATATTGTTGTTGGATTATTGGAAATGTTAGATAATTTTAATGAATTGGTGAAAGCATTTTGTGCACGATAAATCTCTCTCTCTCTTCCTCTTAAATTTGCTTATTTTATAGATTTACCCAGAAAGGTTTTTTTTTTTTTTTTTTTTTTTAATGAAAGAATTTTGATTTTGTTAATTTTTAAATTTTGAACAAGTTACTAGGGTTTTAGTACATACATTTTGCAGTTAGATTGTTGTTTCAAATTTGGTGAATTTTGGAGAATGTAATAGTGTGGAAATTTTATAAACTTTTACTGTCTGGGAAGACAACTTTAGTTTGACAAGAAAGCCATGAACAACTTAAATCCTACATGAAGGCCATGAGCATCTAGGTACTTTGTTGGCATGTTTTTGTTTCAATTCTTTTCCTTCCCCTAATATAGCTCTGTCGTTTGATTTGTTAGTTGAAATTGAAATAACACAATTTTCTTATTCTAGATGAAATTGTTTATGGATTTTTATTTTAAGTATAGATTTCAATGCAACTAACATTAATTCCGTTGCATACTGTTTTAATGTTAAGGATTTGGTGACAAACTTATTTTGCATTTGTACTATTGTTTTACTTGTGGGAAAAATTTGATGAGTTTTCTATGTCTGTGTTTTGTAGTTCATATTGATTTACTGGATGTGAATAGTGATGTGGGGGGACTTAGACAAAGATAATAAGCTACCTGTCTTCTATCTCAAGGTTTTAGTTTTTCCTTTATATTAAGCTGTAAATGGGTAACATTTTCTTTGAAATCTTATATAGTCATAGGTTCAACATAATATATTCAAAGAAACTCCTATTAATTATTTTTTTACTTGGTTATTGAATCAAACATGCATCCAAAATCTGTTTTAAAAGGAAATAATTCAACTGATGATTATTTACCTTTTTTTTTTCTAGACTAGAGATGAATGTTTACATTGAATTGTGTACCTGATGGCGCACTCCCACACATAGATAGAGTGGAAGAAAACCATAATTTTTGTTCTATGAAGTTCTTGAAAACTTGCCTCAAGTTATGATTAGGAGTTCTATGATGATTGTATGTAACTTATTATAGAACATGGTGGAAAAATTGAATCTAAAGGAGAGAGGAACCAACAAATGTCTCAAAGGCTACTAGCACATGTTGACAAGTTTGGGGTTTGATGGTGCCATAGAAGTTTTAGTGGAAGTCTTCTCTCAGTTGCTAAGTTGTCATGTATGTAAATTAGGCTACTTATTGAAAATAAAAAATTGTAAATTAGGCTAGATATTGAAAGTTCTTGCTGAATGCTATAGTTACTAAAAGCTATGTTTAGCTACTAAACTACTTGAGATGTTTTTGGGATATAAGTTAATAAGAAATGTCTTTTATATTATGTTTTCGGATACAATTTTTATTCAACTTTGATGTTGGTTTTTATTGCCTTTTAGATTTTATGGAGAAGTAGGAACACATAATTTGTAATTTAATTTTGTGTGTTTTTGTTTATGCATATCCAGATTCCCGCACACAATATATATACTATCAACTTATATAGTTGCATTGCTAGATGGTTTAGCAAATACCTGTTAGTCTTAAATGGAGTTTTGCATTTTAATAAAATATAATGGATTCAAAGTGGAAATTTGTTAGACAGCACCGATTGTGTTTTCAACCAATTGAATTTTGAAGAAACATTTGACATTTTTTTTTTTAATGAATTAGTTTATATAACATGCCTCATTAAATAGATCAATCTTCAAATATTTATAAACAAATAATAAATAGCATGTAACTTTGCAATATGAACAAAACATTAGAATTGAATATCTCTTTTCCAACTACAAAATGTACCAATAATGAGAAACAATATTTGAAATGAGATTTCTTTGGAAAATAATTGTGCATGCCAAAGGAGGAGTAAAGATTCATAAATTTACTTTTGTAAGTCTGGAATGAAGTATTTTTAAAAGTTATGATTTTGGATTAATCAAACTTGCAACATTTAACCATTTAAACTTGTTGTTTAAGTACATGAATATTAGGAATTAATCTTATAGCTTTCATCAATCTAGAGGAAGATGAATTTAAAAAAAGAATTTCTTGAACATTTTTTTGAATTTTGCATGGGTTAGTGACTAGTAATAATAATAATAATGTCAAACTTAGACTAGGTGTGGGTTTGGATTCACGTCCACGGCCACGTTTTGCTTCTTTGCGCGTTTTCAACTTTTTTTTTTCACGCGTTTCAGGGAGTAATGCGACTACTGTTCATGAACAGTAGCCGCAAATGTTGACTTTTCAATCATGAATAGTGCATCCATGCACTGTTCACGGACCCATAAATATCACTTTTTATCAACTTTTTCATTAAAAATTGGTCCTACGGTATTATTCACACATTTAAAAATTATTTTGTGACAGTGTTTTTAATTTTTAATTTTCAGTTTTAGTCAAATAAGTTTTATCCAAACGGAGCCTAAAAGTTGAGAGATAGAGAGAAATATTTGTTGGCCAAATAAAATCAAACAAAATCCCCACTCGTTTGAATTGGAGCTGCAAACGCATTTGACATTTGACAAGAAATAATTGCGTCTAGGTTTCGCCAAGAATGCTTATTTGCTGTCTGGAGTATGGAGTAAGAAGAGACCATAGTGGGACCTATTGTGGGGCGCATTTTAGGTAGTCTAGACTCTAGACTACCTAAGTTTTTTGTTGTCAAAAAAAAATTCGTTAAAAAAGAAAAAGTTTTTTTGTTGTCAAGTCTTGATCAATATAGTTGATCCATACCGTACGGTGTGCTACAGTGGAGCGGGTAAAGCAGTCCTCCTCTTTCTCCTATTTTCTAAGAGTAGCTCCTCTCTATTGTCCGGACTCTGAAGGATGTATAGTGCATAGTTGAGAACCATAAGTTTTGGCTAAATAGAGTTGTTTAGCAAAAGCATCAAACAGTGCGTATAAACGGACTCACCAAAATTTTTAAACTGCCCAAAACATTATTCATACTACCTCTTCGCTCTTTTTAATATGGATTCATCAAAGTTTTGTTAATTTTTCAATTTTTCATAAAAAAATTATCAAAATAAATAATTAATATATACCTTAAAGTGTATATTAACATGACCTTTTAATATAAGTAATGGAAACAGGAATAGAAATAAAATAAGCAGTATAATATATATTAACTTGTAGTTGAGTCAATAATTTTGAAGATGGATGGTATCTCAGGTTGATGTCGTAGCCGTCCATTCCCTATCATATTTGATAACAATTGGCAAACCCTAAACCCCAAAGCCACTCTCTCTAGCCATGGTTTTCCAGGCACCGAAGCTCCGTATCATCTACTTGTTAATAAGCATTTTCCTCTTTCTCATAAACCCTTGTGCAACTCAGATATTCTTCAACTACACCGATTTCAGTCAAACAGTCAACAACAAACCTATAATCCGAACAGGAAACGCTACGATATCAGGTTCAGTGATCCAACTCACGCCAGATGAAGTGGACAACTGGGGTCGAGCCACATATTCAGAGCAGATGCATCTTTGGGACGAGAAATCAGAAAAAGTGGCCAGCTTCACTTCCAACTTCTCCTTCATCATCGATTCTCAAGGTAAAGACAGATATTCAGATGGGATCATGTTCTTCCTCTCAAACCCAAATTACCCTGTTCCTAGTCCAACAGATGGCAGCGGCCTCGGCCTTTTGAGCCGCGGTCAAATGCAACAACCCATTTTCCTGGCTGCAAATAAATTTGTTGCAGTGGAGTTTGATACATTTCAAAATGATGAATTTGATCCACTGAATTCAGTTCCTGAACACGTTGGTATCAATATCAACAGCATGATGTCTCAGACCTCTACACCATGGTATTGTACTATTAAGGAGAATAGAACATATAGTGCAAGTATCAATTACGATTCTAGTACGCAAAATTTAAGCGTTACCTTCACTGGTTTCAAGAACACCACTATTCAACAGCACCTTTCTTTTGTAATTAATTTGACAGAACATTTACCAGAATCGGTTGAATTTGGGTTTTCAGCTTCGACAGGATTGATTTCTGAGTTGCATATTCTTTCCACTTGGTCTTTTGAATCTACATCACCTTCTACGATTCAGCAATCGCCAGCACCTTCTACGATTCAGCAATCGCCAGCACCTTCTGTGGAGAAGAATAAAGATGAGCCAAAGACAAAATTGGTGGTGGGCCTGAGTTTAGGTGCGTGCATTTTAATTATGGGTTTGGTGTTGGTTTGCTTTGTGTATAGGAAAAAGTGTCGTGAAGGGAAAGGAGAAAAAGAAGAGGAGTTTGGCTTTGATCTTTCAATGGATGATGTATTCGAACGAGGTATTGGACCAAAGAAGTTTTCTTACAACGAATTAGTTTCTGCAACGAGCAACTTTGCAGAGGAAAATAAGCTTGGACAAGGAGGGTTTGGTCGGGTTTATAAAGGATATTTAAGGGTCATAAATTCCTATGTTGCTATTAAGAGAGTTTCAGGGGGATCTGCACAAGGGATAAAGGAGTATATATCTGAGGTGAGGATTATTCGTCGACTCAGGCATAGAAATTTGGTGCAACTAATTGGTTGGTGCCACGAGAAAAATGATCTTCTTCTAATTTATGAGTTCATGTCAAATGGCAGCTTAGATTTGCATCTTTTCAAAGGTAAAAGCTTGTTAACATGGGTGGAGAGGTACAATATTACTCGAGGCCTAGCATCAGCACTGCAATACTTGCATGAAGAATGGGAACAATGCGTGTTGCATAGGGACATAAAGTCAAGCAACATCTTGTTGGATTCAAATTTAAATGCAAAGCTTGGGGATTTTGGCTTAGCTAGACTCGTGGACCATGTAAAAGGATCACAAACCACAGCTTTGGCTGGGACCTGGGGTTATTTGGCCCCTGAATGTATTATGTCGGGCAGGGCCAGCAAGGAGACAGATGTATATAGTTTCGGGATTGTAGTATTGGAGATAGCCTGTGGAAGAAAACCAGCTGAACCCAATGCAAAACAAGATGAAATTATTATGTTAGAGTGGCTTTGGGAGCTTTATGGAGCAAGGAATCTTCTTAAGGCAGCTGACCCTAGATTGGGTGGAGATTTTGATGAGCCGCAAATGGAACGGTTGATGGTTGTTGGACTTTGGTGTGCTCATCCAGATTACAATGCCAGACCGTCAATAAGAAAAGCCATTCATGTGCTTGATTTTGAAGTCACATTACCCATTCTCGAACCAAAGTTGCTTGTGCCAACCTTTCTTACCCCTCCGAGTATCGCATCAACATCTTCAACTAGTAAATCAGAAAACCACGATGCTTAGTCATCTAGCCCTATCAGAGGTCAAAGCATCAAGACTCAGGGCAAGAAGAGGCAGAGCAGATCAGTGAAGATGTACATGGCTAAGCTACTTGTAGTTTTAGTCCATGTATTGTATATAGCTTAAATTGTTTGTAGTTTAGTTAGTCTTGTAAATAGTTTAGTAATGTGCGTGACTGTGCACGTGTGAGCTTTTAGTTTTTCTGTTAAGAAGCTGTTATAGTTGTTAAGTTAGTTACTTAGCCTCTGATTTTATCTAAGGATCAATCCCATGTATCATTAAGCAAGTTAATGAGAATTTCATTCTTAGCAAATCTCTCATAAGTCCTGGTAGCAACACTGGTTCTTCACAGTTCACAGCATATTCTGAAGCTTATGCATCTACTTAATAAATTCTATACTCGCACTTTGTTGATGCTAGGTAAATTAATTCTTGGAACATAATGCATTTAAGCTGTCAAAGAGGGAGAAGAGCCTGAACCTTTACTGAAGTCTGCCTAGAGTTTTTGCGTAAACAACTACAGCTTTGGAACTAAGAAATAAAATGTGTCTCTTACTACGTCGTTTAGTTGTTCACACTCTACCTTAAAGAAGTCACACTTATGTCACGTGACCAATTTGTTACAACCATAAATATATTCACTATCTAATTCTTTGTAGATTTACTATTCATTATTGACAAGTATTATTACGTTCTTTTTACCCAGACGTTGATTGGTGGAGTGAGTGTTGGGTGCAGTGCATGGACCATTGTTGTCCAAAGGCAAGACACAAAGTCTTCTTGCCATTTTTTGGGCAAAGACCGTGTGTCTCACACGCAGAAGTGGTCAAAAGGTTGAGAAATTCTATTGTGCTCATCGTTGACTATATCATTTGTTCACCATTCTAATAATATACTTATATCTATTTAAAATTATTGAGTCAGTATTAAATTTTTATTTAAAACTCTATAATTTTAAACAAGTGAATTTTTTACTGAAATAGTGGACTATATCAATTATCCATAATAGATACTTATAATTTTTTCAGAAGGTTAAAGGTATTAATTATGGTCATTCGGCCACTTGGTAATATGAGAACGGCATGAGAGAGAGAGAGAGAGAGAGAGAGAGTTGTCTCATTAAGGCAAGACACAAAGTCTTCTTGCCATTTATTGGGCAAAGACTCTGAGTGTCTCTCCACACGCAAAAGAGGTAAAAAGGTTGAAGGTAATAATTGTGGTCATCCGGCCATTTGGTAATATGAGAACAACATCTGAGAGAGAGAGAGAGAGAGAGAGAGAGAGAGAGAGTTGTGCGTTTAGAAGAAAATAGGGGGAAAAGTGCAAACTGCAAAGGGTTGCGGTTTGTGAATGAAAAATAGTAGGTATAAGAGAAATAAATAATAATGAGATTTTCTTTTTGCTGTGAAACATATATAAAAAATTTATTTTAATTAATTTAATAAGAGTAAAATTATTAGGAGTTTATCTCATAGTTTTGAAAAGATTTTTTTTGGTAAATTTTTGTGTTTTTTGTGATTTGTTTCTACTATGCTGCTAACATTTATTTTCATTTATATAAAATTTTTCCAACAATGAGATGGGGCACGTTTTTATTAGTTCAAATATTAAATAACACTCCTCAAAAATAATAATAATAATAATAGTAGCATATATACTCCTATATACATGATCTATAAAATTATGGTTAATGTGATGATCTTAATATAGAGACTAAATTAAAAAGAAAAATATAAATGTATTAAACGATGTTATATGAGGTTCAAAGATTAAGAACCAAATCTACATTTAAGGGGAAAAAAAATCCGTAGTACCACAGTCTATCATCATTATGTATCATCCCCATTAATTAAAAAACAGAAAAAAGGACTATTTATCGTTATCATATTGGACATACATTACAGATAGAATCTTTACAAAAACTCTACCTGCCCAAAAAGTTCAACAGTTTAGAAATAATTGAAAAAAAAAATTGGGTGATATTCTCAACTAGAGTTAGGAATCTTTATTCAGTTTGCAAGTAGAAATTTTGGAAAATCTTTTTCATGAAAAATATAAAAAATATTGAACTATTTTAGGAATTTTTTGATACTATATTTCAAAAAATATATAGAAATCTGTCAAAAAATTCAATTACTTTTTTTCCTATAAATGTTTCTCAAATATTTTTAAACTAATGTTTTTAAAGCATCTGTTAATTTTGCGGTATAATAAAATGTTTCGTACTTTTTTTTTCTTTATTATTATTATTATTATTATTACCCCCCTCGTTGTTTTGTCAAAAACAAATTTAAAGATGATAATAATGATAAGGAAAGCATTTGCGCATTGGGCGTATTAGGGTAGTGTCATAAAATTACAAAGGCTTTTTAGGCGTAAACACTTTTAGTCCCTACATTTTGTTTTTACTATTTTTAGTCCCTAAATCAATTAATGTTTGACATTTAAGTCTTTTCCATCACCCAATTAACAGCAAAAACTGACGTGGCTGACAGTGGAATAAAAAAACTGTTGGGAAATTTAGACCCCGGTTGATAAAATTAACAAGTTTTAAATCCAAGTTGTTAATTAGATTTATTATGAATAAAACTTGTTAAAACAAGCAAACATCAATATCATGTCAAAATCATGTAGCAGAAAAAAATAAATAAGACAAGATATGATGACCCATGAAAACCAATGAAACAAACTAGTTTCACAGTAAAAAACCTGGGGGGAAACTTTCTCGAAAAGCAATCCACTATAGTAAAGAGAAGTTTCAGATCTAATAAAAAATCTTTATCCCTAGACTCTACAATCCCCGTAGATGAACTTACAACAGAAACCTTCTACCACTTCAGAACCTTTGAACTCTTCAATATATAAATGCCATCCTTTTTATGCATGGATCCCAGTATGTGACTAACTCACTAACTTGAGGAAGATGTTGGCTGCAAGGTTCTTCACTTTATCAACAATGAAGATCAAGAAGTACTTGGTTACAAAACCCTAAAGTGCAAAAGACGCAGTAATTCTTTTAGAGAGAATAAGGCATCGATCAACTTCTTTTAAAGAGAATAAGGTATCGGTTAGCTTCTTTTAGAGAGAATAAGGCATCGGTCACCTTTTGCATATGTTCTCCTTGTATTCTCTTATGTGACGGCCTTTAAAATAAGCCTTATATATGTCTAGGGTTGTGAAAAAAGAAACCCTACACAAATACATAAGCATGAACTGAAAATCAGATTTGAAAATCTGAATTTCGTAAAGCTCAATCGATTGAGAGGTGTCAGAAGCTATCGAGGGGATAAGAGTTTTCTCAATCAATCCACCAACTGTCGTGAGGTGTTGAGATGGCGATAAGAAATAGCTAAAGTGCTCGATAGATAGCCTAGCTGTCGAGAGGTGTCGAGCAGAGCTATCAAGCTTTAAAAAATTAGCACTTCTTCACTTATTTCTTGGACAGATTTGCATGGTTTCAATACTAGACTTGAATTGTTCCTTGAAGTATTAAATACATCCTAGATCTACCAAAATACAAGTCAAGTACGTTTTGTTAAAGGATTAGCCAACTACATAAAATATTGACATATGTTCCTAACATGATCCACATATGTCCTAACAATTTTCCCCTTTGGCAATCCGTGACAAAACCATAATAAACAAATGAAGATATGAGAGAAGTCATAAATCACTCAACTCATATTCACTTGTTGAATACAATAAAATCTATCCTAACACAAACTCTTGAAAAACTTTGCAATAAGAGAGTTTAAGGCAAGTAGACTTTGACAACTTGTATTTCTAAAACACTTTAAACAAAACTCATCAAGGCATCTTAGTGTGAAACAGAAATAATGGATTGCATACACGTAATAAGAAACATGTGTATAAAGAAAGAAAAGAAACAACACATGTAGAGATAGGTGAAGAAGACATACATCATCATATATATATATATATATATATATCAAAGATAAGCACAATGTATGTAAACATGGTCACAAGACCGGTGTACAAGAAGAAGGAAGTAAGCACTCCCCCTAACAAGATGAAACATATCTCTCCCTTACAAAGACATGTATTTCTCCCCCTAACATGTAGAATCTCAACCAAAAAAAAAAAACCCACACATTCTCCACAATTTCTCCCCCTTTTTGTCATGATTGACAAATGGTACAAGAAAATAGAAAGCTTCACCTGAGAAACATAAAGATGATCAAGAATGATCTAAGGGGTATACAAAATTCATATAAATGCATGAATGTAATGAAACAAGATGCTATGGATGACAAGAGAATAGAAAGATGCAAAACATGTGAAAAACAAATCTTTTAACAAGAAAAATGTTAAGCACATAGATCCCAAAACACACACACACACACACACTAAACAAGTTTAGCCAATTTTATATTTTAAAAACAACTTAAGATAGTTTAGTGAGCATACATGAACACATGTAAACCTTGTGATGGCCAAATCACATTGTACCTGCACATGTATCAAGAGTAGCAAAGAATATTGCGTGTTATGTGTAAAAAACATCGCAAGATTGCATAAGTGTCAACTAGTTATGACGATTTAGGATATGAGAAAATCACTTTAACTCAGACACAATTATAACTATTTGATGGGGAATATCACCTTTGAGGTACATCCTATAACTCCCACATCTCCTAGAATACAGGCTTGCAATCATATATAAAGCATTTTTATTCTTTTTGCTTTTTTATTTTTCTTTGCATTTTTTTCTTTTTTAAGCAAATCATGCATGGGCATATAAGAGAAAGAAAAGAAATAGCCAATGATGTTAAGTATTTGACATTGCACTTTTGCTATGCCAAAGCATACGAATGTCATTGACGTTGCACTTTTACTATGCCGAAGTATACAGATGTCATTTCATGATTGGCAGGCATCGGTAGTGAGATGGTTATTTACGTCTTTCTCTTAGGATTTTCTAGTCCTTCCCATAAAAAAGAGTGATATGAGTGTTAAGTACAAGAGATTACTTAATCTTACTCATCACAAACACGAGCCACAAAGCTCACTTGCTTAGTTGTGCATAGAGATACTCATCTAAACTACAAAAGATACGAAGTTTAGAAAATTTTGTTTCAATGGCCATCCAAGGTACACAAACACACATTGTTTTTGTATTTTTCTGTTTTTTCTCTTTTTATTTTGAAAAACAAACAAAATAAAGACTAAACAACCAAACAAAAATAGACAAACAACATGAAAGCATGAAAGAAAGATGCATATGCGTGAAGGCACGATAGAAGGGTGCAGATGCATGAAAGCATGATTCCAAAAGCAGATAAGAAATCAAACAAAAAGAGTCCTACTTTAGATAGAAAGAATTAAAGTAGAGGAAAAACAAAAAAGACAATTAAGTCTTAGGCTCCTTTCTCACCCACACATCACGAGTCTTTGGCCGTGAAGATGAAAAGGCACATGTCCTAATATGTCTACTAAAGGGCATAGAAGAATTAGAATTCTCCTGAAATTGAGTTAAAAAGTTCAAAACTTTTAATAACTCTTCAAATAAAGGTGTAGGTCCTTGAGAGGAAACCTGTGACCGTTTGGACATTTGCTTTTGAGGATACAACTTAAAGCAATTAGGATAAATGTGTCCAAAAACACCACAATGGTGACAAACATTAGGTCTGGGATTCAGAATTAGCCAAATCAGTTTTGGATTTCATACCTTTATCACATTTCTCAGATTGTAGCTCAAAGACAGTCCTTGATCCAGAAGCCGTGGAATAGGAGGGGTCAGAGGAAACAGCATATCCTAAGCCAGTCTTATCAGAACTAGGATTTTGAGCACTCAAAACCTCATCAAGTTTTGCACTAGACATCCTCTCTATTTGAGATCTAACTTGACTAAGCTCAACCTCAAGATTCTTGACCTTCTCTTTTAATGAGGTGTTCTCCACAACAAGTCTCAACTAACTTTGTAGTCTCATCTAGTTTGACTAACAGGTTAGCTTTGTAAGTTTTTACCTCATTAAGCTCTTTTCTACAAAGATGAGAAGTCTTTTCAGATTTTATGAATTCAGTGCATAGCTTATCATAAGCTTCCTGAAGGTCATCTTCTTGGGTACTTCATCATCAGAAGAATGCTCACTGTCACTAGCACTCTCCACAATCACCTTATTGGTTGAGGCAGCAAATGCCATAACGTGATTACATTCATCCACATATTCATCAGAAGAGTCATTCTCAGTATCACTCCAAGTAGCAACCAACCCTTTATCTTTTGACTCCTTAATCTTTTCTTTCATAAGGTAGTTTGGTTACTCTATCCTCATATGATCAAAACCTTTGCACTCATGGCATTGGATAAGAGGTTTCTCATTCTTACCCTTCCTTGAGGATTTAGATTTCCTAGGAGGTTTACCCTTATCCTTTTTCCTAAATTGTAGAAGATTGATAATCTCATCAGTTATGAAGGTTAGATCCTCATCCTCATCATCATCTTCATCTTCACTTTCATCTTCATCTTCAGAGTGCTCAATCTCTTCCTCTATACCCTTAAGAGCCAAGTTTGTACTCTTTCCACCTTTTCCCATTAAACCTAATCCCATCTCATAGGTTTGAAGGTTCCCTACAAGCTTTGTCAAAGGAATTTGATCAATGTCCTTTGCTTTTTCAATGGCAGTGATCTTGAAATGGAATCTTTCAGGAAAGGACCTAAGGATTTTCCTAACAATTTTGGGTTCCACAATAGATTCTCCAAGATTGAAGGCAAAATTCACAATATCCATGAGTTTAGCATAGAATTCATCAAAAGTCTCATCCTCCACCATCCTTATTTCTTCAAAACTACTAGTGAGTTTTTGAACCTTCACAGTCTTTACTGCCTTGATACCTTTATAGGTGGTCTCAAGAATGATCCATGCTTCCTTGGCAACTTCCGTGGATGATATTCTCTTAAATTTCTCATTGGTCATTCCACAAAACAATGCATTCAAGGCCCTACTGTTGAAATTTGCCGCATTGATTGTTGCTTCATCCCAATCCACTGGCGCTTCCTTTGGCTTAATCCAACCAACTTCAACATCTTGCCATACTTGTTCACCTAGAGCCTGCAAAAAAACTTTTATACGAACTTTCCAGTATGCATAATTAGTTCCATCAAATAAAGGAGGAATCAAAAGAGATTGTCCACAATCCATGACAACAGAGGTCAAGGATCACACTCAGGAAATCAATCCAATCAGAGTGTACCCACTTTGATACCACTTGTTGGAAATTTAGACCCCAATTGACAGAATTAACAAGTTTTAAATCCAAGTTGTTAATTAGATTTATTATGAATAAAACTTGTTAAAACAAACAAACATCAATATCATGTCAAAATCATGCAGAGGAAAAAAATAAATAAGAAAAGATATGATGACCCAGGAAAACCAATGAAACAAACTAGTTTCACAGGAAAAAAAAAAAAAAAAAAAAACCCTTAGGGTAAACCTTCCCGAAAAGCAATCCACTATAGTAAAGAGAAATTTTAGATCTAGTACAAAACCTTTGTCCATAGACTCTACAATCCTCGTAGATGAACTTACAACAAAAACCTTCTACCGCTTCAGAACTTTTGAACTCTTCAATATATGAATGCCACCCTTTTTATGCATGGATCCCAATATGTGACTAAACAATGATGCACGACTCCTAGTATGTGACTAACTCACCAACTTGAGGAAGATGTTGGCTACAAATTTCTTCACTTCATCAAGAAAACCCTAAGGCGCAAAAGACGTAGTAGCTTATTTTAGAGAGAATAAGGCATCGGTCACTTTTTGCATATGTTCTCCTTGTATTCTCTTATGTGATGGCCTCTAAAATAAGCCTTATATATGTTTAGGGGTTGCGAGAAAAGAAACCCTACACAAATACATAAGCATGGGCCAAAAATCAAATCTAGAAATCTAATTTTTGTAAAGCTCGATCGATCGAGAGGTGTCGAGAAGCTATCGAGGGGATAGGAACTTTCTGGATTGATCCACCAGCTGTCGAGGCGTGTTGAGATTGCGATAAGAAACAGCTGAAGAGCTCAATAGATAGCCTAACTGTCGAGCAGCTATCGAGCTTTAAAAAATCAGCACTTCTTCACTTATTTCTTTGACAGATTTGCATGGCTTCAATACTAGACTTGAAAGTTTGTTCCTTAAAGTATTAAATACATCCTAGATCTACCCAAATATAAGTAAAATGCGTTTTGTCAAAGGATTAGCCAACTACATAAAATATTAACATATTTTCCTAGCATGATCCATATTTGTCCTAACAAAAACAATATAATCACACAGAATATAATGCCACGTCAGCATATAAATTTAAAAAATTAATTTATTAATTTTAACTAAATAAAAAAAATAATTAAATCCAAAAATCACTAAAATTAAGATCTAAAAAGTATCTTGACTCAATGATCACTTCTAGGAAGAGATAACAAAATGGGTTCAAATTATTTTCTCTTCCTTCTCACTTTATTAAATTAGTTTCTCTCTCTCTCTCTCTCTCTCTCATTCGTGTTTCTCACTCTCATGGTAACTAATGGAGCAATGGCTTGTGATGGCTGTGGTGGGTGGTGGTTAGGGTGGATGGGTTGAGGTTGGTTTGGGGTGGGTGGGTTGAGACCGACTGAGGTGGCTAGGGTTGAGTTCGGGGTGGCTGGGTTTGAGGTTGGGTTGGGGTGGGTGGGTTATGAGCTGGCTGGGGTGGCTTGAGTCAGGGTGGCTGGGGTTGAGGTTGGATTGGGGTGGGTGGGTTATGAGCCAGCTAGGGTGGGTAGAGATCGAGATAGCTGGGGTTGAGACCAAGTTGGGATTGGTTGTAGCGGTTGGGATGGTGGGTAGTGGTTGTTTGTTCAGTGAAGGTGGTGGCTGGATTTTTCTGTGTTTGGGTAGGAAGAAAATTTCTGGGTTTGGGTTCTGGTGGAAAGAAAATTTATGAGTTTATGTTTAAGTTTGTTAGTTGGGTTTATGTTTATGTTTGTTGGCTGGGTTTGATCAGTGGAGGTGGTGGCTGGATTTTTCTGTATTTTGGTAGAGAGAAAATTTCTAGGTTTGGGTTCGGCTAGAAAGAAAATTCTATGTTTAGGTTTGTGTTCTTAAGTTCTTTGATCAGGGTTCGAGTTCTTGTTTTCTTCATGTTCTTCCCAAAAACTAATGAGTTTTTTTTTTTAAATTTTTTTTTAATATTATTTTAATTTAATTAATTAATGTGTGATTATATATATATTTTTTAATCCACCATCAGCCACGTCAGCTTTTGCTATTAGTTGGGTGATGGAAACGACCTAAATGTCAGGCGTTAATTGGTTTAGGGATCAAAAGTAGTAAAAACAAAATGTAAGGACCAAAATGGAAAAGTGCAAAATGTAGGGACTAAAAGTACATATAAGTCTTCTTCTTTTTTGTTGCTAAACCACAAAGTTACAAAGTTGTTGACAATCTTTAAACCTATTGCTACATCTCACATTCAATTTTTTTGTCCGCATTAAGGTCAAGTCAAGTCCAATGTTTTAAAAATTGAAATTTACACGAGTAGTTCTAGGACCATAAATTATTTCACAACTTTTTTGTCATAACTTTAATGTGGCAGATTGTGAGTGATCAACTATCACTTACACATGGACCTACTACTTTTTCTTTACCAATCACACTCTGCCACGTCACAGTTGTGGCAAAAGTTGTGAAAAATTATGTGGTCCTAAACTTTTTCAATTTACACCCAATGGCCATTATTTTCCATAACAACATTATAGTGAAGGAAGTGGGGAAGTTCTTGGAAAAATAACGTCTTTAAATGAAGTCGGCGGAAACACATTCTTACTCCTGAAAGAGGACTTTGAATGAATCACACAAATAGTAAGGCCTAGGTTATCTAGGGGCGCACCTTCAAGAATTTTTTTTTTTAGAGTAATCATTGTGAAATTTAAATTATAAAAATTTAATAAAAACAGTACTTGAATATATGGATATCATTTTAAAAAATACAATAAATGTTTAAAGTTTTATAATTTCCTTCTACTAACAAAGTTACATTGCTAAAAATATGTTGGTTTTAGACCTCTGTTAAAGCAATTATTAACTAGTTTTAAGGCCAAGTTATTAATTAGATTTATTATAAACAACCTTAGGTTAATTTAACAATCATCAAAATCATGCATATAAAAAATATAAAGGAACACAAAATAAGATGACTTCGGAAAATTAGAGAAACAAACTAGTTCCACAATAAAAACTTTGAGAAACTTGACCTTATCAATCCCAAGATGAATAGATCCACTATCAAATAGAAGTTTACATATTAAATAACCTTATTTCTTCTTAAACTTAAATAAATTTACCAAATACAACTCCGAAATCCACAAACTTCTTTGATATGGATGTGCTCCTAACATGAACCTCCAGTCCATGACTCCAATATCACACTTGAAGATTTAGATTTCTAGCAACTATGTTTTATGGATGAGGTGGCAACTTCTACAACACTAAACTTTGAGTTTCTTCAAGGAATATCACCGTTAGAAGGCATGAAAGAGTTTTGGGTACAGAAACCCAAAATACAAAATAGGAGGCCCTTCTCTCTCTATTAAAGTTCACTCCTTAGAGTCTCTTTTTATAGTGTGGCAAAAGTAGCAGTAAATCCTTGCAATTTGGATGATGGGTTGAGTTTTGAAATCTGCAATCAAGTTTGATCTACAATATTCGATTGGTCGAATGAAGTGCTCCTATGAACACATTTATACAATCTAATACAATAAAATCCACACAATTTAGAGTATCACATACTTAAAAGCTACCCATATTAAATACTAAAAAAATGCCATTCAATATACAAATTTTAGCACACAAAGAAACTTGGGTTTAAATTATCAAGAAAAAGAAAAGAAAAAAGAGATGAACTTGGGCCCAAATCCCTCCATTCCATATATATATATATATATATATATATATTATTTTCTCTTTTTGGGGATTGATTTCCTAGCTAAGCTTGTCATTTTGAAATCTAGTCCACAATACTTCTTCACCTGGTTGCAACTTGCAAGTGGGGCATAATTGCTCCAGTAAAAGGATAATTTTCATTTTACTAAAATGGTAGTTGTCAATGGTTAGTTAAGTGATTCCTAAGATCTCATGATATCCATAAGATTCTAGGTTCAAAACCTCTTGAACCATCTTTGAGCCACCACCAAGGGAATTATATTTGTAATAGTGTGTAGTCTATTGGATTAAGGGAAGGAGGGCTACATACACTTGAGGTAATAGTCAAATACTTAAGATATTTGGATATATATATATATATATATATATATATATATATATCATATTTTGTCATATTGTTCCATTAAATGTCCTAAAAATGACATCATTTTTTAAATTTGAAAACATCAAAACTATATCCTTTTGGGACACTTAACAGTAAAACCTCTCACGAAAGTAGATGGAATGACCACATTGAAAATGAACCAAAGTTGTAGGAATATTGTAAAGTTGTGATTTCCAACTACATTGTGTTGGCTTTAATTGTTAGGATATGTGCCATTTAAATCTTATTGTATGATGCTATGTATGACATTATGTATAATATTATGTTGTGATTAATAAAGTTGTTTTATTATTATCTAAAATAATGGTAACATGAATATTTGGACATTATCATATAGTCTATGAGATGCACAGTATGTGATTTATGTGATTTAGTCATAAAAGATATAAATCACAAGTTTTTTGTAAACTCAGAATTTTAGTTCGTGATCAGTGATGAAATTTGGCATTTCATCTACGAAGACTATAATATATCAACTAAGATGATTTGTCTTGATCATGGAAGTAGAGACTTCTAGTTGATATGTTGATATGTTTTAAGTGTTAAGACATATTGAAGGAACATATATTCTCAAGATGGAATTCATAATCTCTTAACGGAAATATAAAATATTTCATTGAGATAAGTTTAATGGGTTTGGTTATTCAGAGTGTTAAGCCTAACCATTTTAGTAAGAAGTTACTGAAGTATATATTTATAAAATTGGATTTCATAAGTATATGATGAATAACTTAAAAGATTAAACCGGGTGCTTAAAAATTAAGATGTAGTAATCTTCAAAGTGGCAGTCAACATTCATGACTTTGTATTACTATGAATATTTTAATGAAGGGGTTGAATGTATAATAAAGTCTTGGAAAATAATTTATTAATTAGGCCTAAAGTGCAATTATATTTATACAGTGGTATTAAATATAACTAATGGTAATTTTGGGCTTGTCAAGAGTTGATAGAAAGGCCCAAAATCCATTGGAGCTAGTGTCTTATTTGTCCCTTTTGGTCCCACTCTAAGCCACATACTAAAACCTAATTGGAATGGCTCAGAAAGTTAGCCCAATTAGATAATCAGTTATATATAAGGAGAGAAACATACAAAATTTTGCTTGGTACGAAAAACGTGTGTATGTGAGTGTAAGCCACTCTCTTATTCTCCCTTGAATACATACGTATAAACTAATTAAGAGATCACACTTCTTGGGCATAAGTGGAATTAGAGTGAAGATTATGATAGGCCAAGAATGTATTGACCCCTTTGGTAAATTAATCAATTAATTAGACAAGTGAATTAATTAGATTCAATTACATTCAATAAGCATGGTAGCACAAACAAATCACCAACTAAATTAAATGCAGCAGAAAATAAATTTGACACAGGTGATTTATTTATGAATGGGGGAAACCACTAAGGCAAAACCCCACCGGATAAATTTAAGGTCACCACTCCCGAGAATTCACTATTATCAAAACAAGCGGTTACAAGTAAAAGGAATCCCAGTACCTAATACCAACCTACAGTTAAATCCTTACCCCAATACGTAATTGGACTTGTAATGTAGCAGCAATCTCTCATTTCAATGCACAAATCCTAGTATGTGACTAACCAATGATGCACAGATCCTAGTATGTGACTAACACACCAACAATGAAGATCAAAAAACTCCTTGGTCACAAAACCCTTAGCGTAAAGACGCAGTAGCTTCTAGAGAGAAAATGATGAACTAGGGCAAATTCTGTCTCTGATCACAATTTGTATGCACAATGACTTTGCATCAAGTTGCATCACCTTGCATCACTTGAGATGGCCCTTAAAATAATTCTTATATATATCTAGAATTGTGAGAAAAGAAACCCTACACATATACACATGGATATGCGTGAAATCAGATCTAGAAATTCTAATTTCGTACTCCTCGATAGATACAGCTTCTATCGAGCTTCATCATTAAACTTCGATAGATATGATTCTATTAAGCTATCTGTCGAGCTTTAATGAACAACACTTCTTCACTTTTTTCTTGGACAAATTTGCATGACTTCAATACTAAACTTGAACTTTTGTTCCTTGAAGTACTAAACCCATCCTAGATCTACCCAATTACAAGTAAAGTGCGTTTTGTCAAAGGATTAGCCAATTTACATAACATATGTCTCTAACAATTCTCACACATGTCCTAACAATCTTCCCCTTTGGAAATCCGTGACAAAACCATAACAAACAAATGAATCATGAGAGAAGTCTTATATCACTAAACTCATAACCACTTGTTAGAATACAAACAAATCTAACCCTAACACAAACTCTTGAAAAACTTTGCAAGAAGAGAGTTCATGTCATGGTAGACTTTAACAACCTATCTTTCCAAAACACTTTAAACAAAATTCATCAAGGCATCTTTAACGTGAAATAGAAATAAAGATTGCATACATAAAGAAACATGTGTATAAAAAAAGAAAAGAAACAACACATGGAGAGATAGGTGAAAAACAACATGCATTATCATATATATATGAAAATAAATACAATGTATGTCATAAATAAATGGTCACAAGACTGGTGTACTAAAGGATAATGTAACAAAAGAGAAAGAAAAGATAAGTACATAAATTCCTCATTACATCCCTCAAAAATCTAAACACTCCCCCTAACAAAAATGTCATATGCTAACTCTCCCCCTAAATACAAGACTACTCTCATCATCCAAAACTACTCCCCTTTTTTATCACGAATGACAAAGGGTAAGTCACTAAGAGGTCATCATCTCATCATCACTAGAAGAGCTAACATCCTTATCCTCATTATTATCTTCATCACCATCATTGTCATTCTCATCCGGAGTGACTACGATACATGTACCTCTGAGTGTCGTGGCAAACTAAGGTACTGAGGTATCGATACCGTGTATATTAAAGTAAAACTCCTATATGAATGTGATGGGACACCTCAAGGGTATCTCACAAAGAGATTCCCATCCCCGAGTGTGAATGTCATCGGGTAGAGGAGTGTCGGAAAAGTCCGACAAAATAACATGGCACTTTGGATGAACGCCACGTTTCTGAAAGTTCTCAAAGAAGTCCTGATAGGCCTTCTCATCACAAAACCAAATGTCAAGAGGGGGTGTATCAGAAGAAGAAGACCTAGAACCAAGAGGGTTCCGAGCCAGAGTAGCTTTGTGATTAGATGCCATGCGCAGTCTATCTGAGAGAGAGAGAGAGAGTAGAAATATAGAACACATCACAACAAGAATGAATAGGAAGAAAAGAAAGGGTACGTATGCATGAAATATGCATGAACATATGATATGCTAAAAATAAATTGCATCATGGGTTGAAACCCAATCCAAACTGTAAAGTTGTGATTTATAACTATGTTTTATGTTGGCTTTATTCCATGACAAAATGTGTTGTATTTGCTTTAATTTATTTCCTTGTATTTTGTGGGATTTTTTTGTGTTGGGTTTAGTATTTAGTTGGTGAAGTATCAAGCATAAAATGAAGAATCAGTGGATTTCGCGAGTGTCTCACTAGAAGCTAACCCGCGAAAGAGCCACGTGAGAAGCACATGATTGGAAGCTGAAGAGTCATGCCAGGCTATCGTTTTCGCGAGTGTCTTGCGGGTAAGGCCTTCCCACGAGGTAGTCGTGAAACATTTTGCTTGGACGATTTTAATGTGTGACTTTCTTACCCTTCACCATACTATATATACCCTCATTACCCACAAATGTTGAGAAGGGCAATTCAGAGAGAAAAACCCTAGATAGGTTTTTCACAGCACACACACCCATCTTTTAGAGAGAAAGCTACTCATCCTTAGTGAGAAATCATTGTAGCCTCTTCTCCTTCCCTCTCCCATTGTCATACCTTGAAAGAAGATTTGTACCCAAACACAACCCACACCTATTCAGAGTGTAGAGAGTGTTTTGGAGCTTGGGAAGCTTTGGGGATTTGCCAAAAGAAGCCAGTGAGGCTTAATGGATGCAATCGGGTGTATTGCGAGATCCGTAGAGCTAGACAAGACACGGTTCCAAGAACCCTTGTTGGAGTAGGAGCTTAGAGGGCTTAGGTACATCCGATATATTAGGCTTGGAGGGTCTTTTGCTAACCCATTTATCCCAACTGATTGTCTAGTGGATCGATTACTGCTTGACGGGCGGCGGAGAGGTTTTTCGTCGAGTTCTTCGGTTTTCTCTTCGATAACACATTGGCGTGTTATCTTGTGTTTGCATCTTTCTTCCCTACACTTTTACATTCCATTTTACTGCTGTGTTGCTTTGATTAAGGATTAGAGTAGCTTGTTTGTTTATCCGCTCGCTTTTACACTATTCTGCACTTTGTATTAAGTTTGTATAAAATCTATCGAGTCATAACTTTAATTTGGGGGTCTAAATAGCTCTTGTGTTTTCAACACATTTTCGAGCTTTCACAAACCTACCAGCTCACAATTTTCAATAATCAAGCGCACATCTAAATGCATGAAACATTGTTATAATGCTAATGGAATGCAATGCATGATCATATATCATCAAATAAACAACACCCAAGCCAAAAATTTCACAAAAATCTCAAAAACCCCAAAAAATTTCAAAAACCCAAAAACCTAGGTCTAAAATGCATGTATGCATGAGAAATGAGAGATTTAGGACACTTACCAAGTGATTTGATCTTGGTAGACACTGAAAATGCAGTGGGTAGAGAGATTTGAGTGAGGGAGAAGTGTTTGGGGCAAGAGAAAAGTTTTTTCTGTCGAGAGAGAGAAGTGAAAATGAAATCTGATTTCGTGCTCCATATATAAATAGAAATTGCATCTCGATGGATCGAAGTATCTGTCAAGATCTGTCAAGCACTAATTCTCGACAGATTTGAATCTGTTGAGGTGTTGTCAAGGATCTGCAAATGGCAAAAACACTTCGATGGATTGAGATTCTGTCGAGAATCTATAGGCCAAACAGAAAGTTTCTCGATGGATCAAGAAGTTGTCAAGAAGCTGTCGAGACAAACTACAGAAAGCTCGATGGATCGAAATAGTGCTAACTTTTGTCAAGAAAAGAAGAAAGAGGAGCTCGATAGATGAGAATCTGTCGAGAAGCTATTGAGCTTGAAGAAAAGGTGTTTTCAAAGAAAGGAAAAACACATAAAGATGAATGCAACTAGCAAGCTACTCAAACATAGATCCAATCAACATATTAAGCTCTCAAAAACATCTCTCAACAAAAAAAATGCAAAGCATTCATGATAAAAAAAAAAAAAAAAAAAACACACACACACACACACACACACACTATACAAGTCTAACCAATTTTATATTTCAAAAACAAGTTAAAACAGTTTAGTGAGTATACATTAACACGTGTACCTACAGATGTATCAAAAGTAGCAAAGAATTTGCTTGTTGTGTGTGAAAACATAGCAAGAGTACATAAGCGCCTCATATTATGATGATTTGAGATATGAGAAAATCAATTTCACTCACACACAATCATAACTACTTGATGGGGACTATCACATTTGAGGTACATCCTATAACTCCCACATCTTGTAGAAACATGCGTGCAACCATAGTTAAGAGCATTTTGATTCTTTTTGCTTTTGTTTTTCTTTGCATATTTTTCTTTTTGAGCATATCGTGCATGGGTATATAAGAGAGAGAGAAGAAATACCCAATTATGTAAGCTTAAACACCATAATTTTGCTATGCCTAAGCATACAGCTGTTATTCATGATTGACGGGCTTTAGTGGTGAGATGGTTATTTATGCCTTTCTCTTAGGATTTCTTTTATCCTTCCTGTCAAAAAGAGTGTTATGAATGTTAAGTATAAGAGATTACTTAGTCGTACTCATCACACACACGAGCCACAAAGCTCACTTGCTTAGTTATGCATCGAAATGCTCATCTAAGCTACAAAAGATACAAAGTTTAGAAAACTTTGTTTCAATGGCCATCCAAGGTACATAAGTACCAATGTACACAAAACATATACTATTTTTGCATTTTTTTGGTTTTTAAATTTTTTTTTTATGCCAACCAAAATAAAAGCAAAACTGAAAATAAACAAACAAAAACATGTTAAATAAGGCAAAACATAAAACTAAACTGACTCAAAAACAAGAAAGCAAAACACACAAGTAATGCATAACCATGAGAGAGAGAGAGAGAGAGAGAGAGAGAGAGAGGGAGTGACTAAATCACTTTGAGCCTTTTTCCTTTTACACCTTGGAAGAACCTTTCCTTTGAGCGAACCTTTAATCTGGTGGTTAGGAGGAAGAATTGAAATCATTCAAGTTCGAAAGGAACATGAGGGCCTTGAAAAGATCTCCAAGAGGAGTAAAAGAGGATGAAAACGGATTCTAGTTTCCGGATGAGAGCATACTATTGCTTTGTTGAGTGGCTAACCACTTGTAGCAATTTAGACGAGTATGCCTTAAAACTCCATAGTGATGACAAAGATGCAGCTTCTTCGGTTGAGACATTTTGTTGTTAACCTTCTTAGTCTTAGGGTTTCTAGTCTCTTTATTTTCAACCTTAGAGGGTGCTCCTAGAATAGATTTGTTGCTGTCTACGTTCTCACTATCTATTTTAGTTTTACATTCATTATTTTCAAAATTAAAATTATTAGCAAGTGAGACAAACACAGTAATACTAGATGAGGCAATATTAGGAGAGGAGAAATTGTACCCTAAACCGGTTTTATCAGAAGTAGCTTTCTGAAAGCTTAGCATTTCATCGAGTTTTGCTCTGGAAGTCCTCTCCAATTGAGCTCTAACCTGGAATAGTTCTGCTTCAAGTTTTTTTGTCTTTTCAACAAGGAAGTTGTTCTCGAACCGCAAAGCTCCAATGGTTTAATTTGCTTTATCAACCTTTGTAGAGGGCTCCTCTCGATCTAGCTCTACATCACTCAGCTTCTTGGTGGCCAGCCTATAAAGTTTCTCATGCTTATCGAAAACCTTGTACAACTTAGCATAGGCTATAGGGATGTCATCTTATTCATCCATTTTCTCAAACTTAGAATCCACCAAGTCCTCTTCTACGATCCCCTCAGTAGGATTCACTATGGCAGTGAAGGCATTCAAGATTCCCTCGTCATCATTGTCATCTGACTCATCCTCAAGCTCGATGTCACTCAAGGTAGCAGCAAGAGCCTTGCTTTTCCCAATTGTCTTGAGATATGTTGGACATTCTTGTTTCATGTGTCCAAAACCTTGACATCCAAAGAACTTTGATCTAGAGGGAATGGTGTACTGACAACCATCCTTAGCATCCTTCTTTCCTCTGTCTTGGCTCTTAAATTGAGAAGAACTGGATTGCTTTTGGTCTTTATAAAATCCTTTTGCATTGGCATTCTTCATAAACTTCTTGAATTGCCTAGTGATGTAGGATTTCATCTTGGAATTTTCATCATCAGAAGACTCATCAGTCTCATTGCTTTTGGCCTTTAGTGCCATGCTCTTAATTTTGCTTGCTTTCCCGATTCTAGTCAAACCTAATTCATAGGTTTGCAAGTTACCGACTAGCTCCATCAAAGGAATTTTATCTGTCCTTGGATTCCTCAATGGCAGTGATCTTAGCATGGAATCTCTTAAGCATAGATCTAAGTACTTTTCTTACAACCTTGGGTTTGGGAATAGTTTTCCCAAGATTAAAGCCAGAGTTGACTATGTCTATTAGCTTGGAATAGAACTCGTCAAACGACTCATCCTCCTCCATCTTAATCTCTTCAAAGCTCGTAGTAAGCCTTTGAAGTTTTGAATCCTTGACAGCTTTAGTCCCTTCATAGGTTATCTGGAGGATAGTCCATGCTTCCTTAGTAGTTTCAGTAGAGGATATCTTCTTGAACTCTTCATTGGTGACCGCACTGAATAGAGCATTCAATGCTCTACTGTTGAAGTTTGCCGCTTTGATCTAAGCATCATCCCAATCAGCTGGGGCTTCCTTTGGCTTAATCCAGCCAATCTCCATAGCTTGCCACACCTTCTCATCTAAGGACTGCAAGAAAGCTCTCATGTGTACTTTCTATTATGCATAGTTAGTGCCATTAAATAAAGGAGGTATAATAAGAGACTATCATCTATCCATGACAAACAGAGGTCAATGGATCACATAGCAAAGATTAACTCTAATTAGAGTGTACCCGCTCTGATACCACTTGATAGGCCAAGAATTTATTGACACATTTGGTAAATTAATCAATTAATTAGTCAAGTGAATTAATTAGATTCAATTACATGCAATAAGCATGGTAGTACAAACAAATCACCAACTAAGTTAAATGTAGTGGAAAATAAATTTGACACAAGTGATTATTTACAAATGGGGAAAACCACTGAGGCAAAATCCCACTAGGTGAATTGAGGGTCACCACTCCCGAGAATCCATTATTATCAAAACAAGCAGTTACAAGTAAAAGGAATCTCAGTTCCTAATACCGACCTGTAGTTGAACCCTTACCCCAATACCTAATTGGACTTGTAATGTAGCGACAATCTCTCCTTTCAATGCATGAATCCAAGTACGTGACTAACCAATGATGCATGGATTCTAGTATGTGATTAACACACCAACTTGAGGAAGATGCTGGCTGCAAAGTTCTTCAGTTCATCCAATAATGAAGATCAGGAAGCTCCTTGGTCATAAAACCCTTAGCGCAAAGATGCAGTAGCTTCTAGAGAGAATACAATGAAATAGGGCAAATTCTGTCTTCGGTCATAATTTGCATGCACAATGACTTTGCATCAAGTTGCGTCACCTTACATCACTTGAGACAGCCCTTAAAATAATCCTTATATATGTCTAGAGTTGTGAGAAAAGAAACCGTACACATATACACATGGATATGTGTGAAGTCAGATCTAGAAATTCTAATTTCGTACTCCTTGATGGATACAACTTTTGTTGAGCTACTGTTGAGCTTCATCATTAAACTTCGATAAATATGATTCTGTCGAGCTATCTGTCAAGCTTTGACATGAAGATCCTTTTTTGGCCCATATCTGCTATGCATAAACTCTGAAGTAGTTGAGCTACTCTTGGAAGAATTACATGAAGGAATTTATGGAAGCCACACGGGGGCAGATCTTTGTCTCACAGGGCCCTCACACAAGGCTACTGGTGGCCAAATATGTAGAAGAAAGCACAAGAATATGTGAAGAAGTGTGACCAATGCCAAAGATTTGCACCAAACATTCATTAACCAAGAAGAGTTCTTAATCCTTTGTCCAGCCCTTGGCCTTTTGCTCAATGGGGCTTAGATATTGTAGGCTCTTTCCTTAAGGCAGCAAGGAATAAGATGTATTTTTTGGTCAGCACTGATTACTTCACCAAATAGGTTGAAGCTAAACCACTAGCAAATATTAGGGACGTTGATGCCAAAAGATTTGTTTGGAAGAATATTGTCACCCGATTTGGAATTCCTCATACCCTCATTTTAGATAGTGGACTTCAATTTAACAGTAAAGCCTTTAGGAGATACTGCTACGACCTTAGAATAATGAATAGATATTCCACCCCGGCTTATCCACAAGGGAATGGACAGGCCAAGGCTATAAATAAGGTCATAGTGAGTGGACTTAAGAAAAGACTAGATGATGCAAAGGGAAATGGGTGGAAGAGCTAGCACACGTCCTTTGGACATACCAGACTACACCTTGGAAGTCTACTAAGGAAACCCCCTTTTCAATGACTTATAAGGTCGAGGTTATCATTCTTCTAGAGACTGGATTCCCTATGCTGAGAATGAGTTCCTTCACTCTGAGCAGCAATGATGGACTATTAGAGAAGACTTTGGACCTAATTGAAGAACAGAGAGAAAATGCCATGGTCCAATTAGCCTACTATCAACACAAGCTCAAGCAAGAGTACGATGCCAACGTGAAGTTCAGGCCACTGACACCTGGTGACTTGGTGTTAAGAAAGGTTCTAGGAACTGCAAAGGACCTAGTTTGGGGAAAATTAGGACCCAACTAGGAAGGGCCATATTGTATCACATTAGTGGCTAGGATAGGTGCATATTATCTTGAAGATCTAGAGGAAAAGGCTGTACCACACCCCTGGAATGTAAATAACTTGAGAATGTATTATTATTAATGGAAGCTTTCTACTATCAATCTAAGTATTAAACAGAACCTTGGTCATGCCTGGCTTCCCGGACCACATACCTTGGGTAAATTGATATGTTAAGTTATTTTTTAAGTGTTAAACAAAACCATAGCTATGCCTAGCTCCTCGGACCACATGCTTTGGGAAAATTAGCACATTATAACATCTATTTAAGTATCAAATAGAACCTTGGCATGTCTGGCTCCTCGGACCACATACATTAGGAAAATTGATATATTTTAATGATTATTCTAAGTGTTAAACAGAACCTTAGCTATGCTTGGCTCCTCAGACCATATGCTTTGGGAAAATTAACAAATTATAACATCTATTTAAGTATCAAACAGAACCTTGGTCATGCCTGGCTCTTCGGACCACATACCTATGGAAAATTGATATCTTTTAATGATTTTTCTAAGTATTAAACAGAACCTTAGCTATGCCTGGCTCCTCGAACCACATGCTTTGGGAAAATTAACACATTATAACATCTATTTGAGTATCAAACAGAACCTTGGTCATGCCTGGCTCCTCGGACCACATACCTTGGGAAAATTGATATCTTTTAATAATTGTTCTAAGTGTTAAATAGAACCTTAGCTATGCCTGGCTCCTCGAACCACATGCTTTGGGAAAATTTACACATTATAACATCTATTTAAGTATCAAACAGAACATTGGTCATGCCTGGCTCCTCGGACCACATACCTTGGGAAAATTGATATCTTTTAATGATTGTTCTAAGTGTTAAACAAAACCTTAGCTATGCCTGGATCCTCGGACCACATGCTTTAAGAAATGAAAGCTCGAAAATGTGTTGAAAACAGAAGAGCAATTTAGACCCCCCAATTAAACTTACAGCTCGATAGATTTTACACTAACTTAAGACTAAGTGCGGAATAGTGTAAAAGCGAGCGGATGAACAAATAAGCTACTCTAATCAATAAACTAAGCAACACAGCAGTATAATGGAATAAAAAAGAGTAGGGAAAAAGGATGCAAACACAGAAAACACCGAGACATGTTCTCGAAGAGGAAACCGAAGAACTCGGCGAAAAACCTCTCCGCCGCCCTCCAAGCAGAAATCGATCCACTAGACAATCAGTTGGGATACATGGGTTAGCAAGAGACCCTCCAAGCCTAATCTACCCGATGTACCTAAGCCCTCCAAGCTTCTACTCCAACAAGGCTTCTTGGAACCGTGTCTTGTCTAACACTCTGGATCCCGCAACAAGCTCCATGTTGCATCTGCCATTCCAGGTTTCTTCCAATGCTTTCCAGAAGCACCAAAATGTCTCATAGCACTCACAAAGGTGTGGTAAGTGTTTGGGTTATCAACCTCTCAATGGTGTGGAAATGGAGAGGGAAGGGTTGAGGAGATACCACAAGCAAGTGTATAGAGAAAGGTGGGGATGACAATCTCTAATTCACAATGTGTTTGGCTAGGGTTTTTCTCTCTGAAGCATTCCTCAACATTTATGGGTAATGAGGGTATATATAGGATAGGCACAGAAAGTGTGAGTCATTCAATACAGGTTGGCAGAACAAATAGCCTCGCGGGTGTCTCGCGGGAAGGCCTTACTCGCTAGATACTCGCAAGACACATCTGTCTCCACCTGGCCTGACTCTTCGCATTCCAGCATGTGCAGGACACATGCTTCACTTCGCAGGAAGCTAGGTCGCGACATACCTGCAAGAATCCTTCAGCCTCCAGATGCTTGAGTCTTCACAAACTCTCTCTATCACACAACCCTTACAACAAATCCCACAATAAATACAGGGTATAAAAGATTGAAGATAATTACAATCAAATTTGGCACGGAATAAAAGCCAACAAAAACATAGTTGTAAATAACAACTTTACAATCTCCCCCTTTGGCTATTCCGTGACAAAACCCTAAAACAGACTCTAGACTTAAACGTGAGTTTGGAAACAAAGGCAAAACTCACTCACACCTAATTCTAGATTCTGATAAGCTCTTGAAACATATGAACAAGTAACTCCTGAAACACAACAACAAAATAATATCATTGTATGCAGAAAAACTTGAAAAGCATATGGAGCAATAATAGCATGATCAAGCAAAATGGAATTAAAACAATAGACCATGGCATGATCAAACAAGCAATCACTTGCACAAAAGTGATCACTATGCTCATTCACACAAGGAATGACCATCCGGACATGCAAGGTGATAAGCTTAAATGAAGAGTATCATTTGCAAGTCCAACACTCAACCAATGCGAAATACACGAAGTATTTGCATCTAGGAACAATCCTACTAGGGCACAAGAGTGTTCATCACTCAACCAATGCATAGAACGTATATGCATCTAGGAACAATCCTACAAGGGCACAAGAGTGATGTACTGAAGTAAAATGTATGACATTAAACAACAAGTACACAAGCATAAAGGCTGCATAAGCAAGGTATTGCATATGCATGGCACAAACCATAAAAGCCTACAAAATATGCAATGAAACAAACCCTTAAAGCTTACAAAAGCAACATGGGTACATGCAAGATATGCTACAAAGTATAGAAAATATCACAAATGAAAATACTGAAATTATACTGAAATAAAAACCATAGTATCAAAACTCTAAACCGAAAGCAGTAAAGCAGTTATAAAACTAAAAGAAACTGAATTAAACCGACTGTAAAACTAATAACTAATGTTACTATGTTTCTAAGCTATGCTCCCCCTAACGCTGTGCAAGCTCTTCTTCAGCTCCCCCTCAAAATTTTCTCCCTCTTTTTGACCGGAATGGCCAAAGAGGCTAGAACTGATCCGACTCGGAGTCTGATCCCTGTTCGGAGGACAAGTCCTGAATCTGTGAAGATAGTGCGGTGATCTGTCCTTGAAGGTATGCAAACTGGTTTGCGCTGTGCTGTACATGAGAATCTAGCACTGTAGACATCTGATCCATTTTAGCTAGTAAGAGATCAAGTTTGCTCAAGCCTTATGGTGGAGCCGAAGATGATGGCTGTGCAGAAGGCTCTGGAGCAGATGTGAACCTATCAATTTCCTCCTCTATGTCTTCACCTTCATCCTGCTGTACCCGTGGTGGAGGTATGGTATGCACACCAGTCTTGGAGCCTTTGATGTGTACTGTGCTCCTTGTTAATGTATGACCCCCAATGGGATAGTCCCTTTGAACTGGTGTGAGGCCATTGGGAAGTTTGAGCCGTGCCTTAGCAATCAAGCCCATAATCAGAGATGGAAACGGCATTACAGTTCTTGTATTCTGTTTTGTAATGCTCTTCTTCAGGACATGGATGATATGGCCACAAATGTCTATCTCTTTATGGGTAAAGAGATCATACAAAAATCTCATTCTTGGAGCAGATAGAGTGGTGAGGTTGGTGACTGGATACAAATTATGAATCATCACATAACTTAGAGTCTTCATTTCCGGAGAGAATTTAATTGTGTTCATGGATGATTTCTTTGGTTCACCACCAAGTAGTCGAATCATCTCTTCAGTAGAACCCATTCTGTCCTCATACACCACTGCAATTGGCTGTGAGGGGGGACGAATCTCCAAAAAATCTTGAATGATCTCACTTGTAATCACAAATTCTTTGTGCCTTACCAAGCACTCAATGCGATCTCTTTCAACAGTGGCATTAGAGAAAAACTCCCTAATTATCTCTGAATATACAACCCCAACTGGGTTCAACAGCTTGGTCCAAGTCCTTTCCTTGAACACCTCAGTGATGAATGTGTCTTGAAGAGTTTCTAACTGAACCACCCTTTCCATGATGATTGTCTTGTCCTTGTAACAGTCATTATATTTCATATCAGCGTCAGCAGACTTGAAATGATCAGAATCAGTGCCTGCACGCTTTGAAGTTGGTTTCTTTTTAGCTGCATGCTTGGTGGGAGGCATCTGCAAAATTTTACAAAGCAGAAAAGAGAGGAAATGTACAAACACAAATCAGAAGACAAAACTTGATTAGATTCAAGTTAGTTCCAAATTAGAGTTAAACTAACTGAAAACAGAGCATGGTTGACTCTTAACAGCATGCTTAAAGACACAAACCTATAAAGCGTAAACACAATGCATAAAACTAAGAGACTGTGCACGTGTGTGTGTGTCTGTGTGCACGTGCTGATGAGTGTGTGCGGCATGAGATGCATGAGGGGTGCCTAAATGTACCTAGGTGTGTGTCAAGAGTGTGCAACATGAGCAAAGTGTATGAAACACACGATCAATGACCAAATTGAGTGAAGCATGGTCAAACAAGTGACAACCCATAGATTGAAATCACTTGATTTCAATTTGGCACAAAAATGTCATTCGGACATTTTGTCGAACACCTAACATGCACAAATGCAAATATGAAATAAATAATGCATGAACATGGTGAAAATATGCCTAAATACACTTTAAAATACCACAAGGGGCCAACACAGATGCACAAACATCAAATGGGACACAGCCCAATCAAAAGATTTGAGAAATAATTACCCAATTTAGAAAACTAACCCAAATTTTCGAAAATCCCCAATTATCAAAACCCTAACAAACATTCTGCATAATCGAAGGAAAAACTTAAAAAGAATTGTTTATAAAACATACCTTGAAGAAGAAAATGCAGAAAAGATGCTTGGATTGAAGGGGTTTGAATGAAATAGTGATTTGGGTTAAAAAGGTTTGAGAGAGGTTGAGCGAGGGAAGTTTTTGTGATTTGAAAAAACTGTCACATCAGCAATATAAAACTGAAAACACGCGTTTTTCGCGGGTTAGAGAGTAGCAACATAGTCGCGAAACAGTCGCGAGAATGGCCACTAAAGCACAAAAATTTTCACAAGAAGCACTAAGTTGCGAGACAGTCACGGTAGCTTTTGTCTGAATTTGGAAAAATCCAATTTTTAGCCAAATAGCATTTCGCGAGAAGCTTTTGGTCGCGAGACAGTCGTGAAAGTTTCTATGTGACAAGATAAAAAATATTTCCCTCAAGCCCTTTTTCGCGGGAAGCTCTAAGTCGCGAGCTTCTCGCGAAACAACCCCTGAACCAGTTTTTTGAAGAAAAACACAAAAAAAAAAAAAGCATTTTAAACAAAAACAAAAGACAAGAAAGTATAAAATCACTTTCAAAAACAAATAAAACACTCAAAAATCTTTTTGGGTTTGATCAACAAGTTCATGAGTATACACATCACATTTGAACATGTACAATCACACAAATGAAATAGGCATTGATTGAATCAAGGACTTGTGTGTTGTGTGTGAGTATTAAATGTGAAATAGTCCTTAGATCAGAGCGAAACTTCAATGATCAATTCAATCGAGTCATACACAACTGATACGAAATCAAGTGGACTATCTCCATTATAGAAATGAGTACATATGACCTCCCACACATTCAATACATAGCTTAGAAGCTTTTCATTTGGCTTCTACAAAAAACATAGCAATTGGTCCATTTTATTTTTGATTGGACAAAAACAAAAAACATCTCATTTTGAGATTGGTGCTTGAAATTTATGATATTTCAACCTTGATGATTAGCCCTTGGCTTTTTGAGCACCATACAAAACACATTAAGAAGAGTCGCTTTCCCTTTTTCCTAGTTGAATACTAGTGTGTGTGACAGGCTTTTGCAGCTCAATATCTCTTTTCATTTGAAGATTTACATTTGGTGAGCTCTTTTAGGAAAACATAAAAATAAAGTGGGAAGAGATATAGACACAAGTCTATGCAAGTATCAAGACCAACAAGACTATTGACTAATCATTCATGACAAGCTTGAAGATCTATTTACAACAGTCACACATAGTGTTCAAGATGTCTTCCACATAGAAAAGAGTGCATACATAACAAGCCAAGATTGTAAATGCACTACGCCATTAGTACGAAGGTACTAGGCCCAAACTCACATGTGACATACTCAAAACAAATGATCAAACTTTTGAGATTTTTCTATTTTTTATGAGTTTTTGAATTTTTGAACACACCCAACACAAAACAAGAAAAGAAAGATCAACAAAAACAGCTGGTACAAACCAACCAGACAAAATAACAACAATAAAAAGAAATCAATGCATGAAATGATGCAACAGCAAATGTCCCTAAACATTGAAAGAATTTATGCATGGACATGTTATAATGCTTATGCATGAGTACCCCTCTTCACCCACACGTCATGTGCGTTTGGGGTGATATCCTTGACGGATTGGGTACGAGAGTTTGGACTTTCAAACCTTCTGGTGAAACTCTCCAAGCAGGTGGTGAAGGCACCGATCATTTTCATCACGTCCATCATACCGGGATCACGATTTTGACTTCTCGGTTGCTCACCACCCCAAGAACTCGTGTCATTTCTCCTTCCTTGTGACCGAGGTGCGCTTGCATTGTTGTCTGATCTTAGCTTTTGACAGTTGGATCTGGTATGTCCTTGCAGTCCGCAATAGTGACACACATAATCTATTCTAGGACCCCGTTGTGATCTTGGGAGAGATCTTCCTCTAGTTTCATGTTTAACCACTGATTGATTTCGGGGCTTATTCACCATTCGTTGCTCAGCCACATTCTTCTTCTTTACATCCTTAACTTTCTTAAAAATGGGCTCCTCTATACCCGTCTCGTTTGCCTTCACAAACTTTACTTATTTGGTGACTTTGGCTGATGAGCAGCTTCCTCCGGTGTATCCCAACCCTGACTTGTCTGAAGAAGGTTTTGAGACGATATAACATCTTCTAGCTTCTAAAAGGAGACTCTCTCTATTTTAGCATGAGCTTGCACAATCTCACGCCATTTAGTGTCTCAATCTCACGCTTAGCCTTTTTATATCTGACCAAGAGACTTCTGTAATCTTCCTCAGCTTTCTTCATTTTCCTTACAACTGCCTTGGCTACTCTGGTATACTCTCCTGACTTCTCAAGTAGTAAGGAGTAATTTTCTTGAAGATTAGCTGTATTCTCTTCCTCTTTAGCATCTGATTCTTCCACAATCCCAATAGACTCTAAATCAGAATGCTCACCAAATTCCTTCACAAGTGCACCCAAATCATTCGATGACTCCACATGAGCAATGGTCATGAAGGCAGAGTAATTTCCCTCTCCGTCACAGCTCTCTTCCTAGTCAGAATCAGAAGAGTCTAAATCACTGAGCGTCATGGCATAAGCCTTGCCTTTTTCCCTCAGAAAATTTGGACACTCCTTCTTTAGATGTCCATGGCCATTACACTCATAGCACACAATGTTTGAAGGAGGTTGAGAATCCCTTTCTTCTTTCCTAGTAAACTCTTTCCTATCACCTTTTGAAGATGAAAATTTTCCTCTGTTGAATGGTTTTCCACTGTTCTTCATCTTCAGAAATTTTTGGAAGTTTTTTGCAAGATATACTACTTCCTTCTCCACTCCATCTTTTTCGGAAGGATCATCCATTCTTTCGGTAATGGTTTTAAGAGCAAGCAATTTACTCGTCTTGTGGGAAGGCAATCCAAGCTCATACATTTAAAGTGATCCAATGAGCTCTTGGATCTTAATTTCATCCAAATCCTTGCTTTCCTCTATGGCTGTGACTTTTGCCCGAAAGCTCTCCGGTAAGGACCTCAAAATTTTTCTCACCACCTTAGTCTCTTCAATCTTCTCCCCAAGATTGAATTTAGCAATTACAATTTCATTGAGCTTCCCATAGAATGAATCAAATGGTTCATCATCCCCTATCTTGAGCTCTTCAAATTTGGTGGTAAGCATCTGAAACTTTGTGTCCTTAACTTTCTTCGTACCCTCATATGTTGTCTCCAAAATCTTCCAAGCTTCCTTGGCTACCGTCATATGAGAGATCCTGTGGAATTCATCAGGAGACATACCACAGAAAATAGCATTTAAAGCTCTACTATTAGCATTGGCTGCTGCGAGAGCTGCCTTATCCCAAGTGGACTTAGGATCCTCTGGCTTAGTCCAACCTATCTCAACCGCATCCCACACAGTATCATCCATAGAACATAAAAATGCTTTCATTCTGACTTTCCAGAAAGCATAATTGTTCCCATCAAAAATGGTGGAACATTGAACGATTGAGACCGGTCCATCTAAAATAGGGTCAAGGATCACACTTAGGTATTTAAACCACAGCAAGTGTACCCGCTCTGATACCAATTGAAAGCTCGAAAATGTGTTGAAAACACAAGAGCAATTTAGACCCCCCAATTAAACTTACGGCTCGATAGATTTTACACTAACTTAAGACTAAGTGCAGAATAGTGTAAAAGCGAGCGGATGAACAAATAAGCTACTCTAATCAATAAACTAAGCAACACAGAAGTATAATGGAATAAACAAGAGTAGGGAAGAAGGATGCAAACATAGAAAACACCGAGACGTGTTCTCGAAGAGGAAACCGAATAACTTGGCAAAAAACCTCTCTGTCGCCCTCCAAGTGGAAATCGATTCACTAGACAATCAGTTGGGATACATGGGTTGGTAAGAGACTCTCCAAGCCTAATCTACCCGATGTACCTAAGCCCTCCAAGCTCCTACTCCAACAAGGCTTCTCAGAACCATGTCTTGTCTAGCACTCCGGATCCTACAACAAGCTCCATGTTGCATCTGCCATTCCAGGCTTCTTCCAATGCTTCCCAGCAGCATCAAAATGTCTCACAGCACTCACAAAGGTGTGATAAGTGTTTGGGCTATCAACCTCTCAATGGTGTGGAAATGGAAAGGAAAGGGTTGAGGAGATACCACAAGCAAGTATATAGAGAAAGGTGGGGATGACAATCTCTAATTCACAATGTGTTTGACTAGGGTTTTTCTCTCTGAAGCATTCCTCAACATTTATGGGTAATGAGGGTATATATAGGATAGGCACAGAAAGTGTGAGTCATTCAGTACAGGCTGGCAGAACAAATAGCCTCGCGGGTGTCTCGTGGGAAGGCCTTACCCGCGAGGTACTCGCGAGACACAGCTGTCTCCACCTGGCCTGACTCTTCGCATTCCAACATGTGCAGGGCACATGCTTCACTTCACGAGAAGCTAGGTCACGACATACCCGCGAGAATCTTTCAGCCTCTAGATGCTTGAGTCTTCACAAACTCTCTCTATCACACAACCCTTACAACAAATCCCACAATAAATACAGGGTATAAAAGATTGAAGATAATTACAATCAAATTTGGCACGGAATAAAAGTCAACAAAAACATAGTTGTAAATAACAACTTTACAAGACAATTAACACATTATAACATCTATTTAAGTATCAAACAGAACCTTGGTCATGCCTGGCTCCTCGAACCACATACTTTGGGAAAATTGATATCTTTTAATGATTGTTGTAAGTATTAAACAGAACCTTAGTTATGCTTGGCTCCTCGGACCACATGCTTTGGGTAAATAAATACTCCCTGACATCTATTTAAGTATCAAACAAAACCTTAGCTATGCCTGGCTCCTCGAACCACATGCTTTAGGTAAAAAAACACTCTATGACATCCACTTATTTTCCTAAATATCAAATAGATCCCAGGTTATACCCAACTCCTCGGATCAACGGTTTTGAGTAAGTTAAAGTTCTTGGATTTTTATCTAAGTGTTGAACAAAATGAGATTTGCCTACCCTTCTTATTTCTTACAAGGAATATTATTCATCTCTATAAGATCCTACCTCTCCTGTAGAAGGTTCAATTTTTAGTACAAGTGTGTGATAATTCTCCTTATTGCTGGTGCTTGTTGAATTTATTTAGATCATTAGTAATGTGTTACTGTTAGCTTTTATTAAAGGAATAGCAGTAGCCCACTATTGTCTACAACATTGTTAAAGATAAAAGCTCATAGAGTCAAAAGAAATGTCTTTTCATTGAATGAAAAAGGAAGTACATTATGTTTAATGGCAGTGTGCCACTACAAAAGAGAAAATATATAAAGAAAACTACAAAAGAAAATCCTAATTATTAAGTCTTGGCCTTTGGAGGAAGGTCTTCTTTATGTCTTGGCTGAGGAGTAGAAATGTCTTTGGCTTTGGAATCATCCTCTTTGGTCTTGACCTTAATTTCCTTAGCCTTATTTGTAGCTTCCTTGGCCTTCGCAACATCCTTGGCCTCTGAGGGGGGGCTTGGTTTCCTTACCCTTGCTTTTGTCGCCACCTCAGCCCCGTGGCCTTGATCACTAGCCTGGCTGGATCCTTTCGAAGCCTCAAGGAGGGGGAGAGTAGCCTGAGCAATCAAGGGCTGCCCCCGAGGATTCTAGGGCAAGGGTAGAGGGAGGTGGGGTGGCATTTGGGACATCATGAATCTCTGGGTGGTAGTATACGCTCCTAGGCTACCTCCACTCTGATTCTATAGGGACTCCTACAAGGTTGAGGGTCTCCTCCCATGTTACCTTGTAGTAATCCCTGCACACCTTGGCTAGCTCCTCAGCTAGCCTAATTTCAGTTTCCTCCACGACATAGAGGTAGGATGCCTATTTTGATGCCTCAGCCACTTCCTTATCTACCCGAGCTGCTTCCTTGGCCTTTTGTAAGTCTACTTTTAGCTTCAGGACCAGTTGCCTCTAGGTGGCCAACTCTATCTCAGTCTGATAGAGCAACTTATGTTGGTCTTCAGCTTGATCCTAGGCTTTCTTTAATCTGGCCTCAACACTCCTTCCTTCCCTCTCCTCGGCAATTAATTTAGAGGCTAGCTCCTTGCATTCTTGCTTCGCGGCCCCCAAGGACTTTTCAGTCTTGACACGGAGGTGGGCCTCGTTCCTATCATCATTCCGGGCCTTCTTGACCCATTCCTCAGCCATAAAGACCTCCTGGATAATTTGCACAAGGATGATAAAGCAATCCTATGTTAATAAAAAGGGGGGAGGGGGGGGGGGGGGAAGGCATGTAAATATTTAATTAAAAGATGTGGTTATGAACTTACCAGGGCAAGGTCCCTCTTTAGGGACAAGAAGAGGTTCGACTGCCTCATGTGCCTCAAAGCATCCATATCCTTTGGCAGGAGTAAGGGCTACTCCAAGGCCTCAGTAATGTGGGCAGAATGCCCTCTCTGGAAGTCCTTGATGGAGGAATTCCAGGGGATGGCAGTGCTATCCACCTCTAGCTAAAGAGACCATGTGTGTTGCTGAATGCGCACCTCAGCCCCACTAGGCTCTTCCCTACTATCCATGGAGGTGGTCCTTTTGTCTTTCCTTAGCAGTTTTTTGCTGCTTCACCCCCTTCTGAGGTACCACCTCCCATTTCTCTAGATCTTGCTCTTTTCTCTTCTTCTTAAGATCAAGAATAGGGAGTAGTCAGAGATCAGTTGGGGGAGGAGGTGGAGGAGGGGGAAGATTGGGAGGAATCTGGGATTTGGGAACTTCCTTTGATGTGGACACCTTGTTCCTCCCTGGCCATTAGATCCTTTAGACCTTCCTATGGTTCAAAGCCATGTCTTCTTTCTCTTCCTCAGATGAGCTATTCGGATGGGCTACCACAAGGATTGGGGCGTGAACACCTTAGAGCCTATCAGATTCATCCTCGGCGTCTGATATAGGAATTGTTTGGTTTCTTTGACCCTCCTCTTCCTTGAAGTGAAACTTGTCTATCTCCTCTTCAAGGGATAGGCGCAAAGAGGCAATTTCCTCTCTTGGAGCCACTGCTGCAAGGAGAGTGGGGACAAGAAACGTCTATTCTGCAGAGTTTAGGGTTGCCTGCCCTGATCGCATGACCCGCTTCCTAAAAAATATCCAATATGGGCTGGAAGTCCAAAATCAGGTGCACTGCCTTCAACTGCCTATCCTCACTTACGAATACCTTGAATTGACGTCGTTGACGTTGACCAAGCTTAAGCGGGGTGTTACATGCCTTTTATCTACAAAAAATCTGAGAAGCAGATAATGGTCAGACTATTATAACCCGTCATCGAAGGAGAACAAAAAAATGATGATAAATAATAATAGTATGGCTAAAAGATCTAAATTTCATGCTAGGGAACCTAATCCTAGAGTATCCCACGTGGTTTTCCCTCCTAAGTAGGGCAGTGAAGACCATTGGGCCATTCCCCAAAGATGATCAGGTAGTCGTCCTTCATGCCCTTATTAGACTTAGGGAGTCATGATACTAGCCTAACAATGGTGGACCGGGACTTGAGGTAATATCCCGCGTTGGCAAGTGAGTGGCATTCATACATGTGAACTACATCATGCCATGTAAGCCCCAGACCCATCTGCTCATTGAGAGCATCTATGCTACCTAAGATCCTAAATAAGTTAGGGGCGCATTAGTGAGGGCACAACCTGTGGTTGATTAGGTAATCTTAGGTCACCCTTCCCATGGGAAGTGTCATTCATCCTTCTATGAAAGCAATCATAGGAATGACAACTTCCTTTTCTTTTCTATTTGTGATTATCTAGTCCAGGGGACAATACCGCAAGGCTACTTCTTGCGTAATATGGTATTTGGCCCTGAAGCCCTCCATTCCGGCTGGAGAATCTACAAGGTGCTTGAACCTACCCATCTAGGTGAACTAAAGAGATGCGAGAGAAATTTTCAAAGGGAATAAACAAAGAATAAAGGGCCGAGAAGACCAGTCGAGGAGAAAATAACCTAGAAAATAGGAAACTTACAAGAATGAGTACGTTAGTTGCTTCTGGTACTTCTTAGATGTTTAAATTTTTTAGAGAAAGAGACTTGGAGAATTGGGAAATTAGGTAACTTAGAAAGCTTTAAGGGTCTGTGCGTTTGGAATATTTGGAGAGCTTGAAAACTTGTGAAATGGGGAAAAATGATTTCCCAAGGTACCTTATATAAGAGGTGAAATTGAGTGGGAGTTATCCCACTCAAAATTCAAGGAGAAATGTCAACCATAGGATTTGCGTCTCACCATTGGATGCAAGGGACAAAGCGCTACCTAGAGCAATTAATGACGCATCGCGAGCTCTGAAGCATCAATAACAGTTATGTGGCGCGCAATACAGTACTCCCATGTGTGTAAACCCCATAAATGAATGATTTTAACTCTTGAAAAATCAAAACCCCACTTTTTCTCCTTGGATAGAAGGGAAAAACTAGAGTTTTGAGGGGCAATTGTAGGGATAAAGGCCCAAGATTTTATAATGAGCCTTGAGCCTTGGTCGAGGACGTTGGTTGGTCCGAGAACGAGTAAATAATAGTAGGGGTGTTAAGCTTAGAGTCCCATGATTACGTTGCGAATGGAGAGGTTGGGGAAGTTGGTCCGAGGAGTAGTATCTCCTCGAATAAATGAGGCATAGATCAAATGTATATCCTATCATTCAAAGTGACCTTCCAAGAAACTCCGCTGATAGGGACATGCATTATGAATGTACTAGAAGGATGAGAGTTAGGAAATATTTAAGGAAAACCTGTTACCATATCATTTAATGCTCCACAGCTAACTTTCTAGCCACATTTATGTGGAGAAGATCTTTGAATAGTGCTGCATTGGCTAACCCAACTCACAAAGGATCAGAAGGGGTGTCTAATGGGACAAACACTCAAGGAGTGGCCTAGATGATCAACAAATGGAGGGCCATGATCATTGAAAGGGAGGTATATAATGTAGGAAACCCCTAAGGAAAGGGGGATCAGAAAATTAAGAAAGAAACACTATAGCAATCAAGAACCAAACTTGTAACCATATTTAAGAGTAATATACGAGAACCAGTCTCCTCGGACTTTGCCGAGGACATTTTTTCTTTAGTTTAAACTTGTTTATCTTCATTCTTTTGTCATTAAGACCTATCAAATTTGTTGTTTGATTAACTAAAGCCCAGTTTTCCAACCCATTCTCTAAAAATTCATTGTTTTGGGCTTTTTGAGCCTAAGTCCATCCACACTTTGGGCTAGGCATTCAAATCGGGTCCTTAGACTTACTTTATTTGGCTATTACCATTAATTCGCCAATTGCCGCAACATTAACTATGTTATCACCAATACGTGATAAATTCTTTTGAGTAAAATACTATTTTGGTTCCTAAACTTTATCAAAAGTTTTTTTCCCTAAATTTTAAGAAGTTTTTTTTTTTTTTTTTTCATCTTTAAACTTTAGAGTTATATATATATATATATATATATATATATAGAATTGTTTAGAGACAAAAATAAGGATGATTTTTTTTTTTTTTTAATAATTTAGAGATGAAAAGCAAACTTTTAGTAAAGTTTAGAATAGAAAGTAAAACATTGTAATTAGTTTACGAGTAAAAAATGAAATTTTTAATAGTTTAGGGCCGAAAACAAACTTTTTAAATTTTACGAATAAAAAATTTTTTTTAGTAAAGTTTAAGGACCAAAATAGTATTTTACAAAATTTGTTTTTCATAAATTATTTAGTTGATAAGTTGTTATGATTTTGATCTAGGCTAGCTTATCAATAGAACCACTTAAATTATTCATTATTTTTAACAGGTTGTTGCCTTTAATAATTGTAAATTTTTTTTGGAAAAATAAATTATAACTTTAGGCATTTTCATTGTTGCTAACAAGAAGTGGAAGTGGATGATTTGAACCTAGAATATTCTCATTGATAGAATCTAATAGTGTCATTTAAATTACAAGGTTATCATCATTTAAACTTATGTCTCTCTACCATCATTTTCATTCTTATTTTTATTCCATCTTTATTAGAAATTGAGAGAAAAATAGGACACCCAAAATGGGCATGTCCCTCTATACATCTCTTCATCGTTTTCAATTTTTGTTGTACATATTAAGGTCAAGTCTATGTTTTAATAATTGATCACACTCGGTTGCCATCTTTTTCCATCAAAACATTATCGCGAAGGAAGTGGGACAACACTTGGAATGATAACCTCTTTAAAAAAATTTGTGGAAACATATTTTTTCTCCGAAGGAGGACGTTAAGAGCCAGGATGTCCCACTCCTGGTACCTCTTGTTAAAATGCCTGGTAAAAAAAAAGGGGGACAAAATATTTAAAATTGAAAACTAGGAATAGTAGTAGATAGTAACTAGTCGGATTCAATATTTGAAAAAGAAAACGTCTGAAAAGGATAGTAAATTAAAAAAAAAAAATGTTTGAGTTCAAATAATATTATTATGTATAAACTATATGCCTTTAGTCTTGTAATCCAATACCATTATTTGTTGTCTTTTACAATAAAAATTAATGGTGGAATCCTCCTTTCCGATTATTTTAATTATCAAATTATCATTAAAAAATTATTTGTTTTTTAAAGTTACTTTGACAATACACCAGTGTTTTCTCATTTTACTTTTTCATTTTGAAAAGCTTATAACAAAAGGGTGTATGCGTAAGAAATAGGAGAATTACTGGCGTGATTAAAAAGATGAGAAAGTACCTTGTCATACTCGATTTTATATTCACTATTTTACATCCATATCAGCAATTAATTAATACAAAAATGTTCTTATTTCAAAACATGAAAATGAGGTAAAAAAATTTATATAAAAAAAATAGTGTAAAAAGTCTCATTGCCCGAAAATGAATAGTGGTTGTAACCCCGCCTACTCCAGATTAGGTTGTAAAAGGGTTTGGAATCCATCTTTCAAGTGGGGTATGCAATTGCTCTCATTCCTCTCACAATTTTCTATTTTTATTTTTTCACTTCTTGACTTCCTATCTTTTAATTTTTTTTAATTTAAAATAAAAATTATTCAAAAACTGAAATTGAAAGATACTTCTTTAATTCTCAATCTCAACAAGAGCAATTGCATACGATATAATATGTGGATCTTAATCCTTTGAAGTGGGCAGTGGAGAATTGAAGACCTTGGACCACCTTGCATGCACTCCAGAGAAACTCTTGTGCCAATAACTGATCCAATACGAAATTAGAACTAACCACTGGTCCGGTACCAATGCATTAATAGTTGTAATGTGGGGATGTTTCCTGGGGTGCATGGTACTGTCTGTGACAGGTCGGCACGGTATATGATCAAGATGGCAAAATGGCAAAACAACACAGCTCGGATCTAGTTGGCTATAATTTCATGTGAAAGTTATTGAGTAATTGAAAGGCCAAAATGGCAAAATACCACTTCACCGAAACTTTCTAGCAAAATGCTCCATGTTTGAAACTATTTAAGAATATGCTCCTGTTTTGAAACTCGATTTTTAGAAAATCGAGTTTCAATGAAAAACTTGATTTACCAAAAATTAAGTTTCTTGAAAAAACCAGCACAGAACTCGTTTTTTTTTTTTTTTTTTTTTTTTTTTTTTTTTTTAAGTTTGATTGCCTATAACTCAATTTTCGCCAAATCGATTTTTTCATTGAAACTCAATTTTTAGAAAATCAAGTTTAGAACAGGGGCATATCTTTGAATAGTTTCAAATGTGAGCATTTTGTTGGAAAGTTTTGGCGAAAGGGGTATATACCCATTTTGGCCATCAAACATTTGTTATGTGTCCATATCCCAACAATTCTAGTACCACGCACTCCCCAAGCCTTATTTGAGTGTCATAATGTACCAAGCAATTTACATTTGTTAATGGTAGTTGAATACCTTTTTGAATGTTCAAATAGCGTTGAAAACACTATGAACGTTTAGACTCCCAATTACAAAATATCCAATTCAAGCTTTATATCAAACAATGTATGTGCAAAAAATCATAACAAGCTTATAACAGAATAGATAAACAATCTAAACCATAAATAATCACAATCACAGCAGTAATTAAATGGTAAAGATAAAGGGAAGAGAGATGCAAACACAAGGACAACACGCGATGTGTTATTAAAGAGGAAACCGAAGCCCTTGACGTAAAACCTCTCCGCCGCTCTCCAAGCGGTCAATAATCCACTAGAAAATGTAGTTGGGATACATGAACAACAATAGACCCTCCAAGCCTAATCTACCTAGGTACCTAAGCCCTCCAAGCTTCCTGCTCCAACGAGGTTGCGCCGAACCTTTTTCTTTTCTAGCTTACCAGATTCCGCTACTAAACCATAGCATCAACCAATGGATATTGGTTCCTTCCAAATTGCTTCCCTTAGCACCAAATGAACCTTCTCATAGACGTGAGTGTGATGAGAAAAGGATTTGGTCAATGACCTCTCAAGGATATATCAATGGAGAGGAAGAGAGTAGAGGAATTTGAAGAGTCTCTTAGATGAAGATTGGAGATGAGGCAATCTTGTTTTTCTCTAGGGTTTTTCTCTCAAAATTCTTTCTAGAAGCTCTCTACATATCGTGGGAATGAGGGGTATTTATACTAGGATGAGAATGGAATGTGAAACGTCAGTTTTTCCCAAACAGGGCATTCTGTCGACTTGACCTCGCGACTGGGTTGAGTCGCGAGTTCAAGCCGTGAGCTAACGGCCTGGCCAGCCAAGGACTTTTATCCTGTAGTGCAACAGCTGGCGCGACTCTTTAGCTTCTGACATGCTTGGCATGTGTGCAACTTCTGGCGACTTGCAAGCCGCGAGTCACCCGTGAGATCCAGTCGCGAGTCTCTGTTTCTTTGCATAATCTTGAGCATTTCTTCACACTCTCTCACTCACTACCCTTACAAGTTTCCCACCTAAATACAGGGTTACTAAGTGCTAAATTACAAGCCAATTGGCACGGAATAAAGCCAGCAAGATGGTTGATAAAATTCAACTTTACAATCTCCCCCTTTGGCTATTCTATGACAAAACCCTAAAACAATCTCTAGACTTAACGCGTGAGTTGGGAACAGTTGGAAAACTCACTCACACCTAACTCTAGAATCTGTGAAGCTTTTGAACCATAAGAACAAGTACTCCTAAAACACAACAACACAATAAGTTCATTGTATGCAGAAAACTTGAAATGCAAATGGAGCAAGCACAATGCAATCAAGCACAATGGAATAAAGCAATAAACCAAGGCAAGACCAAAATAGGTAATCACTACATATAAGTGATCACAATGCTCATTCACACTTGGAATGAACATCCAGACATTCAAGCTGACAAACACAAGGCAAATCACTTGAATGACCAACACTCAACCAATGCACATTACATGAAGTATGTGCATCTAGGAAAAATCCTACAAAGGCACAAGAGTGATAGTACTTAGAAGAAAATGCATAACATTTAGATATAAGTACTGATTTAGCAAAGTACACAGGCTGCATAAAGTAAGGTACAAACCATAAAGCCTACAAAGTGCATAGAAACAAACCCTAAAAGCTTACAAAAGCAAAATGAGTACAAACCAAAACATAAAGTAAGATATGCTGAATAATATGACATGGATACTGAAATATGCTAAAGTTAGACAAAAAGCGATAAACAAAGGCCTGTTTGCTGAAATCTTCCCTTTTCGTTGAACTCCCCTTGCCAACATCATCTCCCCCTTTTTTTCATGGAATAGCTAGTCCTCATCATCTTCTAACTTTCTTTGAATTTGATCCAATTGAGCTTGGATAGAGGTGAACTTCGTATCCCACCGAATGTTGAGATGGTGCAAAATGGATGTAAGCCCAAACATCTTTGTACTCAGCTCATGGACAGATGCTACAATAGAGTCTAGCTTCTCATCGACGGGGAATGAGCTGGAGTGCGAACCACTGTGGGACGCTGAAGCTTCTGTTTTAAATCCCTTCTTGCTATGGCCAATGCTAGCGTTGAATGTGCGCATGTTGATTGTACTTGGTTTTGTGTAGGGAAACTCATTCTCTGAAGGATAAAGCCCTTTAAGCTTAAAAATCCTTGAAATGAGACAGCAAAAAGGAATGCATATACTTGATTATGTTCGTAGAATAGTTTTGCAAAGGATATGAAAGATATGAGCACAGATGTCAATCTCTACATCAGAAATCAAATCATAAAGGAACAATGCATGCCTGAGGTTCATATACCCTGTGCTGGATAGGGGATACAAGTTGTGAAACATGACGATCGTAAGCACCCTCAATTTTGGAGGAAGAGATGAAACACTGACCGAGTTCCCATTTAAGGAAAATTCCAGATCTTCTCCAAGAGCTGCTCTAAGTAAGTCCTCATCTGGATGTAGATCATCATAAATTGGTGAGACTCTAAGTATTGGCCGGTTGATGTGCAGAATCTCTGCCAAGTATGTGGGAGAGACCGAGAAACTTTTTCCCCGAACCCAGCACTTAAGTTCATCTCCTTCAACTATTGCATTGGCATAAAACTCTTTAACCAAATTTTCTTATGCATCATCAAGGTAGGAGAGAAGATAATTCCAATCCTTTCAGACAAACCATTGAGGGATGTTGGTGTCAAAAAGAGAATGTTGGTCAACGACTCTTTCAATCAGTGGTGTAGCTTTTGTGAAATAATTTTTAGGAGTCTGAAACACAGCATACGATCGGAACTTGTTAGGATTGAACACACCTGATGGGGAACGAGTCCTTTTTGGTCTAGGAGAAAAATCATCAATTTCAATGACAGGTTCCTTCCCTTTGCTGCTACCTCCTTTCACAGCTAATCACTTGAATGGAGACATTTTGACACTGCACCATGGTTTATCACAAACAAGAGAAACCAAACAAGACCCTAAACATTATTAGCAATGTGTCAGATTCACACCATGGCTGATGAAGAAAACCCTAAACCTTGAGATTTAGGTTCAAACCATGACAATTAGTGTGTGTGTGTGTGTATACAACCAAAATCACAATACGTACACAAGATAAAGAAGATCAGTGTACAAACCATCATAAACATACAATAAAACCAAAAAATCAGAAACCCATGTTCGAACAAGATAAATCACAAACCACAATATCAACTTCACAAATCAAGAAAATAATGCTCAAATCAGTAAGTATGAAGTGAAAGAAAGAAAACCCATACCTTTTTGTTGAAGATTTGAGAAGAAATGATGCAGAAATGGAGGATTTTCAAAGAAATACTTGGAGTGTTTATGAGAGTGAAATGGGGAAGACAATGAACAGTCACAAAATTCGAGGGAAACACTGAAAAACGATTTTAAAAACTGTCTTTAAAATGCAAAACACGCATTTTTCGCTATTGGATTAAGTCGCCAGTCAGTCGCCATGGTAAGCTATGAAACACTATGAAACCTAGATTTTCAAAAAATCTTCTAAGTGTTTTTCGCGACTGGAAGGTCTACCCGCGAGATAGTCGCGAGACGAGCCGCGAAAATCTCTGAGTAGCCCTCGGGACTAGACCTTCCACCCGCGAACAAGTCGCCACACTGAGCCGCGAAAATCATAAAAACTCAAATTTTGAAAAATTTTCTAAGTATTTTTCACAACTGAGCCCTTGACTCGCCAGTGAGCCGCGAACAATATCGGAGTAAGCTCGCGACTGGAACATGCGACTGGACCTACCCACGACTGAGTCGCCAAAACAGGACAACACTGTTTTTGAAATTTTTGACATTTTTGTAAAAACAAAATACTTTCCAAAAACAAACTAAAACACTAAAAAATATTTTTGGGTTTGATCAACAAAGATTGAGTATGTGAAAACACATTTAAACAAGTACAATCACACAAATGAATATGGCATTTATTGAACATAGACTTGTGTGTTGTGTGTGGGTATCAAAAATGAGATAGTCCTTAGTCTAATGTGAAGCTTCAATGATCAATTCAGTCAAGGCATACACAACTAGCACTAGATAATGTGACCCATCTCAATTATAGAAGAATGCATATATGACCTCCCACATAAACTTGAGTACAATTCTTTGAAACTTTTCATTTGGCTCCATTTTCAACATAACATTTGATCTTTTTGAATAAACAAATCTCATTGTGAGATCGATGCCTGAAATTTTTAATATTTCAATTTGATGAGTTAGCCTTTGGCTTTTTGGGTATCATACATTTTATTTTGGTCACTTTCCCTTTTTCCTAGTCAAATACTAGTATGTGCGACAGGCTTTTGCAGCTCAGTATCTCTTTTCATTTGGAGATTTACATTTAGTGAGCTCTTTCAGTAAAGCAATAAAATAAAAGTGGGAAGATATATAGGCACAAGTCTATGCATGTCTCAAGATCAACAAAACCATTCACTAATCATTCATGACAAGGTTGAAGATCTATTTACAACAGTCACATAGATTTCAGAATTTCTCCCACAATGATATGAGTGCATAAGAGACGAGCTAAGCTTGTTAAATGCACAAAGCCATAAGTACAAAGATACAAGGCAAAACATGCTTTGAGACAAAACTCAACAAAGCCGATCAAACTTTTTGGATTTTCTACTTTTTATGTGTTTTTGGATTTTTGACACAAAAGCAGTAAAAGATTGATAAAAAACATAACAACAATGAGAAATAACATAAAAACAATGAAGACAAAAGTAAGAAACACAATGCAAACACAAACACAATGAGATTTCATGGAAAATGAGTTCAAAGAATGATACCGACACCAATCGTCTTACGCAAGGATTCAAACCTCGGGCCATCAGGAGGTTTGGTGAATATGTCTGCCTTTTGATTGTCAATATTGATGAACTCTAGACATACTGTCTTGTCCTCTACCAAGTCCCTAATGAAGTGATAGTGGATCTCGATATGCTTTGATTTGGAGTGCTGAACTGGATTCTTTGACAAGTTTATGGCACTAGTGTTATCACAGAACACACACATAGTGTCTTGAGAAATTCCATAGTCATGCAGTAGCTTTCTCATCCATAACAATTGTGCACAACAAATTCCTGCTCCAATGTATTCAGCTTCAGGTGTTGAAAGGGATACTAAATTTTGCTTTTTCCTCATCCATGAAACCAAGTTATTTCCAAGATAGAAGCACCCACCAGAAGTACTTTTCCTATCATCAATGCACCCTAGCCAGTCAGCATCTGAATATCCCGCCAAACACTCATTCGAATCTTTTCTATACCAAATCCCATAGTCAGATGTGCCATTTACATAGCGAATGATTTGCTTTACTGCTGTTAAGTGGGATTCTTTAGGAGCAGCTTGGAACCGTGCACATACCTCGACACTGAATGCAATATCTGGCCTACTTGCTGTGAGATAGAGAAGATTGCCAATCATACTTCGATAAAGTGTTGGATCGACGTCAACACTGGCTGCATCTATGCTTAGCTTTGCTGAGGAACTCATAGGAGTAGAAGTGTGTTTCTTAAAGTCCAGGCCAAATATTTTGACAAGATTTTTGGCATACTTCTCTTGAGAAATAAATATTCCATCTCTCCGTTGCTTCACTTGAAGCCCTAGAAAGTAGTTCAACTCTCCCACCATGCTCATTTCAAATTCCCTTTTCATTTCTTCTGAGAACTCATGAGCTAGTTGATCAATTGTGGATCCAAATACAATATCATCCACGTACACTTGAGCGACAGGGAGGGATTTCTCATCTCTTTTAACAAACAATGTTCGATCTGCTTGACCTCTTTTGAACCCATGATCCAATAGGTAAGTAGTGAGACGATCATACCATGCTCTTGGTGCCTGCTTCAACCCATACAAAGCTTTCTTCAATCTTAGCACATGACCCGGAAAGTGAGGATCTTCAAACCCCTTTGGTTGCTCAACAAAGACTTCTTCATTTAGAAAACCATTCAAGAAGGCACTCTTTACATCCATTTGGTACAACTTGAAATCCATGATAAATGCTATGGATAAGAGAATTTGAATGGACTCTAGTCTTCCTACCAGAGCAAACGATTCATCAAAATCTATGCCTTCCACTTAAGTATACCCTTGAGCCACCAATCTAGACTTATTTCGGACAATTTCACCATTTTCATTTGTTTTGTTCTTAAAAATCCACTTGGTGCCAATCACATGTGTATCTTCAGGCCTTGGAACCAATTCCCATACATCATTTCTAACAAATTGATGTAGCTCCTGGTGCATAGACTCTACCCAATTCTCATCTTTCAGTGCTTCTTCTACCTTTTTGGGTTCAAATTGAGCAAGATAACAGTTGCATGTCACATGGTTAGCACTATACCTTGGTCCTTTTCTCAAACGAAGTCCCTTATTTACATCCCCAATAATATTACTTGATGGGTGATTGAGAGTCACTCTTGATGAAGGTTTCTTGGAAGTTAAGAGTTCCTCATCACGAGAAATTGGGGTTTGAACTTCTGGAGGTGTGAGTGGACTTGAGACTTCTTGTGTTGATCTAGTCTCTCTTCTTGATATAGGAGGTGTGGACTCCTTTACGGGTGTTTCTTTCTCAACATCATCACTTAGTGACATATCATCATCATCCTCATTCTTCTTGAGTTTGAGCCCCTTTCCATCATCCTCAATTTCCTTTTCTGATATGGTTTCGTCTATGACCACATTGATTGACTCCATCACCATCTTGGTACGCTTGTTGTACACTCTATAAGCTCGGCTATTTGTGGAGTAACCCAGGAATATTCCTTCATCACTCTTAGCATCAAATTTTTCTGAATTTTACCTATCATTTAGAATGTAACACGTGCTTCCAAATATTCTAAAATACTTCACCTTGGGTTTCTTCTCTCTCCATATTTCATATGACGTCTTCTTTGTCCCTGCTTTGAAATAGATTCTATTACAAATGTGACAAGATGTGTTCACAGCTTCAGCCCAGAATCTTTGTGGTATATTTTTGTTGAGTAGCATGACTCTTGCCATCTCTTGGATCACCCGGTTCTTTCTTTCAACCACCCCATTCTATTGTGGAGTCTTTGGAGCTGAAAATTCCTTCTTGATACCATGCTCTTCACAAAAAGCTTCAAATTTAGCATTCTCAAATTCCTTTTCATGATCACTTCTGATTTTGACTATGGGAACTCCTTTTTCATTCTGCAGTCTCTTGCATAGCCTTTGCAATTTATCACATGCTTCAGACTTCTCTCTAAGGAATTCCACCCAAGAGTACCTTGAGAAATCATCAACTACCACCATAATGTATCTCTTTCCTCCTAGGCTTTCAGTTCTCATAGGCCCCATTAGATCAACGTGAAGGAGCTCTAAACACCGTGAGGTAGCAATCACATTCACCTTGTGATGGCTTGCCTTTGTTTGTTTTCCCATTTGGCATGCTCCACATATAGTCTTCTCTACCTTTCCAAACTTTGGAAGTCCCTCAACTGCCTCAAGTTTAGAGACTTTAGATACTTGTTTGAAGTTTGCATGTCCAAACCTGTGATGCCAAAGTTTCAGCATATCAACACGAGCACTTCTACACGAAATAGGTGCCGTAGGGACTACTCCATAGCAATTATCAGTAGTCCTATTTCCCTCCAAGACTTGAATCCCTTTTTTATCTATGATTATGCACCCCTTCTTTGAGAATTGGACAAGAAAGTCCTCATCACATATTTGAGTGATGCTTAAGAGATTCTCCTTCAACCCTTTGATGTATAGCATATCTTTCAGTAGAGGTAATCCTGGTATTTCAACTGTCCCTTTGCCGAGAACTTGAGCATGGCTCCCATCACCAAAAGTCACATAATCACAAGCTTTCTCTTTAAGAGTCTTAAACAGTGATTTATCTCCTGTCATATGACGAGAACATCCACTGTCAAGATACCATAAGCATGAGTCAAAAACCTTCAATGAGGTGTGTACAAACATACAAGCATGAGACAAGCATTCTTGACCATCAAACATAAATTCATCTTTATTTTCCATGCTTCTGCCAGATTGAATTTTCTTTTTCAGATTATCAACCTTTTCACACAATGTTCTATTTCTTCTTTTGTATTTCTCAATCAAAGAGTTAGATTTACATAAACTATTGTGTAAGATGTGGTTCTTATTTTCAAAGTATTTCAGCATGTGAACGAACATCCTAGCATGTTTCCTGGATTTAATTAACTCTAAGAGTTCATTTTTAGAATACCCTTCAAACATACTCATAGAGTCATTATCACAAACATCTAAACCACAATTCAGCATGACCTTTTTCACAACTGCATCCATAGCCAAGGGGTCTAGGATCGCACTCAGGTAATCAAACCACAAAGAGTGCACCTGCTCTGATACCAATTGAATGTTCAAATAGCATTGAAAACACTATAAACGTTTAGACCCCCAATTACAAAATTACCAATTCAAGTTTTATATCAAACAATGTATGTGCGGAAAATCATAACAAGCTTATAACAAAATAGATAAACAATCTAAACCATAAATAATCACAATCATAGCAGTAATTAAATGGTAAAGATAAAGGGAAGAGAGATGCAAACACAAGGACAACACGCGATGTGTTATCGAAGAGGAAACCGAAGCCCTCGGCGTAAAACCTCTCCGCTGCCCTCCAAGCGGTCAATAATCCACTAGAAAATGTAGTTGGGATACATGAACAGCAATAGACCCTCTAAGCCTAATCTACCTAGGTACCTAAGCCCTCCAAGCTTCCTGCTCCAACGAGGTTGCGCCGAACCTTTTTCTTTTCTAGCTTACCGGATTCCGCTACTAAACCATAGCATCAACCAATGGATATTGGTCCCTTCCAAACTGCTTCCCTTAGCACCAAATGAACCTTCTCATAGACGTGGGTGTGATGAGAAAATGATTTGGTCAATAACCTCTCAAGGATGTATCAATGGAGAGGAAGAGAGTAGAGGAATTTGAAGAGTCTCTTAGATGAAGATTGGGGATGAGGCAATCTTGTTTTTCTCTAGGGTTTCTCTCTCAAAATTCTCTCTAGAAGCTCTCCGCATATCGTGGGAATGAGGGGTATTTATACTAGGATGAGAATGGAATGTGAAACGTCAGTTTTTCCCAAACAGGGCATTCTGGCAACTTGACCTCGCGACTGGGTTGAGTCGCGAGTTCAAGCCGCGAGCTAACGGCCTGGCCAGCCTGGGACTTTTATCCTGTAGTGCAACAGCTGGCGCGACTCTTCAACTTCTAACGTGTGCTTCTGACGACTTGCAAGCCGCGAGTCACCTGTGAGATCCAGTTGCGAGTCTCTGTTTCTTTGCACAATCTTGAGCATTTCTTCACACTCTCTCACTCACTACCCTTACAAGTTTCCCACCTAAATATAGGGTTACTAAGTGTTAAATTAGAAGCAAATTGGCACGGAATAAAGCCAACAAGATGGTTGATAAAATTCAACCTTACACTTTTCATTCTACCTACTAAACGATTGTTTTACATTATATCCGTTCCTTTTTTTCTTTGTTATTTATTTCCATAAGGACCACTAGGCAAAAATGGCAAAAATCCCCTTTCGTTCAAAAGTTTCATCAAAATGTCCCTGTTCTGAAACTATTTAGTGATGCCCCTATTTTGAAACTCAATTTTCTAAAAATTGAATTTCAATGTAAAACTCGATTTGTATAAAATCGAGTTACAGGCAATCAAACTTAATAAATAAACCAGCATGGAACTTGAATTCCATGCACTCGAGTTCCATTCAAGGAACTTGAGTTCCATGCTAGTTTTTTCAAGGAACTTGATTTTCAGTAAATTTGAAAATCGAGTTTCAAAACAGGGGCATATGCCATTTTGGCCATTTTGGCGAAAGGGGCATATCTCTAAAAAGTTTCAAAACCGAGGTCGAACTGTAATGATGTCATAATTAATTTAATAATTATTTAAATTGTCAATAAATATATTAAATTAGTAAAAATTGAAAATTATATAAAATAATCCAAAATAAATATAGATAGTATTTCTTATAACATAAATTTCATGATACAAATAAGAGTTTTTGAATTATTTTTAAGTCATGACAAAGTACAGTTTAGTACCCAATAAATTTTATTTTTATTTTTATTTTATGAAACCCAATAAAATAGTTAAGAGACAAATTAGTTTGTTTGCCCATGGGCCATGGCCAAGGTCATTTGATTACTGATCATTTTTTTTTTCCCAAGGCCATTTGAATAGTCAGTGTTCACCATTTATTATGAATAAAACACAAATAAAAATCAAAAGCTAGAAGATCTGAAGATGTCAATGCAGTTAAAAATTGGTTAAAGTTAAATAAAGAACAAAACCCAAGAAGGAAGTGCTTGACAGCAAGCAAGCATTATATGTTAGTAGTTGACAGCAAAGCAAATATTAGTGGTTGACACAATGACACTAAAGCAAGCAGCAGCAAAGCTGAATACTTCAGAAGCAGCAAAAATGAAAAATGAAAAATGCAGAGAGAGAAAGAGAGCTAGCGAGACAAAGAATAAGAACAGAAAGATGGCGATGTAATCTCATTTGATAGCATCTCACGTAGTTGAAGCTTTAGCCTTCAACAATGGTTGTGAATCTATAAATATCCAAAAAAAAAATTCTAACGGTCTGACCTGTGAAAATCATTTATGGTTTTCAAACTCGGAAGGTTCAACCGCGGTCGAAATGGTTCACTGACTTTCTCATGTAGGCCGGTTCTTAGGGTTTAAAGAACCGTGTTGATGAACGGTTTTCGGTTAACCCAGTCGGACCGTACGGTTCGGTCCGGGTTTTAAACCAATGCTTATGAGAAATGCACTCTATACATCAGGTGCATAGGATAATTTTACAGTTCAATGATGCTCTACAAATTAAACTCATGTAAGATCTACTATTCATTTAAGAGCAAGCAGTACCACATACTAGACTATAACGATATTGAATAAATTTTCATGACACTCTATTTTCATTTTCCTTTTTTTCTTAAGAAAAATATAAGACTTTTTGGGGGGAGGGGGTTGATAACAATTGTTGTCTGAATTGGAGTCACATTTAATTTCCATAGTACTAGGATTAATGTGGTGGTCCATATTGAAATAAATAACAAAGAAAAAATAACAAATATAATGTAAGACAATCGTTTAGTAGGTGAAATGTTAAGATATTCAACTACGACCCATATTCAAGCTTGTGCAGGTGGGGATAGCGTCACATGAAAAACAACTAGCAAAGAAGATTTGAGATCTTCACTTGCAATACAATGAAGGCTTGGGTCCACTGTTGCGGTTGGCAGTAGTATATGGTTAGGACTCAGGAGTGGGTTTGATGGGAGATTTAATTTGTAGACAACATAGCTCGGATCTAGTTGGCTATAATTTTTTGTGAAAGTTATTGAGTAATTGAAAGGCCAAAATGGCAAAATACCCCTTTCGCCGAAACTTTCCAGCAAAATGCCCCATGTCTGAAACTCTTTAGGGATATGCCTTATTAGAAAATCGAGTTTCAATGAAAAACTCGATTTACCAAAAATCAAGTTTCTTGAAAAAACTAGCATGGAAATCGAGATCCACGCTTTTTTTTTTTTTTTAAAGTTTGATTGCCTATAACTTGATTTTCGCCAAATCGAGTTTTTCATTGAAACTCGATTTTTAGAAAATCAAGTTAAAAACAGGAGCATATCTCTAAATAGTTTCAAACATGGCATTTTGTTGAAAAGTTTTGGCGAAAGGGGTTTATCCCCATTTTGGCCATCAAACATTTGTTATGTGTCCATATCCCAACAATTCTAGTGCATGGATGCACTGCCCAAGCCTTATGTGAGTGTCATAATTTACCAAGCAATTTACATTTATTAATGGTAGTTGAATACCTTCTCATTCCACCTACTAAACGATTGTTTTACATTATATCTGTTCCTTTTTTTTTCTTTCTTATTTATTTCCATAAGGACCACTAGGCAATGGCAAAATACCCATTTCGCCCAAAAATTCCAGCAAAATGTCCCTGTTCTAAAACTATCTTGTGATATGCCCCTATTTTGAAACTCGATTTGTATAAAATCGAGTTATAGGCAATCAAACTTAAAAATAAATAAATAAATAAATAAAATTATGGAACTCAAGTTCCATTTGAAAATTTTCATGGAACTCGAGTTCCTTATTGAAATTCGATTTTTAAAAAATCTAGTTCTAAAACAAGGGCAAAAAGGGGATTAGATAGTTTTAGAACATGAGCATTTTGCTAGAACTTTTGGGCGAAAAGGGAATTAGATAGTTACATCATCAACAGTAATTAAAGATTATAGAGAAGTGTCCATGCTTCAACCGTATGATCCTCTAATCTGTTTTATTTTCTACAAAATTTCTCTTTGCATCCAAAAAAAAAAAAAAACAAAACAAAACAAAAAACAAACAAACAGTAATTAAAGATATCTTTTGACATTTCAACTAGATGGAACATGTGGTCAATACAATGTAGCGTGTAAGTTGCGACGCAAGGGTCAATTAAGGACAAAAGAGAAATATCAAAAGATTAAAGATGAAAGGAGACAAGGACATAGCATCAATCGTTCGGATATTCCTTAACTGTTGAAGAAAAGTAAGGGACACATGATTTTTTTCCTTAAGAGTTTATTAATGGAGGGATGAGGACCTAAAATTGTTTTTATTTTTCTTGTCCTTATATTTTATTTTCCCAGGAAATTCTAATATATATATATATATATATATTATATTTCCTGGCTAATTAATTTTGTCATTCTAATGTAGTCTATTCTCTATGGTACTTATTCACCGGGTTGCAAGCAATGCATAATTGCCCAGGTAAAAAGAATGTTTTACATTTTTTTTTAAACAATTGTAATTGCCACATAATTAAAAAAAAATTAATTAATTACCTAAAATCTTGTAGATGAATTGGTATTTCTTTTGGTGTTTCTCGCTGAAACAATCAAAGATTCAAATTAATCTCTCCAATATAATTGGAAATGTACAAAAATATGTGGTTTGAGACACCTTTTCATACTTTCTTTCTTAAGTTAAGATCAATATAATCGGAAATGAACAAAAATACCAAAACTATGTGGTTTGAGACACTTAATGGCAACCCATCAAACGGAAATAGATTAAATGACTAAATTGAAAATAAATGAAAGTTATATGACTGATATAGTAAATAAACAAAAAATTAAGTGATTTGATTTAATTTTGGACAAAATACAATTTGTAATTTAGCCGGTATATTTGCATAAGTTTTTCAAACTAGTTTTTGACATTTAACTCCCTACTGGGGAATATATCCTGCCAAATGATCCACTTTTGGGAGAAAACAAAAACCGCAACTAAAGAAGTTCATGTGGACAGCAAAGGAGAGGAACATATTGACAACGTATATATTGTTTTTTTATTAACTAATGATTACCATATTGTTTATACATTCATATCTAGATGGAAGTGCCAAGTCTCGTAATGCAAGCTTGTCACCAAGTGTGGCAATAAGAGTAGTTGGATTTTAGATTTGTCAAGGTGGAGCTTTGACGCTGGCCTTTGAAGAGCAAGATTGAAGTAATGCATTTGTCTGTCTCTGAAGAAGATGAAGCTATTCATGATAATCATGCCAGTGTGTTTAAAATGCCACTTGAGAGGATAAGAACGAAAAACAAAAAAATTACAATTAAATAAATCCAATTACTAGTACTAATTCTCTTTAGTATGACAACACAAATAAGCTTGCTACAAGAAATGTATTCATTAGTCAAGCAGCGATAAACTTTTGTCTCATTTTTATTATTATACCCAAGACTGATTACCTTTTTTTTTTTAATTAATTATTTATTTATTTATAGAGAGTTTCAACATATGGCGTGCACTCCTGATAATAGCTCTTTATTATTAGATCAAGACACCAATCAGTTTTTGGTATAGGTAGGGATTAAACCCTAGATCTCTTATATAACCATTAGAGACTTTACCAGTTGAGCTAACTAGAACCCACCAAAAGTGATTACCTAGTTCTCAAAGATGTGAACAACTTGGATCATATCCACTTATTATTAACCAAATATATATATATATATATATATATATATATCCTAAGCATTATATATGCCTAGAACTTCTTGAATAACTCTTAGATAGGGACGCTGATTGACATAGTTACCTGGGGGGTCATAGTTGCAACTAATAATGGTGCCACCATTGTTGAATCGAACTCTGGCTAAATAGAGTTGTAAAAGCATCCACAGCAGTGAAGCTAAAAATTTAGCTATTTGGTATCACAAAAATTTATTTTATCTATTTTACCTACTCATATGCTGCAGCAGTGGATCTATTTTACCTTTTAACACAATAAAATAATATAAACATCACCATAAAATAATATATCTACTACAATAAAATAATATATCCACTATAATAAACTAATATATCAATTACAATAAACAACAATCACAACCACCCGCAACTGCTACCGCTGCCACTACCGCCGCCACCACCAACTCTTCCACCACCATCGCAATCGCTACCGCTGCCACTACCACTGCCACTACTGCCATCACCGACTCTTCCACCGCCACCGCCACCGACTCTTCCACCGCCAATGCCACTGCCGCCGCCGCCGACTCTTCCACCGCCAACTCTTCTGCCTCCTTCGCCGCCACCACCACCACATGATAGAATAATATATTCTCTACAATAAACAAAATTTTTTTTTCTCACCAATATTAGATAGTAATAACTTACCACTTAAAATTTATTGCAAAAATATTATGGTAACATTTCTTAATTTTAATTTCTTATTATTCTTTATTTTATTTTTCCCATTATCTTATTTGGTTTCATCCAAATACACATTTCTTTCTTCTCTCTTTTTTTCCCTCTTTATTTTTCTCCTCCACACACGTACTCTTCTTATCTCCTCCACCCTCAGCCACACCTTTTAACTTTCAACCATTTCTTATTTTTTATTGTTTTATCTTTTTGTTACTTTTTCTCCTCATCTCCTTCTCCATTTATTCAACTGTTCTCTCTTTATTTCTTCCATAAAATGATGATCTGTCCAACCAAGCTTCGGTTCCGCTCAGCCCAACTAAAGCAACGCCACTAGGTCCACCACCACGCCTCTTCTTATCTCCTCCACCCTCAGCCACACCTTTTAACTTTCAACCATTTCTTATTTTTTATTGTTTTATCTTTTTGTTACTTTTTCTCCTCATCTCCTTCTCCATTTATTCAACTGTTCTCTCTTTATTTCTTCCATAAAATGATGATCTGTCCAACCAAGCTTCGGTTCCGCTTAGCCCAACTAAAGCAACGCCACTAGGTCCACCACCACGCCTCTTCTTATCTCCTCCACCCCCAGCCACACCTTTTAACTTTCAACCATTTCTTATTTTTTATTGTTTTATCTTTTTGTTACTTTTTCTCCTCATCTCCTTCTCCATTTATTCAACTGTTCTCTCTTTATTTCTTCCATAAAATGATGATCTGTCCAACCAAGCTTCAGTTCCGCTCAGCCCAACTAAAGCAACGCCACTAGGTCCACCACCACGCCTCTAATCAACCTCTGGTTAGTTTTTTTTTTTTTTGGTTCAAATGAAAAAATTGTAGAAGAAACCATTTCGGCTGATGTTTTGGTGACGTTTTGGCCATGGGTTTTGCCGATGTTTGATGAGTGTGGGTGCGGTTGGGTTTGTGACTAATGTGGTGGTGGTGGGGGTTGCCGTGGTGGTGGAGGTGGTGATTGATATTGATGGTGGTGGGTTTGATGAGTGTGGGTATGTTTGGATTTGTGACTAATGCGGTGGTGGTGGTGGTAGGGGTTGCTGTGGTCGAAGATGGGTCTGTGGCGGCATGTGTCGGCAGCGTGGGTCAGGGGGGCGGCGGCGTGAGAGGTCTGAAAGTTGAGAGAGAGAGAGTAGAGAGATTATGAGAGTTTTGAGAAGAAAAGAAAAAGAAAAAAAAAAAAAGGAAAAATAATATTTTAATCCGGAGGGAGGAATAAGAATTTTTTTTTTTTTTAGCTCACAACTACAGTCTATAGATGTGCACTGTAACAATGAAGTTAAAAAAAAAAAAAAAAAAAAAAAAAGGTTTAGCTCCACTGCTGTATAGCTGTTTTTGGTGTTTTGGTGGAGCTAAAATAGCAATATAGCTCCACTGCTACAAGTGCTAAAGGGTGTATAATGTATAGTTCAAAAACCGTAAGTTTTGGCTAAATAGAGTTGTTTAGCAAAAGCATCAAACAGTGCGTATAAATGGACTCGCCAAAATTTTTAAACCGCCCAATACACTATTCATAAGACCTCTTCGCTCTTTTCATAAAATATTCATAAAATAAATAATTAATATATATCTTAAGGTTATATTAACTGGACCCTTTTAATGTAAGTAATATAAATAGAAATAGGCCTTCAAAAAAAAAAAAATATATATATATATATATATTTATATATATATATATATATATAGAAATAGAAATAAAATAAGCAGTATAATATATATTGACTTGTAGTTGAGTCAATAATTTTGAAGATGGATGGTATCTCAGGTTGATGTCGTAGCCGTCCATTCCCTATCATATTTGATAACAATTGGCAAACCTCTAAGCCCCAAACCCACTTTCTCTAGCCATGGTTTTCCAGGCACCGAAGCTCCGTATCATCTACTTGTTAATAAGCATTTTCCTCTTTCTCATAAACCCTTGTGCAACTCAGATATTCTTCAACTACACCGATTTCAGTCAAACAATCAACAACAAACCTATAATTCGAACAGGAAACGCTACGCTATCAGGTTCAGTGATCCAACTCACGCCAGATGAAGTGGACAACTGGGGTCGAGCCACATATTCAGAGCAGATGCATCTTTGGGACGAGAAATCAGAAAAAGTGGCCAGCTTCACTTCCAACTTCTCCTTCATCATCGATTCTCAAGGTAAAGACAGATATTCAGATGGGTTCATGTTCTTCCTCTCAACCCCAAATTTCCCTGTTCCTAGCCCAACAGATGGCGCCGGCCTCGGCCTTGTGAGCCGCAAACAAATGGAACAACCCATTTTCCTGGCTGCAAATAAATTTGTTGCAGTGGAGTTTGATACATTTCAAAATGAAGAATTTGATCCACCGAATTCAGTTCCTGAACACGTTGGTATCAATATCAACAACATGACGTCTCAGATCTCTACACCATGGTATTGTACTATTAAGGAGAATAGAACATATAGTGCAAGCATCAATTACGATTCTAGTACGCAAAATTTAAGCGTTACCTTCACTGGTTTCAATTATGATAACACCACTATTCAACAGCACCTTTCTTTGGTAATTAATTTGACAGATCATTTACCAGAATCGGTTGAATTTGGGTTCTCAGCTTCGACAGGATTGATTTCTGAGTTGCATATTCTTTCCACTTGGTCTTTTGAATCGACATCACCTTCTACGATTCAGCAATCGCCAGCACCTTCTGTGGAGAAGAATAAAGATGAGCGAAAGACAAAATTAGTGGTAGGCCTGAGTTTAGGTGCATGCATTTTAATTATTGGTTTGGTGTTGGTTTGATTTGTGTATAGGAAAAAGTGTCGGGAAGGGAAAGGAGAAAAAGAAGAGGAGCTTGGCTTTGATCTTTCAGAGGAAAATAATCTTTTATTGGTATTGTTATATATGACATATGATGCTCTTACTCCCTGATGCAGTTATGCAGAGTGACTTCTCTTCTAATTTGTAGACAGTTCAAACTCCAAACTACAAACATCGTGTCGGCCGATTGACAAATTAATGCTATAAATTAAACATTTGGGGTTGCAATGAATTCATTTATATTATCCAGACTTCAATTCCTTCTTCTTCTTCTTCTTCTTCTTCTTCTTCTTCTTTTGTGTGTGCGCACGCGCACGCAACATCCAAATTTCACACTCTCTCTAAAAAAAAATAAATCCGAAGAGGCAGTTACCAAGTGAAAGCAAAGTCTTAATTAAAATTAAAGATAAATTGCAAATTGCACCCCTAAAATTTGAGGGTAATTAGATTTTACATTTTAAATTTCAAAATTTGAATTTTACCTCCTAAAGTTTGGGCTATTTGGATTTTGCACTTACGTTTCAAAATTTGAATTTTATCCCATAAAGTTTGGAAGTGTTTAAATTTTACACCCTAAAGTGGGTGTAAAATCTAAACACCTCCAAACTTTAGGAAGTAAAATCCAAACATCCCTAAAATATTGGATCTAAAATTCAAATTCTGAAACGTTAAGGTGCAAAATCCAAACACTCTCAAATGTCAAGGGGTAAAATCTAAATTTTGAAACTTCAGGGTGTAAAATTTAATCACCTCCAAACTTTAAGGGTGTAATTTGTAATATACCATAAAATTTATTTTGGAGAGAGTAAAAAATAGATAAATCAAAATACGTATTCCCTTTTTTTTTTTTTTTTTTTTTTTAATTTGGGGGTGTTTGGAGAGAGAAAAAGTGAAACTTCCACATTCATTAATTTTTGCACAAAATAAAAAATAAAAAATTGAGACCCGAATTCCTGATATGCATAATTTGTTCTTTTGCAATCCAAAATGCTTACTTTATTTGGCTATTACCATTAATTTGCCAAATGCCAAAACATTAATTATGTTATCACCAATACGTGATAAATTCTTTTGAGTAAAATACTATTTTGGTTCCTAAACTTTATCAAAACTTCTTTTTTTCTAAACTTTAAAAAAATTTTTTTTTTTTTTTTTCATGTTTAAACTTTAGAGTTTTTTTTTTTTTAATTGTTTAGAGACAAAAATAAGGATGAAAAAAAAAGTTTTTTAATAATTTAGGGATGAAAAGCAAACTTTCAGTAAAGTTTAGAATAGAAAGTAAAACATTTTAAATAGTTTAGGAATAAAAAATGAAATTTTCAATAGTTTAGAGCCAAAAAACAAACTTTTTAAATTTTACGAATAAAAAAAAAAATTTAGAAAAGTTTAGGGACCAAAATAGGATTTTACTAATTTTTTTTTTTCATAAATTATTTAGTTGATAAGTTGTTATGATTTCGATATAGGCTAGCTTTTAGAACCACTTAAATTATTCATTATTTTAATAGGTTGTTGCCTTTAATAATTGTAAATTTTTTTTGGAAAAAATAATTATAACTTTAGGCATTTTCATTGTTGCTAACAAGAAGTGGAAGTGGATGGTTTGAACCTAGAATATTCTCATTGATAGAATCTAATAGTGTCATTTAAATTACATGGTTATCATCATTTAAACTGATGTCTCTCTCCCATCATTTTCATTCTTATTTTTATTCCATCTTTGTTAGAAATTGAGAGAAAAATAGGACACCCAAAATGGGCATGTCCCTCTATATATCTCTTCATCGTTTTCAATTTTTGTTGTACATATTAAGGTCAAGTCTATGTTTTAATAATTGATCACACTCAGTTGCCATCTTTTTCCATCAAAACATTATCACGAAGGAAGTGGGACAACACTTGGAAAGATAACCTCTTAAAAAAAATTTGTGGAAACATATTTTTTCTCCAAAGGAGGACGTTAAGAGCCAAGATGTCCCACTCTCGGCACCTCTTGTTAAAATGCCTGGTAAAAAAAAAAAAAAAAAGGGACAAAATATTTAAAATTGAAAACTAGGGACCGTAGTAGATAGTAACTAGTCGGATTAGGCCAGATCAAATCCCAACCTTGCTTGGGAAGTTTATAATAGATCCTTAGAGTTTCATCTAATCATATCTCCTAAAATTACTCGTAGGCCTACTGATCCGAATTGGGTTAAATGGGAAAAACCAAACCCCGGTTGGTTCAAATTAAATACTGATGGATCTTCTTTAGGCAATCCTGGTAAGGCAGGGGGTGGGGGCATCCTAAGAGACCATGATGGCAACTGGATCAAGGGATTTACTCAAGCCATTGGCTTGGCTTCCAACCCTATTGCTGAACTTTGGGAGCTAAGAGATGGTCTCATAATGTGCAACAATCTTAATATTCAGTCCCTTGTTGTTGAGATGGATGCTTCTATGATTATTAATATGCTTTGTAATGACAATGCTCGGTCTAGATCCTTATCTCCTTTACTTGATGATTGCAGAATTCTTCTCAACAGGATCCCACAGCACAGAGTTCAACACTACTATAGGGAAGCGAATAGATGTGCCGATGCTTTGGCGAAGATGGGAGCAAATCACTGTACAGATTTTGTTTATTTTGATAATCCCCCTCCGTGTATTTTGAATCAAATTAGGCAGGATGCCTTAGAAACTTTGTATTGCAGGTGTAGCAGTAGCTGTGCTGCTATGCCTTAGTTTTTCTGTTTCCTTTCTTTTTTTTTATTGTATTCCACTTTACCAAAAAAAAAAAAAAAAAAAACTAGTCGGATTCAATATTTGAATAGAAAACGTCTGAAAAGGATAGTAAATTTTTAAAAAAAAAAAATGTTCGAGTTCAAATAATATTATTACGTATAAACAGTATGCTGTTAGTCTTGTAATCCAATACTATTATTTGTTGTCTTTTACGATAAAAATTAATGGTGGAATCCTCCCTTCCCATTATTTTAATTATCAAATTATCATTAAAAAATTATATATTTTTAAAGTTACTTAGACAATACACTAGAGTTTTCGCATTTTACTTTTTCATTTTGAAAAGCTTATAACAAAAGGGTGTATGCGTAAGAAATAGGAGAATTAGTGGCGTGATTAAAAAGATGGGAAAGTACCTTGTCATACTCGATTTTATATTCACTATTTTACATGCATATCAGCAATTAATTAATACAAAAATGTTCTTATTTCAAAACATGAAAATGAGGTAAAAAAATTTATATAAAAAAATAGTGCAAAAAATCTCATTGCCAGAAAATGAATAGTGGTTGAAACTCCGCCTACTCAAGATTAGGGATTGTAAAAGCGTTTGGAATCCATCTTTCAAGTGGGATCAGATCCATGGGATGCAATTGCTCTCATTCCTCTCACAATTTTCTATTTTTATTTTTTTACTTCTTGACTTCCTATCTTTTAATTTTTTTAATTTAAAAAAAATTATTCAAAAACTGAAATTGAAAGATACTTCTTCAATTCTAAATCTCAACAAGAGCAATTGCATACGATATAATATTTGGATCTCAATCCTTTGAAGTGGGCAGTGAAGAATTGAAGACCTTGGACCACCTTGCATGCACTCTAGAGAAACTCTTGCCAATAACTGATCCAATACGAAATTAGAACTAACCAGTGGTCCGGTACCAATGCATTAATAGTTGTAATGTGGGGATGTTTCCTGCGCTGCATGGTACTGTCTGTAATAGAGCGGCACGGTATATGATATTATCTCTCTCTCGCCTCTATGAAAAGGGAGGAAAATTTGTAAATCAGACGTGGGAAAATTTTCTGCCTTTTCTTACTATTTTTTGATGAACAATTTTCTTACTTTTTTCATTATAAATTCACAAAATCATTTTAAACCTCCGATTTCTTGACCGTATTTTATCCATTAACCTTATCTAATAGAGGGCTGACAAGTGCGTGGGGGAAAATATCTAATTTTTCAAAGAAATTAGCGATATAAATAATACAAAAAATAGCACATAAGTAATCAAATTACTTGTTAATTGATAATTTTAATAAATGTCTAACCTTTTTTAGGTTCAAGATTTATGCTTGGGTAGTAATTATAATTTTCACAGGGTATGTTAATTACTTAAGAGTTTTCATATATATATATATATATGAAAACTAATATTAAGGTAAAATGTACATTATTAACTAATATTAAGGTAAAATCTACATTATGTTTATATGGCAATTAAATTTTTGTTGTATAATTAAGTTATGTCATTATTTACACTAATGCTAACCCGCCAAATAGCTTGGGAGACTATAGTGGCTTAGAGTGAGATCAGCATGGACCAACCTGGCAACCTTATTTATTTATAAGTTGTTATTACATGATGAAGTCGTAACCATAAAAGGCAGGAATCACAATAATGCAATTTCTGTTTTTTTTTTTTTTTTACAGTAATGATTATTACTTACAGTCTCTACACAGAGAATAAAATTGTGTTTTGAAAATATTATTTTAATTAAAATTATATATTCGTATTTTCAAAACAAGATTTTACAATTTTATAATTATAACTGAAATTGTGTTTTTTCCTTAGGATTTTATTAATGCAGGGATGAGGACCTAAAATTATTTTTATTTTTCTTGTCCTTATATTTTATTTTCCAAGCAAATTATTACATATATATATATATATATATATATATTTCCTGGCTAATTAAGCTTGTCATTCTAACATCCAGTCTATTCTCTATGGTAATCACCTGGTTGCAAGCAATGCATAATTGCTCTAGTAAAAAAGAATGCTTTACTTTTTTTTATTAACAATTGTAATTGCCTCCTTAATTTTACATTTAATATATATATATAAGTTTAGAATATTCAACAATATATTCTGTTTTTAAAGTTAATCAATTCACCTAATCAATTTTTACAGCTAATCAGTAATCAATTCCTTAAACAAATTCCAAAAAGTCAATATTGAAACTCTAAAGTCACCTACCACCTATCCCATTTACTTCAGCTGTATACCACACTATGTATTGCCTGTTTGTATCTATATTTTTATTGAGTATGTTGTTTCTCTTTTTTATTTGGGTTATATTCTTGTATATCTACAAAATGTTCTTTCTTTTGATCCATTTTATATATTAAAAAAAAAAAAGTTATGGTATTACATGTGGAAAGCCAGCTATATCTACAAACTCAAATCAAACCTATGAAGATGCAAACAAATACAAAACCACATGTAACACTAGATTGAAAAGCTAGAGGTCATTTTATTTCTAATAATAGAGTTAGTTACATTGTTGTGCACTTGTGATACTCTTAGTCGTTCTAATAGTTTGTAATACAATAGTCACCGAGGTTGGTTATCCTAGTATGTAAGTATATATACTTTGTAGTTTATCAAAAGTATATATACTCTGTATTTAGTTACTGATTAATGTTAAGCACATAATTATTCAGTCCATAGCAAATACTTCTGAAAATCTTTGTTCTCTCTTTTCTTTTCATTACATTCTTTTTTATTTGGTTCATTTTATATTCAGGTTAATATGTTATATATTACATATTCTTACAGTTCATTTTACTCTCTATCTTTGCCTAAATTTTGTTAATAGGTGATGGAGGGTGGAATATCTAGTACCCACAATGACAAACCCAAGTCTCCAACCACAAGTAATACCAATGCACTTCCTCCTAAGTGTCCTTAAAAAAAAACAAATCTGAAGTTTGGGATCACTTTTTGATGATGGGTGATTGTGATCCTAATCACCCTAGAGCATCATGTAATTACAATGGTAAAGATTATGGGTGTTGTGGGAAAAGGGATGAGACTAGTAATTTATGGAATCATCTTTATAATCAATGCCTCATATTTTTAAGGAACTTGGCTTAGGTATGCAACATCCTTTCTCTATCTTCCATTTGCTTAAACTTGATTAGATTGATTACATTATAAATGATAGCATGAATAATATAATAACAGTAACATTCATTTTATCTTATGTTGTGGATGATTGATTAGCTTGCTACTTGCTTTGGAGGAATACAACTTAATTTTTAGATTGGTATTAGACTGAAAATTGATTGATTTGGTCTATTTTGTGAAGAACTTTTGTTAGACTTGTGTTTATTTTCAGTGAGTATAATTTTGATTACATTGTGGCTTTTGTGACAATGCATACAATTTTGAAGTTTATTTGCTAGGTTGGTATGTTATTATTTTGAATCTTTGATGTGATTTTGGGAATGTTAAGACTTTCGGTTTATTGATTTAATTTTCTTCAGTTGTAAGGTAGTAGCTTACTGTTTTTCCCCCCTTTTTTTCTTTTATTGAGTAGACAATGTTTGATAAAGATGATATATCTCTTTTTCATTGACCCTATGTTTGTGCTGGAATTGAGATTATTTAATGAAATCTATCCTTAGTTTTTTGTGTGCATTAGTTATATTTTGAGATTATTCAATAAAAAATTGTAATTTGTGATAAATTTTTTTAAAAGAACATTTTTAATGCTAACCCACCAAATAGCTTAGGAGACTATAGTGGCTTAGAGTGAGATCAGCATGGACCAACCTTTTTTATTTATAAGTTGTTATTACATGATGGAGCCGTAACCATAGAAGGTAGCAATCACAATAATACAATTTTTTTTTTAAAGTAATGATTATTACTTACAGTGTCTACACAGAGAATAAAATTGTGTTTTAAAAATATTATTTTATTTAAAATTTTATAATCATATTTTCAAAACAAGATTTTATAATTTTATAATTATAATTGAAATTGTGTTTTCACAAATAATATATATGATTGTATATAGATAGTTAGGCCAAAATGGGGATATACCCCTTTCGTCGAAACTTTTCAGCAAAATGTCTCATGTTTGAAACTATTTAGAGATATGTCCATGTTTTAAACTCGATTTTCTAAAATTTGAGTTTCAATGAAAAACTCGATTTGGCGAAAATCAAGTTATAGGCAATCAAACTTTAAAAATAAATAAATAAATAAATAAATAAAACACCTGACTATTCAAGGAACTCAAGTTCCATGCTGGATTTTTCAAGAAACTTGATTTTCAGTAAATTTGAAACTCGACTTTCTAAAAATCGAGTTTCAAAACAGGGACATATGCCATTTTGGCGAAAGGTGCATATCTCTAAAAAGTTTCAAAACCGAGGTCGAACCGTGATAACGTCATAATTAATTTAATAATTATTTAAATTATAAAAAAAATATTAAATTAGTAAAAATTGAAAATTTAACTAAAATAATCCAAAATAAATATAGATAGTATTTTTTATAACATAAATAAGAGTTTTTGAATTATTTTTAAGTCATGACAAAATACAGTTTAGTACCCAATAAATTTTATTTTTATTTTTATTTTATGAAACCCAATAAAATAGTTAAGAGACAAATTAGTTTGTTTGCCCATGGGCCATGGCCAAGCCCATTTCTCTGCCGATCATTTTTTTTTTCCCAAGGCCATTTGAATAGTCAGTGTTCACCATTTATTAGGAATATAAAAAAAATAAAAATCAAAAGCTAGAAGATCTAAAGATGTGAATGTAGTTAAAAATTGGTTAAAGTTAAATAAAGAACAAAACCCAAGAAGGAAGTGCTCGACAGCAAGCAAGCATTATATGTTAATAGTTGATAGCAAAGCAAATATTAGTGGTTGATATAATGACACTAAAGCAAGCAGCAGCAAAGATGAATACTTCAGAAGCAGCAAAGAAGAAGACTAGGTCCATTTGATAGAGGAGTTTGAGTAATGTTGTTTGTATTTTTTTTTAAAATATGTGTGGGTGAAAAAGTGTGTAGAAATGCGTGTAATGTTGTTTAAAAATTGAAAACATGTTGCTAAAATGCTCTACCAAACAGGGCCTCAATACTTCAAAGGCCAAAAATGCGGAAACAACATCAGCAAAAATGAAAAATGTAGAGAGAGAGAAAGAGAGCAAGCGAGACAAAGAATAAGAATAGAAAGATGGCGGAGTAATCTCATCTAATAGCATCTCATATAGTAGAAGCTTCAGCCTTTAACAATGGCTGTAAATCTATAAGTATCCAAAAAAAAAATCTAACAGTCTAACATTTGAAAACCGTTTATGGTTTTCAAACCCGGAAGGTTCAACTGCGGTCGAAATGGTTCACTGACTTTCTCACATAGGTCGGTTCTTGGGGTTTAAAGAACCGTGTTGATGAACGGTTTTTGGTTAACTCAATCAGACCGTACGATCCGGTCCGGGTTTTAAAACCATGCTTATGAGAAGTGCACTCCATACATCAGGTGCATAGGATAATTTTCCAGTTCGATGATGCTCTACAAATTAAACTCATGTAGGATCTACTATTCATTTAAGAGCAAGGAGTACCACATACTAGACTCTAACAATATCGAATAAATTTTCATGACACTCCATTTTCTATTTTCCTTTTTTTCTTAAGAAACATAGCATGCGCAGGTGGGGATAGCGTCACATGAAAAACAACTAGCAAAGAAGATCTGAGATCTTCACTTGCAATACAATGAAGGCTTGGGTCCATTGTTGCGGTTGGCAGTAGCATATGGTTAGGACTTAAGAATGGGTTTGATGGGAGATTTAATTTGTAGACAACACAGCTCGGATCTAGTTGGCTATAATTTCATGTGAAAACTATTGAGTAATTGAAAGGCCAAAATGGCAAAATACCCCTTTCGCCGAAACTTTCCAACAAAATGCCCCATTTCTGAAACTCTTTAAGGATATGCCCTAGTTTTGAAACTTGATTTTTAGAAAATCGAGTTTCAATGAAAAACTCGATTTACCAAAAATCAAGTTTCTTGAAAAAACTAGCATGGAACTCGAGTTTTTTTTTTTTTTTTTTTTTTTTTTTTTTTTTTTTTTTTTTAAGTTTGATTGCCTATAACTTGATTTTTGCCAAATCGAGTTTTTCATTGAAAATTGATTTTTAGAAAATCGAGTTTAAAACAGGAGCATATCTCTAAATAGTTTCAAACAGGGGCATTTTGCTGAAAGTTTTGGCGAAAATGGTATATCCCCATTTTGGCCGTTGAACATTTGTTATGTGTCCATATCCCAACAATTCTAGCGCATGGATGCACTGCCCAGGCCTTATGTGAGCGTCATAATGTACCAAGCAATTTACATTTATTAATGGTAGTTGAATACCTTCTCATCCCACCTCCTCAACAATTGTTTTACGTTATATCCGTTCTCTTTTTTTCTTTGTTATTTATTTTTTTCTGCATACAATGATATTGTTATGTTATTGTGTTTCAGGAGTTACTTATTCATATGTTCAAGAGCTGTACAGATTCTAGAGTTAGGTGTGAGTGAGTTTTCCAACTGTTCCCAACTCACGCATTTAGTTTAGAGTTTGTTTTAGGGTTTTGTCATGGAATAGCCAAAGGGGGAGATTGTAAGGTTGAATTTAATCAACCATCTAATTGGCTTTATTCCGTGACCAATTTGCTTGTAATTTAGCACTTAGTAACCCTGTATTTAGGTGGGAAAATTGTAAGGGTAGTGTGTGAGAAGATGTGAAGAAAAGCTCAAGAGTGTGCAAGAAAAACAGAGGTTCGCGACTAGGGCTCGTGGGTGGATCGCGACTGGCAAGCCGCCAAACTCTGGCACGTGAGAGGCACACTGGGAAGCTGAAGGGTCGTGCCAGCTGTCACACTACAGGACAAAAGTTCCAGGTTGGCCAGGCCGTTACGTCGCGACTGGAACTCGCGACTTGGACAAGCCGCGAGGTCAAGCCGCGAGTTAACCCTGTTTGGCAAAAACTGACGTTTTGCATTCCCTTCTCACCCTACTATATATACACCCTTATACCCACTAAATTGAGAGAGCTTCTAGAGAGAATTTTGTGAGAGAAACCCTAGAGAAAAACAAGATTGCCTCATCCCCAATCTTTACCTTAGAGACTCTTCAAATTCCTCTACTCTCTTCATCTCCATTGTCATACCCTTAAGAGGTTTTTTACCAAATCCTTATCTCACCACACCTACGTCTGTGAGAAGGTCCATTTAGTACTTAGGGAAGCAGTTTGGGAAGGAACCAATATACATTGGTTGATGCTATGGTCAAGTAGCGGAATCCGGGAAGCTAAGGAAGAAATAGGTTCGGCGTAACCTCGTTGGAGCAAGAAGCTTGAAGGGCTTAGATACTTGGGTAGATTAGGCTTGGATGGTCTTCTGCTGTTCATGTATCCCAACTATATTCTTTAGTGGATTTTATCACCGCTTGGAGGGCGGCGGAGAGGTTTTATGTCGAGGACTTCAGTTTCCTCTTCGATAACACATCGTGTGTTGTCCGTGTGTTTGCATCTTCTTTCCCTTTATTTTTATCTTATATTTACTGTTGTGGATGTGTTTATATTTGGTTTAGATTGTTTATCAATTCTGTTATAAACTTGTTATCATGTTCCGCACATTAGTTGTTTGATATAAATCTTGAATTGGTAATTTTATTATTTGGGATTTAAACGTTCAAGGGTGTTTCATATTCATATTGAACTTTCAATTATTATTTTTTTTGATGGGCCAAGAATACTTATTTGCTGTATGGAGTACGGAGTAAGGAGAGAACATAGTGGGACCTTTTAGGTAGTCTGGACTACCCAAGTTTTTTGTTGTCAAAAAAAATTCGCTAAAAAAAAGAAGGTGTTTTGTTGTCAAGTCTTGATCAATATAGTTGATCCATACCGTACGGTCTGCTACAGTGGAGCAGGTAAAGCAGTCCTCCTCTTTCTCCCATTTTCTAAAAGTAGCTCCTCTCTATTGTCCGGACTCTGAAGGATGTGTCGTGTACAGTTCAGAACCATAAGTGCGTATAAACGGACTCACCAAAATTTTTAAACCGCCCAAAACACTATTCAAACTATCTCTTCGCTCTTTTTAATATGGATTCACCAAAGTTTTGTTAATTTTTTCAATTTTTCATAAAAGAATTATCAAAATAAATAATTAATATATACTTTTTTTTAAGCAATTAATAAATTAATATATACTATACTTTAAGTGGACCTTTTAATATAAGTAATGGAAATAGGAATAGAAATAAAATAAGCAATATAATATATATTGACTGGTAGTTGAGTCAATAATTTTGAAGATGGATGGTATCTCAGGTTGATGTCTTAGCCGTCCATTCCCAATCCTATTTGATAACAATTGGCAAGCCTCTAAGCCCCAAACCCACTTTCTCTAGCCATGGTTTTCCAGGCACCGAAGCTTCGTATCATTTACTTGTTAATAAGCATTTTCCTCTTGCTCATAAACCCTTGTGCAACTCAGATATTCTTCAACTACACCGATTTCAGTCAAACAATCAACAACAAACCTATAATCCGAACAGGAAACGCTACGATATCAGGTTCAGTGATCCAACTCACGCCAGATGAAGTGGACAACTGGGGTCGAGCCATATATTCAGAGCAGATGCATCTTTGGGACGAGAAATCAGAAAAAGTGGCCAGCTTCACTTCCAACTTCTCCTTCATCATCTATTCTCAAGGTAAATACAGATATTCAGATGGGATCATGTTCTTCCTCTCAACCCCAAATTTCCCTGCTCCTAGACCAACAGATGGCGCCGGCCTCGGCCTTTTGAGCCGCAGACAAATGGGACAACCCAGTTTCCTGGCTGCAAATAAATTTGTTGCTGTGGAGTTTGATACATTTCGAAATGAAGAATTTGATCTGGATTCAGTTGGTGAACACGTTGGTATCAATATCAACAACATGAAGTCTGAGATCTCTACACCATGGTATTGTACTATAACGGAGAATAGAACATATAGTGCAAGTATCAATTACGATTCTAGTACGCAAAATTTAAGCGTTACCTTCACTGGTTTCAATTATGATAACACCCCTGTTCGACAGAACCTTTCTTTGGTAATTAATTTGACAGATCATTTACCAGAATCGGTTGAATTTGGGTTCTCAGCTTCGACAGGATTGATTTCTGAGTTGCATATTCTTTCCACTTGGTCTTTTGAATCGACATCACCTTCTACGATTCAGCGATCGCCAGCACCTTCTGTGGGGAAGAATAAAGATGAGCCAAAGACAAAATTGGTGGTGGGCCTGAGTTTAGGTGCATCCATTTTAAGTATTGGTTTGGTGTTGGTTTGCTTTGTGTTTAGGAAAAAGTGTCGTGAAGGGAAAGGAGAAAAAGAAGAGGAGCTTGGCTTTGATCTTTCAATGGATGAGGAATTCGAACGAGGTATTGGACCAAAGAAGTTTTCGTACAACGAATTAGTTTCTGCAACGAGCAACTTTGCAGAGGAAAATAAGCTTGGACAAGGAGGGTTTGGTCGGGTTTATAAAGGATATTTAAAGGTCATAAATTCCTATGTTGCTATTAAGAGAGTTTCAGGGGAATCTGCACAAGGGATAAAGGAGTATATATCTGAGGTGAGGATTATTGGTCGACTCAGGCATAGAAATTTGGTGCAATTAATTGGTTGGTGCCACGAGAAAGATGATCTTCTTCTAATTTATGAGTTCATGTCAAATGGCAGCTTAGATTTGCATCTTTTCAAAGGTAAAAGCTTGTTAACATGGGTGGAGAGGTACAATATTGTTCGAGGCCTAGCATCAGCACTGCAATACTTGCATGAAGAATGGGAACAATGCGTGTTGCATAGGGACATAAAGTCAAGCAACATCTTGTTGGATTCAAATTTAAATGCAAAGCTTGGGGATTTTGGCTTAGCTAGACTCGTGGACCATGTAAAAGGATCACAAACCACAGCTTTGGCCGGGACCTGGGGTTATTTGGCCCCTGAATGTATTATGTCGGGCAGGGTCAACAAGGAGACAGATGTATATAGTTTCGGGATTGTAGTATTGGAGATAGCTTGTGGAAGAAAACCAGCTGAACCCGATGCAAAACAAGATGAAATTATTATGTTAGAGTGGGTTTGGGAGCTTTATGGAGCAAGGAATCTTCTTAAGGCAGCTGACCCTAGATTGGGTGGAGATTTTGATGAGCCGCAAATGGAACGGTTGATAGCTGTTGGACTTTGGTGTGCTCATCCAGATTACAATGCCAGACCGTCAATAAGAAAAGTCATTCATGTGCTTGATTTTGAAGATACATTACCCATTCTCGAACCAAAGTTGCCTGTAACAACCTTTCTTACCCTTCCAAGTACTGCATCAACATCTTCAACTAGTAAATCAGAAAACCACGATGCTTAGTCATCTAGCCCTATCAGAGGTCAAAGCATCAAGACTCAGGGCAAGAAGAGGCAGAGCAGATCAGTGAAGATGTACATGGCTAAGCTACTTGTAGTTTTAGTCTATGTATTGTATATAGCTTAAATTGTGTGTAGTTTAGTTAGTCTTCTAAATAGTTTAGTGATGCACGTGACTATGCGCGTGTGAGCTTTTAGTTTTTCTGTTAAGAAGCTGTTATAGTTGTTAAGTTAGTTACTTAGCCTCTGATTTTATACAAGAATCAATCTCGTGTATCATTAAGCAAGTTAATGAGAATTTCATTCTTAGCAAATCTCTCATAAGCCCTGGTAGCAACACTGGTTCTTCACAGTTCACAGCACATTCTTACTACATGTCGTTTAGTTGTTCACACTTTACCTTAAGGAAGTCACACTTATGTCGCGTGACCAATTTGTTACAACTCCAAATATTTTTACTATCTAACGCTTTGTAGATTTACTATTCATTATTGAGAAGTATTATTACGTTCTTTTTACCCAGACTTTGATTGGTGGAGTGAGTGTTGGGTGCAGTGCATGGACCATTGTTGTCCAGCTCATCACACTCAATTAGACACCACATTAAGGAAGACACAAAGTCTTCTTGCCATTTATTGGGCAAAGACTTTGAGTGTCTCTCACACGCAGAAGAGGTAAAAAGGTTGAAGGTATTAATTGTGGCCATTCGGCCATTTGGTAATATGAGAACAACATGAGAGAGAGAGAGAGTTCTGCATTTGGAAGAAAATAGGGGGAAAAGTGCAAACTGCAAAAGGTTGCGGTTTGTGAAAGAAAAATAGTAGGTATAAGAGGAAAAAAAAAAAAATAATGAGATTTTCCTTTTGCCGTAAAAAATATACAAAAAATTTATTTTAATTGATTTGATAATAGTGAAATTATTAGAAGTTTGTCTCATAACTTTGAATAGGTATAAGAGAAAAAAAAAATAATGAGATTTTTCTTTTACCGTAAAACATATACAAAAAATTGATTTTAATTTATTTAATAATAGTGAAATTATTAGAAGCTTGTGTCATAACTTTGAAAAGATTTTTCTTGTAAATTTTTGTGTTTTTTTTGTGATTTGTTTCTACTATGCTGCTAGCATTTATTTTCATTTATATAGAATTTTCCCAACAATGAGATGAGGCACGTGTTTATAAGTTCAAATATTAAATAACGTTCCTCAATAATAATAATAATAATAATAATAATAATAATAATAATAATAATAATAGCATATATACTCCTATATACACGATCTATAAAATTATGGTTAATGTGATGATCTTAAATCCTCTATGTTTGTGATGTTACTAAAATATATGGACTAAATTAAAAAGAAAATTATAAATGTATGAAACGATGTTATATGAGGTTCAAAGATTAAGAACCAAACCTACATTTAGAGGGGGGGGGGGGGGAATTCGTGGTACCACAGTCTATCAATTTATCATTATATATCATCCCCATTAATTAAAAAACAGATAAAAGGACAATTTATAATTATCATATTGGACATACATTATAGATAGAATCTTTACGAAAACTCTATCTGCCCGAAAAATTAAACACTCTAGAAATAATTGAAAAAAAAATTGGGTGATATTCTCAACTAGAGTTAGGAATCTTTATTCAGTTTGCAAGTAGAATATTTGGAAAATATTTTTCATGAAAAATATAAAAAATATTGAACTATTTTAAGAATTTTTTGATTCTATATTTCAAAGAAAATATAGAAATCTGTCAAAAAATTCAATTACTTTTTTTCCTATAAATGTTTCTAAAATATTTTTAAACTAATGTCTTTAAAGTATCTATTAATTTTGTGGTATAATAAAATATAACAATATTATTCTTGTTTGTTAGGACATAGCTAAACATTAACTAAATATTTTATTGTATATCTTTCTTACCTTTTTTTTGTTTATTATTATTATTATTATCTATCTATATATATATATATATATAATAAAACCTTTCTAAAACCCCCGATGCTCTGCCTACTCTTTCACGATGCTCTACCCTTTCTTTCACCAAAACATCTTCTTCCTCAGAACAGAGACAGAGAAAATGAGATTGAGAGAGAATCATCGGAGTGTCAGACTATCATCCATTGGCAAGCCAGTCACCTAAACTGCTACTGGTAATATATATATATATATATATATATTTTTTTTTTCTAAATCTGATACTCTTTTTTCTCCTAAAATACCCGATGCCCTCCACTCTCTTTTCAGATTCTTTCATGCAACCCTCTTCTTCCCCAAAAATCAAAACCCTCTCCTTCCCCAAAATCAAAACCCAAAAACCTAAAATTCAGATGCCGCTAGTGTCGTCGAGGAAGCTATGAGCAATCCAAAAACTTTAACGCAGCCTCTAAAGCAGGTTTTGGAATTTTCTTGAGATTTTTTTTTAAAAAATTTATTTGACTGTTCATGGTTGGAAGTGTTGGAGAATTGGAATTATTAGGATGAGAGGAAAGGAGGATGGTATAACCCCAAAAATCAAATATTCTTTTTATCGGTATTGTTGCATACTACTATATGACTGAAATATTTGTTTTGGGTTTGTCTTTATTTTCTATTTCTATTTTCGTTTGTGGAATGCAAATTATGTGTTTGATGAAATGCTTCAATGAACTGTCTATGAGTTGTGAAGTAATAAGTAATTGATTTAATTGGTATGTAAGGTTAGGTTATGCCTGCAATGTAAGTGTATAGGTTATTTACTCTTGAATTAGTGGAGGGAGCTATGGATTTGAATTTCGGTAGATTTGGCTCTTAGAGGACTGTAAGAGAGATATTAAGTGAGGGCTGAGAAATCTGGGGATCCGATGGTAAAGATTTTCACCTGTTTGCTCTAAACATTGTGTTGAACAGACACTCTTTTTGTTGCACTAACCTGCAGTCTACACCACCCTAACCTCACCCACCAAGCCCTCTCCGACTATCAAACATTTAGATCACAAATATAGTCCAACTAATACCTAAAGAAGTAAATAGAACCTTTTTTTTACCCGCCATATCAGGTAAGTGATAACCTGAACACAGGACGTAGGACTTGACACGCCAAGGCCTCACTAGCCCAACTGGGTGGGTTAAGGCAAAAATACTAAATCTTAGCTGTTAAGAAGCATGGCATGGCTTTTTTTATGTTACTTCACAGTAGCAATTCCAAATCTTCACGCCACTCCACTTATCCCCTTCCAAATCTTAAGCTAAACTATGTTTAGCTGTTGAAAAGCATGGCATGACCTTAGTAGTTTAGTTCATCATAGTTTGCCAGAAATCCATTGATTAAGTATGACCTATTATTTATTATCTATCCCTTTAAAAGAAAAGGTTTGTGAAAGGGGTTTTTTTGGCCCCTGTTTGATGCTTTCTCAGTGGGTATCATGTCAAAGGTATTACAATCTGCTGGTCTTACTACCTGTATACTTTGCTGTTTTGTGCTGATATCCTAAGTGCTGATGTTGTTTGTGCATTGTTGTTGTTATTGTACATGCTTATATGCATTATGCTTTTGGTGTACTTAGTGTTAGTTGTATTGTGATACTTGGTAGTTGTTAGCACTGTACTAGGAATTGATATAAAGTCCTAGGATGTTTTGGTAGTTATTGGCAGGTCACATTCTATTATAGATGACCTGACTAATTAGGCATGTGCTCAATGTATTATAGAGCATGTGATAGATTAGGAGTTAGTTAATTTCGGTTGCAGCTTAGTTTAAAAGGCTGCAATGATTGTAAGGAAGAATATCAGGAGAATAATAATCTAAGTTTACTTTCTTTTGTTCTCTAATCTTTCCCCCCAATTCTTAGGAGGCCAAACTAACTTGAATCAGCCATTACAATTCACAATTCACACACTTCATCACTCCAATTGGTCAAGAACTACAGGTTCTTAACAAAATTATGGACTTAGTGAAAAATGTTAATATGGGTTGTGGTTGCTTGCTTGATGCTAATAAAAAGTTCTAGATCTATCAATATGTTAATGATGTGTCAATGAACATTTTTTACAAAATAAATTTATTTGCATATAGGTTTAGAGGAAAAGATGAGACTCAAATAGGAAGAACAGATCATCCTACACCATGAAAAAAAATGAGAAGGCAGTAAAAGGAAAAAGAGATAATAAATCATTCGATAAAGCGACTACTGACTTTTACCCATAATGCTCAAGCTTATTTTCAAGATAAGAAATAATGCTTTAGATTTTGATTATCATTTGTTTCATGGTGTGATTATGAATTTTCGTGTGATTTAAAGGTGACTTGGTGTTTTTCAATGTATTATTGGAAATGAATAGTGAGTCTACAATTGTAAAGTCTCATTACATTAGATTTTTGCTGATTTGATAGGGCATTTTATGGTAGGGTTGATATTGAACATAGACTTAGTCTTAGCAATTTAATTTCAACTTTTTGGGAATGGCAGGGGTTTAAGAAGAACATTGAATTTTGATATTCTTCTTTTGAGTTTTAATTATGTGTTCTCTTTGAGTATTTCAGTTTAGTTGGATTTAATGTTTCATAGGAAGGATTCTATCTCGGTTTCTAAAAAAAATAATTTCATGATAGTGGAAATAAACTTTTTTGGGAAGAACAGTGGGCCCTTTTTAATGTAAATTTTACTAACTTTTCTTGAATTATTTGAACGATTACCCCAAAAAAGGTCTTTAATTTTGCCTCTTCCACATTTCAATTAAAAAAAAAAAAAAGCTTAAGTTGCATACTTGGAATTGACCATGGAAGGAGACTCATTTCTGATTTTGTCTCTTTGATTCCTTAATATTCAGAATGTAGACTCAATATTTCATTTGGCCTTTCTTTCCTTCTTTTTATTCTTCTTCTTCTTCTTTACTCCTTCATCCCTTTTATTTTTGAATTTCTAAATTTAAGATAATATTAAAATTAAATTAAGTTTTACTTATGTATGTCAAAAAAATAGTTTACTTTATTTGTGTAATTAATTGTATTGGAGTGTACTTATTCAAGTTATATATTTTCAAAATTATGATCTCAAGCATTTGGCTACCACGATATCTCATCGTATGTGATAGATTTTATTGCTTTGCTATATAATTTATACCTTGATATTGTGTTTTATTTTATTTTTTTCAATGTTAGGGAAGTTGTGTCAATTGATTGACATGTCATTATCAACACACACGGGTTAGCGACTAGTTATTATTATTATTATTACCCCCCTCGTTGTTTTGTCAAAAACAAATTTTAAGATGATAATAATGATAAGGAAAGCATCTGCGCATTGGGCGTATTAGGAGGGTAGTGTCATAAAATTAGAAAGGGTTTTTTTTTTTTTTTCCAAAACAACAAAGTTACAAAGTTGTTGACAATCTTTAAACCTATTGCTACGTCTCACATTCAATTTTTTTGTCCGCATTAAGGTCAGGTCAAGTCCAATGTTTTAAAAATTGAAATTTACACCCAGTGGCCATTATTATTTTCCATAACAACACTATAGCGAAGGAAGTGGGGAATTTCTTGGCAAAATAATGTCTTTAAAGAAAGTCGGTGGAAACACAATTTTACTCCCGAAAGAGGACTTTGAATGAATCACACAAATAGTAAGGCCTAGGTTATCTACGGGCGCACCTTCAAGAATTTTTTTTAGAGTAATCATTGTGAAATTTAGGGTCCGTTTGGATACAACTTATTTTTGCTGAAATTGAAAATTGAAAACTGAAGACTGAAAACTAAAAACACTGTAGTAAAATAATTTTTAAATGTGTGAATAGTGCCGTGAGACCCATTTTTAATATTTTTAAACGCGTGAATAGTGCATGCATAGTGCGTGAACAGTACATGCATAGAACAGTGAATTTTGTCTCTAAAAGTCAATAACTGTGGCTTTAAAAAAAAAAAAAACGTGTGTTTGAAAATGCAGCCATGGATCCAAACAAATACTTAAATTATAAATTTTTTAATAAAAGCAGTACTTGAATATATTGATAAGCCAAGAATGTATTGACCTCTTTGGTAACTTAATCAATTAATTTAGTCAAGTGAAATTAATTAGATTCAATTACATGCAATAAGCGCCGTAGCACAAACAAATCACCAAATAACTAAATGCAGAGGAAAATAAATTTGACACGGGTGATTTGTTTATGAATGGGAAAAACCACCGAGGCAAAACCCCACCAGGTGAATTTAAGGTCACCACTCCCGAGAATCCTCTATTATCAAAACAAGCGGTTACAACTAAAAGAATCCTAGTACCTTATACCAACCTATAGTTGAACCCTTACCCTAATATCTAATTGGACATGTAATGTAGTGACAATCTCTCCTTTCAATACACGGCTCGCAGTACGTGACTAACCAATCGATGCACAAATCCAAATACTTGACTAACACACCAACTTAAGAAAGATATTGGCTGAAAAGTTTTTCTGTTCATCCACATGATGAAGATCAAGAAGCTCAATGGTTACAAAACCCTTAGCGCACAAATGCAGCAGCTTCTTTGAGAGAAAGATGAACTAAGGCAAATTATATCTGGTCACAATTTGAGTGAATAATCACTTTGCATCAAGTTGCATCACCTTTGACGGCCCTTAAAATAATCCTTCTATATATCTACGGTTGTGAGAAAAGAAACTCTACACAAATGCACATGGATATGCGTGAAATCAGATATGGAAATTTGAATTTCGTAATTCTCGATAGATACAGTTGTCGAGCTATCTGTTGAGCTTCAAATATTAAATCTCGATAGATACATTTGTCGAACTTTAATGAACAACACTTCTTCACTTGATTCTTGGAGAGATTTGCATGGCTTCAATGCTAGACTTGAACTCTTATTCCTTGAAGTATTAAACACATCATAAATCTACCCAATTACAAGTAAAGTGCGTTTTGTCAAAAGATTAATCAATTATATATGACATATGTTCTTAACATGTTCCACATATGTCCTAACAATCTCCCCCTTTGGCAATCCATGATAAAACCACAACAAACAAATGAAATATGAGAGAAGTTATAAATCACTCAACTCATAATCACTTATTATATGCAATAAAATCTATCCTACCACAAACTCTTAAAAAATTTTGCAAGATGATCATTCATGGCATGGAAGATTTTGACAATCTATATTTCTGAAACATTTTAAACAAAACTAATCAAGGCATCTTAATGTGAAATAGAAATAAAAGATTGCATACATAATAAGAAACATGTGTATAAAGAGAGAAAGAAACAACACATGGAGAGATAGGTGAAAAATGATAACAACATCAAATATATATATATATATATATCAAAGATAAATACAATGTTTGATATTACTAAGTGGTCACAAGACCAATGTACAAAAAGGTAATGTATCTAAAAGGGAAAGAAAAGAAAAGATACATAAGTCCTCACTACATCCCTCATAAACAAAAAGAACACTTACCCTAACAAAAATGTCCTATGCTAACTCTCCCTCTAAATACATGACTGCTTTTGTACCCAAAACTACTCCCCATTTTTGTCACAAATGACAAAGGGCAAGTCATCAAGATGCAATCATCTCCTCATCACTGGAAGAGCTAGTATCTTCATCCTTATCCTCATCATCATCATCATCATCATCATCGGAGCCATCGTCATCATCCTCATCCTCGAAAGCCTGTGGAGATGGACAAGGAGATGGAGATGCAAAAAAGCCATATATGTGAGCCTGTTGTCGTGCGATACAACTAACACAGGTGTTCACTTGACACAAATTATCACTGAGAGTGTCAAGGCGAGCATCCATGTGCTCAAGCTGCGCCATGATTGTTGCTAGTGTCACACCACCACTCGAAGAAGAAGGAGCAGAGGTGGATGGAGCGAAAGAGGCTAGAGGAGTCACCGTCCCAGTCCATGGCTGCTTTGGTAGAAGCTGGGCCTCGCTCCATCTAACGGATACCACGCTAATGGCACCTATGATGGTGAAGTGAGGAGACTCGGGATAAGAGACAGAGGAGTGGCGAATAATCCTCGTGATAGCAGAATGAAAGATAAGCTTATCACGGGTCGTCGTATCTCTATAAACATCCATGAAAGAGAGAATGAAATGAGAGGGAAAGTCTATAATAAGGTCCTCAATGAGGGAAAGCAAAAATTGAGCATGAGGCTCAGTAATGGAGTTATAGTGAGACAAGGGATGGAGAACAAATGTCATTACTATGTTAAGGAACCTCGAACCTTTTGCATAGCCCGAGCATGAGGTGTTTTGATGGTCATCCCATGAAAAAGGTGTCTCACAAAAATGAGACAAGATCGTCTTTGGACACAGTCCTCAAATTTGGACATTCGGGGGGGTAATCAAGATGAGATACCCTCAGAACATGTAGCGTATTGGAGATAAGCTCTAGAGTGACTACTATACGTGTACCTCAAACAGAAGTAATAAACTGAGGCACAGAAGAATCAAAACCGTGCATATTGGAGTAAAACTCCTGTATGATCACGGAGGGACAACTCACGGGTATCTCAAATAGAGATTCCCAACCCCGATTGTGAATGACAGTGGGTAGAGTAGTATCGGAGAATTTCGATAAGATAACGTGGCGTTCTGAATGAACGCCACGTTTAGAGAAGTTCTTCGAGAAGTCCTGACAGGCTTTCTCATCTTAGAACCTGACATGTAAAGGAGTGGAATCAGAAGATGATGCCCTGAAATGAAGAGGCTTTCAGGACAGAGTAGTTTTGGGTTTGGGTGCCATGCATAGACTATCAGAGAGAGAGAGAGAGAGAGAGAGAGAAACAGAAAAGCACCATCAACAGATTGTACCACAAAGGAAATGAAAAGGTACGTATGCATGAACAATGCATGATCATGTGACATGCAAAGAAAAATGCATCATGGGCTCAGCCCAATCCAATCCTACTAGCACACAAGGTTCCAACATATAAAACACACATCTATATTGCATGAAACATTGTCAGAATGCAAATATAATGCAATGCATGAGCATATAACATCTCAATTTAACACACACACAATCAAAATTGCTTGATGGGGACTATCACCTTCGAGGTACATCCTATAACTCCCACATCTCCTAACACTTGCATCCATATTTAAAAGCATTTTGATTATTTTTTCTTTTGTTATTCTTTGTATATTTTTATTTTGAGCATATCATGCATGGGCATAAAAGAGAGAGAAGAAATAGCCAATTATGTTAAGCTTAAACATCATAATTTTGCTATGCCGAAACACACAGATGTTTTACATGATTGGCGGGCTTTAGTGGTGAGATGGTTATTTATACATTTCTCTTAGGTTTTTTTAGTCATTCCCATCAAAAAGAGTGATATGAGTGTTAAGTACAAGAGATTACTTAATCGTACTCATCACAAACATGAACCACAAAACTCACTTGCTTAGTTATGCATTGTCATCTAAGCTACAAAAGATACAAAATTTAGAAAACTTTGTTTCAATGGCCATCCAAAGTACACAAGTACCAATGTACACAAGACACACTATTTTTGTATTTTTATGATTTTTCAGAAATTTTTTTTTAATGAAAAACAAAATAAAGCAAAACTAAAAACAAACAAACAAAAACATGTCAAACAAAGCATAGCATAAAACTAAACTGACTCAAAAACAAGAAAGCAAAACACATAAGTAATGCATAAACAAAAAGAGAGGGAGAGGGAGAGAAAAGTTACTAAATCACTTAGAGCCTTTTTCCTTCCACATCTTGGAAGAATCTTTCCATTGAGCGAACCTTTGATCCGGTGGTGAGGGGGAAGAATTGAAACCGTTCAAGTTCGAAAGGAACACGAGGGCTTTAAGAAGATCTCTAAGAGGAGCAAAAGAGGATGGAAACTGATTCTGGTTTCCAGATGAGATCATACTATTGTTTTGTTGAGTGGCTAACCATTTGAAGCAATTAGGTCGAGTATGTCCTGTAGCTCCACAATGATAACAGAAATGCTACTTCTTCTATTTAGACTTTTGGTTATTGCCCTTCTTAGCCCTAGGTTTTTTAATCTCTTTGTTTTCAAGCTTAAGGAGTGCTCCTAAGATAAATTTACCCTTGTCTATGTTCTCACTAGCTAAAACAGTTTTAACATCATTGTTCTTAGAATCAACATTATTAACAGGTGAAACAAACAATACTAAAAAAAGCAATATTAGGAGAAGAGAAATCATACCCCAAACCGGTTCAATCAAAAGCAGATTTCTGAAAGCTAAGCATCTTATCAAGCTTTGCACTCGAAGTCCTTTCCAACTGAGCTCTAACTTGAAACAACTTTGCTTCAAAGCTTCTTGGTCTTTTCAACAAAGAAATTGTTCTCAAACCGCAGTGTTCCAATAGTCTGATTAGCTTCGTCAAACTTTATGGAAAGCTCTTCTCGATCAAGTTTCACATCACTCAGCTTCTTGGTGGCCAGCCTATATAGTTTCTCATGCTTCTTAGAAACCTTGTACAATTTTTCATAAGTTGTATGGATATGATCTTGATCATCCATTTTCTCAAACTTAGAGTCCACAGATTCCTCTTCATTTTCTACTGTTTCTAAAACCCCATCAATAGGATCAACTGTAGCAATAAAGGCATTCAAGATTCCCTTGTCATTACTATCATTTGAATCATCCTCAGACTTGGTATCACTCAAGGTAGCAGCAAGGGCCTTGCTTTTCCCAATAGTCTCGAGATAAGTTAGACCTTCTTGTTTCATGTGTCCAAAACCTTGACATCTAAAACAATTTGGTCTAGAAGGAACAATGTATTGACTGTCTTCCTTAGCATCCTTCTTTCCTCTATCTTGGTTCTTGAACTAAGACAAACTGGACTGCTTACGGTCTTTATAAAATCCCTTTGCATTGGCATTCTTCACGAACTTTTTGAACTACCACGTGATATAGGATTTCATCTTAGACTCTTCATCATCAGAAGACTCATCAATATCACTGCTTTTGGCCTTCAAAGCCATGCTCTTGCTCTTGCTTGATTTTCCTATCCTAGTCAACCCTAATTCATAGGTTTGCAAGTTGCCAACCAATTCTATCAAAGGAATTTGGTCAATGTCCTTTAATTCCTCAATGGCGGTGATCTTGGCATGAAATCTCTCCGGTATAGATCTGAGCACCTTTCTTACAATCTTGGGCTCGAGAATGGTTTACCCAAGATTAAAGACAAAATTTAATATGTCCTTTAACTTGGCATAGAACTCATGAAACGACTCATCCTCCTCCATCTTAATCTCTTCAAAGCTTGTACTAAGCTTTTGAAACTTTGAATCCTTGACAGTCTTAGTCCCCTCATAGGTTGTCTGAAGGATAGTCCATGCTTCCTTAGCAGTTTCAGTTGATGATATCTTTTTGAACTCCTCATTAGTGACCGTACTGAATAAGGCATTCAATGCTCTACTGTTGAAGTTTGCCTCCTTAATCTTGGCATCTTCCCAATCAGCCGGCGCTTCCTTTGGCTTAGTCCATCCAATCTCCACAGCTTGCCACACTTTCTCATCTAAAGACTGTAAGAAAGTTCTCATGCATACTTTCTAGTATGCATAGTTAGTGCCACCAAATAAAGGAGGTATAATTAAAGATTGTCCTCTATCCATAACAAACAAAGGTCAATGGATCACACAACAAAGATTCACCCTAATCAAAGTGTGCCCACTCTAATACCACTTGATAGGCTAAGAATGTATTGACCCATTTGGTAAATTAATCAATTAATTTAGCCAAGTGAATTTAATTAGATTCAACTACATGTAATGAGCGTGGTAGCACAAACAAATCCCCAAATAACTAAATGCAACGGAAAATAAATTTGGCATGAGTGATTTGTTTATGAATGGGGAAAACCACCGAGGTAAAACCCCACCGGATGAATTTAAGGTCACCACTCTAAAAAATTCACTATTATCAAAACAAGTGGTTACAAGTAAAGGAATCTCAGTACTTTATACCAACCTACAGTTGAATCCTTACCCCAATACCCAATTGGACTTGTAATGTAGTGACAATCTTTCCTTTCAATGCACGGCTCCCAGTATGTGACTAACCAATTGATGCACGAATTTTAGTACATGACTAACACAACAACTTGAAAAAAATGTTGGCTGCAAAGTTCTTCAGTTCATCCATACGATGAAGATCAAGAAGCTCTTTGGTTATAAAAGCCTTGGCGCATTAACGCAACAGCTTCTTTGAGAGAAAGATGAATTAGGGCAAATTGTCTCCAGTCATAATTTGAGTGAATAATCACTTTGCACCAAGTTGCATCACCTTTGACATCCTTATATATGTATATAGTTGCGAAAAAAGAAACCCTACACAAATACACATGAATATGAGTGAAACCAGATCTGGAAATCTGAATTTCATAATTCTCGATGGAGCTATCTGTCGAGCTTTAGATATTAAATCTCGATAGATACATCTGTCGAGTTTTAATGAACAACACTTCTTCACTTGATTCTTGGATAGACTTGCATGGCTTCAATATTGGACTTGAACTTTTGTTCCTTAAAGTATTAAATACATCCTAAATCTACCCAATTACAAGTAAAGTGTGTTTTGTCAAAGGATTAGTCAATTCTATATGACATATGTTCTTAACATGTTTCACATATGTCCTAACATATATGGATATCATTAAAAGAAACACTAAAATGTGTGAAGTTTTATAATTTCCTTATACTAACAAAGTTAAATGGCAAAAAATATGTTGGTTTTAGACCTCTGTCAAAGTAGTTATTAACTAATTTTAAGGCCAAGTTATTAATTAGATTTATTATAAACAACCTTAGGTTAATGTAACAATCATCAATATCATGCACATAAAAAAATATAAATGAACATAAAATATGATGACTTTGGAAAATTAGTGAAACAAACTAGTTCCACAATAAAAACTTTGAGAAACTTGACCTTATCAATCCCAAGATGAATAGATCCACTATCAAATAGATGTTTATAGATTAAATAACCTTATTTCTTCTTAAACTAAAATAAATTTACCAAATTCAACTCTGAAATCCAAAAACTTCTTTGATATGGATGTGCTCCTAACATGAACCTCTAGTCCACGACTCCAATATCACACTTGAAGATTTAGATTTCTAACAACTTTGTTTTATGGATGAGGCAGCAACTTCTACAGCACCAAACTTTGATTTTCTTCAAGGAATATCACCATTAGAAGGCATGAGAGAGTTTTAGGTATAGAAACCCTAAATACAAAATAGGAGGCCCTTCTCTCTCTATTCTATTTCACCCCTTAAAGTCTCTTTTTATAGTGTGGCGAAAGTAGCACGAATTCCTTGCAATTTGGATGATGGGGCTAAGTTTTAAAATCTGCAATCTAGTTCGATCTGCAATATTTGTTCGGTCGAATAAAGTGCTCCTATGAACACATGTATACAATCTATTACAATCAAATCCACACAATTTAGAGTATCACATACTTAAAGCTCTCCATATTAAATACTAAAAAAAATACCATTCAATATACTAAATTTTAGCACACAAAGGAATTTGGGTTTAAATTATCAAGAAAAAGAAAAGAAAAAAGATGTGAACTTGGGCCCAAATCCCTCGATTCCGATTATATATATATATATATATATTCTTTCCTCTTTTTGGGGATTGATTTCCTAGCTAAGCTTGTAATTTTGAAATCTAGTCCACAATACTTCTTCACCTGGTTGCAACTTGCAAGCTGTTAAATATATTAGCAACACAATATGTTATACCATGTTGTATATGCCAGAGTGGATGTGGAAGGGAAAGTATAGAATAGGAACACAGAGAACACGAGAGTTACGTGGTTCAGTCTTGTCGGCTTACATTCATGAAGAAATCCCTTAAGGGTTACATCTTTATTATGTAAGAGTGTAGTACAATAACCTGTGTTACAATAAACCCTAAATTGAGTATATATTGGCGACTAAACCCTAGACTACTAGTACAAATAGGATTGGTCTTGGGTCTATTACATTGAGCTGATATGTCTAATATATCTCTTAAACCCTCCTTCAAACTTAAGGCGAAAGTTCAATGGAGGTTTGAGGTTGGATAAGCATGAGATGATCACTTTGTGATGCCTTGAAGAATGCATTTAAAGAAATCACAATGAAGAATGTGCCAATTGACCAATTTCGAAGCTTTAAATGAAGAAACGGAGTCCAAAATCGAAATCTATGCGAAAAACTGAGTAAAATAGGCCTTTTCGGAAATTGTAACTTTTGGTCAAATGTCAACGCAAAAGTCAAAGTCAATAGTTAGCACTCAGCAAAAGTCAATGGGAGAGTCAAAGTAAATAGTGATCAGTCAATGGTCTACATAGTTCGGGTTGATTCTGGGCTTTCCAAGTTAGGTCACGGATCAAGCTGTAGAGCCGGTGACATTGTCCTGATGACGTGGCGCTGACCTAGGCTACGGTTGACTTGGCTTAGGCTTGCATGGCACTGTCATGGCTAGATGACATCACAATATGACATCATGAATACTGATAGGCCAAAAACGTATTGACCCTTTGTGATTAATTAACCAGTTAATTTAGCCAAGTATATTAATTAAGTTAATTAACATGCAAACGCGTGGTAGCACAAACAAATCACCAAATAACTAAATATGCAGCGGAAATTAAATGATACGGGTGATTTGTTTACGAATGGGGAAAACCGAATGCCAAAAACCCCACCGGGTGATTTTCAGGTCACCACTCCCGAAACTCCACTATTATCACAACAAGTGGTTACAAGTAAAGGAATCCCAAGTACCTTACCAACCTACAGTTGAACCCTTACCCCAATACCCAGTTGGACTTGTTCTGTAGTGACAGTTTCCCCTTTTGATGCACGGCTCCCAAGTACGTGACTAACCAATTTGCGTAGATCTCAGTACGTGACTTCAACACCAACTAGAAAGAGAGGTTGGCTGCAAAGTTCTTCAGTTCATCAACGATGAAGATCAAGAAGATGCTTGGTCACAAAACCCTTTGGTGTAAATACACAGCAACTTCTTCAAGAATGATGAACTAGGGCAAGAACTTCGTCTACGGTCACAATTTGTTTGAACAGAGTTTTCTCAATGCTTATGCAACTTGTGAACTCTTTGATGGCCCTTAAAACAATTATTTTATATATCTAGGGTTAGGAGAAAAGAAGGCCCAAAGACACATTCACGGATCCCAAGAAATCAGATCAGAATTTCTGATTTTATAAACCTCGACAGATAGCAAGGTGTCGAGCAGGTGTCGAGATTTAATGAATGTGCACTTCTTTAGCTTGTTTCTTGGATAGACTTGATGATTTCAACATTTGATCTTGAAACCTTGTTTCTTGAAGTATTAAAAACACCTAGAACTACCCAATTACAAGTTGAGTGCATTTTGTCAAAGGATTAGCCAATTATATAAAAGAATGACATATGTTCTTAACAAGTGAATCACATATGTCCTAACAATCTCCCCCTTTGGCAATCCGTGACAAAACCACAACAAACAAATGAACATATGAAAGAAGTCATAAATCACTTAACTCATATTCACTTGTTGAATACAATAAAATCTATCCTAACACAAACTCTTGAAAAGCTTTGCAAGAAGAGAGTTTATGGCAAGTAGACTTTGACAACCTGTATTTCTGAAACACTTTAAACAAAACTCATCAAGGCATCTTAGTGTGAAATAGAAATAGTAGATTGCGTACAAGTATAAGAAACATGTGTATAAAGATGGAGAAGAAACAACACATGTAGAGGTAGGTGAAAGAAACATACATTCACATATAGAGAAAATAAGTATAATGTATGTAAAAACTGGTCACAAGACCCAATGTACAAGAACAATGTATCTAATAAAGTAGAAAAGAAAAGATACATCATATCCTCACTACATCCTTCATATCCTCACTCTCCCCCTAACAAAAGTGTCCTACACTAACTTTCCCCCTAAGAATGACTACTCTCAATATCCAAAACTACTCCCCCTTTCTGTCACGAGTGACAAAGGGTAAGAGTGTCAAGTAGACATCTCATCAGTAGAGCTAGCATCTCCATCATCATCCGAAGCGTCATCGTCATCACCATCATCATCATCATCCTCAGCATCAGAATCAGAAGCCACTGGAGGAGGTGGTGAAGGAGTAGTCTCAGGAGCAAAACCACCCATGGTCGCCTATCGTCATGCAATATGACCAACACGAACATTCACCTGATACAACTCAGTGGAGAGTGTATCAAGGCGAGCATCCATGCGCTGCAGCTATGCCATGATGTCTCCAAGTGATACATTGCCCATGGAAGTGGATGGAGCAGATATGGATGGAGCTGAACAAGATGGAGCCGGACGGGAGGGAGGAGTGGAATCCGGTTGTCATGACCTAAACTGCGCCTCACTACGTTTTACGGTAGTAGCGTCTATGGCACAAATGTGTATAAAGTGGTCGGACACGGGAAAAGGGACGAAAAAATGGCGTAGAATTCTCGTGATAGCAGAAGGAAAGATGAGCTTATCATGGGTCGCCGCATCTAAATGAACATCTATAATAGACAGAATGAAATGAGAAGGAACATTTATAGTAAGATGCTCAAGGAGGGATAACAAAAATTGAGCACGAGGCTCTATGATGGAGTTGTACTAAGAAAGCGGATAAAGAACAAAAGTCATCACCATGTTTAAGAATCTAGGACCTTTAGCAAAAGCCTTACATGGTGTGTACTAACGCTCACCCCACTCTGAAGGGCGCTCACAAAAAGCAGATATGAGCTCATCCTTGGACACAGTCCGTAGATGCTCACAAGAAGGATAGTCAGGAAACTCTATCCTAGGAACCCGAAGCACATCTGCAATAAGCTGCGGTGTGACAAGAATGCACGTACCTCGAACGCGAGTGAAGAAAGAGGTACTGAATGATCAATCTCGTGCATGTTGGAGTAAAACTCCTAAATAAGTACGAGAGGACAAGTGACCGGGACGTCACACAGTGACTCCCATCCCCGATTGTGAATGACAGAGGGAAGGTCAGTGTCGGCGAAGTCCGCCAGAATGACTTGCGTTCTGAATGAACACCTCGTGTAGAGAAGTTCTCCGAGAAAGCCTTACAAGCATCCTCATCATGGAACCGAATGTTAGAAGGAATAGGATCAGAAGATGAAGATGTCCTAGAATGCAAAGGGTTCTGGGACGAAGTAGACTTACATTTAGGTGCCATAGACACAACTAACGTAGACAGAAGGAGAGGGAGAGAAAGAAAGACAATTAGAAAAGTCCCAAGCAATTCAAATATATCAAATATATTGGAAAGAGAGTACGTATGCATGGAAAATGCATGAACATGTGACATGCAAAGTAAAAAGCATCATGGGTTTAGCCCAATCCAATCCTACCAGCACACAAGCATATTACACACATCTAAATGCATGAAAATACCATTATAATGCAAATGTGATGCAATATATGAGGTTATAAACACATTTAAATGAAAACCCATCCCAAAATTTCAATAAATACTCATCAATTTTGAAAAACTCCAAAATTTTTCAAAAACCCCAAAACCTAGGTTTCAAAACATGAAATGCATGAAGAATGAAGAGATTAGAAGCTTACCAAGCGTAGAAAAACTTGAATAAGATTGAAGAAACCTTGAGGAACAAGATTGGAGTGAGATGAGAGTGTTTAGGAAAGAAAAACAGAGAGCAATCGAGAGAGAGATCGAGAAAAATGAGAGGCGGATCGCACGAGGGGTTTAAATAGAAACCTCAGTAAATCTCGACAGATGAGGTATCGAGAGGTGTCGAGACATCTGTCGAGGCAGGTGTCGAGAAAATGAACGTCGACAGCTACAGGTGTCGAGGAGGTATCGAGGAATAAACACCAGAACCAAGAATCAGAAGCTTGATCAATCGACCAGGTGTCGAGGAAGTGTCAAGATTGCGATAAGAAAAAGCTTGAGAAGCTCAATAGATAGCTAGGTATCGAGGAGGTGTCGAGCTTGCTTTTAAAAATAGTTTATCGAGAAGTGAAAAATACAAACATGAATGCAATCCAACATGCAACTCAACCAATGATCCAATCAACATATTAAGCTCTCAAAATCATCTCTCAAAAAAAAAATTTAAGCACATGGATCCCAAAAACACACACACACACACTAAACAAGTCTAACCAATTTTATATTTCAAAAACAAGTCAAGACAGTTTAGTGAGCATACATAAGCACATGTAAACATAGTGATGGCCAAATCACATTGTACCTGCACATGTATCAAGAGCAGCAAAGAATATTGCGTGTTGTGTGTAAAAAAACATCGCAAGATTGCATAAGTGTATACATGTTATGATGATTTGAGATATGAGAAAATCACTTTAACTCACACATAATCATAACCGTTTGATGGAGACTATCACCTTTAAGGTACATCCTATAACTCCCACATCTCCTAGAAAACACGCTTGCAATCATATTTAAAGCATTTTTTTTTATCTTTTTGCCTTTTTATTTTCTTTGCATATTTTCTTTTATTTAGCATATCATGCATGGGTATATAAGAGAGAGAAAAGAAATACCCAAGATGTTAAGCATTGACATTGCACTTTTGCTATGCTGAAGCATACGGATGCCTTTGACATTGCACTTTTGCTATGCTGAAGCATACAGGTGTCATATTATGATTGGCAGGCAACAGTGGTGAGATAGTCATTTATGCCTTTCTCTTGGGATTTTTTAGTCCTACCTATCAAAAAGAGTGATATGAGTGTTAAGTTTAAGAGATAATTTAATCTTACTTATCACAAATAAGAGCCACAAAGCTCACTTGCTTAGTTGACAAGTACCAATGTACATAAAACACACACTATTTTTGTATTTTTCTGATTTTTCATTTTATTTATTTATTTTTATATCAAAAACAAAATAAACAAAACTAAAAACAAACAAACAAAAACATGTTATCAAAGTAAAGTATAAAACTAGATTGACTCAGAATAAAAGCAAAACACACAAGTAATGCAACAAACAAAAACAAGAAAAATAGAAGAAAGTAATATAATCACTTAGAGTCCTTTCTCTTCCACACTTTGGAAGAACCTTTCCTTTGATTGAATCCTTGAACCGGTAGTGAAGGGGAAGAATTGAACCCGTTCAAGATCGAAAGGAACATGAGGGCTTTCAGAAGATCTCCAAGAGGAGCAAGAGATGATTGAAGCTGATTTTGGCTTTCAGATGCTATCATGCTGTTGCTTTGTTGAGTGGCTACCCACTTATAGCAATTTGGTCGAGTACGACTGGCAGCTCCACAATGATGACAAAGATGCTGCTTCTTCTGTTTAGGCTTTTGAGAGATATCCTTCTTAGCCCTAGGGTTTTTAACATTTTTCTTATCTTGCTTAGGGGGTGCTCCTAAGATAGATTTACCCTTGTCTAAGTTCTCACTAGCTAATTCAGTTTTAGCATCATTGTTTTCAATTTCAATATTATTAGCGGGTGGAACAAAAATAGTAGAACTAGTAGAAGCAATATTAGAGGAAGAAAGACCATACCCTAAACCTGTACGATCTGAAGCAGATTTCTGATTGCTGAGCATCTCATCAAGCTTTGCACTTGAAGTCCTCTCCAATTGAGCTCTGACTTGAAACAGCTCCGCTTCAAGCTTCTTGGTCTTTTCAGCCAAGAAATTGTTCTCAAACCTCAGTGCACAAATTGTTTGATTAGCTTCATCAAAATTTGTGGAAAGCTCTTCACGATCAAGTTCCACATCACTGAGCTTCTTGGTGGCTAGCCTATACAGTTTCTCATGTTTCTTAGAGAGCTTGTAAAGTTTCTCATAGGCTGTATGGATATCATCTTGATCATCCATCTTCTCACACTTGGAAACCACCAATTGTTCTTCTTCTTCCATGTCTTCAACAATCCCTTCAGTAGGATTGACTGTGGCAGTGAAGGCATTCAAAATTTCGTCATCTTCATCGTCGGAATCATCCTCAGGCTCGGTGTCACTCAAGGTTGCGGCAAGTGCCTTACTCTTCCCAATACTTTTGAGATATGTGGGGCACTCTTCTTTATGTGACCGAATCCATGGCATCCAAAACACTTTGGTCCTACAGGAACAGTGTACTGACCGCTATCTTTAGCATCCTTTTTCCCTTTGTCTTGGCCCTTAAACTGAAAAGAACTGGATTATCTGCGATCCTTGTCGAAGTTCCTTCCATTTGAATTCTTCATAAATTTCTTGAACTGCCTTGTAATTTAGGACTTCATCTTTGAATCTTCATCATCGGAAGACTTATCTGTGTCACTGCTCTTTGCCTTCAAGGCCATGCTCTTACCTTTACTTGACTTGCCAATCCTGGATAACCCTAGGTCGTAGGTCTGCAAGTTTCCAACCAGCTCAGTCAAAGGAATCTTGTCAATATCTTTTGATTCCTCAATTGCAGTAATCTTTGCATGGAATCTCTCAGGTAGAGATCTGAGCACTTTCCTCACAATCTTGGGTTCAGGAATGGTTTCCCCAAGATTGAAGGTTGAGTTCACTATGTCCTTAAGCTTGGCATAGAACTCATCGAACGACTCATCCTCCTCCATCTTTATTTCTTCAAAGCTTGTAGTGAGCCTTTGAAGTTTTGAATCCTTAACAGCCTTTGTACTCTCATAGGTTGTCTGGAGGATGGTCCATGCTTCCTTTGCAGTTTCAGTAGAGAATATCTTCTTGAACTCCTCATTGGTGACTGCGCTAAATAAGGCATTCAACGCTTTGCTGTTGAAGTTTGCTGCCTTGATCTTGGCTTCATCCCAATCGGCCGGCGCTTTTTTTGGCTTGGTCCAACCAATCTCTATAGTTTGCCACACCTTCTCATCTAAAAACTGCAAGAAAGCTCTCATGCGTACTTTCTAGTATGCATAGTTAATACCATCAAATAAAGGGGGTATGATTAATGAATGTCCTCTATCCATGACAAACAGGGGCAATGGATCAACACAGCAAAGATTAAACCTAATCAGAGTGTACCTGCTCTGATACCACTTGATAGGCCAAAAAGGTATTGACCCCTTGTGATTAATTAACCAATTAATTTAGCCAAGTATATTAATTAAGTTAAATAACATGCAAACGCGTAGTAACACAAACAAATCACCAAATAACTAAATATGCGGCGGAAATTAAATGACAATGGTGATTTGTTTACAAATAGGGAAAACCTAACGGCAAAAACCTCACCGGGTGATTTTCAGGTCACCACTCCCGAAACTCCACTATTATCACAATAAGTGGTTACAAGTAAAGGAATTTCAAGTACCTTACCAACCTACAGTTGAACCCTTACCCTAATACCCAATTGGACTTGTTCTGTAGTGACAATTTCCCCTTTTGATGCACGGCTCCCAAGTACGTGACTAACCAATTTGCACGGATCCCAGTACATGACTTCAACACCAACTAGAAAGAGAGGTTGGCTGCAAAGTTCTTTAGTTCATCCACGATGAAGATCAAGAAGATGCTTGGTCATAAAACCCTTTAGTGCAAATACACAGCAACTTCTTCAAGAATGATGAACTAGGGCAAGAACTTCGTCTCCGGTCACAATTTGTTTGAACAGAGTTTTCTCAATGCTTATGCAACTTGTGAACTCTTTGACGGCCCTTAAAACAACCTTTTTATATGTCTAGGGTTAGGAGAAAAAAAGGTCCAAAGACACATTCACAGATCCCAAGAAATCAGATCAGAATTTCTGATTTTATAAACCTCGACAGATAGCAAGGTGTCGAGCAGCTATCAAGCAGGTGTCGAGATTTAATGAATGCGCACTTCTTCAGCTAGTTTCTTGGATAGACTTAATGATTTCAACACTTGATCTTGAAACCTTATTTCTTTAAGTATTAAAAACACTTAGAACTACCCAATTACAAGTTGAGTGCATTTTGTTAAAGGATTAGCCAATTACATAAAAGAATGACATATGTTCTTAACAAGTGAACCACATATGTCCTAACAAATACATCAATAGCAGTCTTCTGGCAAGTTTAGCACGTGTGAGACCCAAGAGGTGCATGTAACTTACATTTAGTGCATGGAGGCGCATGCAACACCCCATGACCTCCAAATTTTACAGATTTGCAGATCGACGGGCTATAAGGCTGTTAGGGTGACACTAGTAACTAGAGGAGAATCTGAACCTGTGAAATCTGTAGCAGCATGTGGAGAATTTGGTTGAAACAGCGGCAGTGTGTGAAGGTGCATGTTGCATTCAGTGGAGGCTAGATTTCTGGGTTTTTCTCGCAGGAGGCTATGGGGCACATCTGTGTGGTTGGTTTTGTTAGGCAAAGGCTTGATGTGCACAAATCTGAGAAGTTTAGTCACGATTTGTTTGGTTGTTGGATTTTGACATAGTACTGAGCCATGGTGGCTGCGAGATGTCATGGAGTCTAGATTCAACAGGCAAGCATGTGTGACTTCAGATGGTGGTGCGCACGTGATAATTTTCTTTGCTTGCTAAAGATGTTTGTTTGATGCCAAGAATAAAGTTTGGCTCTGATACCATGTTAAATACTAAATGAATAGTATTGTATTTCTCAGAGAATAAAATATACATGAGTGCCTTTATATAGGAGGTAGAGTGTGTAGTACAAGTATGTGTGCTATACAAGCAAACAAGGTGGGCCTAAAGCCCACAGCCCTGTTAAATATATTAGCAACACAATGTGTTATACCATGTTACATATGCTAGAGTGGATGTAGAAGAGGAAGTATAGAATAGGAACACAGAGAATACAAGGGTTACGTGGTTCAGCCTTGTCGGCCTACATCCACGGAGTAATCCCTTAAGGGTTACATCTTTATTATGTAATAGTGTAGTACAATAATCTATGATACAATAAACCCTAACATGAGTATATATAGGTGACTAAATCCTAGACTATTAGTACAAGTAGAAGTGGGTTTGAGCCTATTACATTAGACTAATATGTTTAATATATCTCTAACATAAGCAATGCATAATTACTCCAGTAAAAGGAATATTTTCATTTTACTCAAAGTTGTAGTTGTCAATGATTAGCTAAGTGATTCCTAAGACCTCATGATATCTATATGATTCTAGGTTCAAAACCTCTTGAACCATCTTCGAGCCACCACCAAGGGATTTATATTTGTAATAGTGTGTAGTCTGTAACAGAGGGAAGGAGGGTTACGTACATATGAGGTAATAGTCAAATACTTAAAGATAATTTGGATATCTATATATATATATATATATATATATCTCATATTGTGTCATATTATTCCATTAAATGTCCTAAAAATGACATCATTTTTTAAGTTCGTAAACATCAAAACTATATCCTTTTGGGACACTTAACGGCAAAACCTCTCATGAAAGTAGATGGAAGGACCACATTGAAAATGAACCGAAGTTGTAGGAATGTATTGAATAAATAAAAAATTACATGATTTAATTGTAAAATTCGAGATTACAATTTGTATAATTTGTATCAATATATGTGGCACGCAATATATGTATCAGTTTTTCTTGTTGATTTTCCGAGATTTAACCCCATCTGGACAATATTATCTGCCAAACGTTCCATGTTTGAGGAAAAACAAAAACAAATTCAAAAGAAGTTAATGTGGACAACTAAGGAGAGAAACATATTCGAAACATATCGCCATTGATTTACTAAATCATGACTACCACATTCCTTATATATTCAGATTAAGCTAGATCGAACTAGATGAAGCTATATATTCATGATAGTCATGGGTGTGGTTAGAATGCCACTCAAGAAAGAGAACGAAAAAAAAAAAAAAAAAACCTTCTCAATAAATCCAATTATTATTAGTAGTAATTCCCATCAGTATAACACCACAAATAAGCTTGCTACAACAAAAGTATTCATTGATCAAGCAGTAATAAGTTTACGTCTCATTTTTATTATATCATAATGCATGACATGGTTTTTAAAATAATTTAGCTGTTCTTTAAACGCACCCAAGAGTCATTACCTAGTTCTCAACATGGAAACAACTTGGATCATATCCACTTATTATTTAAGGGGCAAAAAAAAAACAAAAAGTACCCTAAACAATATAGATGCCTAGAGGTTCTTGAATAACTCTTAGATAGGGACGCTGATTGACATAGTTGCCTGGAGGGTCATAGTTACAACTGATAATGGTGGCACCATTGTTGCATCGAACTTTGGCACACCCCAAACGCACTGAGTTGCTCCAAACCACCTGTGTATAGTGGCGGCACTCTCCACCAACACATGAGTTAGAGTTGTAGTCATACTTGGGCTTCTCTCCTACCCACATGTTCAGAGCGGCTGTGCCCGAAAGGTCACGGCTACCCCATGCTAGGTTCTCACCATAAGGTCCTTCTGAATGCACAAGTTTGCAGCTACCTTTAAGTTTCTCAACGTAGTTTCGGGCACAAGAAGCTACTTTTGCATCCCATCTAATGGGTCCAACACCCACCTGTGCACGAGCTGCGTTATGAGCATTGAGGTAGTCTTGTGGTGAGTTTTGGGCAAGCGAGACATGGACCGTGGCTAAGCCAATGACACAAACAATTGCCAGTGAAATCTTAAACATCATCATGTTTGGTTTCTTTTGATAAGAAATGGACATTTATGAGGGGCTATATATAGTGATATAAAGGTACAAGATGATATAAAGCTAGTCTAATGGTTGATCGTTGAAGAGCATTAATAAAATGGTAGTCAACAGAAACACTCCCCTTGTTTGCAAATCTGATATCCGCCACCATTGGATAACATTATTTTATGATAATTCCATTGGATAGCTTTAAGATAAGATTAATTAGTGTCAATAGACAATAACAACATGATTCGATTATTACTAGACATGGCAAAACGGGCGGGTCGGGTCGAGTCCGGATCGGGTCAATCGGGTTGCGGGTCAAACGGGTCACGGGTCAAAACGGATCATTTTAAGCGGGTCAAAATCGGGTTCGGGTCAATCGAGTTGCGGGTCGGGTCGGGTTGACCCGTATTTTTCACATGAATTTTTTTTATTTATTTTAATATTGAAAACAACATATATCTGTCATTTTGCAACAAATTACTTAATGTAAAATGCATTATTTTGAATTCACCACTTATATCAAGAATGAACTTAGTTAAACTTATTAATACTTATTCAACAATTTTAAAATTATACAAATCCTAACATTACTATCTAAAACAAAATAACACAAAGATAAGTAAAACAAATACATAAGTTTTATTTTTACACAATATCAACATTCCAAATATAAAACAAAATTACAAATGACTTATTGGATAACTCATTTGATAAAGAATAAAAATATATGAGAAATTTACAATCTTGAAAATTAATTTTATAATCTATTATCAGTTGTGGTTGACACTCTATTTCAATTTGAAATATACTTTAAAATTTGATTGCTTACTTATTTATACATGGTCTCTTTTATGAATATCATATTATTGTTAAGCAACACACACTCTAGGAAATATCATAATTTATTTTGAAAAACAGTTTATTTTGGACATAAATTATTAAAAAATAGGTCTAAGTATTCATAATTTATGCTAATTTGATACTTTAGCTTCACTATTTTCACACTTGTGAATATTTCTCACATGTCTACAATTTTAAATCTATATTTTTAACTCTATTGTAACTAGATTATCTTGGCATGTACTTTGCTATTTGATATCTAAAAATATTTACTCATTACAGAATGTTCAACCATTTATCTTTCAATTAATTTGCATATAGTTATGTAAATGTATCAATTGTTTTCTTAAAGTTCACAATAAACAATTAAACTAATATTGTCTTAGTTTTACTATTTTTTTTACCCAAAAAAAAAAAAGTTTTTAAAAAATAGTTCTGGTTCGGTTCGGGACGCGGGTCGGGTCGGGTTGACCCGGAAAAAAAAAACACGAGTCGGGTCATGGGTCAACCCATTTTCGCTTCGGGTAAAAAAAAATCGGGTGTGGGTCGAGTATTTTTTGGGTCGGGTCAGAAAATTCTGACCCGTTTTGCCATGTCTAATTATTACATGCATAAAGTAAAGTAATCCAAATTTCTCTCTCAACGAAATGGACTACAATCACATGCCTAACTACCACAAATCTGATTGCCGCCACCATTGGATAACATTATTTTATGATAATTCCATTGGATAGCTTTAAGATCAGATTAATTAGTATCAATTTGACTTCCTATTATTATTTTTATATCAACTTGGAATTTTTCCCCTCAAAAAAAAATACTTGGAACTTGTCTTACAGAAATAAGGTACATATGACAAATTGCGTAAAGGATGCCACGACATTAGTTTTTTTTTTTTTTTTTTTTTTATACATTATAAAATAAGTTTAACAGTTGTTCACCTTGCATATTTCTAATTCCCTTAAAATTTGGGCAAATGGAGATGCATTCACGTGAGCAAAAATTTAAAACAACCAAAAAAAGACAATAATAACATGATTCAATTATTACATGCATAAAGTAAAGCTATCCAAATTTCTCTCTCAATAAAATGGACTACAATCTTCGGGAGTCAATATCGTACCAGAAGTCGTTTCGGTTTTATTAGAGAAATGAAATATTTCGATACTAGTTAATACTAGTATACCGTTTCGAGATTATCACTATTTTTATAAATATATATATATATATATATATATATATATATTTCTAGGTATAACATTTTATTTAAGCATAATTTTCTTTGGACTAAAGAAAAATCAACTAATTTATTATTCTTTATTTATCAAAAAATGATAATAAATATTAAAAACAATGTAATGGCCTTATGTATACATTAGCAAAGAATGAATATATTAATGCTTTAAAATTACGAAAAACAAATAAATTCAGATTTATTCATTACAAATAACAATTTACAAAGTTGAAAACTTGGTACTATCAAAAAAAAAAAAAAAAAAAAGGTTGAAAACTTGGGATTAGCAGTTTTGTGTAATTCTATAATTGTGATTGTGTGCTAGCTGATGCCAGCTATTGTCTTAAAAAAAAAAAAATCAAAAAAACAAACAAATAAACAAACAAACAAAGTGTTTGATCTTCTCTCTTTTCTCTGGTAAAAGAACCATAGTTGAACTGACTACGCAAAAACTTCGGTAAAAGAACCACAACTCAAGACCGGTCTAGAAAAAATTCCAAGTACAAATTGAAGGTAGCGATGGACTCGATCCTCAACTGCATTTTTATGGAGATGATCTTTCTTTTTCAGCTTGTCGAAAAGTGAGCAAAGCCAAAAAAAAAAAATACAAGATTTATTTTATTTTTTTGGCCATTATTCTCAAACTAAAGCAAAGAACAACAACGAGTAGAAAAGGAAAGCGACAGGTAGCAACGAAGAAGAAGAAGTGTCAATCTGGTGAATTCTTGTTTTTTTTTTTTTTTGCTTTAAATCTTATACCGGTTCGAAACCAATATATCGGACGAAATCCACCGAAACAGGCGAAACAACCCGGTACACTCCGGTATCTAGAGTGGTACAGATCAGGTCTGTTTCTATACCAGTCCAGGCGCCGACATGAAAAATTCTGGCCGTACCGGACGATACGGAACGAAATTGTCTACCTTGCTTCAATCACATGCCTAACTACCACAAACATAATTGATGGACTAAAAAAAAAACACTTGTAGCCTTCACAATATAGACGCATATTCAACCTTTCATGAATATACATTAACTCAAATCACAATATACACAAAACAAACTCTCATATTAATTCATACTCGACCCCACATGTTGAACATGTGTGTAGGTTAAAATCAAGCTGAATTATGGGTTTCAGTTAGTTCAACCAGTAAAATTTTTAATTATTAAAAAAGATATTTGAGGTTCAATCCCTGCCTATACTAAAAATCAATTGATGTCTTAGTCTAATGATAAAGAGCATTATTAAAAGCGAACGCCATCAGTTGAAACTCTTTAAAAAAATCAAGTTGAACTAAATCCAAATGCAACTGTGCATTGGTTCTCTTCTTGTTGATCTTAATTGCTCAGAATTCTTCGATTCCTCTTTTGAACATGAATTATTTGAATTAGGTTTCTTCGCTAATATCTAGCTTATTAACCCTTTATTACTGGATAATTTGCACACACAAAATTGTGAATACCCACAGAATATTACAAGTCATCATTATTTTAAAACCCATTATTGTAAACAAGTTGATACACTCAAATATATAACTTACTTCACTATCAAAATTATTACCGAGATTCCCAGATAACAAAATACTGTATTAAAGCCAATTATAGGATCGAAAATCCAAAATTCATTATTCCAAGATATAAGATCCAAAACCCATAAACAAAGAGCTAATTACCTTCTACGATTCAGCAATCGCCAGCACCTTCTGCGGAGAAGAATAAAGATGAGCCAAAGACAAAATTGGTGGTGGGCCTGAGTTTAGGTGCATGCATTTTAATTATTGGTTTGGTATTGGTTTGCTTTGTGTATAGGAAAAAGTGTCGTGAAGGGAAAGGAGAAAAAGAAGAGGAGCTTGGCTTTGGTCTTTCAATGGATGATGAATTCGAAGGAGGTATTGGACCAAAGAAGTTTTCTTACAACGAATTAGTTTCTGCAACGAGCAACTTTGCAGAGGAAAATAAGCTTGGACAAGGAGGGTTTGGTGGGGTTTATAAAGGATATTTAAGGGTCATAAATTCCTAAGTTGCTATTAAGAGAGTTTCAAGGGGATCTGAACAAGGGATAAAGGAGTATATATCTGAGGTGAGGATTATTGGTCGACTCAGGCATAGAAATTTGGTGCAATTAATTGGCTGGTGCCACAAGAAAAATGATCTTCTTCTGATTTATGAGTTCATGTCAAATGGCAGCTTAGATTTGCATCTTTTCAATGGCAAGAGTTTGTTAACATGGGTGGTGAGATACAATATTGCTCGAGGCCTAGCATCAGCACTGCTATTCTTGCATGAAGAATGGGAACAATGTGTATTACAAAGGGACATAAAGTCAAGCAATGTCATGTAGGACTCAAATTTCAATGCAAAGCTTGGAGATTTTGGCCCAACTAGACTTGTGGACCATGAAAAAGGATCGCAAACCACGGCTTTGGCAGGAACCATGGGCTATATGGCCCCTGAATGTGTTATCTCGGGTAGGGCCAGCAAAGAATCAGATATATATAGTTTTGGGGTTGTGGCTTTGGAGATAGCTTGTGGAAGAAAGCCCATTAATCCCAATGGCAGAAGAAGATGAAATAATTATGTTAGAGTGGGTTTGGGAGCTTTATGGAACATGAAATCTTCTTAAGGCTGCTGACCCTAGATTGTGTGGAAATTTTGATGAGCAACAAATGGAACGATTGATGGTGGTTGGGCTTTGGTGTGCTCATCCGGATTCCATTGCTAGGCCTTCAATAAGGAAAGCCATTCATGTGCTCGATTTTGAAATTGCATTGACCATTCTCAAGCCAAAAATGCCTGTACCAACCTATCTTACCCCTGCAATTCGTGCATCTACATCTTCAGCAACTTCATTGGATAATCACCATGCTCAGTCATCAAGCCAAAGTAGCTACACTGGTTCTTCACAATTAAGCACATATTCTGCAGCTTCTACATTCACTTCACTTTTATACTCGCAATCTGTTCATACCATGTAGTTTATCTAGGAAACATTGCCTAAGTGTGTACCATAAAGAATTTCATAATGTAATTGTTAAGGTACTTTTTTTACACCTAATTTTATTTAAGCACCACCTATTTACTTTCAAATACACACACCCTATTCTATTTAAAGTCCAAGAATACTTATGCTTGTCAATATTTGAAAAGCCCATGATTCAAGTCCATGGCAAAACAATTTTATAAATGGAATTCAAATCCATAATCAAAGCCCATGATTTAAACCCATGGCAATTTATCTATCCAAAAGCCCAATTCTCGTTGGCAAAATCAAAGCCCAATTCTCGTTGGCAAAATCAAAGCCCAATTCTCATTGGCACTATTTTGCCAAAAAAGAGCCCAAGATTATCAATACTCGGCAAAGAAAAATATCATGGTAAAATATTACCATGGCAATCGTCTTATAAAAAAATTCATTGGGAGTTATCTTGAAAATCATGTTCTCATATTATAAACCCATGAAATACATGGGCATCATTTGCATCACGACATCCATAATATACACCTTCAACACTCATGGTAAACATTCAAACCCACAAGATCATCATTTAAGCTATGATGCGATTATTAGAAATCATGAACATTATTTGCAACATGGAATTCATCAAAGTAAATATTATTTACAAAAGTATTTTGAAACTTGTCCTATTGTTTCAAACATTACAACTAATTGACCAAAGGCCCATTACAAGTATTTATAAAAAACCCAAAAATATTTACTAATAAAAGTCCATGAGGAATGAAAACCCATGGCAACACGTGCACACAACCCAACCCAAGGGAACCAGCCCATGTGAGCAAGCCCAAGCAAAAAACACCAGTAGGAAGCAAAGAATTAAGAGTGGGCAAACTACCCTTGTTCATCCCTAACCAAAAGGAGCTACTAGGGACTCATACAAAGGAACCAAACCTTTAAGAATGGACTAAGGGCTGTCCCATCAGTTTGTTGTCACCCTCTACCTGACGTGAACAGTGCCCAAGGGTTGTCATATCAGCTGAAGTCTAAAGAATGATGGAACTCCATCATCTTCCTCAAGACTGCACCTCTAGCGGAAGAGGAGTTGAAACCAAATTATTCAAACTCCAACAAATTGATGTTAAAAATGCTAAAAATTTTCGATATGTGATTCATGTGCCAAGCCCATGAATCCTAAAGGGGAAAAAATTAGGAACATGTGGTTTGAAGGGCATAAAGGGATCCACAACGAAACCCCTTAAAGTAGACTAGAACTTGACACCTGGCTTGGGGTGTTAAATCTTACTTCTCAGGGGTCTGAATCTCAGTTGTAGCATTAGGATTCACTCTTGATACACACTCCAAATCACAATAATCAAGCTCAGCAAATCCTGGCATTTAATGCAAAATGCTCTAAAATCCCATCATTACCCAAAAAAGCAAGGCAGCCCCTAAAATAGATTTTCCCACTTTTGATCAAAAATCCCAGGAAAGCTTGACTCTGATTCATCACCTCTGAGTGGTCATACTTTTTTTGGCTTCTTATCAATTAATGCATCTTTAAAAACTCCACTATAAAAGCACAAGAAAACTAACCAAAAACCAACTGGGCTACCCCTCTTTGAGATTGAGATTCATTGGCCATTTTTGCTGGTGGTTTAGCTCTCTTTTAGCTCACCAACCATCATCTTTAACCCAGACCCACCTAATCCCAAATGTATTTCTCATCCCTTTACACTACCACAACTCATAAGTGTCTTCCAGCTAGTCACAAACAACCCATTACCCATAAAAGACTTCAGTCTCAGTATCAATCCCATCTCACTCACTCAAAAGTAGCCCACGTTCATCTTACTCATGCCTTATAAATTTACATTCACTAAAATCTTAACTCATTAAAATCTTAACTTGATACTTGCTGCACTGAGCTAGGGATCTTTCTCTCCCTTCACACCATGCCAATTAAATTCTCTATTTTTTCTACCTAGGGAACCTTTAATTTTTACTTTTTACTTTACTGTTGAAGGATATGATGTATTTGTAACAACTGAACTTTTCCCTCACATTGATGTAATGATGGCTGAAAGCACAATAAATTCATCTTGAATGAGACACATAAGGACCTACAATTTGCTTAAATCTATCTAATTATTAATGGGTGGACCGTGTAATTCCACTTTTACTGTTGGACAATTCATCTTTTGGACTTAAGTATAACTGCACCCTTACCACTGGAGAATTTATTTCCCTTGAACTATCAAAACAGGACCACTAATGTACTAATTAAGTATCATAAGTATATTTTCATTGGGCTTTTGTTGCTGTTCTGTTGAATGCAACCTTTGTTTCCTTGCTTGGGTAGGCTTGTCATCACACTGATAGCCTTTGGGTGTCATCTCAAGAGCCTATAGTTGAGTTTCGGTTTGGTTCCCCACATCTTATTCAGAGGCATCAATTTCCCCCGCTACATTTTGGCAACTCCACTAGGGAGCCAATCAGTAGGTGAAAGTCTATCATGCCTCCAAGGTTGCGCAATGGCCGGCAAGAAGCAAGTCAAGATAATGTTCATACAGCAGCACAAAGCCACTAGGGTCCAGTTGCACAAGATGACCAATCCGAGCAGCCTGAAGTTAACTAGGAGAATGCTGATCATCCATTCACTTTTGTTCTTGAAATGCTTCAAGGAAAGCAGCAAGCTCAGTTTGAGCTAATTGAATCTGTGAGAATCCTAAAGGAGACTCAAGGTCAAGGTGTCCGACCACCACGCAAGGAACCAGACCCTCTCACACAGCAAGAAAAGGGCTCAGCGATTAGAAATCCCCAATCTGGTGAACAAAACACTCTCGCACACCAGTTTGTCACTCTATCTAATCTCACTTCTCTACTTGAGAGAGAAAGAGGCAGGCAGCAGAAGGAGCCTATGCGATACATTCGCAAACCCCCATATCCAGCAGAGCTACTTAGTAAACCATATCCAGAGAAGTATGAAACACCTATTTACGCCCCATATGATGGGAGGAAAGGGAATGCAATGGAACACGTCAGCAAATTTATGGATTTCATGGGACCATTTACAGGAGATGGGGAGCTTTGCCTAAGGGAGTTCTCAAAATCCCTCACTGATTGTGCTTACACATGGTATTCTACTCTTTAGCCTAATTATATTCCCACATGGGAAGATATGGTGGAAAGTTTCTGCACTAAGTATTTCCATGGTAAGGAGAAGGTCACCATCATCACCCTTCACAATTCAAAACAAAAGCCTTCTGAAGGGCTCCTTGATTTTATTAGGTGGTTTAGAGATATCGCCCTCAATTGTTATGGGCAGTACAAAGAGCAAGAGCTGGTAGATATTTGCATCAACAACATGTTCCCGGAATACCGAGCACACTTGGAGAACCTTGACATTCAACAATTTGCCCAATTACTCCAAAAAGCTCAGAAGACAGCCCTATCAGTTAAGCCATCTATCATTGACAAGCCTAGACTAGAGAAAAGAAACCCTCCTCAAGCTTTTGCTGTCTCAGATGGTGAGTCGGCAACAGGGGTAAACCGCAAGGGAGATGATGGTGCAAAACAATAGGAGCTGCCTCTCATTCCATGTATTGACAAAGAAATCAAGGTAATAGTCGATAAGTGGGTGGTTGATGGAGTCATTAGAATCATCAAGCCAAACCGAGGGCCTACTAAAGAAGATAAGCAAAACCCTCATTATTGTCATTATCATCAGTATGTGCATCATAAGACTAGAGATTGTAGGGCTCTTCGGAGAATGTTTCATAAGAAAATCACAGACGGGACCCTTGATCTAACCCAAGAGCAGGAGGTCCAGCAGAACCCATTGCCACAACACAACAGGGGGAAGGCTACAACGACAATGGTGATTCATGTAGGAAATATCGAAGATGATATGGGTAACAGCGAGGGAATTACCTCCTGCAGTCATCTCAGCACTTCAAAGGAGCCCAGCTTTTTGTGCCCTATTCAACCAACTTGGGTTTAATGAAGAAGCAAGGAAGGCAACAACCAAAGCACTAGTATCCATAGCCTCTGACTCCGGAACACACTGCCTTACTGCTGAAGCTCATGCCAGCAGAGCTTTCTTAGAAACTACTAATGACATCACCTTTACTGATGAAGACATGGAAGTGCAGCACCTTGATCATAGTAGACCCTTATATGTCGCTGCTTAAATCAACGATGTCCACATATTGAGGGCATTAGTTGATACCAATGCATCCTTGAATCTCATCCCAGCTAGTATACTCAAAGCAGCTGAAATCTCTCTTAATCGAGTCACCGACACTCCCATAGAAGTGGCTGGTTTCGCTGGGATGCAAGAGTATACCATTGGAAGCATAAAACTTGTCCTTAGAGTGGGACCTATTGTGGCGCTTACAAGGTTTCATGTGATCAATTCAGTCGTATCATACCATGCCTTACTTGGGCGGCCTTGGCTCCATAGACACAGGTTGGTCCTATCTACATATCACTAATGTGTCAAAGGGAGGTTCAACGGCAAGCCTATACGCATCCCAGCCAATCATACTCCGTTTGACTTGTCTGAAGCCCACTATTTTGAAGTAGATTTTTATAATGAATTCACCCCGTGTAGGGAAGATGCCACATCAAAGCCTATAGGGACCCCGCTGCCTGATTGGGAGGTTATTGGGAAAGAACCTGAGGTGGATTTGAGGGAGATCCTTGATCAGAAGAAAAAGAAGAAGGAGCGCAAGGAAGCATCTAGCAGTGGGTCACAACTAAGGTGTGTGCAAATCCAACTACCGAATGGGCCCTTGGTTACCGATTATGATGGTATGCGGGGCCTAACTGTCTCAAACAGAAAGGTCCCAGACTGAATGAAGCTAGTACAACACCAACTTGCTGCTACACTCAAGAAACAGCAGCTCCAGCGAAGCATTCTCTTAACAATAGCAGCTCCAGCGGAGCGTTCTTTTAACGGTATTGCTGAACTATGTAAGGAGTTACCACCAACACCCAATCTGACCTTACCAACTGATGTGGAGCTTGAAGTTGTCGATCTTAGTGACGACCCTAATCCACAACCTCAATTAATGCAAATTGTCACAGCCAGAGAAAAACCAACTCATTGCACTTCTAAAGGAATATGCTAATGTCTTCGCTTGGGAATACAATGAAATGCCTAGCTTGGATCCCAACTTAGTGGCACATGCTCTTAATGTTGAACTAGGAGTGAAGCTGGTGATACAACCCATGCGAACCTTCCATCCAGATATTGAAGCTCAAATCGTCAAGAAAGTGTAGAAACTCTTTGCAGCTGGTTTCATTAGACCCATTGAGCACCCAGAGTGGCTGTCAAACATAGTGTCAGTCAAGAAAAAGAATGGGCAAATAAGATGCTGCGTTGATTTTTGAAATCTCAATAAAGCTTTCCCAAAAGATGAATTTCCACTCCCAAACATGGACATGCTAATTGATTCGGCTGCCGGACATGCTATGTTCTCATTTATGGAAGGTTTTAGCAGCTACAACCAAATTAGGATGTCACCTAAGCATGCAGTCAAGACTGCCTTCCGGACTCCCATTGGGAATTTCTACTATACCGTTATGCCCTTTGGCCTTAAGGACGCCGACGCCACTTACCAAAGGGCCATGACCGCGATCTTTCATGATATGGTGCACAAAGAAATTGAAGACTATGTAGATGACATTGTGGTAAAGTCAAAAGCAAGGGAAAACCATTTTTATGACTTAAGAAGGGTCTTTGAAAGATGCCGCCTTTACAAGCTTCGTATGAACCCCCTCAAATGTGCTTTTGGTGTTCCCACTAGAAAGTTTTTGGGTTTCCTTGTTCACCAACGGGGGATAGATGTTGATCCTAGTAAGGGACAAGCTATAGCTACCATAAAGCCCCCTACTACAGTCAAAGAGCTCAAAAGCTTCCTTGGCAAGCTTTCGTACATCTGGAGGCTCATTCCCGGTCTAGCTGCTCTCACCACTGCCTTCACCCCCTTACTAAAGAAGGGAAAGCCTTATTGCTAGAGTCAGAAATGCCAGCAAGCTTTCTCCCAACTACAACACCTCATGACCAAGCGGCCAACTGTATGTGCACCCACATCAGGAAAGCCCCTTAAGCTCTATTTGACCACCAATAGTGAGGCAGTAGGGGCATTTATAGCCCAAAAAGATCAAAAGGGGGCTAATCAGCCAATTTACTACGTCAGCCGGATGTTGAAGGATATTGAGATTCGATATTCAAGAGTTGAAAAGGCTTGTCTCTCTCTCTCTCTCATATATGCTTCACAATGACTTTGAAATTACTTTTTGGCTCATACAGTTTACCTCATGACAAAATCCCATCCTATACGCTCACTCTTGGGGCATCCCGTCCTTTCCGGAAGGCTAGCACAATGGCTCCTGCAATTATCTGAATTTGAAATCATCCCTATTGCCCCTACAGCTATAAAAGGGCAAGCTATAGCTGACCTATTGGCATGGTTCCCAAGAGAAGAAGGATGGGATGTTGCTGATGAAGTCCCTGGGGATTTACCGGAGGTTTCGACCGTTGAAGCAGCTGGAGCTAGGTGGATTCTTAGATTTGATGGGTCCTCCACTGCTACTGAAGGAGGAGCTGGAATAGTCCTAATCAAAGAAACAGGGGAAGCAGTAGCTATTTCTTTCAAACTTGACTTCCTGTGTACCAACAACACAACTGAGTATGAAGCATACCTCACAGGTTTGGCGGTAGAATGTGAAATGAGAGTCAAACACCTTAGGGTGATTGGAGATTCGAACCTAGTTGTTTGTCAAGCTAAGGGAGAGTTTGCACTCAAAGAGCCGTCATTGGCACCATATAAAGCAATGGCCCAAATGTTGGAAGATTCATTTGAAGACTTTGATATCCAACACTCTCAAAGGTCCGACAATCTTTTTGTTGATGCATTAGCCACTTTGGGGGCTAGGATTAGTTTTGAATGTACCACTACAGAAGTTACAATCATAAAGAAACCTGTTCTAGCCATACAGGTGCTGAAGGAGGATTTTCGGTGAACCACTAGACCAAGCAAATTGGTGGTCGCCCGTCAAAGAGGCCTTATTGTCTCCCTCAAGCAAAGAGCAATTGAAATGTTTCAAAGATTACACTTTGGTGGCAGAGGAGTTATACAGAAAATTCTTGGGAGGAGTTTTGGCAAGGTGCTTAGGCCTAAGTGAGTCTGGCAAACGACTAAGAGAAGTCCATGAGAAATCCTGCGACTTCAACGGTACTGTAAGCCTCTACAGACGCCTTCAGCGATCAGGGTATTATTGGCCAGACATGGACAAATAGGCCGCCAACGTCCAAAGTCAATGTAAGAAATTTTAGCGCATCCCCAGCCATGAAGAATCATATCCTACGTTCACCTCTAACGATTGGCGAATCCCATTTCTTGAATATCTCGTAGAAGGCATTTTGCCCGACAATCGGGATGAGGCATATTGTTTAAAAAGGATGGCGACTTACTACTTTGTGGAAGAAGGTGTCCTTTTCTGAAAAGGATTCAATGGGGAGCCCTTAAGATGCTTGGGGACCCCCGAAGCACAATCCGTCAGGCAAGAAGTTCATGCGGGTGAATGTGGGGATCATCAAGGCAAGACGCAACTTCTCCAGCAGCTGCTTAACCTTGGGTATTTTTGGCTAACCATGAAGCAAGACACAGCCAAGCATGTGAAGACTTGTGACACTTGTCAAGTCCATGAGAGCTTGATCCATACTCACCTCACTAGCCTCCAAAACATGACGACGGCATGGCCATTTCACACTTGGGAACTAGACTTGATAGGCCCAATCAATCCACCATCCAATTGCTATATTTGGATATTAGTAGCTATGGAGTACTTCACAAAATGGGTTGAGGGGGGATCCCATTAAAGAAAGCTACCGGTCCAGCAGTTGCAAATTTCATCTGCGAGCACATAATTTGTAGATTTGGCATCCCCCATAAGATCGTCAGCGATAATGGCACTCCTTTTGTCAACAAGGATGTCCGTAAACTGCTTGACCATCGCCACATCAAGCATAGAAAGTCTACTCCTTACTATCCCCAAGGCAATGGCCAAGCGAAGGTGACTAATCGAGTATTGTTGAGAATTCTCAGCAATATGGTCCAAGAATATGAGGGAGGATGGAGTGAACATTTGTTGGAAACTTTATGGGCCTACCGAAGTTCAGCAAAGACTGCTACTGGTTTTTCACCGTTTTCTCTTGTGTATGGCACCAAGGCCATATCACCGGTTGAGTTATTAGTTCCTACTCCTAGGGTGGTTCATGGTCAAGAAATTGAAATGAGTGTAGCCACCTGTGCAGAATGTAAGGTCTCTAACCTTGAGACCCTTGAGGAAGCAAGGAATTTGGCCCTTGGCCGTATCCAGCGGTACCAGCAGCAAACGGCCAATGCCTACAACAAGGTCATGAAGGCTAGAACTTTTGTTAATGGGCAAATGGTCTTGAAGGCAGCAGATCATGTGAGAAGGAACCTCTCTGCCCCCTCTAAATTTGCCCCAAATTGGGTAGGTCCATACCTTGTAAGGGAAGCCAATAAGAGTGGTTACTATTGTCTAGCTACAGCAAGTGGTGAAGTCCTCGCGGAACCTATTAATGGCAAATGGCTTAAGTTGTACTGTGCTTAATCTCCCATGCTTGTACTATGTGGTCTCCTGCCACTCTTTTGTAAGATCATAACCACTAGTAAATAAAGAAGTAAGCACCGCCTTTGCCATAATCATACATGCTTTCTTTGAAAAGTTTTGAGATTTTTTTTTTTTTTCTAAAAAAAAAAAAACACACACACACATAGCTGTTCTATTGAATATATATATATATATATTTATATTTATATTTATATATACACGTGTGAATGTACAAGCGAACACTCTTTTTTTTCTTCCTTTTCTTTTTTTCAACAAAAAAGAGGGACACAGTAGCTACGGTTGGAGGTGTCCTTTGCCATGAAAAGTACAATTTTTATATGAGAATGGCTAAAAGAAAGAGGAAATGATGCGCATATGTATGTTAGTATACATGTGTATACACATACCTAGATAAATGAATGCTACTTCATCATAAAACCTTTTTTTTTTTTTAAAGAAAACTACTCTAGCAAGAAAAAAGGGGAGGGCACAGTAGCTATGGCTGGAGATGTCCTCTGCTATGAACATTGCAGAATTTTTACATGAACAGCTAGGGAAAACATCTGCTCACATAGAAAAGTAACAATAGGTAACCCCTTTTATGCAGAAAAATTTCTTTCGAACGTAAACCTTTTACAAATCATAAGCTTTTCTATAGCCTTTATGCAGAAAATTCCCTTATGCAGAAAATTTTCTTTTATGCAGAAAAATTGCAGAAAAATTTCTTTATGCAGAAAATTTCCTTTTATGCAGAAAAATTCATTTTATGCAGAAAAAATTTCTTTTAGGCATGAACCTTCTACAAGACAATGCCCATAGTAGACTAGTCTTTCACTTGTATGTAATGTAGGTACCTACAATTGAATAATCTTTTCCACAAATAACAACAGCACTTACAACTGAACGAATCTAAATAACTTCTTTATATAGCCGAATAATTTCACATACATGAATAGTTACAACACCTAGAAGAGTTTTTTCTTTTCCCTATTACAAAAAGAAGTCTTTATAACTAAAGAGTCTGAAAACATGTAATAACACGATTAAGTACATATTACATCCCAACAGACTTGTCCACAAAAACAATGTTTATAAAAGAAAATATATATAAGCTAAAGCATGAGTAGCCTAATCCAATAAGCCGCCAAGGGTTTCTGTGGAGGAGGAGCCACCGCTGGTGGCTAAGGATAGCATGACGGAATCCTTTTGGCTTGTCAAGAGGGATAGTTTTGATACCTTCGCAGAAATCTCTTTCTCTAAATCTGCAATCTTCACTGTGAACTCAGCCAACTTCATCTCGCCATCGCGAATGATACATGAGGCAGCAGTGGTTTTGAGCCAATCAAGGATGAACCCAACATCAAACTTCATGGATTGTAACTCACTAAGTACGGCCTTCCACTCAAGTACTTTATGCAAGTTGGAACTCTTGATAGGTTTGCGTTCTATGTCAAGCCAAACCGCAACAGAGGATTGGAACATTACCTTCCTCATTGCATTACCATATGTGCACCTAGACATAAAATTTGGATGTTTTGACAATATCTTCTCCAGCAGGGCCAAACCTTCAATGGGAACATCAAATCGCTGGAATTTCACCGTGGTTCCCGATAGTGTATAGAAGTCCTCAGCAAAAATACCATCAGTGGTGGCAGAAGCATAGGATGATAATAGGGCAAGTAGCAAAAGGTTACCAGAATCCATGGTGAAGTCCATAAAGTCATCGCCACGTTCTTCGGATTGGGTTCTCTCACTGTCACTAGACTGATAGGTTGGTTGACAAAAAAAAAAAAAGAGAAAATATGTTAGTGTAAAGAAGGGGAAATAATATAATAATATAAAAAATAAAAAAAAATTAAAAAAAAAGAGGGAAAAAGGGGGTTTAAAGGTCAAGAATTTACCTCTCCGGAAGAGCTCTCATCATCAGGTCTAACAGCTTTCATCCTATAGGCAGTAGTTTTCCTCCTATATGTCCTTGCCTCGAAATCTGGACTCAAGAAAGGGACAACCCCAATAGTTGGCACCAATGGAGGGCCCACGGTCTCTACTGCTGGGATTGTGAGGGAAAGACTTGTATCCCTGACCGGAGAATTATGCAGCTCGATCACCGGAGACTTGGATTTGTCTCTCTTACTACTGCCAACATCATGCTCTACCTTAGACCTTGTCCTCCTAGCAACACTTCCAGTCGGAGGAGTTCCATTGCGAGCTCTTTTGCTTGGTGTCCTATGCTCCTCTGTTTTGGGTTTAGGGGCTTCCACTGTCCTATTCTGCCTACTCCATTCTACTAGAACTTCTTTGCCATAGACAACCCAACCATCAAGATTAGCATGCCATTCGACAAAGCTTATTTTTCGCCTAGCTGCCCATGAACAAACAGCCCGGGTATTCGGAACCAAGCACCGGTTAGAAGGAATATCAGTCCTTGGAGGGCCAATTACAACCTTTTCCTGCTCTCGACTAGCAACAAAATCCACAAAGCTATTCATTATCTTTCGCCAGTAAGTACACATATTCTAAGTAACACGACCTTCCCTTCACCTACACGGGATCAACACATCCACTTACCTCTCACGCCAGTAATCCATGGCCGAATCATAAAGTAAAGGCCTCATTGCCTCTTGAACATCATACTCCATATCATTAATCGTGGGCACATCTTGGTCGAGCCCGAATTGGTGTGACACCCTATGAGGGTTGTATTTCACAAGGCTAGAACCTGAACCATTAAGGCAGTGGAGCGACGATAGAGAAGTAATGAGCAGAAAGTTCAAAACATTTGAGAATCAGGTCTGGCACATGGAAATGGGGAAGGAGAAAAGAACCCATCGGCATGGTAAGCATAAGGCCTCCAAATAAAATCATAGGCAATGTCTAACGAGTCAATTGCCGGCAAACCCTATACCTTTAAGGCCATCCATTTCATCAATAGAGGAAGGCCATGCTCAAACCCAAAAAATCTCTCCTCACCATCAACAATTCCAAGCGAAATCCCCCTTTTAGTGTCACGAATGTCACTTACACTCTTCCCTACGTTAACATAATTTCTTGAACACTCCCAAGCAAAAGCTTGTAACATCACTATGCTCACCCCAGAATCAACAATATGGTATGGAAAACCAGCTAGTTCATTATAATGAAGTTGATCTAATTCTGAGTAAAGGCAGCCTAAAAATAAAGCACCTAACGGTAAGGGCATACCTTGGGAAAGCTTTAAAGCAAGGTGAAATGTGAAGGGTTTGATGAACTGAGCGGGGTAGCAGCCAAAAATGCATTTACTCAACCACATTGCCAAGAGTGCAACCCTCCCAACCGCACGATTGCTAGGCTTCTTAAATGCGAGAATCCATGAAGAGAACCTGGCCCTTTGGACAGTAAGCGATGCCTTACGACCCCCAAATGCCTTATAAAGTCTCTCTTCGATTTTAATCTCTCTACATCTTGAGGGTGACAGTGGTTTCACCCCAAGAGAAGAAGAAAGTATGGGTTTCCGGGCTCTAGTGGTGGATCAAATACCGCAATGAGATAATATCCCTAAAAACATGCCACCCTCGAGACATCAGTACCGCCTCAAAAATGTTGCCTCACGAAGAGCCTGGCAAAACCTTTCATTTTCAATTTCCTTATCAAGCAAATTGGACCAGCCATTGATCAATCTGCTAGGACACCAAAATTGCATTGGTGAAGGAAGAAGCTCCTTCCGCTGGAGGCACAAATCCATAACCCCAAATGCTAAAGGCACCCATGTAGTTTTAGGATCGGGGGTTCACCCCTTATATTCCATTGGGAATGAGCATCAGATGCGCCAATGTCGGTCAGAACCATGGGAAACAAGGAAAAAGAGCAGTACCACAGGTCTTGCAATGGTAGGAGCGATTTTTTCGCAATTTCAACATCAACGGCAATGGGTGTTTCTTCTACTTCAGCCATGGACACAACCCAGTGGTGAGAACCTTTCAAACATAGATAAAAGGGAGAAACAGAAGAGGGACAAGAATGGTTATTTCTTTTCTCTTTTCCCACCATGGAAAATATATATGAAGAAAGGTCTCTTTCCTCTCCTCTCTAGTGCCGAAAATCAAGAAAGGAAGATGTAAAGGAAGGAGTTTTATCTGTTTCCCTTTGGTGGTGCCAAAACAAGGAAGAAGATGGTAAGACTTCTCTCTCTTTCTTTTATTTTTTCTCCTTTTCTCTCTCTCTATTCCTCGGCCTTGACAAAAATAATGGGGAAGGGGCAAAATTGACTCCTTGGGTTGCATTGAGAAACCTGAAACCTAGCCTTGAAAAGACATGCTAGGGGGCTGCAGTTTTTGCAGGTAACAGTAACCGCCTTGATGTCTGGGATGAGGTTTTGCAAGGGTTCACGCATAGCACCCCAAACGGTCACCATTTTTCAAAAAATACATGTATATATATAAAAACATATATATATATATATATATATATGTATATATATAAATAAATAAAATAATAAAATATATAAAATAATAATAAAAATGATAAAAAATATATGTATATACGCAATAACAAATAGCTAAAAAACTAAGCAATAACAACAACAATGAATATTCATAAAAATGTATATGAAGCATAACAAATATATATATATATATATATATGAATAAATAAATAAGCGTATGTGCATACAACAATAATGATAATGGCAACAATAACGCTAATAACAAAAACTCGCACGTGTGATCCTAATATTTTTCTTTCAAAAAATATAGTAATACTAATAACTTGATCACACGTGACTCGGGAGCTGAATGTTAAGGTACTTTTTTTCACCTAATTTTATTTAAGCACCACCTATTTACTTTCAAATACACACACCCTATTTTATTTAAAGCCCAAGAATACTTATACTTGACAATATTTGAAAATTCCATGATTCAAGTCCATCGCAGAACAATTTTATAAATGGAATTCAAATCCATAATCAAAGCCCATGATTTAAACTCATGGCAATTTATCTATCCAAAAGCCCAATTCTCATTGGCAATATCAAAACCCAATTTTCATTGGCACTATTTTGTCAAAAAAGAACCCAAGATTATCAATACTCGGCAAAGAAAAATATTATGGTAAAATATTACCATGGCAATCGTCTCATAAAAAAATTCATTGGGAGTTATCTTGAAAATTATGTTCTCATATTATAAACCCATGAAATACATGGGCATCATTTGCATCGCGACATCCATAATATACACCTTCAACACTCATGGTAAACATTCAAACCCACAAGATCATCATTTAAGCTATGATGCGATTATTAGAAACCATGAACATTATTTGCAACATGTTATTCATCAAAGTAAATATTATTTACAAAAGTATTTTGAAACTTGTCCTATTGTTTCAAACATTACAACTAATTGACCAAAGGCCCATTGCAAGCATTTATAAAAAAACCCAAAAATATTTACTAATAAAAGTCCATGAGGAATGAAAACCCATGGCAACATGTGCACACAACTCAACCCAAGGGAACCAGCCCATGTGAGCAAGCCTAAGCAAAAAACACTAGCAGGAGGCAAAGGATTGAGAGTGGGCAAACAGCCCTTGTTCATCCCTAACCAAAAGGAGCAACTTGGGACTCATACAAAGGAATCAAGCCTTTAAGAATGGACTAAGAGCTGTCCCATCAGTTTTCTGTCACCCTCTACCTGATGTGAACAGTGCCCAAGGGTTGTCATATCAGCTAAAGTCTAAAGAATGATGGAACTCCATCATCTTCCTCAAGGTTGCACGTCCAGCGAAAGGGGAGCTGAAACCAAATTATTCAAACTCCAACAAATTGATGTTAAAAATGCTAAAAATGTTCGAGACATGATTCATGTGCCAAGCCTATGAATCCTAAGGGGGAAAAATTTGGGAACATGTGGTTTGGAGGGGATAAAGAGATCTCCAGCAGAACCCAATGAAGTAGACTAGAACTTGACACCTGGTTTGGGGTGTTAAATCTTTCTTCTCAGGAGTCCGAATCTCAGTTGCAGCATTAGGATTTACTCTTGATACACACTTCAAATCACAATAATCAAGCTCAGCAAATCCTGGCATTTAATCCAAAACGCTCTAAAATCCATCATTACCCAAAAAAGCAAGGCAAACCCTAAAATAGATTTTCCCGCTTCTGATCAAAAATCCCAGGAAAGCTTGACTCTGATTCATCACCTTTGAGTGGTCATACGTTTTTTGGATTCTTGTCAATTAATGCTTCCCTAAAAACTCCACTATAAAAGCACAAGCAAACTAACCAAAAACCAACTGGGCTACCCCTCTCTGAGATTGAGATTCATTGGCCATTTTTGCTGGTGGTTTAGCTCTCTATTAGCTCACCAACCATCATCTTTAACCCAGACCCATTGAATCCCAGATGTTTTTCTCCTCCCTTTACACTACCATAGCTCATAAGTGTCTTCTAGCTAGTCACAAATAGCCCATTACCCATAAAAGACTTCAGTCTCAGTATCAATCCCATCTCACTCACTCAAAAGTAGCCCACGTTCATCTTACTCATGCCTTATAAATTTACATTGACCAAAATCTTAACTCATTAAAATCTTAACTTGATACTTGCTGCACTGAGCTAGGGATCTTTCTCTCCCTTCACACCATGCCAATTAAATTCTCTATTTTTTCTACCTAGGGAACCTTTAATTTTTTACTTTTTACTTTACTGTTGAAGGATATGATGTATTTGTAACAGTTGAACTTTTCCCTCACATTGATGTAATGATGGCTGAAAGCACAATAAATTCCTCTTGAATGAGACACATAAGGACCTAAAATTTGCTTAAATCTATCTAATTATTGATGGCTGGACCTTGTAATTCCACTTTTACCGTTGGACAATTCATCTTTTGGATTTAAGTATAACTGTACCCTTACCGCTGGAGAATTTATTTCCCTTGAACTATCAAAACAGGACCACTAATGTACTAATTACGTATCATAAAAGTAAATTTTCATTGGGCTTTTTTTGTTGTTCTGTTGAATGCAGCCTTTGTTTCCTTGCTTGGGTAGGCTTGTCATCACACCGATAGCCTTCGGGTGTCATCTCAAGAGCCCATAGTTGAGTTTCGGTTTGGTTCCCCAACATCTTATTTAGAGGCATCAATTTCCCCTTCTACAGTAATTATGTTGCAAAGTGTTATAAATTATGGTTGGATTACAAAAAAAATTGAATAATAAATTAAAAAATGACATGGCGATAGGACATCCATAGATAACATCGAGGAAAATTCTCTTACTAATAAAATAGAGAGATTACAAGAATGATAAAATGATGAAATTTTGGAATGATCACACCATAATAATGGTGGTGGACATTCAAACATTTTATTCTTGCTAACTGATGTTGTTCATAAGCCTTTCTAGAATGGAAAAAATTTGTAGGACTCTTAGAATAAAACAAAGAATAGTACTAACGTTTATTCTAATTTCTAAAACTTCAAGTGGTAAGTTCGAGCATGTCAACATCTTCATTTGTTGCTATTCTTGTTGAGAAGCTCTCAACTACTTTCATGCTGGGGGGCTAGATTCCACTTTTTTTTGGCATTGTTAGTTAGTTAGAAATAGGGGTGTGCAAAAAACCTAAAAACCAAAAAAGGGGCCAAAATTGGCCAAACCGTTGCCAAAATTTAAGTTCGGTTTCGGTGTTGTTCAGTTTAGGTTTTCATTTTATAAAAACTAAAAATCTTGGTTTCGGTTTCAATTTCCCACACAAATATATCCTAACCGAAACCAAACCAAAATATATTAAATATTAATTTGTACAAATTATATCAAGAAAGTTCCTGGTATCTTAGTGGTAAGGACATGCGTATTCTCACCAGTAAAACCATTGTAAAAGCTCTTTTATTTTTTTCTCTCCTTATTACCAAAACTACGTCTTTTGGGTTTGTTTTATAACCCTACCAACCCTATTTTACAGCATTTCTCTCTCACTTCGGCAGCAATCGTTCTCCCCTGTCTAGTTGTTCTCTTTCTCCCCATCTCTATCTTTCTATCATGCCTTCGTTTCTCTCTCTCTCTCCATCACGCCGCCATTTCTCTCTCTCTCTCTCTCTCTCTCTCTCTCTCTCTCTCTCTCTCACTGTTTCAGTATGCTACTTTGCTTGGTGCTTGCTGTTTGGGTGGTGAGAAAACGTGGGAAAGCAAAGGGAAATATATATTTTTTCTTATTTTGGTATGTTCTTTGAATATATACATGATTTTGAGTTTTTATTTTATTTTATTTTATTTATTTTTTGCTTGGTGCTTGGTGTTTGTGCGTTGAGAAAATGTGGGAAAGCAAAGGGACAAAGGTTTTTTTTTTTTTTTTTTTTTTTTTTTTTTTTTTTTCCCTTTAATCTGTTTGGTTTTTAAGAAATTGGAAGCAACTGAAAGTCGATTGAACCAAACCGATTGAAATCCAATCAGTTTGGTGTTGGTGTTCCTCCCTTACGGTTCAGTGTTGGTACCAAATTTGGTAAAATCGAAAATTTTGGTTCGGTGGAAAAATCGCACTTAAACCGATCGAACTGCACTAATTACACCCCTAGTTAGGAAGCCATGGAATCTAGGGAGCTTCCCAACTTACCTATTAGAAAATAGGCTTTTTAAACGGCAAAAAGGGTCCCCAATTCATGGTTGATTGAGAGTCAAGCGAAGAGCTGTTGAAATTTAGCGCATCTTAGATTCATCATTCTTATATCAACTCTAACTAACAATAACTCACTCATTTCAAATCTATATTGGATCATATTTGTGTCTATTTTGAAGTATGTGAATTCTGATATCTACTTTTCAATAAAATAAGTTTCACTTAGAAATTCATTCCTATGCAAAACATATATTCAAAAGAGCATCAACTCTTCATCTTGAGTATATAAAAAGTTTGTTGTCTTTTGAGTAAATCCTGACTTGTACTTAACTCATGTTCGAAATGAATAAATTACACCACCAATAAATATGAAATATATGTATATATATATATATATATATATATATATTAAAAAGAGATGGAATGAACCAATCGACACTGAAAAACCTAACATATTTGTTTATCTCGTTTAACTTCCTACCTTCTCCAAAGAAGCTTTGTATAACTTCAATGACTTAGTTTCCTATTATGTGATAGTAACGTTAGCAATTTGGAAATTTGGATGTTTGGATATGTTTTTATTATTATTTTATCTTTAATTTTGGCTTTGATGTTTTCAAAATTAATTGCTCTTATCTCCTGCCTTTTAAGTTAGATTGTAGGTTTTAGTTAACTTAACTAATAAAATTTATTATAGTCAGATAAGAGGTTTGAGATTCAAACCCGGCCTATATATACCATGTTAGGGTCATATTTTATATGTATTGGCATATTATTTGATAAAATGCACTTGACTTGTAATTGAATAGTTCTAAGATGAGTTTAACGCATCAAGAAATATGTTGCTCAAACAAAACAAATGGTATGATTAAATACATGAAGATTGAACCAAGAAACAAATGAAGAAAAGTTGATTCAGTGAAGCTCGACACTAGTTTCGACACAAGCTCGATACTAGCATCTATCGAGACTTAATGAAGAATTCTCCACACAAGCTTGAAACATGCTCGGTCTATCGAGATCTATGATTTCAGAATTTTTAGATCTGAATTTCGGCCCATGATGACTTGGATTGCTAGGATTTCATTTACTAAAACTCTAAACCATATAAAAACTTTATTTTAAAGTCGTCAAAAATACAGAGACTTAATTAGAGAACTCATACACTCTGTGAGAAGCTACAGTGTTTTGTGCGCCTTAGGGTTTTGTATCCAAGTGCTTTTAGATCTTTAATGTGCTTCTAGATCTTCAATGTGCTTTGAAGTGAAGAACTTTGCAACCAGCAACAATCAATTAGTTGCTGAGAGTTAATCACATACTAGGATCCATACGAAGGAAGAAGTCTCTACAAGATCAAGTCCAATTGGAGATTGGAGTAAATGTTCAATTGTAAGTTGGTAGTTTGGGATAGTTCAGTGTAGTGATAAGATTCATTATACTTGTAACAACTTAATTTTTGATTAGTGGATTCTTAGAAGTGGTGCCCTGAAATTCATTCGGTGGGGTTTTTGCATTGCAAGAAGTTTTCCTCATTCGTCAACAAATCATCACGTCAATTTAATTTCCGCTACACAATAGTTTATTTGGTGATTTATTTGTGCCTCCACAATTTGCATATAATTTGACCTAATTAATTAACTTGGGTAATTGAATTAGTTAACCAAGGTAAATCTATAATCCAACATAACAAATACTAATTGATATCTTAGTCTTATAATCAGAGCAATCATCATGAAGTGGAAACTATATGTTGAAAGAATGAGGATAGTTCATAGTTTTTTGGGGATAGAGAGATTATATACTTAATTATTGCCTTTAGAAATTCGTTTGACAAATTAAAATCAAGGTTTTAATAAATCTCACACAACCATATACGTATTTGAACTTGAAATTATTTTAAATAACAATCTTTTATTGGTATTGTTATATATGACATATGATGATGCTCTTACTCCCTGATGCAGTTATGCAGATTTACTTCTCTTCTAATTTGTAGACAGTTCAAACTTCAAACTACAATTAAACATCGTGTCAGCCAATTGACAAATTAATGCTATAAATTAAACATTTGGGGTTGCAATGAATTAATTTATATTATCTAGACTTCAATTCCTTTCACTTTTTTTTTTTTTTTTTTTGGTTGCAATATCCAAATTTCACTCTTTCTCTCTAAAAAAAATAAATTCGAAGAGGCAGTTACCAAGTGAAAGCAAAGTCTTAAATAAAATTAAGGGTAAATTGCAAATTGCACCCCTAAAGTTTGGGAGTAATTGGATTTTACACTATAAAATTTCAGAATTTGAATTTTACCCACTAAAGTTTGGGCTATTTGGATTTTACACTCACGTTTCAGAATTTGGATTTTATCTCCTAAATTTTGTGAGTGTTTGGATTTTACACCCCAAAATTATAAACTTTAGGGTATAAAATCTAAACACCTCCAAAATTTAGGTAGTAAAATCCAAACATCCCTAAAATATAGGAGCTAAAATTCAAATTCTGAAATGTGAGGGTGTAAAATCCAAACACCCTTAAACGTCAAGGGGTAAAATCTAAATTTTGAAACTTCAAGGTGTAAAATTTAATCACCCCTAAACTTTAAGGGTGTAATTTTCAATTTACCATAAAATTAATTGTAGAGAGAGTTAAAAATAGATTAATCAAAATACGTATTCCCTTTAGGAAAAAAAATTGACTTTTTTTTTGTGGGGGGTGTTTGGAGAGAGAAAAAGTGAAACTTCCACATTCATTAATTTTTGCACAAAATAAAAAATAAAAAATTGAGACCCAAATTCCTAATATGCATAAATCGTTCTTTTGCATTCCAAAATGCTTACTTTATTCGGCTATTACCATTAATTTGCCGATTGCCACAACATTAATTATGTTATCACCAATACATGATAAATTCTTTTGAGTAAAATATTATTTTGGTTCCTAAACTTTAAAAAGTTTTTTTTTTTTTTCCATCTTTAAACTTTAGAGTTTTTTTTTTTTTTTTTTTTTTTAATAATTGTTTAGAGACAAAAATAAGGATGAACAATTTTTTTTTTTTTTTTAATAATTTAGGGATGAAAAGCAAACTTTCAGTAAAGTTTAAAATAGAAAGTAAAACATTTTAAATAGTTTAGGAATTAAAAAAAAAAAAGAAATTTTCAATACTTTAGGGCCGAAAAACAAACTTTTTAAATTTTACGAATAAAAAAAAATTAGTAAAGTTTAGGGACCAAAATAGTACTTTACTAAATTTGTTTTTCATAAATTATTTATTTGATAAGTTGTTATGATTTCGATCTAGGCTAGCATATCAATAGAACCACTTAAATTATTCATTATTTTTAACAGGTTGTTGCCTTTAATAATTGTAAATTTGTTTTGGAAAAAATAATTATAACTTTAGGCATTTTCATTGTTGCTAACAAGAAGTGGAAGTGGATGATTTGAACCTAGAATATTCTCATTGATAGAATCTAATAGTGTCATTTAAATTACAAGGTTATCATCATTTAAACTTATGTCTCTCTCCCATCATTTTCATTCTTATTTTTATTTCATCTTTGTTAGAAATTGAGAGAAAAGTAGGACACCCAAAGCGGTCACGTCCCTCTATATATCTCTTCATCGTTTTCAATTCTTGTTGTATATATTAAGGTCAAGTCTATGTTTTAATAATTGGTCACACTCGGTTGCCATCTTTTTCCATCAAAACATATTATCGCGAAGGAAGAGGGACAACACTTGGAAAGATAACCTCTTTAAAAAAATCTGTGGAAACATATTTTCTCCAAAGGAGGACGTTAAGAGCTAGGATGTCCCACCCCCGGCACCTCTTGATAAAATGCCTGGTAAAAAAAAAAAAAATGGGACAAAATATTTAAAATTGAAAACTGGGAACAGTAGTAGATAGTAACTAGTCAGATTCAAAATTTGAAAAGAAAACGTCTGAAAACGATAGTAAATTAAAAAAAAAAAATGTTCGAGTTCAAATAATATTATTATATAAACAGTATGCCTTTACTCTTGTAATCCAATACTATTATTTGTTGTCCTTTATGATAAAAATTAATGGTGGAATCCTCCCTTCCCATTATTTTAATTATCAAATTATCATTAAAAAATTATATATTTTTAAAGTTACTTTGACAATACACTAGAGTTTTCGCATTTTACTTTTTCATTTTGAAAAGCTTATAACAAAAGGGTGTACGTGTAAGAGAAATAGGAGAATTAGTGGCGTGATTAAAAAGATGGGAAAGTACCTTGTCATACTCGATTTTATATTCACTATTTTACATCCATATCAGCAATTAATTAATACAAAAATGTTCTTATTTCAAAACATGAAAATGGGTTGAAAAAATTATATAAAAAAATAGTGTAAAAAGTCTAATTGCCCAAAAATGAATAGCGGTTGAAACTCCGCCTACTCAAGATTAGGGATTGTAAAAGCGTTTGGAATCCATTTTTCAAGTGGGATCAGATCCATGGGATGCAATTACTCTCATTCATCTCACAATTCTCTATTTTTATTTTTTTACTTCTTCACTTCCTATCTTTTAATTTTTTTTAATTTAAAAAAAAAATATTCAAAAACTGAAATTGAAAGATATTTCTTTAATTCTCAATCTCAAAAAGAGCAATTGCATACGATATAATATGTGGATCTCAATCCTTTAAAGTGGGCAGTGGAGAATTGAAGACCTTGGACCACTTTGCATGTACTCTATAGAAACTCTTAACAATAACTGGTCCAATATGAAACTAGCACTAACCAGTGGTCCAGTACCAACGCATTAATAGTTGTAATATGGGGATGTTTCCTGGGGTGCATGGTACTGTCTGTAACAGAGCAGCACGACATATGATATTATCTCTCTCTCTCCTCTACGAGTTCCATTCAAGGAACTTGAGTTCCATGCTGGTATTTTCAAGAAACTCGATTTTCAGTAAATTTGAAACTCAACTTTCTAAAAATCGAGCTTCAAAACAAGGGCATATGCCATTTTGGTGAAAGGGGCATATCTCTAAAAAGTTTCCCGAGGTCGAACCATGATGATGTCATAATTAATTTAATAATTATTTCAATTATAAATAAACATATTAAATTAGTAAAAATTGAAAATTTAACTAAAATAATCCAAAATAAATATAGATAGTATTTTTTATAATATAAAATTTGAAAGTTCAATATGTGTCTAAAACACCTTTGAACGTTTAGACCCCAAATTACAAAATTACCAATTCAAGCTTTATATCAAACAATAAATGTGCGGAACATGATATCAAGCTTATACCAGAATTGATATATAATCTAAGCTAAATATAAACACATCCACAGCAGTAAATATAAGGCAAAGATAAAGGGAAGGAAGATGCAAACACACGGACAACACACGATGTATTATCGAAGAGAAAACCGAAGTTCTCGGCGTAAAACCTCTCCGCCGCCCTCAAAGCGGTCAAATAATCCAATAAAGAATGTAGTTGAGATACATGAACAGCAGAAGAGCCTCCAAGCCTAATCTACCCAAGTACCTAAGCCCTCCAAGCTTCTTGCTCCAACGAGGTTACGTCGAACCTATTTCTTCTTTAGCTTCTCAAATTTCGCTACTAGACCATAGCATCAACCAATGTATATTGGTTCCTTCCAAACTGCTTTCCTTAGCACCAAATGAGCCTTCTCACAAACGTAGGTGTGGTGAGAAAAGGATTTGGTCAATAACCTCTCAAGGGTATGACAATTGAGAGGAAGAGAGTAGAGGAATTTGTAGAGTCTCTAAGGTAAAGATTGGGGATGAGGCAATCTTGTTTTTCTCTAGGTTTCTCTCACAAAAATTCTCTCTAGAAGCTCTCTCAATTTAGTGGGTATAAGGGTCTATATATAGTGGTGTGTGTTTGGAATACGAAGAGACAGTTTTTGCCAAACAGGGCTGGTTGGCGGCTTGACCTCGCGGCTTGTCCAAGTCGCGACGTAACGGCCTGGCCAGTCTAGGACTTTTGTCCTGTAGTGCAAAAGCTGGCGTGACCCTTCAGCTCCCCTGTGTGCATCTCACGTACTAGCATTTGGCGGCTCGCAGCCGCGAGCCACCCGTGAGTTCTAGTCGCGAAACTCTGCCTCTTTGCACATACTTGAGCTTTTCTTCACATCTTCTCACACACTACCCTTACAATAATCCCACCTAAATACAGGGTTACTAAGTGCTTAAATTACAAGCAAATTGGCAAGGAATAAAGCCAACAAAATGGTTGATAAATTTCAATCTTACAATCTCCCCCTTTGGCTATTCTGTGACAAAACCCTAAAACAAACTCTAGACTTAACGCGTGAGTTGAGAACAGTTGGAAAACTCACTCACACCTAACTCTAGAATCTGTGAAGTTTTAGAACCATAAGAACAAGTAACTCCTAAAACACAACAACACAATAAGTTCATTGTATGCAGAAAACTTGTAATGCAAATGGAGCAAGCATAATGCGAACAAGCACAATGGAGTAAAGCAATAAACCATGGCAAGACCAAAACATGCAATCACTATAACCAAGTGATCACAATGCTCATTCACACTTGGAATGAACAGCCGGACATTCAAGTTAACAAACATAAGGCAAATCACTTGAATGACCAACACTCAACCAATGCACAATACATGAAGTATGTGCATCTAGGAAAAATCCTACACGGGCACAAGAGTGACAGTACTTAAAAAGGAATGCATAGCATTAGGTTAGAAGTACTGATTTAACAAAGCACAAAGTCTGCATAAAGCATGACACAAACCATAAAGGCCTACAAGAGTGCATAAGAACAAACCTTTAAAGCTTACAAAAGCAACATGGGTACAAGAATAAACAAAAACCTTAACAACCTACAAAGGTACCAGGTACAAACAAACACAAAAAGGAAAGAAGTGCTGAATAACATCATGTTATATAAACAGAATAAACAACAACAATATAAACTAATACCAAAGTACCAAAACCATCCAAAGGTTGTGAGTTTAAACCAAATAAAAACCACAGTGTATCAAGCCTATACAAGCATCAATTAGTCAAAACATAATAATCAAAGCTGTAAACATAATATGAAGGCTAAACAAAATAAGAAAGCTCCCCCTCAAAGCAAGCACTCCCCTTCAAGAGCTGCCCAAAAATTCTCCCCCTTTTTGACCGGAATGGCCAAAGGGTTACTGCTCCTTGTTGGTGTAGATGCTATCAAACTTTGCCGAAAGTACATCAAGCTGATCTTGCACTGCAGTCATTCTTTCAGTGTGCTGATCTTGAACCTCTCTAAGTCCATCAAGCCTCTACAGGATGATCTGAAATGCATCAGGAGGTACAGTTGATGAAGTGGAAGCTCTACTCCTCTTTCTTCTGCTCCTCGGTGTAACTGATTGTTCTGCAGCTTCTACTTCAGTCTCCATTGGATCCCCTTCATCTTGAACATCCTTCATTTCTTCACCTGGAAGACGACTTTGTATCCTTGTGAGAGTAAATTTATTTATGGCTGATAAAGGAGGCAAAGGACTGATATCCTGAGGGATTGCAACACCCTTTTCTCTGAAAATCCTCATGAGAAGACTGGGAAATATCAGCTTGGGTCTTGAGGTGGATCTAGTCTCATTCATTATAGTATCAAAAATGTGAGAACTGATGTCAATGAAAGTTTTCTCCTTAAGTTCCATGAGAAAGATAGCTCTAGCATTTGTCAGTGTAGTAATCTTCCTTAAAGGATACAGGATGTACATCATTATGGTGGTTAAACATCTCATATCTTTAGGAAAATCAGAAGTGTTGAGACATCTCTTTTCTATAACCCCACCAATTCTTTTCTGGACAGTTTCTAGAGAAAGCATTCTATCCTTGTAGTTAGTGAATTCATAATCCTCCAAACCCTCAAGCCCTAGAACCTTATCAATGTCATGAGCATCTAAGGTAAATTGTTTTCTTCTTACCCAACAACTCAACTCATCCTCCCTTATCACAGCATTTGCATAGAATTCTCTGATTAGAGGATCAAACACAGGTGGAAGGTCACTCAGCAGTTTTTCCCAACCTCTACCCTCAAAACACTCTGGAATGAAGGTGTCCTTCAACTCCCTAAAATCAACAAATCTTTCCTGAATGATGGTTCCTTTTGAAAAAGAATCCCTATATCTCTCAAAGTGTTGAATAGACCTAAATAGGTTAAGGTCCATTTTCATTCTTTTGTCAGATTTCTTAGCAATTGTCTTCTTCTTTGTAGGAGATGCAGCCATCTATAAACAAGCAGAAAATGCCACAACAAGACAAAGCACAATGTGGAAATTCACACACATTAGTAACAAGTTAGTTACAAAGGGAGTAACAGAGTGATCAGACAGAACACAAAATAAGCACAGTTGATAACCAAAGGATGGATATATCAAATCAAACAGGTTTAAAATGACATTGTAAAACACATTTAGATAGATATGAGCATATTTCAATGAATTATGACATAATGAGTATGAAGTGTGCAAGAAGGAAACTAAAAATAGCAGCATAAACAAGACCAGGTGTTTTAAAATAAGAACAATGCCAACCACAAACACCACAAACTCAAATACTGTTCCCTCTACTTTGCATCAGAAGGTCAAATACCCGTCCGAAGGGCAAGTTTGTGAGATCCGAGGAGACTAATCCGCTGCCTGACAGTGCCTAGTGGCTGCCATTCAGCACGAACCCGAAGCCGAGTCTTCATCTAGAGTCGAAAGGGGTTCATAGCAATTAAAGTCTCGGGAATTACCCGTTCAAGGTCCAGATGAAGGCACTCGGTGTGAGGATCTAACGAAAGTGGTTATTGGAGATGATCCTGATAAGTTCTTCCAAGTCGGATCACAGCTACCTCTTCAAGAAAGGGAAGAGTTAATAGAATTCCTCAAAAGGAATCTCGATGTATTCGCTTGGAGCGCTTACGAAGCCCTAGGGGTGGACCCAGAGTTCATATGTCACCACCTAAAGGTAAACCCACTGATCACCCCCAAAAAACAGCCTCCTCGACGCCCATCCAAGGAGCATGCTGATGCAGTAAGGGAAGAAGTAGCGAAGCTCAAACAAGCCGGAGCTATTAAGGAAGTTTTTTTATCCTGAGTGGCTGGCAAATACTGTGGTGGTAAAGAAGAAGAGTGGGAAGTGGCGAGTGTGCGTAGACTTTACTGACTTGAATAAGGCTTGCCCCAAAGATCCTTTCCCTATGTCGAAAATCGACCAACTGGTGGATGCCACCGTCGGCCATCCTCGGATGAGCTTCCTGGACGCCTTCCAAGGTTACCACTAGATACCACTAGCCTTGGAGGATCAGGAGAAAACTGCCTTTGTTACCCCCATCGGTAACTACCACTATAAGGTGATGTCATTTGGCTTGAAGAACGCGGGGTCCACCTATCAGAGAATGATGACAAGGATGTTTGAGGCACAACTGGGTAAAAACATCGAGGCCTACATAGATGACATGGTAGTAAAGAGCAAGGTTGTTGCTGATCATGTGAAGGACCTGGAAAGTACCTTTGAAGTACTAAGGAAGTACAAGCTGCGCCTGAATGCATCCAAATGTTCATTCGGGGTGGGGTCCGGCAAGTTCTTGGGATACATGGTGACTCACAGAGGAATTGAGGTTAACCCCGACCAGATAAAGGCCATCAACGATTTACGAGCTCCTCGGAATCCCAAAGAGGTTCAGAAACTGACCGGGATGACTGCTGCCCTGAATTGATTCATCTTTAGATCAGCAGACAGATGTCGCCCATTTTTCTCACTGCTCGGCAAGTGGAAGGGATTCGAATGGACTGAAGAGTGTGCTTTGGTCTTCCAGCAGCTCAAAGATTATTTGGCCCGGCCACTAATCATGTCCAGACCTGAGCCAGACGAGGTATTGTTCGCATACATCGCCGTAGCTCCTTGTGCGGTGAGCTTGGTGTTGATACGATCAGACTACGGCGTGCAAAGACCAGTTTATTACGTAAGCAAGTCACTGCATGAGGCCGAGGTCCGTTACTTGCCTCTGGAGAAGGCTATCTTAATAGTGGTACTTGGCACGCGGAAACTACCTCATTACTTCCAGGCCCATACTGTCATTGTCCTCACTCAACTTCCACTCAGGGCCATACTCCAAAGTGCCGATTACACTGGGCGGATTGCCAAGTGGGGTACGATCTTGGGGGCTTTCGATATTAGGTATATGCCTCGCACATCGGTTAAGGGCCAGGTCCTTGCGGATTTAGTAGCTGAGTTCACGGAGCCTCAACTAGAAGAAGTAAGGCCCATGTCGAACATGGATGAAAAATCAGTTGGCATGATTTCTAAGCAAGACCCCTCCCGTTGGGAGGTGTATGTAGACGAAGCCGCAAATCAAAAAGGTTCTGGAGTGGGGCTAGTGTTGATATCCCCTAAAAGAATAATCATCAAAAAGTCGTTGAGGTTGGACTTCTCGGCAACGAACAATGAGGCGGAGTATGAAGCCCTGCTGACGGGAATGGCTATGGTCCGAAAGATGGGAGGTAAGTCCGTGGAATTGTTCTCGGACTCAAGGCTAGTCGTGGGTCAAGTACAAGGCGAGTTCGAGGCGAAAGACGAAAGAATGCAGGGGTACCTGAGTCGAGTTAAATGCCTGCAGTCGGAGTTCAACTTTTTTAGTTTACTGCACATCCCCAGAAGTGGTAACACACATGCCGACTCTTTGGCCACGCTTGCTACCTCTTACGCTCAAAATTTGCCTAGAGTTATTCTTGTTGAGGACTTGCATGGACCTATAGAGACAAAGAAGGGTGTAATTTAGGTTCATCAAGTTAGGACTGGACCTTGCTGGATAGACCCCATAGTTAAATTCTTGAAAGAAGACATCTTGCCTGAAGAAAGAAAGGAAGCAGATAAAATACGAAGGAAGGCGACCAGGTTCTAGCTATCCGAAGACCAGAAACTGTATAAACGCTCCTACTCAGGACCATATTTACCATGCATGCATCCTGAATCGGCTGAGTTACTACTAGAAGAATTACATGAAGGAATATGTGGAAGCCATACGGGAGGAAGGTCTTTGGCTCATCGGGCTATCACTCAAGGTTATTGGTGGCCGAACATACAAAGAGAAGCCCAAGAGTATGTGAGAAAGTGTGATCAATGTCAGCACTTCGCCCCAAACATTCACCAACCTGGGGGAACCCTCAACCCATTATCTAGCCCATGGCCTTTCGCCCAATGGGGCTTGGACATCGTGGGACCATTTCCTAAAGCTGCGGGGAACAAGAAGTACCTTCTGGTCGGTATAGACTATTTCACCAAGTGGGTCGAAGCAGAGCCGTTAGCCAATATCAGAGACATTGACGTTCAAAAGTTTGTGTGGAAGAACATTGTCACTCAGTTTGGAGTTCCTCACACTCTCATCTCGGACAATGGCTTGCAGTTCGATAGCAAAGCATTCAGGAGTTATTGTAGCGACCTAGGGATCATAAATAGATACTCCACACCTACCTACCCCCAGGGTAATGGGCAAGCAGAAGCAGTCAACAAGGTCATAGTGAATGGCTTGAAGAAGAGGCTAGATGACGCGAAGGGCAAATGGGTAGAAGAACTACCACATGTGCTTTGGGGTTACAGAACCACGCCTCGCAGATCTACTGGAGAGACTCCCTTCTCAATGACCTATGGAGCTGAAGCTGTCATTCTTTTGGAAACCGGATTCCCAACATTAAAAACTAGCTCGTTCAGTCCGACCAGCAACAATGAGCAGCTAGAAAGGGGTTTGGATCTGATTGAGGAAAGGAGGGAAAGTGCAATGGTTCGGCTAGCACATTACCAACAAAAGCTCAGGCAGGGTTACGACGCTAACGTAAAGCTAAGGCCACTAGAACCTGGTGATCTGGTGCTGAGGAAAGTTGTGGGTACTGCAAAGAACCCAGCTTGGGGAAAACTAGGACCCAATTGGGAAGGGTCATATCGTATCACTTCAGGAGCTGGCATTGGGGCGTACTTCCTAGAAGACCTGAATGGTCATGTAATACCACGTCCTTGGAATGTAAATAACCTCAAAAGGTACTATTATTAGACGATCGTTTCCTTCAATTAATATGCTGGTTCTGTATAGCCTACCGTTACTGTTCTTTAAGTGTTTAAACTTAAATCCTATCATTCATGTAGTCCTCAGACCAGATGATTTGGGTTAGTTAACACTCCGTTACTGTTCATTAAGTGTTTAAACGTAAATCCTATCATGCCTGCAGTCCTCGGACCAGATGATTTGGGTTAGTTAACACTCTGTTACTGTTCCTTAAGTGTTTAAACTTAAATCCAATCATGCTTGCAGTCCTCGGACCAGATGATTTGGGTTAGTTAGCACTGCTACTATTCTTTAAGTGTTTAAACTTAAATCCTATCATGCATGTAGTCCTCGGACCAGATGATTTGTGTTAGTTAACACTCCGTTACTGTTCTTTAAGTGTTTAAACTTAAATCCTATCATGCCTGTAGTACTCGGACCAAATGATTTGGGTTAGTTAACACTCCGTTACTGTTCTTTAAGTGTTTAAACTTAAATCCTATCATGCCTGCAGTTCTCGGACCAGATGATTTGGGTTAGTTAACACTCCGTTATTGTTCCTTAAGTGTTTAAACTTAAATCCAATCATGCCTGCAGTCCTCGGACCAGATGATTTGGGTTAGTTAGCACTGCTACTGTTCTTTAAGTGTTTAAACTTAAATCCTATCATGTCTGTAGTCCTTGGACCAGATGATTTGGGTTAGTTAACACCCCGTTACTGTTCTTTAAGTGTTTAAACTTAAATCCTATCATGCCTGTAGTCCTCGGACCAGATGATTTGGATTAGTTAACACTCCGTTACTGTTCTTTAAGTGTTTAAACTTAAATTCTATCATGCCTGCAGTCCTCGGACCAGATGATTTGGGTTAGTTAACACTCCGTTACTGTTCTTTAAGTGTTTAAACTTAAATCCAATCATGCCTGCAGTCCTCGGACCAGATGATTTGGGTTAGTTAGCACTGCTACTGTTCTTTAAGTATTTAAACTTAAATCCTATCATGCCTGTAGTCTTTGGACCAGATGATTTGGGTTAGTTAACACTCCGTTACTATTCTTTAAGTGTTTAAACTTAAATCCTATCATGCCTGTAGTCCTCGGACCAGATGATTTGGGTTAGTTAACATTCCGTTACTGTTCTTTAAGTGTTTAAACTTAAATCCTATCATGCCTATAGTCCTCGGACCAAATGATTTGGGTTAGTTAACACTCCGTTACTGTTCTTTAAGTGTTTAAATTTAAATCTTATCATGCCTGCAGTCCTCGGACCAGATGATTTGGGTTAGTTAACACTCCGTTACTGTTCCTTAAGTGTTTAAACTTAAATCCAATCATGCCTACAGTCCTCGGACTAGATAATTTGGGTTAGTTAGCATTGCTACTGTTCCTTAAGTGTTTAAACTTAAATCCAATCATGCCTGTAGTCCTTGGACCAGATGATTTGGGTTAGTTAGCACTGTTACTGTTAAAACTTAAATCCAATCGTGCTTGCAGTCCTCGGACCAGATGATTTGGGTTAGTTAACACTCGTTCCAAGGTCTCTCAATATTTAAACATGCATCGGATCATAACGGTAATCATCGGATTGGATTATACAGCGAGAATAGCATCTTTATATAGTTATTCCCAGAGTTTTAATTTGTCGCGCTCGAAATCCTTGAATGTGTTTAAGTTACAACTAAACTCCTCAGCTAAAACCCTGCTCTGTACGCTCACATGAAAGCCTGTGAAATGCTCATCACTCATCTCCCTTCGTTTACAACTAAACTACTGTTAACATATGGTTCAAGTTGTTTACTGCAATAGAGAGATTTACAATTTAAACAACAAGCGTTTTGAAAGCAAAAGACACAATTTCATTAATTTGAATAAAAGGGTTTACAATCTCTTATAAAAAAAAAAAAAAAAAAAACAAACAAACAGACAGATAACAAAACATACTACTAAACTAAAATTGTTTACAAGTACTAAGTAAAAACTGGCAACAATGTCAAATCTACGTCCGAGCAGCCGAGGGATTAGTTACTTGGCTGGATTGGGCAGCAGCAAGGTCTGGGACTTGTTCTCCATCTTTTTCTGTCGCACCCGTAGACTCTTTGCTTGCTTCCACTGGGGCAAGGGGGACTTGGCTGGCTGGGGGATGCTCCTCAGCTTTCGAGAGTACGCGGATCTCCGAATCATAGTATGTACTCCGGGCAGCCTCAACGGAGAGTCTGCAAGAACTCCAACAGCATCTAAAGCCTTCACCCACGTGATGTCGCAGTAGTCACGACCAACCGCGGCGAACTGCTCGGTGAGGCTGATCTGGGTCTCCTCCACCCCCAGCGTATAAGCTGCCTTCCTCTCGGCCTCCACTGCTTCCTTGGCTAATTGTGCATTCTTTTCAGCCAATAGGGCAGCTTCCCTGGCCTTTTTAAGCTCATCTCTGAGCCTTTTAACCAGCTCTCTCTTAGTGGCCAGGTTGATCTCGGTCATGTGTAGCAGCTTGCGCTGCTCCTCGGCTTGCTTTTCAGCATTTTTGAGGCCAGCGTCGAGGCTGTTCTGCTGGTTGGTTATGTCCTTGAATTGCTCGGATAAGTGAGCATATTCTTCCTTCAGACTGCCCAGGGACTTTTCAACCTCGAACCGAGTCTGGGCCTCTGCTTGGGCTTCGAGGTAGGACTTCTTATTCCACTCCTCGGCCACAAGGGAAACTCTGAGTGTAAGACATAAAAAAAAAATAACAATAATAATAAATATATATACATATTAAAAGGGCTCAGTGATTTGACCTAACGGACTAAGCCCTCTTACCATGGCTATATCCCTCTTGAGGGATAGAAAGAGCTCCTGTTGGTTGAAGTGCCGTAGGACTCCATATCATGGGGGAGGAGGAGTGGCTGCTCAAGGGTCTCAGCAACGAAGCCTGCCCTCCCCCCATCATAGTTTCGGAGAGAGGTGTCCCAAGGGATTGGAGCGCCCTCCAGCTCTAACCTCGGACACCACATACGGGGCCCTGCTCGGCGGACTTCTGCCGCCACATTCTCCTCTCGGCTCTCAACAGACGAGCCCCTTCTGCTCCGGTGGTCTCTCACCACCTTCTGCTGCTTGCTTGTTTTAGGTGGCACCACCACCACCTCCCTCTCCTCGGTTTCGAGGGGCCTCTTCTTCCTTAGGTCCGAAATGGGCTTTAGGCCGGGGTCAGGAACCTGAGGTAGTGGCGGAGGCAGATTCGCCACTGGTTGAGAAGTCCCAGTGCTCTTCGACTCGGGCTTCTTTCCTCTGCTCTTCATCAGCGCCCTTAAGTCTGCCATGTCTTCCTCGTGCGAAGAGACTTCAGTGAAGAGGTCGAAGAGCCAACCCTTTCGCCCGCAGCTTCCGGTTCAAGGGGGACTTGGGCAATTGGTTGGGCGAGCAGTGGCACGCCTGTTGGGTTAGGATGGGGCACTGGTGGAAGATCGTGTGGTGCTAAAAACCCCTTCCGAGCAACGTCTATTCGCTGGAGACGGTAATCCCCTTGTGTTATAGCGTTGCCAATTGGTTGACAGTCCTTCTTCTTCGTCATGTACCCGAGGATGAGAGGAGCCGACCGCAGCTGCCCGTCCTCGCTCACAAAAATCTCTAATCTTAATAAGTAGTTGAGGGCGGCGGTATTGGTAAGGCTGAGCCGAGGAGAAATGCGGTTCCTATTTGTCAGAAATCACGGCAAAACTTTATTAGAAACTCGAAAATAACAACACAGAGAATTAAAAATTGATAAAAGGGCGGGAATCCTAAGCCTACTGCTAGTGGACCTAAATCCAACATGTCCCACCTGGCTCTCCTAGCTTGGTCGGACAGTGGGGACCGTCATGCCATGCGCTTGAGACGATCACGTAATCGTCTTTCATCCCTTTGTTGGACTTGGGGAGGCAGAAGATCAGCCTAACCTCGTCGGACCGGGATTTCAGATAGTATCCCGCCCCTTGTTGGCTGTAGCACTCATACATGTGCACCACATCAAGCCAAGAGAGGCCCAAGTTTAAATGGCGGTTCAGATCTTCAACCGCTCCTAGGATCCTAAACATATTAGGCGCGCACTGATCCGGGCTAATCCTATGGTTCCTAAGGTAATTAGTAGTGATGGGACCCATAGGGATGGTCATTCCGCCTTCTAGGAAGGCGATGAGGGGGATGACCACCTCGCCCGTCTTCCGATCCGTTAGTATTTTCTCTGGGGGGCAATACCTCACACCCACAGTTGGGGTATGCGGTATGCGGCCCTGAACGCCTCCATTTATTCAGGGCTATCTATCAAGTACTGGAGTTTCCCTATGGCACTTAAACGAAAATAACTGGCCGAAGAGAAAACTTAAGGATTTGATGGACGACGACTTATGAGAACAAGGTCGGAGACGGATTTGCAGGCTCGTAGGAAGATTCGTGAAGACTCTGAGAAGACTTGAATCGGCGACTGAAAGATTCGAACGGAGTCGCGTGCTTGTTCTTGCTGGAGTGTTTGAAAATTTGCAAAGTGAGGAAGAAGTGACTTCCTCTGAGGATTTATACGGGGTCACGTGAAGGGGAGGAATTTATTTCGCCCAAACCTCGGGAAAAAACCACGTCTGTCAGATCAATCATCCACCGTTGGATACAAAAGACAAAGCGCCACTTGGTGCAATTAATGCAACGCCTCGGGAATATGGAAACCACAGCGGCAATGATGGAGCGCTTATAACTGTGCCTACACACGTGCCAGTTCAGACACGTGGCTATTCTCAAGCTTTTTTCTCTTCGGATGCGAGGGAAAAATTGAGATTTTGAGGGGCTATTGTGGGGGATAAAAGCCCAGATCTACCAATTGGGCTTGGGGCCCTATTCTTTAGGTCATCTTACGTCCGAAGAGTAATAATGCGCCGGGATAGTGTTCACCTGAGGACAACGGACCCAAAGATGGCTGAAAAGCATAATCCGAAGAGGTCACCCATTGTCCGAAGAGGTTTTACTCCTCGGATACGAATAGTTCTGATCAAATAAACTTACAGAAGACCCAAATGCCCATCCTGACAATGTTGGTGGCAAAGATAAGTTCTGGGCACTCCTGGGGATGATAAGGATGAAGAAATATCTCAAGGAAAAGCTGCCACCACCGCATTTAATGCCCTGCAGAACCTTTCTGGCCGCATTTATGTGGAGAAGACCCCTGAACAGTGCAACTTCACTTACCGCCACTCCCAAGAAGCTAAAGAAGATATTTGATGTGACCTACACTCAAGTATGTTAGTAGATGGAGGACAAGTGGAGGGTTAGGATGATTAGGAAAGAGGCTATATAAGGAAGGAGAGCCCATGATAGAAGGGGATCGAAGAAAAAGAGGAAAAAGAACAAAAAACCACTTTACTGTAGCTCTGGAATCTGTAACCTAAGAACATTCAATAAAATTTCTCTTCGGACCTTTAGTCCTTCATGGTTTTTACGTGATTGCATGTCAGATTACTGCCCATACTACCACTAGCTCTTGTTCAATTCATATTCGGCCCAGTTCTTTCACCCACGCTCTACAAATTTATTGGTTTGGGTTTGTTGGGCTCAAATTCCACACTTAGTGGGCTTGGGCTACGAAAACGGACCCTACAACTGATATAGTAAATTAACAAAAAGTTAAGTGATTTGATTTAATTTTGGACAAAATTAAAGAGTGTAGCTTGTAATTTAGCCAGTATATTTACATAAGTTTTTCAAATTAGTTTTTGACATTTAACTCCCTACTGGACAATATATCCTGCCAAATGATCCACTTTTGGGAGAAAACAAAAACCACAACTAAAGAAGTTCATGTGGACAGCAAAGGAGAGATACATAATTACATATTGACAACGTATATATTTTTATTTATTAACTAATGATTACCATATTGTTTATACATTCATATCTAGATGGAAGTGCCAAGCCTCGTAATGCAGGCTTGTCACCAAGTGTGGCATTAAGAGTAGTTGGGTTTTAGATTTGTCAAGGTGGAGCATTGACGCTGGCCTTTGAAGAGCAAGATTGAAGTAATGCCTTTGTCTCTCTTTGAAGAAGATGAAGCTATTCATGATAGTCATGCCGGTGCGTTTAGAATGCCACCCGAGAAGATAAAAACGAAAAATAAAAAAATTACAATTAAATAAATCCAATTACTAGTATTAATTCCCTTCAGTATGGCAACACAAATAAGCTTGCTACAAGAAATGTATTCATTGGTCAAGCAGCGATAAACTTTTGTCTCATTTTTATTGTTGTACACAGGAGTGATTACCTAGTTCACAAGATGGGAACAACTTGGATCGTATCCACTTATTATTAACCTATATATATATATATATATATCTCCTAAGCATTATATATGCCTAGAACTTCTTGAATAACTCTTAGATAGGGACGCTGATTGACATAGTTGCCTGGGGGGTCATAGTTGCAACTAATAATGGTGCCACCATTGTTGCATCGAACTTTGGCACACCCCAAACGCATTGAGTTGCTCCAAACAACCTGTGTATAGTGGCGGCACTCACCACCAACACATGAGTTAGAGTTGTAGTCATACTTGGGCTTCTCTGCTACCCACATGTTCACAGCGGCTGTGCCCGAAAGATCACGCCTACCCCATGCTAGGTTCTCCCCATAAGGCCCTCCTGAATGCACAAGTTTGCAGCTACCTTTAAGTTTCTCAACATAGTTTCGAGCATAAGAAGCTACTTTTGCATCCCATCTCATGGGTCCAACACCAACCTGTGCACGAGCTGCGTTGTGAGCATTGAGGTAGTCTTGTGGTGAGTTTTGGGCAAGGGAGACATGCCGTGGCTAAGCCAATGACACAAACAATTGCTAGTGAAATCTTAAACATCATCATGTTTGGTTTCTTTTGATGATAAATGAACATTTATGAGGGGTTATATATAGTGATATAAAGGCAGAAGATGAAATAAAGCTACTCCAATGGTGGATTATTGAAGAGCATTAAAAAAATGGTAGTCGCCAGAAACACTCCCCTTGGACACAAATCTAATCGCCATCGCCATCGGACAACTTTATTTTATTCCATCGCATAGCTTTAAGATAAGATTATTATTATTATTATTATTATTGTTTTGGATGAATTAAGATAAGATTAATTAGTAGCAATTTGACTGACTTCCATTATTATTTTCTTATACCAACTTGGAACTTGTCTCACATAAATAAGGCACGTACGACAAATTATGTAAAGAATGCGACGACATTAGATTAACGTTTTTCTCAAACGACCCTTTTTTTTTTCATTATGAAAATAGTTTAAAAATGGTTAACCTTGCATATTTCTGATTTCCTTAAAATTTGGCAAATGAAAATGCATTCACATTAACAAAAATTTAAAACCAGCATAAGACAACAATAATGGTTCGATGAGCACAGATTCACAAATAAAGCTGTCCAAAATCCGCTATCAATAAAATGGGCTACAATCACATGGTTAATTACCTTCTTGTGACCAAATTTCAAGCAATTCTATTACTATCACTGATGATTTCTACCAATTACATAGGGATTGACTTCTTCTGCTCAAGGAAATTCTATGCTGTCTATTCTATATCACATGGTATCAAACACTTTTCTTTTTATTTTTTTGCACCATGAGTTCATGTTTTCACTACACTATTTATAACACAATTTTCACTTTGTTTTAGATCTAAAACCTCAAAATACCGCTACCAAGCTATAGTTCGGACTTCGGATGACCACTTGAGTTCTTTTTACAACACGTTATTAGTATGAAACTCTAGCCAAAATCAAAACATGAAGTTATCTTCATTCTACCTTCAAAATCAAAATTATTTATGTGATACTACAACTCACCGTAAGTTTCTCCCAATAATTTTTTTTTTCAGATTTCGTTTTACCTCTTCTGCATTTTACACCGAAAGTATACACCTGTATTTAGCTGGACCGAAAAGAACAAAATCCACTGGAAAAAAGTCACGCCACCCAAAAAAAAAACAATCAAATAATTTTTGGCAATTTTAATTACCTACTAGTTACCTGGCAGCTGCAAAAGTAACTTCAGCAGTATGCTATTGACCAAGTCAATAATTTTTGAAGAAAGAAGCTATCATATATTGGGAAAAATGTTCAGGCACTCCCTAAATTTTGGTGTAGTTACTATAACACTCATAAACTTTTAATTTAGCTAATTTAGTACCTGAGCTACACACATGTGCTAACTCACTGCGTTGTTATTATACGGTTAAAACTAACATTTGAACTCATGTGAAAGACACGTTCAACAAAAATTACCAAATCCCAACCCTCAATCAAAATTAGGAACACCCTCAAATAAATATATATATATATATATATATATTATTTGTTCTACTTTCAAGCAAAAAAAAAAAAAAAAGCCTGTAATAGGCAATCCCACCAGGAAAAAATGCCCAATATACTGAAAACAGAACCCATAGATTCTTAAAAAAAAACAAAAAAAAAACTGATTGGTACAAGATTGATCAGTGCAAGCCCAGCAAAGAGCAAACCCACGGATTCTCAACAAATATAATAATAATACCCAATCATATTTTAAACTAAAACAATTCATTACCTAATAAGAACCTCACGTCCTCACTTGAGTCACTTCTCAGCAGCAGCAGCGACTCAGCAAGGCACTGAAGGCAGCGATTCTAAAAAAAAAAAAAATAATAATAATAAACAAAAAGACTCAGCAAGGCAGCAACAGCAACACTGAACACCCAGAGCAGCTCTGCGACAGTGAGATCGGAGATTGACTTGGCCTAGATCGGAGATTGCGAGATCGGTGACGGCAAAAGCGAGGACGGGAAATAAGAACCCCAGCCTTCAACGTGTCACAGCGGCGTCGCTCCCAACCTCAGGCAACATCAAGGTATTTCAGTTCTCTCTCTCTCTCTCTCTCTCTCTCTCTCTCTCTCTCTCTCTCTCATAGTCTGACTTGTGTTGTGAGTCTTGTGACTTAGACTTATCTTTTGACAATATAAATTGCTTAGCTTTTGTCTTTTTTTGCAAGTGTATGTAAATATAAAAATATGTAATTGTGTTGAAATCGCTGATCGGCTCTTGTCTGAGTTGTCTCTTAGTGTGGGGTGGATGGGGCCGTGACATTGAATTGGGGTAGTGGTCTGTGGTCCCCTAAAAGTAAGTGAATACACATTTAAAAAAAAAAAAAAAAACTAGGTTAAGTAGTTTTGCAGTGGGTTGATATACATATATATACACTCTTATTGTACTATTTTTTGTTGTTGTTTTTCATTATTTAATTACATTTTTATGTTTTAATATTTTAAAACAGTAATTGTTATGTAATAACTAATTGATTTGAGTGTCAAAAAAGAAAAACTAAATGATTTGTTTACAAGAAGGTGAACATATTTATAATACCACGGTAAATTGTATAGTCTAAATCTTTTAAAGTCCCACAGATTTGAATGGTTTGCTGAATCAATCAATCAAATAATAATAATAATAATAATGTCAAACTTAGACTAAAAGTTGAGAGATAGAGAGAAATACTTGTTGGCCGAATAAAATCAAACAAAATCCCCACTCGTTTGAATTGGAGCTGCAAACGCATTTGACATTTGACAAGAAATAATTGCGTCTAGGTTTCGCCAAGAATACTTACTTGCTGTATGGAGTATGGAGCATGGAGTAAGGAGAGAACATAGTGGGACCTATTGTGGGGCGCATTTTAGGTAGTCTAGAGTCTAGACTACCTAAGTTTTTTGTTGTAAAAAAAAAAATTCGATTTTTTAAGGAACTCGAGTTCTTTACTGAAATTCGATTTTTAGAAAATCGAGTTTCAAAATAGGAGTATTTTGCTAAAAACTTTTGGGCGAAAAGGGAATTAGATAGTTTTAGAACATGAGCATTTTGTTAGAACTTTTAGACAAAAAGGGGATTAGATAGTTACATCATCAACAGTAATTAAAGATTATAGAGAAGTGTCCATGCTACAACCGTATGATCCTATAATCTGTTTTCTTTTATACAAAATTTCTCTTTGCACCCAAAAAAGAAAAAAAAAAGTAATTAAAGATATCTTTTGACATTTTAACAAGATGGAACATGTGGTCAATACAATGTAGCGTGTAAGTTGTGACGCAAGGGTCAATTAAGGACAAAAGAGAAATATCAAAAGATTAAAGATGAAAGGCGACAAGGACATAGCATCAATAGTTCGGATATTCCTTCACTGTTGAAGAAAAGTAGGGGGCACATGATTTTTTTCCTTGAGAGTTTATTAATGGAGGGATGAGGACTTAAAATTGTTTTTATTTTTCTTGTCCTTATATTTTATTTTCCCAGGAAATTCTAATATATATATATATATATATATATTATATTTCTTGACTAATTAAGCTTGTCATTCTAATGTAGTCTATTCTCTATGGTACTTATTCACCTGGTTGCAAGCAATGCATAATTGCCCTGGTAAAAAGAATGTTTTACATTTTTTTATTAACAATTGTAATTGCCACATAATTAAAAAAAAAAAATTTAATTACCTAAAATCTTGTAGATGAATTGGTATTTTTTTGGTGTTTCTCACTGAAACAATCAAAGTTTCAAATTAATCTCTCCAATTCCATTAACCCTATTTTTCATACTTTCTTTCTTAAGTTAAGAGCAATATAATTGGAAATGAACAAAAATACTAAAACTATGTGGTTTGAGACACTTAACGGCAACCCATCAAATGGAAATAGATTAAATGACTAAATTGAAAATAAATGAAAGTTATGTTAGAGATATATATTAGACATATTAGCCCAATGTAATAGGCCCAAGCTCACACCCAACCACTACCTCTCGGATCTAGTCTATTCATCAATCAAATCGTCGAACCACAGATACGACGTGATAGATCAGACTTCCCCGATCAAAACCCAGCCAGAACTGTCCCAAAGGAGCTCTCACGCGCCCACACGCGCCGCCCAAAGTTTTCGGCTGTCGAAGACGCGCAACACGCGCCCCCACGCGCCGCCGCGAAGCCTCACACGCTCCCACGCGCCTGACATTCTTCCTTCACGCGCCTTCACGCGCCCTCACGCGCCCAACTCCTCTGAGTGCCACATCAGCCCTAGCACGTCATCGCCACGTCAGCATCCCACATCATCCAGTGATGTTAGCAGACAACATCGTTGACCATTTACCGTTGACCGTTGACTTTGACCAAAAGTCAAAATTTTCGATGAGCTCCAGATTTCTCAGTTTTGCAGATCGGCGGGCTACAAGGCTATCAGGGCGGCGCGTGTAACTACAGGACGATCTGAACATGTGAAATCCTCGACGGCGCGTGGAGAAGTTGGTAGGAACTTCGTCAGCGCGTGGAGGCGCGTGCAGCATTCAGTGGTGATCGGACTTCTAGGTTTTTCTCGCGGGATGCCGTGGGGCACTTCTGTGTTGTTGGTTTCATGAGGCAAAGCTTGAATTTGCACAGATCTAAGATTGATGTCACGGGTTTGCTTGAGTTTGTGGATCTTGGACACAGCACTGAGCCAAGGTGGCTACGAGATGCCGCGGACTCTAGATTCAGCAGAGAAGCATGTGTGACTTCTAATGGTGGTGTGCATGTGAGAATCTTCTTTGCTTGCTGGAGATATTTGTTTGATGCCAAGAACGAAGTTTGGCTCTGATACCATGTTAACAATATAAAGTAAAAGAGAATAACTGAATAATCTGTATATTGATGTGTGTAAAACAATGTACAAAAGAGAGCCTTATATAGGCTAGGTATGTGTGCAGTACAAGTAACATGAGTGCAGTACAAGTAATATACTAGGCTAAACCCAATGGGCTAATCTAGCCTAATCTATACACTAACATCCCCCCTCAAACTCGAGGTGGCAAGGAGGAAGCCAACTAGAGTTTGGATATAAGATCGCGAAGACGACCAGGCGGGTGAGACTTGGTGAAGATATCAGCAGGCTGGTCAGCAGATGAGATGGAGAACAACTTGAGATTGCCTTTCTTGAGATGCTGACGAGTGATGTGGCAGTCGATCTCAATGTGCTTGGTGCATTCGTGGAAGACATCATTATGAGCAATGTAGATAGCACTACGATTGTCACAATAAAGAGGAGTAGTAGTGGGCTGTGGTGCATCCATGTCAGCCGAGAGCCAGCGGAGCCAGACAAGCTCGCAGGTGGTGTCGGTAAGGGCACGATACTCAGCCTCAGTACTGGAACGGGAAACAACATCCTGCTTTTTGCTACGCCATGAGACAAGAGAAGTACCCAATAGGAAACAGAAACCTGTGATAGAGCATCGATCAGTCGGATCACCTGCCCAGTCCGCATCTGAATAGGCATGAAGATCAAGAGAAGACCGAAAGGAGTAGTGTAAACCATGATAAAGTGTGCCCTTGACATATCGGAGAATCCGAAGAACAGCAGCATAGTGGACAGAACGAGGGGCATCCATGAACTTACTAACCATACCCACGGCATGTGAAATATCCGGACGAGTAACAGTGAGATAGATCAAACTACCAACCAACTAACGATATCGAGTAGCATCAGATATAGGTTCACCATCCAAGGGTGTAAGCTTTGCATTGTATTCCAAAGGAGTGGAAACAGTCTTGTTGTCAGTGATACTGGCTTTAGAGAGAAGATCAGAAGCATATTTAGCTTGGGAAAGATAGTATCCATCAGAGGATGAGGTAACCTCAAGCCCAAGAAAATAGCTGAGAGTGCCCAAATCTTTCATCTCAAAATGCTGACTAAGGAAGTGCTGAAGAGAGCGGATACCTGCAGAATCATCTCCAGTAATAATCATATCATCAACATAGAGAAGAATAAGAGTGATACCAGCAGAGGATCTTCGGACGAAGAGAGCAGTGTCATGAGGACTCGAAGTGAAACCCTGCTGAGCAACAACTGAGCTAAACTTTTCAAACCAAGCTCAAGGAGTCTGCTTGAGGCCATAAAGAGCACGGCGAAGGCGACAAACTTGACTGCCTGAGTGTGGATAGCCAGGGGGTGGTTGCATGTACACTTCTTCTTGAAGGTCTCCATTGAGGAAAGCATTCTTCACATCCATTTGATAAAGAGGCCAACGACAAACAGCAGCCACAGCAATGAGACATCTGACAGATGTAAGGCGAGCAACAGGAGCAAAAGTTTCCTCATAGTCAATGCCATACTCCTAGGTAAAGCCCTTGGTAACTAGGCGAGCCTTGTATCGTTCAACAGATCCATCAGCCTTGGTCTTGATCTTGTAAACCCACCTACAACCTACTACAGACTGACCAGGAGGCAAATCAACCATATCCCAAGTGTGATTTTTATGAAGGGCATCTAGTTCATCATTCATAGCTTGTTGCCAAAGAGGGTCAGTATGGGCCTCACGATAGGTGTGAGGTTCATAGAGGGTGGCAAGGGCAAAAGAGCAGTGATAATCAGAGAGATAAAGGGGAGGAATGCTTACTTGAGTGGAACGACGAAGTTCAAGACCATCAGGAGACTCAGGAGAGGGTGGTGCCACAGGATCCAAGACAGGCGGGTCATATGCCAGGGACAGAATTAGAGATGAGTTGTCTAGAGAGGCAGCCGATGTTGAAGAATCCTCCACAAGTTCAGGATAGATAGGGAGGAAAATATCAGTAAAAATGGGAGAACTGAGAAATCTGGAGCTCATCGGATGTTGCACGTGCCCCCACGCGCCTCTAGGATTTCCAGATTCTCCTCCACGCACCGGTGAACATCGCACGCTCCTGCCACGCACCAGAAAACTGCTGCTGACATCATCTGATGTCACCGGATGAGGTCATCACTCCACGTCAGCAGCCACGCAGCACGACCACATCAGCCCTAGTCCACGTCAGTGACACGTCATAGGATGACGTCAGCGACTCCGCTGCCTGATCCGTGACCGACCCGGAAACCCGGAACCAACCCGGTCCAGTATCCGTTGACTTTGACCCTGGACCAGTTGACTTTTTGACTTCGTTGACTTTTGACTTTTTGCGTTGACTTTTGACCAAAGTTAAAATTTTCGAAAAGGCCTCTCTTGCTCAGATTTTCGCGTAGATTCCAATTTTGGATTCCGTTTCTTCATTTGAAACTCCAAAATTGGTCAATTGGCATATTCTTCATTGTGGTTTCTTCAAAGGCATTCTTCAAGGCATCTCCAAGTGATCTTCTTATGCTTATCCAACCTCAAGCCTTCATCAAGCTTCCGCCTTGAGTTTGAGGGAGGGTGTTAGAGATATATATTATACATATTAGCCCAATGTAATAGGCCCAAGCTCATTCCTGCTTGTACTAGTAGTTTAGGATTTAGTCACATATATATACTCATGTTAGGGTTCATTGTAACAGAGGTTATTGTACTACACTCTTATACAATAAAGATGTAGCCCTTAAGGGATTCCTCCGTGGATGTAGGCTGACAAGGCTGAACCACGTAACCCTCGTATTCTCAGTGTTCCTATTATATGCTTTCTCCTACCGCATCCACTCTGGCATACACAATATGGTATAACACATTGCGTTTGCTAATAATATTACATTTAACAAGTTATATGACTGATATAGTAAATAAACAAAAAATTAAGTTATTTGATTTAATTTTGGACAAAATTAAGGAGTGCAATTTGTAATTTAGCCAGTATATTTGCATAAGTTTTTCAAACTAGTTTTTGACATTTAACTCCCTACTGGACAATATATCCTGCCAAATGATCCACTTTTGGGAGAAAACAAAAACCACAACTAAAGAAGTTCATGTGGACAGCTGAGAGGAACATATTGACAACGTATATATTGTTTTTTATTAACTAATGATTACCATATTGTTTATACATTCATATCTAGATGGAAGTGCCAAGCCTCGTAATGCAGGCTTGTCACCAACTCTGGCATTAAACGTAGTTGGATTTTAGATTTGTCAAGTGGGAGCATTGACGCTGGCCTTTGAAGAGCAAGATTGAAGTTATATGCCTTTGTCTGTCTCTGAAGAAGATGAAGCTATTCATGATAGTCATGCCGGTGCGTTTAGAATGCCACTCGAGAACTTCAGCAATATGGTATTGACCAAGTCAATAATTTTTGAAGAAAGAAGCTGTCACATATTGGGAAAAAAATGTTCAGATACCCCCTAAATTTTGGTGTAGTTGCTATAACATCCATGAACTTTTAATTTAGCTATTTTAGTACCTGAACTACACACGTGTGCTAACTCACTACATCTGTTATTATACTGTTAAAACTAACATTTGAACTCATGTGAAAGACACGTTCAACAAAAATTAACAAATCCCAACCCCAAGTGAACTAATTGAGAGGAGAGAAAATTAGAGTTCAGTTTTGAGAGAGGGCAGGGGAGATCGAACCAGATCCTTCTTTCTTGGCTCGTTGGAGCCAGAGTTTGTGTCAGGCTGTCAATTGCACTATCTTGCCAAATCCTCTTATCAATTCTCCATTTTATTTTATTTTTTACAACAAGGTGAACATATTTACAATACCACGGTAAATTGTATATTCTAAATCTTTTAAAGTCCCATAGATTTGAATGGCTTGCTGAATCAATCAATCAATCAAATAATAATAGTAATAATAATAATAATAATGTCAAACTTAGACTAAAAGTTGAGAGATAGAGAGAAATATTTGTTGGCGAAATAAAATCAAACAAAATCCCCACTCGTTTGAATTGGATCTGCAAACGCATTTGACATTTGACAAGAAGTAATTGCGTCTAGATTTTGCCAAGAATATTCATACTACCTCTTCGCTCTTTTTAATATAGATTTTCCAAAGTTTTGTCAATTTTCATAAAAGAATTATCAAAATAAATAATTAATATATACCTTAAAGTAAATATTAACTGGACCTTTCAATATAAGTAATGGAAATAGGAATAGAAATAAAATAAGCAGTATAATATATATCGACTTGTAGCTGAGTCAATAATTTTGAAGAAGGATGATATATCAGGTTGATGCCGTAGCCGTCTAATTCCTCTCATATTTGATAACAATTGGCAAACCTCTAAGCCCCAAACCCACTTTCTCTAGCCATGGTTTTCCAGGCACCGAAGCTCCGTATCATCTACTTGTTAATAAGCATTTTCCTCTTGCTCATAAACCCTTGTGCAACTCAGATATTCTTCAACTACACCGATTTCAGTCAAACAATCAACAACAAAACTATAATCCGAACAGGAAACGCTTCGATATCAGGTTCAGTGATCCAACTCACGCCAGATGAAGTGGACAACTGGGGTCGAGCCACATATTCAGAGCAGATGCATCTTTGGGACGAGAAATCAGGAAAAGTGGCCAACTTCACTTCCAACTTCTCCTTCATCATCGATTCTCAAGGTAAAGACAGCTATTCAGATGGGATCCCGTTCTTCCTCTCAACCCCAAATTACCCTGGTCCTAGTCCAACAGATGGCAGTGGCCTCGGCCTTTTGAGCCGCGTTCAAATGCGAGATCCCATTTTCCTGGCTGCAAATAAATTTGTTGCAGTGGAGTTTGATACATATCATAATGATGAATTTGATCCCCAGAATTCAGTTCCTGAACACGTTGGTATCAATATCAACAGCATGAAGTCTCAGATCTCTACACCATGGTATTGTACCATTAAGGAGAATAGAACATATAGTGCAAGTATCAATTACGATTCTAGTACGCAAAATTTAAGCGTTACCTTCACTGGTTTCAAGAACACCACTATTCAACAGCACCTTTCTTTTGTAATTAATTTGACAGAGCATTTACCAGAATCAGTTGAATTTGGGCTCTCAGCTTCGACAGGATTGATTTCTGAGTTGCATATTCTTCCCACTTGGTCTTTTGAATCTACATCACCTTCTACGATTCAGCAATCGCCAGCACCTTCTGTGGAGAAGAATAAAGATGAGCCAAAGACAAAATTGGTGGTGGGCCTGAGTTTAGGTGCGAGCATTTTAATTATTGGTTTGGTGTTGGTTTGCTTTGTGTATAGGAAAAAGTGTCGTGAAGGGAAAGGAGAAAAAGAAGAGGAGCTTGGCTTTGTTCTTTCAATGGATGCTGAATTCGAACGAGGTATTGGACCAAAGAAGTTTTCTTACAACGAATTAGTTTCTGCAACGAGCAACTTTGCAGAGGAAAATAAGCTTGGACAAGGAGGGTTTGGTCGGGTTTATAAAGGATATTTAAGGGTCATAAATTCCTTTGTTGCTATTAAGAGAGTTTCAGGGGGATCTGCACAGGGGATAAAGGAGTATATATCTGAGGTGAGGATTATTGGTCGACTCAGGCATAGAAATTTGGTGAAATTAATTGGTTGGTGCCACGAGAAAGATGATCTTCTTCTAATTTATGAGTTCATGTCAAATGGCAGCTTAGATTTGCATCTTTTCAAAGGTAAAAGCTTGTTAACATGGGTGGAGAGGTACAATATTGCTCGAGGCCTTGCATCAGCACTGCAATACTTGCATGAAGAATGGGAAGAATGTGTGTTGCATAGGGACATAAAGTCAAGCAACATCTTGTTGGATTCAAATTTAAATGCAAAGCTTGGGGATTTTGGCTTAGCTAGACTTGTGGACCATGTAAAAGGATCACAAACCACAGCTTTGGCCGGGACTTGGGGTTATTTGGCCCCTGAATGTATTATGTCGGGCAGGGCTAGCAAGGAGACAGATGTATATAGTTTCGGGATTGTAGTATTGGAGATAGCTTGTGGAAGAAAACCAGCTGAACCCGATGCAAGACAAGATGAAATTATTATGTTAGAGTGGGTTTGGGAGCTTTATGGAGCAAGGAATCTTCTTAAGGCAGCTGACCCTAGATTGGGTGGAGATTTTGATGAGCCACAAATGGAACGGTTGATGGCTGTTGGACTTTGGTGTGCTCATCCAGATTACAATGCCAGACCGTCAATAAGAAAAGCCATTCATGTGCTTGATTTTGAAGATACATTACCCATTCTCGAACCAAAGTTGCCTTTAACAACCTTTCTTATCCCTCCAATTATTGCATCAACATCTTCAACTAGTAAATCAGAAAACCACAACACTTAGTCATCTAGCCCTATCAGAGGTCAAAGCATCAAGACTCAAGGCAAGAAGAGGTAGAGCATATCAGTGAAGATGTACATGGCTAAGCTACTTGTAGTTTTAGTCTATGTATTGTATATAGCTTAAACTGTGTGTAGTTTAGTTAGTCTTGTAAATAGTTTAGTGATGCACGTGACTGTGCATGTGTGAGCTTTTAGTTTTTCTATTAAAAAGCTGTTATAGTTGTTAAGTTAGTTACTTAGCCTCTGATTTTATATAAGGATCAATCCCGTGTATCATTAAGCAAGTTAATGAGAATTTCATTCATAGCAAACCTCTCATAAGCCCTGGTAGCAACACTGGTTCTTCACAGTTCACAGCATATTCTTAAGCTTATGCATCTACTTAATAAATTCTATACTCGCACTTTGTTGATGCTTGGTAAATTTATTCTTGGAACATAATACATTTAAGCTGTCAAAGAGGAGGGAGAAGAGCCTGAACCTTTACTGAAGTCTACCTAGAGTTTTTGTGTAAACAACTACAGCTTTGGAACTAAGAAGTAAAATGTGTCTCTTACTACATGTCATTTAGTTGTTCACACTTTACCTTAAGGAAGTCACACTTATGTCACGTGACCAATTTATTACAACCCTAAGGGTCCATTTGGTTGGAAGAGTAGAAAAGTGGGAGAATCGAAAATTGTGGGAAGTTGGAAAATATTTAGTTTTCCCTCTTGTCACTACAACAAAATGTACTTTTAGTGACGAAAATTAGTGAGGAAATATTTTTCATCACTAAAAATGCAGCTTTAGTGACGAAATATGAATTTCGTCACTAATAATGAAAAAATTTATAACATTTAGTGACGAAAAATAAATTTCGCCGCTATTGTGATCTGAAAAATGAGCGCCAGTGGATGGAAACTTTGGTGCTAGCTTAATTAATCTATAGTGACGAAATATTTCGTCGCTAAAAGTTGAAATTTTTAGTGACAAAATATTTCGTTACTGTAGGTATTGCTGTGGATAGTTTTAGTGACAAAAATACTTTCGTCGCTATAAGTAAGAATTAGTGACGAAAAATAGTCGTCACTAAAAATAATAATAGTTTTGCACTTATATGTTTTTAGTGACGAAATGTGCATTTCGTCACTAAAAATAATAATAGTTTTGCACTTATATGTTTTTAGCGACGAAATCACATTTCATCACTAAAAGTATGCTTTAGTGATGAAATTGACATTCGTCACTAAAAAACATAAAAAATACCTTTTGCGTTGACGAAATGAACATTAGCGACGGAAATATTGCGTCACTAAAGACCCCTGTATAAATATCCTTTTAGTTCACATGCCCATCATTTCATTTCACTCCTAAATTCAGAACACCAAACACAAACAGCACGCCTCTCTTCATCGTCACTTGAAGCAAGTGCCATCAAAGCCAACCATCGCAGAAGCCTTCTGACGCCGAAGCCTTCCGACGCCGAAGCGAACTGTCGCCAAAGCCTGTCCAACTGTCGTCGAAGCCTGTCCAACCGTCGCTCCAACCGTCATCGAAGCCTGTCCAATCGTCGCCGAAGCCTTCCGACGCTAAATACCACGAACTAAAAAAGCGACGATTCGGCGAACCCATTCGTAATGCTTCAGCTCCCATCGTCGCTGATGAAGCTCAACGGCGATGCTTCATCTCCCACCGTTGCCGTTTAAGCTCATCGGCGGTGCTTCAGCTCCCACCGTCGCCGATGAAGCTCAACGGCGACGCTTCAGCTCCCACCGTCACCGATGAAGCTCAACGGCGACGCTTCATCTCCCACTGTCGCCGATTAAGCTCAACGACGATGCTTCTGCTCGCCGATCGCGACGCTTCAGGTCGCTGAGCGTTGGCAACACTTCAGCTTGGCGGCGACGCTTCATTCGGCGATGCTTCCGGTGACCCTTCACCTCCCCTTCGTGCTGGTAACCTTTTGCCTCCCCTTCGCACTGGCGAAGGCGACTGTGAGTTTCTTTGGTCCTTCTCTCTAACTGGTCTCTCTTTTTTTTGCCTTTTCATTATTGCCATGGTTGGATTTGTTATGTTTTTTGTGTTTTCATTCATTTAATGGAAATGAGTTTTTCTTTTCTGGTCTCTAATCCTTTTATGTTGTCCAAATTTATCTGCTTGATGTTTGACAAAATGCCTTAGAGAGTTGAGTTTGTTACATGTTGTGCTATATAGTTGACTAATTGAGTTTATGTTAAATTGTCAGGTCCAACATGGTTTAAAATTTATATTTGTGTAGTACCCTTTGACAATTTTGTTAGAATGGAGAGAATTGTTTGGTTATCATTTTGCAAGAGAAAAATAAAAATGGGTATTGGAGTTTATTGACAACTTATACTTGTTTTCTTGGTAATGGTTTTTGTCCTATTCCAAGCACTTAGCAAGTGGTTGCTGATTTGAATTATTCTTCTATTCTAACTGGGTTACAGATGTATTTGTGAAGGTTTTTGGGTATTAGGATTTAACAAATGAGAATAGTAAGACTTTGAACAAGGGGTGGTGTTATTGTAATTCATTATTGGTGGCTACTGGATTCATTTAAGTTTTAATTAATGAACGGATTCATAAAGCAGTGGGTAGTGAAACAATTTTTATTGGATAAGTAATAATACTTCATTCATGAAAGATGAAACAATGTAGTGGGTAGTAAAACAAATTAATAGGGGCAATGATGATCTTAAGTAATATCTTGATTTTCATTCATTTTTGCAGGAAACTTGTGGAACCTATGGTATTTCCAGCGTGTACACATTTTACAACTAGAATTAAAGCTCGCTACAACTAGGTTTGATTATTAGAACATTGTTTTCCCCAAATTTTATTATTATTATTATTATTATTATTATTATTATTATTATTATTATTTTTTGTGTGTGTGGCTGTGACTTTACATTCTCTTACTAGTTAATTGTGGGCTGTTGTAAGTACTAGAAGGAGAGTGAACCCCCTTTTAGGGAGGCAATTTAATAAAGGATCTCTCAGCAAAGTGGAATTTAACTAAGGAATTATAGGCTGTTTGTTAGAATTTTCATTGATCTTATATGGTTGTAAACTTGTGAGCTTGTACATTATGTAATTATTTCTCTTTATCTAATGATTGTCATGGTCATGAATTAAGTACTAGAAGTTGTCCCTTTTAAAGAATTTCAAGATCCAAATAATGTGAGTTTCTTATGCATACATGGTTAATATGTGAATCTATAAAATGCTTCTATTTTCCCCCAGTTAAGATGTACAAAGAGTATCATCTATATTTACTTTCTTGACCAATGAAAATGCTAGTTAAAACATGAAATTGAGTCTTGATTCTCAGATAATTGACTCTCAACCTTTAACGGAGGCTATGCTTTCTTCTTTGTTATTGTCAATATCTCTTTTTAAGGTGTAATTATGTTTTGTTCATGATTTATAATTGCATTCTTGGCTGAATTGATGATAATGAATTAAGAGATCATATCCCAATTCCCCCTAGTCTGATCTGAGTTGGGAGGTGGGATTGTGGTTTGAGAATAAAAAGAGATGAGTGTTTCTTTGTCCAAGTTATTTAGTATCATATCCACATTCCTTGTTTTTCTTAACTACTTTTGAGTTTAGTCTTTAGAGAGAGCCAAACCCAACACTTTGTTTTGAAACAGGCACAAGTGAAGTGATCTCAAATGTTGTTGTGAACAAGAACTGGACACTGGTCATATATAATCATAAAGGTAAGATTATTCATGGGTCTTTTTATATTTTGCTTTTCTATACTCCCTTTGGTTGTTATGTGTTTGTTATCGGTTTTGTTTGTGCTTAAGCTTAAGTAGGGAGCTAATTTTGGTTGAGATTTTTTCTTTGGTGGGTTATCCATTTCTTAGTAAACTAAAAGTTATCTTTCTTTTATCTCCAACTCTCTTTCTCTTTTGTTGCTGAAGAAATTGTGAGTAACAAGGTGAAGAACACAAGTTAACTTTGAATTTTTTCTGAAAGTTGTAAACTTAGCTTGAGCAAAGTAAGTGAATTCTAGTTAAAAACTTATAAAACTCTATATATACTTGTGATGTTGGAAATTGGTTTTGTGGTGGGTTGTTGTGTTGGAGCAAGCGGGTGGCTTGCATGGTGTCATAAGGTGATTTAAATACATATTGGGAGTGTTTTTAAGTTCTTGCAAATGTGAATGAAACTTGTTGATTAGTAGCAATTGTGTTCCTTTATTTGATTTCAATGCTTGTAAGCATTGTACTTGTGATGTTTGTGATTGGTTTTGTGGTGAGTTGTTATGTGGAGCAAGCGGGTGGCTTGCATGGTGTTATGAGGTGGTTTAAATTCATATTGGGAGTGTTTTTAATTTCTTGCAAATGTGAATGAAACTTGTTGATTAGTAGCAATTGTGTTCCTTTATTCGATTTCAATGCTTGTAAGCATTGTACTTGTGATATTTATGATTGGTTTTGTGGTGGGTTGTTGTGTTGGAGCAAGCGGGTGGCTTGCATGGTGTTATAAGGTGGTTTAAATTGATATTGGGAGTGTTTTTAATTTCTTGCAAATGTGAATGAAACTTGTTGATTAGTAGCAATTGTGTTGAGTTAGTAGTAATTTTGTTCAAATTTAGCACTTATGGGGGTGGTTCAACTTCAAGTTAAAACACTTTTTGGTTAGTACTTTATTTGCTTTCTACAACTTATACATTAGGAGTTGTGATTTTAATTTATTGGTGTGGTTACTCTTAATGCATTGTTAGAAATGTTTCTTATAACATAGTTAATGTTTTTACTTTACGATTTTAACGAAATATTGTTTTTATATTTGTGTAGATTTCTTATTGGTGGTTTTTAGGGGATTTACTTTTGGCATTACCTGAAGACGTATGAGCACATCTTCCGTTAGCTCTAAAATAGGGTTTAGGTAGAGCTATTGTATGTCTTGAAAACAATTATTGTATGGAATGAGCTGTTTTATTTTTTACTTGTGGAATGTATGGATCTTTTTTTTTTTTTTTTTTTTTTTTTTTATAAATGTGTTGTTGAAATAAATGTGTTATTCAAATGTGAGGTTTTAATAATGTAATGACAGGTTACAGGTTAATATCAAAGCCATGAAAAAAATAAAAACAGAAAATAAGTTTTAGTGACGAATTTTTTCGTCACAAATATAGCAACAAAAAATTGTTTTAGTGACGAAAATTTCGTCACTAAATATAGCAAAATATTGTAAGAAATGGTTTTAGTGATGAAAATTTTCGTCACCATATGTGCCTGGTTTTTCTTAAAAATAGTTTTAGTGACGAATTCTTTCGTCACTATATGTACCCGAACATAGTTTTAGTGACGAAATTACTCGTCACTAAATATGATTTAGTAAACTAAAGTGTTTTTAGTGACAAAATAGTGTCGTCACTAAATAGTGTTTTTAGTGAGGAAAACATTTAGTGACGAAACGTTTTTGTCACTAAGTTTTTTTTTTTATAATCAAATTAGACTTTTAGTGACGAAATTTTTCGTCACAAGGACTTTTAGTGACGGGGCTACAGTGACGAAATGAGTTTCATCACTAAAAGTCCAATTTTGTCACTAAAGGTCCTTAGTAATGAAAAACTGGACTTTTAGTGACGAATTTTTTCATCACTGAAAATACATTTTGTTGTAGTGTGTGTGTTTAGTTGGAGGGGTGGAAAAGTGAGAGGGTGAAAAACTCTTTTGTTTGATTGGAGAGAAAAAGGGAATGATGGAAAATATAATTTATATAACTTGACTATTATTCCCTTGTTACATAATATGTAAGAAATATATTTATTTGTACTCATTAAATAATATAAAATTTATCACATCATATATATAAATTTATATTTATATTTTTATTATTATAATGTAAAAATTACAATAGTTTACATATAAATTTAATTTGGCAAAGGATTAGGTCACATTGAAAAAGAAAAAAAAAAAAAAAAAAAAGAGAGAAGAGAACCTGGACTGCTGGACGTTGGTGAAGGTAAGATGAGAAGAGGAAAGTGATAAGATGATTTGTGCGCAAAAGTCATCAGGTGGAGTAGGTGAGAGGGTCTTCAAGTGATGAATGAGGGTAGGTGGGAAGGGTATTTGTGTAAATATGTTGTGGAAGCACTTTTCTCCCCTAGATTTTCCTCCCAAATCAGGAGGAACAAAAATGTGGGCCCTGCAGAGAACTTTCTCCCGGATTTTCTCTCCTTTCTTTTTTCCTTCCCCAACCAAACACGAGAAAACAACATTGTCCATCCTATTTTATATAAATTGACTATTATTCCCTTGTTACATAATATGTAAGAAATAAATTTATTTGTACTCATTAAATAATATAAAATTTATCACATCATATATATAAATTTATATTATTTTTTTATTATTATAATGTAAAAATTACAATAGTGTACATATAAATTTAATTGGGCAAAGGATTAGGTCACGTTGAAAAAAAAAAAAAAAAAAAAGAGAAGAGAACCTGGATCGCTGGACGTTGGTGAAGTTAAGATGAGAAGAGGAAAGTGACAAGATGATTTGTGGGCAAAAGTCATCAGGTGGAGTAGGTGAGAGGGTCTTCAAGTGATGAATGAGGGTAGGTGGGAAAGGTATTTGTGTAAATGTGTTGTGAAAGCACTTTTCTCCCCTAGATTTTCCTCCCAAATCGGGAAGAACAAAAATGTGGGCCCTGGAGAGAAAACTTTCTCCCAGATTTTCTCTCCTCTCTTTTTTTCCTTCCCCAACCAAACAGGAGAAAACAACATTGTCCATCATATTTTATATAAATTGACTATTATTCCCTTGTTACATAATATGTAAGAAATAGATTTATTTGTACTCATTAAATAATATAAAATTTATCACATCATATATATAAATTTATATTATTATTTATATTATTATAATGTAAAAATTACAATAGTGTACATATAAATTTAATTGGGCAAAGGATTAGGTCACGTTGAAAAAAAAAAAAAAAAAAAAAAAGAAAGCGAGAAGAGAACCTGGACCGCTGGACGTTGGTGAAGGTAAGATGAGAAGAGGAAAGTGATAAGATGATTTGTGGGCAGAAGTCATCAGGTGGTGTAGGTGAGAGGGTCTTCAAGTGATGAATGAGGGTAGGTGGGAAGGGTATTTGTGTAAATGTGCTGTGAAAGCACTTTTCTCCCCTAGATTTTCCTCCCAAATCGAGAGGAACAAAAATGTGGGCCCTGGAGAGAAAAATTTCTCCCGGATTTTCTCTCCTCTCTATTTTCCTTCCCCAACCAAACAGGGGAAAACAACATTGTCCATCCTATTTTCCTTCCTCTATTTTCCATCCTCCCTATTTTCAACCCAAACAAACACAACCTAAATATTTTCACTATCTAATTCTTTGTAGATTTACTATTCATCATTGACAAGTGTTATTACGTTCTTTTTACCCAAAATTTGATTGGTGGAGTGAGTGTTGGGTGCAGTGCATGGCACCATTGTTGTCAAGTTCATCACACTCAATTAGACACTTCATTAAAGCAAGACACAAAGTCTTCTTGCCATTTTCTTGGGCAAAGACTTTGAGTGTTTCTCATAGGCAGAAGAGGTCAAAAGGTTGAAGGTATTAATTGTGGTCATTCGGCCATTTGGTAAGTATTAATTGCAAGGGAGTCAATACCGTACTGGAGGCTATACTGGTTTGGCCAGCGGTACGATATATTTCGGATACTGGTCAATACTGGTGTACCGTTTCGGGTTTACCACTATTTTTTATATTTATAAATAAATAAAAAAATATATATGTATATATGTATGTGTGTGTGTGTGTATATATATTATAATAAATATAAAAGTTTATTATAAAACATTTCCTCAATTCAGAACTAATTATTGATGGTTTTAAACTTTAGTATCAATTAAAAGAAAAAAAAAAAACACACAATATAAAAAATAGAAAGCTTAAAAGTTACTATTGCATACTAAGAAAACAAATAATACTAATAAGTTAATGCAAATAAGTTACCATTCTGCCCTAACAAAAATTCAAAAATTACAAAACTTTAAAAAAAAAAAAAAAAAAAAGTTTTTTCTATACTGGCCGGTATTGCCTGAAATTGGCCGGTACGGCCAGTATTTTTTCCGATATGAAACAGGGGGGTTATATGTACTAGTTTGCTTACTAGTACAGTATATATCGGCTGTACTGGTTGGTATGGTATGGAATCGACTCCCTTGACAAATTGTGGTCATTCGGCCATTTGGTAATATGAGAACAACATGAGAGAGAGAGAGAGAGAGAGAGAGAGAGAGAGAGAGTTGTGCGTTTAGAAGAAAATAGGGGGAAAAGTGCAAACTGCAAAGGGTTGCGGTTTGTGAAAGAAAAATAGTAGGTTTAAGTGAAAAAAAAAAATAAAGAGATTTTTATTTTGCCATAAAACATATACAAAAAAATTATTTCAATTGATTTGATAATAGTAAAATTATTAGGAGCTTATCTCATGGCCATGAAAAGATTTTTCTTGTAAATTCTTGTGTTTTTTTTGTGATTTGTTTCTACTATGTTGCTAACATTTATTTTCATTTATATAGAATTTTCCCAACAGTTAGACGGGGCATGTGTTTATAAGTTCAAATATTAAATAACATTCCTCAAAAACAATAATAATAATAATAGCATATATACTCCTATATACACGATCTATAAAATTATGGTTAATGTGATGATCTTATATCTTCTATGTTTATGATGTAACTAAAATATAGGGACTAAATTAAAAAAAAAAAAAAAATTTATAAATGTATAAAACGATGTTATATGAGGTTCAAAGATTAAGAACCAAATCTACATTTAAGGGGGAAAAAAAAAATTCGTGGTACCACAGTCTATCATCATTATATATCATCCCTATTAATTAAAAAACAGAAAAAAGGACAGTTTATCGTTATCATATTGGACATACATTACAGATAGAATCTTTACGAAAACTCTACCTGCCTGAAATGTTCAACAGTCTAGAAATAATTGAAAAAAAATTGGGTGATGATGATGCCGAGAAATTCACCAGTGAGTCACACGGTACCTACGCGCTCGAACGTGAACCTACACAACACAAAGAGAGAAACCTAACAGAGAGCACCGGTGTGGTACCGGCCTAATACCCTCCGAAGGTTAAGTTAGAAATATTCTCACAACTCTAGAGTGCTAGAGAGGGTAAATTATGCGTACCTCGATTTATGAGGGTATTGAGGCTTTTATAGTAGTGGGAGTTCGATGTCTCACCCTTGGCGCGAAAGTCTTTTCCTTATAGGGAACATTCTGTAGAATCCTTTTTGTTCTAGAATTCTATTTGTCTTCAGACTCTATGAAGTGTGTCACAAGTATTCATACCAAGGGTCTTTCTGCCTTCCTCATGGGCCTTGGACCTGCTAATATTTCATACTGGATCCATTTTTATAGTTTTGGCAGATGATGGGCTCGTCCATTGTAGGCCCACAGTTGATGACCGTCAGGCCCATCTTTAGCCCAAATTCTACCCCTTCAGTTGCCCCCTTCACCCCATGGGTCCGGCATACTTTAGTCGACGAAAGCATGGGGTAACGGTTTACGTTAATGAGGGTGACGGTTGAGAGGCCTGTGGGTCGTCGGTTCCAAGTCTTTCAAGGTTGACGGTTCCAAGGTATACACCGTCAATATTTCGTGTTGCTGACAAGATCTGGAATGCATTAATTGTCCATGACACGCGTCAACTTTCTACAGGCAATTGTATGGGATCGAAGCGTTGCTTCGCCTTCCGTGCACCTTCCCTATAAATATCAAACCTTGGACTCTTATTTTCCCACTTTCAGCCAAAACTCAATTGTCAGAGCGTAATCCGTTATCTTTGTCAGAACACTATACAAATATAGCATCCGTCATCACCAACTTTCCTCCGTTCACGTACTGATTGGTAAGTACCCTTTTTCATATTTTCTTACCATCGTATTACTTTTATAGCTCAAAACTTTACTTCTGTTATCCATTCTTAGACCCGTCGGAGTCTTAGGTTCTGTCGTACTTGTAGGCAATGTCTAGTGCGTCAAGTAATCAGTCAATTGTCCGTGACGGGGCGGATTACGAAAAGGTATACCCGTCAGGTCATAAAGACCAAGATGATTTAAGTGAGAGGAGTTCGTCTTCATCTTCCCCGTCCTCAACAAATGAGGATATGAAGATGATCGAGATAGAGGAGGGTTCCACCGATGATGAAGATCAAATAGTTAGATCCGTCGTGGGGGCTGATGGACTTAGGGAGTTCATCATGCTTCCAGAATGGACGGTAAATGCCTTCACATCCACCATCAAGGAAACTCATTTTAAAACCCTTAGGGCCAATTATCAAATCCCAGACTACATCCCCATCCGTCTACCCTATACATCCGAGAAATGTTATTATAAAGGGGTAGACGATGTAGGAGTGTACGAGCAGATGCTGAAGGTAGGTCTCAGATTTCCTCTGAGCTCCTTGCACTGCGAACTTCTAAAATACCTAGGCTTATCCGTCAGCCAGTTATCCCCAAATGCCTAGAGGGTCTTCATAGCAATGGAAGTCCTGTACGGGGCTATGTCCGATGGTGGAAGAAGGTTGACAATAAGGGAATTCCTCCACTGCTACCATCCAGACGAGATAGATAAATCAAGGGGGGTGTATAGTTTTGTTCCTAGGAGCCACGTCTTGAAAGTAATTTATGAAACCCCAGACTCGAATAGAGACTGGAAGAGCCACTATTTTTTCATTGAGGGCGACGGTTGGATGTGTCATCCAGGGGAGACGGATTACATGCCCGTTGACAAAGTTTGGGGCATATTAAACCAGTGTGGTATGAGCCCGTCATATAACAACTTTTAAAAGCTTGCTTAGTAATTTATATGTTTTTAACATCCGTCTACTTTTGTGCAGTTCGACGGCGCCCTCAAGGTACACTCGAGGAGTTCAGTTTCCTTGAGAAAATTTTCGCCAAGTCCAAACCAGAAGAACGGACCTGGGCAAAACTCATCAACCTCAACACAATCAATTGGTATTGTGACAGACCTGAGCCAACTCCAGTGGCACTTAAGTACGAAGAGCGCACCCGTCAACGTAAGTCCGTCTTTCTTCCTTGTCCAAATTTATTTCGTTTTTACTTTTGACACCCGTCTACCTCTTCAGAGATGGACAATGCTAAAAGGAGGGCGGCTATCAGATTACAAGCTGCCAAAAACAAAGAAACTCGTGCGGACCCTATGGGGATGGGCCCCAGCAAGCAAGCAGTTAAGAGGAAACAACCGTCAAAGGGAAACCGTGCACCCAAAAAGCCTAAGGTTCCTTTGGATCCCGTCATTGGCTTGCTGGCCTGGGGGTCTAAGACGGTCACACCCGTGAAGCATGGGGCCGGTAAGGGCCTAATGATTGGTCCGTCCGGAAGCCAGAAGAAGCCACCCGTTTTACTCTGCGAGGATTCCAAATACGCCCTTGAGAGGCTTTCGTCCATCATAACGACGGAAGACTATGAGGATTTGTGTAACCATTCGACGGAGGCGATAGGCGAGACGACACTTTTTAGCATTGCTTAGGTAACTCATCCGTCGTCACGTAGTCCGTCTTCTCCTTTTTTTTTTTTTTTTTTTACTTATGTTTTCTTGCAGGCCATGATTATGACGAAGGGGATGATGGGACGGTGTCTCAACCATGAGACGACCTTAGGACGTGTTCGTGAGAAGGCCAAGGTGACGGAGGACGAGCTACTTGAGTTGAAGACTTGGAAGGTCGTCCAGGATAAAAAACTCAAAATGGCTGAAATAGCAAGGGATGAATATATCAAGCTGACGGAGGACCTGAAAAAAGCTTTGGAGGAAAAAGACAAGGAATTCCGTCAAGCTAAGGAGGTTACGGTACGGGAATATCGTGATTCCGAGGCCCTTATTACAGAGCTTAGCCTTTCATATAACGACGGTTTTGACGATGCCGTTCGTCACGTGAAGACCTTGAATCCAGAGCTGGATTTGTCAACCGTCAACATTAATGTCGCAGAGCAAACATCCGTCCAGCCCGCCCAATCAGACGGTACAGACGATCTTTTCGGTAAGGACCCCCCTAACCGTGAAGCTCCTGTTGACCAGACAGTAGTCGAAAGTGGTCCGAAGGATGATCAAGCCCATCATACTGAGGAAAAAGACACTCCCGCAGAAGGCTGATAGTTTGTAACAATTTAGTGTTGTTGTTGTTTTTTTTTATTTTTTTTTTTAATGTAAGAATATGTACAGAACAATTTCATGATTTCACGTCATGTTTTGGGGTAATGTAAACATTTCCCTATAAGGGCTTTTATTCATGTTAAGTTATGATGACCCGTCGACCTTTTTGATGTTTTGTTTTTATCCGTTTGTTTTATCTAATCCTTCGGGAGGTCCTGTCCCCTTTTTGGACTTAGTTTGTATCCGTCCATCTTGGGACTCAGTTTTATTCTGTCTCATACTAAACTCGTTTATATTCGTCCACCTTGTGGACTTAGTTCATATCCGTCCATTATTTGGACTTGTTTATCTTTTCATCCTTTTGGGATTGTCCGTCCACCTTATGGACTTAGTTTAGACTCCGTCCAACTTTAGATTTCTTACTCTTCATCCTCTTGGGATGATTTGTCCACTTTGTGGGCTTAGTTTATATCCGTCCATTATTGGACTTAGTAAATCCATCCCTTTGGGATGGTCCGTCTACCTTATGGACTTAGTTTAGACTCTGTCCAACTTTAGACTTCTTACTTTTCATCCTCTTAGGATGATCCATCCACTTTGTGGGCTTAGTTTATATCCGTCCATTATTGGACTTAGTAAATCCATCCCTTTGGGATGGTCCGTCCACTTTGTGGACTTAGATTATTCTCCATTCAATATTGGACTTGTTACTTTTCATCCTCTTGGGATGATCTGTCCATCTTGTGGACTTAGTTTATGTCCGTCCATTATTGGACTTCGTAGATCCATTCCTTTGGGATGGTCCGTCCACTTTGTGGATTTAGTTTATACTCCGTCCAATATTGGACTTGTTACTTTTCATCCTCTTGGGATGATCTGTCCATTTTGTGGACTTAGTTTATGTCCGTCCATTATTGGACTTTGTAGATCAAAGGGATGGTCCGTCCAACTTGTGGACTTAGTTTATACTCCGTCCAATATTGGACTTGTTACTTTCCATCCTCTTGGGATGATCTGTCCATCTTGTGGACTTAGTTTATATCCGTCTATTATTGGACTTTGTAGATCAAAGGGATGATCCGTCCATCTTGTGGACTTAGTTTATACTCTGTCCAATATTGGACTTGTTACTTTTCATCCTCTTAGGATGATCTGTCCATCTTGTGGACTTAGTTTATATCCATCCACTATTGGACTTTGTAGATCAAAGGGATGGTCCGTCCATGTTGTGGACTTTGTTAAATTAAGTAGGAAACACAGGAGTGTCTGAATATTTCTCTTAGCCAAAGAAAACTATGTAGAAGAAAAAGGTACCTGCCCCCTTAGGCTTAAAAAGGCACTTGTAGAATTGTTTGAAGTAAGAACTAACGATAGCAAAACTAAATAATAGAAAAAATTGTTCGGATTAAAAACTAATAAAAACTCAGTAATAAGCTGGAAATTGGAAGAGCGTCGATTTTCCTCATGTCGTCTCTACTAGTAGTATCTCCGTTGGTGCTCCGAGTTCCACGGGTGTTGCAGCTTCCGTCCTTCTAGGGTTTCGAGGTGATAAGTCCCTTTCCTCTGCCATGATGAGATCCTGTATAGTCCTTCCCAGTTAGGGCCGAGCTTTCCCTGCGAAGGATCTCTAGCAGCTCCCATTACTTTTCGTAGCACCAGATCTCCGATCTGGAAGTCTCTAAGTCTGACATTGGAATTGTAGTATTTTGCCATGAGGTTCTGGTATCGCACCAACCTCTGCTCTGCCGTAGCCCGGACCTCGTCCACCAAGTCTAGCTGAAGCCGCAAGGCCTCTTCGTTCTTATCCTCGTTGTAGTTCTTCACCCGATAGCTCATAAGCCCTACCTCTGTTGGGATGATAGCATCACTTCCATATGCTAGCCGAAACGGTGTTTCTCCAGTAGGGGTTCTCACTGTAGTACGATATGCCCACAAGACGCTTGTTAGTTCGTCAGGCCAGATGCCCTTTGGCCCCTTGAGCCGGGTCTTGATTATCTTGAGCAAGGACCGGTTCATGACCTCAACTTGTCCATTGGCCTGTGGGTGCGCAGACGAAGAGTAATGATTCTTGATACCCAGCTCCCAACAAAAGTCCCTAAACGCGCTGTTGTCGAACTGTTTTCCATTGTCGAAGACAAGCATTCTTGGTATCCCGTACCTGCAGATAATATTCCTCCAAATAAAGCTTCAAATGTTTTTCTTCGTGATGGTGGCTAGGGCTTCTGCTTCCACCCACTTGGTGAAGTAGTCGATACCAACTACCAGAAATTTTAGTTGCCTTACCGCTGTCGGGAAGGGGCCCGTGATGTCTACCCCCCATTAGGCGAAGGGCCAAGGGGCCGTCATGGGTGTCAGCTCCTCGGTTGGTTGCCTGATCAGATTACTGAACCTCTGACACTTGTCGCAAGTCTTGACGTAAGCTTGCGCGTCCTTTTGCATTGTAGGCCAATAGTACCCTGCTCGGATCAATTTGTGTTCTAAGGATTGTGTCCCTGAATGGTTTCCACAGATACCTTCATGGACTTCTCTCATTACGTAGTATGCTTCCTCGTGACCTAAACACCTTAGGTATGGTCGTGAGAATCCCCTTTTGTATAAAACACCATTGATCAGCACAAATCGCGAGGCTCGGACTTTCAGTTTCCTTGCAGCATCTTTTTCGTCTGGTAGTGTGCCTGATCTTAAATACGCTATCAACGGCGTAGTCCAATCGTTCCCGTAACCGACTTCCTGTACGCTTGTTCCGTCGTTAATAAGCGAGGAGAGTTGTACCAAAGACAATACCTGTTCGGGAACGAGCATAAGTTCTGACGAGGCTGCCTTTGCAAGACGGTCGACACATTCGTTCTCTTCCCTTGGGATTTGAACGAATCTTACTTCGAGGTTGCCGATCCGATTCTTCACTTCTTCCAGGTACTTCTTCATCCTCTCACTCTTGCATTCGTAGCCTCCATCGATGTGACGTATTATGACCTGGGAGTCACAGTGTGTGACTACGTTTTCAGCACCTGCTGCTCTTATGAGGTCTAGTCCCGCTACCAGCGCTTCATATTCGGCTTCGTTGTTAGTGGTGGGGAAGTCAAGTCGGATCATGCACTCAATTTTATCCCCTTCTGGGGTTTGGATGACAATACCAGCTCCTCCTGCTTTTTTGTTTGACGATCCGTCAGTATGGATGTTCCACTGCGCGGCTACCTTGGCCTCCTTGTCCTCTAATCGTACGAACTCGGCAATGAAGTCGGCTACAGCTTGCCCCTTAATTGCAATTCGTGGGCGATATTGTATGTCAAATTCACTCATCTCAATCGCCCACAAAGCCATCCGTCCGGCTGCCTCGAGGCTACCCAAGGCTCTTCTCAGTGGTTGGTCTGTCAGGACTATGATAGTATGGGCTTGGAAATATGGCTTTAGTTTTCTTGCTGCAGTTAACAATGAGAAGGCCAACTTCTCTATTGGTGGATACCTCTCTTCTGCTCCTCGGAATGCCCGACTTATAAAGTAGATGGGTTTTTGAGATCCGTCTTCCTCTCTTACTAATGCCGCGCTGACCGCCGCTTTTGAAACAGCTAGGTAGAGGTAGAGTTCTTCTCTTGGTCTGGAAGGGCTGAGCAATGGTGGGGATGTGAGGTATTTCTTCAATTCTTCAAAGGCCTTCTGGCATTCTTCCGTCCATTTGAATGATTTTCTCAGTGTTCTGAAGAAGGGTAGACAGTTGTCCGTCGCTTTCGAGACGAACCTATTCAGGGCGGAAATTTGGCCGTTCAGTCTTTGCATGTCATTGATCGTCTTCGGTGGTTCCAACTCCATGATGGCCCACACCTTTTCTGGATTAACTTCTATTCCTCTGTGGGATACCATGAATCCCAAGAACTTTCCCGCTGTCACCCCAATTGCGCACTTGTTTGCATTAAGCTTCATATTATACGAGCGGAGAGTGTCGAAAGTCTCCTGGAGGTCCTTGAGGTGATCATTCTCAAGTAGGCTCTTTACAAGCATGTCATCGACATAAACCTGCACGTTCCTGCTGATCTGGTGCGCGAACATTTTGTTCATTAGTCTCTGGTACGTCGCGCATGCGTTCTTGAGTCCAAATGACATCACCTTATAACAAAAAAGCCTTTGGCTAGTGACAAAGGAGGTTTTCTTTTGATCAGCTTCGTCCATCTTAATTTGATTATAGCCCGAGAAGGCATCCATGAAACTCAAAAGCTGGTGTCTTGCCGTCGAGTCTACCAAGGTGTCTATCCGAGGTAGCGGGTAGCTGTCCTTCGGGCATGCTTTGTTGAGGTCCGTGAAATCGACGCACATTTGCCACTTCCCGTTAGCTTTTTTAACCATTACTACGTTTGCTAACCAGTCGGGATAGTAGATTTCTCGAATGAAGTTTGCTTCCTGCAGCTTCTTCACCTCTTCTGCTATTGCTTTGTCTCGCTCCTAGGCGAACACTCGCTTTTTCTATCGGACTGGCGAGTATGATGGATTTACGTTCAACCTGTGAACTATGACTGAGCTCTCTGTTCCGGGCATGTCTTCATGGCTCCAAGCGAACACATCCTGATTCATTCTGAGGAATGCTATGATGGCTTGACGGGTTGGCTGGCTAGCCAGCGTCCCCATCCTGGTAGTCCATTCAGGTCTTGATTCATCAAGAGTTATCTCTTCTAGTTCCTCCACTAGCTCTGCTACCGTCCGTGCCTCCTCTATGCTTATGGTTTGCTGCTGGTCTTCCATCTTCAGCATGGCAATGTAGCATTCACGGGCGGCCACTTGGTTCCCCCGTAATTTGCCGATCTCGTACTCTGTAGGGAATTTGATCATCAGGTGGTAAGTTGATGTTGCCGCCTTCCACGCATTGAGGGCAGGTCGTCCAATGATAGCATTGTATGCGGATAAGCAATCGACTACAAGGAACGTCACATCCTGTGTGATCTGTTGGGGATAATCTCCTACTGCCACCGAAAGTGTGACGGCCCCTAATGGAAACACTCTCGTTCCTCCAAAGCCAACCAACGGATTGTTTATTGGTATTAGTCGTTCCCTATCAACTTTCATTTGCTGGAACGCCGGATAATAGAGAATGTCTGCTGAGCTACCGTTGTCCACCAGCACTCTGTGCATGTTATACTCTCCTACTCGTAGGGTGACAACCAACACATCGTCATGCGGATGGTGGAGACATCGTGCATCTTCTTCTGAGAATCTAATGATTGGACTATCCCTCTGCACTATCTTTGGTATTGAGCCCGTCAGCTGGATGTTTTGAACCATTCGGAGGTGAGTCTTTCGGGCCTTCTTGGATGACCCAACTGTTGATGTCCCCCCTAAAATCATCTTTATGTCTCCGATTGGGGGTCTAGGACGCTCATTATCTCTTCGAGGTTGTTGTTCCTGAGGTGGCTGGTCCATCCTCTCTTTTCTGATGAACTTTTGTAACTTCCCTTGTCTAATGAGGGCCTCTATTTGTTGCTTTAACTCATAGCAATCTGCTGTGTCATGACCGTGATCGCGGTGGAAACGGCAGTATTTGTCTCTTGACCTTTTGCTGGGATCTCCTTTCAGTTTCTTGGGGAAGGTTAGAGCCCCTTCGTCCTTGATTTGCATTAGGACTTGTTCTATTGGGGCAGTTAACGGGGTAAAGCTCGTGAACCTCCCCCCCCCCCCCCCCCGATGGCTTAGAGCGCCGATCATCCCTTCGTTCTCCCGTTCTTGGCCTTTTTGATCCTTGGTCCCGTCTTGTTTCGTCCTGCCGCTCCCTTTTCCTGGGTTTTTCCTCTTGGGCCTGCAACGCGTCTTCCGCGTTCATGTATTTAGTTGCCCTGTAGAGTACTTCTGACATGGTCTTAAGGTCATTCTTGTATAGAGAGAATAGAAACTTGCCCTTCCGCAGCCCGTTCGTGAAAGCCATTACCAGTATTTTGTCGTCGGCTTCGTCTATTGAGAGCGCTTCCTTATTAAAGCGTGTTATGTAGGCCCTCAGCGTCTCGTCCTCCCATTGTTTAATACTTATCAAACAGGCTGTGGACTTCTTGTATCGGTGCCCTCCAATGAAGTGCGTAGTGAACTGAGCACTCAGCTCCTTGAAGGTGCTGATGGAGTTTGGCGTCAATCGGCTGAACCATATCCTTGCGGGGCCTTTGAGTGTCATGGGGAAGGCCCTACACATGATCTCGTCAGCTATCCCCTGAAGGTGCATTAAGGTCTTGAAGGTTTCTAGATGGTCCAGAGGATCCTTCACGCCGTCGTAGTTGTCTATATGCGGCATGCGGAATTTATGGGGTAGGGGAAAGGAGTTCACGGCAGCCGTGAACAGCGAGTCGGTGTAGTTGACTAGATCGTCAAGGTCACTGGAAACTCATCCCTTGAGCGCGTTCATCATAACCTCAATTTGTTCCCTCATCGCCTGTATCTCTGCGGCGATATGTGGTGGAGTCGTAACCATGAGGGATGGCATGCTCAAGTTCTGCCTCTTCGGCCTGCTTGGGGCATGGCTGCCTTCGGGTTTCTCCTGGTTTTTCCTTGCAGCACTGGTCCCTTCTCGATCTTCTTGCTGGTCATTTTGTTCTGCATTCTTCTAGCGCAGCTGTTCTTCTAAGTCGTGGTTTTGTTTGGTGAGACGTTCCACCGTGGCAGCTAGAGTTCGAACTTGTCTCTCGTGGGCAGTCGTGGGTTGTTCGTCTCCTTGAACGTCGTTAGTGGTTGCCATCGAGCGAGTGAGTACCATGCAACCCTTATCTCCAGGAAACGATAGTATGGCTTTTGAATCTCAACTAAGTTTCCCACAGACGGCGCCAGCTGATGATGCCGAGAAATTCACCAGTGAGCCACACGGTATTTACGCGCTCGAACGTGAACCTGCACAACACAAAGAGAGAAACCTAACAGAGAGCACCGGTGTGGTACCGACCTAATACCCTCTGAAGGTTAAGTCAGAAATATTCTCATAACTCTAGAGTGCTAGAGAGGGTAAATTATGCGTACCTCGATTTATGAGGGTATTGGAGCTTTTATAGTAGTGGGAGGTCAATGTCTCACCCTTGGCGCAGAAGTCTTTTCCTTATAGGAAACATTCTGTAGAATCCTTTTTGTACTAGAATTCTATTTGTCTTCGGACTCTATGAAGTGTGTCACAAGTATTCATACCAAGGGTCTTTCTACCTTCCTCATGGTCCTTGGACCTGCTGATATTTCATATTGGATCCATTTTTATAGTTTTGGCAGATGATGGGCCCGTCCACTGTAGGCCCACAGTTGATGACCGTCAGGCCCATCTTTAGCCCAAATTCTACCCCTTCAGGTGATATTCTCAACTAGAGTTAGGAATCTTTATTCAGTTTGCAAGTAGAAATTTTGGAAAATCTTTTTCATGAAAAATATAAAAAATATTGAACTATTTAAGGAAATTTTTGATACTATAATTCAAAAAAAAAATATAAAAATCTATCAAAAAATTCAAATACTTTTTTTTTCTATAAATGTTTCTAAAATATTTTTAAACTAATGTCTTTAAAGCATCTGTTAATTTTGCAGTATAATAAAATATAACAATATTATTCCTGTTTACTAGGACAAAGCTAAATATTAACTAAATATTTTATTGTATATCTTTCTTACTTTTTTTTTATTATTATTATTAACCCCCTCCCCCCCCCCCCCTCGTTGATTTGTCAAAAACAATTTATTGTATATCTTTCTTACCTTTTTATTATTATTATTATTATTATTATTACCCCCTCCTCGTTGATTTGTCAAAAACAAATTTAAAGATGATAATAATGATAAGGAAAGAATCTGCGCATTGGGCGTATTAGGGTAGTGTCATAATATTACGAAGGCTTTTTTTTTTTTTTTTTTTAACTAAACCACAAAGTTACAAAGTTGTTGACAATCTTTAAACCTATTGCTACGTCTCACATTCAATTTTTTTGTCCGCATTAAGGTCAGGTCAAGTCCAACGCTTTAAAAATTGAAATTTACAAGAGTAGTTTTAGGACTACAAATTATTCCACAACTTTTTTGTCACAACTCTAACGTGACAGATTGTGAGTGGTTAACTATTACTTACACATAGACTCATTATTTTTTCTTTACCAATCACACTCTGCCACATCGTAGTTGTAGTAAAAAGTTGTGAAAAATTATGTGATCCTAAACTTTTTCAATTTACACCCAGTGGCCATTATTTTTCGGAACAACACTATAGCGAAGGAAGTGGGGAAGTTCATGGAAAAATAACGTCTTTAAAGAAAGTCGGTGGAAACACATTTTTACTCCTAAAAGAGGACTTTGAATGAATCACACGAATCGTAAGGCCTAGGTTTTCTAGGGGCGCACCTTCAAGAACTTTTTTTTAGAGTAATCATTGTGAAATTTAAATTATAAAAATTTTAATAAAAACAGTACTTGCATATATGGATATCATTTAAAAAAAAAAAAAAACACTAAAATGTGTGAAGTTTTATAATTTCCTTCTACTAACAAAGTTAAATGGCTAAAAATATGTTGGTTTTAGACCTCTGTCAAAGCAGTTATGAACTAGTTTTAAGGCCAAGTTATTAATTAGATTTATTATAAACAACCTTAGGTTAATTTAACAATCATCAATATCATGCACATAAAAAATATAAAGGAACACAAAATATGATGACTTTGGAAAATTAGTGAAACAAACTAGTTCCACTATTAAATGGAAGTTTACAGATTATATAACCTTATTTCTTCTTAAACTTAAATAAATTTACCAAATTCAACTCCGAAATCCACAAACTTCTTTGATATGGATGTGCTCCTAACATGAACCTCCAGTCCACGACTCCAATATCACACTTGAAGATTTAGATTTCTAGCAACTATGTTTTATGGATGAGGCAACAACTTCTACAACACTAAAATTTGAGTTTCTTTAAGGAATATCACCATTAGAAGGCATGAAAGAGTTTTGGGTATGGAAACCCTAAATACAAAATAGGAGGCCCTTCTCTCTCTATTAAATTTCACCCCTTAGAGTCCCTTTTTATAGTGTGGCAAAAGTAGCACGAAATTCCTGCAGTTTGGATACTGGGCTAAGTTTTAAAATCTGCAATCAGGTTCGATCTGCAATATTCGATCGGTCGAAATAAGTGCTCCTATGAACACATTTATACAATCTATTAAAATCAAATCCACACAATTTAGAGTAACGCATACTTAAAAGCTCTCCATATTAAATACTAAAAAAATACCATTCAATATACAAATTTCAGAACACAAAGGAACTTGGGTTTAAATTATCAAGAAAAAGAAAAGAAAAAAGAGATGAACTTGGGCCCAAACCCCTCCATTCCATATATATGCATACATATATATATATATATATATATATATATATATTCTTTTCTCTTTTTGGAGATTGATTTCCTAGCTAAGCTTGTCATTTTGAAATCTAGTCCACAGTACTTCTTCACCTGGTTGCAACTTGCGAGCAGTGCATAATTGCTCCAATAAAAGGAATATTTTCATTTTACTAAAAGTTGTAGTTGTCAATGGTTAGCTAAGTGATTCCTAAGGCCTCATGTTATTCATAAGATTCTAAGTTCAAAACCTCTTGAACCATCTTTGAGCCACCACCAAGGGAATTATATTTGTAATAGTGTGTAGTCTATGCGGTAGAGGGAAGGAGGGCTACATACACCTGAGGTAATAATCAAATACGTAAAGATATTTGGATATATATATATATATATATATATATATATTGTGTCATATTGTTCCATTAAATGTCCTAAAAATGACATCATTTTTTAAAGTTGAAAACATGAAAACTATATCCTTTTGGGACACTTAACGGCAAAACCTCTCATGAAAGTAGATGGAAGGACCACATTGAAAATGAATTGAAGTTGTAGGAATATTGTAAAGTTGTGATTTTCAACTATATTGTGTTGGCTTTAATTATTAGGATATGAGCCCTTTAAATCCTATTGTATGATACTATGTATGATACTATGTTGTGATTAATAAAGTTGTTTTATTCTTATCTAAAATAATGGTAACATAAATATTTGGACATTATCATATAGTCCATGAGATGCATAGTATGTGATTTATGTGATTTAATCACAGAAAATATAAATCACAAGTTCTTTGTAAACTCAAAATTTTAGTTTGTAGTCAGTGATGAAATTGGGTATTTCATCTGCGAAGACTATAACATATCAACTAAGATGATTTTTCTTGATCATGGAAGTGGAGACTTCTAGTTGATACATTGATATGTTTTAAGTGTTACGACATATTGAACTAGACCGCTATGAGATTTATTATTCTGCTAACAACTATCAAGTGAATAATGAATCTCACGGCTTCTATTTACATGAATTTTCAATCCTGAGAGAATAATAAACTTGATCATTAAGTGTAGGTTGCTTTGATATATCAAGAGTGAGATCTAAAGTCACGATCAAAATCTCAGTATATTGAGCAGCCACATTTAATGTTGAAGGAACATATATTCTCAAAATGAGATTCATAATCTCTTAACGGAGATATAAAATATTCCCTTGAGATAAGTTTAATGGGTTTGGTTATTCAGAGTGTCAGGCCTAAACATTTTAGTAAGAAGTTACTGAAGTATATATTTATGAAATTGGATTTCATAAATATATGATGAATAACTTAAAGGATTAAATCAGGTACTCAAGGATTTAGATGATGTAATCTTCAAAGTGACAGTCAACATTCATGACTTTGTATTACTACAATATTTTAATGAAGGGGTTGAATGTATAATAAAATCTTGAGAAATAATTTATTAATTAGGCCTAGAGTGCAATTATATTTATATAGTGGTATTAATATAACTAATGGTAATTTTGGGATTGTCAAGAATTGATAGAAATACCCAAAACCCATTAGAGCTAGTGTCTTATTTGTCCTTTTCGATCCCACTCCAAGCCACATACTAGAACCCAATTGGATTGGCCCAAAAGGCTAACCCAATTAGATAATCAATTATATATAAGGAGAGAAACATACAAAATTTCGTATGGTACGAAAATGGTGTGTATGTGAGTGTAAGCCACTCTCTTATTCTCCCTTGAACACATACTTACAAATTGATTGAGAAACCACACTTCTTGGGTATAAGTGGAATTTGAGCGAAGATTATGATAGGCCGAGAATGTATTGACCCCTTTGGCAAATTAATCAATTAATTAACCAAGTGAATTAATTAGATTCAATTACATGCAATAAGCATGGTAGCACAAACAAATCACCAACTAAGTTAAATGTAGCGGAAAATAAATTTGACATAGGTGATTTGTTTATGAATGGGGAAAACCACAGGGGCGAAACCCCATCGGGTAAATTTAAGATCACCACTGCTGAGAATCCACTATTATCAAAACAAGCAGTTACAAGTAAAAGGAATCCCAGTACCTAATACCAACCTACAGTTGAACCCTTACCCTAATACCCAATTGGACTTGTAATGTAGCGGCAATCTCTCCTTTCAATGCACGAATTCCAGTACATGACTAACCAATGATGCACGGATCCCAGTACGTGACTAACACACCAACTTGGGGAAGATGTTGGCTGCAAAGTTCTTCAGTTCATCCAACAATGAAGATCAAGAAACTCCTTGGTCACAAAATCCTTGGCACAAAGACGCAGTAGCTTCTAGAGAGAATATGATGAACTATGGCAAATTCTGTCTCCGGTCACAATTTGCATGCACAATGACTTTGCATCAAGTTGCAATATCTTGCATCACTTGAGACGGCCCTTAAAATAATCCTTATATATGTCTAGGGTTGTGAGAAAAAAAACCCTACACAAATACGTGACTAACACACTAAATTGAAGAAGATGTTGGCTGCAAAGTTCTTTAGTTCATTCAACAATGAAGATTAGGAAGCTCTTGGTCACAAAACCCTTGGCACAAAGACGTAGTAGCTTCTAGAGAGAATATGATGAATTAGGGCACATTCTGTCTCCGGTTACCATTTGCATGCACAATGACTTTGCATTTGCATCACTTGAGACAACCCTTAAAATAATCCTTATATATGTTTAGGGTTGTGAGAAAATAAACCCTACACAAATACACATGGATATGCGTGAAATCAGATTTGAAAATTCTAATTTCATACTCCTCGATAGATACAGCTTCTATTGAGCTGCTGTCGAGCTTCATCATTAAACTTCGAAAGATATGATTCTATCGAGCTATCTGTCGAACTTTAATAAATAACACTTCTTCACTTTTTTCTTGGATAGATTTGCATGGCTTCAATACTAAACTTAAACTCCTGTTCCTTGAAGTACTGACCCATCCTAGATCTACCCAATTATAAGTAAAGTGTGTTTTGTCAAATGATTAGCCAATTTACATAACATATGTCTCTAACAATTCTCATATATGTCCTAACAATCTCTCCCTTTAGCAATCCGTGACAAAACCATAACAAACAAATGAATCATGAGAGAAGTCCTAAATCACTAAACTCATAACCACTTGTTAGAATACAAAAAAATCTAACCCTAACACAAACTCTTGAAAAACTTTGCAATAAGAGAGTTCATGGTATGGTAGACTTTAACAACCTATCTTTCTGAAACACTTTAAACAAAACTCATCAAGGCATCTTAGTGTGAAACAGAAATAAAGATTGCATACATAAAGAAACATGTTTATAAAGAAAGAAAAAAAACAACACATGGAGAGATAGATGAAAAACAACATGCATCATCATATATATATATATGAAAATAAATACAATGTATGTCATAAATAAATGGTCACAAGACCGGCGTACAAGAGGATAATGTAACAAAAGAGAAAGAAAAGATAAGTACATAAAATCCTCACTACATCCCTCAAAAATCTAAACACTTCCCCTAACAAAAATGTCCTATGCTAACTCTCCCCCTAAATACATGACTACTCTCATCATCCAAAACTACTTCCCCTTTTTGTCACAAATGACAAAGGGTAAGTCACCAAGAGGTCATCATCTCATCATCACTAGAAGAGCTAACATTCTCATCCTCATTATCATCTTCATCACCATCATCGCCATCCTCATCTGCCGAAACCTCCAGAGAAGGAGAGGGAGAAGCAGCGAAACCACCAAAGCGAGTCTGTCGTCGTACAATATGACCAACATGGGTGTTCACCTGACACAACTCATCATTGAAAGTGTCAAGACGAGCATCCATGCGCTGAAGCTGTGCCATGATGGCCTCGAGGGTCACACCACTAGCCGAAGAAGAAGGAGCGAAGGTGGAAGGAACAGTAGAGGCTGGAGAATTAGTCGTCTTCGTCCGTGGCCGCTTCAGTCGAAGCTAGGCCTCGCTCCACCAAACAGAAGTTTCACTGATGGCACCCATAACGGTGTAATAGGGAGAATCAGGGATAAGAATAGAAAAATGGCGAAGGATCTTCATGATAGCCGAAGGAAAAATGAGCTTATCATAGGTTGCCATATCCCTATAGACATCTAAGATAGAAGTAATGAAATGAGCTTTCCTTCATATGGGGTGTTTTGACACTTATCCTATATAAAGGGTGTCTCACAGAAGTGAGATAGAAGCTCATCTTTGGACACAGTCCTCAGATGCTGACAACTGACGTCATCAGGATGCAATACTCACGGGACATGTAGTATCTCGGATATAAGATCTAGAGTGACTACGATACTTGTACCTCTGAGTGTCGTGGCAAACTGAGGTACAGAGATATCGATACCATGTATTTTGGAGTAAAACTCTTGTATAAACATGATGGGACACCTCAAGGGTATCTCACAAAGAGATTCCCATCCTTAAGTGTGAATGACATCAGGTAAAGGAGCGTTAGAAAAGTCCGACAGAATAACATGCCGCTCCTGATGAACACCACGTTTTTGAAAGTTTTCAGAGAAGTCCTAATAGGCCTTCTCATCATGGAACCAAACGTTAAGAGAGGGTGTATCAGAAGAAGAAAACCTGGAACCAAGAGGGTTCTGAGCCAGAGTAGATTTGTGATTAAGTGCCATGCGCAGTTTATTCGCGAGAGAGAGAAAGAGAGAGAGAAGAAATATAGAACACATCACAACCAAAACAAATAGAAGGAAAAGAAAGGGTATGTATGCATGAAATATGTATGAACATGTGATGTGTTAAAAATAAATTGCACCATGGGTTAAAACCTAATCCAAACCTACCAGCTCACAATTTTCAATAATCAAGCACACATTTAAGTGCATGAAACAGTGTTATAATGCTAATGGAATGCAATGCAATGCATAATCATATATCATCAAATAAACAACACCCAGCCCAAAAATTTCACAAAAATCTCAAAAACCCCAAAAATTTTCAAAAACCACAAAACCTAGGTCCAAAATGCATGAATGCATGAGAAATGAGAGATTTAGGACACTTACCAAGTGATTTGATCTTGGTAGAGGCTGAAAATATAGTGGGTAGAGAGATTTGAGTGAGGGAGAAGTGTTTGGGGCAAGAGAAAAGTTTTTTTGTCAAGAGAGAGAAGTGAAAATGAAATCTGATTTCGTGCTCCATATATAAATAAAAATCGTATCTCGATGGATCGAAGCATCTGTCGAGCACTAATTCTCAACAAATTTGAATCTGTCTAGGTGTTATTGAGGATCTATTGGTGGCAAAAACGCTTCGATGGATTGAGATTCTATCGAGAATCTATCGGCCAAACAGAAAGTTTCTTGATGGATCAAGAAGCTGTCGAGAAGCTATCGAGACAAATTACAGAAAACTCGATGGATCAAAATAGCTCTAACTTCTGTCAAGACAAGAAGAAAGAGGAGCTTGATAGATGAGAATTTGTTGAGGATCTGTCAAGAAGCTCTCGAGCTTGAAGAAAAGGTGTTTTCAAAGAGAGGAAAAACACATAGAATGAATGCAACAAGCAAGCTACTTAAACATAGATCCAATCAACATATTAAGCTCTCAAAAACATCTCTCAACAAAAAAATGCAAAGCATTCATGATCACAAACACACACACACACACACACACTAAACAAGTCTAATCAATTTTATATTTCAAAAACAAGTTAAGACAGTTTAATGAGTATACATTAACACATGTATTCCTTGTGATGGCCAAATCACATTATACCTGCACATGTATCAAAAGTAGTAAAGAATTTGCGTGTTGTGTGTGAAAACATAGCAAGAGTGTATAAATGTCTCATATTATGACAATTTGAGATATGAGAAAATCAATTTCACTCACACACAATCATAACTGCTTGATGGGGATTATCACCTTCAAGGGACATCCTATAATGGAATATCTCCTAGAAACATGCTTGCAACCATATTTAAGAGCATTTTGATTCTTTTTGCTTTTATTTTTCTTTGCATATTTTTCTTTTTGAGCATATCATGCATGGGCATATAAGAGAGAGAGAGAAGAAATACCCAATTATGTAAGCTTAAACATCACAATTTTGCTATGCCTAAGCATACAAATGTTATTCATGATTGGCGGGCTTTAGTGGTGAGATGATTATTTATGCCTTTCTCTTAGGATTTTTTAGTCCTTCCCGTCAAAAAGAGTGATATGAGTGTTAAGTATAAGAGATTACTTAATCGTACTCATCACACACATGAGCCACAAAGACCAATGTACACAAAACACACATTGTTTTTGTATTTTTCTGATTTTTCAATTTTTTTTATGCAAACCAAAATAAAGAAAAACTGAAAATAAACAAACAAAAACAGGTTAAACAAGACAAAACATAAAACTAGAATGACTCAAAAACAAGAAAGCAAAACACACAAGTAATGCATAACCATGAGGAGAGAGAGAGAGAAAAAAAAGTGACTAAATCACTATGAGCCTTTTTCCTTCCACACCTTGAAAGAACCTTTCCTTTGAGCGAACCTTTGATTCGGTGGTGAGGGGGAAGAATTGAAACCATTCAAGTTCGAAAGGAACATGAGGGCCTTGAAAAGATCTCTAAGAGGAGCAAAAGAGGATGAAAACTGATTCTGTTTTCGGACGAGAGCATACTATTGCTTTGTTGAGTGGCTAACCACTTCTAGCAATTTGGACGAGTATGCCCTGAAGCTCCACAACAATGACAAAGATGCGGCTTCTTCGGTTGAGACTTTTTGTTGTTAACCTTCTTAGTCCTAGGGTTTCTAGTCTCTTTCTTTTCAACCTTAGGGGGTGCTCCTAGAATAGATTTGCCCTTATCTACGTTCTCACTAGCTAATTCAATTTTACATTCATTGTTCTCGAAATTAACATTATTAGCAGGTGAGACAAATACAGTAGTACTAGATGAGGCAATATTAAGAGAAGAGAAATCGTACCCCAAACTGGTTTTATTAGAAGCAAATTTTTGAAAGCTTAGCATCTCATCGAGCTTTGCACTGGAAGTCCTTTCCAATTGAGCTCTAACCTGGAACAGTTCTGCTTCAAGCTTCTTTGTCTTTTCAGCAAGGAAGTTGTTCTAGAATTGCAAAGCTCCAATGGTTTGATTTGCTTCATCAACCTTTGTAAAAAGCTCCTCTCGATCTAGCTCTACATCACTCAGCTTCTTGGTGGCCAGCCTATAAATTTTATCATGCATCTCAGAAACCTTGTACAACTTAGCATAGGCTGTATGGATGTCATCTTGTTCACCATTTTCTCAAACTTAGACTCTACTAAGCCTTCTTCTTCATCTACCTCTTCTACGATCCCTTTTGTAGGATTCACTGTGTCAGTGAAGGCATTCAAGATTCCCTCGTCATCGTTGTCATCTAACTCATTCTCAGGCTCGATGTCACTCAAGGTACCAGCAAGAGCCTTGCTCTTCCCAATTTTCTTGAGATATGTCGGACATTCTTGTGTCATATGTCCAAAACCTTGACATCCGAAGAACTTTGGTCCAGAAGGAATGGTGTACTGACCACCATCCTTAGCATTCTTCTTTTCTCTGTCTTGGCTCTTGAATTGAGAAGAATTGGATTGCTTTTGTATTTATCAAACATTGGCATTCTTCATAAAATTCTTGAATTGCCTAGTGATGTAGGATTTCATCTTGGAATCTTCATCATCAGAAGACTTATCGGTCTCATTGCTTTTGGCCTTTAGTGCCATGCTCTTACTTTTGCTTGCTTTCCTGATTCTAGTTAAACCTAATTCATAGGTTTGCAATTTACTGACCAGCTCCATCAAAGGAATTTTATCAATGTCCATGGATCCTATAATGGTAGTGATCTTGGCATGGAATCTCTCATGCAGAGATCTGAGCACCTTTCTTACAACCTTGGGTTCGGGAATAGTTTCCCTAAGATTAAAGGCAGAGTTGACTATGTCCTTTAGCTTTGCATAGAACTCGTCAAACAACTCATCCTCCTCTATCTTAATCTCTTCAAAGCTCGTAGTAAGCCTTTGAAGCTTTGAATCCTTGACAGCTTTAGTCCCTTCATAGGTTGTCTGGAGGATAGTTCATGCTTCCTTAGCAATTTTAGTAGATGCTATCTTCTTTAACTCCTCATTGGTGACCACACTAAATAGAGCATTCAATGCTCTACTGTTGAAGTTTGTCGCTTTGATCTTGGCATCATCCTAATCAGTCGGTGCTTCTTTTGGCTTAGTCCAGCCAATCTCCACAGCTTGCTACACCTTCTCATCTAAGGACTGCAAGAAAGCTCTTATGCATACTTTCCAGTGTGCATAGTTAGTGTCATCAAATAAAGGAGGTATAATAAGAGACTATCCTCTATCCATGACAGACAGGGGTCAATGGATCACACAGCAAAGATTAACTCTAATCAGAGTGTGCTCGTTCTGATACCACTTGATAGGCCAAGAATGTATTGACCCCTTTGGTAAATTAATCAATTAATTAGCCAAGTGAATTAATTAGATTCAATTACATGTAATAAGCGTGGTAGCACAAACAAATCACCAACTAAGTTAAATGCAACGGAAAATAAATTCGACACAGGTGATTTGTTTACAAATGGGGAAAACCATTGAGGCAAAACCCCACCAAGTGAATTTAAGGTCACCACTCCCGAGAAACCATTATTATCAAAACTAGCGGTTACAAGTGAAAGGAATCCCAGTACCTACTACCAACCTATAGTTGAACCCTTACCTTAATACCCAATTGGACTTGTAATGTAGCGGTAATCTCTCCTTTCAATGAACGAATCCCAGTACGTGATGTTAGGACATATGTGATCAATGTTAGGAATATATGTCACTATTTTATGTAATTGGCTAATTCTTTGACAAAACACACTTTACTTGTAATTGGGTAGATCTAGGATCTGTTTAATGCTTCAAGAAACCTTGTTTCAAGTTTAAGTGTTAAAGTCATGCAAGTTTGTACAAGAATCAAGTCAAAAATTCCTGTTCATTAAAGCTCAACAGCTAGTATCTATCGAGATTTAAAGAGAGCTGTTTCAGCCTAAGGCTTGACAGCTACTCGATAGATAGGCTATCTATTGAGGTTTATGAAGTTTAGTGTTTCAAGACTGTTTTTCATCCAATCCGTGAATGTATGTTTGGAATTTCTTTTCTCACAACCCTAAACATATATAAGGATTATTATAAGGGTTGAAAAAGGTGACACAAGTTGCATAAGAGAAAATTCTACAAGTGTGAAGAAAAGTGTGACCGGAAACCTAGTTTGCCCTAGTTCTTTAAGATGCTACTATGTTTGTACACCGTAGGGTTTTGTGACTAATCAACTTCATGATCTTTATCGTTTGGATGAACTGAAGAACTTTGCAGCCAACATTCTTCTCAAGTTTGGTGATCAAGTAGCGTACTGGGATCTGCACAATTGGTTAGTCACGTATGGAAGCCATGCATTGAAAAGGAGAGATTGTCATTACAGAATAAGTCCAATTGGGTATTGGGGTAAGGGTTCAACTGTAGGTTGGTATAAGGTACTGGGATTCCTTTACTTGTAACCACTTGTTTTGATAATAGTAGATTCTCGGAAGTGGTGACCTTAAAATCACCCGGTGAAATTTTTGCTGTGTAGGTTTTTCCCATTCGTGAACAAATCACCATGCCAATTTTATTTCCACTGCATACTTAGTTTAATTAGTGATTTGTTTGTGCTACCACGCTCATTGCATGTAATTGAACCTAATTAATTCACTTGACTAATTAATTGGCTAATTCATCATAAGGGGTCAATATGTTTTTGGCCTATCATATGACTAACCAATGATGCACAAATCCTAGTATGTGACTAACACACCAACTTGAGGAAGATGTTGACTACAAAGTTCTTCAGTTCATCCAACAATGAAGATTAGGAAGCTCCTTGGTCTGGATGTAGCAGATGTTTGAGTGCTCGGATGTTTAGCTTTCGTTTGTTTCCCAAGCTGACATGGTCCACACACCACATTACTCACTCTACTGAGTTTTGGTATTTCCAAGACGGATTCATGCTTAGATACAATTGAAAGATGTTTATAACTAGCATGTCCCATCCTTTGGTACCATAGATCTTCATTTGGTAAACGAATGCTATTGCACACAATATTAGCATTAGGAACCAATCCATAACAATTGTCTAGAGTGCGAATACCACTTATGAGTTTCTTTCTAGACTCATCCATGACAAGGCACTTTCCTTTTGAGAATAGTACCATGAAGTCTTGATCACATATCTGACTTATGCTTAATAACCCTCAGACCTTTTACATATAAAACATTTGCAATGTCCGACAATCTAGGTAGAGAAATTATTCCCTTTCCTTTAATATGTGATTTGCTCCCATCACCAAAAGTGACATTGCCACCTTTCTTAGACTCGAAAACCTTGAAGAGAGATCGGTTTCCAGTCATGTGTCTTGAGCAGTCGCTGTCAAGGTACCACAAACATGTGTCCATAACTTTAAATGCGAACTTCATCATGAAGTTTCATCCATGACAAGGCACTTTCCTTTTGAGAATAGTACCATGAAGTCTTGATCACATATCTAACTTATGCTCAATAGTTTAACCTTCAGACTTTCTACATATAAAACATTTGTAATGTCCGACAATCCATGTAGAGAAATGATTCCCTTTCCTTTAATCTATGTGATGGGAAATTTAGACCCCGGTTGATAGAATTAACAAGTTTTAAACCCAAGTTGTTAATTAGATTTATTATGAATCAAACTTGTTAAAAAAAACAAACATCAATATCATGTCAATAATGAATGCAGCAGAAAAATAAATAAGACAAGATATGATGACCCAGGAAAACCAATAAAACCAACCAGTTTCACAGTAAAAAACTTAGGGGGAAACCTTCCCAAAAAGCAATCCACTATAGTAAAGAGAAGTTTCAGATCTAGTACAAAACCTTTGTCCCTAGACTCTACAATCTCCGTAGATGAACTCATAGCAGAAACCTTCTACCACTTCAGAACCTTTGAACTCTTCAATATATGAACGCCACCCTTTGATGATGCACGAATCCCAATACGTGACTAACCAATTGCGCGGATCCCAGTACGCGACTTAATCACTAACTAGAAGAAGATTGTTGGCTACAAAGTTCTTCACTTCATTAACAATAAAGATCAAGAAGCACTTGGTTACAAAACCCTAAGGCGTAAAGATGCAGTAGCTTCTTTCAGAGAGAATAAGTTATCAATCACCTTTTGCTCATGTTCTCCTTGTATTCTCTTATGTGACGGCCTCTAAAATAAGCCTTATATAGGTCTAGGGTTGTGAGAAAAGAAACCTTACACAAATACAAAAGTCTGGCCCAAAATTCTAATTTCCGTAATCTCGATAGATAGAAGGTGTCGAGGAGGTGTCGAGATTTAAACCTCGATAGATAGCTAGGTGTCGAGGAGCTATTAAGAAGACAGAAGATTTCTCGATCGATCCACCAGCTGTCAAGAAGGTGTCGAGATTGCGATAAGAAACACCTTAAGAAGCTCGATAGATAGCCAGCTATCGAGAGGTGTCGAGAAGCTGTCGAGATATCTGTCCACAGGGTCGAGCTATCTGTCCAGCTTTAATGAACACCTTTTCTTCACTTGTTTCATGGTCCAATCTTCATGGATTTAATACTAGACTTGAACAACTTGTTCCTTGAAGTATTAAACACATCCTAGATCTATCCAATTACAAGTAAAGTGCGTTTTGTCAAAGGATTAGCCAATTACATAAAAATATGTCCTTAACACTATGATTTGCTCCCATCACCAAAAGTGACATTGCCACCTTTCTTAGACTCGAAAACCTTGAAGGGAGATCAGTCTCCAGTCATGTGTCTTGAGCAGCCACTGTCAAGGTACCACAAACATGTGTCCATAACTTTAAATGCGGACTTCATCATGAAGCACACTTCGTGCTTAGATGACAGATCAGTGGGAATGTTGTTTTCTCTCATCTGCCTTTTATGAGCTAAACCTTTAACCTTCACTCTTCTTAGACGAACTCGTTTGCACATTTTCATTCTAAGACAGCCTAGTTTCTTCTTTGTCAAACTAAGATCTTTTCCAATAGTCATCAGAATAGAATTCAAATAACTTTTAGACTTTCATTTTCTGATACACTCAAAAAAGTAGATGTCTATGTGGCTCAACCAAAAGGATTCGTTGATCCACACTTTCCGGATCATGTGTTATACCTCAAGAAGGCATTTTATGGTTTAAAGCAAGCCCCTAGAGCTTGGTATGATCGACTCACACAATACTTGGTGTCACATGGGTTCACAAGAGGAAAAGCTGATCAGACTCTCTTCATCAAAAGGGAAGACGGCGAGTTGATCGTTGCTCAAGTCTATGTTGATGATATCGTCTTTGGGTCAACTAAGGATGAACTTGCTCATAGCTTCTCAAAACTCATGCAAGCAAAGTTCAAAATGAGCATGATTGAAGAGCTAACTCACTTCCTTGGACTGCAAATTCGTCAACAAGATTCAAGTATATTCCTATATCAATCTAAATATGCTAAAAATCTTGTGAAGAAGTTTGGTTTGGAATCTGCTAGTTCTGTTAGAACCCCTATGAGCCCAAATGTTAAACTCACTATTGACTTGTTAGGTAAAAGTGTAGATTCATTTCTCTATAGAAGCATGATAGGTAGTCTTCTTTACCTTACTGCTAGTAGACCTGACATTAGTTACAGTGTGGGAATGTGTGCTAGATATTAAGCTAATCCCAAATAGTCTCATATGATTGCTTTGGAAAGAATCATAAAGTATGTCAAAACCACTGCCGACTTTGGTGTGTGGTATAGGAAAGACACAAATGATGTCTTAGTTGGGTATTCTGACACTAATTGGGTTGGGAATGCTGATGATAGAAAAAGTACATCGGGGGGTTGTTTCTATGTGGGTAATAATCTTGTCTCTTGGATCAGCAAAAAGGAGAATTCCGTCTCATTATCCATTGCAAAAGCCGAGTACATCGCTACCGGTAGCTGTTGCACCCAACTCTTAGGAAAGGGAACTATTGACATTCTGGGATTTCCTTTGTTGACTGATGTTCTTTATATCAAAGGGCTGAAAGCAAGCTTGCTAAGCATCACCCAAATATGTGATGAAGACTTTCTGGTTCAATTTTCCAAGAAAGGGTGTATAATTCTTAGTGAAGAAGGTGTACAAGTCTTGAAGGGACTTAGGACCACCAATAATCGCTATGGCATGGTTCCTGAGCCAAATGTATCATGCCGGAGTGCCCGAGTTAATTTGTTGGAGTTATGGCACCAATGTTTTGGACATGCCAATTACAAGCAAGTGGCAAAAGTCTCAAAGCTTGAAGCCATGATTGGTTTGCCGAAATTTGGAAAGATTGAGAAAAATTTTTGTGGCCCATGTCAATTGGGAAAACAAACTAAATCAACCCATCCCAAAGTAAATGTTTTTGCTACATCTCATCCATTGGAGTTGCTTTATGTTGATCTAATGGGTCCAATGAGAACGGAAAGCATAGCTGGAAAAAGATACATCATTGTTGTGGTTGATGATTTCTCAAAGTAATCTTGGGTGGAATTCCTTAGAGAAAAGTTGGAGGCATGTGAAAAGATGGAAAAACTATGTAAGAAGCTTCAAAATGAAAAAGGAGTTCCCATCGCCAAAATCAGAAGTGACCATAGGAAGGAGTTTGAGAATGATAAATTTGAAGCATTTTGCTATGAGCATGGTATCAAGAAGGAATTCTCAGCCCCAAAGACTCCGCAACAAAATGGGGTTGTTGAAAGAAAGAACCAAGTGATCCAAGAGATGACGAGAGTTATGCTTCTTAATAAAGACATCCCACAGAAATTTTGGGCTGAAGTGGTAAACACTTCGTGCCACATTAGGAATAGAATCTTTTTCCGAGCGGGAATGAAGAAAACATCATATGAGATATGGAAGGGAAAGAAGCCAAAGGTGAAATACTTCTGGTATTTGGAAGTAAATGCTTCATTCTCAATGATAGGGAAAATCTTAGGAAGTTTGACGCCAAGAGCGACTAAGGGATTTTCCTAGGATGCTTTATAAACAGTTGGGCTTATAGGGTGTACAACAAGCGCACAAAGACAGTTATGGAGTCAATAAATGTGGTTATAAATGACACCATTCCGGAAAAAAGTGTTGGTGAGGATGGAGAAGCTCCAAGCCTTAAGAAAAATGATGGCGACGGTAACATGTCACAAAGTGATGATGGTGGGAGACAATCACTAGAAAAGGAAACTACTCCTACCGCATCGAGAAGGGAGACTAGATCAAATCAAGGGTCATTGAGTCCACTCACCTCTCTGGAAGTTCAGCCTCCAATCTCCTGTGATGAAGAACCCTCTACTTCCAAGAAACCCTCATCAAGATTGATTTTCAATCATCTCAAAAGCAACATAATCGGTGATTTGGATGAAGGCCTTCATTTGAGAAGAGGACCAAACTATAGTGTGAATCATGTGATGTATCATTGCTACCTTGCTCAATTTGAACCAAAGAAAGTGGAAGAAGCCTTGAAAGATGAAAATTGGGTAGAATCCATGCACCAAGAGTCACATAAATTTGTTAGAAATGATGTATGGGAATTGGTTCCAAGACCCGAAGACACACATGTGATTGGTACCAAGTGGATCTTCAAGAACAAGACCGATGAGGATGGTGAATTTGTGCGAAACAAATCTAGATTGGTGGCTCAAGGATATACCCAAGTTGAAGGAATAGATTTTGATGAGTCATTTGCTCCGGTAGCAAGACTTGAGTAAATCTGAATTTTTCTTTCCATAGCATATATTATGAATTTCAAGCTATATCAAATGGATGTGAAGAGTGCATTATTGAATGGGCTTCTACATGAAGAAGTGTTTGGTGAGCAACCAAAGGGATTCCAAGATCCACATTTTCCAGACCATGTTCTAAGATTGAAGAAAGCTTTATATGGGCTGAAGTAAGCACCAAGAGCATGGAATGAACATCTTACATCATATCTTTTGGATCGTGGCTTCAAGAGTGGTCAAGCTGATCAGACACTTTTTGTTAAGCAAAATGAAAAATCTCTCCTTGTAGCTCAAGTATATGTTGATGACATTGTGTTCAATTCAACAATTGATGCTCTTGCTCAAGAATTTTCAGAAGAAATGAAGAAGGAATTTGAAATGAGAATGGTAAGGGAGCTAAACTACTTCCTTGGTCTTCAAGTAAAACAACAGAAAGATGGGATATTCATATCTCAAGAGAAGTATGCCAAAAATCTCGTAAAGAGTTTAGTTAAGACTCCAAGAAACATGCATCCACTCCAATGAGTTCCTTAGTAAAATTGAGCTCCGATCCAACTAGTGTGGAAGTAGATCCAACCCTTTATAGAAGCATGATTGACAATCTCCTATATCTTACTACAAGTAGGCCAGACATAGCCTTTAGTGTTAGGGTATGTGCTTGTTTTCAAGCAACGCCTAAAAAGTCCTATATGATAGTGGTCAAAAGAATCATTTGCTACGTCAATGGAACATCCGACTATGGGATTTGGTGCTTAAGAGACTCAAATGACTGCCTAGTCGGATACTCAGATGCTGATTGGGCTGGGTGTGTCGATGATAGAAAAAGCACCTCAGAAAGATGTTTCTACCTGGGAAACAATTTGGTGTCATGGATGAGCAAGATTCAAAATTCAATGTCCTTATCAACTGTTGAAGCGAAGTACATTGTAGCAGGTAGTTGTTGTGCTCAACTCTTATGGATGAAAAAGCTTCTTCATGATTATGGGATCTCTCAAGACTCCATGTGTGTTTTCTGTGACAATACAAGTGCCATTAATCTATCTAAGAATTCTGTCCAACACTCAAAGTCAAAGCATATCGAAATTCAATAACATTTCATTCGAGAATTGGTGGAAGAGAAAATTGTATGGCTAGAGTTTATCAACACCAACAACCAAAAGGTTGATATTTTCACTAAACCACTTGATGGTCCTTAGTTCGAATCTCTTCGTAAGACCATCAGTGTCAGTATCATCCCTTGACTCATATCTCTTGTGTGACCCACTCCTGATCATTGGTGCATTCATGTTGAAAGGGTTTCACATGTCATCATGTTTCTTTTATAAGTCTTTTTTTTGCTTACCTTGTTTTTGTTGATATTACTTTATTGCTTTGTTTTTGGAGTATATTGAAAAATTCAAAAACCCATAAAAAGTGAAAAATCTCAAAAGTTTGATCGCTTGTGTTGTGTATATCACATGTTGAGTTTGGCCTAGTACCTTTGTACTAATGGCATAGTGCATTTACAAGCTTAGCTTGTTATGTATGCACATTTTCTAAGTGAGAGTGACATCTAGAAATCTACATTTGATTGTTGTAAATAGATCTTCAAGCTTGTCATGAATGATTAGTCAATGGTATTGATTGATCTTATTACATGCATAGACTTGTGCCTATATATCTTCTCACATTTTTTTTTCTTTTTCAAAGAGCTCTACAAATGTTTGTCTCTTAAAAGAGAAAAAAGCTGAAAAAGCCTTGCTTCAAAAACTAGTTTGGCTAGGAAATGCTGGAGCAAATATGTATTAAAATGGTGCCAAAGCCAAAGGCTTATTTATCAAAGAAATATAAAAAAGATCATGGCATTGTTTCTCAAAAATTTGAGTTGTATTTGATCAAAGTATGAAATATGGAAGCCAAATGAAAAGCTTTCAATCAATATGTAAACACATTGGTAAGGGGTCATATTTGTTCATTTCTACAAGTGAGATAGATCACTCGACTTCGTACTAGTTGTGTATGACTTGATTGAATTGATCATTGAAGTTTCATACTAGACTATAGACTAGTTCATACTTGATCCACACATACAACAAACAAGTTTAATATTCAATGAATGCCTATATCATTTGTATGATTGTACGTGTTCAAATGTGATTTGTGTATACTCAATTGCTTGATGATCAAACCCAAAAAGATTTTTGAGTATTTTTTTTTTTTGAAAGTGTTTTTGTATAGCATTTTTTTTTTTGGTTAAGAGTTTTTCCGAAAAACCCATTTTTTTTGTTGAAAAACTCCTTCAGAGGCATTTTCACATGTAAGTCATGAGTAAGATCTTACCCACAAAAATGAGGAAGCTATTTTCAGTTTCTTCTAAAATTTACACAGAGAGTTTCATGACTCCCTCATAACTCTTTCGCAAGAAAAAGCTTCCCACGAAACATGTCCTGTGCTTTAGAGGCTATTTCGCAAGTAACTTCGCGAGTAGCTTACCCGCAAAATGAGCAAATTTTCAGTTTTTAAGGGCCAAACAGTGACAAAATTTTCAAATCATCTCTTTTGCCTCCTCCATGCCTTTCTCAACCCAAAACACATTTTCACTCAAAATCTCACCCAAATCTCAAGAACTTTCATCCCTAAGACTCATCTAAGGTATGTTTTAACACTTTTTCATTTTTGAATCCTTAGATTAAGTCTTAGATTTTTGGATTTCTAGGGTTGGGGTTTTTTTTTTTAAAGGAGTTGGGAAAAAACTTATTTTCTTGTAAAATTTTTAATTTTCTTGATTGGGATGTGTCTCATTGTGTTTGTGTTGGCCCCAAGTGGCATTTTAACATGTATTTAGGCAAGATTTTAATATGTTCATGCACTGTTCTACATGTTGGTGGTTTGTATGCACTCTAAGTGTTTAATAAAATGCCCAAATGGCATTTTCTCATTGTTTTGGACTCTGATGAGTACCAAATTTTGGGTGAATGTTCAGTTTAGTGTGTAAAACACCTTGAACGTTTAGACTCCCAAATTACAAATTACCAATTTAAGCTTATTATCAAACAATGTATGTGCGGAATAAGAAAATAAGCTAAAATAGAATTGATAAAACAATCTAAACCAAATAAAATCACAACCACAGCAGAAATTAAATGGCAAAGATTAAGGGAAGAGAGATGCAAACACAAAGACAACATAGCGATGTGTTATCGAAGAGGAAACCGAAATCCTCAGTGTATAACCTCTCCGCCGCCCTCCAAGCAGCCAATAATCCATTAGAGAATGAAGTTGGGATACATGAATAGCAAAAGACCCTCCAAGCCTAATCTACCCAGTGTACCTGAGCCCTCCAAGCTTCTTGCTCCAATGAGGTTATGCTGAACCTTTGTCTTCTCTAGCTTACCGGATTCCGCTATAGCTCATAGCATCAACCAATATTGATTGTTCCCTTCCTAACTGCTCCCAAGCACCAAAATAACCTTCTCACAGATATGGGTATGGTGAGAAAAGGATTTGGCTAAATGCACCTCTCAAGGATGTAACAATGGAGAGGGTGAGGGTAGAGGAATTTGGAGAATCAAGGATGAAGATTGTGGATGAGTCAATCTTATTTTTCTATAGGGTTTCTCTCTCAAAATTCTTTTTGGAATTCTTCTATATTTCATGGGTATAAGGGGTATTTATACTGGTGTGTGTTTGGAATGCGAAAGGTCAGTTTTTCCCAAACAGAGTGGTTTGGCGACTTGGCCTCGCGACCTGACTAAGTCACGAGTCTAAGTCGCGAACTAACAGAATGGCCAGACTGGAAGTTTTGTCTTGTAGTGCTCTAGCTGGTGTGACTCTTCAGCTCCTCTGCATGCTTCACACGTGTGCCTGTTTTGGCGACTTGCCAGCCACGAGCCAGCCGCGAGATCTAGTCGCGAGGCCTTGTTGAGTGCACACTCTTGAGCTTTTTCTTCACACTCTCACATACACTACCCTTACATGATTCCCACCTAAATACAGGGTTTCTAAATGCTGAATTACAAGCAAATTGGCATAGAATAAAGCCAATAGAATGGTTGATTAAATTCAACCTTACATTGGGTTTTACTATGTTTTTACATTCTTAACATGTTTTAAACATTAGTTGTGTGTTTTGCACACTTTGCCCCATGAGTTTCTTGTCATGCATTGCTCATGCATCTCACATGCACACCACAAGCACACTTGATGTACACTTGACGTACACACTCAATCACTTGACATGTTTTGCATTTCACTCATGCTATGTAAGTCTTGTTAGACCTTTAGCACTTAAAACATGATCTTGTGACTTTGTTTGCTTGTCTTTATGCTTTTTAGGACTATTGTGTTAATTTTTTTTTTTGAACTGCCTTGTGTCTAATCATGTTTGTTTCTATGTTTGTATTTGTTTTTTTGTTTCTTTGTGTTGGTATTTGTTTTGCAGATGTCGCCTATTAAGAAAAAGCCCACAAAGAAGTCTTCAAAGCATCCCCACACCTCCTCGGATTCATTTTGAAATAACAATGCTAACACGATCTTTCTTAATCACTACAAACGAGCCCCAATCATCTTAGAGAGGGCTGTGGACTTAGAGTCCCTAGAGGGCACCTTCATTTTGGATGTGATCAAGGAAAGGACATGGATGAAGTTGCTTCATCCGATGGGCGATGTGTTTGAAGATATCATTTGAGAATTCTTCGCCAATGCCATTATGGAAGGTGATCACATCAATTTTTGGTTAAGGGAGAGAGAGTTCTCAATCTCGAGGGAATCAATTCAAGAGGTTTTGGAGATTCGTTTGACGACTCCAGAAACATCTCTTCAATATGATGAAAGAAGGGAAAAGCTTGAGCCTCTCGTGGAAATTCTTGGAGGACAACTCAAGAAAAATGCATTGCATACCATTGAGTTCACCCTAGAAATGCGTGCCTTGGCATACATCATGATCTTCAACCTCTACTTGGAGAAAAACTTGACAACTCTATTTGCTCCAAGGACCATATTCTTATTTGATCTTTTCACTCACAAGGAGTGTAGACACTCGATTTTACACCCATAATTTAATCTTGGGAGATGGCTAGAATGACCATTCATATACCTGAAAAAACATAGTTGCATTACATGCATTAATTCATTCATTGCATATCGTAAAAATGATCTTGAGATTCTAACAGTCGCAATGGTATGTCCGATTCTCAAATCGGACTGTCAATTGAAAGATATCATGAGATCAAGTTTGTACGATTAACATGCATTTTGTTTGGGTGGAACCAACCACGCGTGATTAATTTAAGTTAATTTTGATTGGTTAGACAATTAAAATTAATTAAATAATTTTAAGATTGGTTGTTAGTTACTGTAAAAAAAAAAGGCTTGCATGCATGGGAATAAAGAGGATAATCAGATAACAACAGTATTGTGGATAATCAAGACTTTTTGAAGTATTTATCTACAAGATAATCATTGCTGAAAAGACCTAAATTGTTAGAAAAGGAGTTTAATTTTTAGAATATGGATTAAAAACATGCCTAAGTGCAAGTCTCGGCTAAAAAAACCTCAAAAAAGGAGTCCATAGTGGACCAAAACTCAAATGCGAGTCCAGCACCCAAGAGGGCCATTCAGCATTCTTGGAGTGTCGATTGGCACAAATCCAAGGCCCGGCCCAAAGACTTCTGGATTGAGATAAACCTTACCTTTTATGATTTTTTTGAGATAAGGACGCGTCCTAGTTCGTATTTTGATTATTCAGCTAATTTTTTGAAGCATTCTCACCTCTATAAATAGAGGTTGTCTCTCAAAATTTAACACACTTTTTCATGCTTTCTAACCCCCCCTCTTTCTGGCTCTTCTCTTCTGATTTTTCAAATCCCCTTACGTTAAAGACCTTCTGGAGGCTCTTGCCTTAGGAATTTCTTTTTTGTAAGTAAAGTATTTTAGGCATCAAAGAGTTGAATAAATTTTTTTGAATCCTAAAATATTCTTTTAACTAGAAGAGCACGCTTATGCAAGAGGTATTCTATTCTTTTTTTCTTTTCATTCTTTTCTTCTCCATTAGTTTTGTTGATGATGCATGAATATGTTTAACATGTTTTATTATTTCTTGCTCTTAATGTGTAATTACCATGTTCTGCTTGAATTTTTCTTTAACACATCCTTAGATGATTGTTTATTGTGGTTCTCTTTCTTAAATTTCAAAGTCTGCTAATGTCTATCAAAGATTTATTTAAAAAAACAAAAACAAAAAAACTGATCTGATCTTTCAAATCTGATTTTTCTAAACCAAAAACTAATCTGATCTTTCAGATTTGATTTTTCTAAACCAAAAACTAATCTAATCTTTCAGATTTGATTTTTTTTTTTTAACCAAAAACTGATCTGTATTTTTCAAATTTAATTTTTCTAAATCCAAAACTAATCTGTATTTTCATTAAATACGGACCTAATTTTTTTTTTTTAGAAAAAGATTTCTTTGACACAAAATTGCAGATTTTGAAATTTAATGAAAGGACTGAAAATTAGGTTGTAGTTTTTTTATTTATTTAATATTTTTTTTAATGAATGTGATGCATGTGTAATAAATTCATCATATGAATGTGGATCCTCTTTCAAAAAGTCTTTTTTTTTTCCTTTTACATAAAAAAAAAAAAAAAATAGATCTGATTTTTCTTGATAAAATCACATTTTTTAGCTTTACACAAAAACAAATCTGATTCTTTTTAACAAAAATCTCATTCTTTCTTTTACATAAAAATAGATCTAATTTTTTTTTTTTTTACAAACCAAATCAAAAAAAATTTTATACATAAAATATATCTAAATTTTCTTAAAAAAAGAGAACATATCCATAAGGTAAATTTTTTTGAATTATTTTTGTCAAGTGTCTATCATATGTGTTCAACATCATGGAAAAAAGGGTATATTGGTCATTAGATTCTAGAAGACTAGGCTCTGCTTGGGCGGAATAGGTGCCTAACACCTTCCCATTCCATAACCTAGCCCCCGAGCTTAGGGTTTTTGGATAGGTATATTAGTGTTTTGTCTTTTAATTTTGGTAGATTGTAACTAGTACTAAAGCTTTGTGTTCTTTTGTATAGATTGTAACTTGGATCCAAAGCGTTGTAAGGTTTAATTTACCAAAATTGTAATGTTCTTTATTCAATCAATAACATTCAAAGTATTCTGAATATGTATTTTGTAGTTAGTTTTTTTATTTTTCTTTTTTGCATAAAAAAAAAGAAAAAAGAAAAGTGGCAACTCCACCACTTACCCAAAAAAAGAGGTGCCCTTAAAAGCACCCAAATCTCTTTTTTTTTGGAGCACCCTTTCAAGAAGTGTAGTCTTTCACAGTGGCAACTCCACTAGGGATGTCGAGGGCTAAACTTTGTGTTAGACATAAGTGACCAATAATATACCCTTCTCTTTTGAATGATATTTTTGTTTGTTTGTTTATTTATGTCTTGAGATGTATGTATGATATTTTTGTTTGTGTTGCAATGTTTGTTTGTTAAGAGCTTTCCCTAACTATCATAGTGTGTGCCATCAAAACAACAAAAATGTATGCACCCTTCTCAACAATATGGTGGTAGTAACCATGGATCACCGGTTTTCATTAGATTCGGGTATCTAATGGCGAACTCACCAACTTATAGCCTAAAGTCACTGGATCATTTCTTGTTGACTGTAAAGGACAGACCATGCTGTTCAGACCAATGCAATGTTCATTACATTACAAGTTTGGAGGTGTAACATCCTAGCTATGGGAAACAATAAAACAACAAACCCACCCTACAATGTAATGACTTAGAACCTACCCCAAGGTTGGTCCATGATTAAATTGCATTGCATGTTGTGTGTGTTTGTTTGGTTGGTTGATTGATGTAGATGGGGACCTAGCTTTGATTAACCCGACCAGGCCTATTCTGAGGGAGGACATGAACCTTATGGTGGAACAATTTTAGAACCTGAAGAGTAACTAAGAAGAGAACAAGGCTGACTATAATCCACCAACTATGGAGAGTGAGAAGAAGATCAATGAAAGGATGAACAAGATGGAAGAGATGACCAAGAGAGCTCGTAAGATTGAGGACCTCATAGACTACCAATCACTCTCACTTTTCCCTGATGTTAGACTACCTCCCAAGTTAAAGATGCCAACCTTGGACAAGTTCGACGGGACTAGCTGCCCAAAGTCCCATTTGAAGATGTAAATGAGGGCCATGCAGCCCCTAGGTGCGACTGAAGAACTACTTGCTCAAATGTTCCAAAACACTCTAACTGCAGTCGCTCTTAAACGGTTCCTCAACCTAGATGACTCTAGAGCAAGGAGTTGGGAAGACATCAGCCGTGAGTTTTACAATCAATATAAGTACAACATAGAAGTGGATATAACAAGGAGGGATCTCGAGACCACAAAACAAGAATCAAAAGAATCTTTCTCTACCTTCATTACCAAGTGGAGGTCCAAGGCAGCACAGATGATGAATAGGCCAAGCGAAGAAAAATAGTTAGCCATGGTTGTAAAGAATTTATTACCTGTATACCATAAGTACTTGTTTGCTCAGTATTTTCCTAATTTTAAAGCTTTGATTACTGCTGGAACATAAATTGAGGATGCAATAAATAATGGCATTATAAAGAATGAGGACCTACCAAGGTTTAAAAAGAATTTAGGATTTAGTTCTAAGGCTACAGAAGTTTCTAATTTAGGATCTAGAGGGATTTTTATGAGTTGTATATGCCTGTAAGTCAAGTGTTTGAGAAACTAAAAGCCAAAGCGTTACTAAAGCCCTTAGATACAAGACCAATCCCAAACTCATTGCCCATAAGATTTGAGGTGACTAAGAGGTGTGCCTACCACCAAAGCCCTAGCTATGATACTGACAAATGTTTTGGCCTTCTTCATGCAATTCAAGACCTAATAGACAATAAGGTGATTGTACCGCCTACAAGGCCTAGCATCACTAATAATCCCCTACCCAATCACAATTTTGGGAGAGGACCAAAGATTAATTACTTAATGACTAAGGAGAAAAGTAAAGAAGACCGGTCTAAGTTGATTTATGACCTACTTGAATGTTTTATGATGACATGAGAAGAGCTGATAGGAATGACGTCCATTACAGGGTATGACATGTGGAGTGATGATGTAATCGAGACCACAGCATCTATAAATGGGGGGAGACACTTCAAACCCCAATCCAATCACCCAACATCCATAAATAAGGGGAGACACTTCAAACCCCAATCAAATTACCAAGCATCAACATACGGGGGAGACTCTTCAAACCCTAATCAAGCAACCTAATACCTATAAACAGGGGGAGAAACTTCAAACCCTAATCAAATGGCCCAACATCCACAAATGAGGGGAGACACTTTAAACCCCAAGACACCGATCTAAACAACCCAACAAAAATTGCCCACACCACAAGGGGTGGGGGGGGGGGTGGGAGACACTTCAAACCCCCACATTTGGAGACAGACAACCCAATAGAAGCCTTGAACAAAACCACTCAACAAACACCCACCGAAAAGGATGAGGTCCTTAAGCAGCTATAGAAGACACAAGCCAATATATCTTTATAGGGCTTACTCATGGCCCTATACAAGCACCGTCAAAATTTGGTAGACCTTCTCAACCAAATCCAAGTTCCTACAACCACAACCTCCTAAGATCTGAATGCTATGATTGGCTCCATAAGTAGGGAACTCATTATTTCCTACTTTCACAAAGATTTGACAAAGAAGGGGAAGCACCACAATGACTACTGCATATTATTGTAGATGCCAAAGGTAAGAGGATTCCCATGGTTTTAATTGACGATGGAAGTGCCTTAGATGTGTGTCCTTTAAAGACTGCAAGCTGTTTTGGTCTAAGTATTGAAGATTTTGTGCCTACAAATCAGCATGTGAGTATGACAACAGTAGAAGGGAGGTCTTGGGAACTGTGACACTAGAGCTCACTATAGGACCAATGATCAAGAAGGTGGAGTTCCAAGTCTTAAACATAGCATCATGCTTCAATATGCTCCTTAGGTGACCATGGATCCATGACACTGAGGCTGTACCTTCATCCCTATACCAAAAGGTTCGGTTTCCACATGAATGAGCCAAAATTACTATATATAGTGATACTTTGATTGTGCCAAAGCCCATTTTTAGTATTGATTTTGAGAAGGAACCATTAACCTTGGATGACTTTGAGATTGAGAAGCTTGATTTTGAAAGAAGAGAAGAAGAAGTGGAGAAGATCCCTATGGACTTTGCTCCCTATAGTAACAACAACGTGGTGCCAATGATGAGGAGAATGAATTACCTTCCTGGAATGAACTTGGGGAAGACTGTGAAGAAGCTAATTGTTCAAGACCTAATGATTCCTATTGCCAAACCAACTTTTTGGCTAGGGTATAAGCCCATTGATGATGACTTATTAGAGATGAAGGTAAGAAGAATGGCCCGAGCCAAAGCCAAAGCAAAATGACTTCCTTGTCCCCTAGAACCCGTAAAGCCCTATACTCTGACATTGAACGGGAAATTTGTCAAAGCTAGAGATAATCAACGCTATTGGGGATTCCCTGAATTGAGATTTGATCCTAAGAAAAGAACAATGATTCTTGGGTTTGAGCTGCTATTTGATTGCAACAACCAACTTCTAGAACTGAAGAAGGGGGACACAAATTGGGTCCCAACTGATTGGGCTGATTACATGGACCCCGATGCAATGACTATGCTTCTAGGAGATCCCATTTGCAATATAGAAGAAGAAGAGTGTTAGGAGGCTTGCCAACATGCATTGAAAAGCCCACACGAAGTAAGGACAAGTGATGAAGAAGAGCGAGAAGCCCCTAGTGATAATGATAAAGGTAGCAATAGTAAGAGTGATAGTAGTAGTAGCAATAGCAGCAATGATAGTGGAGATGGTGAAGATGATAGACACAGTGATAGTGAAAGCAACAACATTGAAGACTATGATAGCCAATATAGTGGCAACAATTGGGGTGAACCCCCTAGTGATGGAGATGTTAGTTCAAGGTTTGGTCCTCGATATGACAAGCATGGTAGAGAATTCCTGAGTTAGGATCATTCCACAATTCAGAGCTTGGCTTACTGACCCCATACACTGAGGAAGAAGATGACATAGACGCTAGATTGGCCACCCTAGACCAAAAACTGATGGTCCACAGTCTTAGAACCCTAACACTTGAGAATTCTGAAGGTGATGCTGAGAAGATGGAAGGTAATGAGTCTAAATACCTCCCTCAATACACCCACCCGAGCAACAAAGAAAAGCAAGATATGTTTGGTGAATGGATGGATAGCATAAAGCGCCTGGATACTTTTGTGACTGACAAGCCCACAAATATGGAAATTGATAGTGTAGGCATGGATTATATGGATGAAGACCCCTTGGTACAGAAGCTAAGGGAAGAGGGAACTCGTTGGGAGCCCCCTACCATCATTGAAGCCACAACTGAGTTGAAGAATTGGGCATAGGAGGGAGCCTCCTACCCTATGGAGGACTCTATAAAGAAGATCAAGACCGTCGAGCCAATCACTCCTATCAAAAATATCAAGACCATCAAGCCAATCACTCCTGCCAAAAACATAGTTTCTATTCCTATTAAGTCTATTTTTGCTAGTATTACTATTCCTGTTGAGTCTGTTTGTGATAGTATTCCAATAGAATCTGTTTCTGTTGAGTCTGTTGAGAACTCTTCTCATTATAATATGATTTCTAATTTTGCTTATTTATGGGCTTTGAATGTTTTTATTTCTAAAATTGGTAAAGAAACTCTTAATAATAAGGAATTAAAACAAGGGCACGTAGAACCTATAAAAGAAGAAACCCAACCTATTAACTTTGGGACTAATGATGAACACAAAATGATACAATTGGGCAACACCTTAACCACCTCTGAGAAAGATGCATTAGTTGCCCTACTAACAGAATTCAAAGAGGTATTTGCACGGTCCTATGAAGATACGCCTGATATTGATACAGATATAGTACAACATTGCATTCCAACGAATCCAACCATGAAGTCAGTCAAGCAAAAGTTAAGAAGAATGAAGCCATAATGGACTCTTAAGATCAAGGAAGAAGTAGAAAAACAATACAACACAGGATTCTTGAGGGCGGTCAACTACCCAAAATGGTTAGCTAATGTGGTTTTGGTGCCAAAAAAGGGTGGGAAAGTGAGAATGTGTGTAAACTTCCGAGATCTGAATAAGGCTAGCCCAAAAGATGATTTTCCCTTACCTCACATTGATATTTTGGTTGTTAATACAGCAAGACATGCTTTGCTGTCTGAAGAGGATAAAATTAGGGTTGATGGATCAGTTCAAATAAACCTGACGGTACAACATTAATCAGTTATCAAAAATAAAATGACGAATTGAGGTACTGGATGGATAGGTCATGTGATGGATGGTCCCCCTATACGGACGGATTCTATGTACATGGGCCTGAGGCCGACGGATACTGGGGCCACATGGCACCCACATGGCTTAAGTGAACTCCAAGGGATCCTAAATGGAAATACCTTACACCCTACGATAGCCCCCGATCAATGGATACCCTATATGGAAAAAATCCCACAGAATACGTACATTTATTAGAATCCTCTCTACAATGGAAGATCTTTCCGCCCAAGAAACAAGAGTCGATTCTACACTGCTATAAAAACCACCAAGCCCTTATAAACAAGGTACGCATAATTTCCCCCAGCTCTGACACTCTAGAGTTGTGAAAGTTTTCTAACTTAACCTTCAGAGGGTCTTTGGCCAATATCACACTGGTACTCTCCTAAGGACTTCTTGTTCTGTGTTATGCAGGTGTTGTCTCGAGCACATAAGGACTGTGTGACTTATTGACGATTTTTGGCTTCATCACTGTTATTTATGGATGCGTTTTTGGGGTACAATTAGATAAAGATGGCTACGAAAGATATGAAAAAAACCTCCTTCATTACTTCATGGGGGACGTATTGCTACAAGGTCATGCCATTTGGCTTTAAGAACGCCGGTGCTACTTACCAACATGCAGCCACTACTTTCTTATATGACTTGATCCACAAAGAAGTAGAAGTTTATGTTGATGACATGATAGTGAAGTCCAAAGATCGTGAGGGGCATATACCAACTTTACGCAAGTTCTTTGAAAGAATCCAATTTTATAAGCTGTGGTTGAATCCAAAGAAGTGTACTTTCGGTGTAACATCCGGAATGCTGTTGGGGCTTATGTAAGTCAGAGAGGAATTGAAGTTGATCCTGACAAAACCGAGGCCATTGTGGAGATAAAGCCTCCAAGGACTGAAAAAGAGATCCGAGGGTTTCTAGGGAGGACACAGTACATTAGCAGATTCATAGAACAACTTACCATGACATGTGAACCAATTTTCCGATTACTCAAAAAGGAGGTTACCACAGTATGGAATGAACAGTGTCAAGAAGCTTTTGAGAAGATCAGGAATTATCTAATGAAGCCACCAATACTAGTTCCACTAGTACCTGAAAAGCCACTATTGTTGTATCTCACAAATATGGACACATTGATGGGGGCTTTGCTTGTTCAATACCTAGAGGAGTGTAGGAAAGAGAATGAAATCTACTACATCAGCAAGAAGATGTTTCCTTATGAAGAAAGTATTCACCACTTGAGAAGACATGTGTAGCACTTGTATGGGCAACCTGCAAACTTAGACATTATATGCTTGCTTTCAAAGTCTTATTGATTGCAAGAATGGATCCTTTGATGGAAATGCCTGTGCAAGATGGGAAGATAGCTAAATGGGTTTTGCTTCTGTTAGAACTTGATATTAAATATGTGACTTAGAAATCTGTGAAAGGGAGGGTGATTGCTAATCACTTAGCCTACTGTTCACTTGAAGAAGTTGAAGAAATCCAAGGAGATTTTCCAAATGAGGATATCATGAAGTTTGAGGTAGAATCATGGAAGATGTATTTTGATAGAGCAACTAATCAAAATGGAAGTGGCATTGGAGTTCTCTTAATTTCTCCAAAAGGGATACACATCTCATTCTCTGGTAGGCTTAACTTTCCTGCCACTAATAATGCCACTAAATATGAATCTTGCATTATGGGGTTACAAGCAGCCCTAGGTCTTGGTGATTTAGCTTTGATAATTTCTTAGATTTATAATAGATGGAAGATTAAGGAAGAGAGGCTGATGCCTTATCATGAATGTCTTCAGAAGTGGGCCTCGAAATTTAGCAAGATCCAGTACCAATATGTGCCAGGGATGCAGAATCAGATTGCAAATGCATTAGCAACAATGGCCTCCATGATGGATGGACCTAAGGAAGATGAAGCTAGACCCATAGTGGTGGAACAAAAAGAGGAGCCAGCTTATTGCATGTCAATAGAAGAAGATGAGGGAAAGAATAGGGACGGTGAATGGTATTCAAACATCTTACAATACCTCAAAGATGGGACATACCCACCGTCTACAGATAAGAATGACCAATTGACCATCAGAAGGCTATCCACTAATTATATTATTTGCGGTGAGAGGCTTTACAGAAGATCATATGATGGAATTCATCTCCTTTGTGTGATTGCCAAGGAAGCACATCAAATAATTGAAGAGGTTCATGAGTAAAGCAATGGGCCACAAATGAATGCACACATGCTGTCACGAAAGATAATGAGTCAAGGTTATTACTAGACTACTATGGAAGCCAACTACATAGCTCATGTGCGCAAGTGCCATTAATGCCAAGTCCATGGAGATTTGAAGCACACGCCACCTATGCCATTACATACCATGACTTCACCTGGGCCATTTTCTACATGGGGGATAGATATTATTGGAAAAATTCACCCAATAGCATCCAATGGCCATGAATTCATACTTGTTGCTATAGATTACTTCACTAAATGGGTGGAAGCTGCCTTATACAAGGTTTTGAACTCAAAGAAAGTTACCCAGTTTATTCAAACTAATATCATTTGTAGATATGGAGTACCACATGAAATTGTCTTTGAAAAAGGACTGTATTTAAAGGGAGAAACAGAAAATCTGTTGCGATAGTTTAATATCCAACACCACAAATCCTCACCTTATCGTCCTCAGACTAATGGAGCAGTTGAGGCTACAAACAAGAATATAGGGTGAATCTTGAAGAAGAGCACAAAGAACTACAAGGATTGGCATCTACAATTACCCTATGCACTTTGGGTGTATAGGACATCAATTTGATCATCCTCTGTTCATTGGTGTATGGGATGGAGGCAGGCCTTCCATTAAAATGGGTGTCTGTTCATTAAGGATAGTACTGGAAAGTGAAATCCCTGAAGTAGATTGGTTGCAAAGTAGATATGACCAGTTATGCATGCTGGATGAGAAAAGGCTCAAGGATTTGTATCACATTCAAGGTTATTAAAGGAGGCTTAGGAAGGCTTTTGACAAGAAAGTAAGAACTAGAGATCTGAAGTTGAGGGATTTAGTGTTGAAAGAGACTCGAGCCTCGATTCAAGAGGCAAACGGGAAGTTCAAGAAAAATTGGGTAGGCCCATATATTATCAAGCAGAGATACTCTGGGGGAGTTGTGAGGTTGATGGACTTAGATGCAAATCCTTTTAATGAGCCAAACAATATGGATTAATTGAAGAAATACCACGTCTGAAGTGGTTGTAAATTATGTTATTTCCATTCATAGGTTCCCCCCCCCCCCCTCGGCGTAAAAAAAAGGTAGGTTGAAAACTTGAAAGGGCGATCTACACAAATAGAGAAAGAAAAAAAAAAAAAACCTTGCTAGGTTGAAAATCCGAAAGGGCGGTCTAGGAAAAAATTAAAGCAAAAAAAAGAAAAGAAAAGAAAAGAAAAGAAAAGAGAGCCTGCTAGGCTAAAAACTCGAAAGGGCGGTCTAGGCAAAAATTAGGGCAAAAACAAAACAAAATATTTCAAAAAAAAAATCTTTCAAAAAATGAGAAAAATAAAAGTGAGAGTGAGTGATCTGACCATAAGATAGGATGCCAAGAAGACCAAAAAGAGGAAGTTGTCAAGCTAAAAAAATCAAGACCAAATGAAAGGAATCAATGAAGACCAGTGAGAAGACGATGAACATGACAAGAATTTTAGCACAAGAGTCAATGATGGAAGATGTAGAAAAATCTTCCAATGCTTGAATTTAAAGTATTGCATACTTGGGGAAATATCATAAGGGTTTTGAGCCTTTTATATCCTTCCTTTCAATAACTTGAACCCGGCCTATATTACAACCTTTGAATAAAGCCCTCCTTGAAGTCCTGTTGATTGAAAGCACCCATTTAGCTCTGATAATATTTTCTCTTGAATTAAGAAGGAAAACTGCTCAAGATTATCTAGCCCCACTGGCTTATATCTTTAAAAGAAAAAATTTCAAAAATTCTCAAGTGACTTAAAATTTTTTTTCTAAGAACCAAACAAAAAATAACTCTCAAGAGAACAAATTCTCAAAAATTTTCAAATCTTCAAACTTAGGATTTTTCCCTTTCTTGCTTGTTCCCAACATATGTGATTCCCAAGCCTTTCATTTCTTCGATTGTCTTTGAAGACTTAATCGAAAAATTTTCAAAATGAAGAAGCAAATTTGATTACATGTTTTTAATGATTTCAAATACTTTCTAGCCAATGAGATCGAGTTAACAATTGAGCATTATGATTGGTCAAAGAGGTTGTTCGAAGGATCAACTTTTGTTGATTTGAAAAAGATAAAATTTCAAAAAATCTCATTCTTAGTGAATTGTTTTTTTCCAAAAAAAAAAAAAAAATGTCTCATTTAAAAAAAGAAAGATTTTTTCAAAAAAATAATTTCAAAAAAAACTTTTTTCGAATTACATTTGGACCTAATCTTCTATGAAAGAGGTACGTAGGCAGCCTTTTCAAAGGCCCCGTCCCAATAACCAAAAAAAATGAAAAATAAAAAACCTTCATTTCAAAATTTTCAACAAACAAAATCATTTTTCAAAAAAAAAATTTTCGAACTACGTTTGGACCTAATCTTCTATGAGAGAGGTACGTAGGTAGCCTTTTCAAAGGCCTGATCCTAGTTACCAAAAAAAAAAAAAAAAAACTTCATTTCAAAATTTTCAAAAAATCATTTTTCAAAAAAAAAAAAAAAAAAAAAAATTCAAACTACGTTTGGACCTGATAGGCAGCCTTTTTAAAGGCTTGGTCACAATCACTAAAAAAAAAAACAAATTTTTTTTTTCAAAGGCTTAAAATCAAGACATTTCTTTGTGCGAATTTAGGTTAGGAGCATATGTTTTTCGTTAAGCATATCATCAACGTTTTGTACAAGCATGTCTGAACTAGGGGCATTGGCCCAAAACATTTTTATAATAACTAATTACTAACAAGCTCATGGAAAGAATCTTTTGCAGGAGGTGGACATGGATCTTTCTTCTACCCAACAATCACCATAAATATTCATTTTAGATGCTATCATCATTCCAGTAGTCCTTGTTTTGCCTAGTTTTGTGATGTTGATCTTGTTTTACTCAAATGTTTTTAATGGAAGGTCCCTACACAATAAGATTTTTCAAAATTCACATTGATAGTTGAACTAGGGGCATTCGGCTATGCCTCATTCATTTTAAAAAAACAGAGATCATCATCATCATCTTTTTTAAGAAAAAATTAAGATTTCCAAAAATCATGCATCCATTTCTAAACTAGGGGCATTCGGCCATGCCTCATCCATTTATATATATATAAAAAAAAAAATCTTTTCCTCAAATATCAAGGTTTTCAAAAATCATGCATCAATTTGCAAACAAGGGGCACTTGGCCATGCCTCATTCATTTTCAACCAAAAAAAAAAAAGTGATCATCATCATCATTTTTTCAAAAAATAAAAATCAAGATTTCCAAAAATCATGCGTCCATTTCTAAACTAGGGGCATTTGGCCATGCCTTATCCATTTAAAAAAAAAAAAAAAATCATCATCACCATCATCTTTTCAAAAAAAATCAATCAAGATTTCCAAAAATCATGCATCCATTACTAAACTAGGGGCATTCGGCCATGCCTCATCCATTTTGAAAAAAAAAAAAAATTCATCTTTTCCTCAAAAGTCAAGGTTTTCAAAATCATGCTTCAATTTGTAGACAAGGGGCATTCAGCTATGCCTCATTCAAGTAAGATCACCCATGTCAAAACCTGTTAGGTAAATTCAAACCTTTGCACGACAAAGCTTCATCAGGTAAACTCTAAACTTTTCTGAATCAAGCTCTTACAAGAATAAGTCCATACATATCAAAGTCATCAAATGCAAAGATCAAAGAGTGGTAGTTCATGAGTTATACAAATTAACTGATTAGAAATCAACTCTTGTTTTTCTTGCAAGAAATTAAAAGAGGAAAAATCTCCTGAACTTCAATTTTCAAAGGACAAATCTCCTAACAAAATTTCAAAATGATAAATCTACAATAATATTTTTCAAAAAGGAAAAATCACCAAAAATAAAATTTTCAAAAGGACAAATCTCCTAACAAACTTTTCAAAGGATAAATCTCCTATACAAAATTTCAAAAGGACAAATGTCCTAAAAAAAATTTCAAAAGGATAAATCTCCTAAAACATTTTTCAAAAAGGAAGAATCTCCTAAAATCAATTTTTCAAAAGGAGAAATCTCCTAAAAAAATTTCAAAGGATAGATCTCCTAAATTTTTTAAAAAGGATAAATCTCCAAAACAAATTTTCAAAGGACAAATCTCCATGAACAAATCTTCAAGGGATAAATCTCCTATTCAAATTTTCAAAGGACAAATCTCCATGAACAAATTTTCAAAGGATAAATCTCTTATTCAAATTTTCAAATGACAAATCTTCAAAAAGGGATAAATCTCCTACACTTTAATCTTCAATGGATACATCTCCATGAACACATCTTCATAAAAGGAAAAATCCCCTAAATAAATCTTCAAAGGACAAATCTCCACGATCAAATCTTCATAAAGGGATAAATCTTCTACACTTCAATCTTCAATGGATAAATCTCCATGAACACCTCTTCATCAAAGGAAAAAAATCTTGAGTAAATCTTCAAATGACAAATCTCCATGATCAAACCTTCAAAAAGGGATAAATCTCCTACACTTCAATCTTCAAAGGACAAATCTCCATGAACATATCTTCAAAATGAAAAATCTCCTGAACAAATCTTCAATGGAGAAATCTCCATGAACACATCTTCATGAAAGAAAAAATCTCTTGAACAAATCTTCAAAAAGGGAAAAATCTTCTGAAAAAATCTTCAAAAGGAAAAATCTCCTGAACAAATCTTCAATGGACAAATCTCCATAAACACATCTTCATGAAAGGAAAAATCTCCTGAACAAATCTTTAATGGACAAATCTCCATGAACACATCTTCATGAAAGGAAAAATCTCCATGAACACATCTTCATGAAAAGGAAAAATTTCATAAACAAATCTTCAAAAGACAAATCTCCATGAACAAATTTCAAAAAATAAACAATGAAAAAAGTTCAAAGGACTTCATAAAAACCAATAGGTTTTCCTTCTAAAGAGGAAATTCAAGTCAAAGAAAAAGAGAGTGAGGAAAATCACACATCTAAAAATAATGGAACAACAGGGCACCCATCATTTAAAATCTAATCCAAAATTTTAGTCTTTTGTAGGTGAAACCCTAGGTTCCAAGATAGAGAAGCCCCTTAGTTACCTCCTCATTCATATCAAGGTAGAGAAGCCCTTGGTTGTTACAATTCAAGATTGAGATAGAGAAGCCTTTCAGTCGCCCCAGGTTCCGAGGTAGAGAAGCCCCTTTGTTACCTTCCATTCAGATCAAGGTAGAGAAGCCCCTTGGTCACCGCCATTCAAGATTGAGATAGAGAAGCTACTCAGTCGTTCTAGGTTCCAAGGTAGAGCAGCCCCTTGGTTACCTTCCATTCAGATTGAGGTAAAGAAACCCCTTGGTCACCATAATTCAAGATTGAGATAGAGAAGTCTCTCAATTGCCCCAAGTTCTGAGGTAGAGAAGCCCATTGGTTACCTTCCATTCAAGATCGAGGTAGAGAAGCCCTTTGGTCGCCATAATTCAAGATTGAGATAGAGAAGCCTCTTAATCGCCCCAGGTTCCAAGGTAGAGAAGCCTCTAGATTACCTTCTATTCAGTTTGAGGTAGAGAAGCCCCTTGGTCACCATAGTTCAAGATTGAGATAGACAAGCCTCTCAATCATCCCAGGTTCCGAGGTAGAGAAGCCCCTTGGTCGCCACACACAGATTGAGATAGAGAAGCCTTTCAATTGCCCCAGGTTCCATGGTAGAGAAGCCCCTTGGATACCTTCCATTTAATATCAAGGTAGGGAAGCCCCTTGATCGTCCCCACATGCAGATTGAGATAGAGAAGCCTCTTAGTTACCTCAGATTTCAAGATTCATTTTAAATTTATTAGTTATCAAGTAGGTTGAGTATTCACAATTCTCTCTTTTTTTTTTTTTTTTTTTTTTTTTTTCAAAACAACAAAGCATTAGTTCTATATTCCAAGGTTTTAGGTTCTAGGGCTAGGTAATCTTTGAAAAGTCAACCTCGATTAAATCATGGTTGCTAAAATCAGTGTCTTTGTTTTACATTGACATTCTCTTTGTAAACTTTGTCAATGAGGGGCATTTTGTGGACACTCAATTTTGCACCCATAATTTAATCTTGGGAGATGGCTAGAATGACCATTCATATACTCGAAAAATCATAGTTGCATTACATGCATTAATTCATTCATTGCATATCATAAAAATGATCTTGAGATTCTAACGGTTGCGATGGTATGTCCGATTCTCAAATCGGACCGTCGGATTGAAATATATCACGAGATTAAGATTGTACGGTCTACATGCATTTTGTTTAGGTGAAACCAACCATGCATGATTCATTTATATTAATTTTGATTAGTTAGACAATTAAAATTAATTAAATAATTTTGTGATTGGTTGTTAGTTAGTGTCGAAAATAGGCTTGCATGCATGGGAGTAAAGAGGATAATCAGATAACAACAAAATTGCGGATAATTAAGACTTTTTGACTTATTTATCTACAAGATAATCATTACTGAAAAGACTTGAATTGTTAGAAACTGAGTTTAATTTTTAGAATATGGATTAAAAACGTGTCTAAGTGCAAGACCCAGCTAAGAAAACTTCAAAAAAGGAGTTTAAGTGGACTAAAACTCAAATGCGGGTCCAGCACCCAAGAGGGCCCATTCGGCACTTTTCAAGTGCCAATGGCACAAATCCGAGGCTAGGCCCAAGGACCTCTGGATTGAGATAAACCTTACTGTAAGGTTGAAATTTATCAACCATCTTGTTGGCTTTATTCCGTGCCAATTTGCTTGTAATTTAGCACTTAGTAACCCTGTATTTAGGTGGGATTCATGTAAGGGTAGTGTGTGAAGAGAGTGTGAAGAATTGCTCAACAATGTACAAAGAAGCAAGGACTCGCGGCTAGGACTCGTGACTGACTCGCAACTTGCAAGCCGCCAAATTGCAGCACACGTGAAAAGCATGCAAGGAGGTGAAGGGTCACGCCAGCTGTCGCACTACAGGACAAAAGTCCCAGGCTGGCCAGGCCGTTAGCTCGCGACTTGAACTCGCGACTTAGACCAGTCGCGAGGCCAAGCCGCCAACCAGCCTTGTTTGGGAAAAATTGACTCTTCGTATTCCAAACACACACCACTATATATAGACCCTTATACCCACGAAATGTAGAGACCTTCTAGAGAGAATTTTGTGAGAGAAACCCTAGAGAAAAATAAGATTGCCTCATCCCCAATCTTCACTAAGAGACTCTTCAAATTCCTCTACTCTCTTCCTCTCCATTGATACATCCTTGAGAGGTCATTGACCAAATCCTTTTCTCATCACACCCACGTCTGTGAGAAGGCATTTTGATGCTAAGGGAAGCAGTTTGGAAGGGACCAATGGTTATTGGTTGATGCTATGGGTTATAGCGGAATCCGGTAAGCTAGAATAGAAAAAGGTTCGGCGCAACCTCGTTGGAGCAAGAAACTTGGAGGGCTTAGGTACCTGGGTAGATTAGGCTTGGAGGGTTTATTGCTGTTCATGTATTCCAACTACATTTTCTAGTGGATTATTGACCGCTTGGAGGGTGGCGGAGAGGTTTTACGTCGAGGGCTTCGGTTTCTTCTTTGAAAGAGGATCCACATTCATATGATGAATCCTAAAATATTCTTTTAACTAGAAGAGCACGCTCATGCAAGAGGTATTCTATTTTTCTTTTATTTTCTTTCTTTTCTTCTCCATTAGTTTTGTTGATGATGCATGAATATGTTTAACATGTTTTATTATTTCTTGCTCTTAATGTATAATTACCATGTTCTACTTGAATTTTTCTTTAACATGTTCTTAGATAATTGTTTATTATAGTTCTCTTTCTTAAATTTCAAAGTCTGCTAATGTCTATCAAAGATTTCTTTAAAAAAACTTAAAAAAACTAATCTGGTCTTTCAGATATGATTTTTCTAAACCAAAAACTGATCTGATCTTTCAGATTTGATTTTTCTAAACCAAAAACTGATCTGATCTTTTAGATCTTATTTTTCTAAACCAAAAATTGATCTGATTTTTGTAACCAAAAACTGATATGTACTTTTCAGATCTGATTTTTCTAAATCCAAAACTGATCTGTATTTTCATTAAATACAAATCTAATTTTTTTTTTTTTTTTAGAAAAAGTTTTCTTTGACACAAAACTGCAGATTTTGAAATTTAATGAAAGGACTAAAAAAAAAGTTGTAGTTTTTTTTTTTTTTTAATGAATGTGATGCATGTGTAATTAATTCATCATATGAATGTGGATCCTCTTTCAAAAAGTATTTTATTTTATTTTATTTCTTTTACGTAAAAAAAAAATAGATATGATTTTTCTTGATAAAATCACCTTTTTTTTAGCTTTACACAAAAACAAATCTGATTCTTTTTAACAAAAATCTCATTCTTTCTTTTACATAAAAACATATCTGTTTTTTTTTTTTTAATTTAATTTTTTACACAAAACAAATCTGAATTTTCTTGAAAAAGAGGACACATCCATAAGGTAAATTTATTTGAATTAATTTTTGTCAAGTGTCTGTTATATGTGTTCAACATATCATTTAACATCGTGCAAAAAAGGGTATATTGTCATTAGAGTCTAGCACCTTCCCATTTCGTAATCTAGCCCCCGAGCTTAGGGTTTTGGATAGGTAGATTAGTATTTTGTCTTTTAATTTTGGTAGATTGTAACTAGGACCAAAGTTTTGTATTCTTTTGCATAGATTGTAACTAGGACCCAAAGCATTGTAAGGTTTAATTTACCAAAATTGTACTATTCTTTATTCAATCAATAACATTCAAAGTATTCTGAATATGTATTTTGTAGTTAGTTTTTCTTATTTTTATTTTATTTTATTTATTTATTTTTGCATAAAACAAATAAGTGGCGACTCCACCACTTACCCAAAAAGAGAGGTGTCCTTAAAAGCACTCAAATCTCTTTTTTTTTAGAGCACCCTCTCAAGAAGTGCGGTCTCTCATAAGGAGATCGACATCTGTGGCCACATTTATCACATCTTCATCAAAAGCATCACAAAGAGGAATACAAGGCTAACTCTACCGTTCCTAAGCCTTGTCATGTCTCTTATTTTAAGGGCAAGGGTGAAGATTCCAAGTGGGCTTCTGGTCATGCAAAAGGAAGACCCCATTAGTGAGGAGACCATCATCCGAAGCAAAGCTCATATCCCTGAACCAAGCATTTGTGTCTCTCAAATTCCAAGAGATGATGCTGCAGAAGAAGGAGGAGACATTAATGAGGAAGCTGAGCATTTCACTTCAGTCCCAGAGGATGCTGCACAACCTTCTTCCCAAGCGCAAGTAAGAGCACTCGATCGCCTTGATCATCTAATTGGAAGGGTTGAAGAGTTGCATATGATGCTAGTTTCACATATCAACTACTCTACAACTCAATTCACATACCTTTAAGGCCAAGTCACTGCCCTCTCGTCTCAAGTTGACGACTTGATGCACAAATCGAATCTGGAGTCGGATTCGGAGTTTGATGCATTCTAGTACCTTTGGCCATTCTGGTCAAAAAGGGGTAGTAGATCATAGCTTGAGGGGTAGTACAGCTCTTGAGGGGGAGTAGTAACTTTAGTATAACATTGGTTTATTTTGGTGGTTTCCAGTTTATTTTACGTTTTTATAACTGTTGGATGTTTATAATGCTTTCATTTAAAGCTTTCAAGTACTTTAGTTTAAAACTTAATTTGCTTTAGTACAATTTTGTATCTTGGTTTTTATAGCCATTTCTTGATGCTTATTTTTTTCTATTGCTTATTGCCTTAGTTTCTTTAATGCATCATGTGTTTGTTGGACATGCAATTGTTTTTAGCATTTCTCTTAATTGCATTGCATGTCCGAATGATCATTTACTTGATAAATGTTCATTGTAGTCATTTCCTAATGACTGTTTATGTTTGATCAAGTTTTTCTTATTGTCATATATCCCTTTTGATATCTTGATCACATTTTACTTGTTCCATATACGTACCTTGTGTTCTACTTGTCTCTGAGCTTAATGAAGTTTTAATGTTATGTGCAAGTGTTTCAGGATACAGGAGTTTTTGGTGCAAGTGCTTTACAGCCTTTAGATTTAGGTGTGAGTGAGTTTTTTCTATGTTCCCAAACTCACGTTTAAGTCTAGAGTCTATTTTAGGGGTTTTGTCACGGAATAGCTAAAGGGGGAGATTGTAAAGTTGTGATTTCCAACTATATTGTGTTGGCTTTAATTCCATGCCAAATTTGATTGTATTTTCTTCAATCATTTTCCCTGTATGCATGTGGGTTTAATTGTAAGGGATGAGTGTGAGAGATTGGTGAAGAATCAAGCCTCAAAAGATGATTAAGTGGATTTCGCGACTGGCTCGCGAGTAGCCCACAAGAAGCAACCTGCGAAAAAGCCATTGTAGAGCACATGACTAGAAGATGAAGAATCGTGCCAGACTGTCGATTTCGTGACTGTTTCGTAGGTAAGGCCAACCCGTGAAGGACCTGCGAAAGTCTTTGTTTGGCGAAAAGTTATGTTTTGCTTTACCAAGTCTTTACCCACACTATATATACCATCATTACTCACAAAGTGTAAGAAGTGCTTTTCAGAGAGAAAACCTTAGAAAATACACTTGAGAGTTAGAGATTGTTATACCCACAATCATTTACACATCTTACCTCTCCATCTCTAGATCTTTAAAAGGTTGCTAGCCCAAACACTTACCATACCCATTCTGAGTATAAAGTGAGATTTTGGTGCTGCTGGGAAGCATTAGAAGGAGCCATTCATTGACAAATGCAATCGGGTAGAATTGTGGGATCTGGAAATCTAGAAAAGACAAGGCTTCAAGAAATCAGTTGGTAGTAGGAGTTTGGAGGGCTCAAGTACATGGGGTAAACTAGGTTTAGAGGGTCTTTTCTTATTCGTGTACTCCAACTTTATTCTCTAGTGGATCGATTTTGACTTGGAGGGCCGTGGAGAGGTTTTTCGCCGAGTTCTTTGGTTTCCTCTTCGATAACATGTCTCGGTGTTATCATGTGTTTGCATCTCTCTTACCTATTCTTTAAACTTTCATTTTATTGTTGATGATGGATGAATATGGCTTAGGGTAGTGTTATCAGTTCATTGTGCTGATTTACTCTTGTTCCACACTTAGTGTAAGTTAGAGTAAAAGCAATCTAGCTGTAATTTTTAATTAAGGGTTTGAACAAGCTCTTGTGTTTTAGCACAAATCCGAGCTTTCAAATATATTGAATAAATAAAAAATTACATGATTAAATTGAATTTTTGGTAAAATTCGAGATTACAATCTATATAATTTGTATCAATATATGTGGAGTTGTAAACAAGCCGAGTTTTGTCGAGTAATGAATGTTCAAGCTCGGCTCGACAACAAAAATAGAATGTTCAAGCTTGGCTTGAGCTTGATAGAGCCTACAAATTATATTCACGCTTGAACTCGTTATAAAGTATAAAAGCTTGAGCTTAGCTTGGCTTGGCTTGATTCATTAGTCAAGCCAAGCTCAAGCTCAATATCAAGCCTAAACTCAAGCTCGATATCATGCTTTTGAGCTTGAGATCCAACATAAATATATTGTTAAGCCTATATCAAGTTTATTATCTTGTGGTCTCAACTTATAATTAATTAAAGTTTTAGAAAGATATGAGTTTACTTGTCAAGCTTATATCAATTTTATTACCAAACTCATAAATAAGCCTAGGCTCAACCTGTTTTATTACTTTTATATCGAGCCTTGGTGTTCATGAGCTTGTTCATGAACAACAGTTTTTACTCGGGTTCGGCTCGTTTATTAAACAAGCCTAAAACTAAAACTTAAGCTTGGCTTGTTTATAAACAAACAAACATGAACATGCTTTTTATCGAGCCAAGCCTAAGCTGTTTATGAACGGCTTGGTTCATTTACAGCCCTTTGTGGCACGCAATATATGCATCAGTTTTTCTTGTTGATTTTCCGAGATTTAACCCCATTTGGACAATATTTTCTGCCAAACGTTCCATGTTTGAGGAAAAAAAAAATCTGAAAGCTCGAAAATGTGTTAAAACACAAGAGCTGTTTAGACCCCTAATTAAAAATTACGGCTAGATTGCTTTTACTTTAACTTATCTAAGTGCGGAAACAAGAGTAAATGAGCGCAAACACTAGATACTACTCTAAGCCATATTCATTAAAACACAGCAGTAAAATGAAGCTAAAAGAGTATGGAAGAAGAATGCAAACATAAGATAACATGCCGATGTGTTATTGAAGAGGAAATCGAAGTACTCGGCATAAAACCTCTCCGCTGCCCTCCAAGCGGTAAATTGATCCACTAGACAATCAGTTGGGATACATGAATAGCAAGAGACCCTCCAAGCCTAATCTACCCGATGCACCTAAGCCCTCCAAGCTCTTACTCCAACAAGGCTTCTCGGAACCGTGTCTTGTCTAGCTTTCCGGATCCCGCAAAACACCCGATTGCATCGGCCAAAGCTTGGCTTCTTCTAATGCTTCCCAGTAGCACCAAATCCTCACTTGACACTCAGAGTGGGTGTGGTAAGTGTTTGGACTAGCAACCTCTCAAGGATATGGAAATGGTGAGGTAGAAGTTAAGGAAAAAACCACAAAGGATTGTGTAGAGAAATGTGGGTATAAAAATTTCTAACTCTCAAGGGTTGTGAAGGGTTTTCTCTCAGAAGCACTCCTCAACATCTATGGGTAATGATGGTATAAATAGTGTGGGTAGAGATAGTGTGTATCAGATATGACAGATTGGCAAAACAGAATGTTTCGTAGGTATCTCGCGGGAAGGCCTTACCTGCGAGACACTCACGAAAACCAACTGTCACCATCCTGTCATGACTCTTCGCATTCCAGTCATGTGCTGGGCACATGCTCCACTTCGCGGGAAATCTTCTCGCAAGCTACCCACGAAAACTTCTTGCTCTTCACTTTGCCTTGATTCTTCACACTCTCTCACACACACACAACCCTTACAAGAAATCCCACATAAAATACAGGGTACAAAAGCTTGAACATAATTACAATCAAATTTGGTACGAAATTAAAGCCAACATAAAATAGTTGTAAATCACAACTTTATAAAAACAAATACAAAAGAAGTTAATGTGGACAACTAAGGACAGAAACATATTGCCATTTATTTGCTAAATCATGACTACCACATTCCTTATATATTCAGATTCAGCTAGATCAAACTAGATGAAGCTATATATTCATGATAGTCATGGGGTTCGGTTAGAATGCCACTCAAGAAAGAGAACGAAAAAAAAAAAAAAAAAACTACTCAATAAATCCAATAATTATTAGTAGTAATTCCCATCAGTATAACACCACAAATAAGCTTGCTACAACAAAAGTATTCATTGATCAAGCAGTAATAAATTTATGTATCATTTTTATTATATCATAATGCATGACATGGTTTTGAAGATAATTTAGCTGTTCTATAAACGCACCCAAGAGTCATTACCTAGTTCTCAACATGGGAACAACTTGGATCATATCCACTGATTATTTCAGGGGGGAAAAAAAGAAGAAGAAGAAGTACTCTAAACATTATAGATGCCTAGAGGTTCTTCATTCTTGAATAACTCTTAGATAGGGACGCTGATTGACGTAGTTCCCTGGAGGGTCATAGTTGCAACTGATGATGGGGGCACCATTGCTGCATCGAACTTTGGCACACCCCAAACGCACTGATTTGCTCCAAACCACCTGTGTATAGTGGCGGCACTCACCACCAACACATGAATTAGAGTTGTAGTCATACTTGGGCTTCTCTGCTACCCACATGTTCACAGCAGCTGTGCCCGAAAGGTCACGGCTACCCCATGCTAGGTTCTCCCCATAAGGCCCTCCTGAATGCACAAGTTTGCAGTTACCTTTAAGTTTCTCAACATAGTTTCGAGCATAAGAAGCTACTTTTGCATCCCATCTCATGGGTCCAACACCAACCTGTGCACGAGCTGCGTTGTGAGCATTGAGGTAGTCTTGTGGTGAGTTTTGGGCAAGGGAGACATGGACCGTGGCTAGGCCAATGACACACAATTGCTAGAGAAATCTTAAACATCATCATGTTTGGTTTCTTTTGATAATAAATGGACATTTATGAGGGGCTATATATAGTGATATAAAGGTACAAGATGATATAAAGCTAGTCTAATGGTTGATTGTTTAAGAGCATTAATAAAATGGTAGTCAACAGAAACACTCCCCTTGGTTCCAAATCTGATTGCCGCCACCATTGGATAACAATATTTTATGATAATTCCATTGGATAGCTTTAAGATAAGATTAATTAGTATCAATTTGACTTCCTATTATTTTTTTTTATATTAACTTGGAATTTTTTCCCTCGAAAAAAAAAAAAAAAAACTTTGAACTTGTCTTACAGAAATAAGGTACGTACGACAAATTGCGTAACGGATGACACGACATTCGTTTTTTGTTTTGTTTTTCCTTAAAAGGACACTTTTTATTTATTTATTTATTTTACATTATAAAAGTAGTTTAAAAGTTGTTCACCTTGCATATTTCTAATTCCCTTAAAATTTGGGCAAATGGAGGTGCATTAACGTGAGAAAAAATTTAAAACAACCAAAAAAGACAATAATAACATGATTCGATTATTACATGCATAAAGTAAAGTAATCCAAATTTCTCTCTCAACGAAATGGACTACAATCACATGCCTAACTACCACACACATAATTGATGGACTCTCCAAAAAACACTCGCAGCCTTCATAATATAGACACATATTCAACCTTTCATGAATATATATTAACTTAAATCACAATAGACGCAAAACAAACTCTCATATTAATTCATACTCGACCCCATAGGTTGAACATGTGTGTAGGTTAAAATCAGGCTGAATTATGAGTTCATGTTAGCTCAACTGGTAAAATCTCTGATGGTTGAGTAAGAGATTTGAGATTCAATCTCTACCAATACCAAAAACCGATTGAAGTCTTAGTCTAATGATAATGACTAAAGAGTATCATCAAGAGCGGATACCATAGGTTGAAACTCTCTCAAAAAATTAAGCTGAACTAAATCCAAATGCAATTGGGCATAGGTTCTCTTCTTGTTGATCTTAATTGCTCAAGATTCTTCGATTCCTCTTTTGAACATGAATTATCTGAATTAGGTTTCTTCACTAATATCTAGCTTATTTGCCCTTTATTATTGGATAATTTGCACACACAAAATTGTGAATAGCCATAGAATATTAAAAGTCATCATTATTTTTAAAACCCATTTATGTAAACAAGTTGATACACCCAAATGTATAGCTTAATTCACTATCAAAATTCCATCAAAAAAAAAAAATTCACTATCAAAATTATTATAGAGATTCCCAGATAACAAAATACTGTATTAAAGCCAATTATAGGATCCAAATTCCAAAATTCATTATTCCAAGATATAAGATCCAAAACTCATAAACAAAGAGCTAATTACCTATCTGGATTTGGGCTATGAGTTTTGAGTTATGCATGAGTACGTGTTGAAGAATTGTTCTTTCTTCTCCTAGATGTGTGTGATTTGACAATAAGTTTTAGGGCTTCTGATCCAATTTTATTCCATGAGCAAACACTTGAGGTTTTCATTTTTTTTTTTTAAAATTAGTCCACATCATCAATACATGTGGCATCTAAGTTGGCATTAAAATTATATATTATTTTGATCATTAGTTATGTTAACATTTTTAATCAATTACTTAATGACATAAAATATTTTGATATAATCTATATATATATATATATATATATAACCGAAGCCTATGAAACTCTCAAAATTTTCCACGTCAGCATAATATTTAAATAAAATTATCATTTTATTTAAATAAAATTATTTTTATCTAGTCCAAACTTAATAAGGAGTAAAACTCTATATCTTTAACAAGTCTAACTTAAAATCAAACTCATCATTTAATATATATATATATATATATTTGTTTAATCCAAACTTATCATGGATTATTCTTTTGAATGTAAGCCAATCTTTTTCTTATATTTTTCTAATTTTTAGTCATATATATTTTGTTTTGTTTCAATAATTTCTAAATAGTGAATCATTTGATTCTTTAGTATTTTTTCATCTTTCAGAAGTTTTAATATCTGAATTTTTGAGTTATTTTTTGTAGTATCTGAAATTGTCTGACAAAGTTTTTGTAAGCCATGGCTTCTTCATTAAATTGTAACACAAATTGAAGTCATACAAGTGCAATTCATGTAATGACGTAGTTTCTTAATCAATTTAAGATTTTATAAAATTATTTTAGTCTACCTTACAAATGGGTATGCTTCTGTGCATAGTACGAGTTAGCGACTAGTATACATATATAACCGAAACCTTTGACTTAACCTTTGACTCTTTTTAGAGCTCGCACATTTTACACATCAACATTATTAAAAAAAAAAAAAAAAAACTATTTAGTCTGAGAAGGTAGTTGTGTTAAAATAAAAAACCTCTGCTTCTCTCCAAAACAAAAACCCGATAATAAAATTGAGGCCTGAGTTTCCTCTCCATTGTTTCACAAACATGAGAAGAACGACTACACAATGCACTCGGCAGAGAGGCTCCATAGCACCATTGAGATCCAAAGACTACACAAGAAACTAAAAAAAGCCTAAACAACAACCAATCTATGGCGGATTGACCTAAGAGACAACTCTCCACTACCACCCATATGCACGGATGGGTTTGCTCGAATATTCTCTTTCTTTTGTTCTCTCTTTGGAACACTGGTAATTCAGGTTTTTCTCCCTCACACTTTGGATTTTCAATTTTTGTAGATATATAGATTCAAATTGGGCCAAATCTTAAAAAAAAAAAAAAAAAAAAAAAAAAAAAAAAAAAAAAAAAAAAAAAAAAACTGCCTATATGGCCGCATTTGGAAAATGCGGCTTTAGCTTACCTATAGCCACGTTTTCCAAACGTGGCTATAAATTTAGTCTATAGCCGCTTTTATAAGCTACGGCTATAGGCAAAGCTAAAGCCATGTTTTAAAAACGAGGCTTTAGTTTTGCCTATAGCCGTGGTTTAAAAACGTGGCTTTAGGCAAAGTATAAATACAACCACTAAAAGATTATCAAACCCTTATTTCACCAAAACACCTCACCCTAATGAGACTATGACAAAGAACACCAACAGATCCAAATACACTGCTAAAATTCAATCAACAACACCACCGTGGTGACTCACTTCCGATTCTTCTTCTTCTTCATCTTTTCTCACTCTTCCACGGTGTCTCAACCCTCATAACAATTTGGTCAGCTCTCTAATCGGAAAGAAGCTCTCGATTCAACCCTCCACTTCCAAACCTCACATCTCCAAGCATCACCCGCCTATCACCACCGTCCTCTCTAGCCTCCCAACTCGGTAATTTCAGATTCTCTCAATTTCTTTGAATGTATGTGTTGGTTTTGTGGAAATGATTTGTTTGGTTCTCTATTTTTTTTTTCCTGGAAACCAGAAGGGGATTCCTATGAGAAAACCCCAAAGTGAGTGAGAAATTTCAATATTTATTTATACGTGTTTTAGTTTATGTGGTTGGAGTTTTTGTTTTGTTTGTTGGGTGAGTGGTTGTTTGGGATTGGGCAATGTGAATAGATGGTTGGCGAGGGCGATAAAGTCATTTGGGATGGTGGAATTGGAGGCCATGAAGCTCAAGTATCCGAATACTGGGACCAAATCGCTTCTCATGGGGATTTTGGTTGAGGGTTAATGATTTTTGACAACTTTAAAGATTGCTCTTAGCTTGCATTGTTTCCCCCCCCCCCCCCCCCCCCTCAATCAAGTTGATTTGTTAGCTTCCTGAATGCATTTATAGCATGGTTTTCTTCATAAAAATGTTGCATTGTAACCATAGTTGATGGAAACTAAAACTTGTGTGACCTGCATTCATAGACTATCCTATTTTCTTACACAGCTATGGTTCGGAAGGAAATTCAAGATGAAACTGATAGAGTGACTGGGAAGTCAAAATAGATTTCTCCTGTTCCTATTCATCTTAGTGTCTGTTAGGTTCTAAGATTTTAGGAACTAATTTATTAGAACTTCTATTTGTATTATGTTGGCAAACTATGATCAAAACTTAGAGTCTAGAATTAGGCTGCTCAAAGTGTATTTATTTGTAAAGTTGGAATCGAGTGTATTGCAGGATTTACTGTGTAAATCTGTTAGGCTCGATCGATCAAAAATTAGACTCGGTTGATCGAAACTCGTGCAGATTTTTTTTTTCCGTAGAATTTTCCAACTCAGCCCAAGCCCGTATAACGTGTAAGGTTTTATGTTTTGCCTTAAGTATAAAAGGAAAAACCCTAGCCATGTTTTGTAGTTGTTGTTTATGCTGTGTGTATGAATCTCTTGTGAAATCTAGAGGTATTTGCCTTCATACATACTTAGGGTTTCCAATCTCAAGATTGATGTCGAGAACTTGATGATCGTTTCAGTTGCTGCATAAAGAGCTTAAAGAAAACACAAGTGGGAGTACTTGTGGTTGCTGTGAATCCAAGAAAGAAGTAGTTTGTAGACTCAAAGCTGTCATGTGGTCATGGTAGTAAGTTTCCTACTTGAGATAGCAATAGGATGTTAGTGGTCTAAGTTGCTATTTTGTAACTTCAATTCTTTCATAGTGGATCTGTTTTATCTTGAGAATAGTTAGGTTAAATCCTCCTCAGGATTTTTACTGGTTTGGTTTTCCTGAGTTATCATATCGTTGTGTTCTTTATTTTTCACACTGTTTCAATGATATGATTTATATGTGTTAACCTAGATTTGCATAATTTACTTAAGTTAATCACTTGGCTAAATAACTAGGTTAATCTGTTTGTGTTTAAGGGGTCTAAAAACGTATAGTATCTTCTCCCCAAATGGTAATGGAACCTAGACTGTGAGTTAGGACTCAAGATAATAAGATTTTCCTTGTGTTCTTTCATGCACAGTATTTTTAGGCTGCATTATTTTGATAAGTATTTTTTGGCTGTGAGTTAGGACGTTTTTTTTGTAGTTACATTACCCTTTTCAAAGTATCTAAATAATTTTCCAAAGCGAAGGACTGTTTGTTCTTGGCTGTAGGTTGGGTCTTTGTCTTGCCCAGTCAAAATTGGCGGCCCAAGTTGGACAGACTTCTAGTCATCAAAAATATAACATTAATGATTGATTTATACAAGTCTTAGCATATGTAGAATAGTTTTCCAAGAGAGTAACAGTAAGACTGTAAGACAACAATGGGTACTAATTCTATTGAAAACTAAAGAAGAATAGGGTTCAATACAATCAAAAACAAGACAACGAACATATGTAATCTCAAATCTCAATCAAGACATGTACACAAAAAATGTAAAGAAAGAAAGGAAAAAATAATTAAAAGTAAAAGATCACGCAACAAATGCTGCAAGCTTTATAGTTACTATATATGATGGCTAGTAGGTCCAGCTGCTATTTGGTCATGTATAAAAACAATTTGAAGGCAGACATGAATGGAGGATATTAATATTTTTCTGAGGTAGAGGAGATTTAAACATAAACCCAGGCCCAGGAACCTGCATTAAAGGAGTACTTCACAGCCACATAGATATTAAGTTCAGAAAACACTGCCGAAAAGCTTTCATTGACGTCCAAAATCTGCCATGAGGTACCACCCATTGATGGTACCCTAAAAATTAACTGAGCTTAAGGGGAGGTTATCCTGGTGTAAAGAGGGAAAATTCCCGACCTATCACAAGCTGACATGTCACACTACCAAGTCCACAAAATACAGTCAATTACAAAGCGCCACATACTGCTGCTAGGTTTTACTATTACTATTCAGAAGCCAACAAAAATTTGCCAAGTTTCATGCAAGAACCAATCATGCATCAGCACGTGTAAGCGATGACATAAGCAGCCTCGCACGTGTAAGCAATGACATAAGCAGCCTCGCACGTGTAAGCGATGACATAAGCAGACCAATCAGACTGTGACAGGTGTCACCAATCAGACTTCGCCACGTGTCGCTCATCCACCCCAAAACTCCTATAAATAGAAGCCTTCCTGAGACATTTAGGAGGGCACCAAGTCATCTGAAGCACAAGCAGCATCAGAGAAGATTCAGAAGTCCAGAAGCTCTGTTGGAATCAAGCCCTGAAGCCTTCAGCAACTTCAAGAACTTCAACCCTCAAACACGAAGAACATTCAAAGCAGAATCATCCAAACTACCTGCCTAGATCTCAAAGTTCACTGGAATCAAGCTCAAAAGCCTCCAAAAATCTCAATAAACACAAATCAACAAAGGTCTACGGATTCAAGCCTCTAAAGCACCGAAGAACTTCCACCACAAACCTTCAAAGACGAAGAATGCACCAAGAATATGAAGAACATACGAAGAACGTGAAGAACAAAGGATTTCTAACAAGCTCATAGCCAGAGATTCATTGTAATTCCGTTTCAACAATCTTCGATCCATCCCCAACCAAATTGAAGGATACTTTGTGTTCAAGTCAAAATCACGTTACCATAACTCCAATCAACAAATCTTTCAAGGAGATCGAATCAGAGGATCACTCTTTTGTAATCACAGAGAATTGTACCACACATTCATCAATACAAAATCGCATTTGTGAAACTATTTACTTGTTTGACTCATTTCGAACCGAGAAATTTAGTCGTCCACATATTCTGGCACGCCCGATGGGACATCTCTGCCTCTCATCTCATTCTCCTTCAAAGAAAGAAATCTTCATCATCTTGGTCCTAGATCAAATGGCCTCTAGCAAGAACATTCAAGCTTTAACAATAACTACTTCAACTAAACTTGGTACGGCTACCACTAACAACTACATTGGTGCAATCAATTGTAGCCAACCTAAAGCTTATAATCAACTTCAATCTCAATCAACCAAGAAAGCCAAGGTCCAGACAATCATCTCCTTAGACCCTCTTGCAAGAAACAAGGTCATCGACAAGGACGTCTCCACCTTGGAACACCTCAAGTATGGGGGCAAATCCCCTCATTCCTTCACAAGAAGTTGTTCGCACGATTTCTCTCCCACCGAAGGGAACCCAAAAGATGAGATTTTATGTGCTCACTTCAAATCACTTTCTTCTCCATCATCTTGGGAAGTTGTGTCAGTCATGATGACTAACACCTCTACCATGGAAGAGAAGATGGCTGAAATGGAACAAAGGGTCATCCTTCTCACCAAAGCACTTGAAGAAAAGGACATCAAAATTGCAACCCTAATGAACAAGCTGGAGGTAGAAGATTCAGGTGAATCAAGTCATGGCCCTGAGCGCCCACCTGGCTTCACCTCGAAAGGAGAAAACGCTAGGGTTGATAAAGGAAAAGGAGGTGAAGGCACTTTTCAACACGAACATTCCACCTCAATGGCTTCGATATCTGTCCAACAATTGCAGGACATGATAACGAACACCATTCGAGCACAATACGGAGGTTCTTCTACAAGTTCTCTCATATATTCGAAACCTTATACAAAGCGCATTGATAATATGAGGATGCCAAATGGGTATCAACCTCCCAAGTTCTTGCAATTTGATGGCAAAGGAAACCCTAAGCAACATGTTGCTCACTTTGTAGAAACCTGTGAGAATGCAGGGACTCAAGGAGGCCTCTTTGTAAAACAGTTTGTCCATTCACTGAAAGGGAATGCCAGACTTAGAACCCGAGTCAATTGATAGTTGGGAACAACTTGAAAGAGATTTTCTCAACCGATTCTACAGCACACGACGCACGGTAGGCATGATGGAGCTTACTAATACCAAACAGTGGAAGGATGAGCCCATCATTGATTATATCAATCGGTGGCGTTCTTTAAGTCTAGATTGCAAGGATAGACTTTCTGAAGTTTCTGCTGTAGAGATGTGCATCTAAGACATGCATTGGGGACTTCTTTACATCCTTCAAGGGATAAAGCCTCGGACATTTGAAGAGTTAGCAACTCGTGCGCATGGCATGGAGCTGAGCATTGCTAGCCGCGGAAATACAAAACCTCCCATACCTGAGGAAAGCAGAAAGGAAGTAATGAGGAATGACAAGAATGTAAAAAGCAATCTCAAAGACTCAATGGTTGTTAACACTGCCGAAGTCAAGGTTCCAAGAAGAGGAGCAAATGCAAATGAAAAACAACTTGAAGGATGGCAAAAGAACGAGGTGCGTTGCCTGACTTTTAAGGAACGTGAGCAAAAAGTATATCCGTTCCCTCATGAAGATGTGCCAAACATCTTAGAACAACTATTGTAGTTGAAGCTAATCGAACTGCCAGAATACAAGCGACCACAAGACATGGGGAAAGTTGATGACCTTAACTACTGCAAATATCATCGTATCATTGGCCACCCAATCCAAAAATCCTTCATCTTCAAAGAACAAATCATGAAGCTCGCCAAAGAAAACAAGATCGATCTAGACTTCAATGAAGTTGTCGGGTCAATCCATGTGACCGTTGCTTGTGATGTACTTCCAACTCTCAAGCAGGGGGCAAACACCAACCAAGCGTACAAGTTGATCAACAATGATGATGCAAGGATCGGCCCCATCAATGGGAAGTTCCTTAAACACTTCTATGCTTGAACATTGAGGATTGCTCCTCAGCAAGAGCTTAAACTACCCACTACAGCGCTGCAAGGGTACATGATGTCTTCCCATTACCTTTGAAAGCATACCAATAAGGAGAAATTAATCCCACTCTATGTCACCAATTGCTAGTGTGGCGTAGTGGTTGGATGCCCATGTCACCCTTGAGGGGTCTCGGGTTCGATTAGTGGTGATACCCACTATTACACACTGAGCCCCCCTTTTTGCAAAAAACAACAACAACAACAACAAAAAAAAAAAAAAAACAAACAAACAAACAAACAAACAACAACAATAACAAAAAAATATATAAAAAAAATTTATTTTGAACTACGTGATGACTTGATCCCTCTCAAGGATACGTAGGCAACTTAGTATCTTTTGCTAAGTTCAGTCACGCACTAAAAAAAAAAAAAAAAAAAAGAAATCATCCAAAAAGAAAATATCAAAAAAAAAAAAATCATCAAAAAAAAATTATCAAAAAAAAATTATGTTGAACTACGTGATGACTTGATCCCTCTCCGGGGTACGTAGGCAGCTTAGTACTTGTGAAGTTCAGTCACATGAAAAGAAGAAGGATTGCCAGTCTGGTTTAAAGAGTTTTGCAACGGTTTTCAATATGCTTTTAAGGTCCCTTTGATTGGCAAGGCATTGCTTAATAGGATCATCGAAGATTGTTGTAGTCGAAGATGAAGACTGCAAGGAGTTAACGTGGCTTAGCTTTCCTTGAAATGATGATAAACATAAGTTGATTCTTGGTTGTGGAACAAAATAAAATTTTCAACCTCTTTTGCAAGAAATGAAGTCTACATGGCATTGCCCATCTTCTATGGACATTCTCCCACGTTTCTAAAGTATGCTTTGCATCACTTATCTCCTAGGGGCATCTTCTTGTACCTTGCAAGTCTGAGCTGCATTGTCTTTCTTCTAGGTTGTGTAACTTCATAACTCTGAAATTTGAACCACATCATCTCCCTTCTAAGAGCATCCACACTAGATGTGGGATATGTGCCAAATGCTAAATATTTGGCACATATCCCACACCAAACCCAATTTTAGCCTATTTAGTAGATGTGGCATATGTTTTTTTTTTTTTGCAACATTGAACAGTACCGTGGCAAATTTGCCACGGTACGGAATGCATGTGGCAAAATTTTTTTTTCTTTTAATGTGTAGATTGTGTTGATGAGTTGTAATAAATATTATTTTAATGTGTAGTAAATATTATTTTAATGTATAGAATTGAATTATAAAACATCTAATAAATGGGATGTTGTAAAATGATGTGGTAAAATAATAAAGTAAGCCTTTGGCGTGGTAAAATGGCATAATTTTTAGAACATCTGCTACGGATGCTCGTGGTGTCCTTTTACATCATGTCTCTAAAATCTGGACGACATCAACTTCCTCCAGAATGATGATAGATTATATAACCAAAGTCAGGATTGCATCATCTCTCCTCTATGGGCAAGTTCGTGTAATTTCGAATTCTTGGTGGCATGTTCTGACATCTTCAAAGTATTGGCATCATTATTTCCCTTATCTTCAAGGTTTTGTTGGCCTTTCCTTGCATCTTCAAAATCTTGATAGGGACTCCTTGCATCTTCAACATCTTGTTAGCATCTTTGAGATCTTGATGTCTGGCTATAGTGCTATGAACCCTCAATGTCTGAGTTATGTTGCCTCTGAAAATTGATGCTGTTGTAGCTTTATTATAAAGGCAAATATGGGTGCAACTTCATAGCAAGTGCAAGTGCTAATGAGGAGTGTTGGCGTGGCTTCATGCTAAAGATGAGCGTTGGCACGGCTTCGATGCGAATAAAGTGTTGACGTGGCTGCATGGCGAAGATGAATGTTGGTGTCTCTGAAATTTTGATGTCTGGTTACAGTGCTATGTACCCTTGATGTCTGAGTTATGTTGCCTCTGAAAATTGATGCTGTTGTAGTTTTATTATAAAGGTAAATATGGGCGCAACTTCATAGCAAGTGCAAGTGCTAATGAGGAGTGTTGGCGTGGCTTCATGCTAAAGATGAGCGTTGGCACAGCTTCGATGCGAATAGAGTGTTGATGTGGCTTCACGACAAAGATGAGTGTTGGCACGACTTTGGTATGAATGAAGTGTTGACATTGCTTCATGGCAAAGACAAATGCTGGCACGGCTTCATGGTAAAGACTCTTGATGTGGCTACGTTGCAAAGACTCTTGAGATGGCTGCGTTGAAAAAATAAGTGTTGGTGCAGTTTAATTGCCAAAGAAAGCATGCTGCATGACAAAAACAAGCAACAACAAAGAACTTGTCAGAAGAAAATCTCATGGCACGTCTCAACCAAAAAAAAAAAAAAAAAATCGATAAAGAGAGAGCTTCAATTTTAATCTCTAGCCTGTCAAAAAAAAAAAAAAAAAAAAGGTTAGTACAAACCAAGCATGTGAAAAAAAAAGAGATAAAAAAAAAGGAGAAAAAAAAAAGAAACATAATTTCTCTACGTATCATGCTGCCCACTGGAAACTCCTTGTACAGATTAATGCATGCCCTGAGTGGCTTTATATAGGGATCTTAAGAAGCTAACAGACAAAAAAAGAAAGAGGAAAAATGCTGCCACCAATGTCTAAGGTCAGACTTTGCAACTCAAATGCACTCAAGGTTAGGGAAGGCTGCACTGAATTTTGAAAATAAAAGATGGCATTCAATGCAGAGACGCTCGGTAATTACCTGGAACCATTCCCTGCTTGGGTTGTCAAACAATGTCAGAATGGCCACCGCCAAAGTAGACCAAAATGGCAACAATTCCAGCAATGCCAGCCGTCTCCTCTTCCAAATTTCTAAAACTTCTGACAAGAATTCACAAAAATCAACTCACATAAATCTTCTACGACCTTCGATATGCCTAACCTGAAAAATCTATGTCCAGATGCCCGACCAAGCGCTACCACGCGCCGCCAAAAGCTTCAGAGGATCGCGGCTTAGTCCTTCAATTCTGCGCAAATATGCTCGCAATTTTAGAACACGGACAATACCAATAGACCCATTGGCCCAGGATCTACACAACCTAAAAATTTCAAGACCAAAAACGGCCGCATGCGCCACCATGCACCGCCACAATTTCTCAATGAACCGCGGCCTAGTCCTTCAAATCTGTGCAAACCTACTCATAATTTCACAAAACTTACCCTACAGGAGTCATCTACGGCCTTAGATCCACAAAACCCAAAAATTTCGAGACCAAAAACACCGCCACGCGCCTCCGAAAACTCTGGAGTTCACAGCGTCAGTTTCACGCGCTACCCCACCAAATCACGCGCTCACACGAGCTGGCTGGTGCACACGCGCTCACACGCGCCTCTATGACGTCATGGATGACGTCATCATCCAGTACCTCGGTTTGACCCGTTGTTCAGGCAGACCCGGTTTGACTCCGACCGACCTGGAAATCTAACCCGAATCCGAACCACCTACAAAAAAAAAAAAAAAAAAAAAAAAAAAGAAGAAGAAAGAGAAAATGCTTTGACCAAGTTGACCTTTGAGTTTGACCAAAAAATCAAAATTTCCAAAAAGGGCCTGTCCCACTCAGTTTTTCACGTACATTCCAATTTTGGAATCCGTTTCTTTTTCCGAGACTCAGAAATTGTGCAAACTGTCCAATTTCCAGAAAGTTAACTTTTGCACAAATTCGGACCAAAAGTCAAAATTTTCAAGAAGGACCTGTCTTGCCTAATTTTTCGCGTAGATTTCGATTTTGGGGTCTATTTCTTCATTTGAGAATCTGAAATTGCTCAAATAGTGTGATTCTACCACTTTTGGCTTTAATGTGAACTTTGACCAAGAATTAAGACGTCCAAGCAAAGCTTGTCCTATTCAGATTTTCACATATATTCTGATTTTGAAATTCGCTTATTTGTTTTGGACTTGGAAACCACCTATGTGACCCACTTCTCCGAAGTACTAGCAATGTCCAAAACTTAAGCTCCCAAGATCAAAACTTGAGATTCATCCATTTAGTTTGGATCCCCTCAAGGTTATTCTCCAGACTCCATCAAGGCTTCCCTTTCAAAGTACAGATGAACTCTCACAAGTGTGTCTTGAACTTGAAATTACATCGGGTCACCCGTCCAACCTACTATCCCTCTTTCGGTGCCAAACATTCCCACCTACCATTCGGCACCTACTAGTCGGGAATCTACCATTCTCACCAAAAATTCTCAACCGTCATTCTCAACTACCTATCTACCATTCTTCGTCTCTCCACTATAAATAGAAGGGCCAGATTCATCAAGAACTCATAAAAAAAAAAAAAAAAATACACTGAGTCATGAAATGAAGATTTGCTTCTTTCAAATTTTCAAGTCCTCATTCTCACAGCCATTTCTCACTATAGCTTCATCATCCTCAATACCTAGAAACCAATATTGCTTCGTAACCATCTTGAACCCAACCTTATCATGATTCAGTAAAAAACCTCCTCACAACATCATTGTAGTTTTGAGATCCAAACAAACTTTGTTTCTCCACTTAACGACTACATTTGTCTATAAAATTTCTCATAACATAGCCTGTATCATTGTTCCTTGTAGTCTCAGATCTACCTAATCAAGAGATCTAAGGCCAACTGAATCTCCCGTACCCTAGCTCAAGGAGCTTCCTAACTGCTTTGAGAACTCCATAGTCCTTCTCAAGTTGTTTAGTCTTACAGCAAAGGTAGAGGTTCGGAACAAACATCTTTCATTTTGTTGTGCTTTCCCAACAAGTGTCAATAGGTGAAGATGGTAAAAAGTGTTGGGGTGTCCTACAAGTTGTCTTTGATCCAACACTTGAAATAACCTTCAAGGCACCAGCTCATCAGAGTTCAGCCTTTGGAGCTAGTAAATGGTTACCAGAGCCTTATTCCATGTCCCCACCACTATGGGACTCAAAGGTCATCGTTGCTGGTACCTCAAAACACATTTTCTGGAATTACTCCAACTTAAATATAGCTTGAAGTATTTCAGAAGGTACTCTTCTGAAATTACTTCAACTTAATGTCCGTAAGCATGGTCCCATCACACACGCACATTCAATGACTTACTGCCGGACCTCATACAGCATGCAGTCAATCCCATATCAAAAGTTGTACTTCCTAGAAACATCTACACCAGAGGGTCCCCAACTTACAGGGTCAGCACCATGGTGGCGTGTGTTTCACCCATTCACTTTGCTTCATCCCCGTCTTCTTCACCACCCTCATCAACATCCCCAGAATCCATAAGCTTCTGAAATTACCTCAACTTAACTTGAGTGAAACAATTACACATGTGCATTCAACCACTTTCCCACATGGCCTCACCGTAATCTGAAGTATACTCTTCTGAGATGACTTCACCAGCGGTTCTTAAAAACACGAGGCTAGCCCCATGACTCTGCATGCTGTACCCAGCCGCCATCCTCCCATCTTCCCCATCTTCCACACCCTGTGATCGCCGCCAACGATCCAAAATACTCTTCTGGAATTACCTCTGCTGAAATGATTCGATATTGCAAGTACAACCAACTTCTTGCAAATAACTTTCAGCCTCACCAACCCACTCCGAGTACCATGGAACACTCTTCTGAAATTACTTCGACTTAACCTTTGCTGAGAAGGCTCGGTCATACAAGTACATTCAAATACAGGCAGACCCCTTTTCGGTCTCATCAAAGCCTTTCATATGGGTGGGTCTACTCTTCGAAAATTATTTCATCCTACTGAAAGCTCCACCACCTTCAACTACTTCATTTGAAGAGCCAAGTGTAAAAATCTGTTTTCGAAACTCATTCCCACACCACACTCTAAAACTGTGTGCGTGAACGAGTCTCGAGAAGGCATTTGTAGAGAGGGAAAATTCCCGACCTATCACAAGCTGACACGTCACACTACCAAGTCCACAAAATACAGCCAATTACAAAGTGCCACATATTGCTGCTAGGTTTTACTATCACTATTCAGAAGCCAACAGAAATTTGCCAAGTGTCATGCAAGAACCAATCATGCATCAGCACGTGTAAACGATGACATAAGCAGCCTCGCACGTGTAAGCAATGACATAAGCAGCCTCGCACGTGTAAGCGATGACATAAGCAACCTCGCACGTGTAAGCGATAACATAAGCGGACCAATCAGACTGTGACAGGTGTCACCAATCAGACTCCGCCACGTGTCGCTCATCCACCCCAAAACTCCTATAAATAGAAGCCTTCGTGAGACATTTAGGAGGGTACCAAGCCATCTGAAGCACAAGCAGCATCAGAGAAGATTCAGAAGTCCAGAAGCTCTGTTGGAATCAAGCCCTGAAGCTTTCAGCAACTTCAAGAACTTCAACCCTCAAACACGAAGAACATTCAAAGCAGAATCATCCAAACTACCTGCCTAGATCTCAAAGTTCACTGGAATCAAGCTCAAAAGCCTCCAAAAACCTTAATAAACACAAATCAACGAAGCTCTACGAATTCAAGCCTCTAAAGCACCGAAGAACTTCCACCACAAACCTTTAAAGACGAAGAACGCACCAAGAATATGAAGAACATACGAAGAACGTGAAGAACAAAGGATTTCTAACAAGCTCATAGCCAGAGATTCATTGTAATTCCGTTTCAACAATCTTCGATCCATCCCTCGACCAAATTGAAGGATACTTTGTGTTCAAGTCAAAATCACATTACCACAACTCCAATCAACAAATCTTTCAAGGAGATCGAATCAGAGGATCACTCTTTTGTAATCATAGAGAATTGTACTACACATTCATCAATACAAAATCGCATTTGTGAAACTATTTTACTTGTTTGACTCATTTTGAACCGAGAAATTTAGTCGTCCACACCTGGCCTAATTGCAATCAACTTGGTTGCTTTCGCACAAGCCTCCTTGAATAAATATATACATACACATATACACACACACATGAAGATGTACCTGTAGAGAGATGCAAGACTGATGTGATATCAGAAACATATATAAGTCTTTATCTTACATGAGTTCCCAATTTAGTAGGTTATGATAGTGGTAATTAAGGATGTTGAATGTGTAATAAAAATCAATGAATTAAAGAAAAAAAGTACATATATAGAGGATGATGCTTACAAAGGATTGCAAGAGGCATTTACATATAAGTACTATCAAAAAACATCACATTTGGGCCTGCGTGACTCCCCTCATGCCAAGTAGGAAGGTTGCCAACACTCTTTGATAAGCTTCTTAGATGGCATTCAGGGAGCCAGGCAAGCATAGCTAGGCATATCAACAGTAGACGAGTACTACTACCAGAGTTGGTGTGGTCCCTTAAGTTTTGAGCTTCCCAAACCTGTAAAATCACCCCAAAGTTATGTAAACATTTAGAAGTACACCAAGTACAAAAACATTGGCAATTAAGAACATAAAATTCTTCTTGCCCTACCTTTAAAAATGGAAGAACAGACTATTTAGTTAATAATGACGTTGAAAATATGAAATCACCAATAACTAAAGCTGTTATTTTCAGGTATATATTGCTGTCTTTATTAAATAAAGTGTTCCTAGGACTTGGAAAGTACCAGCTGAAAAGCAGAGAGAATAACAAAATTTGAGATGGTAACAGCAGAATTTCAGAGAGAAAGCAGTGTGTAGCTCTTGCTTTCCCCACTCATCAAAGCTTAACTATGCTATATATATATATATATATATATAGTTAAGCTTTGATGAGCTCCCTTATAATATCATTTGTGTGGCCTTGAAGAGAGGCAAAGAGTGGCAGCTAGGAATGGAGAGAGAGAGAGATGTAAAAGCAGAAGGGTAGAGGAGATAAGACAATAGAAATAATGATTTTGTGATTAGTGTCTATATTCTTGTTGACAGTTTATTAATATTAAATGGAAAACTTATCTAGAGTTTCATAATTAATTTTTGTTGTTGTTATACTTCGCCCCCATTAACACTAAGTTTTGGCTTTGTCCCTGTATGTATTTAAATATGTTTGAATACTTAAGAGGAATAATGTTGTTGGAGCAACCTAAGGTCTCCTCTCTAAGTCTTTTCTCTCAAAAATTTTGCAACACTTTGTTGCTCTTAATTTTTAATAACTTTATTGCTATAGAAAATGAAAATTTTTAGAATCTTTAAATTTTATGATGGGGGACTTGGGGTGTTACCCATAAAGAGGAGAATGGAATAGATAACTAAATTTTAACATGCTTCAGCCAAGCCAAGTCTATGCCTAAAACAACAGATTTCCAAATACTCACTCACAAAACCACCTCCAAGTCACTCTGATCAGAGAGAGAGAGGTGGGCAAATAATTCGAGGGGAAATTTTATGCAATGTTGGGGAAAAAGTAGGGGACAATTTTAAGTTGATATTATTAAATAAAATTCATACTTTTGGTATTTTATGTAATGGAAGTCATTTAATGTATGTTGAAATTTTTAAATAACTATAAAAATAGTATGATTTTTGAAATTTTATTTTACACTTCTTCAAACCAAACGAAATTTCATTCAATATAATCAGTATAATTGTAATTTAGTAAAAGTTTCGGTGTCATACCAAACGCAATATATATTTTTAAGAAATACATTCTAGTAACATTCATGATGCAAAATGCATTCTAATAGCATGCATTCTCCCGGTAGTCCTTCCTAACACTACCTATATAATTCTTAGACAAAAATATGCATTTTGCAAAATATGGAATTCTTGGTAAGTGTAAAGTTGTGATTTACAACTATGTGTTTTGTTGGCTTTTATTCCGTGCCAAATTTGATTGTAATTTCTATCAATCGTTTATACCCTGTATTTGTTGTGGGAATTGTTGTAAGGGGTGTGTGATAGAGAGTGTGTGAAAACTCAAGCAAGTTGGAAGCTGATGGAATCTCGCGGGTATCTCGCGACTAAGCTTCCCGCGAAGTGAAGCATGTGCCCTGCACATGCTGGAATGCGAAGAGTCATGACAGATGGAGATAGCTGTCTCTCGCGAGTATCTTGCGGGTAAGGCCTTCCCGCGAGACACCCGCGAGACATGCTGTTCTGCCAGCCTGTACTGACTGACTCACACATTTTGCACCTATCCTATATAAACCCCCATTACCCACAAATGTTGAGGAATGCTTCAGAGAGAAAACCCTAGCCAAACACATTTGTAATTAGAGATTGTCATCCCCACCTTTCTCTATACACTTGCTTGTGGTATCTCCTCAACCCTTCCCTCTCCATTTCCACACCATTGAGAGTTTGATAGCCCAAACACTTACCACACCTTTGGAGAGTGTTGTGTGACGTTTTGGTGCTGCTGGGAAGCATTGGAAGAAGCCTGGAATGGCAGATGCAACATGGAGCTTGTTGCGGGATCCGGATAACTAAGACAAGACACGGTTCCGAGAAGCCTTGTTGGAGTAGGAGCTTGGAGGGCTTAGGTACATCGGGTAGATTAGGCTTGGAGGGTCTCTTGCTTACTCATGTATCCCAACTGATTATCTAGTGGATCAATTTCCGCTTGGAGGGCGGCGGAGAGGTTTTTCGCCGAGTTCTTCGGTTTCCTCTTCAAAAACACGTCTTGGTGTTTTCTGTGTTTGCATCTCTCTTCCCTACTCTTTTATATTCCAGTATACTGCTGTGTTGTTTAGTTTATAGATTAGAGTAGCTATATTGTTCATCCACTCGCTTTTATACTATTCCGCACTTTATATTAAAGTTGTGTAAAATCTATCGAGCTGTAATTTTAATCGGGGGTCTAAACAGCTCTTGTGTTTTTCAACACGTTTTCGAGCTTTCAGTAAGCAATTTCAGAATCTATAATAATTTAATGTAATTTGCCTCTTATTGATTTTTTTTTCCCTTGAAAAACACATATACACACAAGTGAGAGAAGATGAGGATTTAACACAAATGCACGCTACAAATTTTACTTTCAAATTATGGTAACTAATTTTAAGGAATGCGAAGTAAGTTATAATACACATAAAACATTATCTTAAGTAATTTGAGACAATTACCTATTTTTCTTTTCTTGAGAAACAAATATACACACAAGGAGGAGCGAATTGAGTTTCTTATTAGAAATTTAAAAAACCATTTGATTCACATTTATAGTGCAAGTGTATAATGTATTTTACTTTTTATATTAGACATTAATTTAAAGTACGTGAAACTATTTTATTTTTGTGTTATTAGTTACAATTTTTAAATAATTTTTATTTATTTTAGTATATAGTAATAATATTTTTTTTCATAACCAGAACAATAGATATTATTCATTAAGAAGCTAATCAGAATGTAATACAACATTGATGTTTGGTGGAAAATCCTCTATCTAGGCCAATAATTCTTTTGAGCATTTTGCTCTTTTAGCTAATGCATGGGTCATTGCATTTTCCTTTCAGTGAACAAAATCGAATCTGCAACCTCCCAAGGATCGAGCAATACTTTGAATGTTATTATTTAATATAATAAAAAATGCACTTTTTTGTTTTTTGTTTATAGGTTAACAAATATATTATCTAATAACATAACCAAACACAATTGTATTTAACATTTATACCTTTTAATAAAAATTTCAACATAACACAAGACTTAATTTTTTAAGTAGAAACATTCTTGATTGTAAGGTTGAATTTAATCAACCACCTAATTGGGTTTATTCCGTGACCAATTTGCTTGTAATTCAGCACTTAGTAAACCTGTATTTAGGTGGGAAAATTGTAAGGGTAGTGTGTGAGAAGATGTGAAAAAAAGCTCAAGAGTGTGCAAGAAAACAGAGTCTCGCGGCTAGGGCTCGCGGGTGGATCGCGACTGGCAAGCCGCAAAAGGCAGGCACGTGAGAGGCACACTGGGAAGCTGAAGGGTCGCGCCAGCTGTCACGCTACAGGACAAAAGTTCCAGGCTGGCCAGGCCGTTACGTCGCGACTGGAACTCGCGACTTGGACAAGCCGCGAGGTCAAGCCGCGAGTTAACCTTGTTTGGCAAAAACTGACGTTTTGCATTCCCTTCTCACCCTACTATATAAACACCCTTATACCCTCTAAATTGAGAGAGCTTCCAGAGAGAATTTTGTGAGAGAAACCCTAGAGAAAAACAAGATTGCCTCATCCCCAATCTTTACCTTAGAGACTCTTCAAATTTCTCTACTCTCTTCCTCTCCATTGTCATACCCTTGAGAGGTCTTTTACCAAACCCTTATCTCACCACACCGACGTCTGTGAGAAGGTCCATTTGGTGCTTAGGGAAGCAGTTTGGGAAGGAACCAATATACATTGGTTGATGCTATGGTCAAGTAGCGGAATCCGGGAAGCTAAAGAAGAAATAGGTTCGGCGTAACCTCGTTGGAGCAAGAAGCTTGGAGGGCTTAGGTACTTAGCTGATTAGGCTTGGAGGGTCTCATATTGTTCATGTATCCCAACTATATTCTTTAGTGGATTTTATCACCGCTTGGAGGGCGGCGGAGAGGTTTTACGCTGAGGACTTCGGTTTCCTCTTCGATAACACATCGTGTGTTGTCGGTGTGTTTGCATCTTTCTTTCCTTTATCTTTGTCTTATATTTACTGCTGTGGATGGGTTTATATTTGGCTTAGATTGTTGTATCAATTCCGTTATAAGCTTGTTATCATATTCTGCACATTAATTGTTTGATATAAAGCTTGAATTGGTATTTTGTAATTTGGGGTCTAAACTTTCAAGGGTGTTTCATACCCATTTTAAACTTTCAATTGGTATCAGAGCGGGTACACTTGTTGTGGTTTTAATACCTGAGTGTGATCCTTGACCCCTTGTTGAGATGGATAGGTCTCAATCTCTCAATGTTCCACCATTTTTTTATGGTAATAATTATGAATTTTGGAAAGTCCGAATGAGGGCGTTTTTGTGTTCTATGGATGAGACTGTGTGGGATGCAGTTGAGATAGGTTGGACTAAGTCGGAGGCTCCTAAGGCAAATTGGGATAAGGCTGCTCTTGCAGCGGCAAATGCAAATAGCAAGGCATTGAATGCTATTTTCTGCGGTGTCTCTCCAGAAGAATTCCACCGGATTTCTCACATCTCCATTGCTAAGGAAGCATGGGAAATTCTGGAGACAACCTATGAGGGAACTAAGAAAGTGAAGGACACAAAACTTCAAATGCTGACCACTCGCTTTGAGGAGTTAAAGATGAGTGATGAAGAGTCGTTTGATTCGTTCTACAGCAAGTTGAACGAAGTGGTTGTTGGTAAATTTAACTTGGGGGAAAAGACGGAGGACTCGAAGATTGTAAGGAAGATCCTCCGGTCACTACCAGAAAGTTTCCGGCCCAAAGTTACAGCCATTGAAGAGAGCAAAGATCTTGACGAAATCAAGGTTCAAGAGCTGGTTGGTTCTCTACAGACATATGAGTTGTCCCTTCCTTCGGCGAAGAAGAGCAAATCCCTTGCTCTTAAGACAATTGATGAAAGGATAGTATCTCATGACTCTTCGGAAGAAGATACGGTAGATAAAGATGTGGCGTATCTTGTAAAGAACTTCCGTAAATTCCTAAAGCTCAAGAATAGTGGAAAATTTGGTGACAAAGGAAAATTCCAGAGTACCGGAAAAGAGAAGAAAGAGTTTCGAAGAAAAGATGGTAAAGATTCCCAATCCTCACAAGGAATTACATGTTTTGAATGTAATGGGCATGGGCATTTTAAAAAGGAATGCCCAAATTACTTGAAGTCGAAGGGAAAGGTTTATGCCACTACTTTAAGTGATTCCGACTCATCAAATTCTGACTCCGATGAGAGCTGTGATGAAGAAGGAAATTTCTCCGCATTCATGACAATTGCTCATGTGGAATCCTCAGATGACTTGGAGACACTTGTGAAGGAGCTTGGTGAGCATTCTGATTTGGAGTCTATTGGGGTTGTTGAAGAATAGGAAGCTGAAGAGGATGAAGGTACATTAGGTCTTCAAGAGAAGTACGCTTTACTTCTTGAGAAATCAGGTGAGTATGCAAGGGTTGTAAAGGCGGCTGTGAAGAAGATGAAAAGGGCTGAAGAGGACTACAAAAGTCTACTGGCTAGATATAAAGAGGCTAAATGTGAGATTGAGACACTAAATGGAGAGTTATCGGAAGCTTATACCAAAGTAAGATTCCTTGAGCAAGAGGTGGCGCAAGCGCAAGCCAAGATAGAAAGGGTCTCCTCTAGAAAGCTGGAAGATGTTATCTCGTCTCAGAAACACTTCTCAGACAAGTCCGGATTGGGTTATACCGGAGGAAGTAGCTCATCGGTCAAAGCTACCAAAGAAGTGAAATTTGTGAAGGCCATAGAGCCTATTGGAGAAGAAGCCATCCCTGGGAATGTTGAGGCTGAGAGGAAGAATGTGAGTGAGCAACAGATGGTGAATAAGCCCCGAATTCAATCTATGGGTAGACACAGAACCAGAGGAAGATCCCTCTCAAGACCACAACGGGGTCCTAGAACAGAGTATGTGTGTCACTATTGCGGACTGCAAGGGCATACTAGACCCAACTGTCAAAAGCTGAGAGCAAACAACAATACAAGTGCACCTCGGTCAAGAGGAAGAAGGAATGACAAGAGGTCTTGGGGTGGTGAGCAATCAAGGAGCCAAAACCGTGATCCCGGAATGACAGACGTGATGAAAATGATTGGCGCCTTCACCACTTGCTTGGAGAGCTTCAATAGGAGGTTTGAAAGTCCTAACTCTCGTACCCGATCCGTCAAGGATATCACCCCAAACGCACGTGACGTGTGGGTGACAAAGGGTTCTCATGCATAAGCATTATAACATGTCCATGCATTAATTCTTCCTATGCTTTGTGGATAAGATTGGTTATTTGCTTTGTGTTCTTGAGCATTTGTTTAATTTGTAGTTTGTTTGTGTTTAAAATGCTATTTTTTCTTTCTTTATTCTATTGTTTTTGTGTCAAAAATCCAAAAACACATAAAAAGTTGAAAATCCAAAAAGTTTGTTCACTTTGTTGAGTTTTTGTCTCAAACCATGTTTTTCCTTGTACCTTTGTACTTATGGCTGTGTGCATTTAACGAGCTTAGCTTGTCTCTCATGCACTCATATCTTTGTGGAAGAAATTCTGAAATCTAGGTGATTGTTGTAAATAGATCTTCAACCTTGTCATGAATGATTAGTTAATGGTTTTGTTGACCTTGAGACATGCATAGACTCATGCCTATATATCTTCCCACTTTTTATTTTTATGCTTTAAAAGAGCTCTCTAAATGTAAATCTCCAAATGAAAAGAGATATAGAGCTGCAAAAGCCTGTCGCACACACTAGTATTTGACTAGGAAAAAGGGAAAGCGACCAAAATAAAATGTGTGATGCTCAAAAAGGCCAAAGGCTTATTCATCAATTGAAATATCAAAAATTTCAGGCATCTATCTCACAATGAGATTTTCTTTGCTCAAAAGTTGCAAATGATATGTTGAATATAGAGCCAAATGAAAAGCTTCAGAGAATTGTTATCAAGTTTTTGTGGGAGGTCATATATGCATGTTTCTATAATTGAGATAGGTCACATTATCTAGTGCTAGTTATGTATGCCTTGATTGAATTGATCATTGAAGCTTCACATTGGACTAAGGACTATCTCATTTTCGATATCCACACACAACACACAAGTCTATGTTCAATGAATGCCATATTCATTTGTATGATTGTACTTGATTAAATGTGTTTTCACATGCTCAATCTTTGTTGATCAAACACAAAAAGATTTTTGAGTGTTTTGTTTTGTTTTTGGAAAGTACTTTGTTTTTGCAAAATGTCAACAAATTTCAAAAACTGTGTTGCCCTGTTTTGGCGACTATGTCGCGGGTTGGCCCAGTCGCATGTCCCTGTTGCAAGCTCACTCAGAGATTTTTCGCAACTTACTAGCGAGTCAGTACTCTAGTCGCGAAAAAGACTTAGAAAATTTTCTCAAAATTTGAGTTTTACACTTTTCGCGGGTCAGTGTGGCGATTGGTTCGCGGGTGGAAGGTCCAGTCGCAAGAGGTACTCAGGGAATTTCGCGGCTCATATCGCGACTATCTCGCGGGTCGACCTTCCAGTCGCGAAAAACACTTAGAGAAATTCTCAAGTTTTTTTCTCTTCATAGTGTTTCGCGGCTTGACCACGCGACTTACTGGCGACTTAATCCAGTCGCGAAAAACGCGTGTTTTGCGTTTTGTAGACAGTTTTTAAAATCGTTTTCCAGTTTTTCCCTCGAAGTTTTATGACTGTTCACTGTCTTCCTCATTTTTCTTTCAAAAACTCCGTATCTCATTGAAAAAGTATCCATTTTTACATCATGTCTTCATCAAACAGCAAGAGAAAGGTATGGATTCTTTCTATCTTCATTCATTGTACTAGGTTCAAATATCTTTTTGGTGTGAATAGTGTCCCTGTTTTGTTGAGTTGTAATGGGTTTGAACATGTGTCTATGGGTTTGTATGTTGTGTGTTTTGATGGTTTTATCTTGCCCATACTGTGGTTCTCTGTGGTCTTTTGAGTTCATGTGTTTGTCTATTGAGAGACTGTGTTATATGATGTGGTTCTAGACTGTGCTGCATTCCTCATATTATGTTTTTGGCATTTTGTCATGTGTGATATTGTGAGTATTTGTTCTGAAATGTTCTGCTACTCATTATATTCGGTGTTCCGTGTTGCGGTTAGTTTAGTTAATATTTTGTTATTGTGTTTTTGTGAAAAATCTGGCCCCTTCTTAACTGAAACTAAGCAATCTGATGTTTGCTTCCTGTGGTATTGCATCTTGGTTCTTTTCTGTATGTCAACCTTGTTGCAGATATCTCGTTGTTCATCCAGAGGCAAAGGCGTTGTCACTGATGATCTGCCAACCCCGGTTGCTAAACGGACTCGATTATCGTATAAGTCATTCGAAGAATCTACATTTAAGAGATTCAGGACTCCTACTGACTCAAAGACCTACATCGATATCTTCAAAGAGTCCACTCCCATTGTGGAAAGAGTGGTCAAGTTTGATACTCTAGAGGCAACATTTATCCCTAAGATCTTTGAAGGAAGAGATTGGGCTGACTTATTTGGCAAGTTTGAGGATCCAACTGAAGAATTGGTCAAGGAATTCTTTTCAAATGCCAGATACACAGGAGTCGAGTTAAAATGCTGGGTTCGAGGAACAGAATTTTCCATAAATGCAAACTCTATTGCTAAGATTCTTCACATCACCAGACCAAAAGATATGGATCGAACTCCATACGATGATCAGGAACTTCATGCACAAGACATCCTTCATGTTCTGGGGAATGAACATGAAGTGGGAAGCACAGGATCATCTATAAGCACTGCATTATTTTCACCAGAATTGACAACCTTGAAGCTGATTATGTTCTCCAATCTCTATCCACTGTCAAACACTACATTCATCAATCTTGGAAGGGCTAAATTTTTGTGTGATCTTATTTCTGGTGCCCCGATTGACATCTGTGCTCATATATTCCATATCATTGGGAAAACATCGGCCTGTTCAGCAACACGAACAATTCTTCCATTCTGCAGTCTAGTCATAAAGATTGTTCTTAGTAAAGGTATTAGTCCTTAATCAAATGAGAGAGTATTGACTCGTTCCCGACCAATATCCCAGTACTCTCTCCAAGCAAGCCAGAGTCACTCTTCCAAGAAACCTAAGACTGAGCCATCCACACAGGCATCCCCATCTGCCCCTACTACAGTTACTCCTGCACAATCAACCGGCACCCCATCTATTCCACCTGGTTTCCAAATGCCAAAGCAAAGTTATTTCACTGAAACCGTGCTACATCGGATTTCGGACTTAGAACGACTTCTCAACTCCTTTCATAGTCAAACTCAAATGCGTCTCGGAACCATTGAGTTACAGTTAGATAACATACAACAGAAGCTGGAAGACAGCCTTTAGCTATTTGTGCCAAAAAGGGGGAGAGCAGCATAGTAAGGGGGAGTGAAGCTTAAGACTAAAAAGGAGGGGGCATTCTGAAAAGGGGAGTTTGTGCATTGTGCATTTTGAAAGGGGGAGTTTAAATATTTTTTGTTTAAATATGTGTTTTTTGCTTAATACACTGGTTTAAGTTTTTTTACTCTCAACATGTAAACCTTTGGTGATTTCTTATATATAATGATGTTATTTAGTTTTTGTTTTAGCATTGTCTTTATATGCTTGGTCTGTATCCATTGTTGCTTTTGTAAGTTTTGAGGGTTGTTTCTAGCACTTTTGCATGCTTGTAGGCTTTTATGGTTTGTGCCATGTATTTGCAAAACTTTGCTTATGCAACCTTTATGCTTTGTGTTTTGGTACTTGTTAATGCCTTGCATTATCTTAAGTACAACACTCTTGTGCCCTTATAGGATTGTTCCTAGATGCATATATGTTTGTATGCATTGGTTGAGTGTTGGACTTGCAAATGATTCTCTTCAATTGAGTTTATCGTTTTTGCATGTCCGGATGTTCATTTCCTGTGTGAATGAACATAGTAATCACTTTTGCTTAAGTGACTACTGTTGCTGATCTTGCCATGAATTATTACTTTTATGCCTATGTTCATTTTTGCTTGATCATGCTTACTTTGCTCCATATGCTTATTAAGTTTTCTGCATACAATGATATTGTTATGTTATTGTGTTTCAGGAGTTACTTACTCATATGTTCAAAAGCTTTAGAGAATCTAGAGTTAGGTGTGAGTGAGTTTTCCAACTGTTCCCAACTCACGTTTAAGTCTAGAGTCTGTTGTAGGGTTTTGTCACGGAATAGCCAAAGGGGGAGATTGTAAGGTTGAATTTAATCAACCACCTAATTGGCTTTATTCCGTGACCAATTTGCTTGTAATTCAGCACTTAGTAACCCTGTATTTAGGTGGAAAAATTGTAAGGATAGTGTGTGAGAAGATGTGAAGAAAAGCTTAAGAGTGTGCAAGAAAACAGAGTCTCGCGGCTAGGGCTCGCGGTGGATCGCGAATGGCAAGCCGCTAAAGGCAGGCACGTGAGAGGCACACTGGGAAGCTGAAGGGTCGCGCCAGCTGTCACGCTACAGGACAAAAGTTCCAGGTTGGCCAGGCCGTTACGTCGCGACTGGAACTCGCGACTTGGACAAGCCGCGAGTTAACCCTGTTTGGCAAAAACTGACGTTTTGCATTCCCTTCTCACCCTACTATATAAACACCCTTATACCCTCTAAATTGAGAGAGCTTCCAGAGAGAATTTTGTGAGAGAAACCCTAGAGAAAAACAAGATTGCCTCATCCCCAATCTTTACCTTAGAGACTCTTCAAATTTCTCTACTCTCTTCCTCTCCATTGTCATACCCTTGAGAGGTCTTTTACCAAACCCTTATCTCACCACACCGACGTCTGTGAGAAGGTCCATTTGGTGCTTAGGGAAGCAGTTTGGGAAGGAACCAATATACATTGGTTGATGCTATGGTCAAGTAGCGGAATCCGGGAAGCTAAAGAAGAAATAGGTTCGGCGTAATCTCGTTGGAGCAAGAAGTTTGGAGGGATTAGGTACTTGGGTAGATTAGGCTTGGAGGGTCTTCTGCTATTCATGTATCCCAACTATATTCTTTAGTGGATTTTATCACCGCTTGGAGGGCGGCGGAGAGATTTTACGCCGAGGACTTCGGTTTCCTCTTCGATAACACATCGTGTGTTGTCCGTGTGTTTGCATCTTTCTTTCCTTTATCTTTGCCTTATATTTACTGCTGTGGATGGGTTTATATTTGGCTTAGATTGTTGTATCAATTCCGTTATAAGCTTATTATCATGTTCTTGATATAAAACTTGAATTGGTATTTTGTAATTTAGGGTCTAAACGTTCAAGGGTGTTTCATACCCATTTTGAACTTTCATTGATAATGTATTTATTAAAATATATTCTCGTAAAATTCAATATAGGCCCAAATGACAATAAGTTGTCAAAGTCAATCTTGCTACTACTTGGTATAAGCACATGGGCGTCCTTGGGGTCCGTTTGGATACAGCTGAAAACTGAAAACTGAAACTGAAAACTGAAAAATACTATAGTAAAATAATTTTTAAATGTGTGAATAGTATCGTAGGATCCATTTTTAATGAAAAAGTTGTTAAAAAGTAAAAATTGTGAGTCCGTAAACAGTAAAAGTTGGGTGGAAAAGTCACATGTTGCGGCTACTGTTTAATAAACAGTAGCCGCAACAGTGTTGCTACAGTAACACTTTGTCTCTGAAAAGCTGGGGACGCGTGAAAAAAAAAAAAAAAAAAAAAAAAAAAAAAAAAAAAAAGAGCTGAAAACGTAAACGTGCAACGCCAACGCGCCAGCCAAATGCTCTCTTGGTCAAAAAAACGTGGGCGTCCAGCGATCAATCAAATAATTTCTAGCAATTTCGGATACGTAATCTCTGCAAACCAAAACAAGTCCCAAATGCAAAATAAATCTTATTATTTTTGTAGCAATGGTTAAGGTGGCAGGTTATGAATGGTGCATACCTTGTAATATTTTACATGACTTAAATCAAAATCTGTCATATCAAACATAGTGAAATTTGTTGTGTTTAGAAAAAAAGACACAGAAAGTAATATGATATTTGAGGAAAGCTCCTATCTCAGGTTGATATGGTGGTCTTCCAGTCCATATCATATACGATAATAACAATTTACAAGCCTCTAGCTATGTCCCAAAAATCCTGAGACTCTAGGCCATGATTTTCCAGTCACCAAAGCTGTTTATCATCTACTTGATGATAAGCATTTTCCTCAATCTCATAAACCCATGTGCAACTCAGATATTCTTCAACTACAGCGATTTCAGTGACACAACCAAGTACAAACCTGTAACTCCAACAAGGAACGCTACGAACTTAGGTTCAATGATCCTACTCACACCAGATGAAGTGGACAACTGGGGTCGAGCCACATATTCAGAGCAAATGCATCTTTGGGACAAGAACTCAGGAGTGGCCAACTTCACTTCCAACTTCTCCTTCATCATCGATTCTCGAGGTAAATATAGATATTCAGATGGGCTCACGTTCTTCCTCTCAACCCCAAATTACCCTGATCCTAGCTCAACAGATGGCTCTGGCCTTGGCCTTGTGAGCCGCGTACAAATGGAACAACCAATTTTCCTAGCTACAAATAAATTCGTTGCGGTGGAGTTCGATACTTTTCACAATGCTCCATGGGATCCTTCTTATGAAGTTCCTGAACACGTTGGTATCAATATCAACAACATGAAATCTCACAACTCTACACCATGGTATTGTACTATTATGCAGAATAGAACATATAGTGCAAGTATCAATTACGATTCCAGTTCAGAAAATTTTAGTGTCACCTTCACTGGTTTTGATAATGATACCACCCCTATTCAACAACACTTATCTTCTATCATTAATTTGACACTTCTCCTACCACAATGGGTTGAATTTGGGTTCTCGGCATCTACAGGAATGCTTTCTGAGTGGCATATTCTTACCGCGTGGTCTTTTGAATCGACATCACCTTTAATGAATCAGCAGTCGCCAGCACCTTCTGTGGAAAAGAATAAAGACGAGCCCAACAAAAAATTGGTGGTGGGCCTCAGCGTGGGTGCATGCATTTTAATTATTTGTTTGGTGGTGCTTTACCCTGTGTATAAGAAAAAGTGGCGTCCAAGCGAAGAAGAAGAAGAAGAAGAGTTAGTCTTTGATCTTTCCATGGATGAAGAATTTGAACGAGGTACTGGGCCAAAGAAGTTTTCCTACAAAGAATTAGTTTCTGCAACGAATAACTTTGCCGAGGAAAATAAACTTGGACAAGGAGGGTTTGGTGGGGTTTATAAAGGATATTTAGGGGACCTGAATTCCTATGTTGCTATTAAGAGAGTTTCAAGGGGATCTAAACAAGGGATAAAGGAGTATGCATCTGAAGTAAGGAGTATCAGTCGGCTCAGGCATAGGAATTTGGTGCAATTAATTGGTTGGTGCCATGAGGAAAAGGATCTTCTTCTAATTTATGAGTTCATGTCAAATGGCAGCTTGGATTTGCATCTTTTCAAAGGTAAAAAGCATGTTACCATGGGTGGTGAGGTACGATATTGCTCGAGGACTAGCATCAGCACTTCTATACTTGCATGAAGAATGGGAACAATGTGTTTTGCATAGAGACATAAAGTCAAGCAACGTCATGTTAGATTCAAATTTAAATGCAAAGCTTGGGGATTTTGGCTTAGCTAGGCTAGTGGACCATGTAAAAGGATCACAAACCACGGCTTTGGCTGGGACCATGGGCTACTTGGCCCCTGAATGTATTATGTCGGGTAGGGCCAGTAAGGAGTCAGATGTATATAGTTTCGGAGTTGTAGCTTTGGAGATTGCTTGTGGAAGAAAACCGGTTGAAGCCAAGGCAAAAGAAGATGAAACTATTCTGTTAGAGTGGATTTGGGAGCTTTATGGAACAAGAAATCTTCTTAAGGCAGCTGATAATAGATTTTGTGGAGATTTTGATGAGCAGCAAATGGAACGATTAATGGTTGTTGGACTTTGGTGTGCTCATCCAGATTACAATGTTAGGCCGTCAATAAGAAAAGCCATTCATGTGCTTGATTTTGGAGCTGCGTTACCCATTCTCGAACCAAAGATGCCAATGCCAACCTATCTTACCCCTCCAACTCTTGCATCAACATCTTCAACTAGTAATTCAGAAGACCACCACGCTCAGTCATCAACCCCTGGTAGCTACACTGGTTCTTCTGCAGCATATACATCTACTCAATAACTTCTATAATCCTTTTTTCTAAAATTTGTTCTACTTTCCTGATAATGATAAGTATTGTATGTTCTTTTCCCCAGGACTTTGTTTGGTGAAGGAGTGGGACGGGGTACGTGTTCATAATTGAGTTCAAATATTAAAGAAAAAATGATAGCATATATACTCTTTTTTTCTTTTTCTTTTTTTAATTTTTTATGTGTGCATATATACTCCGTTTGTCCTGACCCATAAAATTACAGTGATTGTGATGGTTTTACGCCTCCTATATATGTTTGTGTTGTTACGAAAATATAGGGACTAAAACAAACGTTAGAAAATTTCTAAATATACGTAACAATGTCATAATTAGGTTCCAAGTTTAAGAAACAAATGTGCACTTAAGCAGTTAAGGGGAGGGGAAAAAAAGAGAGGAAAGCTTTTCGTGGTACCATAGTCTATCAATTCATCATTATCATATTGGGCAAACATTAGAGATAGAATCTTTACCAAACTCTACCTGCTAGAAAAGTTTAACAGCCTAGAAATAATTGAAAAATCAAAAAGGAAGTGGAAAATGTTCTCAACTATAGCTAGGAATCTTTATTCAGTTTGCAGGTAGAAATTTTGGAATATTTGCCCCCAAAAGATTAGGGTAGGTAAGGTTGTCTTTGAAAGAAAAATTTTAAAATAACAACATTCAAGTTGTGAACTTCAGTCCGGTTTGAATTTTCTTTATGTAGAATAATTAATATTTTTACAATCAAGAAATTAAAGTATACGATGATAGCAATACTAGTATAGTTGTATGAAACTTTATCACAAAACTATAGTAGTATAGTTTGACAATAATTTGGTAATGATACTCATTGTGACCATGTTAAAATGTGGCATTAATAGTGATGATAGTGACTAGGGGTGGACCTTGGGTGGAAGTAGACATGGCAAAATAGGCGGTTCGGGTTCGGGTCGGGTCAAATGGGTTGCAGGTCAAAACATGTCATTTTTTTAAGTAAGTCAAAATCAAGTTCAGGTCAATTGGTTTGCGGGTCGGGTTGACCTGTATAATTTTCCACATAAATTAAAAAAAAAATTATAAAGAAAACAATTTGTATTTGCCATTTGGAAAATCGTGCAACAAATTACTTGATGTCAAATGCATTACTTTGAATTTACCACTTATATCAAAAATGAACTCAGTTAAACTTATTAATACTTATTCAATAATTTTAAAATTATACAAATCCTAACATTGCTAACTAAAACAAAATAATACAAAGACAAGTAAAACAAATACACAAGTTTTATTTCTACACAATATCAACATCCCCAAATATAAAACAAAATTACAAATAACTTATTGGATAACTCATTTGATAAAGAATAAAAACATATAAGAAATTTAAAATCTTGAAAATTATTTTTATAGTCTATTATCAATTGTGGCTGACACTCTATTTCAATTTGAGAATATAAATTAAAGTTTGATTGTTTACTTAATTATACATAGTCTCTTTCATGAATATCATACCATTGTTAAGCAACACACACTCTAGGAAATATCATAATTTATTTTGAAAAACCGTTTATTTTGGACATAAATTGTTAAAAAAAAAGGTCTAAGCATTCATAATTTATACTAATTTGATACTTTGGCTTCACTATTTTCACACTTATGAATGTTTCTCACACATGCCTACAATTTTAAATCTGTGTTTTTTACTCTATTGTAATTAGATTATTTTGGCATGTACTTTGCTATTTGATATCTAAAAATCTTTACTATTATAGAATGCTCAACCATTCATATTTCAATTAATTTGCATGCAGTTATGTAAATGTCTCAGTTGTTTCCTTAAAGCTCACAACAAACAATTAAACCAATATTGTCTTAATTTTATTATTTTTTTTACCAAAAAAAAAAGTTTTAAAAAATGGTTCGGGTCATGGGTCAAGTCGAATTGACCCACAAAAACACGGGTCGGGTCACGGATCAACCCTTTTTTGCTTCTAAAGAAAAATAATCGAATTTGAGTTGAGTATTTTTTGGATCGGGTCAAGTTAGAAAATCTGACCTGTTTTGCCATGTCTAGGTGGAAGTCACAAGGCAGTGGTCATAGACCAAAAAGACAACCAAAAAAGAAAGGGGCGGCGAGGTTTGTGAAATGACAGATGTTAATAATTAAATATAATACTTATAAAAAAAATTAAATAGTATATGTCGTGATAAGTTAAACTTGAGACAGTACAAAAGGTACTGGAGTGCTATTATCACCAATTTTATTAAATCCATTATGTTCTAGTCAGAATGGCCGGAATATTTTGTATTTGGATGGAATCTGAAACGGTAATACCTCCCATTCCACCTTGGGTCCAATTCCGGCCAATTTTGGGTCATTCCGGCTATTCCGGTCAATTTTGGCCAAAATGTGAATTTTGGCTAGTAACAGTTTTTAGCAAAAAGAAAAAAACTTAAACTAACAAACTCATCAACACAGCATGTTTCCACCTAGCATTGATCACCTGAAGAAGTTCAAATCAAATCTACTACGGAGCTACTAAATGATTTGAAAAAAAAAAAAAAAAAAAGAGAGAGAAGAAGAAGAAAAGAACAGAAATTTAGAGCTGTTACAAAGGAAACTAAAGTTTTAGCTGCGTTTGAAACTTCCTTCTTCAGCCCTGCACTTAAACTTCTGGTCTAGGTCTCTGAAACTTTTCAAAAAGTTGTAAGTAACTGATGGGAATTTGAAATGAAGAAGAATATGAGTGGAGAAGTCAGTGCACTGGGTGATGGACTGGGGTTAGGTGAAAAGGGGCTTCCTAGAAGCTTTCTAGTTTATAAATGTCCCATCAATGTTTGTTTCTTTACAAAAATACCCAAACTTGAATTTTAAAATAATTAATTTAATCACTTTATTATTATGGTAGTATTTCTTTTAAAACACTATATTACATTCATTAGAAGATATTACATTTATAAAATTTGGCTTAAGAATAGCAATGAGTAATAACATTTTTTTTATATTAATTACTAAGAATATATATATATGTATATATATATATTTGGTTTTCTTCTTATGAAAATGCTCAGAGGGTTCCTTGCCTCTGTATTTGGATTTTCTTTTAGGAAGGATGAAGGGTAAGCCGTACTGTGTACAGAAGTTTCCTACTTCGTACTTGGCTTTTCCTTTGTTGGCTTTGCTCTGGATTTTGAGATTTCTGCACATCTTCATTCCTTCACTTCGAATGGTGCTAGAGATGTCTCCATAGGTTAGGTTATCATAATCTATGACATCATAGTAAGTCTCGTGTATCCCATGCTGAGTGTGTGTCCCGCATCAAACAATAAGTCCCGACGGTAGGGCGTGAGCGAAAGGGAGTCATCTCAGAGTAAGGATCATGGCAGTAGGAGATTGAGTTGCACGAGGTTAGGCACATGTCTTTTTGTACCCTTATCCAGACCACAGACACCATATCTAACATTCAGGTTCCCAAAACCCTGAAATGGTCAGAGGTTACTTTCTCCAGAAACTGGATGATTGAAAATGAGAATTTCACTCATTAGATCCAAAACCCAGCTCAAAATCCTGATCTAGATTTGGTTCAACAGCTAGCCGATGGTAAGGTTAGACTTAGTTTTGACCATTCTAGGTTCAGACCTCCTGTAGGATCACCATATTACTCCCCATCAGGATATGATGAACTTAGGTTTAGGTCCCTAGAAGATCTACACCAACCTTTTAGGCAGCCAACTAATCTCTTAAGAGATAGACCTGCATCCCAGTGTAGTACATCCAGACCTCTAGCACCCTTCCCTAAGTCTAGAAGAGACTTAGATCTAGAGATCCAAGGTGTCCAGACCAGATCTCAGGTTAGCACACCCTGCTACACAGCCAAGCAAGATTCAGTTGTTGATGAGGAAGAAAAGAAAAGTTAGAAACCCCTATCACCATCTGGTAGTGATATGGTAAACCCATAGCAACAGGAACCCCAAGATCCTTTCCAGTAGGAACCTGGAATAGATTACGAACTTATGGTTATCAGGAAAGAGTTCACTCCTGATATGGATGCCCTAGGCAAAGAATTTGAGTCAGAAGAAAATAGACTCAAAAGAGAAGCCTATAGAGCCAACCATACCCTTGATCAAAAGAAAGAAGTTCTCAAAAATTGGACAACATTCATGAAAGAGATATCTAGTAATGTCCCTTTCTTTGAATATTTTGAGAATCACTTTGAGTGGCAAAAGAAGTCTTGTGCCATTACCAAAACCAATTGGACAAAGCCCCCTAGTAAAGACGCTAGTGGCAAAACCAAACCCCCAGAAGTTGTTAGATCTCACCATCCACCTCAGGAAGCCATAGTCTTCAACCACCTTGGAACAGATCTAGTTGCCTCTCCCTTCAAAACCCCTAACTCTCAAGAAGAAACGGTAGTGAAGAAGGTCATAGAGCAAAACAACTACACCAACCAATGTTTAGGTGTTATAGGAAAATAGCTTGATAGGATAGAAGACAAAATAGATAGCAAGGTTGTTCCCCAACCTGGAAGCCCTAGCAAACCTGTCAAAGCCCTAGAGAAGCCTCTAGTCAAGCTTCCTACAACTAAGCAACCCAGCCTTAGAACTAAGGATCAAACAGCCTTAGAAATAGTCAACCAAAAACTTGAAGAACTTGTGAAGAAGGAAACAGTCACCCCTCCACCAGTTAGCACTTTAACCAGTGTTGATCCCCATCTTGAAACCAACAGATTAGTTGTTCTAGACATCCACACAGCTTCTAGTAGTTCTAGCAGAACCTCTTCAGACAATGAAAAGGAGATAGAACATCTAGAAAACCAGTTTAGAAACCTAGAAGTGAAAAGGCTTACCCATCCAAAGGTAACCCCTGCTAGCTTAACCAGGAATTGGTATCCCAGACCTACCCTTCCTGACCTCCAGTTCGAGGAAAGGAATGTTAGCAATCAATTCTCAGTCTCTTCAGGTAAACTCTATGAATGGAACATAGATGGTTTGCCTGAACAGGAAATCCTAAACAAACTCCAGCATATGACCATGGTAGCCAACAACTACATCAATGAAGGACATCCCCATACTGACGTCATAGATCTCATTTCCTTAGGATTCACAGGTAAACTCCTCCAATGGTGGAACAATTGCCTAACAGTTGAGTCTAAGGAAGACATCAAACATGCTGTCCAAAAAGATGAGAAAGGACTCCCTATCTTTGACACAAATTTAGGAAGAGGTATCCCTGACGGAGTCAATACATTGGTCTATACAATCATGAAACACTTCGTAGGAAAACCTAGCAACATCACATCTAGGATTTACGACCAGTTTACTAACCTTAGATGTAAAACCCTTGGTGACTTTAGATGGTACGAAGATGTTCTTACTACTAGAGTCATGCACAGAAGTGATTGCAACTCTCCATTCTGGAAGGAGAAGTTCATCAATGGTTTACCTACCCTTTTTGGTGAAAAGGTTAAAGAAACCCTGTGTAACCCCTTAGGTGTCATAGATTATGATAACCTAACCTATGGAGACATCTCTAGCACCATTCGAAGTGAATTACCACTGGAGTATGTCACCTCTGCCGGGACACAGTCCTGAAGGGATGTCGATCCTCTTTGGTTTCCCTTAGAGGATGCGCCTTCATGCTTTACAAAAGACTGTCCTACTGGGAGCCTTCTGTCTTGAGGATAGCCTTGTGCGGGTGCTTTCCCCTTGTTCCTCTTCTCTGCCGAAGAAGTCAACTTTCGCCACATTGTAGTGGGATAAGATTTTTGCTCTTTTTCCTGCCAATGATGAATATCAAGAATTTGCATGGTTTTGTAAACATCTTTATTTAATGCATGACATGTTATGGAGCAAATATCTTTTTGCGATTGGAATGAGTCAAAAGAATTATTAGAGATGGAAGGAGGAGAGTCAAGGTTCTTGGCTTGATTATGAATATTGGAATGGATAAGGTTAAGGGTTCTAGAAACAGCGACATCCTGGAGAGTGCTAATATCTCGAGGTTCAGGGCTTCTAAGAAACTTAAACTTAACTGGTTGGCCAAAAGGATGGGTAGTGATTCCTTCGCTATCCGTGGTGAAAGGATACAACAGACACATAAAGGGATTTCCTAATATCACTCTATCTGTCATGTTTTTCACAAGGACAAATGTGGTTTTGAAACATGTGTTGTCTTGGCACACATGGACTTTGGGTATTTTGAATTCAATTTGCATCTCTCCTCCACTTGCAGAAGTTAACCTTTCTTTAGTTTTTCTGAAGTACTTAGAGGGAATTATTCCTTCTTGAATGCAGTTAAGGATCAGCGCCTGAATCTATTAAGGCAATGACCTCAAATTCAAAATCTTTGTTTATGACAATCCTGACTTTGGAGTGCCACTTATGGAAGTTAATTCTACTGATGGTTACTAAGAACTTGTCATTGGATGAGACAGGGTCTTGTTCATGAACCATATCTGCAATTGGGTTAACTGTTTCTTCTATTTCATCATCAGAAGTGTTCTGAAATGAGGTTTCTTCCTCATTGCCTTGATGAGAAGTAGTTTCCAGATTTTTTAATCTTTGATCAAGGAAGTTGTGATCAACTCTAAGGGTGGTCAGTTCTTACTTAAGGGTTCTGACTTCAAACTTAGTTTCCTTGATTTCTTTTTGAAGGTCGTTGACTGTTACGTCTTTCTTGGATTTGGTAAATCTCTTGTAGATTTGTTCCAAATCAACTTTGGGTTCTAGAAGCTTAGGTTCGGGTTTACTGGTTTCCCTTACTAAGGTTCTCTTAAACTCTGTAAGCTTGTGGGCTTTGATGACTGGGTCTTCGATCTGTTCTATGAGATCTAAGAGGAGCTCTTCTTGCTTGGAAAAGACATTGAGGGATTTGTTCCTGTAACAACTATCCATGCAAGGTATAGGTTCATCTGGGCCACTAGAGGTGCTAGAAGAAACTCTAGAGGGTTCAGAGGATGACTGGTAGATCTGACGAATCTCGCTAGTAGAGGGCTCACTTTCTGAGTGATTTAGTTCTAGGAGCTTAAAGATTTCATCCTTACTGGCTTGGTCACTAACGAGGGTATTGATAAGGGTTTTGGCCTTAGCGTTACACTCTTTCCTGAGATGACCTTTCTTTCCACAGTTAAAGCATTTTCCTGATGCTTTGGGAATGAACTTGCCTGTGGATTTGGACTTACCTTTCTTATAGAAATCATCTTTGTTGTACTTCTGTTTTCTATAATACTTAGCTTTGGTTTTCTTCTTATGAAAATGCTCAGAGGGTTCCTTGCCTCTGTATTTGGATTTTCTTTTAGGAAGGATGGAGGGTAAGCCGTACTGTGTACAGAAGTTTCCTACTTCGTACTTGGCTTTTCCTTTGTTGGCTTTGCTCTGGATTTTGAGATCTCTGCACATCTTCATTCCTTCACTTCGAATGGTGCTAGAGATGTCTCCATAGGTTAGGTTATCATAATCTATGACACCTAAGGGGTTACACAGGGTTTCTTTAACCTTTTCACCAAAAAGGGTAGGTAAACCATTGATGAACTTCTCCTTCCAGAATGGAGAGTTGCAATCATTTCTGTGCATGACTCTGGTAGTAAAAACATCTCCGTACCATCTAAAGTCACCAAGGGTTTTACATCTAAGGTTACTCAACTGGTCGTAAATCCTAGATGTGATGTTGCTAGGTTTTCCTACGAAGTGTTTCCTGATTGTATAGACCAATGTATTGACTCCGTCAGGGATAACTCTTCCTAAATCTGTGTCAAAGATGGTGAGTCCTTCCTTATCTTTTTGGACAGCATGTTTGATGTCTTCCTTAGACTCAGCTTTTAGGCAATTGTTCCACCATTGGAGGAGTTTACCTGTGAATCCTAAGGAAATGAGATCTATGACGTCAGTATGGGGATGTCCTTCACTGATGTAGTTGTTGGCTACCATGGTCATATGCTGGAGTTTGTTTAGGATTTCCTGTTCAGACAGACCATCTATGTTCCATTCATAGAGTTTACCTGAAGAAACTGAGAATTGATTGCTAACATTCCTTTCCTCGAACTGGAGGTCAGGAGGGGTAGGTCTGGGATACCAATTCTTGGTTAAGCTAGCAGGGGTTACCTTTGGATGGGTAAGCCTTTTCACTTCTAGGTTTCTAAACTGGTTTTCTAGATGTTCTATCTCATTTTCATTATCTGAGGAGGTTCTACTAGAACTACTAGAAGCTGTGTGGACGTCTAGAACAACTAATCTGTTGGTTTCAAGACGGGGATCAACACTAGTTGAAGTGCTAACTGGTGGAGGGGTGACTGGTTCCTTCTTCACAAGTTCTTCAAGTTTTTGGTTGACTATTTCTAAGGCTGTTTGATCCTTAGTTCTAAGGTTGGGTTGCTTAGTTGTAGGAAGCTTGACTAAAGGCTTCTCTAGGGCTTTGACAGGTTTGTTAAGGCTTCCTGGTTGGGGAACAACCTTGCTATCTATTCTGTCTTCTATCCTATCAAGCTGTTTTCCTATAACACCTAAACACTGGTTGGTGTAATTGTTTTGCTCTATGACCTTCTTCACTATCGTTTCTTCTTGAGAGGTAGGGGTTTTAAAGGGAGAGGCAACTAGATCTGTTCCACGGTGGTTGAAGACTATGGCTTCCTAAGGTGGATGGTGAGATCTAACAAGTTCTGGGGGTTTGGTTTTGCCACTAGCGTCTTTACTAGGGGGCTTTGTCCAATTGGTTTTGGTAAGGACACAAGACTTCTTGTGCCACTCAAAGTGATTCTCAAAATATTCAAAGAAAGGGACATTACTGGATATCTCTTTCATGAATGTTGTCCAATTTTTAAGAACTTCTTTCTTTTGATCAAGGGTATGGTTGGCTCTATAGGCTTCTCTTTTGAGTCTATTTTCTTCTGACTCAAATTCTTTGCCTAGGGCATCCATATCAAGAGTGAACTCTTTCCTGATAACCATAAGTTCATAATCTATTCTAGGTTCCTGTTGGAAAGGATCTTGGGGTTCCTGTTGGTATAGGTTTACCATATCACTACCAGATGGTGATGGGGGTTTCAGACTTTTCTTCCTCATCAACAACTGAATCTTGCTTGGCTGTGTGGCAGGGTGTGCTAACCTGAGATCTGGTCTGGACACCTTGGATCTCTAGATCTATGTCTCTTCTAGACTTAGGGAAGGGTGCTAGAGGTCTGGATGTACTACATTGGGATGCAGGTCTATCTCTTAAGAGATTAGTTGGCTGCCTAAAAGGTTGGTGTAGATCTTCTGGGGACCTAAACCTAAGTTCATCATATCCTGATGGGGAGTAATATGGTGATCCTACAGGAGGTCTGAACCTAGAATGGTCAAAACTAAGTCTAACCTTACCATCGGCTAGCTGTTGAACTAAATCTAGATCAGGATTTTGAGCTGGGTTTTGGATCTGATGAGTGAAATTCTCATTTTCAATCATCCAGTTTCTAGGGAAAGTAACCTCTGACCATTTCAGGGTTTGGGGAACTTGAATGTTAGATCTGGTGTCTGTGGTCTGGATAAGGGTAGTTTCTCCTTTTACTCTTTTGTCAAGTGCTTGAACATTGAAGTTCGTCCTCATGCACTTATAGTAAACTCTGTATATCAAGGCCAACTGTCTGACTCCTGGCAACATGAGGGTACCATGGGTCTTGATATTGAGGGTGAGTGTTTTCATAACATGTGGGTCTTCAAGAGCCACTAGGAAATTTGGAAAGCAGTCAAAATGGACGGGTCCATTACTAAGACTGGTTTCTATGGTTCCTAAGAGGCTGTCATTAAATCTTATATGACGGGTGTCTCTAAGGGCCATAAGGACAGAAGCATTTAATCCTTCTCTGATCAAAGGTTTGACTCCGACCTAGACTAAACCTATGTGGATGAAATTATGTCCTTCATTTAAATGTGCTAACAAGGCTGCTTCTGGTAACAAGTAGCATGTTTCGTACTCCTTGTTGATACTGTAGACTTGTTTTATGGTTCGGACATGGTAACTAGTTTTAAAAGCATTCTTAAGGGTCCAAGAAGATTTGTAGATCTTGTTTGTGGGAACCTTAGGGATGTTCCAATCTCCTAGTTTTAGATCTATGCCTGATAACTCATAACTTTCGGAATTAAGAATTCCATCTGACTGAGGAATCTCTGGGAGGGATGTGCTGGATGACCTAATGCTAGTAGAGGAGTTACTTCTAAACAACTTCTTCATAATTCTAGATTAGAAGCCTAGCTGAAAAATTACAACCTAATTTTCTTTATCCTCAAAACTTCTGGATCTATCCTTAGATCTGAAATAGGGGTACAAAAAGACAAATGCCTAACCTCGTGCAACTCAATCTCCTACTGCCACGATCCTTACTCTGAGATAACTCCCTTTCGCTCACGCCCTACCGTCGGGACTTATTGTTTGATGCGGGACACACACTCAGCCTGGGATACACAGGACTTACTGGGTTGACAACGGCACAAATCACGGTCTTACGTGTCTCAACAATACACATCTGCAACAAACTGGACGGATAAAAACAGAAACAAGAAGAAGCAGAAAACTAGGAAACAATTGATCAACATAGACAGATAATCACAGGATTATAAATAGGTATGTAAAGAAGACTACCAATTGTACCAAAAAACATCAGGGTACCAATAACAGCAAATCTGGAAGATGTAATAGATGTAAAATATAGCAAATGGTAATGGGAGAGTTATCAAGAAATAAATGTAAAACAAAATAAAACTTTCAGGAGATAACATTCAAAATAATGATAATAATGCAAAAATAATGGATAACTATGGCGGTAGAACCTGCCAACTTGATTAATTGAAAATAAACTGTAACTTACAACTCTACGATCGGCCATCTAGAATCAGTCTCTAAACAGAAATAGCCAATTCCAAAAAACTCTCAAAGCCCTAGAAATATACCTAGTCAACCTTGAGGCAAAAAATGAATCCATTACTAGTCAACTCTTTGGCAAAGGGGATATCCATTCAATGGATAAAATGACTATCATGGGCACTGATTATGCAAGGTTTAGCCTTAAGGCTCAAACTTTTTTAAGAAGTGCCATTGCCAACTTGCCCCCAGAAATACAAACTAATATTTTTGGTTGCAAGGCTATGTTCGAATCATTTGACCTATGGTGCGAACATTTCAAAATGCTGGTCACTACCCGCTTCCCAATGGTCGGAGAATTTGATGATGATCGGGAAGTCCCTGTTAACCGTGCCCTAATGCAGGCTGCATGAGAAGAATACTTTGGGAGCAGCCAGAGGGTTTTTGAGAAAATACACCCTTTCCCTGGTCTCATAGTCAACTATGAGGACGGTTATGATGATGATGAAGTGGAAAGAAATTCAAGCTGGCTTTCTCGAATGTTTGAGTATGGTTTTATCAGATTAATCAAACTATCTCACCATGGCCAGATCAGCCAGTTTCCACAGATTGTACAACAGGTTGTTACCAAAATCAAAAGTCCCTTTGTGTCAATAAGATGCTGGAGCACTCTCCCACAATGGGATGGTAGCAACTGGATGGATGTTCTACCATCTAGACACTTGGTACTCATTAATGGTTACACCCACCAAGGCCCTTGGTACGAAGGAAATACTTATCTTTCCTACAATGGACCGCATAACCTTGTTGAATGTTGGAGGAACTATTTCAGTAATATGATCCCCACCATTATCCAAGATTTATGGAAAGATTACCATTTTGTTGGAAGCACAGGAAGAATTTCAGTATTTACCACCAGGCCTTACTCCACTGCTGCCATGAATCTTCGCTGGATTACTCACAATAGTACTCCAAGCGAATACCTTACCAGGGCATCAGAACATGAACCTCTAAACTGGTGTGGAGTCTACGATAAATTCGCCACATTTCATGAGCATGGTGATCATCATAGCCCTCCTTCGGAGTACTATGATACTGATTAATTCTCTTCTTTGTTCGGGATTGCAAACCCAAAGAATGATCCAGAAATCCTTCTCCAGTCATGGGTTTTCTCTCCTCAAATAAAGGCCATTATTTCCCGGTTACTATGCAAGATTCTGCACAGGTACAGTACCCGGACAATTCACTATTCCTCAAACAGTAATAATGAACAGTGAATCAGAAAAGCAAGGGGACAAGACACTATTCATGTACAGTGACCGTTAGTGTTCACTCTACAGTACCCAACAGAAACCACAGATTTACTATTTGCTTTCGGCTGAAATAATTATTCACTCGAGTAAAAGCATTTTGCCCTCCGTAAATTCAGCAATCTTCAGTAGGATCCAATGCTCCCTTCCTCTATATAAGGCAGCCTCCTCTCCAGTCTAAAGTAGGTCCAATTTTAGGTCTAGAACCAGTCTCTAAAATTCCCTCCCTTCAGTGCAAGGTTTAGCTTTAGAATCAGTCTCCCTTCTCATTATAATCTTGTAATCAGATGGCAACAATTTGTATTTCAGTTTACAGCAATTGTAACCTGTACCCTTTATGTTTCCACACCCAAATGGCTATAACCCATCCCCTGTATCTGTAACTTCCCCCCCTTTTGGTATCAGAGCCATTTTATGGCCGATCGTAGAGTTGTAAGTTACAGTTTATTTTCAATTAATCAAGTTGGCAGGTTCTACCGCCATAGTTATCCATTATTTTCCGCATTATTATCATTATTTTGAATGTTATATCCTGAAAGTTTTATTTTGTTTTACATTTATTTCTTGATAACTCTCCCATTACCATTTGTTATATTCTACATCTATTACATCTTCCAGATTTGCTGTTATTGGTACCCTGACGTTTTTTGGTACAATTGGTAGTCTTCTTTACATATCTGTTTATAATCCTGTGATTATCTGTCTATGTTGATCAATTGTTTCCCAGTTTTCTGCTTATTCTTGTTTCTGTTTTTATTCGTCCAGTTTGTTGCAGATGTGTACTGTTGAGACACGTAAGACCGTGATCTGTGTCGTTGTCAACCCAGTAAGTCCCGTGTATCCCAGGCTGAGTGTGTGTCCCGCATCAAACAATAAGTCCCGACGGTAGGGCGTGAGCGAAAGGGAGTAATCTTAGAGTAAGGATCGTGGCAGTAGGAGATTGAGTTGCACGAGGTTAGGCATTTGTCTTTTTGTACCCCTGTTTCAGATCTAAGGATTGATCCAGAAGTTTTGAGGATAAAGAAAATTAGGTTGTAATTTTTCAGCTAGGCTTCTAATCCAGAATTATGAAGAAGTTGTTTAGAAGTAACTCCTCTACTAGCATTAGGTCATCCAGCACATCCCTCCCAGAGATTCCTCAGTCAGATGGAATTCTCAATTACGAAAGTTATGAGTTATTAGACATAGATCTAAAACTAGGAGATTGGAACATCCCTAAGGTTCCCACAAATAAGATCTACAAATCTTCTTGGACCCTTAAGAATGCTTTTAAAACTAGTTGCCATGTCCGAACCATAGAACAAGTCTACAGTATCAACAAGGAGTACGAAACGTGCTACTTGTTACCAGAAGCAGCCTTGTTAGCACATTTAAATGACCCCTTAGGTGTCATAAGATTATGATAACCTAACCTATGGAGACATCTCTAGCACCATTCGAAGTGAAGGAATGAAGATGTGCAGAGATCTCAAAATCTAGAGCAAAGCCAACAAAGGAAAAGCCAAGTACGAAGTAGGAAACTTCTGTACACAGTACGGCTTACCCTCCATTCTTCCTAAAAGAAAATCCAAATACAGAGGCAAGGAACCCTCTGAGCATTTTCATAAGAAGAAAACCAAAGCCAAGTATTATAGAAAACAGAAGTATAGCAAAGATGATTTCTATAAGAAAGGTAAGTTCAAATCCACAGGCAAGTTCATTCCCAAAGCATCAGGAAAATGCTTTAACTGTGGAAAGAAAGGTCATCTCAGGAAAGAGTGTAACGCTAAGGCCAAAACCCTTATCAATACCCTCGTTAGTGACCAAGCCAGTAAGGATGAAATCTTTAAGCTCCTAGAACTAAATCACTCAGAAAGTGAGCCCTCTAGTAGTGAGATTCGTCAGATCTACCAGTCATCCTCTGAACCCTCTAGAGTTTCTTCTAGCACCTCTAGTGGCCCAGATATATATATAAAGCGGTAATTCCGAAACGATCTAAAATGGTACGCTGAAATAGACCGGTACTAAAATATTCTATTCCAATAGATAAACCAGAAGGGGCATAGAAACGATATTCATAACATTGATTATCACAACATTTTCTTGATAAATACTGAAAAAAAAAAACTGCAATTATAGAATTTCAGTGACTTGCCAAAGAAGTGCTAGAAATTTGAGTGATTTGACAAACAAGTTTAAAGGAGAGAAAGAGAGATAAGGATTTAAGTTGTTGCACCATTTTTAGACCATAGATTTCTATGAAATCTAATGGTTAAAAAATGTCAACTGTCCATGTTGTCATTGAACATTTATTGTTTATCACACTGAGCTAACCAAATTTAATTTTAAAAATATTATATTAAGTTCAAAGCAAGTCCAATCCTTAGAGATAAAGATAGAAATGATCGAGTTGTAAAGATCATGATAAGATTGAAATGATCATTTTTGCTAATTTTTAGATGAAGAAAGCATCACAAGTTTATCTTTAGTGTTAATGATTAGAATTTATTTTCAATTCAAATTCATCTTCTCTATATAATTATTCTAATATTTTTCATAATTAAAAAAAAAAAAAAAAACCATCAGTGTTAATTGTTAAATCTCTCTCTCTCTCTCTCTCTAAAGAGGTTGTAATTAATATAGCATAATCTTCTCTCTCTAAAAGTAATTTTAATAAATAAGGTATAGGCAGAGGAAAAAAAAAAAGCTTTTGAATTAATTTAGCAAGTGTGGTAAGTAATATATGTTTAATAATGACATGGGCAATTGACTTTTACAACCATTGGATCTCATAAAAATCTATGATCTGAAATGAGTGTAATTCTTGTTAAGTTACACTATGTCTAACTTGAGCAAATCTCTTTCTCTCTCTCTCTCTCTCTCTCTCTCTCTCTATATATATATATAGTAAGACTTAGGTGCAGTACTTATGTGCTGTTCCTTATGTTCCCATTTTAAAATTCTGTCATATGGATTTTTTCTTATGGAAAGGAGGTGTATTTTTTAGTTAAGTAGTTATATGGCTATCTAAAGAGAAAAACCTAAGAAACAGCATATAAGGTACTGTACCTAAGTTTTGTGCATATATATATATATATATATATATATTTCATTTAAACCCTATTAAAATCTTTGAACTTAATATTTTTTACTTTTCTCAAAATGGCAAAATATATAGTTCCATATACATAATCATAATAAATGCTTAATGGAAGAATATATAATTGAATAATTATAGAATACTTCTGCAGTACCATAATTGGATACTCTCTCCTCTCACATAATAGTGGAGCTCACTAATTAAATTCATGGTGGAATTCACAATTTATGTGAGATGGGAGAGTACGCATTTATGGTACATTCAGAGTATTCAATAATTTTACTATATAATTATGAGTAATGCTACAAGCACAAACTATTTAGACCAAAAAATAAAAATATAATCATAATTAATATCAATTAATAACTATCATAATTATCAAATTTTATATATATTTAGACCAAAAAATAAAAGAGAAAAAAAAAATCAATAGGAAAAAAAATCATATTATGTTAAATTTTCTCGTGCGTTGCATAGTTTCCCAACTAGTTCAAATAGATTTGAATATTTTAGTTTTCGGTTTTGGCTTCTAGACAACCGTTAGAATTGAAAACAAAAAGAGAAAAATATTATGGCTATGATTGAAATGAATTTTAGTCAAATTTAGAGGGTGTAATTTGCATTTTAGCCTTAAATATTTGTTAAATCAATTAAGAAATACATGTATATTTTAAATTTTATTGATCTTAACAATTTATACTCTTCTTTTCAATGTCGTAATATAATCGAAAGAAATCTCCAAATGTTATAACACGAGTATTATACACGAACCATAGAAATAGTCAAGATCATACCAAGATGCAACTCTTACTTTTTATTCATAAAAAAATATACATAGACCACTAACATACTTATATTAACGCACATTACATTTATTTATCTCAAAAAATGTCCTTCTAATTCCCATTTTTAGGTCATAGATGGAGAAGGTGGATGCTTAATGTAAGGCCGGTCACCAATGAAGTTCCCAGGAGGATCATAGTTGCAAATAATGAATGTCCCTCCGTTGGTGCAACGCACTTCAGCACATCCTATACGAAGTGATTTGGCCCAAACCACCTGAGTATAGTGGCCGCACTCCCCACCAATACAAGAATTAGAGTTGTAGTCATAGTGGGGCTTCTCAGCCACCCACAGATTCACACCATCTTTGATTGATAGGTCACCGCTGCCCCATGAAATGTTTTCACCATATGGTCCACCGGAGTGCACAAGCTTGCAATCGCCAATACGCTGATTAGCATAGTTTTGTGCATATGCTGCTACTTTGTTATCCCAAGTCAGAGGTGGATCTCCCACCTGTGCACGAGCTGCATTCTGGGAACTGAGGTAGTCTTGTATGGAGCTTTGGGCATGGGAGAGATGGACTAGGGTTGAGCCCAAGAGACATACAAGAGCTAGTACTAGTGCTAAATTACACATCCCCATTTTAGTTTGTGACCTACAATGCAAAGTAAAATGTCAAGTGATGGGTAAGAAGTAAGGTACGTAGTGAGGGAGTATTTATAGGGATATAGTGTTAAATGTTATTTGATGAACTTGGAAAATTATTAGGTACTCCTGGAATACCATAAATGCGTATTCCTTCCTCTCACATGAATGGTGGGTCCCACCATGAATTTAATTAGTAGGACCCACTATTTATGTGAGAGGAGGGAGTACGCATGTATGGTACTCCGGGAGTACATAATAATTTCCCGATGAACTTTGGCAAGTAACACCTTAAGGGATTAGAAGGACCAAAATAACCCCTCAAATAATTATTAATAGACATTATTATGATTATATCTTTATATAGAAGTATACATTCAACCATTAGGTAATTATTATGATTATATGTATGGAGCTATATATCCTTCCATTTCAGGAAAATAGCCTAAATATTGTGTACAAAGATTTTAACGGAGGATTTAAATATAAAAATAAAAATTTTAAATTATATATATATATATATATATATATAATAACATGAAAAATTGTGAGACTTCCAAAATAGATATGAGTGTAGAATTACATGGAAATAACAATGCATTTTGTTGCACAGAATGAGCCAAATTGTTCCCAATCTGTTTGGTTGTGGGGCCAAATCGAGTTTTTCATTGAAACTCAATTTTATAAAAATCAAGTTTCAAAATAAGGGTATATCCCTAAATAGTTTCAAACATGGGGCATTTTGCTGGAAAGTTTCAGAGAAATGGGTATTTTGCCATTTTGGCCTTGGTTGTGGTTTCATATAATGCCTTGTTGCTATCTTAGTTGTGATCAAACATTGCCTTGCATCGACCTAAAGTGTGTCGGGTTACATCTATTAACATGGGTCAGCACTAGTCTTGGGACCTTGACAAAGCTTCAAAGGGACAAAATGGGTTTTTGCCATTTTCGGGAAAATTATATAGCATTATGCCCCCCTTCCCAAACTAATTAGAGAAATGCCCCTCTTTTAAAACTCGATTTTTGATAAATCGAGTTAAAAAAAAAATTCTTAGGCCCTATAGTTACGTTTTAAGGAGCCTATAATGACGTTTTAATGACCTATAGTGATGTTTTTTAACTCAACTTTAATGAAATCGAGTTATAGGTAAAAAAACGCCACTATAGGTCAATTTCATTGCCTATAACTCAATTTCATTGAATTCGAGTTAAAAAAACGTCATTATAGGTCCTTAAAACGTCACTATAGGGCCTAACTTGATTTATCAAAAATCGAGTTTTAAAAGAGGGGCATTTCCCTAATTAGTTTGGGAAGAGGGGCATAATGCTATATAATTTTCCCAAAAAGGGCAAAATGCCAGATAGTCCAGCTTCAAAGTGCCGCATTAAAACGGTTAAAAATAATGATTCATTAAAAGCACATCTAGTAACTATTACATCTCACATAAATGTGATAATTGCATGGTCATTCAAATTTTGAGAAATTATACTTCTCATGGTAGAATACGTTATTTGCCCACCATTCCATTAAAACATTCTTATCTGTTTAAAATTATTGGGCCAAATTGGGCATTTGCCCATTTCGCCCAAAAGATGTAGCAAAATACTCATGTTCTAAAACTATCTAGCAAAATGCCCCTATTTTGAAACTCGATTTGATGAAAATCAAGTAATGTGAGAAATTTTAATTTTAATTTTTTATTTTTTGTAAAGTTTGATTTCACATAACTCAATTTTCAAAAAATTGAGTTATTCATTAAAACTCGATTTTTAGAAAATCAAGTTTAAAACAGGGGCATTTTGCTAAAAAGTTTTGGCGAAAGGGGCAAATGCCTATTTTGGCCAAATTATTGAGTAAATAGTTAGTATCTATTTAAAAAAAATTTCTGATTACAATTTTAAACAGGTAGAAGTTTTTAAGTGGAATGGTGAACAAATGACATAGTCCACCATGAAAATATTATAATTTGTCTCAAATTTTTAACCTGACTCTTACACCAATAAAATCGTAATGCACAAACAACCATATATACCTTCTTAAGCTAATCCAGTAATGCAAACGTGAGAAATCTTTATTGTCTCTTCCATAGTGTCGTTTCAATTACTAAAAAAAGAAATTTACAAGGATCAAATTATAATATTTAAAAGTTTAATCGAGGAAGCATTTGACCTTTGCACATGCAGTTACTTAATGGTGCGCTTAGAATCCAGCATTGAAGGTGTAACTCAAGTTGTAAGAAAATACATGCAAAATCATAGAAAGATGTAACGAAAAATTACATTTTACCACCTTAAATTATACTTCAAATTATGCTTTGCAATCTAAATTTTTTGAATGCACGTTTTAAACCATAAACTATGGCTCATGTTATACTTTGCACCCCAATGTTAAGTTTGCCATTAATTTGAATGGAAATCCAAAGTTTATAATGCAAAGCATAATCAGGAGTATAGTTTAATGTGGTAAAATATAATTTCTTATATGTTTTTTGGGATTGAGAAGAGAGGTAATTGAGTCTATTCAAAAAATGTCATACTCTTTCATCCAAAGTTAACAACAAACTTAACGTTGAGATGTAAAATGCATCAATAGTCATAGTTTAGGGTGCATAGTGTGCATTCAAAAAGTTTATGATGCAAAGTGTAATCTAGAGTATATTTTAGAGTGCTAAAGTGCAATTTCTCCATTACTTTTTATTGATCATCACATTGGATACGTACTATGTAGGCCACAAAAAATATCACTCATTCCACTTTTTGTGTTCTATTTTATGTTTTATCAATTGTAATCTGATTAATGCTTCATCAACTACCCCTTACATTATTGCATTGTTTGATTATGTATATCCATACAATTGTTTGATGGTTTGGTTGATTAATAGGTCAACTACATTAATTCTACATTAAGTAATAGTTAATTAGCCTTAATTAATCAAGTCATAATTAAAATTTGGGGGTCAGTACCTAATTTATTAGGTTTGAACTTTCAAATTGATTGGTGGAGAAATAAGGTACGCATGAGGGGGCATTTATTTATGAGAAGTGCTATGTTCATAACATTTTCACAATACTTTCTAGTTAGTTTATCAACTGGTAAAGTTTCTAATAGTTGAATAAGAGATCTGGAGTTCAATTCACGCCTACACCAAAAACTGATTGATGTCTTGGTTTGATGATAAAGAGCTATTATCAAGAGCAGACATCATAGGTTGAAACTTTCTCAAAAATAAATAAATAAATACTTTCACAACAAATTCTAGGTGGTAAATTGTTATTAATTCTAATTTGAACCTATGTGATCAAAGAATTTGGCAACCGCGGCCCACCTTATACTGAGCCCAAGGCCCACGCCGAGGAGGAAGAAATGGCTGATGACGAAAGAAGCAAGTCCAAAGCACCCTGAAACATTGCCAAGGACAATCTTGTCCTCAGCCAACTGAGATCACAGAAGGGAAGAGTGGCATGCCATCAAAGGCAGCCTCCTAGAGCATCCTAAGGAAAAGGACGAATACAATAGGTCAGTCATGAGAGCATGATGGAAGAGAAATTCAAGGAGAAATTGTCACCTCTACATTAAATACCCACATCTAACGTCCTGGCCTCATTAATGAGGAAGTGACCCCTGAACAGGGCTGCCTTGGTTGCTACAACTCACAGGAGGTTTGGTAAGGTGGCTGATGGGACAAACACTCGAGTAGTGATCTGCATGACAAACAAATGGATGGCCAAGATCAATTGGAAGGGGGTATGTAATGTAAGGAATCCTCCAGGAAAAGGAAGGAGGTTGGAACAAAAAACATAGTAACAACTAGTATTGTCTTCGTAGCCAGACACTGAAGAAATGGGAAGAACAACAAGCCCCTCAGAGGAAGGCTGAGGACAAACTTTCACACTTTAATCGACGTTCTGGTTATTTGGTCTACTCATAACCGTGTTTAGTTGTTGTAACCCTCACTAAGGCCTAGTTCTTTAACCCATTCTCTACAAATTCATTGGATAGGGCTAGTTAGCTTTGAGTCCACTCATCCAATAGAAGAAGTGCTCAAACCCAGTCCCTACAATTGGCGCCATCTGTGGGGAGAACTTGTGTGTTAGTAAGGGCAACAATCAAGCATGGTAGGACCAGGCCCTCATCAAGCAGGCTCCCATCAGCCTGAACCAGCTAGATCCCAACAACATAGTAACTTTCCCAACCCGAAGCATGATCAAAATGAGGCGAATGGAAGGTTTCGAGAAGGAAGTGTGCAGACTACCCAAACCAGTGGAAGCTACTCTCGTGTGGGCAGTCACTACCCTAGAGACGAGATGACAGTCGAGCCATGCAATCAGAAGAAGTTAGGAGCCACTTATCCCAGAGACAGAATGATAAGCAGGCCAAGCAACGAGAGATAAAAGATTTGAAGGAAAAGCTGCGCCATGCATAACGAAGCCGGCCTCATTCTAACCCTGGCATGCCCTCCGATGATGAAAGCGATGATGACTATAGGCAAAGATCGAGAACTCCTTTAAGCGAGACATTCTCTCACGAAGAAGAGCACTACCGAAGGCGTAGACGTAAAAGCCCGTCCCCTAGGGGCTTAGGAAACGATGCCATGAGCAGGGCACTAGATGAACTCTCCAAGTCACCCTTCACATGCCACATAGAAGGGGCTACACTTCCTCGACGGTTCCAGTAGCCAACCTTCACCATTTATAACGGTAAAACTGACCTCGTGAAGAATGTGAGCCAGTTTAACCAAAGGATGGCCGTCCATTCTAAAGACGAGGCACTGATGTGCAAGGTTTTCCCATCTAGCTTGGGACTGGTGCCAATGAGGTGGTTCAATGGCTTAAAGATGAATTCCATAGACTCGTACAGGTAGCTAACCCAAGCCTTTGGTTCCCATTTTGTTACAAACAGCAGAGCTCCTCGGCCCTAGAGTGCGTTACTGTCTTTATCCATGCATGATGGGGAAACTCTAAAGGCCTACTTGGACAGATATTGGGAGATGTATAATGAAATGGACTGCAATTTTGACGATGTCGCCATCAGCACCTTCAAAAATAGTCTCCCTACCGAGCACGGCTTAAGGAAGTCTCTAACTGGCAAGCCTGCCACCAGTGTGCGCCAATTAATGGATCGGATCGATAAGTAAACGAGTAGAGGAAGACCAGCTACAAGGCAAGGGAAAAGAGAAGGTTATCCCTCAGGAGATGAGGGATTTCAGGTCAGACCGATATAACAACAATCGCTCGAGGAGAAATTTCGTAGGACGGTTCGGAATAGCCAACACATAGACTGTCAATGTTGTATTCCGAGAACCAGTACACTGGGTGTTGGAGAAAATCAAGAACGAGCCATACTTTAAATGGCCGAATAAGATGGCGGGAGAGCCCACGAAGCGCAATTAGAACCTTTATTACCAATACCACTAGGACCACGGACATACCACGGAGAACTGCAAGAACTTCTGGAACTATCTGGACTAGCTAGTCCGAGAAGGAAAGCTGAAGCACCTTCTGCATCATTCCAGTGGTCATCAAGGCCAGACCCATCAGGAGCCCCAGAGAGATACTGCCCTAGGGCCACCTCTAGGGACGATTAATGTAATCTTGGCCGCGCCAGGAAGAACAGGCACGCGCCCTTCATGAGTGTTGTCTGTGGCTCAGCTGCCTGCTGAGGATTCCTAACCAGAGCTGAAGAGGGCCACAGTGAAGTCTCACCTAATCTTGAGTTTTTCAAAAGAAGACAAGATCGGAACCATCCAGCCCCATGATGATGCGCTGGTGATCACTCTCAGAATCGGGGACTACGACGTAAAAAGAGTGATGGTGGATGATGGCAGTGGGGTCGAGGTCATGTACCTCGACCTCTACAAGGGGCTGAGGTTAAAACCGAAAGATTTGATGCCCTATAATTCTCCTTTGATGAGCTTCGACGAGAAGCTCGTTATCCCAAAGGGCATGATTAGATTACCCGTCCAGACCGACCCAGAGATAATGGAGGTGAACTTTATCGTGGTAGACACCTACTCTCCATATACGGCCATTGTCGGTAGACCCTGGCTCCATACCTTGGGGCCTATTGCCTTATCCTTATATCAGAAGGTGAAATTCTCGTCAGGGGACCAGGTTCTCGAAATTCGTGGTTGCCAATCCATGGCAAGGCATTGTATGGTGGCTGCCATTTCACGTCGATTTGATGCAGAGTCCTCGGCCCCTGCTGAAAGAGACTTATAGCAATCAAAGGCCCTAGTGTCGCCTCCTAATATAGCAACTGAGGAGGCAAAGTGCGAAGACCTGGAGAAGGTGGTCAGTTGTAGTGACCCAGAGAAAATCTTTCAGGTTGGGGCTCAGCTGCCTCTTCGGGAGAAGGAGGAGCTGGTTGAGTTTCTCAAAAGAAATATTGATGTATTTGCATAGGATGCCTGTGATGCTCCAGGGATCAATCCAAACTTCATTTGTCACCATCTCAATGTCAAACTGTCCATCACTCCCAAGAAGTAGCCACCCCGGCGCCTATTAAGAGAGCACGCCGATGCGATTAGGGACGAGGTGAAGAAGCTTAAGCATGCAGGGGCCATCAAAGAGGTTTTTTACCCCGAATGGTTGGCCAACACTATGGTGGTCAAGAAGAAAAGTGAAAAATGACGGGTTTGTGTAGACTTCACGGACCTAAATAAGGCATGCCCAAAAGACCTGTTCCCCATGCCTCAGATAGAACAGCTAGTGGATGCGACAGCGGGCCATCATCAGATAAGCTTCTTAGATGCCTTCCAAGGCTACCATCAAATACCACTAGCCCCAGAGGATCAAGAGAAAACAGCTTTCGTAACACCTATTGGGAACTACCACTACAAGGTAATGTCGTTCGGCCTGAAGAACGCAGGGTCCACTTATCAAAGGATGATGACGAGGTTGTTCAAGCCGCAGTTGGGCAAGAGCATCGAAATCTATGTTGATGATATGGTGGTGAAAAGTAAAGTGGTATCCGAGCATTTAGTTGACCTAGGCGACACCTTTGATGTCTTAAGGAAGCACAAGCTGCGCCTAAATGCTTCCAAATGCTCATTTGGCGTGGGATCAGGCAAGTTTTTAGGCTACATGGTTACTCATAGGGGAATTGAGGTTCACCCTGATCAGATCAAGGCTATTAATGATCTAAAACCATCGCAAAACGCCAAGGAGGTCCAAAAGCTTACTAGGATGATCACAGCCTTGAATCGATTCATTTCCAGGTCGGCCAATAGGTGCAGACCATTCTATCTCTTGATCAACAAGTGGAAAGGATTCAAGCGGTCCGAGGACTGTATTATGGCCTTCCAACAACTCAAAGAGTACTTATCTCGACCACCCATCATGTCCAGTCCTGAGGCCGATGAAGTCCTATACACATCTATTGCTGTGGCCCCTCATGCTGTGAGCCTGGTGCTAATATGAGATGACAATGGCCTTCAAAAGCCAATCTATTACGTAAGCAAGTCACTACACGAAGCTAAGGTCCGATACTTACCTTTAAAGAAAGCCATACTAGTTGTAGTCTATGCCACGCGAAAGCTTCCCCATTATTTCCAGGCCCACACAGTGGTTGTACTAACCCATCTACCCTTGAAGTCTGTACTTCGGACTGTTGATTAAACTGGAAGGATTGCCATACGGAACACAATTCTGGGAGCTTTTGACATCAAGTATATGCCTCGGACCTTTGTAAAGTGTTAGGTCCTGGTTGACTTGGTGGCCGAGTTTGTTGAACCACCTATGGAAACAATGGCAGAGAAGCGAAACGTGGATGGAAAATCCATTGGGGTGATCTCTACACCGGGACCCCCATGTTGGAGTGTACGTTGATGGCGCAGCAAATCAAAGGGGGTCCGTAGTGGGGCTAGTCCTAGTATCTCCTGAGAAAGCTATCATAGAAAAATCCTTGAGGCTTGGGTTCTCGGCCACGAATAACGAAGCCGAGTATGAGGCATTGTTACAAGGAATGGCCATGGTGCAGAAGATAGGAGGAAAAGCAGTTGAGATGTTCTCGGACTCGAGATTGGTAGTGGGCTAGGTAAAGGGAGAGTTGGAAGCTTGAGATGCGAGGATGCAAGAGTACTTAAGTCAGGTCAAACGCTTGCAATCAGGTTTCGATCTTTTCAGCTTGTCACACGTCTCTAGAAGTGGAAACACCTATGCGGATTCATTAGCCATGCTTGCTACTTCCTCGGCAGGGGGTCTGCCTCATGTTATTCTTGTCGAACACTTGGATAGGACAAATGAGGTTGCAGAAGGCATGGTTAGTGTCCATCAAGTTAGAGTGGGTCCTAGTTGGATGATATTCTACCCGAGGAGAAGTCCGAGGCCAAAAAAATACGAAGAAAAGCTCCTCGGTTTTGGTTGTCCAGGGACCATAAATTGTATAAAAGCTCCCATTCTGGGCTATATCTATTTTGTATTCACCCTGAAGCATCAGAACTGCTGTTTGAAGAACTGCACGAAGGTATCTGGAGGAGTCACATAGGAGGAAAGTCTCTGTCGCACCAAGCCATTACCCAGGGATATTGGTGGTTGAGGATGCAGAAGGAAGCCTTAGAATATGTCAAGAAATGTGACCAATGCCAAAGTTTTACCCCAAACATTCATCAGCCGGGAGGGGTCCTCAACCATTTGTCCAGTCCATGGCCATTTGCCCAGTGGGGCTTGGATATTGTAGGCCCTTTCCCCAAGGCAGCAAGAAATAAGAGATATATATTGGTCAGCACAGACTATTTCACCAAATGGGTCGAAGCTGAGCCGCTGGCCAATATCAGAGATGTGGATGCTAAGAAATTCATCTGGAGGAACATTGATACATGATTTGGGGTCCCTCATACCCTCATTTCAGATAATGGACTCTAATTTGACAGCAAAGCCTTCAAAAGATACTATTGTGAACTGGGGATTACAAACAGGTACTCAACTCTAGCTTATCCTTAGGGAAATAGGCAAGCCGAGCCTATCAATAAGGTCATAGTCAATGGGCTTAAGAAGAGACTGGACAACGCCAAGGGAAGATGGGTAGAAGAGCTACCACACGTCTTATGGACTTATCGGACTACACCACGGTAGTCAATTGGGGAGACACCTTTTGCTATGACCTATGGTGCCAAGGCTGTTATTCCTCTAGAGGCAAACTTCCCAACGCTGAGGACGAGCTCCTTCACTCTGAGCAATAATGATGAACTACTAGGTAAGAGCCTAGATTTGATCGATGAACAAAGAGAAAAGGTAATGATCAATTTGGCCTACTACCACCAGAAGCTCAAGCAGAGATATGATGCCAATGTGAAGCTTAGACCACTAGCACCAGGGGACTTAGTATTGAGGAAAGTTGTTTGTGCTGCCAAGTACCGATCCTTTGGAAAGTTGGGACCCAATTGGGAAAGACCATACAGAATTACTTCAGTAACAAGGATAGGTGCATACTACTTAGAAGACTTGGATGAAAAAGCTGTACCTCGTCCATGGAATGTAAATAACCTGAGAATGTATTATTATTTATAAAAGCATTCCTCTATTTCAAATTTTGAGACTGTTATAATTATGTCTTATATATTGGTGACAAGATAAGTGCTAGAAAGAACCAATGTCTTGCATGGTCCTCGGACTAAAACCTATGGAGAAACTAGTTACTTTAAGAAAAATTTAAGTGCTAGACAGAACCAAGGTCTTGCATGGTTCTCGGACTCAAACCTATGGGGAAACTAGTTACTTTAAGAAAACTTTAAGTGCTAGACCGAACCAAGGTCTTGCATGGTCCTCGGACTCAAACTTATGGGGAAACTAGTTACTTCAAGAAAAAACTAAGTGCTAGACAGAACCAAGGTCTTGCATGGTCCTCGAACTTAAACCTATGAGGAAACTAGTTATTTCAAGAAGAATCTAAGTGTTATACAGAACCAAGGTCTTGCATGGTCCTCAGACTCAAATCTATGGAGAAACTAGTTACTTCAAGAAAACTTTAAGTGCTAGACAGAACCAATGTCTTGCATGGTCCTCGCACTCAAACTTATGGGGAAACTAGTTACTTCAAGAAAAAGCTAAGTGCTAGACAGAACCAAGGTCTTGCATGGTCCTCGGACTCAAACCTATGGGGAAACTAGTTACTTCAAGAAAAAGCTAAGTGCTAGACAGAACCAAGGTCTTGTATGGCCTCGGACTCAAACCTATAGGAAAACTAGTTACTTCAAGAAGAATCTAAATGTTATACAGAACTAAGGTCTTGCATGGTCCTCGGACTCAAACCTATGGGGAAACTAGTTACTTCAAGAAGAAGAATCTAAGTGCTAGACAGAACTAGGGTCTTGTATGGTCCTCAGACTCAAACCTATGGGGAAACTAACCATTTTCAACAAAATCCTGAGCATTAAACAATTCCGGGTGTTGTGTGACTCCTCGAATCACCTGCCCTGCCCATCCATGAGCATCACTTAAAGCATTTCAAGGTACACTTAGGTCATTTCACCTAAGGTATCACTTCAAGCATCAATTATCTTTTCCTTTAAAAACAACATTGTAATATCTCCTCAAGGTCAGTAAGTTCATGAGGAATGTGTGTTTGCACATACTATCATGACTTATGAGCCTAGAGAATATGAGGTCTGCGTTATAAACATAAGTTCTTTTGTAGCTCACCTAATGGGAGACAAGTTTCATTGTTGAAGTTATTCAATTATCAGTTTAAGTTTGAATTAAAAATTTATGTGGCAAATTTAACATCCTCGATTGTCCGATTAATAAAGGGTGGAGCACGCTACTAAGGATAGTCAAGTGTTAGTAAAAGCATGAAAACATATTGAATAGTAGAACATTACCATTAAAAGAAACAAGCACGTTCCATTACAAAAGGACCAGTTTCATTACAAAGGTTCAAGTACACTTAAAAAGAAAAGAAGAGAAAGAAACTTGGGGCAAAAGCACAACAAAGGCGGCCTATTTCTTCAACTTGATCTTCTTTCCCCCCTTGGATACTGGTCTGAAGTGGCCTCAGGATCCTCGGAGCTTTCATCTGGGGGAACAGCCTGCAGAGGCACTAGGTGGAGAGTTGTATCCTCGGCATGGGGAGCCTGGGCATTAGCTGAGGACTTTGCAGCCACCTAGGGTGCCTTCTAGTTAGGGCCTTTGTCTATTTCAGTCACCCCGGGAGGCTCAGCTTCCTTGGCAGGCTCATCTGGAGTAGTTGAACCAAGGGCAGTGTCATGATGGCTTGCCTTAACCACCTCGAGAGAAGTACCAGCCTCAGAGCTGGGAGGGCCTTGCTCTCGAATGGCAGGAGGGAAGTACACATTCTCCACCTTCCACAGATCGGATGAAGCCTCAACCCTAGCTTGTTTAAGGGCTTCATTCCAAGTCTGGGAATAGTATAGTCTGCATAGCCCAGGTACTTGAGCCTTAAGATCGGCCTGGGTCTCGACCACCCCCGAAGTAAAAGCCTCCTCCTCGGCTTGCTCCTTAAAGCTTTCAGCCTCTGCCCTCGCAAACTCCGCCTCTGCTTTAGCCCTCAAGACCTCATCCCTGGCAAACTCTACAACCTTTCTGGCACTCTCTGCCTCGGCTAACTTCTTCTTTAGATCAGCGATTTGCTCCTTGGCAATCTTCAACTGATCCTTAGCCTCATATAGGTGCCTCATCTGGTCCTTAGCCTATTTCTAAGTGCCAGCCAGGCCTGATTCAGCGCTATCCCTAGCCCTCGTCATCTCCTTTAGTTCTTCCCTCGCTTTCTAGAGATCAGCCTTGAAGTTTTTGAAGGTCCTTGCGGCATCCAGGCGCTTGTCACACTCGAGATCTAGGGCCTTGCTTTACTCATGGGCTGCCTCTTATAGCTTGTAAGTGGCCTGGACAGCCTGCCAATTGAAACAAGCACACAATAAGTCAAAAACTAGAGAACAAAAATCAACGGAGTCGCAAGGGTTAAATGTCTTACCATGACTAAATACCTCTTGAGGCTGAGGGAGACCTCATGCCTCCTAAAATTCCCCAACTCAGCCATATCGCCGGGGAGTAGCAGGGCCCTCTCCAATGCATCGGCCATGTAGGTGTCTTCACCCCTTTGGAAGTCCCTGAGGGAGACGTTATCCATCAGAGGCTCCTTATGGAGTATCGGGGCGGGGAGCCATGCTTGTGGCTCGGACTACACGGCGACCTCTCTCTCTTGACCCTAGTGTCCGATCTTCGGTTGCTTTGAAGCTCGCTGGGCTTCATCTTCCTACTGAGAAGAGCGAGATCTCCCCTCATCCATTGGCTCTTTGCCTTTGGAAACCCTCTTCTTCTTTGGGTCGGTGGGCTCTGGCCAAGGAGGTGGAGTTGGCTGTGTGGAAGATGGCTTGGTTTAGACAGGCTGGGGTTTAAGTGAGGGGGAAGAAGCTTGGGTGGAGGAGGAGGAAGCTTGGATTGTGGCTTCCCTAGTTGGCCCTCAATTAAGCCGAGCAGGCTAGTTTGGGGTCTTCTCTTGAAACCCATCTCAACCTGAGAAGAAATCCTTACTGATAGGAGATCTGCTTCCATCAAATTGGGGTCGCCCAAATCACCAGAGGGATCCTCAGATGGATTGACTTGGTTGAAAACACCAAATTCGTCCTCGGATGGACCCAAATCAGCAACCTCTTTTTCTCCCTCCGCTCTTTCTCCCTTGGCCTCTGTAGCCTGATGGGACGAAGAAGGGCCTGCCAACGAAACACCTTCTGGAATAGGAGACCCCTCAAGAAGCAGGAACACGTGTTCTGCTACAGTGATCTTGTGAAGCCGAGGATCTTTGGCTCTGGTCACGTACTTGGGTGCTAAAAATGACTTCTGAAGGGGATCATACCCGAGGACCTTTTGAGCGACTCTGACTTGGTTGTCGGCCTCATTCACAAAGATCTCCGCCCTAAGATCAACCCTCTCATACTTTGAACACCCCACCTGGTACCCCCTCCTCTAACACAAAAGATCAACCCTCTCATACTTTGAATACCCCACCTAGTACCCCCTCCTCTATCGAACAGTGAAGGCGGTCGTGCCACTCCCCAGACACGATGAGAAAGTCCTTATTCAACCCCTTGATCATCATTTGGTTTAGCTTGGCTTTCAACATTAATTTTGTCACCATATGTGTCATTGACGAGGGCATCCTCGGCAAAAAGTTCATCCGTACTCTTGGAATGGACGGGTAAACTGATGTTTGCTCCTAGACATTGATGTTGACATTGGACACGTCCATGTCGAGATATAAAGTCTTCACATGACGAAGGGCATCATCAAAGCCTTCACCATATGAGACTCCAAGCTCTGCCAGAAGGGTGTCAAAGTCACGGTACTCTCGTACAGCAACTTCCTTCGCTAGACGGAACTGGTCCTTGGCATCAGGGATCTCCTTCTCCTTGTCTTCCAATACCTACTTCAGTTACTCCATCTACTTTGAAAAATCATCCCTAGCTCACTCCACCAAGACGAGCTTCTTTTCCTGGACCACCTTCTAGGCCTTCAACTCGTTCAACTCATCCTCTGTCGACCTCGCCTTATCCCGAATACGGTCCAACGACATCTCGCCCATCAACCCCTGAATCATTACCATTACTTAAAAATGAAAAGATTAATAACTAAGCAAGTTGACGGAAAGGAAGTAAGACGGTAGACAGGCATAGTTACCTGAGCGATGCAAAAGAGACCCGTCTCCCCCATGGCCTCGGTTGCATGATTGCTCAAGTCCTCATAATCATCAGTCATGATGATGGACGAGAGCTGCTTTAATGCATATTTGGAGTCCTCATGGAAGAGGACGGGCGCTTTCTCTTTAGAAAGATCAGGACCCATCATAAGTCCTTATGCCCTTCCTGGGCCGAGTTTTGTGACCTTCTTCTTGGTCTCGACCTTTAAACCCACGACGGGTTCAAGAACTATTTTAGGCTTCTTGATGGGTTGATGGTCAGGTTTCTCTGGCTGTTTTCTCTTAATGGACGGGTTGGCTGAGCCCGGCCCCTTAGAGGTTTGACCCTCCTATTGTTTTTGCGAAGCATCTTACTGCTTTATGTGGACTCTCCTTTTGGCAGCGTCCATTTTTGCACAAAAGAAGATGGATATTTTAGGGTAAACTCAAAGACAAAAAACCACTTGTGGATAAAGGACTTACATTGACAAACTTGGGCATTGTATCAACGGGCGGCTGGAGTTGGCTCGAGGCCATCACAATACCAATAAAGGGTGTCGAGCGTGACCAACTTTGCCCACGTCCTTTCCTCTAACTTAGTTTTGCTAAAAATCTTCTCCAAAAAACTCCACTATTCTAAAGTGACCTAAGGACGGTCTTGAACTACAAAAAAGAATGAGGACGGTCAAAGAAACAATTAAAGGAAACAATTGATATCTTGAATATAGATGGATGCATACCAAACGGGGGCGTTATTCCCCATGTTGTGTTGACGAGAATAAACTCCCGATCACCAGGACAACACATCCACTCGTCGCCCTCCATAAAAAAATACTGACTCTTCTAGTTTCTGTTAGAGTCGAAGGTTTCACACACGAGCCTTGTGTGGGGGTTCCTAGGCACAAAGCTATACATGCCCTTTGACTGAGCAATCTCAGCCGAACGGTAACAATTAAAGAACTCTTCTAATGTCAACCTCTTGTCTTCGTCGGACATTGCCCTATATAAGACCTCCACACCGAGGAAGACCCTCCAAGCATTTGGGGAGATCTAGTTGATGGACACACCTAGGTACTGAAGGAGTTGACGGTGAAGGGAACTTAGAGGGAATCTAAGCCTTGCCTTCAACATCTGCTCATAGACCTCGACACCCTCAATCCCCTCGTAGTAGCATTTTTCCGACATATAAGGAAGACGGATGGGAATATTGGTAGGTATTTGGTATTTTTCCCTCAGTGTCTTGAAATGAGATTCTTTGATTGTGGAAAGAAAAGCCCTAACCGTCCATCTAGGTAGCATTATAAACTCCCTCATTCCATCAGGACCAATGATGGACTGAATTTAGGGTTCTGCACCTTCTATACCATCATTAGAATTACCCTCTGACCCATCCATCTCCATACCTTCATCTGTTGAGGGAGAGATGGCTAATGGAGGTCTATCTTCATTTGACACGTCTGGGTCTTTATGACCTGATGGGTACACTTCATCGTAGCCCGCCCCATCGCAGACAAACGACTGGTTACTTGATGCACTAGACATAACCTACACATGATGGTAAAGTCTAAGACTCTGACAGGTCTAAAAAGGATGACGACAGTACCAAGTCTAGAAATGAAGAAGTGCATAAAAATTTAAGGGGAAAGAATGCTTACCAAGTTGGAATTGGAGGGTAAGAGGCTTCGATGAATGATGTAACAACTGAACGGTATAACCGATTCACAATGATGACGGGTGCACTCTGATCGTAGATTCCAATAGAAAGTAAAGAAATGAGAAGAAGAGAGTTTGGTTTATATAGAGGGAATGACACGGAAGACGAAGGGATGCTTCGATCTAAGTGAACAACCATTCAGTAAACGCCACGTGTCCTTCATCATTAATGATCTTAAGCTAGCCTGTTAGGCCCAAGAATGTTCTCCAAGAGACCGGGTTGAACCGTCACCCCACGAATCCTTCCACTAAGAGATCACAGACCCATAGGGTGAGGGGGCAACTAAAGAGGGTGAGAATTAGAGATGACGGATCCATGTAGAGGGACTTAACGGTGTTGGATAGGTTTGCTCATACTGAACGGATCCTATGTGAATGGACATAGGGTGGATGGATTAAAGGGCCACGTGGCGCTTAACTGGTCATTATATGGTCTCCAAGAAACCCTAAATGGAAATGACTTGCATCTCACGATAAACCTTAATCTACAAAGTCCCAATATGAATAGAATTCTATCATGAGGACGATTCTGGAATATACGCGCACTAAGGGAGATCTTCCCTATAAGGGAAAGACTTGTTATGCAAGTCAGAGAGTTTAGCTCTACACTACTATAAAAACCCAAAGACCTTTAGAAAACAGGTACACATAATTCACTCCAGCTCTGGCACTCTAGAGTTGTAAAAAGGTTTTTTGACTTAACCTTCGAAGGGTCTTCGACCGGTACCACACCGATACTCTCCTAGGGCTTTCTCTTTGTGTTGTGCAAGGATTGTTTTGACTGTACAAGGACCATGTGGCTTATTGTTGAATTTTCAGCATCATCACAAATTAAAAATTATACCCCAATTTGTAAAGAAGATGCACCTAATGAAAGATGGATGACTTTTGTTAATGTATTTTATGTTATGGGCTTTAGGCCCAGCTAGTTTACTTGTATAGTACACTTGTACTTGTACTACACTTTACTTGTACCGCACACATATGCTTACTTGTACCGCACACATATGCTTACTTGTACCGCACACATATGCCTCCTATATAAAAGCATCACATGTATATTCCTCAATTATGAAATACAATACTACGATTCAGTATTTCTAACATGGTATCAGAGCCACTGCTCTGACCTTTTCTTAGCATTCTTATCTTTATTGGTGTTACTCCACTCTTAGCATCGCTTCCGCCATCACAACAGTCGCCGCAGCCTCTTGCCGTTGAACCCCCGACGTCTTCCAAGCATTGTCTTCTGGTTCCGAACCTGCAGCCGCTATCGTTGAGAAGTCCAACACCGCACAAGATCACTGCACATGTCATCCCACCTCGAATATTACTCCAATAATATTTCTGGAGGTATCACTGAGATCATCTTGGAATGATCTACCATTTGGTGAAAGCCTTGCAGTCATCGGAGTGCCCACGCGCCCTCACGCGCCACCTGAAGCTTCTGCGTCTGCGCCCCAAACGCCCCACGCGCCGTCCTCAATTCAGGCTGACGTCACCGTGACGTCATCAGTGCCACGTCAGCCCTAGCTTACGTCAGCATCTAGTCACTTGCTGACGTCAGCACCACGTCATCTACGCTGACCGTTGACTGTTGACTATTGACCGTTGACCGTTGACTTTGACCGGGCCGTTGACCATTGACTTTTTAGGGTTGACTTTTTCGGTCCAAGTTCTCCTTACCCAGTTTTTCGCGTAGATTTCATTTTTGCAGTCTATTTTTGCATATTGTGTTTCTAAATGGATAAAAAGGATGTTTTTCTTCCTCGCCCCATCAATACTGTATTGGAGGGGAACAAGAATTACTTATCTTGGTCTCAAGCTATGCGCAGTTATCTTAAGGGTCGCATGATCTGGCATTACTATACTGGTGCAATTACCATTCCTGTCAAGGGAGCAAGTGAAGAAGATGCTGCCTTCCTTGGTCGCATGATTGAATGGGATAGTCACAACCACATGATCCTCACATGGATTCGGAACACTTCCATTCCCTCCATCTCCAACCTGTTGGGCAGCTTTGATGATGCAAAATCAGCATGGGATATGTTGGCCAAAAGGTACTCCACTACTCACGGATCCATGAAATATCAGTTAGTGGTTGAATTGCATCAACTTTGACAAGAACCAGGGCAATCCATTAATGACTACTATGATCAGCTTCGCTTCATTTGGGACCAAATTGACCTTTCTGATCCAATTTGGGCATGCTCAAAGGATGCTCAGCAATATGCTACAGTTAGAGATGAATTTTGTCTCTATGAATTCCTGATGTCACTTCACAAGGACTTTGAGCCCATCCGAGGTCAGCTTCTTAATCGTAGTCCTCCTCCTTCTCTTGATACTGTTGTAAACGAGTTGGTTAGAGAAGAAGCTCGGCTTGCAACCCTTCAAGCCCAGAATAAGTTCAATGTTTTGGCTGTTACTCCTTCTGCTTCTGCCATTGAGCAACCTCAACAATCAGGTGATTTCTCTGGCTCCAGCAATCGTCGCAAGCAGACCAACAAGAAGTTCTGCAATTATTGCAAGCGTCCTGGCCACACCATTGAGACTTGTTACCATCGCAACAAATCTACTGCTGTTGTTGCTAATACTGAGCCTACTCCGCCGATGCCTTCCATTTCAGCTGAGTCCTAGTCTTCTGGATCCACTATCAACCTCTCCCCCACTAAACTACAGGAGATCATAGCTCAGGCTGTTCGTATGGCTGGTAATGCATCTCTTTCCACTGCTCTCTCAGTTCTACCCGGTAAGTCTCAAACTTGGCTTTTTGATTCTGCCTGTTGCAACCACATGACACCTCACTCATCCTTATTCTCCAAACTTGACCCTGCACCACATCCTCTTAATATTCATATAGCTGATGGTTCCACCATGCATGGGAATAGTCTAGGTTTTGTTTCGACCTCTAACCTCTCTGTTCCTGGGGTCTTCCATGTACCTGACCTATCCTATAATTTGTGCTCTGTGGGACAATTAGCTGAACTAGGATATCGCCTTATTTTTTACTATTCTGGGTGTATTGTGCAGGATCCGAGGACGGGGCAAGAGCTTGGGACCGGTCCTAGGGTTGGGCGTATGTTTCCCGTGGACAATCTTTATCTTCCACCTGTTGCTCCTGTCTCTGTTGCTGCTGCAGCTGCTGCAGTTTCTTCCTTACCTTCTCTCGCACTTTGGCATTCTCGTCTTGGTCATGCCTCATCTACTTGGGTACAATAGTTAGCTTCTAAGGGTCTATTGGGTTCTGTGTCCAAAGACAATTTTGATTGTACTTCATGCCAGTTAGGAAAACAGCCAGCTTTACCTTTCAATAATAGTGAATCTATCTCTAATAGTATTTTTGAGTTAATTCATTCTGATGTTTGGGGACCTTCTCCTGTTACTAGTATTGGTGGATCTCGTTATTTTGCTGTTTTCATTGATGATTATCTCGTTATAGTTGGATCTTTCCTATGAAATCTCGTTCTGAAATCTTACCAATATACAGTAACTTTGCAAAAATGGTTGAAACACAATTCTCCAAACATATCAAAACTTTTCGTTCTGATAATGCTCTTGAATATACTCAATATGCTTTTCAAGCTTTGTTACATTCCTATGACACTGTACATCATCTAACCTGTCCAGGCACCTCTCAACAAAATGGTTGAGCCGAAAGAAAACTTCGTCATATTCTTGACACTGTCCGTGCTCTTCTTCTTTTTGCCAAAGTTCCTACCCCATTTTGGGGTGAAGCCGCTCTTCATGCTGTTCATGCCATTAATCGCATTCCAAGCACTGTTATCCATAATCAGACTCCGTATGAGCGCCTTTTTAGGTCACCCCCTGACTATCATTACCTTCGCTCCTTCGAATCTGCTTGTTTCGTTCTTCTTCAGCCTCATGAGCACAACAAACTTGAGCCTCGATCTAGACTCTGTTGTTTCCCTGGTTATGGTGAAACTCAAAAAGGGTATCGGTGCTATGATCCTGTCTCTCATCGTCTTCGTGTTTCCCGTAATGTTGTCTTTTAGGAACACCGCTTGTTTGTTGAACTCTCTCACTTTCGTTCTTCCCTAACTAACTCTTCTGTTTTAGAAATCTTTCCAGATGAGTCTCCTGTTCCTTCTACAGATACTTTTGATCCTCCTTTGGACTTTTCTATTCCATCTCCAGATATTTTTAATGATTCTCCTAGACAGGTTGTAGATGAACAGGTTGATGACGAGCTACCCCACCTTGAGCCTAGGTCCCCTACTCCTACTCCGCCTGAAGATCCTCCACAAGACATTCCACCTCGCCACTCAACCCGAGTAAGATCCATTCCTGCATATTTACTTGACTATCATTGTTACACTGCCCTTGCTACACTCCATGAGCCTCAAACCTATCGTGAGGCCTCTACTGACCCTTTATGGCAGATTGCAATAAAAGAGGAAATTGATGCATTAACCAAAAACCATACTTGGGATCTGGTTACTCTCCCTCCTAGTCAGTCTGTGGTTGGTTGTAAGTGGATCTATAAGATCAAGACTCGCTCTGATGGGTCCATCGAGCGCTACAAGGCTCGTCTTGTTGCAAAAGGTTTTACACAGGAGTATGGGATTGATTATGAAGAGACTTTTGCTCCAGTTGCCCGTATCTCCTCTGTTCGTGCCCTCTTAGCTGTTGCAGCTGCTAGTAAATGGGACCTTTTTCAGATGAATGTTAAAAATGCCTTCCTTAATGGGGATCTGCATGAAGAAGTCTATATGCAACCGCCTCCTGGTCTTTCTGTTGAAACAAACAAGGTTTGTCGCCTTCGACGTGCACTTTATGGCCTTAAACAAGCTCCACGAGCTTGGTTTGCCAAGTTCAGCTCCACCATCTTTCGCTTGGGTTATACTGCCAGTCCTTATGATTCTGCCTTATTTCTTCATTGCAATGATAAAGGCACCATTTTGCTTCTCCTATATGTAGATGATATGATCATAACTGGAGATGACCTCAGTGGCATTCAAGAACTCAAGGATTTTCTTAGTCAGCAGTTTGAGATGAAAGACCTTGGACATCTCAGCTATTTCTTGGGTCTTGAGATCACTCGTTCCACAGATGGTCTTTATATTACTCAAGCCAAGTATGCATCTGATCTTTTATCTTGAGCTGGACTCACTGATAGCAAGACTGTTGACACTCCAGTTGAACTTAATGCACATCTGACACCCTTAGGGGGGAAACCATTGTCTAATCCCTCTCTTTACAGACGATTGGTTGGCAGCCTAGTTTATCTCACAGTTACTCGTGCAGACATTTCTTATGCTGTTCATCAGGTGAGCCAGTATCTGTCTGCTCCACGATCGACTCACTATGCTGCTGTTCTGCGCATTCTACGATACTTGAAGGGCACTCTCTTCCATGGCCTTTTCTACTCAGCTCAGTCTCCCCTTGTACTCCGTGCATTCTCTGATGTTGATTGGGCAGGAGATCCCACTGATCGCAGGTCCACTACAGGTTATTGCTTTCTCCTTGGTTCTTCTTTGATTTCTTGGCGAAGTAAGAAGCAAACCTTCGTGGCCCGCTCCAGTACTGAAGCATAATATTGTGCTCTTGCTGACACCACATCTGAGCTCCTTTGGCTACGATGGCTTCTTAAGGATTTGGGTGTGTCCACATCCTCCGCTACTCCCCTTTATTGTGACAACCAGAGTGCCATTCATATTGCTCACAATGATGTCTTCCATGAACGGACTAAACACATCGAGATTGATTGTCATTTTATCCGTTCTCATCTTGTCTATGGTGCTCTCAAGCTTTTCTCTGTCTCCTCCAAAGATCAACTTGCAGATATCTTCACCAAGGCACTTCCTAAGGGACGCACTCGTGATTTGGTTGACAACCTCAAGCTGGTCTCACATCCACCTTGAGTTTGAGGGGGGCTGTTAATGTATTTTATGTTATGGGCTTTAGGCCCAGCTAGTTTACTTGTATAGTACACTTGTACTTGTATTACACTTTACTTGTACCGCACACATATGCCTCCTATATAAAGGCATCACATGTATATTCCTCAATTATGAAATACAATACTACGATTCAGTATTTCTAACAACTTTTAAATCCAATTTCTTCTTTTTCTCTTAAAACATATCATATATATAACCCTTAGTAAGGCCGCTCGCCAATGTAGTTGCGAGGAGGATCGTAGTTGCAACCAATGAATGTACCTCCATTGTTGCACCTCACTTTAGCACATCCTATACGACCTGAGTTACGCCAAACCACCTGAGTATAGTGCAGGCACTCCCCACCAACACAAGAGTTAAGGGTGTAGTCATAGTTGGGCTTCTCACTCACCCACAAATTCACAGCATCTGTGCCTGAGAGGTCAGTGCTGCCCCATGCTATGTTTTCACCATATGGTCCACCAGAGTGCACAAGATTGCAATCGCCAATACGCTGATTAGTGTACTTTTGTGCATATGCTGCTACATTTTCATCCCATTTCAGAGGTGGAACTCCCACCTCTGCACGAGCTGCATTGTGGACGCTGAGGTAGTCTTGTATGGAGTCTTGGGCATGGGAGAGATGAACTAGGGTTAAACCCAAGAGACAGACAAGAGCTAGCAGTGATATCTTACACTACCCCATTGTAGTTTGTGACCTAGAATGCAAAGAAAAATGTCAAGCGATGAGGGGCATTTAAAGGGATATGGTGTTGAAATTTATGTGATGAACTTTGAAAGTGATGGTAGAACGTTCAAATTACAATGCGTAACACATTAGGGGATTAGAAGGACCAAAACAACCCCTTGAATAAAATTTCAACACTTATATGATTTTATCCTTATTCTCTCATTAGGAAGCCAATTAATGAGAGAATAAGGATAATCGTTTGTTACCTAAATGATTTTGATTAGAGTTAAAATCCTTCATTTGAAATGGATCTGGGATTATAATGAAATAACCACCATTCATTTTTTATTATTATTAATTTACCTATTATAAAAAAGGAAAAAAAAATCAGGTAATTAAGGAACCTTCATTCATTTCCTTAATTAATTTATGATAACTTTTTACGGATTCATTTTCTTAATTATTTTCTATATCTCTATTGTAGTATGGGTGGATTCAGGATTATAATTAATGAACCTCATTCATTACTTTCGTTAATTAATTTAATTGGCAAGAAATTATAAAGAAAAAAGAAAAGAGAAAAAAAGAAATCTGATTACAGATTTTGATAACTTTGATCGAATTCATTTCCTCATTCATTTGCTAATATATTTTTTTAGAAAGATTAATTTGCTAATTAAATGCATTATATATTTTGTAGGAATTTTTATTTCCACATTGACTGCTGGTGGATTTCAGTTCTTTACAAAGTTGCCCTCCACTTTTTTTTTTTTTTTTTTTAGGAGTCTCATTTAAAAAAAAAAATTTGAGAAGAAAAAATATATGTGATTTGCTAGCCTAGAAGTCTTTTTTTTTTTTTTAATTAAAGTTTTAATTTATGGCGTCCGCTTCTAATAATTATACTCTTCATCGTCATACCAAAACACCAATTGGTTTTTGGTGTAGGTAAGGATTGAATCTCAAATAACTTATTTAACCATCAAAGAAGGAGTCTCAAGTTTCTCAAAAAAAAAAAAAAAAAAAGGAGTCTCAATAAAATTTAATATATCAAGATTAAAAAAATATGTTTGCACCTTGTTATCCTTACTTAAGTATATATGAAAATTAAATATGTTGATGTCGCCTAAAATAGCACTTGATCCCTTTCAAATTTGATTCAAAATGTATTTTCTCTCTTTGTTTTCCATTCTAACTATTCTCCACAAGCCAAAACTGAAAACTAAAGTGTTCTAAATCTATTCGAACTAGTTGGTAAACCATGCAATGTAAGAGAAAATTTAATATAATATTATTTTTTTCCTATAAAAATTTGTTTTCTTCATTTCACATATATATATATATATATATATATTTTTGGAATATGAAAATTTATAAATATGATAGTTATCAATTCACATTAATGGTGATTATATTTTTATAATAAATTATATATTCTACTATATTATATATATGAAACTATATATTTTGTGATTTCAAGAAAAGTGCAAAATATTATTTCCAATGCTCTAGCTAAAAAAACTAAAGACTGTATGGGGCTACATGTCTGGTTGGAAGACCTACCTGAGGATATCGCTCCCTTAATTTTATTTGATGTTCATTAAGGTTGGATTAATAAATACCCAAGCTGCTTTAGTTTGTTTTCTCCACCAAAAAAAAAAAATTTAATAGGGGTTTAAATAAAACAATATTTAAACTCAAATATATATGTATAAAAGAATAATAATGTGTAAAAAATTTGTGAGGCCTTAAACTTTTTGTTAGATACAATAAAATTTAAACATATGCATGGTGTCCTCACCATAATAATTGATCTTATTATCTGGTTAATACACCAATTACTTTTTGGTGTAAGCATAGTTTAAATCTTAAATCTTTTATTCAAGGATAAAAAGCTTTATGGTTCAAGTAAGCTAAATGAAACTCACGTGAGCACTCCAAAACTAATGTGACAGTATGACACAAAATGAAAGGTTAAATAAATAAATCAAAATTCAAAATCCTTCAGTTTTATATATACCCCGTGCAATTAATAATGAAGTTTAATGTAATAATTTTTTTTCTCTTATGTATATTTTTTATTTAAAAGTAATGCTGGTGATACAAATATTTTTACAAAATTTTTTATAAATTACTAATGTGGTGAGTGGTTATTTGTAAATGAAAATGTGATGTTAATGGTAGGCCTAGATGAAAACCAATAAGAAGTTGACCGCATCAATAGTTTGTAAAAATATTGTAAAATAGTTTGTGACTGTAGCATTACTCTTTGTTTAAATATCATATCTGATAATTGTGATGTTAATAATACGAATTTATTAGGATTGTGCTCATGAATGAAATTATAGTATACTATTTAAAGAAAATATGATACACCAAGATTCTAGTGAATCATCAAGAATTGACAATGATCCTTTAGCTTTATATATATAACTAGTTAGTATCTCGTGCAATTAATATTGAAGTTTAATGTAATAATTTTTTTTTCTCCTATGTATATTTTTTGTTTAAATATCATATATGATAATTATGATAGTTAATAATACGAATTTATTAGAATTGTGCTCATGAATGAAAGTATAAGTGCTTGTGGGGTGGTGGGAGGCAAGGGCTGGGATTCAAGTCTCTAGGAGAGAGTTTCACACACATATACACTTAGATTAGGCTAGAGTAGAATTTCGATCTTGTGTCAAATAATTATAGAGTGAATAGAAATTAAATTCAATTAAAAAATAAATTGTAGAATAATGATGCCTAAAATTGTGAGGTCTTAAAAGCTTATATGGCACTATATTATAGTGTCAACCAAAAAAAAAAACCGGTTATATAAATGTAATTGGGTTAAGCATAATCATCTTTGGAAAATATATTTGTTGGAATTAGGTAGTTCTTGGTGTAGGGAAATCCAAACACCCTTTAGAAAGGAGAAAAATGAAGAGGAAAAAATGAAGATGAAGATGAAGATGAGGGATGGTCGGAATATCCTAGGATTCATGGCCTAATCCTGCTGTTTTATGTAAAAATAACACATGAAGGTTTTATATACTCAAAAACCTTAGGAATCTAAGTATTGCGTACATAATTAATGGTTTTCAAATAAAAGATAAAACAATCTCATACGGGAATTTAAGTGTTTACTCAAAAATTCAAAATCTTAATGGAGTACCTTCTATAAATAAAAATAAAATAAAATAAAATCTTAATGGAGTACTGTATTTTACATGAGATCCATGTAAGGATTTTGAGTATTTTCTCATTTCTTTTTTATATTCAAATTTTGTGATATGCTTTTTTATTTTAGTTTGGTATCAAAAAATATTGTCAGAAACTGATAAGGGTAATTCTGAAATTAGTTTGAACTCGCTCACATGCGATGAAGCCGACAGTTGCAATAAACCTGTCAGTCTTTCCTTATGCATTCAGTGAAGATGAGAAAGATGAACTCCACCTCTACACCCGACGACATCTGTGTGAGACGACCAGAATGCCTAGGCAGGATAGGAAGCTAACGGGGAGAAGGAAACTTGTGATGGATCTAGCAAGTCCTTACTTGACCCCCACGAATATGTATGTAAGGAAACATCTTGCACTCCACAGTTAACCCTAATCAAGAGGATTCTTACAAGGAAAGGATCCTGCAAAATATGCATATTAATGAGAATCTTCCCTACAAGGAAAGGCCTTCTCCACCAAGGAACAGATGTCAACTTTATGCTATTATAAAAACCCCAAAGCCCTCACAAATCAAGGCACGCATAATTTACCCCAACTCTGGCACTCTAGAGTTGTGAAAGTTCTTTAACTTGACCTTCGGAGGGTATTTGACTGGTACCACACCGGTACTCTTTACAAGGTCTTCTTTGTTTCTGTTTCGCAGGTGTTGTCTAGAGCATATGAGGACTGTGCGACTTACTGACAATTTTTGACATCATCAGTTGGCGTCGTCTGTGGGAAAGAGCTAGAATAGTGACAACCATACTACCACTTCCCAGACAAAGAGTTGTATGGTACTCACTCACTCGATGGCAACCAATGACCATACCGGGGAAGAACCACACATTATTACCCTTGAAAGATAGGTACAAACCCTAGCCGTGGCTGTGGAGCGCCTTACCAAGCAGAACCACAACCTAGAGGAACAACTACGCCAAAGGGATGCTAGACCCAACAGTCACAAGGAGGAGCAAGAGGGCACCAGCCCGAGAGAAGGGACCAAGAAGGGCCAGAAGGCAGCAATGCCCTAAATAGGCCGAAGCGATAGGATACAAGCTGTCCATTTGCCGCAGAGACGGCTCCACCATACATGGTAGCAAAGATGCAGATGATGAAGGAGTGGATGAACTTCATAATGAACGCCCTCAGAGGACAAGTGTCGAGCGACCTCAACGATTTGGTCTATCGAACAGATTCACCATTCACTGCATCCATCACTTCATTCCCCCTTCAGCCGAAGTTCCGCATACTGCAGGTAGAGGCCTACGACGGATCTAAGGATCTCTTAGATCACCTGGAGTCTTTCAAAACCCTGATGCATCTGCAAGGCGTGGTGGGTGAGATCATGTGTCAGGCCTTTCCAACTATGCTGAAGGGTCTCGCAAGGATATGGTTCAGTAGGTTGATGACAAACTCCATTAGTACCTTTAAGGAGTTGAGGGCATAGTTTGCCTTGCACTTTATCGGGGGGCACAAGTATAAGAAGTCCATCGCATGCCTAATGAACATCAAGCAACGGAAGGATGAGATGTGGAGGTCTTACATTACCCTCTTTAACAAGAAGGCCCTTTTGATTAATGAAGCTGATGACAAGATACTTGTGGTTGCATTTACCAATGGGTTACAGAATGGGAAGTTTTTGTTTTCCTTATACAAAAAGGACCTAAAAACCATGTCAGACGTACTTTATAGGGCTACTAAGTATATGAACGCAGAAGACACACTGCTAGCCCGAGAAGAGAAGTCCAAGAAGAGGGAAAGGCAAGAAGATACCTAGCAGGAAAAGGGACGGTAGATGACTAGAACCGGAGATCGATGGGAGGATAGGCACTCCATACCTCCACTGGAAGGCGCACCAACTTCACCCCACTAACTACCTCGATTGATCAGGTGTTGATGTAGATAAAGGACGACACGTCGTTGACATGGCCTGTTAAGTTAAAGGGAGATCCCAGCAAGAGGTCTAGGGACAAATATTGCTACTTTCATCGGGACCACGGTCACAACACGTTCGAATGCTATGACCTAAAGCAGTAGATTGAAGCCCTTATTAAACAAGGGAAACTACAACGATTCGTCAGTAAAGAAAGGGCAGATCCACAACAGGAGCAGGTTGTTAGAAGGGATAACGAGTGCCCCAAGCCACCCATATTGGACATAAGGATGATTGTAAGGGGCACTACGGCTTCAGGTTCATCCAAGAAAGCCCGTAAGACTTACCTCGGGATGGTTCAAGACGTCCAACTGACAGGCTTCATCCCAAAAATGGTGCGAGTCAACAACCTTATGATTGGATTCTCAGAAGAAGACACTCGACGCCTCCACAACCCATATGACAATGCACTTGTTGTTAGTATTCGAGTAGAGGACTACAATACACACTGGGTCCTTGTTGATAATGTAAGCTCTGTTGATAACCTCTACTACCCGACATTCCAACAGATAAGAATTGAAAGAGAGCGACTCATACTAGCCAACGCACTACTCGTTGGGTTTAAAGGAACGAAGGTATACCCCCTTGGCACAGACACACTGCCTATAACGGTCGGCGACTACCCTCAGCAAATTACTAAGGACGTAACATTCCTTGTTGTTTACTACTCGTCTACCTACAATGACATACTAGGCCGACCTACCCTTAACTCATGGAAGGCTATGGCTTCAACCTATCACCTGATGATCAAGTTCCCTACCAAGTATGGATTAGGCGAGGTACGTGGGGACCAAGTTGCAGCACGAGAGTGCTACATAGCAATGCTAGAGATGGACGACCACTTGCAGACCATGAACATTGAAGAACAGAGGACAGTCGCAGAGCCCGTTGAAGGATTGGAGGAGATATTTCTCGATAACTCTAGGCCCGAGCGAACAATTAGGATCGGCACCCTCGCTAGTTCACTAGTCCGTCAAGCATTCACGACATTCCTAAGAGAAAACCGAGACGTCCTTGCTTGAAGTCCTAGGATTGACCTTTCAGTCATGGTGCACAAGTTGAATGTGTCACCCATTTTTCCCTCTATCCGTCAAAAGAAGCGAATGTTCGCCCAAGAACGAGACCGAGCTATAGCGGAAGAAGTCCGCAAGTTGCAAGATGCAAACTTCATTAGAGAAGTTTACTACCCCAATTGGCTGGCCAATGTGGTGATGGTCAAGAAAGCCAATGGGAAGTGGAAGATGTGCGTAGACTTTACGGACCTAAACAAGGCATGCCCCAAGGATAGCTACCTCCTCCCGAGGGTTGAAGTCCTAGTAGACTCTACAACCTAACACTAGTTAGTGAGCTTCATAGATGCTTTTTCTAGCTACAACCAAATCAAATTAGACAAAGCTGACTAGGAGAAAACTTCGTTCATCACCAGCCAAGGCCTCTTCTGCTATAAGGTAATGTTGTTCGGTCTTAAGAACGCGGGCACAACATATCAAAATCTCATGAACAAAATGTTTGGGCATCAAATTGGAAGAAATATCCAAGTTCACCTAGACGATATGTTGGTAAAAAGCCAAAGGGAGGACGATCATTTAGACTACCTCAAGGAGACCTTTGACATGCAAGTGTGCATTCGAGATGATGGTCGGAAAGTTCCTGAGGTTCATGGTGTCTCAAAGAGGTATCAAAGTCAACCTAGACAAGATCCGAGCCAAAATGGAGATGGTGCCACCAAGGAACATGAAAGAAGTACAAAGCCTCAACGGCAAGGTGGCGACGCTATATAGGTTTGTATCAAGGGCAACGAACAAGTGCCTACCTTTCTTCCGCATGCTGAAGAAGTCTTTTAAGTGGATAACTAAGTGTCAACAAGCATTTGAGGATCTGAAGGCCTACCTTTCTTCCTCGTCATTGCTAAATCCCTCCAAATCGGGGGAAGAATTATTCCTTTACTTGGCTGTATCCCCGACTACCGTTAGCGCTGCCTTAGTCAGGAAAGAAGAGAGGGTGTAGAAGCTCGTATACTACACTAGCCGAGCACTCTTAGGCGCAAAGGAAAGATACCCACCGATGGAGAAGCTCACCTTCGCTTTAGTAAGCGCAGCCCCCTACTTCCAGGCCCACATTATGGTCGTCCTGATTGACAAGCCTCTATAGTGAGCAATGAGTAATCCCGAAGCCATCGGATGAATGGCATTATGGGCAATAGAATTGAGTGAATTTGACATACAATACAGAAAGCCAGGGGGCAGAAGAACATCCTCAGTGGATCATCCACACAGATGGGTTATCTAACAAACAAGTTGGCTGAGCCAACATAATGCTCTATTCCCTAGAAAGGGACAAGATCGAATGCATGGTTCGTCTCGACTTCCCTACAATAAACAATGAAGCAAAGTACGAAGCTTTAGTAACAGGACTGGGTCTCGCTAAAGCCATGGGGGCAACAAGTGTGATTGTGTAGTGCGACTCCCAGGTGGTCACTAGTCAGGTGAATGGTGATTTCGAATACAAAGGGGAAAAGATGAAGATGTATTTAGAGCAGGTGAGGAGATGAGTAGGTGAGTTATAGGCCAAGTTCGTCCAAGTCCCTAGAGAAGAAAATGAGAAGGATGATCACCTTCCCAAAGCCGCCTCAGTGGAACACATGCTTATCCCCAATAAGGTACTTTCTTTTATTTAGCTCTCACCTTTGATAGATAACGTTAGTGTGCAGGAAATAGACTCGAGAAGCAACTAGACTACACCTATAGTTTCCTATTTGAAAAATGGCACACTGCCTGACAGTAAGGAAGCAACAAGAAAGATGAAGGTCCAAGCCACACGATTCGTTTTGAAGGACGTCTTGTATAACAGAGGCTTCTCCCACTCATACCTAAGGTGCTTAAGCCCTGAAGAAGCGAACTATGTCATGAGAGAAGTCTATGAAGGGATCTGCGGGACCCACTCAGGGTCGTGGTCGTTGGTGCACAAATTGATTCGGGTTGGATACTATTGGCTCACCATGCAGAAGGTTGCCCAAGCCTATGTCAAAGCCTGCGACAAATGTCAGAGGTTCGGCCACGTCATCAGAGAGTCAATAGAAGAGCTCACCCTAATAACGGCCCTATGGCCTTTTACTTAATAGGGGTTAGATATCATGGGCCCATTCCCAATAGCGATAAGATAGCTGAAGTTTTTAATGGTCAGCAGAGATTACTTTACCAAATAGGTGGAAGCTGAAGTCTTGGCCACTATCAAAGAGAAGAACATACGAAACTTTGTATGGAGGAACATCATCTGCAAGAACGACATACCTAGAGTACTGATCTCAGACAACGGGAAAAGATTTTACAATGATTCGTTCAGAGATTTTTACTCATAGTTGGGGATCAATAATCACTATTCTTCACCCGCCCACCTTCAAGCTAACGAACAGGGCGAGGTAACGAACTAATTCTTGCTCAAAATCATCAAGGCTCGGCTCGAGAGGGCAAAGGGTATATGGCTAGAAGAATTGCCAAGCATTCTATGGGCGTACAGGACGACGGTGTGGATGCCTACATGAGAGACATCGTTTCGACTAATATACGAAGGCGAGGCTGTCATCCCAGCTGAGTTTAGAATCATAAGCTAAAGAGTAGGAAACCATGACGAGAGCAAGAATAATGAAGCTATGCATTTGCAGCTGGACTTGGTGGATGAGGTCAGAGCAGCGACTGAACAAAGATTAGCGCGGTACTAGAACCTCATGGCCAAGCACTACAACTCGAGAGTCAAGCACAGAGATTTTTAGGTTAGAGATCTTGTCTTGAAAAAGGTGACAGGCGCTATAAGAAATCCCTTATAGGGAAAGCTAGGACTTAATTGGAAAGAACCCTACAAAATTGCTTTATGGTAGAGGAAGGGAACATCCTACTTGGAGACGCTAGACGGGCAAAAGTTGCACCTCCCGTGGAACACAGAGTACTTGAAGAAATATTACCAGTAAACAATGGCACAAAGAACAACACTCCTCATTTCTAGTTTACTTCCTTTTAAGTTAATTTTTATTATCTATAGTACTTTCTAAAAGGCACCTTTTTATTCTTTCAAGAACAATTTTTTACTTATGCACGCATCTATCATAATAAGAGGAGTTATTCAGATATGACCTGTGGGTATGTGTATGCCTCTACAAAACTACATCTGTGACTAAAGTCCACCAGTGGACAAGTTCATCCTATGAGGATGCCTTGAAATTATTAAGTCCACAAGTGGACGAGTTTATTATTAAGTCCACAAGTGGACAGGTACATCCCCTGGGGATGCCTTGAAATTATTAAGTCCACAAATGGACGAATTTATTATTAAGTCCACAAGTGGACGAGTTCATCCCATGGGGATACCTTGAAATTATTAGTTCCTTAAATAGGACAAGTTCATTATTAAGTCTACAAGATGACACGTTCATTATTAGGTCCACAAGTGGACGAGTTCATCCTATAGGGATGCTTTGAAATCATTAAGTCCACAAGTGGACGAGTTTATTATTAGGTCCTCAAATAGGACGAATTCATTTTTAAGTCTATAGGTGGACTCGTCCACCAAAGTAGACGGGTTCATCCCAGATATCCACCAAGTCGTTTGTGAGACAAGTACATCCTAACATGTGTGCACAGAACTAGACGAACATATGCATATCTCAGAATAAAGATCAACACACAGGAAAAATATACTAAAAGTGACAGATGTAAAATAATAAAAATCCACCATAAATAAAATGAAGTGTTTACAAACAAGGCCTAAAAACATAAGGGCACTTAATATTGTCTAAAAATGAGATACAAGAAAAATAAAAAATTAAGCTGGAAGGTTCTGGGTGTCTTAAGAAGGAAGGTTCTCTTTGTCTTCAGCAAGAGGGTTCTCGGCGTCTTGGGCGGAAGGGTTCCTGGCGTCCTTAGGAGGAGGATCATTAGCAAATGGAGCCAAAAGAGCGATGGGCCCTTCAACTACAGGTTGGGCAAGGACCACATCGTCATCTTTTGGATCTTGCTCTGACTGAGTAAAGTCGTCGGTCTCCTCCCTAATGGTGTCGCCACCTGCAGGGGTCGTTGGCAGAGGGTTGTCTATGGTGACTTTGGATAAATCCAAGTTTGGGTAGATGGACTTGACCTACTTCAGGCAGTCCTTAAACCCATCACCATAGTAGATTGCACAAGCTTCAATGAAAGGCTAGGAAGCCTTGAACTCTATTATGGCGTCAGCCCTGGCTATCTCGACCTGCCCATAAATAGCCGTCAGCTTTGCCTTTAAATTCGTTTTTTTCCTCTTGCACCTTCTCTCAAAGACAGGCTTCCTCCTTCAACTTTTCGATTAAAGCCATCACCTAGTTGTTAAGTGTACAGAGGGCCCCTTTGTACTGCTCTTGCTCGTTGGTTAGGGTCTCATTATGCTTACGAAGCCTGCTGATCACTCTTTCCTAAGCAACGCTCCTATCTTGAAGCGCCTTCATATGCACCAGTGCCTAAAAACAAGACAATCATCAGCTAATGAATGAACAATAGTAAAAGAAAGTTTGAAAAAAAGGATGTACCCTAGAAAGGTCAAAAAGACCCGATGCCCTCAACTCTTCTATAGTCTGCTTGGCACAAGGAACCAAGTCCATGTCCTTGATGATTGACTTAACCATCTTAACGGCATGTTCCTTATGCACGAGAAAACAATGGACAATTCCCTGAGTAATAGGACCAGTTGTCATCATTAAACCCTTGCCAACTCCATGGCTAGGTTTGAGAGGCAACGACTTCTTTGGTTTATCACCTACAGGGAGGACCAATCCTTTCTTAAATGGACGGTCATACTTCCCCTCGCTCTTTCACTTGGACGATCCTTTGGTGATGCCCTTAGGAGCTGAGGAGGACCCCCTTTTTCTCCTTTTGTTTGCATACCGTGGCTGACGCCCTTACTAAAGCCCTTTGCGTAGCTGCTTCCATTTCTGCAAAGGGTAAAAGACGAACTTTATGCAAACAGGCATAAGTATGAAGCAGACAAAAGGAAAGAACTAAGATGAAAGAACTTACACCGATGAGAATAAGCGTTCAATCTAAGAGCTGCAGGCGTTGGCTCAAGACCACCGTAGTAGGCGTGCAACCTGTCAAGGGTGATCAGTTCCCTACACTTCCACTCGTCTAAGGGGATCTCAAGCACCCGATGGATGAAAGCCTCCTGCTCGTCGGTTATGCACCAACAAACACTAGCTGAAGAAGAAAAAAGTAGACGACGTTAGACACTTGAACAAATAAATAAAGAAAAAATGAAAATGTAGACGGTACTAGACCTGAATCCTTGACAATACCCCAAGTATTGTCAAAACCATGAGGCATCGTCACCTTTTCTTCCCGACGACATACCCAATCTATCCCTTGAACAACAAAGTATATGCCCTTCCAATTTCTATTAGAGTCAGGCATATCAGACACCAGCCTAAGTGTCTTCTTCCTCGCCGAAAAATGGTATATCCCCTGAGACGAGGAGATATGTTGGGGTCAGTAGCACCAAAAGAACTCGTCCAATGTAAGCTAATAGTTCCCCCCACTAAGACAACTCCAAAGGATCTCAACCCCTATGAATATCCTTCAAGCATTTTGGGTGATTTGACTGACAGACAGAACAAGGAAAATGGCCAACTGATGGTGTAGCGTCGTTAGAGGCAATCTCAATCCTATTGCAAACATGGCATCATACATGCCGACGTCCGCAGTCTTCCCAGAGTAGCACTTTTCATACTTTCCAGGCAATAAATTGGAATGTTATCTGGGATTTGGTAACGGTCCCTTAAGTTGTTAAAAATTTTGGTCGTCATCATCGGCTTAAAGCCATTAACGGTCCATATCAAAGGAAGAATAAAGCGATGGGTATGACCATCCCCTGGGCTTCCTGAGTTTCCCTCCACAGAAGCTCCCCTGTCGCTCTCATCCTTATCTTCATCATGTTCTCCCTTTAACTCCCCCTCATTCTCTCCTTTGCCCTCCTCGTACTCATCCTTATCTCCCTCTCTTTCCTTTACTTCCTCTCCGTCAAAGTCTTCCTACTCGTCGACAGAAGAATGGGCAGATGGTTCCTTCTCTGACAACCAGGACAAGCCTTCCTCGGGCCCATGACTTGACGGGAAGACTTCGTTGTAGCCCACTCCCTCACGGATTGATGACAACTACTCACTCGTCGCTTCACTATCTCTTGACATCTATTCACCTACAAGCAACAAAGGTATTCTAAGAACCTAGTTGATGGGTCTCTCTATAGAAGTAACGACCAACTAGAAAAACAAAAATAGAAAAGGAATAAAAAAGAGAAGAGGACTTACAAGGTTAATAGAAGAGTCTGTAGAGGTGACGGGATCAACAAGTAGACAACAGTAAAAATGACAAAATGGCAGCTCTTTCTCAAGATTTGCAAAGATGAAATAAGGAAAAATGAAAAGAGGAGGTGAACTATTTATAGGACAAAAATACCTAGGAAACGAAGCGACACTCTTGTTCAGAAACGAGGCCAACCAACTTGTGCCACGTGTCTTAGCATTTAATGATAGCTGCTGAAGGAACCATTAATAAGCACCCCTTTTTTTCTGAATAAATAAAAATAATAGAAAAGCTATAGATTAAACTCCGTAACCCGTCAGCTAAAGCTAACGGAGCCATAGAGTAGGGGGCAGCTGATAAGGCTAATTCTGAAATCAGTTTGAACTCGTTCACATGCAATGAAGCCGATGATCCCAATAAATCCGTCAGTCTTTCCTTACGCATTCAGTGAAGACGAGAAAGACGAACTCCACTTGTACACCCGATGACATCTGTATGAGACAACTAGAACGCCTAGGCAGGATAGGAAGCTGACGGGGAGAAGGAAACTTGTGACGGATCCAGCATGGCCTTACTTGGCCCCTACAAATGTGTATGTAAGGAAACATCTTGCGCTCCACGGTTAACCCTAATCAAGAGGATTCTTACAAGGAAAGGATCCTGTAAAATATGCGTATTAATGAGGATCTTCCCTACAAGGAAAGGCCTTCTCCGCCAAGGAATGGATGTCAACTTTACGCTACTATAAAAACCCCCAAAGCCCTTGCAAATCAAGATACGCATAATTTACCCCAGCTCTGACACTCTAGAGTTGTAAAAGTTCTCTAACTTGACTTTTGGAGGATATTTGGCCGGTAGCACACCGATACTATCTATAAGGTCTTCTTTGTTTCTGTTTCGCAGGTGTTGTCTAGAGCATGTGAGAACTGTGCGACTTACTAACGATTTTTGGCATCATCAGAAACGAAGTAATTAAGTATTTTATCTATTTTAATATGTAATTTTTATAATTTTTGTCACATTTTCAAGAAAAATAACAGACAAACTCATGTATTTTTATACTTTTTATAATTAAAATAATTTTATTTTTATTTGAATTCTAATATACACATGTAAGGTGCAAGTACGAGAAATAGAATAAAATATAATAGTACAAAATACTTAAAAATCTTATTAAAATATATATATATAAAGATTATAAAGAAAATATAAAATGTTCAAAGGTTGATATAAATAGTGACATTCACATGCAACTAGAAAATATTAATATTATAGTTTTATCGTCATATATTATAACAAAACTAGGTACAATAAAATTTGCAACAAGAAAATATTAATATACTTGTTTGTACAAGTAGTTTCTATACAGGTATAGTACTTGAATATTTTATACGTGTTTTATAATTTTAATTTTTGAAACGTGCATTTCAGTTTTTTTTAACGGTAAATAGGAGTTTTAATATATATATATATATATATATATCATATAGTACACATATTATACTAACTATTTGTAAATAAATTGAGTCAAGGACCCTATAACTGAATTAGCACCTCTTCATACACAAAGTGTTTAGGGGTGTATTGGGGAAAAGAGTTTGAATTGTGAGATTAGCAGATTAGCAATACACTTATTCAGTAGACACCTCTAGGAATGTCATGGTACAAAATCAGTATTGATGGGGAGACCTTTGTCAACTCATAATCAGCAAGTGTCAGGGTAAACATTCGAGACTATACAAGACAGGTAAAGGCAACTCTAAGCAAGAAATTACCTATACCACTAGGACCTTTGGAGACTGAAGCTAAATCTTAGGAGGAGAAGGAGGTTTATTTTACTTGGGATGTGGGAGTATGCGATGTAGTGTTTCAGAGTGAATCCAAGATTGTCATTGATGCGTTAAATGGTATAGGTGAACCTCCAGTTGCTATTGACAATATAGTGGGGATTCGAAATAAATTGCAGAACTTTAGGATTGTCAGTATATCCCACGTTAAGAAAAACAGTAATCACCCAGCTTATCTTTTGGTTTAGTATGACAAAAACGTTGATGGTTATGTAATTTGGATAGAAGAAAATCATAATATTATGGGTGAGTCCACCTTGGGTAATGATGTATTATTTTAATCTTTATCTTAATAAAGTTATGACCTTCTTATCCAAAAAAAAAAAAAAGTGCAGTGCTTAAACAAAATTTTGCGAGAGGCGTGTTTTGTGATATATTGGAGCAAAATCGATGCATTACCGGTTACCATACATTCATACATTTTGACCTGTATAAAAGCTTATCTTGAAGGAAAAAATTTGACTACAAACTTGGTTGTTATTAATGATTATAACTTCATTCAATATTTTTTAATATGATATGAATTTTGACAAATTTACTATTGAATAATATTTTCTTCTTATATCCCTCATGCTTGAAAATTTTTCAAAAAATCAAAACTATAGTCATGTCATCAATTAAATGTTGAAAATTCAAGTTTTTATAATCTAAAATTAAACATAAAAACTAAGTTTATGAACCAAATAATAAATAATATTCGATTGATATGAAATTTGACATGCATGTTAAGAATATTAAAAACATACAATTTAATAATTAAAATTTCAAAATATATAGGAATATTAATTTTTATAATGGGAGTTGTACACAAAGTTATTTTGTGACCAAACATTATATTGCCTTCCATCGACCTAATACTAACATGGCTGGGTACTAGGGAGTAGGGACCTTGACAAAGTTGCAAAGTGCCGTGTTAGAACGATTAAAAAAAAGGATGCATTACGAGTAAACCATGGCCACAAAGACAAATTTGGTGGGTGGTATATATATATATATATATCCCCTGCCGTGAGAAATCTTCGTTGTCCCAACCAAAGTCTCATTTCATTTATACAAAAAACAATTTACAAGTATCAAATTACAAGAGTAAAAGTCTTTATCCAGGAAGCATTTGATCTTTGTTTAAATTCATTCTCCATAAATAAATAAAAAATGTCTCCAATTATACCCCCAATATGCAAATAAGATGAATTCCCACCAATAAAAGATGGATGGCTTTTTTTTTTGGGAGAATCAAAAGATGGATGACTTTGTACTTCATCTTATCCCTTTTCTCCTAAAATATAGCATAAGTATGAATAAAAATACTTTCTTCCACTCTTAGTGTTTTAATCTATAGTCTACAAACTGCGTTATATCAAGTGCAAAGTGTATGATTCTTTGCCCGTTTTCAATTTTGATTATGTTATATCTTATACATATAAAAAAATAAAAAAATAAAATAAAAAGGGGACCTGATTACTTTTTATGGAACAGAGAAAATGAACGTTGAGAATATATTGAAACACTAACAATATGATAGAAGATTTTTATTATTTAATTATCATTAAGCACTTTTAGGTAATAGATGGAGATGCTTATAGTAGCAGCTATATAGGTAATGATACATATAGCTCTTAGTAAGGCCGCTCGTTATTGTAGTTGCCAGGAGGATCATAGTTGCAACCAATGAATGTCCCACCATTGTTGCACCTCACTTTAGCACATCCAAGACGAACCGAGTTGCGCCAAACCACCTGAGTATAGTGGCCACACTGCCCTCCAACACAAGAGTTAGAGTTGTAGTCATAGTTGGCTTTCTCGTCGACCCACATCTTCACTGCATCTGTGCCTGAGAGATCAGCGCTGCCCCATGCAATGTTTTCACCATATTTTCCACCGGAGTGCACAAGATTGCAATCTCCAATACGCTGATTAGCATAGTTCTGTGCATATGCCGCTACAGTGTCATCCCAAGTCAGAGATGGAACTCCCACGTCTGCACGGGCTGCATTGTGGGCATTAAGGTAGTCTTCTTTGGAGTCTTGGGCAAGGGTAAGATGGACTAGGGTTAAGCCCATGAGAAAAACAAAAGCTAGTGAAATCTTACACAACTCCATTTTAGTGCAAAGCAAAATCTTAAGTGATTGGTGGAGAAATAAGGTTTGTGCATGAGGTATATATAGGGAATTAGGGATATACATAGTGTGCAAAATGGTGTTATGAACATTGGAAGTAATGGTAGAATCAATGTTCAAAAGCACAACGCGAAAAAAGTTGGAGGAACTAGAAGGACTAAAACAACCCTTGAATAGTATTTGCTAATGACAGAATAACTATATAATAGTTGGTTAAAATATTTCATTCGAAGAAAGCATAATCAATTCTACATAGATAATGAAATTCCATTCGAATTTCAATCTTGACTCTTGACCTTGACTTTAAACAAGAATATATTTTGCGCTACCCGGATCTTTAGAAACAAATGCTGGTAGCAAACATTTTAATTTTGAAATTGAAATAACATAGTACCACGTCAAGTTACAGTTCGAAATTTCATATATATTCTTAAAAGGCAACTAATTAAGTATTTAATAATATATTAAGTCTATTATTATTATTATTATTATTATTATTATTATTATTATTATTAAATAGCTACATTTTCAAGAGCAACAACAAACAAAATTATTTATTTAAACATATTATTATAATTTATGTAATTCTGTTTTTATTTAAATTCTAATACATCTGTATGTGCATGTGTGCATCACACATACAGACAGAGAGAGAGAACAAAGACATGTTTGTATAAATAGTAACATTCACATGGAACTAGAAAATATTGATTTAAATTATTTTATTGTTATGGAGTATATAATAACATTAAAAATAAAAAAAATAAAAAACATAACTTGATAGTTGGTACACTAAACAATTTCCAATAAAAGAATAAAATTCAGTTAAATTTAAATATTTAATACCAGAAATTTTTAATACATGTTTGTTCAAGTATTTTGTGTACATGCATAATGTATTAAAACTTTTTTTTATAATTTTCATTATAAAAAATTATTTCAGAATTTTAATATTCATTTTTTAATATATGTCCATATAAAATATCATTTATTGTACGCATAGTTTACTAACTATTTGTAAAGTAAATTGAATTAAAGACTTTCAGTTACTTATACATACATACAATATCAGATGCTATACATCTATGTATGTTTCTAAAGAAACCACATTTGCCATACATACGAAAGCACTCTAAAATTTTTGTATTATACTTTTATAAAAATAATTTAACTTTACTAAATTTCAATATTTTTATTATATTCTTTATTCCTTTTAATCTATTAAGGTTTTGTTTAATTTGAATAATTAGATTTTACTATCCATTTCCCTCAAAAAAAAAAAAAAAAAAAAAGATTTTACTATCCATATATAATATATATGCATTCATGTATATTAGATTTTAGATGAACAAAAATAAAATCATATTAAATTATAATAATTAATATGATACAATAAATAATTTTTTTTTTTTTTTTATAGCTAAGTGACAAGGAAAACATGAAACATGAAACTCCTTCAATAACTTGTTATATGTATTGCTTGAAAACGCAACTAAAAATTGAGGTGATGTATATATTAAATGCTTAATTAATTGATTTCTATATAATATCTTATCAAATCATATTAAGATAATATAAGTATATTATTAAGTATTTCAATAGAATAGAATAAATAACTTTAACATTATATAACTATTCTTTTAATTAACCTAAAAACTCTTAAGGGTAGTTCTACGTTCAGAATATATTCACAACAATTAAACAACAAATCATAGGTGACAAGTTATTATTGGTGGGTATAAAAGTAATGTTAGTGGAGTCTCCAGATTAGAACCAATAATAGTTCACCACTTAAGATTTTTTATGAAAATATTATGTAAATAGCATTACTCTTTTTAAAATGAGCCATTAAATTTTATGTTTTGAGAAAGCGTAAAAGATACTACAAATTTTATTACATAAATAAAGCTCATAAACTTATTGGTGAGTTTTAAATACCTCATAAATGAATAGTTGAATTGTTTATTTGTGTGTAATGCACACATGCACATACCATAGAAAAATTCACATTTAAAAAAAAAAAAATTATTTATAGAGTTTCAACCCATACCTTCCGCTTTTAATGATTGTACTTTTTATCATTAGATCAAGATAACAATCAGTTTTTGGTGTACACAGATATTAAATCTCAAATTTCTTATTTAATCATAAAAAATTTTATCAGCTGTACTAATAAAAACCTAAAAAATAAAATTGTTAGTAATAAAAGAATTTTTTATTTGTGCTTTGTAACAAGTCAGCTTGTGAGAAATCAATTTCCAGGACAAAAACCAATTCCACAACTATTTGATGGGACTAGCTTTGAGTGGTAAAGGAAACATGATGGGTTTGTATAAAAAGTAACGATAGAGAATTGCAATCTAGGATAGTTGTGAAAATCTAGCATAATTTACCTCACAGTCGTACTTTTTGACCAGCATAAAAGCTTACCTAGAAAGCCTGTCTAATAATTACATGGAAGTAACAGCGCATTTTCCTGCAGAAAATGAGCCGAGTCTGCTGGGACCAAACTTTTCATAGTGCTTGGTTCAGGTTTCATACTAGAACCCGTTGCTATCTTGTGATCAAACATTGCCTTCTACCAACCCAAAGTGTGTCGTGTTCCACATACTAACACAGCTCAGTACTAGACTCGACCAGTTGGGACCCTGAGAAATTTTCAAATTGCCGTGTTAGAGCATTAGTATTAGAGAATATTAATGCCAAATTTAAGAAAAATTTATAATTTTAAGTCTCAAAATTATCTACATTGGAAAATGTTAAACAATAGTATTGCAAATTTTTTTGTAATACTGCTACAATGCAATTCTAGACATAGAATTATACTGTAGCAAGTTTTGTAAAAAAATAATAATATTTTATTTGAAAGAAAGTTGAAAATGAGAGAGAAGAGGGAGATGAAAGAAAAGATATAATTTTGAGATATATTATTTTATTATGTAGATATATTATTTTAATGAGTAAAAAAGAGAAATAGAAGTTTATGAGACAGAAGTATTGTAAAATAGTATGGTATAATAATAAAGTGACTTTTTAGAATTATAAAATAAAGTAACATTAGAATTTTCTAATGCTAATGCTCTTACAAATTTAATATGAGGATTCATTATTACACAGACAAACCATGACCACCGGTATAGACTTAACATTCTCCTCTCTAGCGATTACGGTCATTACCTCCAAATCTTTGTAGCTAACTTGGAACATTTCTCAAAAAACAAAAACAATAAAACTTGGAACATTTCTTGTTTCAGAAACCTCATCATAATGTCGTAATGCTTATGCAACCATTATGCCTTGAGAAATCTTCATCGTCGTTTTGTATATGGGTCAATCCCAGTGGTTTTTTAATTTTAAATTAATACTGCTAATTAATAATAATAATAATAATAATCATCATTTTGTTTTACTTTTCTATTTGGAACGATATATTAGGTGAATCTAGAAAGCACATGCGCTTGTCCGTTAGGTCGTTATCCAAGACATAAAAACGGTCAGGTCGATTCTTAAAAAAAAAAAAAAAAAAAAAAAAAAAAGGTCAGGTCAATCGTTAACCACCAATCACGGGAAACTGAGTGATCATAGACTTAGGACTTAGCCATTTGGATGTGACTGACTTTTTTTCCTTCTGCATGATCTATACCATTGTGGATGGTGAATATGTTTTTTTTTTTACAATTTTTTAATTACGAGATTCACCACCTTTCGATTGTTAGATAATCACTCGTAATTACATAAATTAATAAATTATAATATTCGACGGAGGAATAATTGTGGTCCCAAGACAGAAAACTAAATGCACTACTTTTGAAATTAAGGGTCTGTTTGGATTGAACTTATTATTGCTGAAATTGAAAACTGAAAACTGAAAATATTGTAGTAAAATAATTTTTAAATGTGTGAATAGTACCGTGTGACCTATTTTTAATATTTTTTATTACGTGAACAGTGCATGAACAGTACGTGAATAGTGCACGCACTATTTATGCACAGTATTTTTTGTTTCTCAAAGTCAAACAATGTGGCAAAAAAAAAAAAAAGAAGGAGAAACGCAAATTTGAGGAAACATGGACGCGCAAACGCGCAATCCAAACGCCCTCTAACATCACTTTTTTTTTTTTTTTTCTTTTTCTTCTTTTTTTTTTTTAGTGGGAAACAAACACAAACATCACGTTCTAAAGGGCCCTAGGCTACACGCCATATTGAAAAAAAGACAAGAATGCATAGTAGGTACAACGTAAATATCTCTTTTTCTTATCTCACTTGAAAAAAGTTAAAGAATACATGAGTGATGATGGCAGCCCGATATATTTTTTTTTATTCTCCCCTAATTTTCAGTTGAAAAAGTTTACTAATTTTTCAATAAACTATGGCTACAAGTTATGGTATCAAATCATAGCCACATGTGAAGGAAAAAAAGAAAAAGAAAAAAGAAAGAAAGAGGTATTTAATAAAATATTCAACTTAAAAAAAAAAAAAAAAAAAAAAAAAAAAAACACTACTTAAAAGTTTTGTATGCAACTTCTATAACGGTTGGGAGCAAATCTTGAAATTTTGAGGATTATTGTAGTCATTTTAGATATTTTTATCATTTCAATATTTTTGGAGGAATAATTTTGTTATTATTGTAGTTTAGGATCATTCAATCATATTGGATAGATGGAGCATGATATTCAATTTTGTAAGGGTATTTTGGTACGTAATTTCATGATTTTACTAAATTTTCTATCATTTGGAGCTTTTAATTTAGATATAGGTGAAGCATGATATTTTATTTGACGCCAAGTGAATAACCTTACCAAGGCTTAACATGTTGTGAATCCTCTTGAATGAGAGGTATTTTTAAGGCATTTTAGTCATTTTTGAGATTTTTGAATATCTTTGCCATTTTGTATGTTATGAGGGTGTTGTATGTTTAGGTGTGTTATCTAGTCGAAACTGTCCTTAATAAGTGTGTAAAACATTTTCAAACCTTAGGCTTTGTTTGGTTGAAAGAAAGAAAAAGTGGAAGGATGGAAAATTGGGAGGATAGAAAAGTTTTGGTTTTCCCTTATGTGTGTTTGGTTGAAGGAGTGGAAAAGTGGGAGGGTGGAAAATTCTTTTGTTTGGTTGGAGAGAAAAGTGAGAGGATGCAAAATGTAGTTTATATGAATTGACTATTATATCCTTGTTATAACAAAATACCAAATGGTCTAATAAGTGTGAAAAATATGTATAAATTATAAATAAAAACCATAGATGAGAGCATGCAAAAACTAGGTAAAATGAATAAAAATTAAAAAAAAAAAAAAAACTTATAGCTATGAAGAACCTAGAGACCATTCCCTGTGAAGAACTCTGAGAATATATGAGAAAAAATAAATAAATAATCAAATAGCATAGGGTTTAATAAAAATAAAATAACAAAATACCAAAGGGTCTAATAAGTGTGAAAAAATATGTATAAAGTATACAATATAAATAAAAAACATAGTTTTTTAGAGCAAGCAAAAACTAGGTAAAATGAATTAAAAAAAAAAAAAAAACTTACAGTTGTGAAGAACTTGGAGACCGTTCCCTATGAAGAACTCTGGGAATATATGGGAAAAATAAATAAATAAATAAGTAATCAAATAGCAATAGATAAGGTGGAATATAATGAGGACAAGGCACGCGCACACGCGCGCGCGCGCACACACACACACACAAGGAAAGGAAAGAGGAGAACGTGGAGTCGTGTTGTGTGTAAAGATGAAGGTATTTGTGTAATTTACTACCCACATCATCTTTTCTCCTTAGTTTTCCTCCCAATTTGGGAAGACAAAATTTTGTGGGCCTGGAGGGAAAATTGACCACACCATTTTATTTTCCTCTTGTTTTCTCTCTTGAACTAAACAAGGGAAAATTTCATTATCCACCATATTTTCCTCTCTTTCTTTTTCACCCTCCATGTTTTCACCCAACCAAAGAGGGCCTTAGAGCAAGTATTTTTCTTGATCAAAAGAAAATGATTTCATTTTACTGAAACTTAATTTCAACCAATCCAAATTCCCAAAAATAAGAAATACATTTTAAAAAAAAATTACGTCAAAACAAATGAACCATAGAAAAAAAAAAAGGTAAAGTCCATGAATTGGCATATCAAATTGTAGGGTAAATGCGGCGCTCTGCTCGGGGGTTTAATACAACCATAAACGTCCCCATTTTTGTTGACCCAAAAAAAAAAAAATTGTAGGGTAAATTTTTTCAATTTTTGGTAAAAGGAAAAATGATTAGAAAATTCTTGTGTCCACGCTACATATCAGCCTTAGGCTGATTTCAAGTCATATCACCATGAACTGGACAAATTTGTTTCAAATTTCAATAAAAACACAGAAGACACGCATCATTAAAAGCCAGTTTTCAAAAACTTCATCCCCTAGTTTGACCAGATATTATTTAGTTTATTATAGATAGATTTTTATTTTTATTTTAGATAGTATATTACAACTAAATAAGTTTTCAATCCCGAACTCGCTTATTAAAAGCCTCCACGTAAAATGGGAAAGATTATCTAGTCGAACCTGTCCTTACTAGCAATGCTGAAAATAGAAGGCCTTAACAAAGCCTAGCCATGGAATGAATTTTTTTTTTTTTTTTTTTAAGTTGTAAATTTGTTATTTACAACTATGTATTTTTGTTGGTTTTTATTCCGTGACAAATTTGATTGTAATTATTCTCAATTGTTTATACCCTATATTTATTGTGGGATTTGTTGTAAGGGTTGTGTGATAGAGAGAGTGTGTGAAGACTCAAGCATTTGGAAGACTGGAGGATTCTCGCGGGTATGTCGCGACCTAGGTTCCCGCGAAGTGAAGCATGTGCCCTGCACATGCTTGAATGCAAAGAGTCAGGCCAGGTGGAGACAACTGTCTCTCGCGAGTATCTCACGGGTAAGGCCTTCCCGCGAGACACCCGCGAGACAAGCTGTTCTGCCAGCCTGTACTGAATGACTCACACATTTTACATCTATCCTATATAAACCCTTATTACCCACGAATGTTGAGGAATGCTTCAGAGAGAAAACCTTAGCCAAACACATTGTGAATTAGAGATTGTCATCCCCACATTTCTCTATACACTTGCTTATGGTATCTCCTTAACCCTTCCCTCTCCATTTCCACACCATTGAGAGGTTGATAGCCAAAACACTTATCACACCCTTTGAGAGTGCTGTGAGACGTTTTTGGTGCTGCTGGGAAGCATTGGAAGAAGCCTGGAATGGCAGATGCAACATGGAGCTTGTTGCGGGATCCGGGGTGCTAGACAAGACACGGTTTCGAGAAGTCTTGTTGGAGTAGGAGCTTGGAGGGCTTAGGTGCATCGGGTAGATTAGGTTTGGAGGGTCTCTTGCTAACCCATGTATCCCAACTGATTGTCTAGTGGATCGATTTCCGCTTGGAGGGCGGCGGAGAGGTTTTTCTCCGAGTTCTTCGGTTTCCTCTTCGTAAACACGTCTCGGTGTTTTCTGTGTTTGCATCCTTCTTCCCTACTCTTGTTTAATTCCATTATACTACTGTGTTGCTTAGTTTATGGATTATAGTAGCTTTCTTGTTCATCCGCTCGCTTTTACACTATTCCGCACTTTGTATTAAAGTTGTGTAAAATTTATCGAGCCGTAATTTTAATTGGGGGTCGAAACAACTCTTTTGTTTTCAACACATTATCGAGCTTTCAATTGGTATCAGAGCGGGTACACTTGCTGTGATTTTAATACCTAAGTGTGATCCTAGACCCCTTGGTGTGTTTTGAAAAGTGTTCTTGTTATGTCTACCATGAAGGACTTGAAAAATGTTTGTGAAAATGACTCAATGAGCATATTTGAACACTGTTCTAGTAACGCACTCTTAGAGTTATTTAAATCCAAGAAACATGCCAGGATTTTTAGTCACATGCTGAAATCATTAGTTTATAGGAATCATGATATACATAACAGCCTATGTGAGTCAAAGTCCTTAATCTATGATTGTGAGAGAAGAAATAGACAGTTAAGTGATGAACTTGGTCATTTAAAAAGGAAACTTCACTCATCCTTCAATGAAGTGAGGAAAAATGATTCTTGTCTTGATGGTCAAGAATGTCTCTCTCATGCATGCCTTTTTGTTCATACCACATTGAAAGTGTTTAACTCGTGTTTGTGGTACCTTGACAGCGGGTGTTCTAGGCATATGACTGGAGAAAAATCACTGTTCAAAACTCTTAAAGAGAAGGAAGATGGATTTGTGACATTTGGAGATGGTAGTCACTCACAAGTTCTTGGAAAGGGAACGGTGGATATTCCGGGTCTGCCTTTGTTAACCGACGTGCTGTATATTAAGGGATTAAAAGTGAACTTACTAAGTATCACTCAGATTTGTGATGAAGATTTCTTGGTCCAATTTTCAAAGAAAGGGTGTTTAATCTTGAATGAAGAAGGTGTTCAAGTTCTAAAGGGACTAAGGACCACTGATAACTGCTATGGGATTATTCCAAAACCCAGCATAGCATGTCGAAGTGCTCGGGTAAACCTCTTGGAGTTGTGGCATCAATGGCTTGGACATGCAAATTACAAACAAGTGGCAAAAGTTTCGAAGCTTGAGGCTGTGGTTGGTCTACCTAAGTTTGGGAAAATTGAGAAGAATGTTTGTGGTCCATGTCAATTGGGAAAACAAACAAAGTCAAGCCATCCTAAAGTGAACGTGGTTGCAACCTCTCGTCCGTTAGAACTATTGCATGTGGATTTGATGGGTCCTACAAGAATAGAAAGCATGGGTGGAAAGCGGTACATTATGGTGATAGTTGACGACTTCTCAAGGTATTCCTGGGTGGATTTCCTTAGAGAGAAATCGGAAGCATGTAATAAGATGGAAAATTTGTGCAAGAGATTGATGAATGAAAATGGAGTACCTATCATCAAAATCAGAAGTGATCATGGGAAAGAGTTTGAAAATGCAAAGTTTGAAGCATTTTGCAATGAACACGGTATCAAGAAGGAATTCTCAGCCCCAAAGACTCCACAACAGCATGGAGTAGTTGAAAGGAAGAACCGGGTGATTCAAGAAATGGCTCGAGTAATGTTACTCAACAAGAACCTTCCACAGAAGTTTTGGGTTGAAGCTGTGAACACTTCATGTCACATTGGGAATAGGATTTACTTCTGAGCAGGAACGAAGAAGACATCGTATGAAATTTGGAGAGAAAAGAAGCCGAAGGTGAAATACTTCCGAATATTTGGGAGCAAATGTTATGTACTCAATGATAGAGAGAATCCCGGAAAATTTGATGCTAAAAGTGATGAAGGGATATTTCTAGGCTATTCATTAAATAGCCGAGCGTATAGGGTCTTCAATAAACGCACTAAGATAGTAATGGAGTCAATAAATGTGGTCATTGATGATACCATATCTGAAAGGGAAAGGGATGATGTTGAAGGAACGAACCTGAAGAAGGGGGAGGTTGAGGACAACATGTCACAAGATGATGATATTGAAAAAGAATCTCCAGAAAGAGAGTCTACACCCCCTATACCAAGAAGGGAGATCAGATCAGCACAAGGGTCTTCTAGCCCTCTCACCCTTCCGGAAGTTCAACCTCCAATCTCTCGTGATGAAGAAACTTCTACCTCCAAGAGACCGTCATCAAGGGTAATGCTCAATCATCCATCAAGTAATATCATTGGTGATGTAAATGAGGGACTTCGGTTGAGAAAAGGACCAAAATACAGTGCGAATCATGTGACGTACAATTGTTACCTTGCTCAATTCGAACCCAAGAAGGTAGAGGAAGCTCTTAGAGACGAAAATTGGATCGACTCTATGCATCAGGAGTTACATCAGTTTGTCAGAAATGATGTATGGGAGATGGTCCCAAGACCCAAAGATACTCATATCATTGGCACCAAATGGATCTTCAAGAACAAAACTGATGAAGACGGTGAGGTAGTTCGAAACAAGTCTAGGTTGGTAGCTCAAGGATATACCCAAGTGGAAGGCATAGATTTTGATGATTCATTTGCACCAGTAGCAAGATTAGAGTCAATTCGTATTCTACTATCCAGCGCATGTGTTATGGATTTCAAACTGTACCAAATGGATGTAAAAAGTGCATTTCTGAATGGTTTTCTAAATGAAGAAGTATTCGTTGAGCAACCAAAGGGATTTCAAGATCCTCATTTTCCAGATCATGTGCTAAGGTTGAAGAAGGCAATGTATGGGTTGAAGCAAGCACCAAGAGCATGGTATGTTCATCTCACAACTTACTTGTTGGATCGAGGATTCAAAAGAGGCCAAGCTGATCGAACATTGTTCGTAAAAAGAGATGAGAATTCTCTCCTAGTTGCTCAAGTATATGTGGACGATATTGTCTTCGGATCCACAATTGATCATTTGGCTCATGAATTCTCCGAAGAAATGAAACGGGAGTTTGAGATGAGTATGGTGGGGGAGCTGAACTATTTCCTTGGACTTCAAGTGAAACAACGGAAAGATGGGATATTTATATCTCAAGAGAAATATGCCAAAAATCTTGTTAAAAGATTTGGTCTAGACTCTAAGAAACATACGTCCACTCCAATGAGCTCCTCATCAAAGTTGAGTCGGGATGCAGCAGGTATAGAAGTGGATCCAACGCTTTATAGAAGCATGATAGGCAGCCTCCTATATCTCTCAGCCAGCAGACCAGACATAGCCTTCAGTGTAGGCGTATGTGCTCGATTTCAGGCAGCTCCCAAAGAGTCACATTTAACAGCTGTTAAAAGAATTATCTGCTACATAAATGGCACCTCTGATTATGGAATTTGGTACTCGAGAGATTCAAATGAATGCTTAGCCGGATATTCTGATGCTGATTGGGCTAGATGCATTGATGATAGAAAAAGTACTTCCGGTGGATGCTTCTATCTTGGAAATAACCTGGTGTCATGGATGAGCAAAATGCAGAATTCAGTCTCTCTATCAACAGCCAAAGCTGAATACATTGCTGCTGCAAGTTGCTGTGCTCAATTACTATGGATGAAGAAGCTTCTTCATGATTATGGAATTACTCAAGACACGATGTGTGTGTATTGTGATAATACAAGTGCCATAAATCTATCCAAGAATCCAGTTCAACATTCGAAATCAAAACATATCGAAATTCAATATCATTTCATTCGAGATCTGGTAGAGGAAAGGACCGTGTACTTAGAGTTTATCAACACTGAGAATCAAAAGGCAGACATATTTACTAAACCTCTAGATGGCCCAAAGTTTGAATCTTTGCGTAAGACCATCGGTGTCGGTATCATTCCCTGAACTCTATCTTTTGTGTGAACCTTTATTACTCCTTGTTGCATACTTGTTGTTGTGGTTCCACATGTTTAGTTTCTAGAAGTTTTTTTTGTGTGTATTTTCTTTCTGTTGATCTTCCTTTTCTTGTTCGGTTTTGGGTGTGTTCAAAAATTTCAAAAAACCTATAAAAATTGAAAAATCTCAAAAGTTTGATCACGTGTTCTGTGCATGTCACATGTGAGTTTGACCTAGTACCTTCGTACTAATGGCATAGTGCATTTACGATCTTGGCTTGTCATGTATGCACTCTTTTCTATGTGGAAGAAATCTTGAACACTATGTGTGACTGTTGTAAATAGATCTTCAAGCTTGTCATGAATGATTGGTTAATAGTCTTGTTGGTCTTGATACTTGCATAGACTTGTGTCTATATCTTTTCCCACTTTATTTTTATGTGTTTTCTAAAAGAGCTCACCAAATGTAAATCAAATGAAAAGAGATATTGAGCTGCAAAAGCCTGTCGCACATACTAGTATTCGACTAGGAAAAAGGGAAAGCGACTCTTCTTAATGTTTTTGTTCGGTGCTCAAAAAGCCAAAGGCTACTCGTAAATTTTGAAATATCACAAATTTCAAGCACCAATCTCAAAAAGAGATGTTGTTTTCCTTGTCCAATCAAAAGTAAAATGGACCAATTGTTATGCCTTATGCAGAAGCCAAATGAAAAGCTTTTGAAGTTATGTATTCAATGTGTGGGAGGTCATATACACTCATTTCTATAATGGAGATAGTCCACCTGATTTCGTATCAGTTGTGTATGACTCGATTGAATTGATCATTGAAGCTTCGCTCTGGTCTAAGGACTATTTCACATTTGATACTCACACACAACACACAAGACTTTGATTCAATGAATGCCTATCTCATTTGTGTGATTGTATATGTTCAAATGTGATGTGTAAGCTCATGAACCTGTTGATCAAACCCAAAAAGATTTTTGAGTGTTTTTATTCATTTTTGAAAGTGTTTTTAGACCTTCATATCTTTTGTTGTTAATCAAAATGCTTTTGTGTGTCTTCTTTCAAAAACTGGTTCAGGGGTTGTCTCGCGAGAAGCTCGCGACTTAGAGCTTCCCACGAAAAGGGCTTGAGGGAAATAATCGTTTCAACCTGTCACACAGAAACTTTCGCGACTGTCTCGCGACCAAAAGCTTCTCACGAAATGGTGTTTGGCTGAAAATTGGATTTTCCAAATTTCAGACAGAGGTTATCGCGACTGTCTCGCGACTGTTTCGCGACCTAATGCTTCTCGCGAAATTTTGTTCTTTAGTGGCCATTTTCGCGGCTGTCTCGCGACTGGTTCGCTACTCTGTAACCCGCAAAAAACGCGTGTTTCATCTTTATATGTAACAGATGTGACCTTCTTTTAAAAATTTCTCATTTCCCTCGCTCAGGCCTCCTCGAACCCTCTTTTAACCCATTGTCAATTTCTATCTAAACCCTTCATTTCCTAGCATTTCTTTCTGCATTGTCAACCTCAAGGTATGTCTTCTAAAGCATTATCCTTCATATTTCTCCTTCTTTATGCTGATTTGTCACTAGGGTTTCATATTTTGGGAATTTTGGGTTAGTTTCTAAATTGGGCAAATTTTTCTTAAATATTTTGATTGGGCTGTGTCCCATTTGTTGTTTCTGCATTTGTATTGGCCCCTTGTGGCATTTTATCATGTATTGAGGGTAGATTTTCCCATACTCATGCATTATTCATGTTATAGTTGCATTTGTGCATGCTAGGTGTTTGTCAAAATGTCCGAGCGACATTTTTGTGCCAAATTGAAATCAAGTGATTTCAAACTATGGGTTGATTACATGCACACAGACACACACACTTGCACAGTCTCTTAGTTTTATACATTATGTCTATGCATTCAGCATATTGTTTGGAGTTGATTATGCAGTGTTCTATGCAGTGTTACTTTTGTTTTGATCTAACTTGAATCTAATCAAATTATGTGTTCTGTGTTCTGTGTGTGGTGCACTTATCACCTGTTTTTTTTTTTTTTTTTTTTTTTTTTTTTTTTTTTTGTGTGCTCTATTGCCCAGATGTCTCCATTCAAGACTTCAGCTGTGAAAGGCCGTCGCAACAAAGGAAAAGAGCCGATCATTGATGTTGATGCTGATTCACCCAGACCAAAGAGAGCTCGTTGTTCAACGGAAATTTTTGATCCTCACTTGTTTAGGTCTTATGCTGCTTTTGAATCCTACAAGAACCACTTTCGGGATGCTCCTTTGATAGTTGAAAGGGGGGTTGATCAGCCATCACTCAGGGACACAAAAATACCCATTTGGTTTGCCACGAAAGATTGGAACTATCTGCTCTCGACTTTCGAGGATACATACGAAAACATGGTTAAGGAATTCTATGCCAATGCAAGTGTCGTCGGAGAAGAGATTAAATGTTGGGTTAGAGGAAAGAGTTTTTCCGTCACACCAATGTACTTGGCGGAAATTCTACACATCAACCGGCTAATACTCTCCATACCGCCAGTATATGATGAGCTGAACCCAGATGAAGACTATCTCAAATAGTCTTTAGGAGCCAATTTGGAATTCTCCTCCAATAGGAAGTCAATCAGTGTGGCATCTCTTTCTTCCGAATTACGACTTCTCTCAATGATCATGTGTAGCAATCTATATCCCTTGTCCAGCACCGGATATATGAATCTTGGTCGAGCATTGTTTTTGAACGATCTGATCATGGACGTAGAGATTGATATGTGTTCTCATATTTTTCACATTTTGGCAAAAGCAGTTGACCGGACTGCTTCAAGAAATTGCATTCCTTTCTGTCGCCTTATTTCAAAAATTTTGAACCTCAAAGGTGTCCGTTCATTGGAGGATGAACGTCCGTATCCAAGGCCAAGTCCAATTAACATTCGCTCTTTCCATGCAAGTATGAGCCACACCAAGAAGAGCACCAAGTAAGAAAGTCATGCACCATCGGGAACCTCGAGTTCTGCAACTCGTGCCTATGATGAATAGTTCAACAATATCTCCATTGCTCTTCAAGAGATGAGTACAAAGATGTCCGGGCTGGCGACTATCATGTACACTCACCACAGACGTCTTGATTCACAGTTCACATCACTTCAAACTCAGCTGGACGAGATTCAACGGAAGCTAGAAGAGAATGACTAGCTATTCCATGACAAAAAGGGGGAGATGATGTCATTGATAGGGGGAGTATGGTGATAGGGGGAGAAGTAGTCAACAACAACAGTTTCTATGTTACTAGTTTTTCTACTTCTATTCTAAAACTTTGATACTATGTTTTATTCTAGTAATATTTTAGAAGTTTTTTTTGTGATATTCTCTAAGCCTTTTTAGCATACTTTACATGTACCCATGTTGCTTTTGTAAGCTTTAAGGGTTTATTTCATTGCATAAATTTGTAGGCTTTTATGGTGTGTGCCATGCATATTCAGTACTTTGTTTATGTAGCCTTTTTGCTTGTGTTATTGAAGTTTAATGTCACACATTTTACTTCAGTACATCACTCTTGTGCCTGTGTAGGATTGTTCCTAGATGCATATATGTTCTATGCATTGGTTGAGTGATGAACACTCTTGTGCCCTTGTAGGATTATTCCTAGATGCAAATACCTCAAGTATTTCGCATTGGTTGAGTGTTGGACTTGCAAATGATACTCTTTATTTGAGTTTATCACGTTGCATGTTCGGATGGTCATTCCATGTGTGAATGAGCATAGTGATTGCTTGTTTGATCTTGCCATGGTCTATTGTTTTTATTCCATTTTGCTTGATCATGCTATTATTGCTCCATATGATTTTCAAGATTTTCTGCATTCAATGATATTAGTTTGTTGTTGTGTTTCAGGAGATACTTGTTCATATGTTTCAAGAGCTTTTCATAATCTAGAATTAGGTGTGAGTGAGTTTTGCTTTTGTTCCCAAACTCACGTTTAAGTCTAGAGTCTGTTTTAGGGTTTTGTCACGGAATAGCTAAAGGGAGAGATTGTAAAGTTGTTATTTACAACTATGTATTTTTGTTGGCTTTTATTCCGTGACAAATTTGATTGTAATTATTCTCAATCGTTTATACCCTGTATTTATTGTGGGATTTGTTGTAAGGGTTGTGTGATAGAGAGAGTGTGTGAAGACTCAAGCATTTGGAAGACTGGAGGATTCTCGCGGGTATGTCGCGACCTAGCTTCCCGTGAAGTGAAGCATGTGCTCTGCACATGCTGGAATGCGAAGAGTCAGGCCAGGTGGAGACAGCTGTCTCTCGCGAGTATCTCACGGGTAAGGCCTTCCCGCGAGACACCCGCGAGACAAGCTATTCTGCCAGCCTGTACTGAATGACTCACACATTTTGCACCTATCCTATATAAACCCTCATTACCCACAAATGTTGAGGAATGCTTCAGAGAGAAAACCCTAGCCAAACACATTGTGAATTAGAGATTGTCATCCCCACATTTCTCTATACACTTGCTTGTGGTATCTCCTCAACCCTTCCCTCTCCATTTCCACATCATTGAGAGGTTGATAGCCAAAATACTTATCACACCCTTTGAGAGTGCTGTGAGACGTTTTTGGTGCTGCTGGGAAGCATTGAAAGAAGCTTGGAATGGCAGATGCAACATGGAGCTTGTTGCGGGATCTGGGGTGCTAGACAAGACACAGTTCCGAGAAGCCTTGTTGGAGTAGGAGCTTGGAGGGTTTAGATGCATCGGGTAGATTAGGCTTGGAGGGTCTCTTGCTAACCCATGTATCCCAACTGATTGTCTAGTAGATCGATTTTCGCTTTGAGGGCGACGGAGAGGTTTTTCGCCGAGTTCTTCGGTTTCCTCTTCGAAAACACGTCTCGGTGTTTTCTATGTTTGCACCCTTTTTCCCTACTCTTGTTTAATTCCATTATACTGCTGTGTTGCTTAGTTTATGGATTATAGTAGCTTTCTTGTTCATCCGCTCGCTTTTACACTATTCCGCACTTTGTATTAAAGTTGTGTAAAATTTATCGAGCCGTAATTTTAATTAGGGGTCGAAACAACTCTTGTGTTTTCAACACATTATCGAGCTTTCATAAGTTATTTGATGCATCAAAGGATTTGAAAACCAGTCAAAATTCTTTGTTTCCTCCATGATCTCTTGCTTGATTTGTTCTCATATTTTTTATATTTCCCTTCTCTTTGTATCACATCTTATCCACCATTCGATGTTCTCTAGTCAAAAATATAATTTAACCTCATACCTCTTACAATCCAAGCCTAGGGATGTTACACTAGAAAGTGTCAAGTCAAATAGGAAGTCTAGCTCCGAATACACTTATAGATATTCTCACTAACAAACTTTCTCACTTAAAAAATGAAAAAAGAAAAAAAGAAGAGATATTTTTCTAACTCTCACACATACCAATTAATGATAAATAGTGATAAATTATTTTCCCTCCACCTAAAAGGATTTTTATACATTGTATCCCTATCATACCAATTGTAACTTGCTATTGCGTCATGATGCATGTGTTTTAAGTACCAAAGATTTTAATTAATAATTTCATCAATTTGGTTTGGAAATGTTTACACTCCTAACTATTGCTTGTAAGCCATTGAACCAGGTGTTAAAGCATGGGTGTTCTGTATTCATTGAGCAATAATGGTTGTAATTGTATAGCGGTAAACGTATATATCTTTGGGACACCAATCAAGACTGTTAAGCCCATAAGTCCGCACAGTTGTTTATGTACCAGTTGAAGATTTCTTAGCTACTGCCTACTATGACATCAACTTCCCCGATTGGAACTTCAGGCTAAGGAGTTACTTCGAAGGCTGCCAAGATATCAATATCATTAGTTGAGAAAGTAATCCAAATACAAAATATATCAATCGGAAAATTCTTAATTTTTGTTTAAGAACTTAGATCGATGTTAAGGCCTAGGTCAATATTGTTAACATCACAAACAATAATTGAAATACCAAGACAGGGTGAATAATGATAAAATAATCAGAAAAAATTAAGACTAAAAAAATTCGTCAAGATTAAAAAAAATAAGCCATCTCTATATCTACTTATTTTCAACTCCCCAAAACAGTTTGTCACTTATTAAGCCCTTTCTAGTCTCTAGTGCCTAGGTCATTTATATAGGTTAATCAATCTTTAGCAACAGTTAATATGACCTTGTTCAGGGAGACAGGGACAAAACTAACTACCTTGTCACATGAGGAGTAATAGATTTTTTTTTTGGGGGAGGGGAGCTGGGGTTCCTGGCCGTCCAAAACATAGGGAGCTTCTTGTTTTGCCTTTTCAAATAAGCCAAAATGATAATATCCAAAAAGGTTTCTTACAATTTACTGTTCCACAAAAATTATTATCCTTTTTATACTTGTCCTCTCCCGTCCACTTTTTAAGAACTGTGGTTCAAACCTTAAGTTAAAGCAACTTGTTAAACAATCGAGGTATACATTCTAATAAATAGGTTAACCAACTTTGTGGTTGTTCAAAAGAAATAATTTCTAGCATATCACTTTGCTTCATTGAGACTTGAGAGTCACACGACCATAGTTCAAGAATCAAGTCAAAGCTAAGGCAATGCTCGTCAAACCAAAATTTTATAGGCTGAGCTTTATATTAAGAATGTACTTGAGCTTGAATTGACTTTCTTAGACTCTTAATTACTACGATTAGGGTGTGTTTGTTTGGAGGTGAAATAAGGTGGATAAAAATTTTTGGAGAAAAAATGAGAAGAAAATTTTTTTTAGAGTGGATTTGATTGGGTGAGAGGAAGGAAAATAAATTGTGAGACCGAAGTGTTTTCTCCTTGGGTCCACCGAAATGTTTTCTCCTCAAAATAGAGAGAAAAATGAAACTACTTAATGGACAAAAATGCTCTTATGCACGAGGTAGTATATCATGTTTCGGATGTATATGCCATCTCTCTCACAGCAGCTGAGTCCCACAACTGTGTGGGACCCAGCTACTGTGAGAGAGATGATATATACACCCGAAACATAATACAGTTGTGGGACCTAACTACTGTGAGAGAGATGACATATACACCCGAAACATAATATAATTTTTCTTTATGCACTTGCACATGGGCTTTGTCCGTACTTTGCTCTTTTTCACTTTTTTTTCTCTCTCCTGGACGTTGCCTCCTTTATTTTTTTCTTTTTCTTTTTTTTCCTTCCCTCCTAGACGTGCCTCCTCCTCTTCTTCTTCCTTTTTTTTCTTCCCTCGTTGTCACTTTTTTTGATATTTTAATTGGGCATCATTTTTAATAAGCGTACATGAGTAAATTCATACAAACTCACTTTTTCCATACCTCTACTTTTTTACTCTCAACCAAACAAAAGGGAGAAAAATTAAAATCTTTTCTACCCTCCCACTTTTTCATCCTCTCACCATTTTTTATCCTCTCACTTTTCCACTCCTCTAACTAAACAGGCCCTTAAGGTTAACTAAAAGGCTAGCCTAATCGATTATACCACATTTATACTAGACGTACTCACAATATATTTGCATAGCTGATGTGATTCAAATCCGACCACCAAAAAAGAAACAGAGGATGGTTTTGATGCACGTGTGATTTGTGGTGGGTTGGGAACAATAATATATGGAAGGCAAAAATACACTTTTAATCCCTACATTTTGAGCCTATTCTCATTTTGGTCCCTAATTTGATTTTGTGCCTATCTCAGTCCCTGAAATCGAAAATGACCCTAAAATTAGAAAATCATTCCTGTTTTAGTCCTTGCTGTCATCTCAAAAATGGAAAAAGCATGGCAAACAGAATGCACTGTTGACACATTGTTAGCACAGTAAATACTGCGTGGCTAATAAAATAATAATAAAAAATTATATTTAGAATTTTTTAAATGCTACATCAGTATTTAAATTAATAAAAAAAGCCAACTCAGAAAATTTAAACCAAAAAAAAAAAATTTTAAAAACCTTAAATTTAATTTAGTTTTTTTTTTTTTTTTTTTTTTTAACTTTCACTATTTTTTTTGTAAGAACGTGTTCTTCCCAAATCCAAGAAATAAACCCAGCAACCAAACCAATCTCTAGCAAACCTCAAATCCAAATCCAGCAACCAAAATCTAATCTGCACCAAATCCAGAAAAGCAAGAAATAAATGAAAGAAACCAAACCAAATCATAAGTAAACCGAATAAATAAACCCATAACACAACAACCAACTCAATTTCCAGCAAACCCATAAACCCAAAATTTTTCTTGGGAAAAAAACACACACAAATACATAAAAACAAACAACTCCACGTTCTCTCCAAAAACCAAAAACACAAACAAATCTAGAACAAGAGTAGGGATACCCAGCACACATCATGTTCTCACAATCAAACCCACCACCACCATCAATTAAGAGCAAGTCGAACCCAGCACAAACAAACCCAGAACAAAAGCAAACTCAGGGACCAAAATGGAATAGATCAAAGTCAGACCACTAATCTAAAACCCATATGAATAGATCAAACCACCAATCACCACCATTGCCACCGATTAGTCACCAATGGACACATCAAGCCATCGCAACCCACGCCAACAACAAACCCAACCAACGATCCACCCCCACCACTACCAGGCCGACCACCACTTCACAACCACTAAACTGATTTGAGCTCATCTCTTTCTCTAAACCCAGATCAAAGCCATGTTGGGCTTTGTGGAGCCTAGTTGTATTTGATCCGGTTAACGACCCGACCCAAAATAATATTGCGTGGTTTTTGATGGGAGATTTTCTAAGGTTTAGTCCTTGGAGCGAAGGCTTGGTGAATAGGGTTTTTGTTGTTGCTGTTGTTGTTGTCGTTCTTGAGAGACTGAAACACTGTAGCCGCACTTTGTATTTTTCCTTGATAATAGTGAAATCTCTGCAACTCCGTGAACGTAGGCAAATTGTCAAACCACGTAAATATTATTTTGTGCGTGTGATTGTTTTTTTTTTTTGGCATGTGTTTTCTCTTTTTTTTCTTTTTTTTTTTTTCCTCACAAGTTGGAAAATTTTGGGTTAATTCCCTACAACTAGTATCAGAGCCTAGGGTTAGGTTTAAGTGGGAGTAATGGTAGAGGAAGCAGGAAAGGCATCTAGAATAGAAAAGTTCAATGGCACAAACTTCGCGTACTGGAGGATGCAGATTGAAGATTATCTCTATGGGAAGAAATTGCATCTGCCTCTTTTAGGGACAAAACCTGAGACTATGAAGGCTGAGGAATTGCCTTTTCTTGACAGACAGGTACTAGGAGTTATCAGGTTAACTCTGTCTAGGTTTGTTGTACACAATGTTGTAAAGGAGAAGACAACAGCAGACATGATGAAGGCTTTTTCTGGTATGTATGAAAAGCCGTCAACAAACAACAAGGTGCATTTAATGAAGAAACTGTTCAATTTGAAGATGGCAGAGAACACATCAGTAGCACAACATCTGGATAAATTTAACACTATCACAAATCAATTGTCGTCTGTAGAAATTGATTTTGATGATGAGATCCGTGCACTAATCGTTTTGGCTTCTTTGCCAAACAATTGGGAGGCAATAAGGATGACAGTAAGTAATTCTACAGGAAAAGAAAAGCTGAAGTACAATGACATATGAGATTTAATTTGGTTGAGGAGATTCGCAGAAGAGATGCAGGTGAAACCTCAAAATCTGGTTCTGCCCTAAACCTTGAGACAAGAGGCAGAGGTAATGACAGAAATTCAAATCGTGGCAAATCAAAATCCATAAATTCTAATCGAAACAAAAGTAAATCTAGATCAGGCCAACAAGTACAATGTTGGAATTGTGGGAAAACAGGTCACTTTAAAAGGCAATGCAAAAGTCCTAAGAAGAAGGATGAAGATGATTCTCCTAATGCTGTAATAGAAGAGGTACAGGATGCATTACTTCTTGCAGTAAACAGTCCACTTGATGATTAGGTTTTGGACTCAGGAGCTTCATTTTATACCACTTCACATCAAGAAATCATACAGAACTATGCTGCGAGTGATTTTGGTAAGGTGTATTTGGCTGATGGTACAGCTTTGGATGTTATGGGTATGAGAGACATCTAGATACTGTTGCCCAATGGGTCTATTTGGTTACTGGAGAAGGTTCGACATATTCTTGACCTGAGGAAGAATATGATTTTCTGTTGGACAACTTGATGATGAAGGGCATGCAATACTATTTATTGGTAGTACTTGGAAGGTTACAAAGGGAGCCAAGGTACTGGCTCGTGGAAAGATGACCGGTACTCTATATATGACCTCAAGTCTAAGAGACACAATTGCAGTTGCTGAAGCAAGTACTGATACAAGCCTATGGCACCACGGACTTGGTCATATGAGTGAGAAAGGGATGAAGATGCTACTGTCAAGAGGAAAACTACTAGAATTGAAGTCTATTGATTTTGACATGTGTGAAGTCTGCATCTTAGGAAAGCAGAAAAATGTGAGCTTCTTGAAAACTGGTAGGACACTGAAGGCTAAAAAATTGGAGTTAGTACACACTAATTTGTGGGGGCCTCCTTCGGTTACATCCCTTGGAGGTTCAAGGTATTACATCACTTTCATTGATGATTCAAGCAGAAAGGTATGGGTTTATTTTCTGAAAAATAAATCTGATGTATTTGAAACTTTTAAGAAGTGGAAGATCATGGTTGAGACAGAAACAAGTTTGAAAGTAAAATGATTGAAGTCAAATAATGGAGGAGAGTACAAAGATGGAGGGTTCAGTGAGTATTGTGCTGCACAGTGAATTAGGATGGAGAAGACTATTCCTGGGACACCACAGCAAAATGGTGTGGTAGAGTGCATGAACAGAACTATCAATGAGCGTGCTAGGAGTATGAGGTTGCATGCTAGACTACTAAAAACTTTTTGAACTGAAGCTGTTAGCACTACAGCTTACCTGATAAACCGAAGGCCAGCAGTTCCTATGGAGTTCATACTTCCTAAGGAGGTTTGGAGCGGTAAAGAGGTAAAGTTCTAACATTTAAAAGTTTTTTGTTGTATTTCTTATGTTCATATTGATTCTGATGCTCGTAGTAAACTTGATGCAAAGTCTAAAATATGTTTTTTCATTGGCTATGGTGATGAGAAATCTAGTTATAGGTTTTGGGATGAACAAAACAGGAAAATCATCAAAAGTAGAAATGTGATATTTAATAAACAAATACAAGGATAGGTCAACTGTAGTGTTAGATGTTACAGAGATAGATTAAAAGAAATCTGAGTTTGTCAACTTAGATAAATTGACTAAAAGTACTGTCCAGGAAAGGGGTGAAGAAGATAAAAAAAAATGTAGATTCACAAATAGATCAGACTACACCTGTAGCTGAAGTCCGTAGATCTTCCAGGACCATTAGACCTCCACAGCATTATTCACCCACTCTAAATTATGAAGAGGCCTTGCAGGATGAAAATTGAAGCAAGTGGGAGTTAGCCATAAAGGATGAGATGGAATCCTTGTTAGGGAATCAGACATGAGAATTGACTGAATTGCTAGTAGGAAAGAAGGCTTTGCACAACTAGTGGATATACAGAATAAAGAATGAGCATGATGGTAGTAATGTTACAAGGCTAGATTAGTTGTTAAAGGGTTCCAGCAGAAGGAAGGCATTGATTACACAAAGATATTTTCTCTAGTTATGAAGATGTCAACAATTAGACTGGTACTAGGAATGGTGGCTGCAGAAAACTTACATCTTGAGCAGTTAGATGTGAAGACGACATTCCTTCATGGTGACTTGGAGGAAGACATTTACATGATTCAACCAGAAAGGTTCATTGTTTAGGGAGGAAAATCTAGTCTGCAAACTGAGAAAGAGCTTGTATGGCCTAAAACAAGCTCCTAGACAGTGGTACAAGAAATTTAATAGTTTTATACATAGAATTGGGTTCAAGAGATGTGAAACTGATCACTGTTGCTATGTTAAGTCTTTTGACAATTCTTACATCATATTACTGTTATATGTGGATGACATGCTTATTGTAGGGTCTAACATTGAGTAGATTAATAATCTGAAGAAGCAATTGTCAAAACAGTTTACAATGAAGGATTTGGGAGTTGTAAAGCAAATCCTTGGTATGAGAATCATTAGAGACAAGGCTAATGGTAAATTGAAGCTTTCACAGTCAGAGTATGTGAAGAAAATTCTCAATATGTTCAACATGAATAAAGCTAAACCAGTGAGCACACCCTTGGGTAGTCATTTCAAATTAAGTAAGGAACAATCTCCTAAGACAGAAGAAGAAATGGACCATATAAGCAAGGTGCCCTATGTCTCAGCTATTGGCAGCTTGATGTATGCTATCGTGTGTACAAGGTTAGACATTACACATGCAGTGGGAGTTATGAGCAGATTCATGAGTAGGTCTAGAAAGTATCATTGGGAAGCAGTCAAGTGGATTCTAAGAAATTTGAGGGGTTCATCAGATATATGTCTTTGCTTCACAGGTGCAAGTTTGAAACTACAGGATAATGTAGAGTTTGAAACTACAGGGTAATGTAGATGCTAATTTTGTTAGTGATATTGATAGTAGAAAGAGTACTACTGGGTTTGTATTTAATCTAGGTGGTATAGCTATATCATGGACTTCAAATCTACAAAAGATTGTTACTTTGTCTACTATAGAAGCTAAGTGTGTTGCAACAACTGAAGCTAGAAAGGAGATGATTTGGCTACATGGCTTTTTAGATGAACTGGGCAAAAAGCAGGAGATGGGCATTCTACACAGTGACAGTCAAAGTGCAATTTTTCTTGCTAAAAATTCAGCTTTTCATTCAAAGTCGAAGCATATACAGACAAAATACCACTTTATCCGTTACCTTGTTAAAGATAAGCTGATAATACTTAAGAAGATTTGTGGATCTAAGAACCCAGTAGACATGTTGACTAAGGGTGTCACTATTGAGAAGCTGAAGTTGTGTGCAGCATCAGTTGGTCTTCTAGCTTGAGGACAAGAGGATGAGTTGCAGGGATGAGAGATTGCTTTTGGAGGATGGCGGCTAATGTTGGTAATTGAACTAGTCTCCAACTGGGAGATTTGTTGGGCTTTGTGGAGCCTAGTTGTATTTGATCCGGTTAATGACCCGACCCGACCCTAAATAATGTTGCGTGATTTTTAATGGGAGATTTTTTGAGATTTAGTCCATGGAGCAGAGGCTTGGGCCGACAGGAAGTAGAAAACACATTTTTGGTGATTAGGGTTTTTGTTGATTAGGCATTCTACACAGTGACAGTCAGAGTGCAATTTTTCTTGTTAAAAATTATGTTTTTCATTCAAAGTCAAAGTATATATAGACAAAATACCACTTTATCCATTACCTTGTTGAAGATAAGCTGGTAATACTTGAGAAGATTTGTGAATCTAAGAACCCGACAGACATGTTGACTAAGGGTGTTACTATTGAGAAGCTGAAGCTGTGTGCAGCATCAGTTGGTCTTCTAACTTGAGGATAGGAGGATGAGTTGCAGGGATAAGGGATTGCTTTTGGAGGATGGCAGCTAATATTTGTGATTGAACTAGTCTCCAAGTGGGAGATTTGTTGGGCTTTGTGGAGCCTAGTTGTGTTTGATCCGGTTGACGACTAGACTCAAAATAATGTTGCGTGGTTTTTAATGAAAGATTTTTTTAAGCTTAGTCCATGGAGCAAAGACTTAGGCTGACAGAATGTAGAAAAAACAGTTTTGGTGATTAGGATTTTTGTTGTTGTTGTCATTCTTGAGAGACTGAAACACTGTAGCAGCACTTTGTATTTTTCCTTGATAATAGTGAAATGCCTGTAACTCCGTGGACGTAGACAAATTGCCGAACCATGTAAATATTATCTTGTGCGTGTGATTGTTTTCTTTGGTGTATGTTTTCTCTCTTTTTTTTCTTTTTTTTTTTTCTTTTTTTTTTTGTTTTGTTTTTTTTGTTTCTCACAGGTTGGGAATTTTAGGTTAATTCCCTACAAGCCAGATCCCAAAGAAAAACCTGAAAGAGAGAGATCTTGTCTGAGAAAACGAAGATCAGTCAGACCGTTTGGATCTTTGGTTCCATTAATGGGTTTTGAAAATTGGTCACCACAGCTCCCAGTATAGTTTTTGATCCCAGAGGTTTTATGAATGGGTTTATTATTTGGATGTGGGAACCAAGTTTATTTGATGCTAGAGTTTTTGTTAATGGGTTTTGTGCACGGCTTGTTATCTTCAGATTTCAAAGTTTTTTTTTTTTTTTTTAAATAATATATTTTATTTTAATTAAATTATTTTTTAATTAGATTAATGTTTATTTTTAATTATTTAATTCTTTTTATTTTCTGAGCTGGTTTTTTTTATTAATTTAAATGTTGAAGGGCATTTAAAAAATTTCAAATATAATTTTTTTATTATTATTTTATTAGTTATGTCAACATTTATTATGTCAACAATGCATTCCGTTTGCCACATATGTTTTTTGCATTATTGAGATGACGACAATGACAAAAACAAAAATAATTTTCTGATTTCAGGGACTGAGGTAGGCGTAAAATCAAATTAGATACCAAAATGAGAATAGACCCAAAATATAGGGACTAAAAGTGTATTTTTGCCTATATGGAAATGCTGAACCCACATTTTTTTTTTTTTTTTGCAAATTACTAATATAATAAGTAATTATTGGTGAGTTAGATAAAAACTAGTAAAAATTTACCATCTCAACGATATGAAAAAAGAAAAAAAAAAAAAAGGAAAAAAAGAAAAAGAAAAAGAAAAAAAAAAGAGAGGTTGTTGTAGCATTACTCCAATAATATATGTACTGGTAGCGGTGCTGATCACTCCTGAACATACACATGGCACCATAAAATTCTATTATATTAGACAGCGGCTGATATAATCACATGGCAAAGTTTGTATAGAATAAGACATGCGTTGTCGTAAATGGCAAGAAGCCCCCGTCTTGACATGATTTGCCGAGAACAGATGCCCTTAGAAATGATTAAGTACCCTACTCCTATGCTTTTTTTCCTATCTTTAATGTAATTATTGACGTTCACGTGATAAAAGAACATAATGCAATTTTTTTTCCCCCCTTAGATTATCCTATCTTCTTTTCATACCATAAAAGAAAAGCTCAGCCATAAACCTATACAGTCATATATGGTATCCAGTATTCACAAACGGATTATGTGCTAATTATGTTTTCAAAGTTAAAAGGAAGGCAATCAAATTACATGTATCAGTTAATTTCTTGTTCAATATATTGACTTTATTCTTATCTTTTATGTGCTTAAATATTCTTGATTTAATTCCGGCCATATGCTCTTATATATCTACCATTTTGTGATTTATATTTCCTTATTACCTTCGCATGGCCCCCCATGGTAAGTTGTTTCAGGGAATTGACTTATTTGTCTCTCCCTCCGGACCCTCCCATGTTAAATGAGTGGGAAAGTCTAACATATGTCAGAGAAACTTATTCCAGTGACAGAAACGTCATAGCAGTGATCAGTTCCATTGTATGAACGAAAATTAACAAAGTGAAAACAAATTTCTTCTTCATGATAATAAAAGTGACTTCATTTTCATTATATCCTTCAGAAGGTATGTATATATATTTGGTTACTACCACATACACTCCTGATAAGGAACAACATAATCATAATTAGTAAATAATGAAACCACTTAATAAGGACGTTCGCCTTCATAATTACCGGGAGGATCATAGCTACAAATGACGAACATCCACCCATTGTGGCACTTGACTCTAGCACACCCAAGATGAACCGAATCACGCCAAACAACCTGAGTATAGTGCAGGCACTCACCACCGGCACATTGGTTGGACTTGTGGTTATAGTAAGGCTTCTCTGCTATCCACAAATTCACTGCATCCACTCCGTTTAAGTTATCATAACCTTCAGCAAGATTTTCTCCATAGGGCCCTTCTGAATGTTCCAAGTTGCAGTCTCCCGATCTCTTATTAGCATAATTTTGAGCATAGGCTGCAATTGTGTAGTTCCATCTAAGTGGACCAACACCAACTTTGGCACGAGCTGCATTGTGTGCATTGACAAAGTCTTGGTGGGAGCTTTGGGCTAGGGAGACATGAAGTAGAGCCAACCCCAAGAAGCATATGGCCAGCAAATACTTGATAAAACCCATTTTTATCTCTGTGCAAGGGAGAGCTAGTTTTTAGACTTCTGGTTCTGAATGAAGATGGGATATGTGATTGAGGTATTTATAGGCAAGAGCGGCAATCAATACGTTATGGCTCAAGTGGGGTGCCTAATAAACGCACCAGCATTTGGGCCAAGTTTCTTATTTGGGTAAAAAATAGTTCACCACACCTATTATACATACTTTTACACACCCTCTCAAACTACACGTAAATGGTGAGAAAGCGTGCACAATAAACACTAAAATGCTTTCTTATATTTAGGCAAACACTATTAGTTTCCAAACTATTTTTTTACTATTTTTGTGTCATTGTAACTAAAATAAAAAAGAAAAATGCTATGTCCGCCACAGTTTCATAATACTTTTATAACAAATTAAATTATATGTAGCAGATTGTTATGGGTTATTATTAATGAGAAAAAAAAAGGTAATTTCAGTGGTAGATTTAAATTTGAATCAGTAATATCTTACCGCTTATAATTTATTGTGAAATTGTTGTGAACGTAGCGCTTCTCAATAAAATAAAATAAAAATGTTTTGGAAATAGAGAAATAAAAAAATTAAATAATTAAAATAATGCATGCCTAGAATAGAAAATTTGATATGAGTTTCAAAAAGAGATTAGGCAGTAGATTATTATTCTAAAATATGAAGAAAAATAGGAATATGATGTGAATGCTCTCTATAATTATTATTCAAAAATGAATAAATAAATAATATACAAAAATCATAGTTATAAAATCTGGATTGGCCATGATCCATTACCTAAACCGTTTTGAATCATCAATCATTATTATTTTTAAATGTTTTTTTTATGGTATATTACCATATTATATGGTCAGACCCAATCAAACCTTATATATGGTACCCGCATTTCTTTCTTTCTTTCTTTCTTTCTTTTTGGGGGGGGGGGGGGGGGGGGGGGGGGGGGGGTGTGCCATCCGTATTTTCTATATACGAAAAGATGCTATATTAAAGAAGAGATCCCCGAATACAATTTCCATTATTCAATGAATATTATTTCTATAAAAGAATCTCTTAATTTATATAAATTGGAGTACCAAAAAACCTATAAATTTTCAAAATGATTTTATTTTATTTCATTTAATGTTTTTTTACTTTTTATATATAATTTTGTTTGAATGAATTATTTCTACTTCTATTTGTATTAACATTCCCCATATGTGTCTATTTTTTTCACTTCAAATTTTAATTATATATTTTATTAATAAGATAATTACAGATTTATGACTTATCATTTAAATATTTATTTGAATATTTAATCAATATAATTATATAAAAACTTAAAGATCTGACCATTTAATTTTTTTATATATAAAAAAAAAAGATTGCATTAAGTATGAAATTACGTTCTTAATCTTTAATTTTATCTCTTATATAATTTTTAAAATTTATCTATCAAATTTTAAGCCTTTAAGAGTTTTTGTTTTTTGGAAAATATTATTAATTTATATTAAATTTTAAGTTTTTTTTTGAGAAAGCTATTAAATTCCGTCTATAACCCTCTCGTTAAACAAGTGGGTAAATTACATACCAAATCAAGTGCTAAAGCTGTTTGATAATTATGTTGTGGAGTATCCAACAATCCAAATCTATTTGATAATTATGTGGTGGAGTATCCAACAATCCAAATCTATTTATGTTGTGGAGTCTCCAACAATCCATTTAGAGATAGAGAGGTTTCCAAAACGTGTGTAGTCTGCCATGCATGCATCTATGCAAATGAAACAATAAATGGTTTACCACATTATCAAACATTTCTCTAGAATATAGACCCTTTATATATATATATATATATATATATATATATATATATATGTATGTATGTATGTATGTATGTATGTATATATATAACACTTTGCAATCTATATCACTTGGTACTAGGACGGAGTCAGAACTTAGAGTTAGGGAGTGACTCTACTACTAGCTGCGTGTAACGACTCTGGTCTTCAACTCTACTGCTTAATTTTGTGTGTGTGTGCGTGCGCGCATGCTAGATAAGGAAAAAAAAAATTAATTTTGTTTAAAATTTTTTTAAGAGCTGGGTTGTTTATTTTGGATAAAATAGATTGGTTGGGATTAATTAATTAATTAATTTATTTTAGCTTTACTAATGGTAATTTTTGTTGGGCTTGTATATTTTGTTTTAAATTTAGATCTATTAATTTTTTTTTATGGCCTTTGAAATGAGGAAAATACTAGAGTTACAAACTCTTTTACAAATTGCTTATATGGTAAATAATTATTAGTAAGTAAAAATGTAATGTAAATGATGGGCCGAAATGTGAACTAATAAAAGTTTGCTACCTCGTAGTAAAAATGTTGTATAAATGTTTGTGACTATAACATTACTTTTAAAAGAAACTATGATATTGTTAAGGGGTAAGGTGTAATTTTATTTAAAAAAAAAAAAAATTGCTTAAATTAAAACCTATATATATATATATATACTAATATTAAAAAAATAAATAAATAAATTTTGGGTGCCATTGCCCCCAACTCCAAGTCCATATCTAAATCCGTTCATGCTTGGTACTAGCAAGAACTTCTCATGTGACGAGAAGGGCCAGTATCGATCGGTTCACAAAATGGAAAGCTATAGTGGCTTTCTATATGGAACATGGTTTGTTCTTATCGAATAAATTATACAAGCGAAAATAAATATTCATTCTAAATTTTTTTAAGAAGAAAATTTATATACTTGGCGAAAAAATTTTCATTATAGATTTTCTTTTTAATGGTCAAGATTCCCTGGCTTTCTATATGGAACATGATTTGTTCTTATCGAATAAATTATACAAGCGAAAATTAATATTCATTCTAAATTTTATTTAAGAAGAAAATTTATGTACTTGGCGAAAAAAATTTCATTATAGATTTTCTTTTTAATGGTCAAGATTCCCGCCTCTATATTCTATAATTTCTAGTTCAACTAGCATGAGAATCTCGTTGCAATGATTTAGTTACTTTATTTTTCATCAATCTATATATAGTCCATTTAGAGAGAGCTCAATCATCGCCACAAGTAAACCCAACATCAAAGTTTCAAATTGAAGTAATCTCTTTGAATAATATATGATAGGGTTAGTCCCAACTTCTTTTAATTCTATAATATTTTGAAATTCAAAGAGAAAGAGAAGTCAGCAATTTCAGCCGCGCAACCTAAGGTCATTCTCCTAACAGTAGTCTCGTGAATATCAATACATGTACATTCCCCTATCATGTGATATTTAATTAAAACAAATTAACATTGATAAGCTATATTAATTTATTATTGAGGGCGCCAACATTTCACGGATTATTATCACCATGACTTTAGGCACCATGTTATTATCTTATATTAGCCTTACATTCTTTATCAGAAAGTTATGAAATTTGGAAACAAATGCTTGGAACATGCCCTCTTTTTTTTTTTTTTTGATAGATCATCCACATTAGGAAGGAATAACCTAAGACTCTAGGAACATGCCTCTTTTTCATGCTTGATTTCCAAGCATAAAATTGTTTTGATAGACCAATCAGATTAGGGAGGAATGACCCAATAATATATTTGAGTACCTGGGCATTGAGTGGTCCAAAGTTCAAACGACCTAGCTTTATAAGTTTTAACCATTATTTGTTGAAACTTGTGTTAGGACTTTGAGTGACATGTAGGAGCTCACAGGATCCGCATTAGCGGGAGGTTTTCAGGAAATAGATTGACCACAAAATCAGCCATCGATGGTAGGAGTAGGAAAGGAGTTCTAGCATCTCAACATCTCTTTCCATTGCTTTCAAAATGTCTACGGATTTGAAATCCTCTACAAAAGTATCCTATCATAGCATTTTTAAAATTTTAATTATTCATTTATAGTTGAGAATTTTGTTACAATTAAAGGTCTTGTAGTTGAATTGACATCTTCTCGTGCACAAAGTGATAGGAGGTTTAGAAAGGAAAAAGGGTTTGAGCTAGGATTAACAATATATTGTAATTATCTTTCAAAATAATAATTTGCTACATTGTTAAAACATGGTACTAAGTTTGACATAATTAATCATTGTAGAATGGACGGTTTAAATTTTTACAATGTCAATGTTTAAACAAAATATAAACGGATTTCAATTTTAAATTTATTTTATTTTAAAATTCTTGAAACTTTTTGAAATAAAATTTTAGTTGAAAGAATTTGCAATTTCTTGAAACATAGCTAATAGAGTTTTATCTAAACTAAACTATAATTGGAGTATAATTTAAAATTTCTAGAAATATGAATAATAGGATTTTCTTTTATTAAAATAAAAAAAATAAAAAATAAAAAAAACACCAAAAGGTATGTTTGGTAACTGTTTTTTCCCTTTATTTTCTGTTTCCAAAAATAATTTTCTATTTTTGAGACTTAAAAACTTGTTTGACAATCCAAAATGAAAAGAAAACAAAAACTTATCTCAAAACTCAATTTATAAAGGAAATTAAAAACATACAAAAAACTGTTTTCAGTTTTTAATTTTCAAAAGTCAATGAAAACACGCATTTAATTTAATGAATCTATCTCATTTAATGAATTAGTATTAGAGTTCAAATCCTAGTAACAACATATTTTAATATTTTCTATTTTTTTCCTTCAAAAAACTATATTTTTAATTTCAACTAACTAAACATGAATTTTCAAAAGTCAATGAAAACACGCATTTAATTTAATGAATCTATCTCATTTAATGAATTAGTATTAGAGTTCAAATCCTAGTAACAACATATTTTAATATTTTCTATTTTTTTCCTTCAAAAAACTATATTTTTAATTTCAACTAACTAAACATGTTTTTTACTTCAAAAATACAAGAAAATTGTTCTTTCTTTATATTCCCAAAAATAAGTTTTTGAGAATAGAAAACAAAAATTGTTACTAAACATAACCTAATAGGCTTTTACCTAAAGTAAACTATAATAATTAATGATAATTTAACCATTTGTCGTAGACAAAAGATAGCCATTTGGCACAATCACGATTTATAGGCCAACTTTTATTATACAGTAAATAATTTGTGATTATTTTCATAAGTGCATCTTTTAATTTATATAAAGTTTTTTTTTTTTTTTTTTTGATCTGATAATTTATATAAAGTTATTATGAAGAACCGTGTAAACTTTCAACATATATAGTTTAAATTATTTCCATTTCATAGTAAAAATAAAATAATAAAATTATTTCCATTTCAAAATTTTAAATATTTATCATAATAGTTTTATTTAAATGAATTGTCTCTATAAGATAATTCCATACTTTTTTGGCTAGATTCCATATTTTTTAGGGATTATTATTTAGGTATTTATTTAAATATTTACTTTATACCATATCATAGCATATAGTATTATATAAAATTTTGGACTTATAACTCATGGCCACGTCAAGTGGCTATCATCTCCTTGTGACAAACGTTACATTCTCATTAATTAAGATGATTTACAAATAAAAGTCTATTAGCTAAGTTTTAAGAAATTTAAAATTCTACTTCAACAAAATTATATTTTAAAAATTTTGAAATTTTTTTAAATAAAATTTAAAATATATTTTAGTTATTTTGAATCTTTGGTCATATATCATAATAATTTTGTATTTCAATATAATGAAATTTGCACATTAAATGTTTTCCTTATGCCATGTAGGTCAAAATATATTTGTATTTCAATAGTTTAATCTAAATGAAAATCTACTAAATTTTTAATAATATTTTTAAAATATATATTTCTTTTATATAGAGGTTTTAATTAATTCATGTGTTTCACAAGCATACTACTATTATTTATATTTAAAAACTTAAAGCTTTGATCATTGAAATTTTTTGTTTGCAAAAATATTTGTTGAGCCAGTTATGTTTACGGCATACAAAGAATGCATAATAATTACAAAGAGCCTTATAGATCATGCTAGCCAACACCTCCTGATGTTTCTAATGAAAACATTTAGGTTTTAATTTCTTCATCCCCTAACTATTAAATTGTCAAAAAGAAATCTCAATAAGTAATACTTTTTTTTTTCATTTTTTTTTTTTTTTTTTTGCGGAATATCTCAATAATTAATATTTGTATTAAGTATGTTATTATATTCTATAAATTTTTAACTCTTTAAGTGTTTTTTTTTTTTAAGTATTCTTAATTTTTATTAAGTTTTAATTAAAAATAAAATTATGTTGCAGAGTATCCATTAATTTCCAGAGTACCCGTTCCGTGTATAAACGGCCATGCATGCATCTATATATGCAATTAAAAAAAATAAACAGGTTACCATATTATAAATATCAAACATTTCTCTATAATAATTAATATATCACTTGATATACCAGCAAGAAGTTCTAGTGTGACATGCAGGGACAGTATCGATTCACAAAATGGAAAGTTGTAGTGGCTTCTATATAGAATATCATTTGTTCTTATCAAATGAATTATAAAAAAAATAAAATAAAATAAGAATTTAAAAAAAAAAAATTTGGAGAAGAAAATTCATTCTAGACTTGCATGAGAATCTCTTTGCATTGGTTAGGTTACTTTCTTTTTTCTTTTTCTATTTTTTGCTGAGATTGGTTAGGTTACTTTCTTTTCATCAATCTGCTTCTCAAAAGAATAAAAAAGAATAAAATAAAATAAAGTGAAAAATCATCAATCTAAAGTGCATGCATTTGAAGAGAGCCCAATCACCGCCTAAAATTCCTAGAATATTTTGCTAGGCCACGTTTAAACTCTTCTTTTTCTTAGTTTCAGTAATTTGCGTCTTTGACATAAATCAAAACTTGAGAGAGAAGGAAAAGTCAAAGATTGGATAAGGTATAACAGTACGAAGTCTCGTGAATACATACATAAATTCCCCTATCATACTTTTTATTAAAAAAAGCAAAGATTGTATAAGGTATAATGTTTCACGGATATGTATCACCGTGACTTTAGGCACCATGTTAGCCTTTCGAAGATTTCTCAGAAAGTTATGATTTTCCGCTGAACTCACGAGATCAGCGGAATCAGCCATCGACTGAGAAAAGGAACAGCTGACTACTTTTCTAGCATCACTTTTCACTACTGTCAAATGTCTATGGATTTTTTTTTTTTTTAATTTGTTTTGATGCAAATTCTGATAAGTTTACCGTTGGTTTATATTTTCTCCCTATTTCTGCAATGTTTGCAAAATTTCAAGATTATCTGAGATCAATAACATTATTTAATTTATTAAATATGAGTTTATGGATTAAATAATATATAATATTCGATTGGCACAAACTATGATATACACATTAATAAAATAGAGAAGATGTATTCAATTAGTACGATTTTTAAAATAATGATTTAATAAAATAATTTCTAAATAATTCAATAAAATTGTTTAAAATTCATAGGTAGTGTAATATTGCTTGAAATTATACTAAATATAACTAAATAATGTTATGACACAATTATTGAAGTAGTTAAAAGTGAGTGGTTTACGAGTCTAAATCTTCTGTTTCACTTTTCCTGCTCCACTCTATACTCTAACAATAAATACTTATCACGTGTTTACCTAATTTATTAAATATTATCATTATTGACTTATTAATACTACAGTTATTAATTAATAGTTGTATTTAATTAATTAGGTGAATACGTGACAAGTATTTATTGGTAGAGTATAGAGTAGAGCAGGAAATTAAAATGGGACAGAAGATTTGGACTTGGTTTACAACACTAACATGCGTGGATTCACTATTTTTCCTCCACCACTCACAATCGATCACTTTAATAATTATAAAAAAAAAAAAAAAATTGAAAAAAACTTGTGTACGTAGGATTATTCGGTGTAACGTAATCCTAATCTAATAAAAATTAGTACTGCATGATATGAAAGCTACTTTTTTATTTTTTTTTATTTTTTTTATTTTGATGAGGATATGAAATCTACGTAAGTAATTGATGATGTAATATATGTCATGTATATGAACTACATAATTATTTAAAAATTTCATAGTTGAGATTTCAAAATTTTTAATATAAAATTTCTTTATAAATGTAAGGGATTCTAATTACAACGGTAGACTTAGTAAAGTTGACATAATACAAATTTACTTATTTTCTTCTGCTCAAATTAGATAGGTAATGGGCTCACCCCACTTATTATATAAATTGTTCAATGGATAACTAACAAAAAAAAAAAAAAAAATCACAATATTTTTACAATAGTTGAGATGTATCATAAGTCGAAATAAAATAATTATTAATATACACGGATCCACAACTATTATGAGTATTATGAAAATATTGTGACATTAAAGCTGAAACCAAAAAAATATCCTTCGCATGAGGCTAGTATCGTTTTAAGATTTCATCTACGATGCCAAAAATATTGTAACTCAGCTAGTTGACATCTTTTGTGCTTTTAAGACATTCAGGGTATACAAAATCATTTCCTTTTTCCCTTCTTTTGGTAGCATCGTGGTTTTATGAAATTCTCCTACAAATTTATGAAAACTTTGGTTGTTCTAGTCTCTTTTGTTCTTTCTTTCTTGAAGTGGATTGACTACCAAATAAGTGTCAAGTTGTAGAGCTTATTCTTGTTTCTCATATCATTCCATTTTTCTATTCCGCAGTAACCATGGGTGTGACCTATGCGAGTCACATGCTATCACAGCATTTCACAATGCATCACTTTCTTCTATTTACCGATCACTTCAGGTGCATGACAGTATCAACTAACTGGTAAATGTTTAACGAGAACCGTTCATGCTATTTTCATATTTATGGGTTTTTTTTTTCCCCCAAATCTGAAAGATTGTGGTCAAAATCAATATACTTGTTTGCCTGGCTGCATGCACCAGTGCAAAAGTCATGCATGGTTACAGATAGTTCCATCCATCCACCACCATGAAAACAAGAAGTGAATTGGAGATCTAGGTGAGAAAGGGTTCAAAATCTAGGATTAACAGCATATTATAATTGTCTAATAAAAAATAGGTGTCTTGTATTTCATTTAGGCGTAAATGCACTTTTAGTCCCTACATTTTGACTTTTTTTCATTTTAGTCCCTACATTTTAATTTTACTACTTTTAGTCCCTAAATCAGTTAACGTATTCTATTTTGGTCCTTTCCATTAGTCCACCAACGGAAATTTCTTAGGTAGCAAATCGATGCTGGCGTGGCCAATTAAAAAATATTAAAAAAATTTAATTAGCATTAAAAAAATGTCATGTTAGCTTTTAAATATAAAAAAACTATTAATCAATTTTAATGAAATTAAAAATGAAAAAACAAAATGAAAAACAATAAAATACATCAATTCAAATCTAATTCATTTTGAACAAGAACACACAAGAACACAATCACATATTTAAACATCAACACAAAAACATAAAGCACATACCCAGAACCAAACACAAAAAATACAAACTCAAATTTGAACATTAACACATGATCACAAACACAAAGAACACAATAACATACATAAATCTCCCAGCCAACCCATAGCAAATAAACCCAAATACTCCAATAGAACCCAAATCTAAAAACTCCAAAAAACTCAATAGAAAACCTACCACCTTATCGATTGAACCTAGATCGAAAGCCACCTCAAAAGTAGCTTCTCGATCTCTCTACCCCTCATCACACTCTGAAACTCTGACCAAAGCCTAGCTCTCTTCTAAACCCGAGCCATGTCTCACCGAGTCTCTCCACTCTTAAACCACATAAACCACTCTCCGATCAACAAGCTAAAAGCACCTTGAATGGCACATGAACCACAAAAGGTGGATGTAGTGGTGAAAGGTCTCACGGAGCTACCAAGAACCGAGACAATGGTGGGTACCTACACGCAATGGCATGTGAACAAGTGTGTGCATAACTGAGGGTAAGAGCTTGATTTATGTGTTTGTGTGCTCAGTGTTGTGAGGCTTTGTAAAACATGTAAGTATGTGTGTGTGAAGCAGAGAATCACAGAATGTATATGTGTATGTGAGACAAAGAGATGCTATTAGAGGAATGAAACAGAGAAAAGGGAAAGGGTTTCGGGTTACAAGTTGAACCCAGATCTAAATCCTTCGAACCTAGATATGCCCAGATCTGCTTTGAGTTGGCTTCAATTCAAACTCAGATCTAACAATTTTGAACCCAAATTTGGTTTGTGTTGGCTTTGATTTGGTTCATAATTCTAAGATCTTCGTTTGTTCCAATTTTTGCAGGTGGTTTTCTCTTTTAGCTATCAAAGATCGGAACACCGACAAAAATTCTGACAAAAACGGCCATTGTATATGCTGGAAAACTGACCTTAGGTGCTCTTGATCAACACCGGTCAAAGCAAAACTGCCCACAACAGTTCGGTGATGAAAGTGCCCAAATATCTTCCGGATTTATGTTTGTTATTGTGTTCTAATGAGTTTTTTGGAGTTTTTAGATTTAGGTTCTATTGGAGTATTTGCGTTTATTTGCTATGAGTTGGCTAGGAGATTTATGTATATTATTGTGTTCTTTGTGTTTGTGATCCTGTGTTAATGTTTAAATTTGAGTTTGTGTTTTTTGTGTTTGGTTCTGGGTTTGTGTTTTATGTTCTTGATGTTGATGCTTAAATAGGTGATTGTGTTCTTGTGTGTTCTTGTTCAAAATGAATTAGATTTGAATTGATGTATTTTATTATTTTAATTTTGTTTTTTCATTTTTAATTTCGTTGAAATTGATTAATAATTTTTTTTAATATTTAGAAGCTGACATGACATTTTCTTAAAGCTAATTAAAGTTTTTTATTATTTTTTAATTGGCCATGTCAGCATCAGTTTGCCACCTAAGCAATTTCCATTGGTGGGTTAATGGAAAGAACCAAAATAAACGCGTTAATTGATTTAGAACTAAAATTGGTAAAATTAAAATGTAGGAACTAAAATAGAAAAAAAGTCAAAATATAGGAACTAAAAGTATATTTACGCCTTTTATTCACTAGAAGAGAACTTTTCTAGTATGAAATTACGAGATTTAAAAATCCTAGATAAAATGGAAGCAATTAACCTTTACATAGCTACTTAATGGTGCGCTTGGAATCCAACTTTTAAAAACAACCATAAACCACAGCACTTCAAGTTGAAAGCAAGTACGTTCAAAATCACATAAAGATGTAAATGAATTGCCACCCAATGAAAGATGGATGACTTTATAATTTATTTTAATCTTTTTATCCTAAAATAGTTTATTTATGAATAAAAACATTTGGTTTTATTTATAGAGTTCCAATTAATTTTTATTTCACCAATTACAGTATGTCATATCTACCAAAAAAAAAAAAAATCCAGTTTTTTTTTTAAAATAATTAATTACCTAACAAAGGGGTAAAAAAGGACATATTAGTATATCACAATATAAGGTATAAATGGTGGAGCATAAACTGAAATATTAAGAGTGGAACCGTAAATTTTTATTCCTTATTTACCATTAAACCTTTTTAGATCATAGATGGAGATGCTTTATTAAACATACATAGCCCTTAGTAAGGTTTCTGGCCAACATAGTTGCCAGGAGGATCATAGTTGCAACCAATGAATGTCCCTCCATTGTTGCACCTCACTTTAGCACATCCTAGACGAACTGAGTTGCGCCAAACCACCTGGGTATAGTGCAGGCACTCCCCACCAACACAAGAGTTAGAGTTGTAGTCATAGTTGGCTTTCTCGTCGACCCACATCTTCACTGCATCTGTGCCTGAGAGGTCAGCGCTGCCCCATGCAATGTTTTCACCATATTTTCCACCGGAGTGCACAAGATTGCAATCTCCAATACGCTGATTAGCGTAGTTCTGTGCATATGCCGCTACAGTGTCATCCCAAGTCAGAGATGGAACTCCCACGTCTGCACGGGCTGCATTGTGAGCATTAAGGTAGTCTTCTTTGGAGTCTTGGGCATGGGAGAGATGGACTAGGGTTAAGCTCAAGAGGAAAACAAAAGCTAGTGAGATCTTACACAACTCCATTTTAGTGCAAAGAAAAAACTTCAGTGATTGATGGAGAAATAAGGTATGTGCATGAGGTCTATATAGGGAATTAGGGATATACGTAGCGTGAAAAATGGTGTGATGACCACTGGAAGTAATGGTTGAATGTTCAAAAGCACAATGTGGAAAACGTTAAGAGGAACTGGAATAGTATTTGCTAATGACGGAATAACTATAATTCGTTTGTTATCCAAATTACTTTCAGTTAAAATATTTCATTTGAAGAAAGCATTTTTTACTTTTTTTTTTATGAAGAAGAACGAAAGCATAATGACTTCTACGTAGATAATGAAATACCATTCGAATTTCAGTCTTGATTCTTGACCTTGACTATAAACAAGAATATACTTTAGGCTGCCCAATTCTCTAGAGACTAGAAACAAATGGTTGTAGCAAACATTTTAATTTTCAAATTGAAATAACATAGCATCACGTAAAGTCATAAGATATTATTCTTAAAAGGCAACTGATTATGTATTTAATATATTACTTCCATTATTTTTTAAAATACTTTTGCTGCATTTTCAAGACCATGCATCAACGAACAAAATTATTTACAGTCCAAGTTTACCAGAAAACTTACTCGTTATTTTTTAATATATTACTCTTTTTTTTTTTTTTTGATACCTTGATGGTTGGAATTAGGGGAATTTCAATCTTAAATATTTCTATTGAATATAACAAAAGATGTAACTAGTTGAACGAAAAAACTTTTGACAAAAAGGTCTCAAACTCCGAAGGATATTGATTAATGTTTGTCAAGGTATATGATTTTTAAAATGAGCGTTAAAATATATGTTTTGTGATATATTGGAGCAAAATCAATGCATTTACTGGTTATTACCTCATAGAGTCATAGCTTGTCATACTTTTTGACCTGCGTAAAATCTTACCTAGGAAGTCTGTCTAATAATTACAAGGAAATAACAGCGCATTTTGTTGCAGAAAATGAGCCGAGTCTGCTGTAAACAAATTCTCAGTGCTTTGTTCAGGTTTTATAACATGGCTTGGTACTAGTCTACTAGATAGGGAAAAGATACCCTCCCATGATTAGGGATTTTATTGACAAAGCTTCAAAGATACCCTAGCTCCCATGATTACGAGTGGATTTCAATTATAACTTAATTGGTACAGTCATTTGTCGTTGAATAAGAGATTTAGAGTTTAATATTCGCCTACACAAAAAACAATTAGTGTATTGGTCTTATGATAATAAAAAACCATATTAATGGAGCCAGCGGCGGTTCTATGAATTTTTTTTTAACAAAGTTTAGCTAAAAAATTAGTTGTAGCCTTAGTTTACAAACTTACTTAATATCTATTTATTGGAGGTAAAGTTTGACAAATCCACCATTGGATTACATCTTCTTCTTATATCCTCCATACTTGCAAAATTTCAAGAAAATTAAAGATTAAGAGCTATGTTATCAATAAATTTTTTTAATTGCAAGTTTTTGTAATTTAAAATTATGCACAAAATATAAACTTATAAATTATATAGTAAATAATATCCGATTGACACAAAATTTAACATGTGTATTAAGAGCGTAAAGAACATGCAATTCATCAGTTAGATTTTTAAAATATGTTATAATATTTATTTTATTGAGTGAGTTTGTAGCATTAAGCTACAACCAATTTTGTAGCTAAACTTTGTCTATTTTTTCTAGGGGGTCAATAAAAAAGTGTATTTTGAGCAGAAGATAAATCTTACGGTCTACGTGATTTTCATATTACAAATTTTTCCATAATACTAACAAAAGAATAATAGATAAACTATAAATTTGGTTGCCATATTGTTTATTAATTCAATGACCATACTAATTGTTATTGCTGAGAATAAATTTTGAAAATCATCAATTATTTCTAAATACAATAAACATATTAATTATTGTGTTAAGTGAATTTTAATCATTACTGTTTAGAATACTTTTATTTATCAGTTTCTACACTCTTTTACAATTATTTTATTTAACAATTTAACTTAACTTTGATAAGATTCTCAAAAAAAAAAAAAAAAAAAAATGATAACTATTAGTCGTTGTAATTGTATTAGGAAAATTTTTGTTGTGGGTGTTAACATTTGCTTTTTTCTTCACTTAGTCACTCTCTTGTCCCATGCCCCTTGTCTTATTTATTTATTTATTTTTTTAGAATCACCCTCTATCTAATTGTTTAATTGTTTTTTAGTGTTAATATTTGCTACACACAGACTGAATAGCACGTGCCCCCAGTTCCCACTTAACAAATAACAAATTAAAAGCACATTCAAATTCAGCCACTCCACTTATATATTCATTCAAAAGTATAAATTAATTGAGAAGTGTTATGTCCCAACATTTTCACAAGTGTCATGTCTACAAGATTTTCACATTACTTTCACAGCAGATCTTAGATGGTAAATTGTTATTGATTCTAATTTGAAACCATCACTGAAATTTTCCTAATATAATTAGCCAATAACAACTTGCTAATTAAAATTTGTTATGAAAGTATTGTAAAAATGTTGTGGACATAACATTTTTCAAATTAATTATAACTTTATTTCTAATGACAGGATATTAAGAAAGTCATATTCAAGCTTATATAAGTTGGGCTTAAAATAAATTATAATTAGATATTGAAATTTGTAGTTTAGAGGGTTTAAACGAAAAATAAATAATATATATATATATATGTGTGTGTGTGTGTGTGTGTGTATTACTGTGTTAGGCAGGTTATAAATTAATAAGGAATATTCAATTTCCAGTAAATTAACCATGACCACCGGGACAACTACTTTGTTTGAGAAACTTCATTATAGGCAGTAACCTTGGACTCTTCCACCAATAAAATCGTAATGGTTATGCAGCCATAAATAACTTCTTATGCTAATAAAGTAATACTTGGGATATCTTTGTTGTCGTTTTGTATTTGGGTCAATCTCAATGCTTTTAATTTTAAATTTATCTACTAATAATAATCATTTGTTTTACATTTCTATTTTGAACTATATAAGGTTCATCTAGAAAGCACATGCTTTTCCGTTAGGTCGTTATCCAAGCTAACCACCAATCACGGGAAGCACAATGACCATGACCTTAGGATGTGGTGACATCAAATGATTAAAAATGAATTTTATTTTCTTGTTATTTAATTTCATAATTTGTTGACTTCCACTTTCCGTTGATTTCTCATAATTGTACAAATCAACATATAAATCATTAAATTAGGTGTGGGAATGATTATGTCCCATGAGGGAAGTTAAAGTAAATTCATTGCTTGTGGAATTTTTTTTTTTTTTTTTTTTTCCTTTTTTTCAGTAGGAAACAACAAATATCACTTTATAAGGGCCTTACGATACACGCCATGTAAAAATAAAATAAAATAAAATAAAATAAAATAAAATAAGTAAAAAGTATCGTAGGTAATACATGATTGATAGGCAGCAAACCTTTTATTTTTATATATATTTCTTATTTACAGAATTACAGTTGAAAAAGTTTACTAATTTTTCAATAAACTATCGCTACAAGTTATGGTATCAAATCATAGCCACATGTATAGTTTGTGATTTTATTTATTTATTTTATAGATATAATAGAATTCATTCATATCATTCATATTTGTTCCAGGTTTAAGCAAACAATTTTAAAAATTAACTTCCGTGAAACCTATAAAATTTGTGATATTATATAACTTCTATGCTCCAATTGTTTTGGCGTCAAATCTTTTATTTTTGTGTATTCAGATATATTCCTGAAAAAATTTTTAGGCATTAATTTGCCAATTACGAAAAATTAAAAATTTTCTTATATTTTTATATAGATACTAAGTATTAACTTTAATTCTTTGCTTTAAAATATTATTATTGAATAACTCTACTCAACTTGAGAAATAAGCATAATTCCAATAAAATCAATGAAAGTTACACAAATAAGCAAAACCAAAATAAGAGTGTAACATAACAAAAATATTAAAACAATTAGTATAAACTATCAACTAAACTTACAACAAATTTTGAAGAAAATACTCAGCTCAAAGAAGGAAATATATATATATATATATATACACTTAAAAGATTTTTGTGTAATTTTTAAATTTTGGGAGAAAATTTTGAAATCTTGAGGTATATTTAGCTATTTTCGAAGCTACTTTAGTCATTTAAGTATTTTTGAAGGAATAATTTTGTCATTTTTGTAGTCTAGGGTTATTTCAAACATATTGGAATATTGGATATTTTAAAGAGATTTTGATTATTTTGGAGGTTTGAAGGATATTTTGTATATTTAATAGGTTTGGGGATATTTTGGTCATATTAGAGGTGTACATAGTATTTTGGTTATTTTAGGAGTATTTTTTTTCCCCATTTTATAAGTTCCCAAGATATTTTTGTCATTTTAGGGATTGGGAGGAGGGTGTTTGTCATTTTAGAATTTAAAGGGTATTTTGGTCATTTTGATGGTTCCAATGGTTATATTTGAAGGTATTTATGTCATTTAATAAATCATTAGGGGGCATTTTAGTCATTTCAAATGGTTTAGGGGGACATTTAGCTCATTTTCAATTTTGTAAGGGCATTTTGGTGATTTTTAAGATTTTACTAGTATTCTATCATTTTGGAAGTTTCCATAGTATTTTTTCCATTTTGGAGTTTTCGGAGGAAAGTGGAGCATGATGTTTAATTTGATGCAAAGTGAATAACCTTACCATGGCTTGAGATGCTATGAATCCTCTAGAAAGAGAGGGATTTTGATGGGCTCTCTCTCTCTCTCTCTCTATTTTGGAGTTTTTCAATTTTTGTTAAAAGGGAAATGAATAGAAAATTCTCATATACACATTACACGGTAGCCTTAGGCAGATTTTAGGTCACATCACGATGAATTTGGAAAATTTTATTTCAAATATCAATAAAAATACAGAAGGCATCGTTCTTGAATAAAAAACTTCTTGCACTAGTTTAGTCAGATACTATTTAGTTTATTCTAGATAGATTTTTTTTAGATATAATATTAGAGCTAAATAACTTTTCAATCCCAAATTGGTTTATTAAAGAGAAATGTTATGTTCACAACATTTTTATAATATATTCGCAATAAATCTTAAGTAGCAAGTAGTTATACGGACGAGTAAAAAAGTAATTTAAGTTGTGAATTTAAATTATAACTAATAATAATATACCATCTATTATTTGTTGCAAAAGTTTTGTGAAAATGTTATGTACGTAGCACTTCTCATTATTAAAATTTAAAAGACTCCGTGCAATTAAAATGAGAAAGACTATCTAGTTGAACCCTTATTAGCAATGCTAAGAATGGAAGGCCTTAAAAAAGTCTAGCCATAGAATGAAATACTTTCTTTAAATTTTGAAAACTAGCCAAAATGCTTTGTTTTCCTCCATGATCTCTCGCTTGATTCATACTCGTTGTTTCTACATTGCCCTTTTCTGTGTGTCACCCTTAATCCACCATTCGGGCTTTTCTAAGCCAAAAATAGAATTTAACCTACCACCTCTTTTACAATCCATGCCTAGGGACATTTCACAAGTAAGTGCCATGTCGTAAAAGAAGTCTAACTCCGAATAAGCTTAAAGGTATTCTCACTTCAAAAAACTAGTCTTTTTCTGACTCTCACACGTAACAAAGAGACAACACGAAATTAGTGATGAAGTTTTTTCCTTCAAGATAATAGGATTTTTGTACTTTGTCTCGGTGTCATATCAATAGTGACTTACTATCGCGTCAAGATGCATGTGTTTCAACTAACAAAGATTTTAATTAATAACATCAATCTGGTTAGGAAATGTTAAATACTTCTAACTGGTGCTTGTAAGTCGTTGCGCCAAGGTACTAAAGCATAGATGTTTTGTATCCATTGAGCAAAGACGGGTTGTAATTGTATAGCAGTAGATATATCTTGGGGAGACCGATCAAGACTAGTAAGCCCATAAGCCCATAGTTCAAAGGGTTCACATAATCGAGAATCATCAGATTTACGTTTATTTTCAACTCACCAAAACGGTTTGTCATTTACTACCGTTTGTAGTGCCGAGGTCATTCATATAAGTTAATCAATCTTTAGCAACAGTTTATATGATCTTGTTCAGGGAGAGGGATAGAACTACCTTGTCCCATTAGGAGGAATAGTTTTTTTTTTGGAGAGGAGGGGGATTCCTTGCCGTCCACAACTTTGAGAGCTTCTTCTTTTGCCTTTCCAATAAGCCAAATTATAATATCCAAACAGGCTTCTTATAAATTTTTGTTAAAATTTTTGTACCTGTAGTCTCTCATCCACTTTTTAAGAACTGTGGTTCAAACCTTAATGCAATTTGCTGATGAAACAATCAAGCTATATATATGTATATATTCTAAAAAATTAAGTTAAACAACTGTACTCCCTGTGGCGTTTATAGGATAAGGTAATTGCTCAAAGAAATAATTTCTAGTATATCACTTTGCTTGATTGAGAGCTGACTATATATAAGTCTATAACTGATTGTTTAACCGATTTTCTCTGCCCTCTAAATCTAAAAATTAAAAGTACTCTGTTGTCCCCTCTTTCCCCACCCTTCAAAGGTTCAATGTAACCCTTTTTCTTTAACATTGCCTTAAGAATTAGGGCTAACCTAATAAACTCTAGCAACGACATTACCATAGGATAAGAAGCAAGTCAAAGTTAAGGCAATGCTCGTCAAACCAAAGTTTATAGGCTGTGCACTATATTCCAATTCAAAACCTTGGGAGAATCATATATCAAGCAGGAGCTTGAGCTTGAATTGATTTTCTTAGTACTTTTAAGGTTGACTGAAAGGCTGGCTCCATAAAATTCTACCATATTGGACAGCGGCTGACTGAACCAATGGCAAAGTTCGTATAGAAAGAATAAGACATACATTGTTGTAAATGGCAAGATTTGCCGAGAACAGATGCTCTTAGAAATGGAATTAATGATTACCCTATCTCATTCTGTTCCTCCTATCTTAATATTGTCATTATTGATTCACGTGATCGTGACCATAATGCATTATTTTTTTTTTAATTTTAGATTTTCCTATCTTCTTTTCATGCTACAAAAGAAAAGCTCGACCATGCATAAACCCATACAGTAATATATATGGAATCCAGTGTTTACAAGTGCTATATGCTAGTTATATTTTCAAACTTCAAAGTCAAAAGGAAGAGTGCATTTGTATAATCGAATTACATATATAACAGTTAGTTAATTTCTTGTTCCAATATATTGACTTTTATTTTTATCTTACATGCGCTTAAATATTCTTGATATAATTCCATATTCATTTTTTATTTTGTTAAAAAAATAAAGGCTAAGATGGGTGACGAGTGTGATATAGCCAAGAAGCATATAGCCAGCAAAAACTTGCTAAACCCCATTTTTATCACTGTGAAAAGCAGAGCAAGCTTTTCGATTTCTAGTTCTTAATGAAAATGTGATATATTAATAAGTATTGATTTATTTATTTATAGGCAAGAGAGAGGTTGTCATCGTTATGGCTCAAGTGGGATGCATACATACATGAGCATCTTATCAGGTTCCCTAATTTAGGATAACTAGTATTTAACCAGCGCAATACGCGGGATCATTTTACATATTAATGATCTTTGCATCTAACATAAACTTAGTTCTCATACTTCCCTACATTCATTCAAACCTACATAATTTAGTATATTTAAGCATATAGTATCCAACATCCCCTAACATTTTTAAACATTAGTCTTTTGCAAAACAATTTTTTTTTTTTAACAAAACGATAATGGTATTTGTTGAGAATTTAAGAGTTAGAAGATTATTTCAGTCACACAATCTTCTATTTTTCTTCCTTGATTTTCATACAATACCAACTCAGCCTCAAGCTTGAACTTAGACAAACTGCGGGCCCAAGTTTTGCCATTTAATCCTTGCTTGGCGAACCTTTCCCCAGCAATGAAGAAAGAATGACGTACAAACACAATATCCCTTGCATACCCGGTAGTGCCTTAGGGAACATCACTGCCAAGTATATTTGTGGGAGTGGGAACCAAGTTCCAAGGCCACTCTCACCACATTCCACTCCCACCTAACCACCCACTTATGATTAACAACATTAGACCTCCCATTGCACTAGCAACGGAAGTAATCATAGTCTCTCCACTAATATAGAGCTATAAATATAAGAAGTTGGAGGAAGAAAAGTGTTGTTGAAAGGTTCCTAAAGAAATAGAGAGTAGAGAGAAAAGAGTGATTCAGAGAGTGAGAAAGAGTGAGACAGAGGGAGAGAGAGAGAGCTTCATTGAGTCTCTGTGCCGAGAACAACCCAAAGTAGGTTTTTCCAAAATCCACTTTACAAATAAGTTGTGAACCCAGGTGAGATCTGGCCCAACAGCCTCATTTAGGCGCGCACAATTGGCGCCATCTGTGGGGATCTCCTACAAGGCAGTGGTTCAACCAAGACTCACACACGAGAAAATGTCTAGGAGATGTTCTGGGAGTGACGCTGAAAGTGGTTCGGTGGAATCTTCTCGGGGATCCTCCTGGCGAGAACGGAGGCAAAAGAGGTGCGAAGATAGGAATCATGAACGAGAGGAAGAACAGTTCGGCCTTGGAGGGGGGTTGTACCAAGCACAACAAACGGTATCCAGTGCTTCGCGGCACAGGCAATTTGATGAAAGGGATGAAGAGCTTGAGTGGTTGCGTAGGCTGGTGAGAGATCTAGAGTTGGAAGTAGAGAACAGGCACCGTAGAAGGAACCGAGACAACCGAGAATGAAGATCTAATACCGGGGAAGATCGTCATAAGGCGGAGTCCAATCAATCTGAATCGCACCACCGCCGAGAACATTCACATTCACGGGAGTCCCATCGACACCGAGACCGTTTGCATTCATGGGAATCCCGTCAACGTCGAGACCATTCACGTTCACGGGAATATGCAAATCGAGGTTCGGATTCCCTAGAAGAACAACGGCCCCATAATGTAGCCATGGATGCAATGAGCCGTGCACTACGTAGAGCTGCTCGATCGCCATTTTCAACTGATATTGAGCGGGCCCCAATGCCGAACAGATTTACACACCCCCCGTTCAATTCCTACAATGGGAGAACAGACCCGGTAGAGCACGTTAGCCGCTACATCCAAATGATGTCTCTGCATACTCGCAATGACGCACTGATGTGCAAAGTTTTTCCCTCAAGCCTTGGCCCCACCACTTTGAAATGGTTTAATGTGTTATGAAAGGGCTCCATACACAATTTAGCCAAGTTGATACAGGAGTTCGGAATCCGGTTTGTAACTTGTAGCCGGGTACCACAACCAGTAGATGCATTAATGTCCATGAAAATGAGGGTTAGGGAAACCCTTCGTAATTACGCTAGTCGGTACTAGGAACTTTACAACAAGATCGGTGGAGGGAATGAGAAGATTGCTGCAAGCACTTTTAGAATGGGACTGCCCAAGGATTCCAAACTAAAGGAATCGTTGACTAAGAAGCTTCCCGAGGACATGAGGCAACTGATGAGGCGCATTGAAGAGTACAAATGACTGGAAGATGACCGGCTGCAAAGCAAAGGTAAAGCGTCAATTATAAATCATTCTCGACAGAGTGGCTTTCCACCCAAGACCCAAGGGAATTTGAGAATTTAGGAGCCGGAAGCACAAGTAAAGGAGGTAAATGTAACGTTTAAGGAGCCAGTGCATAGGATTGTAGACAAGATTAAGCACAAGCCATACTTCAGGTGGCCGAACAAGATGGGAGGTGACCCATCTAAGAGGAATCAAAACTTGTCATGCACCTACCATAAAGATAAGGGCCATACTACCGAGCAATGAAGAGTATTGAGGGATCATCTCGGGTAGCTGGCTAAGGTTGGGTATTTAAAGGAGTTTGTGATAGACGCAAGGGACCGAGGAACGGGGCAAGGAGCTCCACAAAGGGGGAACCCCCTTCCACCCCCTCTGAGGATAATTGAGGTCATTCATGCTGCCCCGAGAGGCCTCACCGCAGCAAAAAAGAAAGGGGTGTTAACTGTAGCACTAGTGGAAGGTAGCTCGGATATGCAACCGTCCGGGAAGAAGATAAAGCTCGCCTAGGAACCTATCGTTTTTGGTGATAACGATTTAGAGGGAACGATTCAACCGCACAACGATGCGTTAATAGTCAGGCCCGGATAAGTGGCTTCCTAGTGAAGAGAATGATGATAGATCAAGGAAGCGGGGTCAACTTGATGTATCCGGATCTATTTAAGGGGCTTGGATTGAGGAATGAGGACCTTTCGAAGTATATTACACCTTTGGTCTGGTTCGACGGCAAAGTGGTAGTTCCCAAGGGGCAAATTTCTCTGCCCGTAAATATGGATGGCAAGGAGGTGGTGGTAACGTTTATAGTGGTTGCTTCATTCTCCCCATACACAGCGATACTAGGAAGGCCATGGATCCACGCAATGGGGGCTGTTCCGTCCACCCTGCACGTAAAAGTCAAATTCCCCACTGAGCAGGGTATTGCTATAGTACGAGGAAGCCAACAGACGGCTAGATAATGCTTAATTGCCATAGTAAATTGGAAGAAAGAGCAAATTGACCAGAAGGAGCAGGTCGAGCAAAAGGACCAGTCACAAGGGATCCCTTTATAGCAATTACGGGACTCACAAGAAGAATATGGGGCTAGATGTGCCGAGGAAATGGTGAAAGTAAGAATATTGCTGGATGAAGGCAAGTACTTCCAAGTAGGAGAAGGCCTGAAGGATCACGATAGGTTAGAGATGTTGTTATTCCTTATACAAAATGTGGATGTGTTTGCATGGAGTCCATATGAGGTGCCCGGAGTGGATCTCGAGTTCATCGTTCATAGACTTAACGTAAACTCCTCGTTCTCTCCTAAGAAGCAGAAGCCGAGGAGATTAGCCAGGGAGCATGTTGAGGCAGTAAAGGCGGAAGTTCAAAGGCTAAAGGAGGCTGGGGCAATAAGGGAAATCTACTTCCCAGAATGGTTAGTGAACACCGTGGCGGTGAAGAAGAAGAGCGGCAAGTGGAGGGTTTGTGTAGATTTTAAGAATCTAAACCAAGCATGTCTGAAAGACCCATTTCCCATGCCGAAGATTGACTAGTTGGTAAATGCCACATACGGACACCCGGGGATGAGCTTTTTGGATTCCTTTTAAGGGTATCACCAGATCGAGATGGCCTCCGAGGATCGAGAAAAGACAGCATTCATCTCCCTGATGCCAACTACCATTATGTTGTGATGCCTTTTGGGTTAAAAAATGCTAGGGCTACCTACCAACGGATGATGACGAGGATGTTCCGGGATAAAATAGGACAGACAGTCGAAATGTACATTGATGACATGGTGGTGAAAAGTAAGCAGGAGGTGTAGCATATAGAGGACCTCTAGGGGGTGGTTGAGGTTCTTCAGTAACATAAGCTACGCCTTAATGCCAAGAAGTGTGCTTTTGGTGTGGGGGCTGGTAAATTCCTAGGATATCTGATCACTAACCGGGGAATAGAGGTAAACCCGGATCAAATAGAAGCCATGAAACATCTAAAGCCATTGAGTAACCCAAAAGAAGTGCAAGTATTGATAGGGATGCTAGCTGTCCTTAATCGATTCATCTCCAAATTCGTTGATCGGTGCCGATCATTCTATCAGCTTCTGAAGAAGTGGAAAGGATTTTAGTGGAATGAGGAATGTGATAAAGCATTTCGAGATTTGAAGGAGTATTTATTGCAAGCGCCCATGTTGACGGCCCCGGAGCTTGGGGAGGATTTATTCATGTACCCGTCAGTGTCCGATCATGCAGTGAGTGTCATGCTACTCAGGGATCAGGGAGTGCAGTAACCCGTGTATTACATCAGTAAAACTTTGGTTGATGCCAAGACAAGGTACTTACCTTTGGAAAAGTTGGTACTAGCCCTAATACATGCTATAAGAAAGTTGTCGCATTATTTTCAGGCCCAAATGGTGTATGTCCTAACTGAGTATCCCTTACAGCTGGTGCTGAAGAGATTAGACTTCACGAGCTGAATAGCTAAGTGAGGGACTCGGCTGGGTTCTTTTGACATACGGTACAGGCCTCGAAGTTCAGTAAAGGGGCAAGTCCTCGTCGATTTTGTTAAAGAGTTTTCTCCCAATAACAACAGGGAGATGGTTTGTCATGTGGAGAGTCGCCCATGGAAGGTATTTGTGGACGGAGCGTCAAGTGCCTTGGGGTCCAGTGCCAGGATCGTTATTATCACCCTTGAAGGGATACTGTTGGAGCATTCTTTTAGGCTAGGGTTTAGAGCCTCTAATAACGAGGTCGAATACAAGGCCTTACTCACTGGATTGAGAGCTGTTTTGGGAATGGGAGCCCGGGATGTGGAGGTATATTCGGATTCTCGGTTGGTTGTTAACCAAGTCCAAGGAACCTTTAAAGCCTGAGACCCTCGGATGAAGGCATACTTGCAATCGGCAAAGCAGATTATGAACAAGTTTGGCACAGCAAAGGTGTCCCAGGTGGGCTAGACGCAAAACCAACATGTTGATTCCTTAGCCACGCTAGCATCGTCGACGATGAAGGAGGTTCCTCAGCTGATCAAAGTAGAGCTAATAGTGGAACTGAGCATTAATGTGACAGATAGTGCTAGCATTGATGGGGTTGATGTTGCCATGATTGCGACGACCGAGCCAAGTTGGATGGACCCAATCATTGAATTCCTGGCCGAGGATCGAGTCCCGAATGACGAAAAGGAAGCTAATAGGGTCCGTCGAGTGGCGCCTCATTACTGGTTGTCGGTAGACCGCCAGCCCGAACCCACACAAACTGGGGGCCCAAGTTTTTCCATCCGATCCTTGCTTGGCAAACCTTTCCAGAGCAATGAAGAAAGAATGACGTACAAACACAATATCCCTTGCATACCCGGTAGTGCCTTAGGGAACATCTCTGCCGAGCATATCTGCGGGAGTGGGAACCAAGTTCTAAGGCCACTCTCACCACATTCCACTTCTACCTAACCACCCACTTATGATAAACAACATTGGACCTTCCATTGCACTAGAAACGGAAGTAATCATAGGCTCCCCACTAATATAGAGCTATAAATATAAGAAGTGGGAGGAAGAAAACGGTTGTTGAAAGGTTCCCAAAGAAATAGAGAGTAGAGAGAAAAGAGTGATTCAGATAGTGAGAAAGAGTGAGAAAGAGGGAGAGAGAGAGAGCTTCATAGAGTCTTTATGCTGAGAACAACCCAAAGTAGGAAATCCAAAACCCACTTTACAAATAAGTTGTGAGCCCAGGTGAGGTCTGGCCCAACAGCCTCATTTAGGTGCGCATAGATATAAATCATGCTCTTAATTGCATACAGTCACCCAATCAATTTAAATACTCTTATTCTTCTACAATCTCCAAAAACTTTGGTCACATGGCCTACAAAAAATCTACCCCATCCAATTTTCTCACCCCTAATATCTTATTCTTTATTAGAGAGAAGTTTTTTAGAAAGAGGTAATTACCATAAAGCAATCTAACTAAAAAGAATTTGCAACCTCAATGCATGCTTAAAAATCCAAACTAAAAGAAAGCTAAGAAATCCAAACTATTCTAAGTCTGAATGTAAAACAATCAAAACATAAACCATGAAGCTGTATTTTTTCTTCAAAAAAACATTCATTGCTTTTTAGTTGGGTGTAAAGAACCTAATATGAAATAAATTGAGATCCTCCATTTGTAAAACTGGTATAATTGATTAAGTGATATATGCCAAAAGCGTTTCCAGTCATGTTCACTTACTTTTCTAACCAATGAATATTCATAATTGGGAGAAACCCAGCATCAGAATCAGTACAGAGAAATTATAATCACCGTTAACATTCAAACTCTCTCATGACGTTCCTCCAATCAAACAATAAAATAGATAGAATTCTTAAGATAATTAAGAACAACATACAGTGAAAGAAATAATGATCTACTGCTTTGATGCTCTGCCCCATCTCTTCTTTGCAACATTATTTTGTAAAATCTAAAAGTTTAGAGTATATAGCAATTTATAATGTTCTCTAAGTGAAACTATGGTTTTCTGGTTTTCTATATTGCAGTATGTTATGATTCTAGTTTCATAACATGATTGAGAGCACTAACATACCATTCACAAAGAACCACAATTGAAAGCACTAATAGAACATACACTGATACTACTTTTTTTTTTTTTTTTGCAGGGATATCCAAGTGAGAGGAATTTAAAAAACAGGGCAATCATAGTAAATCTAATTTGTATAAAATTTCACCATAAATTTCCATTTGCTTTTAAAAAGGGACCATTCAGAAACAACAGACCAAAAAAAATAAAATTTTAAAATAAAACTTTGGTGTGGTTTTGATTATTAAAGATTTGTGTTTTGAGTGACAGAGCAAATGTTCATTTACGCAAACTGAATAATCCCTTGAGTTATACTATTTAAAGAAAAATAACAAATAACAAAGCATATATAATCACAACTTTCTTTGGAAAGAAATAGAGATGGAAAGCAAGAGAGAAAAAGTGAGTTAGGGCAAGAAGGAAAGAATCAAACAAACAACATCAAAATCTGAAATCTACAAACCATAATAGAAAATCCCAAAACATCAAAGCAAATATCTAAATCTATACCTATCCAACCAAAATACCCAAAAACTAAGTCATATTAAATACCCAGATATAAGAAAGGGGAAAAAAATAACCGATGGCAATTTTAGCGATCTGATCAACGGAGTTAATGGCTCTTAGATTTCTCTCCCTCAATATCAATTCCTAAGTGTGCCTGCGGTTTCGATGTTCTGAGTCTAGCGAGGGAACAAATGGAGGCGGAAAAACTGACAGTAATCGTGTTTTGATTTATTATGCCCAATCGATGTACTCTTTACTGTTCTACCTCTTTCTCTTCTCTGTTTCTCTCTCCATGTCCCAGGCCTCATTGCCTCCTTCTATTTCTATCTCTGTGTGTATCGTATTTCTCTCTCTCTTTCATCGCCTCTCTCTCTCTTTCATCGCTTCTCTATTTCTATTTCCATGTGTACTTTAATTTTAACCGGTTATTTTTTTGTTATTTATAATGAGAGGTTTTAAACAGTGTGTAGATTGCCAACCAACATAATTTATCGCTTTTTAACTTATACATGGCAGCATTTTAAGGGGCCTTTTTTTCCTAACGTGGCAGCACCTCCTTAAAGGTTTCTGCTTTTACATATAGTATTAGATTAGATATCCCAATTTAGGGATAAAAGCCCAAAAATAGTACTCTCACATTAGACTTCCTATTAGTTCTCCATTATAGTAAAATGCTACAATATTGCTTTAAAATAAATGTTATATGTACACCACATTCTGATAACAAATCATTAGTGGTACATTGTTATTAATGGGTAAAAAAATATTTCAATGGTAATTTCAAGTTAGAACCAATAACAATTTATCACCAGGATTTGTTATGAAAATATAATAAAAAATATTGTGAATGTAGCACTTTTTATATCTAAATGAAATAAAGTTTAAAATAGATAATCTAATATGGGTTTTTTGAAAAGTCGTTAGATAAAAATATGAAAAATGAGTTAGTGTCCTACAATAGGTAGAAAAAATTATGGAATCTATATCAATAACATAACCTTCATGGTCCTTATCCAAAAATAAATAAATAATGACAAAAAATAAATTATTAATAAATAATACACAATAATTGTAATAATAATAATAATACACTAAAAATGGTATATTGGTGCATGTTTGGAAAAACGTAATTTACATGCTAAACATAAGATAAGAGAATAGTTATTAAATCCGGATTGGTCATGATTTGTTACTTAGACTGATTTGGATCATTAATTAGAATTTAAAAAAGTAAATGACACATCTTAGTCTGAAGATAAAGTTCTATTATCAGGAGGGGACACCATAAGTTAGAACTCTCTCAAAAAAAAAAAAAAAAAAAAGTAAATGACACAATATCTCAAAAAGGAAAAACCAAAAAAAGAAAGAAATGTAGTATATGGTAATATGGTATGGTCAAACCCATTCAAACCAAATGGTACCCGTTAACTTTGGATAGTCTCTTAATTAAAGCAAACCATCTGCAATTTTTTATTTAGAGAGATGCTACGTTTACAATAATCTTACAACATTTTTACAACAAATCACAAATGGTTAGTTGTTATTGGTTCAAATTTGAAACTAACACTAAGATTACTTTTTTGCCCCAATAATAACAACTAGTAACAACTTGCCATTTAAGATTTGTTGTAAAAATATTGTAAAAATGTTGTAGACGTATCATTTCTCTTTTATTTAATCCCAATCATTTTGCCTGGAACATGCATCTTTTGCTATGCTTGATTTAAAAGTATATTTTACAAACACGAACTATTTTAAAATATTTTTACAAACTGTTAATGTGACCAACTTTTTATTGGTTTTCATCTAAACTCACCATTAACATTATTTTTTCATTTACCAATAAAGTAAGTATGGCATTAGACTTACTCTTACCAATAACCACCCATTACATCAACAGTTTGTAAAAAATTTTGTAAAAAAATTTGTATCTCTAACATTACTCAAATTCTTTTAGAGTAATGCTATAAACACAAACTATTTTACAACATTTTTACAAACTACTGATGTGGCTTTAGTATTTTCTAAATAGTTATTGCAAGTAAAAATGTGATGTTAGTGATGGGCTCATATTAGAACTGGTAAAAATTTGCCACATAAGCAATTTGTAAAAATGTTGTAAAATAGTTTGTGCCTGTAGTATTACTCATTCTTTTAAGAGCAATGCTACAAATACAAACTATTTTACAATACTTTTACAAAATGCTGATATGGCTAACCTCGTATTAGCTTTCATCTAGACCCACCATCAATATCACATTTTCATTTACCAATAATTATTCACCACATCAGCAGTTTGTAAAATTTTTTGTAAAATAGTTTGTATCTCTAGCATTGTTCTTCTTTTAATTGACCAATCAAATTAGGTAACAAAAAGCTAGGATGCGCATGCCTCTTTTTCATGCTTGATTTTCAAAGTATAAGTTTCTTTTTATAGACCAATCAGATTAGGCAGGAATGACCCAATAATATGTTTGAGTAGAACTAGCTTTTTAACCATTATTGGTTGAAACTTGTAATAGGAGTTACATGTGAGAACTCACGGGATCAGAGGGCGGTTTTCAGGAAATAAATTGACCACATAATCAGCCGTCAATGGTAGAAAAGAGCTCACTAACTGCTTTCAATTGTCCATGGATTTGAAATCCTCTACAAAAGTTATTCAAAAAAAAAAAAAAAAATCCTCAACAAAAGTAACATATCATATTGTTTTTCAAATTTTAATTATCCGTCCATCATTTTTTAAGACTTGTATTAAGATAGAGCAAGACTTAAGTACAGTACTTAGATATTATTCCTTGGATTCTCCTTTTAAAATTTTTCCATGTGGATTTTTTTTCATGGGATAGAAGTGTATTTTTTAGTTAAGTAGCCACATACTGAATATTAAAAGAGAAACATAAAGAACAACATTTAAGGTATTGTACCTAAATTTTGTCCATTAAGATAAGTAGTCATTATTAAATTGCTAATTTAAATTTTAACGTTATCAATCATTTAAGTCAAATATAAATGAGTTATAAGTTACACATATTATTACTTTAAGCTTTGATATATCACTTAATATATATACATACCTGTAGGGGCGGGCTTTAGCTCTTAAGTCCTAAAGATGAATAGATTAAGGCCCAAAGAGCCCAATAAAATAAATTTGTAGAGAGTGCGCTAAAAAGCTAGACTTCAACAAAGTGGACGACGCCCTTAATGGGCTAAGGATGGTAAAATAGCAAGAAAAAGCAATAAATAGACAAATGTGATGCACAGAAATTTTTCCTCGGCAATGTCCGAGGAGAGTAGATCTTGAATATATTTCTCTTAACTTTTATTACAGTTACTTTTTTTTAATACTACAGTGTTTTCTCTATAGATTTTGTGTCCTTTGCCCTTTGGAGGGTCTCTCACATTATATATCTCCCTTTAGGTGATCTTAGCCCTCTATTTGTTGATTGTCTAGTCCACCACTCAATTGCTTATCCCATCAGACACCTTCCCAAACCCCTTGTGAGGTGCGGCGGCCAAGGTAGCACTATTCAGGGGTCTTTTCCACATAAATGCAGCCAGGAGGTATGGTGGGATGCATTGAATGTGGAGGCAGCCACCATCTCGCCAATCATGTCAGGGCTAACCCCCTCTCCGAAACTTTTTCTCAATAGCAGGACCTCCTCTGGCAATGTGCCACTGACGTGGTCTTCCTGTCTAAGCATGTGGCCTCCTCGGCACGATAATGAGCTCCTCAGCCATGGATACGACACGTGGCATAAGTACTTTATCTAAATTCTTGTGCCCCCACAATAACCCCTCAAAACTCTGGGTTTTTTTTCTCTTATCCGAGGAGAAAAATGAGGTTTTGACTTTGGCATACTAATCCCACATGTTTCTTTGACTTCCACACGTGAAAGCGCCACTTTGTGTGTCCCACAACCGTTCTGGTGCTTCGGAGTCCGCAACATCTTATTGAATGCTCTAGGCGGCGCTTTGTTCCCTACATCCTAGGTGAGATGGAGATCCTACGGCTGGCGTTTCTCCTCAAAATTTGGGCGAGATAACTCCCACCCAGTTTCGCTCCTATATAAGGCACCTGGGGGAGTCATTTTCCCCACTTTGCAAATTTTTGAGCTCTCCAGTCTTCCCAAACTCTCAAACCTTCAAGACTTTCCAAACTTCTAAGTCTTCCAGATCTTTGAAAAAAAAGAAAAAAAGTTTTTAAACCTTTAAGAAGTTCAAGAAGCCACCCTCGTGCTTTTTCTCATAAGTTCTTTCTCTTTTAGGTTCTTTTCTCCTCGGCCAGTCTCTTGGCCTTCTGTTCTCTATTTCCTTTCCTTGAAAATTTCTTTTACTTCACTTTAGCCTGCTTAGATGGGTGGATTCACTCACCTCGTAGACTCTCTCACCAGTATGGAGGGATTTAGGGCTAAGTACCACATTCCCCAGGGAGTATTCGTATAGTATTGTGCTTCGGATCAAGTGCTTACCTATAAGAATGAAGGAGAGGTGGTCATTCTCATGATCGCCATCATAGAAAGGGGGATGACACTTCCCATGGGTAAGGTAACCAGGGATTACTTAATCGCCCATAGATTATGCCCCCACTAGTGTGCGCCTGTCTTCTTCAAGATTTTGGGTAATGTAAATGCTCTCAACGAGTGTATGGCGCTAAACCTCACCTGGCACGACGTCATTTGGATGTACGAGTGCCACCTACTTGGAGACGTAGGGTATTATCTTAAGTCTAGATCCTCGGTTGTCAGGCTCATCTCGTGTCTCCCCAAATCCAATAAGGGTATGAAGGATGACTTCCTTATAGCCTTGGGTGAATGGCATGACGGTTTTCACTGCCCAATCCGGGAGGAAGAGCTAGGTAGGATACCTTAGGTTTAGGTCTCACTTTTTATTTATTTATTTATTTATTTTTAACGTGGGCATTAGCTTTTCGGATGTTTTTGCAGATAAAAGACACGTAGCTCTCAGCCTCAACCTCATCAATGTCTTGGGCCTGAACAAGGTGTTGAGGTCTGAAGTGTTTATGAGCGAAGACGAGCAATTGCGAGCTGTCCACCTCATCCTCGACTTCAAGCCCAATAAGTTCCAGGACATAGGCCACGTGATAAGAGTAGGCGATCCTCGGCTAGCCCGGATAAACGTTTTAGCACCAAGTTTTCTAGCCCGAGAAGATCTCCCGCTAGTTAAGCTGCCCTTCCATCATTCCCCTCGTGAGGTAGCGGCTCTAAGGGAAGAGACAGCCTCCTCACGCCTGTCACTTGAGGCCAAGATAGACCAATTCCACCTCAAAGAAAAGAGAGAGGAGCAAAGAGAACTAGTGCTTCAAGTCTCGGACTCCGAAGACGAGCCCGACAGATTTTCAGGTATTCACACCCCTAGTCTTGTCATCGCTTGCATAGACAACAGCTTAGAGGAAGAAGAGGAAATGGCCTTGAACAGGAAGAAAGGCTTGAAGGAGCTCCTTACGGAGAGGAATATGGGTACCTTAGGGTCCTAACCTCTGCCTGCTCTCCCCCCTCCTCCTCCTCCTACAGTGGGCCTACTCCCCATCCCCAACTTAAAGAAGAAAAAGAAAGAGAAGGAGATAACTAAGGAGGTGAAGGTTGTTCCCCAAAATGAGCCCCAGCAGTAGAAAACAGCCAAAGACAAAGGGTAGGCCTCCTCGGTCGAGAGTAAGGAGGCTGAGCACTCGATTAATGTGCGCCATCCAACTTGGAATCCTCGGTTTGAGTTGGATGGCGCAGCGGTACCCTGGAGTTCCTCCATCAGGGAGTTCCAGAGAGGCCACACCAATTACATGGCCAAGGCTCTAGAGTGTCCTCTCCTGCTGCCGAAGGACATGGATGCTTTGAAGTGCATGAGGCAGCTGAAACTCTTCCTGTCCCTGAAGAGGGATCTAGCCCTAGTAAGTTCCTTGGCATGCTTCACTAAGAGTGTTTTCCTTTCTTCTATTCTTTTTTTCAATGTACTCCTCCGTTGTTTATGTGCAGGCTATCTAAGAGGTTTTTGTGGCTGAGAAGTGGGTCAAAGATGCTAGGAATAAGGCTACAATTGAGGCCAACCTCTGCGCCAAGGCCAACAAGGCCTTGGGAGCCGCCAAGTAAGAGAACCAAGAGCTTGCCACTAAGCTGATCACAGAGGAGAGGTCGCGGAAGAGCGCTGAGGCTGATCTGAAAAATGCCCAGGACCAGGCTGAGGATTAATGCAAAAAGCTCTATCATACCGAGATATAGTTGGCCACAAAGAAACAACGGGTCCTAGAGCTGAAGGCAAAGCAGCAGAGGGCCAAGGAAGCTATTCGAACGGCCAAGGAAGTTGCAGAGGCCTTGGAACAAGCATTCTATGACCGTGGGGTCCAAGAAACTGAGATCCAACTGGTAGAGGAGCTGGTGGAGGTTTGCAAGGACTACTGCAAGGAAATGTAGGCAGAGGCACTCAAGCGGGCAAGAGTCTCTGTTGCCTCTAAGTGGAGGAATGCTGAGAACATCTTCTATCCCGCGGACATCAACGAAGTTCCAGTTGTACCCCCTTCTCCCACTACTCTTGCCTTAACCTCCTCTGAGCAACCCTCCACCACCCAAGCCTCTTTTCCTCCTCCTGAAGTCTCCAAAGGGCCTAGCAAGGCTGGTAACCAAGGCCAGGAGGCTGAGGTGGCCAAGGGTAAGGGGGTTGGCTAGCTTGGTCCTCAGCCCAAGGACAAAGGCAAGGGCAAGGAGGTCAAGCCTCTGCTAGAGGCCAAGGGTACAAAGGCTACTCTCATGATCAAGGATGTTGTTTCTAAGGCTGAGGATACTAAGCCCAAGTCCAAGGCAGTTGATCCCAAGTCCAAGGCAGCTGATCCCAAGTCCAAGGCAACTGATCCCAAGGATGACCCTCATTGAGCCAAGGCATAGTTTTAGGATCCTCTTTTTTTTTTTTTTTTTTTTTGGTTGTGGCGGTTTGCCACTATGTATAATGTACCCCTCTTTTGTTCAATGAAAAGATATCAATTTATCTATGGTTGGTGTAGTTATCGTTTTGCCCTCTGATAAGACTTGAGATTGATAATGCCTTTAAGGATGAATATCCAGACTTTAACAAAAGCTAACAGTAATGAGTAGTTGGTAATTTGAATGAATTAAACGTGTATAAATAGTGAGAAAAATGGCTATGTGCTGGTACTGAAAAATGTGCAATCAATAGGGGGGGGTCTAAGTTTTTAAAGAGAAACATAATGTAAAGTTGTTATTTACAACTATGTGTTTTTGTTGGCTTATATTCTGTGCCAAATTTGATTGTAATTTTATTCAATCTTTTGTACCCTATATTTACTGTAGGATTTCATTATATGGGTTGTGTGATAGAGAGAGTAGTGTGAAGACTCAAGCATTTGAAGACTGAAGAAGTTTTCGTGGGTAACTCGTGACTTAGCATCCCGTGAAATATCTCATGTGCCTTGCACATGCTGGAATGCGAAGAGTCAGGCCAGATGGAGACAGCTGTGTCTCGCGAGTATCTCGCAAGTAAGGCCTTCCCATGAGACACCAGCGAGATATTCTGTTCTGCAAGCTTGTCCAGTTTGATACATACTTTCTGTGCCTACACTATTTATACCCACATTACCCAGAAATGTTGAGAAGTGCTTCTGAGAGAAAAACCCTAGCCAAACACCTTGAGAGTTAGAAATTGTTATACCCACAATTCTCTACACATTTATTTTGGGAATTTCCTCAACTCCTATGTCTCCATTTCCATACCATTGAAAGGATGATAGCCCAAGCACTTACCACACCCTTTCAGAGTGTCAAGTGAAGTTTTGGTGCTGCTGGGAAGCATTGGAAGAAGCCAAGGATGGCAGATGCAACATGGAGCTTATTGCGAGATCTAGAGAGCTAGACAAGACACGGTTCTGAGAAGCCTTGTTTGAGTAGGAGCTTGGAGGGCTTAGGTACATCAGGTAGATTAGGCTTGGAGGGTCTCTTGCTAACCCATGTATCCCAACTGATTGTCTAGTGGATCGATTACCGCTTGGAGGGCGGCATAGAGATTTTTCACCGAGTTCTTCGATTTTCTCTTCGATAACACATCGGCCTGTTATCTTGTGTTTGCATCTTTCTTCCCTACTCTTTTACATTCCATTTTATTGCTATGTTGCTTAGTTTATGGATTAGAGTAGCTTGTTTGTTTGTCCGCTCGCATTTACACTATTCCGCACTTAGTATTAAGTTAGTGTAAAATCAATCGAGCCGTAACTTTAATTTGGGAGTCTTAACAGCTCTTGTGTTTTCAACACTTTTTCGAGCTTTCACATAACACTTAGAGAAATAATGGGAAGTATTATTTTACCCAAGACATGTGGTCCGAAGAGCTAGGCATAACTAAAGCTCTTGTTTAATACTTAGAGAAATAAAATGAAGTATTAATTTACCCAAGGCATGTGGTCTGAGAAGCCAGACATAACCAATGTTCTATCTAATACTTAGAGAAATAATGGAGAGTGTTAATTTACCCAAGGCATGTGGTCTGAGGAGCTAGGCACAACCAAGTTTCTGTTTAACACTTAGAAATAATGTGAAGTATTAATTTACCCAAGGCATGTGGTCCGAAGAGATAGGCATAATTAAGGTTCTATTTAACACTTAGAAATAATGTGAAATATTAATTTACCCAAGACATGTGGTCCGAGGAGCTAGGCATAACCAAGGTTCTGTTTAATACTCAGAGATGATGTGAAGTATTAATTTACCTAAGACATGTGGTTCGAGGAGGTAGGCATAACCAAGGTTTTGTTTAATACTTAAAGAAATAATCAAGAATATTAATTTACCCAATGTATGTTGTCCGAGAAGTCAGGCATAACTAAGGTTCTGTTTAATATTCAAACAAGCAATAGACGCAACACATAATGTCATAAATGAAAACATGGCAGAGCTGCTTTTCATTAATAATAATACATTCACAGGTTATTTTCATTCCAAGGTCGCGGCACAACTTTCTCGTCTAGATCTTCTAGGAAGTATGCTCCTACGCTTGCTACCGAGGTGATACGGTACAACCCTTCCCAATTGGGCCCTAACTTCCCCCATGCTGGGTTTTTTGAAGTGCCCACCACCTTCCTTAATACTAAGTCCCTTGGGTTCAATAGTCTTAACTTCATACCAGAGTCATACCCTTGTTTAAGTTTTTGCTGGTAATATGCTAATTGAATCATGGTGCTTTCTCTCCACTCCTCAACTAGGTCCATGCTCTTTTCTAGTAGGTTGTCATTGCTGTCTAGAGTGAATAATCCTTGGCCCCATAGGTCATTGAAAAGGCGATCTCCCCCGTCGACCTATGAGGGGTAGTCCGATATGTCCGGAGGACATGTGGAAGCTCATCCACCCATTTGCCCTTCGCAACATCCAACCGCTTCTTAAGTTTGTTCACTATAACCTTATTGACAGCCTCGGCCTGCCTATTCCCTTGGGGGTAGGCAGGAGTGGAATACCTATTCGTGATACCCCTATCACAGTAGTATCTTCTGAAAGCTTTGCTATCAAACTGAAGTCCATTGTCTGAGATGAAGGTACGGGGTACCCCAAACCGAGTGACAATATTCTTCCACACAAACCTTTTGGCATCCACATTCCTGATGTTTGCTAGTGGCTCAGCTTCAACCCACTTGGTAAAGTAATCAGTGCTGACTAAAAGCCATCTCCTGTTTCCTGCTGCTTTAGGGAAGGGCCTTATAATGTCTAAGCCTCACTGAACAAAAGGCCATGGGCTAGACAGAGGGTTAAGAACACCCCCGTGCTGATGGATGTTAGGAGCAAATCTCTGACATTGGTCAAACTTCTTCAAATACTCTTGTGCCTCTCTTTGCATATTAGGCCACCAACATCCCTGAGTAAGGGCCCGGTGAGATAAGGATCTACCTTCTGTATGGCTCTTGCAAATTCCTTCGTGCAACTTTTCCAAGAGTAGCTCCACTAATTCGGAATGGATGCACAGCAAATATGGCCCTGAAAAAGAGCGCTTGTACAGCTTTTGGTCCTTGGATAGCTAAAATCGAGGAGCCTTTCTCGGCACCTTGTCAGCCTCCCCCTTCTCCTCGAGCAAGATGTCATCCTTAAGGAATAGGACAATAGGATTCATCTAACTAGGCCTCATCCTTAGTTGATGAATCTGGACCTTGTCCCTCTCCCTCTTCGCCTCAGCAGGGCTGCATAGATCCTCGACCAAGATGACTCGAGGTAGGCTTTGCGCCAAAGATGTCACAAGAGTGGCAAGAGAATCAGCATGTGTGTTTCTGCTTCTAAGGATTTGGTGCAAAGAGAAAGAGTCAAATCCTGACTGCAAGTGCCTAGCATGGTTCCAATACTCTTGTATCCTCACATCCCTGGCTTCCAGTTCTCTTTTTACTTCGCCTACGACCAACCTCTAATTTGAGAACATCTCCACTATTCTTTCTCCCATTTTCTGAACTATGGCCATCCCCACCAACAAAGCCTCGTACTCAGCCTCATTATTTGTGGCTGAGAAGCCCAGTCTTAATGATTTCTTAATGATGATCCTTTTAGGAGATACCACAACTAGCCCTATTCCTGATCCCCTCTGGTTTGCCTTACCATTAACATACACCTTCCAAGGTAGAGGTTCCTATAAGGATATCATCTCAACTGATTCTCCATCCATGCTCGACCTTTCATCGCTTTCTTTAAACGAAGGCTCAGGGAACTCAGCTACTAATGGCGAGGACCTGCCCTTTTATATAGCTGCAAGGCATGTATTTGATATCGAAGGCTCCTAGGATTGTTGCCCATTTTACAACCCTCTCTGTGTAATCAGCTTTCCAAAGCAGTGATCAGAGAGGGAGTTAGGTTAGAACCACAACAGTATGAGCCTAGAAGTAGTGTGAAAGCTTTCACGTAGCATGCACTACTGCTAAGATAGCCATCTCTAGTGGAAAGAAGCGAACCTCCGCCTCATTTAATGACTTGCTCACATAATAAATTGGTCTCTGCACCCCATTCTCATCCCGCACCAGTACCAGACTCATCGTGTGTGAGGCTACAACAATGTAAGCGAACAAAACCTTATCCTCCTTGGGCTTGGACATAATAGGTGGTCGAGAAATATATTCCTTCAATTGTTGGAAGGCTGAGGAACACTCCTTTGTCCACTCAAATCCCTTCCACTTATGCAACAGCTAGAAGAAAGGCCTACACCTGTTTGCTGATCGAGAAATAAAACGATTCAAAGTGGTAGTCGTTCCTATCAATTTTTGGACCTCTTTGGGATTTTGAGGAGGCTGTAGGTCATGGATTGCTCTAATCTAATCTGGGTCAACTTCAATTCCATTGTGGGTAACCATATAACCCAGAAACTTGCTAGAGCCTACTCCAAAAGAACACTTAGTGACGTTGAGGTGCAATTTGTGTCTCTTTAGTATCTCAAAAATATTTTTGAGATCATTTATATGCTCGGACTCCACCTTACTCTTTACCACCATATCATCTACGTAGACCTCAATGTTCTTGCCCAGTTGTGGTTCGAATATCTTGGTCATCATTCTCTGATGAGTAAACCTCGTATTCTTTAGCCCAAAGGGCATCACTTTGTAATGATAATCCCCTATGGGTGTAATGAAAGAAGTCTTTTCCTAATCACCCCAAGCCAAAAGTATCTGGTGGTATCCCTGGAAAGCATCCAAGAAGCTCATCTGAGGATGGCCTGCGGTTGCACCCACCAACTATTCTATTCGAAGCAAGGGGAAAGGATTCTTTGGGCAAGCCTTATTTAAGTTTGTGAAGTCTACACACACTCGACATTTCCCACTTTTCTTCTTCACCACCACTGTGTTGGCTAACCACTCAAGGTAAAACACTTCCTTTATGGCCCCAGCCCGCTTAAATTTGAGCACTTCTTCCTTGATAGCATCAGAATGTTCTTTGGATGAGCGCAGAGATAATTGCTTTTTGGGAGGACAGATGGATTGACGTTTAAATGGTGATAAATGAAGTTCGGATCCACCCTGAGGGCCTCGTAAGCACTCCATGCAAATACATCAATATTTTTTCTGAGAAAACCTATTAACTCTTCCTTCTCCCGAGGGGGTTGTTGAACTCTAACCTGGAAGAATTTCTCCTCATCATTGTCAATAACAATTTTCTCCAGTTGCTCACACTTAGCCCCTTTTGCCGCTGTCCTCGGAGACAACTCCGACACCCTTGATTGCTATAAGTCCCTTGCCGTGGAGGCCGAGGACTCACCCCCGGTCTAATGTCTAATTACAACCACCATGCATTTCCTGGCCATGGATTGGCTTCCCACCAGTTCCTTAACTTGTCCTCCAGACAAATATTTCACCTTCAGGTGTAGGGTGGAAAGTATAGCCCCCATGGATTGCTCTAGGGGGAATAGATGTCTACCATAATGAAGTTCACTTCCACAACCTCTGTACTTTTTTGAATGGGTAGTTGGATTTGGCCTTTTGGAAAGACAATCTTGCCGCAAAACCCTATTAGAAGGAAATCGTAGTGTGTCAAGTCCTCGGACCTAAACTTCGGTCCCTTAAATAAGTCAAGGTATATGATCTCCGCGCTGCTACCTTGATCCACCAACACCCTCTTCACATCATACCCTTCTATTTTAAGGGTAACTACTAGGGCATCATCGTATGGCTGCAAGGTCCCTACTTTGTCTTTGTCGAAAAGCTCAATGCTGTTCGAACCTCCACTATACTCTTCAGATCAGGAGATGAGCCATTTGCAGGTGGCCGAATCACAAACATCACCCTGGATGGCTAAGAACTAGTCCTTCCTGGGGCAACTAGGATGACGCTGATCGTACCTAATGGCAGCCTTGTGGAAGCGTCCCTCTGAGCCCCTGACCCTACCTAATCGCCCTATCTGTTGGGCTGATGTAGGAATTACTTCAACTTTCTCGCCTTAACTAATTGCTCCAAGTGGCTCCACAAAGTCCTGCAATCCTCGGTAATGTGTCCTCGTTCTTGGTGGTACCGGTAATGAAGACTTTGGTTATGCTTCACGGGGTCTCCCCCTATCTTGTTTGGCCATTGAAAATATGGCTCGTTCTTGATTTTTTCCAAGATTTGGTGTACTGGCTTTTGAAACACAGTACTAATTACCTGAGTAGTAATTGATCTAGAGTTTCTTACAAAATCTCTCTGAGGTCGGCTATTATTATACCTGTCCGACCTAAGATCCCTTATGTCTTGAGGGATCACCTTAGCCTTCACCTTTCCTTATTGCTAGTCCTCCTCAACCTACTTATACTCATCAATGCAATCCATGAGCCTACGCACACTCTTGACCGGTTTCCTGGTCAAAGACTTTCCCAGATCATGCTCAGCTGGTAGGCCAACCTTAAAGGTTCTTATAGTCACGTCATCAAAGTCCCCATCTATCTCGTTGAACATCTCTCAGTACCTGTCGAAGTACGTTTTCAAGGTCTCCCCCTCCCACATTGCCATGGACAGCAAAGAGTCCAAAGGTCAAGGAACTCTACTGCAAGTCACAAAACAGGCCCCAAATGCCCAAGTAAGCTCTTTAAAGCAGTTGATAGAGCTTTCCTTCAGGCCATCAAACCACCTCATCACCACAGGCCCCAAGTTGGATGGGAATACCTTGCACATCCGTTCTTCCATTTTACATGGCAAAAGTTGGTTGAGTAAAATGCTGGGGAAGTTTTCCCCTTTTGATTATACGCGTAAACGGTGATTTGGAGATCTAGTTAAGGGCCTTGCTCATAACATCATTGCCCAGACCTTTGTGTGGCGTACTTTTACTCCTCCGCTTGTAGTGACGGTCTTCATCATACAAAAAAAACTCACTGGAGGAGTCCTAGACCTGGGCCTGTAGCTACCATCCTTCTCGTCCTCAAAGGAAGGGTTAGAATCTGAAGGAGTCCTTCTTCGTCGCTCATGGCGTAGCCTTCTGCGAAGACGGTCTATCTCCAACTGCAAGCTTCTGGTATTCTCCTCGTGGGAGATGTGACTCCCTCTTAAGACTGGCTCTTGGTAGTATGTGTGGTGTGCACACTAACCTCATGTTCCCTCTTCTGCTCAAGGTTGAGGAACTAATCCTGACGTTAGAAGCCAATAGACTCCTCCTGGTCCAACCCTGATCCTGCTATGGTTGGACGTCGAACTCATTGAAGCTCAAGCTTTCCCATAGACGACGCCAATTGTAGGGGCGGGCTTTAGCTCTTAAGTCCCAAAGATGAATGGATTAAGGCCCAAATAGCCTAATACAATAAATTTGTAGAGAGTGGGCTAAAAAGCTAGGATTCAATGAAGTGGACGACGCCCTTAATGGGCTAAGGATGGTAAGAGAGCAAGGAAAAACAATAAATAGACAAATGTGATACACAAAAATTCTTCCTCGGCAATGTTCGAGGAGAGTAGTTCTTGAATATATTTCTCTTTACTTTGATTATAGTTACTTTTTTTTTTTTTTTTTAAATACTACAGTGTTTTCTCTACAAATTTTGTGTCCTTTGCCCTTTGAAGGGTCTCTCACATTATATAGCTCCCTTCAGGTGGTCTTAGCCCTCCATTTGTTGATTGTCTAGTCCACCACTCGAGTTCTTGTCCCATTAGAGACCTTCCCAAACCCCTTGTGAGTTTCGACAGCCAAGGCAGCATTGTTCAGGGGTGTTCTCCACATAAATGCAGTCAGGAGGTTTAGTATGATGCATTGAATGAGGAGGCACCCACCATCCTGCCAGTCATGTTAGGGATAACCTCCTTTCTGAAGTTTTTTCTTAACAGCAGGACCTCCTCTGGCAATGTGCCACTGATGTGGTCTTACTGTCTGAGCATGTGGCCTCCTCGACACGATAATGGGCTCCTCGACCATGGATACGACACGTGGCACAGGTACCTTATTTGAATTCTTATGCCCCACAATACCTTTTTTTTTCTTTTTTTTTCTTTTTTTTTTTAACTTAAGGAACTTAAATTTTGTCCTATATATATGTACTTTTTTTTTTTAGAAATAAACACAGAGACACAAGTAACACACTATGCATGGGCCACACAGACTCGTACTCACATCACACAATGTACACTATAACCCAAGTACTACTTATTCTTTTTATTTTAGTTTTTGAATTAGTGGCCTAGCAACTCTTCGCGGTGTCCATATTGTAAAATATGTGTATCAAGTATTGGTATTAATATAATTGGTTCCTAAGGGTTCCAATTAGCTTAACTGGTAAAGTTTTGGATGATTGAATATAATATCTGAAATTTAATTCTCGCCTATACCAAAAACCGATTGATGTCTTGGTCTAATGACAAAGAGTTATCATTATGAGCGAACGTCATAAGTTAAAACTCTCTCTCAAAAAATATGTGTGTCTATATATATATATATATATATATATATATATAGAAAATGCATCATGGAAACTACTTGAATTTGTTTATAATTTTCTTTCTATACCCTCTATGCTTGTAAATTTTTATAATGCTCTTAGCTCAATAATTATATCATCTATAAAATGTTTAAATTTCATATATATATATATATATATTAAGAATCTAATTTTTGTATTTTTAAAATATGTTCAAATTAAGATGTGTTTATGGATTAAATAATAAATAATATTTAATTGACATAAATTTTGATAGACGTATTTACTATTAGAACATATAGATCATTTAATCTAACGGTGAGATTTCTTTCCAATAAAAGGTTAGTTTTTTTGAAAGAGTTCAACCAAAAGTTATTAGGTGGCTTCAACCAATAGTAATTTTTTTTTTTTTTTTTGATCTAGTACAATTTTTTTATACTTAGTGCTAATTAAATAGGTAACAGCTTCGCCCAATTATAAACAAATATACAAGGATAAGTAACTTAGGGGTGTTTGGATTTATTGTTTCCATAACTCATAACTCAAAATATGTGGGTCCCACCAAAAAAAAAAAAAAAAGTCTGTTTGGATTTGTTTCTTGTTTTTGTTTCCATCACTCAATTCTTTGATTTTTGAGTGATGAGTTATGGAAACTAAAAACACATTTTAGGTGTTTTCAATTTCCAAAACTCAGTTTTCAATGGCATTTTCGTAATTATACCCACATACATGGACCCACTGTCAATGCAACACGCGTGAGGCGCTGCTTTTGATGGTCTCTTCAACGACTTTCTTCTCCACAAACATTTTCTTTTTTCTCTCTTCTTTCTCTGGTCTACGCTGCACTCCATTTAGTTCTTTCTTTCTTCTTTTTTTTTTTGCCCCTTCTTCTTTCACCGGGTTCAGTGAGTTTGGTTTTTTTGTTTTTGTTTTTGTTTTTTTGTTTTTGGTTCTTCATCACACAACCCATGAAATCTTCATTGCAATTCTTTCTTTATTTATTTATTTTTTTTCTTCTTCTTCTTTGCTACCGGTGGTGACAGTGGAGATCGTCGTAGGTTCGATCATCACTGCATCTGTTATGGGTTTGTTGGTGGGTATTGGGGGTTGAAGGGAAAAAAGAAAAAAGAAAAAGAAAAAAAGGAATGCCTGGTTTTGGGAGATTGTTGCAGGTTCGAGCTGCACCAAGTCATAAATGGTGCCGCCGCTGGTGACGGTGGAGATCATCGTAGGTCTGATCGTCGCTGTATCAGTTCGTTTTTTTTTTTTCTTCCTTTTCGCCTTTGTCATCTCAAACACATAAAATAAATAAATAAATAACGATTAGGGCAACGAATTGGTTGTTATGGGGTTGTAAATTTTCTGGGTGCTTCAAGGATGCTAATGAATTTTCTAGGTTTGTGCTTCAAGCTCAAAACCAAAGTGGTTGTTGTGGGTATTGGGGCTTGAAGTAAAAAAACAAAGAAAGAAAAAATGGTGTGAGGCAGGTACGTTAACAGGAATGCCTAACATGGTGCTCAGGTATGGGTCCCACGAAAAGTAGAAAAAATTGAGTGATGAAAAGTTGAAAACGTGTGCCAAACGGGTAGGGTGTAGGGAGTTGGGGTATCTTAAGTAATAAGTGACGAAAATTGAGTGAAGAGTGATGAGTGATGAAAAAAAAAAAAACCAAACAGTCCCTTAAATTTCAACTTATTTTTTCCCCATCAAAATAGCTATTCCAAATGAAAGATATATATTTAGTAATAATTATCATGGACCAAGACCCTTGTAACTCATCAATTGGTATTTTTTTTTTTAGTTCCAATGATAAATAATTAACTCATCATTTTAACTTTTAACTAGGAGTATACATTTGTGCCTTCGGATAGAAGCTAATTATAATGTGGGCTAAGCAGACTCCCGCCCACCTCTTACAAAGGTGCTGTGCCAAGGGATGGGCTTTTGATTTGAATTTGCTTGATGGAGGGTCACGTTTTATGCCAAGGACTGGGCCTAGGTCGAGTAAAAACTGATCCGAAAGAAATGGGCCTTGAGCTTTGTCTCCAACACGAGGTATCTCAATAGTTACCGTTTTTACTTTTTTCTTTTTCTTTTTCTTTTTCTTTTTTTCTCTTTTTTTTAAAAAAAAAAATTGGAAAATAGTAATGCAAATGAAAATGAATCAAAGCTAGATTAAATTTGGGTAATTACAATAATCTAATTTTGTGGAAAAAATACTTTTTATTTATTTATTTATAGAAAAGTGGAAAAACTACATTAGATACTTGAATTTGTGCTTCTCTGAATCTATAGCACCTAGTGCATCTTCAAAAAAATTTACAAAATTTAATAAATTTATATTAGATTGCAAATGGCCAATTTTATGCTAGTGGCCTAGCTACTCAACTTTTTTATTTTATTTTTAAAATTTTTTTTTTATAATATTATTGTCAATTTTTGCCAATAGTCCAAGAAAATGAATCATGGAAATTGCTAATGGAAAAGAAATATTTACTCCTTAGGAAAATGTTATACGATAACGTGCTATAGGTAAGTTTTTATAAGTTCCTCTATTTTTGTATTTACGTATACTATTTAAGATTCAATTAATTTTTCTATTTTTCCTATATTTCCCTGTTTTTCTTTTTCTTATAAAGCTTTTTTATATCTATATTGACATTTTCTATTAGACCTTAATAATTAAAAATTATTTACAAATCAAAGAAATATTATTTATAATATAAATTTATAATATGTTTAGAATAAACTAATTTCTAAAGTCTAAAAACATAGACTAATCTGTTAAAGGTGCAACTTCACATAATAATACAACAAAGTGCATGACCCCTTAATGGGCTAAGGATGGTAAGAGAGTAAGGAAAAGCATTAAATAGACAAATGTGATGCACATAAATTCTTCCTTGGCAATGTTCGAGGAGAGTAGTTCTTGAATATATTTCTCTTAGCTTACTTTTTTTTAATACTACAGTGTTTTCTCTATAGATTTTGTGTCCCCTACCCTTTGGAGGGTCTCTCACATTATATAGCTCCCTTCAGGCAATCTTTGTCCTCCATTTGTTAATTGTCCAGTCCATCACTCGAGTGCTTGTCCCATCAGACATCTTCCTAAACCCCTTGTGAATTGCGGTAGCCAAGGCAGCACTGTTCAAAGGTCTTCTCCATATAAATATAGCTAGGAGGTTTGGTGGGATGCATTGAATGTGGAGGTAGCCACCATCCCGCCAGTCATGTTAGGGCTAACTCCCTCTCCGAAGCTTTTTCTCAATAGTAGGACCTCCTCTGGCAATGTGCCACTAATGTGGTCTTACTGTCCGAGCGTGTGGCCTCCTCAGCACGATAATGGGCTCCTCGGCTATGGATACAACATGTGGCATAGGTACCTTATCTAAATTCTTGTGCCCCACAATACCTTTTTTTTGAACTTAAGGAACTTAAATTTTTACTATGCATGGGCCACACAGACTCGTACTCACATCCCACAATGTACACTATATCCCAAGTACTACTCATTCTTTTTATTTTAGTTTTTGAATTAGTGGCCTAACAACTCTTCGTGGTGTCCATATTGTAAAATATGCGTATCAAGTATTGGTATTAATATCATTGGTTCCTAAGGGTTCCAATTAACTTAACTGGTAAAGTTTTGGATGATTGAATAAAAGATCTGAAATTCAATTCTCACCTATATCAAAAATCGATTGGTGTCTTAGTCTGATGACAAAAAGTTATCATCAGAAGCAGACGTCATAAATTGAAACTCTCTCTCAAAATATATTTGTATATATATATATATATATATATAGAAAATGCATCATGGAAACTACTTGAATTTGTTTATAATTTTCTTTCTATACCCTCTATGCTTGTAAATTTTTATAATGCTCTTAGCTCAATAATTATATCATCTATAAAATGTTTAAATTTCATATATATATATATATATATATATATATTAAGAATCTAATTTTTGTATTTTTAAAATATGTTCAAAGATGTGTTTATGGATTAAATAATGAATAATATTTAATTGAGATAAATTTTTATAGACGTATTTACTATTAGAACATATAGATCATTTAATCTAACGGTGAGATTTCTTTTCAATAAAAGGTTAGTTTTTTTGAAAGAGTTCAACCAAAATTTATTAGGTGGCTTCAACCAATAATAATTTTTTTTTTTTTTTTTTATCTAGTACAATTTTTTTTATACTTAGTGCTAATTAAATAGGTAACAGCTTCATCCAATTATAAACATATATACAAGGATAGTCCCTTAAATTTCAACTTATTTTTTCCCCATCAAAATAGCTATTCCAAATGAAAGATATATATTTAGTAATAATTATCATCGACCAAGACCCTTGTAACTCAATTGGTATTTTTTTTTAGTTCCAATGATAAATAATTAACACATCATTTTAACTTTTAACTAGGAGTATACATCTGTGCCTTCGGATAGAAGCTAATTATAATGTGGGCTAAGCAGACTCTTGTCCACCTCTAACAAAGGTTGGTGTGCCAAGGGATGGGCTTTTGATTTGAATTTGCTTGATGGAGGGTCACGTTTTATGCCAAGGACTGGGCTTGGGTCGAGTAAAAACTGATCCGAAAGAAATGGGCCTTGAGCTGTACTACTAGTGGGATGGGCTTTGATACTTTGTCTCCAACACGAGGTATCTCAATAGTTACTATTTTTACTTTTTACTTTTTACTTTTTCTTTTTCTTTCTCTTTCTCTTTTTTTTTTTAAAAAAAAAAATTAGAAAATAGTAATGCAAATGAAAATGAATCAAAGCTAGATTGAATTTGGGTAACTACAATAATCTAATTTTGTGGAAAAATTACTTTTTTTTTTATAGAAAAGTGGAAAAACTACATTAGATACTTGAATTTGTGCTTCTCTGAATCTATAGCACCTACTGCATCTTCAAAAAAAAAAAAAAAAAAAAAAATTACAAAATTTAGTAAATTTATATTAGATTGCAGCCAATTTTATGCTAGTGGCCTAGCTAATCAACTTTTTTATTTTTTATTTTAATTTGTTTATAATATTATTGTCAATTTTTGCCAATAGTCCAAGAAAATGAATCATGGAAATTGCTAATGGAAAAGAAATATTCACTCCTTAGGAAAATGTTATATGATAACGTGCTATAGGTAAGTTCTTATAAGTTCCCCAATTTTTGTATTTACGTATACTATTTAAGATTCAATTAATTTTTCTATTTTTCCTATCTTTCCCTGTTTTTCTTTTTCTTATAAAGTTTTTTATATCTATATTGACATTTTCTATTAGACCTTAATAATTAAAAATTATTTACTAATCAAAGAAATATTATTTATAATATCAATTTATAATATGATTAGAATAAACTAATTTCTAAAGTCTAAAAAAATAGACTAATCTGTTAAAGGTGCAACTTCACATAATAATACAATCCCATAATAACCTCAACTTTATCCAAGCATATGGCATAGATGGATTAAACGCATTATTTGATGAGTTAATACTTACTGATATTAATTTCATATTGATAATGAAATATATCATGGTTCATATTAAAAAGAAATGAGATTTTATTATGTGTTAAATAAATGAGTTTTACTTTATCTTGGGTAGTGTGATACATGTAACATGGTGAAGAAAACCTAAAATCTAACTTTCAATTTTGATAATGGTGTTCACACACACACACAAATGTTAACTATCTACCACGTGAAAAACGGTTAACAAAAAGTGAAGTCTCAAGCCGTTAGGAGAAATTGATTGTTAATGATGATTTTAGCTTTTTTTAGGTGTTGTGTTACTTTTAATTAATATATTGTTATAATAAGGGTTAATTGCAATTAATTCACTTGTGATTTGGCCTAGGGGGTGTTGCGCAGGCAATGCACGACGAGGCTTCCTATGGCTATATATGTCTGGTTGGCATTTCTATACACTAAGAGACTGCCCACACTGGGTATGAAAGAGTAGTTTCATGGTGAATACAAATCTTCTGTATCACTTTTTGTATACCATTCTATAATCCACCAATTACAACGTGCCATGTTTTGACTTTATTTTCCTTATAAAATAACTGAAGTTTAAAATAGAAAGCAATTATACACATGGAAGTAGTGATTCGTTAAACATATAGTGGTATATAAAAAGTGATGCAAATGATTTGTATTCTGTCATAGCACAATCCATACCAGCAGTGGCTAGTTCCACTCCATCCTACTGACCATTTATTATCGTTCAGTTTTGTTTGTTCTTCGTTTTCCGTTGATTCAAGAAGTTATATTTCTTCTTCGATCAAGGTGTCGAGGATCTTTAGAATTTGATGAAAAGAATCTCTAAATTTTTTAACAGGAACTTGAGAGACAATAATATTTTCGCGCGTGAAATATTATTGTCAAAGCTAAGGCAATGCTCGTGAAACCAAAAGCTCATAGGCTGAGCTTTATATTCCAATTCAAAATTCCTTTGACGAATCACATATCAAGTAGGAATTTGAGCTTGAATTGATTTTCTTAGTACGTTTAAGGTTTACTTCATGGCTAGCCTAACCTAGTCTTCGATTATACCACATTTATATTAGACGTACTCTCAAATATTTGCAATTACTAATGTGATTCAAATCTGACCACCAAAAAAAAAAAATTAAAAAAAGGATGATTTTGTTGCAAATATTTGATTTGTTTTGGGCCAGGGGACTTTACGAATACAAATCACAAAATTGCAACGTGTTTTTTTTTTTTTTTTTCATTTTAAAATTTGATTATTTTATATATAAAAAAAAATCAACACAAATACATAACAAATTATGATTCATGAAACATAAAACGAAACACAAAATGTGAAAAAAAAAAAAAAAAATTTGTATCGTGCACAATAATATTGTACTCGCAGTACTGTTGAATTTGCTGATCAACTGTGAACATAAAAATTGTTGGGTGAATGTGACACCCTTTCTTCCAGCCCACTTCCCTTGTCAAAGCTCATTTATGAGCTTATTCCAAATGTCTTCAAAGCAAGCCTTTTCATTTATTGAGAAGTGACCAAAGCATGGAGAGGTCTGACTTCTCTTAATAAGAAGTGTTGCAAGGCATGTGGGACACGCTGAAGAGAAAAGAAGAAAAAGAAAGAAAGGCCATACGGCCTTGAGTGAGAAGAGCTAAAACAGAGAGCTACATTCGGCCATTTTGTGGGTGAGTTCTAGAGAGAGCAAAACACAGAAAAGAGAGAGTTTCAGCTTGGTGCAGTCTGAAAAAGATGGAGAGAAACACAGTGAGAGTGTGAGAGAGTGAAAAATAAAAATGAGACATTTTTCTTTGTTCAAGTTACATACAAAAAAGATAAATTGGTGAAGTTCTCATGGAGTTTTTGAGTACTACAACCATGGAGAGTTGGAGTATTTAGAGGAAGATTTTACTACTAGCTTTGTGGTGAGATTGTATTTACTCCTTGAGATTTATTTGTTGTAATTTTCAATTTATTGTGGACTCAAATTTAGCATAAACTTGATAGTTGTAATCTTTATTTCATAATGAATATTTTTCGGAGCTGCCTCATGGTTTTTTCCTCTACACTAGAGGGTTTTCCATGTAAGATTTGGTGTTCTTGTGTGATTGTGTTTATGTGGTGCTGACTAGATTTTTTATTTTTTTATTTTTTTTTTGTTTGTTTCCATAATATTGCTATTGCTTTGTAGTCATTAATTTAAATTCATACATAGACATAGAGGGGATTAGGATTTTTCCCCAACAAGTGGTATCAAAGCTTTTGGTTGCTTGGGTTTGATTGTCTTTTGTTCAATTAAATGGAAAATATGACTATGAATGCTATGGTTAAACTCTCGGCGTCAAATTATTCGATATGGAAGTCGATGATGGAGGATGTCCTTTATTGCAAGGATTCACATGACCCTATTGAGGGTGATAGTGCCAAGCCTAGTGATATGTCTGATAAAGACTGGGAGAAATTAAATAGAAAAACTATTGGGTGTATTAGACAATGCATCAATGTTAGTGTTTTTCATCATGTGTCTTAGGAAACAAATGTAGAGGCTCTTTGGGAAAAATTAAGGAGTCTTTATGAAAGAAAGACAGCTCAAAATAAAGCTTTTATTGCTAGAAAGCTTGTGAATTTAAAGCTTAAGGAGGGTAAGTCCATTGCCGAGCACCTTAGTGAGTTCCAAGACTTGGTAAATCAGATGGTTACAATGAAGCTAGTAATAGATGATGAGTTGCAAACTTTGTTGCTTCTGAGTTCCTTACCTGATAGTTGGGAGACTTTGGTAGTGTCGCTTAGTAATTCTGCTCCAAATGGTGTGTTACAACTTGTCATGGTTAAAGATAGTTTGCTTAATGAAGAAACTAGAAGAAAGGACATGGGTAAGGATATTGCACAGGCTCTTGTCACAGAGAACAGGGGGAGAAGTAAGAGTAGAAGTTCTAAAGGGCAAGGTAAATCCAGAAGTCGGTTAGAATTAAAAGGAAAATTCAAGTGTTTTTACTGTAATAAAGAAAGTCACATAAAAAGGAACTGCAAGGCTTGGAAGAACAAATAGAAAGAGGATAAAAATCAAAAAAGGGTGGATGATGAGAACACTGCTGCTATTATAGTGTTGGAAGATGAGGTCTTAGCCATAGGACAAGATGATTGTTGTACAGTTTTAGATCTTTATGTTGAATGGGTAATTGATTCAGCTGTTTCCTGCCATGTCACTCCTAGAAAGGAGTTATTCACTTCATACAAAGCGGGAAACTTTGAGAGAGTGAAGATGGGCAATGATAATTATGCCGACGTTGTGGGAATTGGTGATATATGTGTTAGGGCTAACACTGTATACACCTTGATTTTGAAGGATGTGAGACATGTTCCGGATATTTGCTTGAATTTGATTTCCACTCATGTTCTTGATAAAGAAGGTTATGGCAATTATTTCCATGATGGAAAATGGAGGCTTAGCAAAGGATCATTGGTGTTTGCTAGAGGGAAGATCTGTTGTACACTTTACAAGACACAAGTAAAGTTGTGTAAGGATGTTGTTAGTGCAACTCAGGAGGATTCTTCGCCTAACTTGTGGCATAGGCGGTTGGCTCACATGAGTGAAAAAGGGTTGCAGATTTTGGCAAAGAGGTCTCTCATTCCCTTTGCCAAAGGTACGTCACTAAATCCTTGTGATTTTTGTTTATTTGGTAAACAACATAGAGTTTCATTTAATATACCCTCTACTAGAAAACCCAATGTATTAGATCTTGTTTAATATGATGTATGTGATCCCATTGATGTTGAGACTTTAGGTGGCAATAAATATTTTGTTACATTTATTGATGATGCTTCACGAAAGGTGTGGGTTTATGTTTTGAAAACAAAAGACCAGATATTTGAGCACTTTAAGAAATTCCATGCCATGGTGGAAAGAGAGAAAGGGAAGCCTTTAAAGTGTCTCCGTAGTGATAATGGAGGTGAATACACATCTAATGAATTCAAGAGTTACTACTTTGAGAAAGGCATTAGACATGAAAAGAAAGTTCCTAGTACTCCACAGCAAAATGGTATGGCAGAAAGGATGAACCACACTATTGTTGAGAAGATCCGATGTATGTTGAGAATGGCTAATTTACCTAAGTCATTTTAGGGTGAAGCTGTTGTGACTGCATGCTACCTAATTAATAAATCTCCATTAGTTCCTTTGGATTTTGATATTCCAGAAAGAGTATGGACAGGGAAAGATATTTCTTACTCTTACTTGAAAGTATTCGGGTGCAAGGCATTTGTTCATATGCCTAAGGAACAAAGATCAAAGCTTGATAGCAAATCCACTCCTTGTATATTTGTTGAATATGGAGATGTAGAATTTGGCTACAAGCTATGGGATCCAAAAGAAAAGAAAATGTTCAGAAGTCGAGATGTAGTTTTTCATGAGAATGAAAACTTGGTAGACTTTGAGAAAACTGAAAAGCCTAAAGCTGCAGTTGGAGGTGTTCTTGATCTTACACCTGCCTCTTCTTCCTCAGATAATGCCACAAATAAGGAAGTGGTACAAGATGAGAATTATGGTGATGAACCAACTGAATTTAATGCTAATGAGCCAGCAAGTGTTTATGGTGATGATGTGACAGATACAGATGGTTTTGAGCAGGGGGAGCAGCCTCCTCCACTAGAGATGGTAGAACCTCAGATGAAAAGGTCTACTAGAGAGCGTTGTCCATCGACTAGATACCCCACTTCTGAGTATGCTATGATTACTGAAGAGGGGGGGAGCTAGAAAGTTTTCAGAAAGTACAGTCTCATAAGGATAAGCAAAGCTGGTTGAAGGCTATGCATAAAGAGATGAATTCTTTGAACAAGAATAAGACTTATGACTTGGTGGAACTTCCTAAAGGCAAAAGGGTATTGAGAAACAAATGGGTGTTCAAGTTGAAGAAAGATGGTGACAAGTTTGTAAAGTACAAAGCTTGATTGGTGGTCAAGGGTTTCAGTCAGAAACAAGAGATTGACTTTGATGAAATATTCTTTCTAATAGTCAAGATGAGTTCCATTCGGGTAGTTTTGGGATTAGTAGCTAGCTTAGATCTTGAACTTGAGCAACTTGATGTGAAGACAGCTTTTCTTCATGGTGATTTGAAAGAAGAAATCTACATGGATTGGCCAGAGGGATTCAAAGTGAAAGGGAACGAACACATGGTTTGCAAGTTAAAGAAGAGTTTGTATAGCTTGAAACAAGCTCCAAGATAGTGGTACAAGAAGTTTGACTCATTCATGGTGGGTCACGGGTACACAAGGACAAATGCAGATCATTGTGTGTATGTTAGAAAATTTCCCAGTGGTAAATTAGTCATTCTTCTGCTACATGTTGATGATATGTTGATAGTAGGACAAGATGCAGGCGTGATTGAAAATTTGAAGAAGGACTTTTTCAAGTCATTTGATATGAAAGACTTGGGTCCTACAAGGCAAATTTTGGGTATGCAGATTCTATATGATAGGAAAGCCAAGAAGTTATGGTTATCACAAGAGAAGTATATTGAGCAGATTCTTGAAAGGTTCAATATGAAGCATGCCAAGCCAGTCAGTACACCTCTTGGTGCTCATTTCAAGTTAAGAAAGAGATCTTGTTCTTCATCCAAGAAAGAGAAAAAAGACATAGCATCAACTATTTATTCCTCAGCAGTTGGGAGTTTGATGTATGCTATGGTTTGCACACGACCAGATATTGCTCATGCAGTTGGTGTTGTTAGCAGGTTCATGGTTAATCCTGGTAAAGATCATTGGGAAGCAGTGAAGTGGATTTTTAGGTATTTGAGAGGTAGCTCTAAATTGTGCTTGACTTTTGGTGGTTTTGGAGGGTTATGTAGATGCAGATTGGGCAGGTAACCTTAATGGTAGGAAATCTACATCAGGGTATTTATTTATTTTTACAGGGGGAGCTGTATCATGGCAGTCAAGATTGCAGAAGTGTGTTGCCTTATCTACAACTAAGGCTGAGTATGTTGCAGCTAATGAAGCAGGTAAAGAGATACTTTGGTTGAAACGATTTCTCCAAGAATTGGGTTTGAAACAAGATGGGTATGTAGTTAATTGTGATAGTCAGAGTGCTATAGACTTGAGCAAGAATTCTATGTATCATTCACGCTCGAAGCACATTAAGGTGAGATACAATTGGTTGAGACTAGTTGTTGAACAACAGTTATTTGAATTAGAGAAGATTCACACAGATAAAAATCCAGTTGACATGTTGACCAAGGTTGTGTCTAGAGAGAAGTTAAAGCTTTGTGTCAGGTTGGCTGGCATGAATTCTAATTGAAGACTTGGATTGAAGATCTCCTTCGTAGTGTGCTGGAGGGAGAGATTGTTGGGTGCACGTGACACCCTTTCTTCCAGCCCACTTGCCTTGTCAAAGCTCATTTATAAGCTTATTCCAAAAGTCTTCAAAGCAAGGTTTTTCATTTATTGAGAAGTGACCAAAGCATGGAGAGGTCTGACTTCTCTTAATAAGAAGTGTTGCAAGGCATGTGGGACACGCTGAAGAGAAAAGAAGAAAAAGAAAGAAAGGCCATACGGCCTTGAGTGAGAAGAGCTGAAACAGAGAGCTACATTCAACCATTTTGTGAGTGAGTTCTAGAGAGAGCAAAACACAGAAAAGAGAGTTTCAGCTTGGTGCAGTCCGAAAAAGATAGAGAGAAACACAGTGAGAGTGTGAGATAGTGAAAAAGAAAAAGGAGACATTTTTCTTTACTCAAGTTACACACAAGGAAGATAAATTAGTGAAGTTCTCATAGAGTTTTTGAGTGCTACAACCATGGAGAGTTAGAGTATTTAGAGGAAGATTTTATGACTGGCTTTGTGGTGAGATTGTATTTACTCCTTGAGATTTATTTGTTGTATATTCAATTTATTGTGGACTCAAGTTTAGCATAAACTCGATAGTTGTAATATCTATTTCATAGTGGATATTTTTCGGAGCTGTCCCGTGGTTTTTCTCTCTACACCAGAGGGTTTTCCACGTAAGATTTGGTGTTCTTGTGTGATTGTGTTTATGTGATGCTTGCTGGAATTTTTTTTTTTTTTTTTTTTTTTTCTTTCATATTGCTATTGCTTGGTAGTCATTAATTTAAATTCACACATAGACATAAAGGGGATTAGGATTTTTCCCCACCAAATTGACACCATAAAATTCTACCATATTCGACAGCACTTGACTAAACCAATGGCAAAGTTCGTACTTTTATAATTTTTATGTAAATTTGTGATTCTTCACAACCGTCAAGTATACTTGCATGAGTACAATTTATTACAAATAAACATGTAAAGAGGGTATTCCAAAAGTGATCATACTGTAATTTCAAAAAGAAAATAAAAATATAGTATTAGAATATGTCCAGTTGAATTCATCCTACTATTCATTCATAAAAAGACAGCATATATGGTTAGCATTACACGTGAAAAATGCTAATAAAAAAAATACCTTTGCACAAAACATGTGATTTAATTAAAATATGAATTCAAGTACATTATGATGAGATATTTAAGGCCAATAGAATAAATCTGTTCAATTTATAGTGTATTATATGATTACAGACAGAGCTAAATGCATTCATTTACTGCTTAAGAAAGTCAATTAATTTGAAAAATGTTTTATTTTTGATAGAATTAAATATATCATAAGTCAAGTGGATTTTCTTTAGAGTAAATAATGTCTCTTTTTTAGGATTATGAACTTCTATGAGAGTTAGAATGTAACTAATAAGTTATTTATTTACGGCATGTTTGATAGGCTGTAATAGGCACTGTAATGTAATAGTTATTCCTAAGTTTGGTTATGTTTTTATTACAAGGAATAGTCATTCCTTATGAATAACTATTCTTCAAAATGAGGAATAACTATTCTTTTTTAAAATGTTGTATTAGCTATTCCTTAGTAAGTGCAATAATTTCAAAACTTAATATATTTCCAAATAAACAAACTTTCCATATACATCTAACAATTATAAAAATAAAAAATCATAAAAAAAATAACACATATCTCTCTTAAATTTAAAAATAACAATTTTTAAGGAGATATAATTGTATAAATAAAATATTTCCTAAAATAAATGTTAAGTTTTATTCTAATGTTATAACTCACAACCAAACTAATGAATATGTTTAGTTATTACATTACAACATACTTTATTACTAGTAATAAATATTACAATTCATGTCGTAATCTCTATTCAATGTATCAAACGTACCCTTAGTAATTATTGAATAGCTCATCTCAACTCATGATGAGGATTAAATTGGCATTCCCATGAACATAAGAAGAGCTATTATCCAAAGTCATGATATATTAAATGAAGCTTCAATTTAAAAAGGTCAGTAAAAATGTAAATAATAAGTATTTTTATTTTTATTTTTTTTATTTTTTGGTGTAATGAGGAATTAATACTATAGCAAACACAACAAAGATAAAAATATCAAGTTATATTTTTATAAATAGAATAAAACACAAAAACCACCTCAAGATTTGGGCTAATATTGGGTATTGCCATAACATTTTTTTAAAATATCTAATGGTGGTATGTGCAATTCTATATTAAGTGACTTCAACTCTTAAGTAATGTTTTTTCACCATGGTCACAGTGTATTTTTATATATTTTTTAATTTAAAGTTGTGATTCTTCAAAACTGTTAGGTATTTCAATATTAAGTGACTTCAAATTAAAGCAATGTCTTTTCACTGTGATCGCAATGTATTTTTATAATTCTTATGTAAACTTGTGATTTTTCACAATTGTCAAGTATACTTGCATGAGTACAATGTATTTCTCACAAAATAAAAGGAGGACATTCTAAATGTCATAATATTTTTGTAGGGGTGTAGATCTGAGTCCACCTCAAAGATCTCAGCCCAAGGAAGAAAACCAAGAAGCCCCCTCCGCGGTAAGAGCCCAACCTAAGGACCATCGAGGGACAAAGGAGACCCACTGTTGGGAAGAGGCCATCTGAGGACAACACCGAGGTGATGAAGCCTTTTTTTTTTTTTTTTTTTTTTGGAGAAGAAGATTCATTCTAGACTTGCATGAGAATCTCTTTGCATTGGTTAGGTTACTTTCTTTTCATCAATCTGCTTCTCAAAAACATTAAAATTGAAATTAAAAAATAATAATAATAATAATAAATAATCAATCTAAAGTGCATGCATTTGAATTGAGCCCAATCACCGCCTGTAATTCCTACAACATTTTACTAAGCCACGTCTTAAACTTTTTTTTTTTTTCCTTTGTTTCAGTAATTTGCGTCTTTGACATAAATCGAAACTTGAGAGAGAAAGAAAAGTCAACAATTTCGGCTAATAACCTAATAAGCTCATTTTTTTTAACAGTACGTAGTCACGTAAATAGATACATACATTCTCCTTGCTTTCATACTCTATTTATTTATTTATTAAAAAAAAAAAAAAAGATTGGATAAGTTATAATGTTTATTGACCGTGACTTTAGGCACCATGTTAGCCTTTCATTCTTTCTCAGATAGTTATGATATTTCGGAACAGATAGTAAGTAGAGAAGATGCATCTTATCTATGCTTGATTTCGAAGTATAAAATTCTTTTAATATACCAATCAGATTAGAGAGGAATAACCTAGGAGCATGACTCTTTTTCATGCTTGGTTTCCAATGTATAAATTTCTTTTGATAGACCAATCAAATTAGGTAAGAATGACCCAATATTATGTTTGAATATACTTAGATTTTAAGTGGTCCAAACGACCTAGCTTTTTAACCATTATTGGTTGAAACTTGTGTTAGGACTAGGAGTGACATGTGAGAAGTGAGAACGCACGGGATCAACGGAATCAACCATCGACTGAGAAAAGGAGCAGCTGGCTACTTTTCTAGCATCTCTTTTCACTACTGTCAAATGTCTATGGAATTTTTTTTTTTTTTATTTCTTTTGATGCAAGTTCTGATAAGTTTATTGTTAATTACATTTTTTTCCCTATACCTTCAATGCTTGCAAAATTTCAAGATTATTTGAGATCAATAAAATTATTTAATTTATTAAATATGAGTTTATGGATTAAATAATATATAATATTCGATTGGCACAAACTATGGCATGCACATTAATAACATAGAGAAGATGTATTCAAATAGTGGGATTTTAAAAATAGTAATTTAATAAAATAATTTCTAAATAATTCAATAAAATTGTTTAAAATTAATAGGTAGTATAATATTGGTTGAAATTATACTAGATATAACTAAATAATGTTATGACACAATTACTAAAGTTGTTAAAAGTGAGTGGTTTACAACACTAATATGTGTGGATCCATTATTTTTCTCCACTACTCATAATTGATCACTTTAATAACAATAAAAAACAAAAATTTGTAAATAAATTGTATACGTAGGATTATTTGGTGTAACTTGATCCTAATCTAATATAAATTAGTCCTACATAATATGAAACCTTTTTTTTTTTTTTTTAATTTTGATGAGGATATGAAATCTACGTAAGTAATAATTGATGATGTAATTTATGTCATGTATATGAACTATATAATTATTTAAAAATTTCATAGTTGAGATTTCAAAAATTTTAATATAAAATTTCTTTATAAATGTAAGGGAATCTAATCACAACGGTAGACTGAGTAAAGTTGACACAATACAAATTTACTTATTTTCTTCTGCCCAAATTAGATAGGTAATGGGCTTACCCCACTTATTATATAAGTTGTTCAATGGATAACCCAAAAAAAAAAAAAAAAAAAAAATCTCAACATTTTTACAATAGTTGAGATGTATCATAAGTCAAAATAAAATAAATATTAATATACACGTATCCACAACTATTATGAGCATTATGAAAATATTGGGACATTTTATTATAAAGCTGAAACCAAAAAAATATCATTCGCATGGGACAATTTTTTAAGACATTCAGGGTATACAAAATCGTTTCTTTTTTCCCTTCTTTTGGTAGCATCATGATTTTATAAAATTCTCCTACAGATTTATGAAAACTTTGGTTGTTCTAGTCTCTTCTCTTCTTTCTTTCTTGAAGTGGATTGACAGCCAAAAAAGAGTCAAGTCGTAGAGCTTATTCTTGTTTCTCATATCATTCCATTTTTCTATTCTGCAGTAACCACGGGTGTGACCTATGCGAGTCACATGCTATCACAGCATTACACAACGTTTCAATTGCTTCTATTTACCGATCACTTCAGGGGTGCATGATAGTATCAACTAATAGGTAAATGTTTAACGAGATCCGTTCATGCTATTTTCATATCGATGGGGTTTTTATTTTTTCCCAAATCTAAAAGATTGTGGTCAAAATCAATATACTTGTTTGCCTTGCTGCATGCACCAGTGCAAAAGTCATGCATGGTCATGGATAGTTCCATCCATCCACCACCATGAAAACAAGATGTGAATTGGAGATTTAGGTGGGAAATGGTTCAAACTCCAGAGTTAGCATCATATTATAACTGTTTTAAAAAAAAAAAAAAAATAGGTGTCTTGCATTTCATCTACTAGAAGAGAACTTTTCAAGTATCAAATTACGAGATTTTGAAGTCCTAGATAAAATGGAAGCAGTTCGCCTTTACATAGGTACTTAATGGTGTGCTTGGAATCCAACTTTTAAAAACAACCATAAACCATAGCACTTTCAAGTTGAAAGCAAGTACGTTCAAAGTCACATAAAGATGTAAATGAATTACCACCCAGTGAAAGATAGATGACTATATAATTTATTTTAATATTTTTCTCCTAAAATAGTTTATTTATGAATAAAAACATTTGGTTTTATTTATAGAGTTCCAATTAAATAATTAATTACCTAACAAAGGGGAGAAAAAAAGGACATAACAGTATATCACAATATATGGTATAAATGGTGGAGCATAAACTGGAATATTAAGAGTGGATTAGAAAATTTTTATTCCTTATTTATCATTAAACCTTTTTTAAATCATAGATAGAGAAGCTTTATTAAACATATATAGCCCTTAGTAAGGTTTCTGGCCAACGTAGTTGCCAGGAGGATCATAGTTGCAACCAATGAATGTCCCATCATTGTTGCACCTCACTTTAGCACATCCAAGACGAACCGAGTTGCGCCAAACCACCTGAGTATAGTGGCCACACTGCCCTCCAACACAAGAGTTAGAGTTGTAGTCATAGTTGGCTTTCTCGTCCACCCACATCTTCACTGCGTCTGTGCCTGAGAGGTCAGCGCTGCCCCATGCAATGTTTTCACCATATTTTCCACCGGAGTGCACAAGATTTCAATCTCCAATACGCTGATTAGCATAGTTCTGTGCATATGCCGCTACAGTGTCATCCCAAGTCAGAGATGGAACTCCCACGTCTGCACGGGCTGCATTGTGGGCATTAAGGTAGTCTTCTTTGGAGTCTTGGGCAAGGGTGAGATGGGCTAGGGTTAAGCCCATGACAAAAACAAAAGCTAGTGAAATCTTACACAACCCCATTTTAGTGCAAAGCAAAATCTTAAGTGATTGGTGGAGAAATAAGGTTTGTGCATGAGGTATATATAGGGAATTAGGGATATACATAGTGTGCAAAATGGTGTGATGAACATTGGAAGTAATGGTTGAATGTTCAAAAGCACAATGTGTAAAACGTTAACTAGAAGGACCAAAACAACCCTTGAATAGTATTTTCTAATGACGGAATAACTATAATTCGTTTGTTATCCAAATTACTTCCAGTTAAAATATTTCATTTGAAGAAAGCATAATTTTTTTTTTTTTTTTGGTGAGAAGGAGAACGAAAGCATAATGACTTCTATGTAGGTAATGAATATACTTTGGGCTGCCCGGTTCTCTAGAGACTAGAAACAAATGGTGGTAGCAAACATTTTAATTTTCAAATTGAAATAACATAGCATCACGTAAAGTCATAAGATATTATTCTTAAAAGGCAACTGATTATGTATTTAATATATTACTTCCATTATTTTTTTTAAATACTTTTGCTACATTTTCAAGACCATCAACAAACAAAATTATTTACAGTCTAAGTTTGCCAAACAACTTACTCGTTTTTTTTTTTTTTAATATATTACTTTTTTTTTTTGATACCTTGATGGTTGTAATTAGGGGAATTTCAATCTTAAATATTTCTATTGAATATAACAAAAGATGTAACTAGTTGAACGAAAAAACTTTTGACAAAAAGCTCTCTAACTCCAAAGGATATTGATTAAAGTTTGTCAAGGTATATGATTTTTAAAATGAGCGTTAAAATATATGTTTTGTGATATATTGGAGCAAAATAAATGCATTTACTGGCTATTACCTCATAGAGTCATAGCTTGTCATACTTTTTGACCTGCATAAAATCTTACCTAGGAAGTCTGTCTAATAATTACAAGGAAATAACAGCGCATTTTGATGCAGAAAATGAGCCGAGTCTGCTGTAAACAAATTCTCAGTGCCTGGTTCAGGTTTTATAACATGGCTTGGTACTAGTCTACTAGATTGGGAAAAGATACCCTCCCATGATTAGGGATTTTGACAAAGCTTCAAAGGTACCCTCCCATGATTAGGAGTGGATTTCAATTATAACTTAATTGGTAAAGTCATTTGTCTGTTGAATAAGAGATTTAGAGTTTATTATTCGCCTAGACAAAAAACAATTAGTGTATTGGTCTTATAATAATAACAAACCATAATAATGGAGCCAGTGGCGACTCTAAGAATTTTTTCTGAACAAAGTTTAGTTACAAAATTAGTTGTAATCTTAGTTTATAAACTTACTTAATATCTTTTTATTCGAGGTAAAGTTTGACAAATCCACCATTGGATTACATCTTCTTCTTATATCATCTATGCTTGCAAAATTTCAAGAAAATTAAAGATTAAGAGCTATGTTATCAATAAATTTTTTTAATTGCAAGTTTTTGTAATTTAAAATTTTGCACAAAATATAAGCTTATAAATCATATAGTAAATAATATCTGATTGACACAAAATTTAACATGTATATTAAGAATATAAAGAACATGCAATTCAACAGTTAGATTTTAAAAATATGTTATAATATTTATTTTATTGAGTGAGTTTGTAGCATTAAGCTACAACCAATTTTGTAGCTAAACTTTGTCCATTTTTTCTAGAGGGTTAGTAAAAAAGTGTATTTTGAGCAGAAGATAAATCTTACGGTCTACATGATTTTCACATTACAAATTTGTCCATAATACTAACAAAAGAATAATAGATAAAGTATAAATTCGGTTGCCATATTTTTTATTAATTTAATGACCATACTAATTATTGTTGCTGAGAATAAATTTTGAAAATCATCAGTTATTTCTAAATACAATAAACATATTAATTATTGTGTTAAGTGAATTTTAATTATTACTGTTTAGAATACTTTTATTTATCAGTTTCTACACTCTTTTACAATTATTTTATTTAACAATTTAACTCAACTTTGATAAAATTCTCAAAAAAAAAAAAAGAAAAGAAAAAAAGATAACTATCAGTCTTTGTAATTGTATTAGGAAAATTTTTGTTGTATATGTTAACATTTACTTTTTTCTTCACTTAGTCACTCTCCTGTCCCATGCTTCTTGTCTTATTTATTTATTTTTTAAGAATCACCCTCTATCTAATTGTTTAATTGTCTTTTAGTGTTAATATTTGCTACCCACAAACTGAATGGCACGTGGCCCCAACCCCCACTTAACAAATAACAAATTAAAAGCACATTCAGATTCAGCCACTCCACTTATATATTCATTCAAAAGTATAAATTAATTGGGAAGTGTTATGTCCCAACATTTTCACAAGTGTCATGTCTACAGGATTTTCACATTACTTTCACAACAGATCTTAGATGGTAAGTTATTATTGATTCTAATTTGAAACCACCACTAAAATTTTCCTAATACAATTAGCCAATAATAACTTGCCAATTAAGATTTGTTATGAAGGTGTTGTAAAAATGCTGTGGACATAACATTTTTCAAATTAATTATAACTTTATTTGTAATGATAGGTTATTAAGAAAGTCATATTCAAGCTTATATAAGTTGGGCTTAAAAAAATTATAATTAAATATTCAAATTTGTAGTTTAGACTTTAGAGGGTTTAAACGAAAAATAAATAATATATATATATATATATATATATATATGTATGTATGTATGTATGTATGTATATATTACTGTGTTAGGCAGGTTATAAATTAATAAGGAATATTCAATTTCCAATAAATTAACCATGACCACCGGGACAACTTCTTTGTTTGAGAAACTTCATCATAGGCAGTAACCTTGGACTCTTCCAATTTAGAAAAATTATTGTGTACTCTCAGAATACCATAAATGCATACTCTCTCTTCTCATATGAATGGTGGGACTCACTAATTAAATTCATGGTAGGAACTACCATTTATGTAAGAAGAAAGAGTACGTATCTATCATACTCCGAGAGTACCTAATAATTTTCCTCCAATTTAATCGTAATGGTTACGCAGCCATAAATAACTTCCTATGCTAATAAAGTAATACTTGGGATATCTTCCTTGTCGTTTTGTATTTGGGTCAATCTCAATGCTTTTAATTTTAAATTTATCTACTAATAATAATCATTTGTTTTACTTTTCTATTTTGAATTATATAAGGTTCATCTAGAAAGCACATGCTTTTCCGTTAGGTCGTTATCCAAGCTAACCACCAATCACGGGAAACACAGTGACCATGATCTTAGGATGTGGTGACATCAAATGATTAAAAATGGATTTTATTTTCTTGTTATTCAATTTTATAATTTGTTGACTTGTACTACTTTTTGTTGATTTTTCATAATTGTACAAATCAACATATAAATCTTCAAATTAGGTGTGGGAATAATTATGTCCCATGAGGAAAGTTAAAGTAAATTCACTACTTGTGAAAAAAAAAAAAAAAAAAAAAAGTATCGTAGGTAATACATGATTGATAGCAAACCTTTTATTTTTATATATATTTCTTATTTACAGAATTACAGTTGAAAAAGTTTACTAATTTTTCAATAAACTATCGCTACAAGTTTTGGTATCAAATCATAGCCACCTGTAAAGTTTGTGATTTTATTTATTTATTTATTTTATAGATATAATAGAGTTCATTCATATCATTCACATTTGTTCCAGGTTTAAGCAAACAATTTTAAAAATTAACTAACGTGAAACCTATAAAATTTGTGATATTATATAACTTCTATGCTCCAACTGTTTTGGCGTCAAATCTTTTATTTTTGTGTATTCAGATATATTCCTGAAAACATTTTTAGGCATTAATTTGCCAATTACGAAAAATTAAAAATTTTCTTATATTTTTATATAGATACTAAAAATTAACTTTAATTCTTTTCTTTAAAATATTATTATGGAATAACTCTACTCAACTTGAGAAATAGCATAATTCCAATAAAATCAATGAAAGTTACACAAATAAGCAAAACCAAAATAAGAGTGTAACATAACGAAAAATATTAAAACAATTAGTATAAACTATCAACTAAACTTACAACAAATTTTGAAGAAAATACTCAGCTCAAAAAAGGATATGTATTTATATATACACTTAAAAGATTTTTGTGCAATTTTTAAATTTTGGGAGCAAATTTTGAAATCTTGAGGTATATTTAGCTATTTTCGAAGCTACTTTAGTCATTTAAGTATTTTTGAAGGAATAATTTTGTCATTTTTGTAGTTTAGGGTTATTTCAAACATATTGGAATATTGGATATTTTAAACAGATTTTGATTATTTTGGAGGTTTGAAGGATATTTTGTATATTTAATAGGTTTGAGGATATTTTGGTCATATTAGAGGTGTACATAATATTTTGGTTATTTTAGGAGTATTTTTTTCCCCATTTTATAAGTTCCCAAGATATTTTTGTCATTTTAAGGATTGGGAGGAGGGTGTTTGTCATTTTAGAATACGTGTCTGCTCCTTTGAGTGAGGCTCGCTTGTTTCTCCTTTATTGAGTGAGGCTGGTGTAGTGTTCTGGTCATTCACGTTTTTTTCAGCAAGTCTGGTGTTCCCAGTACAACCATTATGGAGACCTTGTCCAACATGTGGGAGAAGTTTTCGCTGACTGAATTAGAAGGTGACAAATATCAGGTGCTGGATAGTGGTTCTGTAGGGTAGTACTTGCTTGCTGCAAGGTTTTTTATGAGTCAAGTTTTGAACATGGAAGCCATTGCGCGGACTTTTAAACTCCTTTGGCATACTAAAAAGGGTTTCGAGGTTCGAGATATGGGTGATCACAAGGTTTTGTTCGTTTTTTCAGAGGCTTCGGATGTTGACAAAGTTTTATTAGGGGAGCCGTGGCCTTTTGATAAATCTCTGGTAGCATTGAAAAGGGTACAACGACACACTAACTTGAAGGGTCTAAAGTTTGAATCCACAAGTTTCTGGATACAAGCCCATGATCTGCCTCTGAACGGTATGACTTTGGGAGTAGCTAAGGATATTGTTTCAACGGCAGGAACAATGATTAACTGTGAGGCAGAGGATGAGGAGTATGTGGGGGGAAATTTCATGCGAGTTAGGGTCAGTATAGATCTCTCAAAACCACTTTGTCGAGGTCAAAAACTTGGATTGAGCAATAGGGAGGAGAGCTGGGTTAGTTTTAAATACGAGCGTTTGCCAAATGTGTGCTATTGGTGTGGGCACTTGACTCATCATGATAAGGAATGTTCTCTATGGCAAAAGAGGAAGGGGACTCTGAAGGAAGGGGATCAGCAATTTGGATCATGGCTATAGGTTAACACTCCAAATTTTGCCAAGAAAACAATAGTCCGGGTTGAGGGGTATGAGGAAAGGGGAGATGATAATACAAGGGAGGAACCAAGTCACAGGCGGACTGCATCAGTAGGTCCTGTGGGTTTGGAAACTAATCCGGACTGCAATGTTCAAGTTGATGAATGTAATGAGCAAGGAGATGTTGGAGGGAGTACAGTGGACAATATGAGTGAGCATGCTGAAGTGTAGATGGGTCCGGATTCCACCACTATTGGTCCTGAGTTGGTTAGCTCGATGGATTGTTTTACTCCAACTAAAATAATGGCACAATCCGGTCAGGTTTTTCAGGCACAATTGGATGCTATTGATGAGGATTTGGCACGATATGATATAGTGGAGGAGTCAGGAGGGGTGGGCTCTAAGGTGGTAGGCTCGGCAAAGTTTCTAAAAAACTTGTTTACTCAGACCGAGCCATGCAGAAATATTCTAAGGAATTCCAAGCCAAGCCAAATGGTTCAGCCTTCAACTTCTGAGCCTGTTGCTGGTTGTTTAGCAAAGCGAATGAGGTCAGGTCAGATTTGGAGGAGGAATGGACAGAGGAGTCTGAATGCAAGAAGAAGAGGGTAATTTGCTTTGATAATCCAATGGTGGAGGCTGTTGAGCAGCCCCGCCGACAGCCATGAAACTCTTAGCATAGAACTAAAGGGGGCTTGGGAACCGCCGTGCAGTTCAAGAGCTTGTAGATATTGTACAAGCACAAGATCCCATGATTGTGTTTCTCAGAAACATGGTTAAATAAGGAAAGGATGAAATGGATTCGGGATAAGATATTTTTTTATGGGTGTTTTATGGTACCTACTAAAGGAAGGGGAGGTGGCTTGGCTCTTCTTTGGAAAGCAGGAGTTAATGTATGGGTAGATAGTTTTTCTAAGTATCATATTGATTCTATTATTCATGGTGGTTCAATTCATGCGTGGAGATTGACCGGGTTTTATGGAGAGCCTGATACTAGTCTTAGGAGTGAGGGATGGAACATGTTAAGAATGCTAAGCTCGAAGCCGCTACTACCTTGGTGTTGCTTTGGTGACTTTAATGAGTTAGTGGAGGTACATGACAAACGAGGTAGACCACCTAGAGCTCACCATTTGATGCAGAATTTTCAGGAGGTTTTGGATCATTGTGGTTATGTGGACTTAGGCTTTACGGGACCGGAATTTACCTGGCATGGAAGACGTGGTAGGGAGCTGATTTGGGAAAGATTAGATAGAGGGGTTGCAAATTATGAGTGGTTGGCTAGATTTCCTACTGGGAGGATTAAGCATTTCAATTGTTTTACTTCAGATCACCGGCCGATTCTTCTATCCTTCGATGCGGGTGGGGAGCACAAAAAATGGAATAGGAAGCCTTTTCGTTTTGAGGCAATGTGGGCGTCAGATTCTGGATGTCGTGATGTGATCACTAGAGCCTGGGATTGTACTCCTGATGGTACTCCTATGTTTGTTACTGAATCAAAGCTAAAAAGATGTAAACAAAGTTTGAAACTCTGGAGTTGAGAGCACTTTGGCAATGTTAAGAAGCGCATAAAGGAATTGAAGGATAGGTTGTGGAGGGCTGAGGATGATTCGGCCAGGTTTGGAAATTTTGAGGAGGTTGATTGTTTAAAAAGGGAGTTGAATGTTCTCTACGATAAGGAAGAGAAAATGTGGCAGCAGTGGGCTAGGGTTTCATGGTTGCAACATGGTGATCGAAATGCAAAATTCTTCCATAGTTCGGCAACCCAAAGGAAGAGGAAGAATTTCATTAAGGGAATGCGTGATGGGAATGGGGTGTGGCAAGAAGGGGATGAGGTAGTTTCGGCCATGCTTGTGGATTTTTATTCCCAACTCTTCTCTTCCTCTAACCCTCATGATTTGGATCGAATTTTAAGTAGGGTTCAGCCTGTGGTATCTGATGCAATAAGAGCAGATCTTGATAAGCCTTTTTCTAGTGAGGAGGTCGGTCAGGCAATTAGGGAGATGGCCCGCTAAAAGCTCCAGGACTGGATGGTATGCCACCTCTTTTCTTTCAGACTTACTGGACTAAAGTAGGTATGGATGTTACTCAGGCTATGCTATCTTGTTTAAATTCTGGGTCTATTCTAAAATCTATTAATCACACTTTTATTGCTTTGATTCCAAAAGTCAACAATCCGGAAAGAGTTTCTAATTTTAGACCTATTAGCCTCTGTAATGTAATCTATTAGATTATTAGTAAGGTGATTGCTAACCGCCTTAAGCCCATGCTTAACTTAATCATTTCAGAGACTCAAAGTGCTTTCATTACAAACAGATTTATTTCTGATAATATTTTAATTGCTTTTGGATCTCTACATCATATGAAGATCAATTGCACAGGGAAAAAGGGTTTTATGGCCATGAAGCTTGATATGAGTAAAGCTTATGATAGAGTGAAGTAGTGCTTTCTTAAGCAAATCCTCCTTAAAATGGGTTTTCAGGAGTCATGGGTGGCTTTGATAATGGAATGTGTTACCATAGTGTCTTATTCTATCCTGTTAAATGGTGAACCGAAAGGCCTGATCAAACCTTCCAAGGGATTGCGTCAAGGGGATCCCCTTTCTCCTTATTAATTTCTTTTTTGTGCGGAAGGGTTGAATGCTCTTCTATGACAGGCAGCGGCCGTTGGTGATATCCATGGGTTCTCTTTGTGTCAAAATGGGCCTAAACTAACCCACCTATTTTTTTTGCAGATGATTGTTTGATTTTCTGTAGGTCTACCTTGGAAGAATGTGCTAAGATCCAAGAGTTGCTTGCTGTGTATGAGGCTGTTTTAGGTCAGATAATTAACAGGGAGAAAACAACCTAATTTTTTAGTAAGAATATAGCTACGCAAGCTCAGGAGGCTATTAAAGTGGCACTGAATGTCCCGGCCATCCAGCATTATGAGAAGTACTTGGGACTGCCTTCTTTTGTTGGTAGAAACAAAAAAGCCTGTTTCACACAGATTAAAGAACGGATTTGGGCTAGAATGCAAGGTTGGAAGGAAAAGCTATTGTCTCAAGCTGGTAAGGAAGTGATGATCAAGGTGGTGGTCCAATCTATACCGGCCTACTCTATGGGTGTCTTTAAGCTTCCGGTTGGTTTATGTAAAGATATTGAAGCAATGATTCGTAAGTTTTGGTGGGGTAGTGATGACTCGAAGAAAATCCATTGGGTGAAGTGGAGTTCTCTTTGTTCCTCAAAATCAATTGGAGGGATGGGGTTCCGAGATCTTCAAAAGTTTAATACTGCAATGCTAGCAAAGAAAGTGTGGCGTCTTATTCACCAAAAGGATACCCTTCTTTTTAAAGTGTTTAGTGCAAAGTATTTTCCATATGGCTGTGTTCTTGATGATTCACCCAAAATGTTCCTATGCATGGAGGAGTATTTTGCAAGCTCATGATGTAATTAATTAAGGAGCAATTTGGAGAGTTGGGAATAGGGAATTGATCTACATTTGGAGGCATAGGTGGCTGCCTGACCTGCATCATAGCAAAATTATTTCTCCGTGGACCAATACCTCTATTATTCGGGTTTGTGAGGTTTTTGTTCCCCACACAAAAATCTGGGACCCTGGTAAATTGGATCTTTGTTTTTTTGCCTTTGGAAGCTGAGATAGTTAGCCAAATTTAGGTTTGTACGGATAGGGAGGAGGATGTGTTGATATGGCCGTTGACAGCAGATGATGAATATAGTGTTTAAAGTGCCTATCACTTTCTTGTTGCTGCTGAGGACTGTCTTGCGCCTAGCTCATCCTCCTTGCCCAATGATCATGCCATTTGGAAGAAGATTTGGAAGATGAAGGTCCCCAATAAAATCCGACATTTTATCTGGCATGCAGCGAAGGATTCACTTCATACAAAGGTGAACTTAAAGGCTTGGCATGTACCTGTGGATGATGTTTGTGAAGGGTGTGGGGATTATTCAGAATCGACAATGCATTCCATATGGCTATGTGATCAAGCTCGGGCAGTTTGGATGTCAGGTCCAGAGTTTCAGTTTTTGATTCGGAAAGGATGCAAGACGTTTATTGAACTGTTAGAGCATTTGTTCAGAAAAGGGTCGGGATTACAGATGGCTGTGTTTACCACGATTTATTGGTGTCTGTGGGAGCGGCGGAACAGGATGAGAGTGCGTCAAACCTCATGGCAGATTCACGAGATTGAAGGTCGAGTGAGAATGATGGCCAGTGAGTTCTAGGATGCAAATGAACAAGAGTAGCATCGGCCTATGCGTCGCACTCAAGCTCGTTGGTCCCTTCCACCTGCTGGTACTTACAAAGCTAATTTTAATGCTGCGTTATTTGAAGAGTTGGACTGTGCTGGACTTGGCGTAGTGTATCGGGATCATTTAGGCCAAGTTATTGCTGCCTTGAGTCAGAAGATTGGCCTACCTCGTATAGTGGAGATGGCTGAAGCCTTTGCTGCCAAACGAGCTGTGGTCATATAGTTAATGAGACCAAGAGGTTAGGGGCTGGTTTGAGGTATTGTAGTTATCAGCATGTTGGTTGGGAAGGAAATAAATTAGCTCATTTTTTAGCTAGGAGAGTCGTTTCAACTGCAGATATTGATGTTTGGGTAGAAGATCTACCTGGGGATTTGGACATTGTGTTCCAATCCGATTTGTCTTAATTTGTTCTTAATCTTCAATAAAACTATGTTTACATTCTTCTAAAAAAAAAAAAAATTAAAGGGTATTTTGGTCATTTTGATGGTTCCAATGGTTATATTTTGTAAGGTTGAATTTAATCAACCATCTAATTGGCTTTATTCCATGACCAATTTGCGTGTAATTTAGCACTTAGTAACCCTGTATTTAGGTGGGAAAATTGTAAGGGTAGTGTGTGAGAAGATGTGAAGAAAAGCTCAAGAGTGTGCAAGAAAACAGAGTCTCGCGGCTAGGGCTCGCGGGTGGATCGCGACTGGCAAGCCGCGAAAGGCAGGCACATGAGAGGCACACTGGGAAGCTGAAGGGTCGCGCTAGCTGTCACGCTACATGACAAAAGTTCCAGGCTGTCCAGGCCGTTACGTCGCGACTGGAACTCGCGACTTGGACAAGCCGCGAGGTCAAGCCTCGAGTAAACCCTGTTTGGCAAAAACTGACGTTTTGCATTCCCTTCTCACCCTACTATATATACACCCTTATACCCACTAAATTGAGAGAGCTTCCAGAGAGAATTTTGTGAGAGAAACCCTAGAGATAAACAAGATTGCCTCATCCCCAATCTTTACCTTAGAGACTCTTCAAATTCCTCTACTCTCTTCCTCTCCATTGTCATATCCTTGAGAGGCCTTTTACCAAATCCTTATCTCACCACACCCACGTCTGTGAGAAGGTCCATTTGGTGCTTAGGGAAGCAGTTTGGGAAGGAACCAATATACATTGGTTGATGCTATGGTCAAGTAGCGGAATCCGGGAAGCTAGAGAAGAAATAGGTTCAGCGCAACCTCGTTGGAGGAAGAAGCTTGGAGGGCTTAGGTACCTTGGTAGATTAGGCTTGGAGGGTCTATTGCTGTTCATGTATCCCAACTACATTTTCTAGTGGATTATTGACCGCTTGGAGGGCGGCGGAGAGGTTTTACACCGAGGGCTTCGGTTTCCTCTTCGATAACACATCGAGTGTTGTCCTTGTGTTTGCATTTCTCTTCCCTTCATCTTTACCATTTAATTACTGCTGTGTGTGTGATTATTTATGGTTTAGATCATTCCTCAATTTTGGTATAAGCTATTTATCAGTTTCCGCACATACGTTATTTGCTAAATAGCTTGAATTGGTATTTTTGTATTTGGGGGTCTAAACGTTCAAGGGTGTTTCATACCCATATTGAACTTTCAATTGGTATCAGAGTGGGTGCACTCTTTGTGGTTTGATTACCTAAGTGCGATCCTAGACCCCTTGGCTATGGATGCAGCTGTAAAAAGGGTCATGCTGAATTGTGGTTTAAGTGTTTGTGATAATGACTCTGTGAGTATATTTGAGGGATACTCTAATAATGAACTCTTAGAGCTAATTAAATCCAGGAAACATGCTAGGATGTTCATTCATATGCTGAAATATTTTGAAAGCAAGAACCACATTCTTCACAATAGTCTATGTGAGTCTAGCTCTTTGATTGAGAAATACAAAAGAAGAAATAGATCATTGTGTGAAAAGGTTGATAATCTGAAAAGGAAATCTCAATCTGGAATAAGCATTGATAATAACAATGAATTTTTGTTTGATGGTTAAGAATGCTTGTCTCATGCTTGTATGTTTGTGCACACCTCATTGAAGGTATTTAATTCATGTCTATGGTACCTTGACAGTGGATGTTCTCGTCATATGACAGGAGATAAATCACTGTTTAAGACTCTTAAAGAGAAAGCATGTGATTATGTGACTTTTGGTGATGGGAGTCATGCTCAAGTTCTCGGGAAAGGGACGGTTGAAATACCGGGATTACCTTTGTTGAAAGAAGTTCTATACATCAAAGGATTGAAGGCAAATCTCCTAAGTATTACTCAAATATGTGATGAAGATTTTCTTGTTCAATTCTCAAAGAAGGGGTGCATAATCATTGATGAGAAAGGGATTCAAGTCTTGGAAGGAAATAGGACTACTGATAACTGCTATGGAGTAGTACCTACGACACCTATTTCGTGTAGAAGTGCTCGTGTTGATATGCTGAAACTTTGGCATCATAGGTTTGGACATGCGAACTTCAAACAAGTATGTAAAGTCTCTAAACTTGAGGCTGTTGAGGGACTTCCAAAGTTTGGAAAGGTGGAGAAGACTATATGTGGAGCATGTCAAATGGGGAAACAAACAAAAGCAAACCATCCCAAGGTGAACGTGATTGCTACCTCACGATGTTTGGAACTTCTTCACGTAGATTTAATGGGGCCTACAAGGACTGAAAGCCTAGGGGGAAAGAGATATATTATGGTGATAGTTGATGATTTTTCAAGATACTCTTGGGTGGAATTCCTTAGAGAGAAGTCTGAAGCATGTGATAAACTCCAAAGATTATGCAAGAGATTGCAAAATGAAAAAGGGGTTCCCATAGTCAAAATCAGAAGTGATCATGGGAAGGAATTCAAGAATGCTAAATTTGAATCATTTTGTGAAGAGCATGGCATCAAGAAGGAATTTTCAGCTCCAAAGACTCCACAACAAAATGGAGTGGTCGAAAGAAAGAACCGGGTGATCCAAGAGATGGCTAGAGTCATGCTACTCAACAAAAACATACCTCAAAGGTTTTGGGTAGAAGCTGTGAATACATCTTGCCACATCTGTAATAGAATTTATTTCCAAGCAGGGACAAAGAAGACGTCATATGAAATATGGAGAGAAAAGAAACCCAAGGTGAAGTATTTCAGAGTATTTGGGAGCACATGCTATATTCTAAATGACAGGGAAAATCCGGGAAAATTTGATGCTAAGAGTGATGAAGGAATACTCCTAGGATACTCCACGAATAGCCGAGCTTATAGAGTGTACAACAAGCGCACTAAGACGGTGATGGAGTCAATCAATGTGGTCATAGATGACACAATATCTGAGAAGGAAATTGAAGATGATGGCAAGGGGCACAAACTCAAGAAGAATGAGGATGATGACGATATGCCTTTAAGTGATGATGCTGAGAAAGTAACACCCGAAAAGGAGACCACGCCTCTTGTATCAAGAAGAGAGACTAGATCAACACAAGAAGTCTCAAGTCCGCTTACTCCTCCAGAAATTCAAACCCCAATTTCTCGTGATGAGGAACTCTCAACTTCCAAGAAACCTTCATCAAGAGTGTCACTCAATCATCCATCAAGTAATGTAATTGGGGATGTGAACGAAGGACTTCGTTTGAGAAAAGGACTAAAGTATACTGCTAACCATGTAACATACAACTGCTATCTTGCTCAATTTGAACCCAAAAAGGTGGAAGAGGCACTGAAGGATGAGAATTGGGTAGAGTCCATGCACCAGGAGCTACACCAATTTGTTAGAAATGATGTGTGGGAATTGGTTCCAAGGCCTGAAGATACACATGTGATCGGCACCAAGTGGATTTTTAAGAACAAAACGGATGAAGATGGTGAAGTTATCAGAAATAAGTCTAGATTGGTGGCTCAAGGGTATACTCAGGTGGAAGGCATAGATTTTGATGAATCTTTCGCTCCGGTAGCAAGATTAGAATCCATTCGGATTCTCTTATCGATAGCATGCATCATGGATTTCAAGTTGTACCAAATGGATGTAAAGAGTGCCTTCTTAAACGGATTTCTCAATGAAGAAGTTTTCGTTGAACAACCAAAGGGGTTTGAAGATCCTCACTTTCCGGGTCATGTACTAAGACTTAAGAAAGCTTTGTATGGGTTGAAGCAGGCGCCAAGAGCATGGTATGACCGTCTCACTACCTATTTATTGGATCGTGGGTTCAAGAGAGGGCAAGCAGATCGAACATTGTTTGTTAAAAGAGATGAAAAATCTCTTCTTGTCGCTTAAGTGTACGTGGATGATATTGTATTTGGATCCACAATTGATAAACTAGCTCATGAGTTCTCGGAAGAAATGAAAAGAGAATTTGAAATGAGTATGGTGGGAGAGTTGAACTACTTCCTAGGACTTCAAGTAAAGCAATGGAGAGATGGTATATTTATTTCTCAAGAAAAGTATACTAGAAATCTTGTCAAAAGATTTGGTCTGGACAACAAGAAACATACCTCTACTCCCATGAGCTCCTCGGCAAAGTTGAGCATAGATGCAGCCGGTGTTGACGTTGATCCAACCTTGTATCGGAGTATGATTGGCAGCCTTCTCTATCTCACAGCAAGTAGGCCAGATATTGCATTTAGTGTAGGAGTCTGTGCAAGGTTTCAAGCCGCTCCTAAAGAATCCCACTTAACAGCAATTAAGCGAATCATTCGCTATGTAAATGGCACATCTGCATATGGGATTTGGTATACAAAAGATTCGAATGAGTGTTTGGCAGGATATTCAGATGCTGACTGGGCAGGGTGCATAGATGATAGAAAAAGTACTTCTGGGGGGTGCTTCTATCTTGGAAATAACTTGGTGTCATGGATGAGCAAAAAGCAGAATTCAGTATCGCTGTCAACGGCTGAAGCGGAATACATTGCAGCGGGAAGTTGTTGTGCACAACTGTTATGGATGCGAAAGCTATTGCATGACTATGGCATTTCTCAAGATACTATGTGTGTGTTCTGTGACAATACGAGTGCCATAAACTTGTCAAAGAATCCGGTCCAGCACTCCAAATCAAAGCATATCGAGATCCGCTATCATTTCATTCGGGATTTGGTAGAAGACAAGACAGTATGTCTAGAATTCATCAATACTGAAAATCAAAAAGCAGACATATTCACCAAACCTCTCGATGGCCCAAGGTTTGAATCCTTGCGTAAGACAATTGGTGTCGGTATCATTCCTTAAACTCAATCCTCCATGATATCTTATTTTTGTTTGCTTTATGTGGTTTGTTTTGTATGTCTTCTGTCTGTTTATCTTTTTGTCAAATTTCTTTTGTGTCAAAAATCCAAAAACGCATAAAAATTTGAATATCCAAAAGCTTTGATCACTTTGTTGAGTTTTTGTCCCAAAGCATGTTTTGCCTTGTACCTTTGTACTTATGGCTGTGAGCATTTAACGAGCTTAGCTTGTCTCTCATGCACTCTTATCTTTGTGGAAGAAATTCTGAAATCTATGTGATTGTTGTAAATAGATCTTCAACCTTGTCATGAATGATTAGTGAATGGTTTTGTTGATCTTGAGACATGCATAGACTTATGCCTATATATCTTCCCACTTTTTATTTTTATGCTTTAAAAGAGCTCTCTAAATGTAAATCTCCAAATGAAAAGAGATATAGAGCTGCAAAAGCCTGTCGCACACACTAGTATTTGACTAGGAAAAAGGGAAAGCGACCAAAATAAAATGTGTGATGCTCAAAAAGGCCAAAGGCCAATTCATCAATTGAAATATCAAAAATTATAGGCATCAATCTTACAACGAGATTTATTTTGCTCAAAAGATGCAAATGTTATGTTGAATATGGAGCCAAATGAAAAGCTTCAGAGAATTGTTATCAAGTTCTTGTGGGAGGTCATATATGCATGTTTCTATAATTGAGATAGGTCACATTATCTAGTGCTAGTTGTGTATGCCTTGATTGAATTGATCATTGAAGCTTCACATTGGACTAAGGACTATCTCATTTTTGATATCCACACACAACACACAAGTCTATGTTCATTGAATGCCATATTCATTTGTGTGATTGTACTTGATTAAATGTGTTTTCACATGCTCAATCTTTGTTGGTCAAACACAAAAAGATTTTTGAGAGTTTTTGTTTTGTTTTTGGAAAGTACTTTGTTTTTGCAAAATGTCAAAGAGTTCAAAATCTGTGTTGCCCTGTTTTGGCGACTAAGTCGCGGGTTGGCCCAGTCGCATATTCCAGTCGCGAGCTCACTCAGAGATTTTTCGCGGCTAACTGGCGAGTCAGTACCCTTGTCGCGAAAAAGACTTAGAAAAATTTTCCAAAATTTGAGGTTTACACTTTTCGCGGGTAAGTGTGGCGATTGGTTCGCGGGTGGAAGGTCCAGTCGCGAGGGGTACTCAGGGAATTTTGCAGCTCATATCGCGACTATCTCGCGGGTAGACCTTCCAGTCACGAAAAACACTTAGAAAAATTCTCATGTTTTTCTCCTCACAGTGTTTCACGGCTCAATCTGGCGACTTACTGGCGACTTGATCCAGTCGCGAAAAACGCGTGTTTTGCGTTCTGAAGATAGTTTTTAAAAATGTTTTCCAGTTTTCGCTCGTACTTGTGTGACTGTTCATTGTCTTCCTCATTTTACTCTCAAAACCTCTGCGAGTTTCTAGTTGAAAATCTGCAATTTCTGCATCATTTTCTCTCAAATCTTCAACAAAAAGGTATGGGTTTTCTTCCTTACCATTTTTCCTTCCTGATTTGGGCAATTTGTTTCGTTTTGTGAAGATGTTGTTGTGTTTTGTGCTTTCTCCTATTCGAACATGGGTTTCTGATTCTCGGAGTATATTGTATGGTTGTGCTGGTCCATACACTGATCATTTTGATCTTGTCTACTTATTATGGTGTTGGTTGTTTACTTACACTCATTGTCATATTTTGATCCTAAATTTCAAGTGTTTAGGGTTTCCCCCATTATCCATGGAATGGCACTGACAAAATGCTAATAATGTTTGGTGTCGTGTTTGGTGTTTGTGTATGTCTCAAATCATAGTGCAGAGTGAAAATGTCCCCATTCAAGAGATCAACTGTGAAAGGAGGAAGCAGCAAAGGAAAGGAACATGTCATTGAAATTGATGATTTCCCTCCTAGACCAAAGCGGGCTCGTTCTCCATCTGGTGTGTTCGATCCCAACAAGTTTCGATCGTACGCTGCCTTTCAGACTCATGAAAATTACTTCAAGAAGGCGACACCTCTGATTGAAAGAGTCTTTGACCAACATTCTCTATTTGACACCAACATTCCTCAATGGTTTGCTCGCAAGGACTGGAATTATCTCCTTTCTGATCTTGATGATGCATTTGAAGATCTGGTAAAAGAGTTTTATGCCAATGCAATTGTTGAAGGAGATGAACTTAAGTGCTGGGTTCAAGGAAAAGTTCCTCGGTCTCTCCCGCATATCTAGTAGAGATTCTGCACATCAACAGGCCAATACTTGGGATCTCACCGGTCTATGATGATCTTCATCCGGATGAAGAATTACTTAAAGCAGCTCTTGGGGACAATCTGGAGTTTTCCTCGAACGGAAACTCAGTCAGTGTTTCCTCTCTTCCTCCAAAATTGAGGGTGCTCACGATAGTCATGTTTCACAACTTGTATCCCCTATCCAGCACAGGGTATATGAATCTCGGGCGTGCACTGTTTCTTCATGACCTGATTTCTGATGTCGAGATTGACATATGTGCACATATATTTCATATCCTTCGTAAAACCGTTCTCCGAACAGAATCAAGGATATGCATCCCATTTTGCTGTCTCATCTCACGGATTCTGAAGCGTAAAGGGATCCATCCATCTGAGAATGAAGTTCCCTGCACAAAACCATGTCCAATCAACATGCGCACTTTCAATGCTAGCATTAGTCATAGCAAGAAAGGAATCAAAACAGAAACTTCTGCGTCCCACAGTGGCTCGCGCTCCAGCTTACTCCCGGCAGACGAGAAGCTAGACTCTATTGTAGCTTCTGTACATGAACTCAGTTCAAAGATGTCCGATCTTACTTCCATCTTGCATCATCTCAACTTTCGATGGGATACGAAGTTTACTTCGATTCAAACTCAATTGGATGAAATTCAAAGGAAGCTGGAAGGTCATGACGACTAGCTATTCCATGACAAAAAGGGGGAGATGCTGTTGGCAGGGGGAGAGCTCAGCGAAAGGGGGAGATTTCAGCTAACATATTTTTTTACTGTTTTTCCTTAGTTTTAATCATTTTTCTGTATCCATCTTATGTTTTTTCAGCTTCTGTACTTTAAGTGGTTAACCTGTACCCATTGTTGCTTTTGTAAGCTTTGAGGGTTGGTTTCTAGCACTTTTGCATACTTGTAGGCTTTTATGGTATGTGCCATGTATTTGCAAAACCTTGCTTATGCAGCCTTTATGCTTTTGTGTTTTGGTACTTGTTAATGCCTAGCATTATCTTAAATACAACACTCTTGTGCTCTTGTAGGATTGTTCCTAGATGCATATGTGTTTGTATGCATTGGTTGAGTGTTGGACTTGCAAATGATACTCTTCATTTGAGTTTATCACTTTTGCATGTCCGGATGTTCATGTCCTGTGTGAATGAACATAGTAATCACTTGTGCTTAAGTGACTACTGCTGCTGATCTTGCCATGAAATATTGCTTTTGTGCTTATGTTCATTTTTGCTTGATCATGCCTATTTTGCTCCATATGCTTATTAAGTTTTCTGCATACAATGATATTGTTATGTTATTGTGTTTCAGGAGTTTCTTATTCATATGTTCAAGAGCTTTACAGAATCTAGAGTTAGGTGTGAGTGAGTTTTCCAACTGTTCCCAACTCACGTTTAAGTCTAGAGTCTGCTGTAGGGTTTTGTCATGGAATAGCCAAAGGGGGAGATTGTAAGGTTGAATTTAATCAACCATCTAATTGGCTTTATTCCGTGACCAATTTGCGTGTAATTTAGCACTTAGTAACCCTGTATTTAGGTGGAAAAATTGTAAGGGTAGTGTGTGAGAAGATGTGAAGAAAAGCTCAAGAGTGTGCAAGAAAACAGAGTCTCGCGGCTAGGGCTCGCGGGTAGATCGCGACTGGCAAGCCGCGAAAGGCAGGCACGTGAGAGGCACACTGGGAAGCTGAAGGGTCGCGCCAGCTGTCACGCTACAGGACAAAAGTTCCAGGCTGTCCAGGCCGTTACGTCGCGACTGGAACTCGCGACTTGGACAAGCCGCGAGGTCAAGCCGCGAGTAAACCCTGTTTGGCAAAAACTGACGTTTTGCATTCCCTTCTCACCCTACTATATATACACCCTTATACCCACTAAATTGAGAGAGCTTCCAGAGAGAATTTTGTGAGAGAAACCCTAGAGATAAACAAGATTGCCTCATCCCCAATCTTTACCTTAGAGACTCTTCAAATTCCTCTACTCTCTTCCTCTCCATTGTCATATCCTTGAGAGGCCTTTTACCAAATCCTTATCTCACCACACCCACGTCTGTGAGAAGGTCCATTTGGTGTTTAGGGAAGCAGTTTGGGAAGGAACCAATATACATTGGTTGATGCTATGGTCAAGTAGCAGAATCCGGGAAGCTAGAGAAGAAATAGGTTCGGCGCAACCTCGTTGGAGCAAGAAGCTTGGAGGGCTTAGGTACCTAGGTAGATTAGGCTTGGAGGGTCTATTGCTGTTCATGTATCCCAACTACATTTTCTAGTGGATTATTGACCGCTTGGAGGGCGGTGGAGAGGTTTTACGCCGAGGGCTTCGGTTTCCTCTTCGATAACACATCGAGTGTTGTCCTTGTGTTTGCATTTCTCTTCCCTTCATCTTTACCATTTAATTACTGCTGTGTGTGTGATTATTTATGGTTTAGATCGTTCCTCAATTCTGGTATAAGCTATTTATCAGTTTTCGCACATACGTTGTTTGCTAAATAGCTTGAATTGGTATTTTTGTATTTGGGGGTCTAAACGTTCAAGGGTGTTTCATACCCATATTGAACTTTCATATTTGAAGGTATTTATGTCATTTAATAAAATCATTAGGGGGCATTTTAGTCATTTCAAATTTGTAAGGGCATTTTGGTGATTTTCAAGATTTTACTAGTATTCTATCATTTTGGAGGTTTCCATAGTATTTTTTCCATTTTGGAGTTTTCAGAGGAAAGTGGAGCATGATGTTTAATTTGATGCAAAGCGAATAACCTTACCATGGCTTGACATGTTGTGAATCCTCTAGAAAGAGAGGGATTTTGATGGCTCTCTCTCTCTCTCTCTCTCTCTCTCTCTCTCTCTCTCGTTATTTTGGAGTTTTTCAATTTTTGTTAAAAGGGAAATGAATAGAAAATTCTCATATACACATTACACAGTAGCCTTAGGCAGATTTTAAGTCACATCACGATGAATTTGGAAAATTTTATTCCAAATATCAATAAAAACACAGAAGGCATCATTCTTGAATAAAAAACTTCTTGCACTAGTTTAGTCAGATACTATTTAGTTAATTATAGATAGATTTTTTTTTAGATATAATATTAGAGCTAATTAACTTTTCAATCCCAAATTGGTTTATTAAAGAGAAATATTACGTCCACAACATTTTTATAATATATTCGCAACAAATCTTAAGTAGCAAGTAATTATACAGGCGAGAAAAAAGTAATTTAAGTTGTGAATTCAAATTATAACTAATAATAATATACCATCTATTATTTGTTGCAAAAGTGTATGTAGCATTTTTCCTTATTAAAAGACTTTGTGTAATTAAAATGGGAAAAACTATCGACTTGAACCCTTATTAGCAATGCTAAGAATGGAAGGCCTTAAAAAAGCCTAGCCATAGAATGAAATACTTTCTTTAAAATTTGAAAACTAGCCAAAATGCTTTGTTTTCCTCCATGATCTCTCGCTTGATTCATACTCGTTGTTTCTACATTGCCCTTTTCTGTGTGTCACCCTTAATCCACCATTCGGACTTTTCTAAGCCAAAAATAGAATTTAACCTACCACCTCTTTTACAATCCATGCCTAGGGACATTACACAAGTAAGTGCCATGTCGTAAAAGAAGTCTTAACTCCGAATAAGCTTAAAGGTATTCTCACTAACAGACTTTCTCACTTTAAAAAACTAGTCTTTTTCTGACTCTCACACGTAACAAAGATACACCACGAAATTAGTGATGAATTTTTTTCCTTCAAGATAATAGGATTTTTATACTTTGTCTCGGTGTCATATCAATAGTAACTTACTATTGCGTCAAGATGCATGTGTTTCAACTACCAAAGATTTTAATTAATAACATCAATCTGGTTAGGAAATGTTAAATACTTCTAACTGCTGCTTGTAAGTCGTTGCGCCAAGGTACTAAAGCATAGATGTTTTGTATCCATTGAGCAAAGACGGGTTGTAATTGTATAGCAGTAGATATATCTTGGGGACACCGATCAAGACTAGTAAGCCCATAAGCCCATAGTTCAAAGGGTTCACATAATCGAGAATCATCAGATTTACGCTTATTTTCAGCTCACCAAAACGGTTTGTCATTTACTACGCCTTTCCTAGTCTCTAGTGCCGAGGTCATTCATATAAGTTAATCAATCTTTAGCAACAGTTTATATGATCTTGTTCAGGGAGAGGGATAGAACTACCTTGTCCCATTAGGAGGAATTTATATATATATATATATATATATATGATGCCAAAAAATCACCAGTGAGCTACACAGTTCTCGCACGCTCGAAACACCTGCAAAACAAAAAGAGAAGACCTAACAAAGGGCACCAGTGTAATGCCAGCCAAATATCCTCCGAAGGTCAAGTTAAAACTTTTCTCACAACTCTAGAGTGCTAGAGCAGGGGTAAATTATGCGTACCTTGGCTAATAAGGGTTTTGGGGCTTTTATAGTAGTAAAGGGTTGACATCTCTTCCTTGATTCAGAAGTCTTTTCCTTACAGGAGCCCTCATGAGCGTATTTTGCGGAATCCTTTCCTTGTATGAGTCTTTTCAACTAATCCTAAGCGTGAGGCACAAGATATTTCCTTATTCACGTACGTGTGGAGGCCAAGTTAAGGTTATATCAAAGCCGTCAGTCTCGTGCATTCCTTTCAGCTTAGTGTTGTCAGCTTTCTATTTCTCCCAAGTTGACCCCGTCAGCTTAGAGCTGTAGACTCCCTACTGTTGTCACTTGTCAATGGACACAAGTAAGGCCTAAGGAATTGTTTGGAACGTCACTCTATGCCTTTCCATCAGTGAATGTTCATATTTACAATTTTATCCTTATCAGCTGCCCCCTACTCCATAGCTTCGTCAGCTTAAGTTGACGGGTTATGGAGTTGAATTTTATTATTAATTTTCTTTTGCTCAAGAGAGAGAGAATCATTTATGCGCGATTTCCTCGAGCAGCCTTTATTTAATGCTTGGACACGCGACACAACTCAATTGGCTCTACTTCTGGACGAGGGCGTCGCTTCGTCTTCTGTGCATATCCTCCCTTATATATACCTTGCCTCCCCCCCCCCCCCCCTCATTTTCTTCTATTTTACTATTGTTGTTTGTCAGAGTGAACCCGTCATATTAAGAACTTTGCTTACGCCATCCTGTCTTAGCCCAAATCGTCATCTTTCAAGAGCCCGTCAGTTTTACTTGGTAAGTCACTTTTTGCTCACTGCTTCTCATTTTTTACTTTTATCTTGGTTGATTTGTGAAACCTTTTTAGAGAGGTTGTCAACTTAGGTTCTTAGAATACCTCTGTCGCTTGTAGGTAGTCAGATGTCTAGAGAAGCGACGAGTGAAGAGTCGTCAGTTCGCGAAGGAACGGGCTACGACGAGGTCTTCCCATCAAGTAATGAGCCCGAGGAGGACTTCTCCTGGTTGTCAGAGAGGGAAACGTCAGCCCAATCTTCTAACGAGGAAATGGAAAATTGTGGAGAAGAAGTTGAGGTAGTAAGTGAGGATGGAGACAAGGATGACGAGGTGATAGAGAGTACCTCAAGAAGCCTAGGAGATGACCATCCTTTTCATTCTCCCTAAAGAGTGGACGGTTAATGAGTTTCTGTCGATGATGTCAGATAAAGTTTTTTAAACTTTACGTGCCCGTTTCCAAATTACAGACAACATCCCCATTCGTCTTCCTAGAAAGTTTGAAAAGTGTTATACAGGAAAGACTGCAGACGTCGGCATGTATGATGTCATGTTCGCGGCAGGATTAAGACTGCCCCTAACAACACTTCACCGTTAGTTGGCCAACTTTTTAGGGTTTTCCGTCAGCCAAATTGCCCCCAATGCTTGGAGGATATTCATTGAGGCTGAGATTTTGTGGGGTCGTTTAAGTGGAGGGAACTATCAACTAACTCTTGATGAGTTCTTCAAGTGTTATTGTCCTCAGCACATTATCTCATCCAAAAGAATTTATCATTTCTCTGCAACGAAGAAGAAGCTAAGGCTGGTATCTGATATGCCTGATTCCAATAGGAATTGGAAAGGCAGGTACTTTTTTGTTAAGGGGACGAACTGGGTGTGTCGTCAAGAAGAGTGGGAGACGATGCCCCATGGTTTTGACAACACCTGGGCTTATGTCAAGGATTCAGGTTAACCCCATCTGTTTTTTCTAGTTTATTTGTTTTATATTTCTAACATCATCTGTTTTTTTTTTTTCTTCTATTTCAGCTAGTGTTCATCTGCATATCACAGGCAAGCAAGAAGACTTTATTCGCCAGGTCACAGAAATCCCATTGGACGAGCGAAAGTGTCGGGATCTCATCACACTCGACACTTTACACGCTTATTGTGGGGCCCTGAGCCAACACCAAAAGCCCGTCGCCTCAACGCTTACTCCCGTCGTCGTAAGTTAATCATTCTAACTCTCTATATTTTCCCGTCGGCTTGTCTAATGTCGTTGCTTGTCTTAATACTCTTTATTTGCTTTTTTGTAGATATGGAGGCAGCTAGGTTGAGAACGCAAGTAAGGGCTACTATTGCACGCAAGAAAGAAGAGGGGAAGGCCAAGGAAAAGGAGGGGGCATCCTCGTCAGCCCCTAAGGTCGTCGGTAAAGGGGCACCGAAGAGGAAAGCTAACGGGAAGGACGACCGCCCGTCCAAAAAGGTACCCCTTACTCCCGGGAAGGGGCCTCCTAAGAAGCTGTCGCCTCCCAAACATGGGGCAGGCAAAGGACTGATGACGACATCTAGCCCCGTCATCCAGGAAATAGACCGTCGTCTTTTTACACACAAGGACTACGCTGTTGAGATGATGAAGTCCATCATTAAGGATAAGGATGTAGACCCTTGTCCTGAGCAAGGGACCGAGGAACTGGGGTCGTCAAGACTCTTTGACCATGCTCGGGTACGTCCCTTCCTTACTTCTCTCAACCTATTCATTTTTTATGCTTAAAAGCTGACGGAAGCCCTGTTCTATAGGCGATGGTTAATATGAAGGCACTGCATGATAGGGACGTCGCCAAAGAGGGGGTGATCACAAATCTGTATAAGTGTATCAAGAACATGACCAATGGACAAAAACAATACAAGAAGGCCCTTCGAACCCTTAACCAGGAGGTGAAAGAGTTAAGGGAGAAGCTAGAGGAGGAAGGTCGTCAGAAGAAAAAGGAGCAAGAAGCTAAGGAGACAGCGGAGAAAGAGTTGGTGGCCCTCTTAGGTCATGTGGAGACTACCAAGACTGACGCCGTGAAGGAATTTAGGACGTCACAGTCATTCGTTGATTCGTGTGCTGACTACTATGGTGACGGATTTGAGGATTGCCTTAAACAGATCAAATCCATCTACCCTCACCTAGATTTGTCTAAGGTTTCAATGGATGACCCCTTACTGTCGACACCTGCAAGCAACGCTACTCATGAGGAGAGCGAAGACTTCACTAAGTTTAAGGCGAATCCAAAGGATGATGGTGCCATCCTTGCTCAGCCTGTTGCAATGGATAAGCCCGTCGATCTTCTGTCCCCATCGGCCAATACTCCGAATGCTGAGGATCCTCCAACTCAAGAGGCCCAAGACCTTCCTTCCAAGGGCGACGAGATCCCATAAGACCCCCTGTCTCTTGAGCCTTGTCTTTTTCTTTTCTTTTTGTAAATTTGATTTAATTTTCGAACAATGTTTAACGCCCTTTTCTTTTTGGGCTTTGTTTGTAAAACACTGTTTTATTTATGGTATTTCATATCCGTCTCTTTTAGTGTTTTTGTTGATGTGTGTGTGTGTTCATCTCTTTGCTCTTATGGATCCGTCTACTCTGTTGATCTCGTCAACTTTTATAAGATGAATTTGTAAACTGTAGGATTACCTCGTCAGCTTTGTTGACTAAGTTATGAGCCCTTCTTTGTGGGCTTGTCCACCTTAATTATGGATTAAGCCATCTTTGTGGAATGAATTTGTCTTTTTCTTTTTCTTTTTCTTTTTTCTTTTTTTTTTTCCGGACTTTAATGATTCATCCTTTTATGATGAACTCGCCTACTTTATGAGCTTACTAATAAACTCGTCTATTTTATGGACCATCAAGCTTGTTCACTTTATGGATTTGTTGAACTCGTCCATTTTGATAATAAACTTGTCGACCTCATGGACTAATAATAAATTCGTCCATTTTATGGACTGATAATATTTCATCCTTCTAGGATGAGGTCGTCTGCTTTACGAACATTAATAAATTTGTCCACTTTATGGACACAAATAAACGCATTCACTTTGTTAAGTAATGACAATTTTATGAAGCCGTCAGCTTTAATGACCTTGTCCACTTTATTAAGTAATGGACTCGTCCACTTGATGGACTTGATAATATTCCATCCTTCTAGGATGAAGTCATCCACTTTATGGACTTTAATAGACTCCTCCACTTTATGGACAATAATAATAAGCTCGTCCACTTTGTGGACTTGATAATATAATATTTCATCATTCTGTGATGAAGTCATCCACTTTATAGACTTTAACAAACTTGTTCATTTTATGGAAAATTTCCTGTAGATGAACACCTTAGCCATATCTGAATAAACTCCTCTTATTATGATAAACCATGCATTCGTAGAAAAAATAGTTCTTTAAAAGAAGAAGACTTACCCTTTGGGCTCTAAAAGAGTTATTGTAGCAAAACTAAAGTAAATAGAAAAATTGAGGAGCATAGCTAAAATTAACTAAGGTAAACTAGAAATAAAGGGGTGCTGCTCTTCATGCCATCCTTTCTACTAGTAGTACTTCCGTAGGTGCTCAGCATTCCGTGGATGGTGTAGTTTTCATCCGTCCAGCGTCTCTAGGTGGTAGGTGCCTTTCCTCTGCCATGATGTGATTCGGTAGGGTCCTTCCCAGTTGGGGCCGAGCTTCCCCTAAGCAGGGTCTCTAACGATGCCCATGACCTTTCTTAGAACAAGATCTCCAATATGAAAATCTCTGTGTCAAACCTGGGAATTGTAGTGCTTGGCCATGCAGTCCTGGTATCGTGTGAGTCTTTGTTCGGTCGTAACCCTGACTTTGTCAACTAAATCGAGCTACAGACGCATGGCCTCGTCATTCTTGCGTTCATCATGATTGTCCACCCTGTAGCTTGTGAGTCCGACCTCAGCTGGAATGATTGCTTCGCTCTCGTATGTTAGCCAAAATGGTGTCTCTCCTGTAGGAGTCCTTGCTGTTGTCTTGTACGCCCATAGTATGCTTGGTAGCTCTTCAAGCCATATACCCTTTGTCCCTCGAGCCGAGTCTTGATAATTTTGAGTAAAGATCGGTTCGTGACTTCAACCTGTCTGTTAGCTTGAGGGTGGGCGGGGGAGAAGTAGTGATTTCTGATCCCTAACTGTGAGCAAAAGTCCCGGAAGGAGTCGTTGTCGAATTGTTTCCCGTTATCTGAGACTAAGACTCTAGGGATCCCAAACCTGCATATGATGAACCTCCAAACGAAGTTTCGCAAGTTCTTTTCCGTAATGGTGGCTAAGGTTTCAGCTTCCACCCATTTTGTGAAGTAGTCTATGCCCATTATCAGGAACTTCAGCTATCGCACCGCTATTGGGAACGGCCCCATGATGTCTAATCCTTACTAAGTGAATGGCCATGGGGCTGTCATTAGGGTCAATTCTTCGGACGGCTGTCTAATGACATTGCTAAACCTTTGACACTTGTCACAGGCTTTGACATAAGTTTGAGCATCCTTTTGCATGGTGGGCCAGTAGTACCCTGCTCGAACGAGTTTGTGTACCAACGACCGTGACCCTAAGTGGTTCCCGCAGATCCCTTCGTGGACTTCTCTCATAACGTAGTCCGCTTCTTCAAGACACAAACAGCTTAGGTATGGGCAGGAGAAACCTTTTTTATATAAGAGGTCCTTTATTAAAACGAATCACACTGCTCAGACCTTCAACTTTCTTGCGGCTTACTTCTCATCTAGTAAGACGCCATTTTTTAAGTAAGAGATTAATGGTGTGGTCCAATCATCTACAGAACCTATCTCCTACACATCGATGGAATCTATTAGTCGAGCAAGCTGAACAAAAGAGAGTACGTTATCAAGGGCAGTCATATGTTTTGTTGAAGCGTCTTTGGCAAAGCAGTCGGGTTGCTCGTTCTCCCCTCTAGGAATTTGGATGATCTTGGCCTTCAGGTCGTCTACCCTTCTCCTTACCTGCTCCAGATATTTCTTCATTCTTTTGTCTTTGCACTCATAATCCCTGTTCACTTGGTTGGTGACGACCTGAGAGTCACAGTAAAGAACCACGCTTGCAACCCTTGTCACTAAAGCTTCGTACTCTGTTTCATTGTTGGTGGTAGAGAAGTCGAGACGGACCATACATTCAATCTTGCCTCCTTCTAGACCCACCATTAATATCAGATTTTCATTTACCAATAATCATTCACCACATCAGCAGTTTGTAAAATTTTTGAAAAATAGTTTGTATTTCTAGCATTATTCTTCTTTTAATTGACCAATCAAATTAGGTAGCAAAAAGCTAGGATGCACATGCCTCTTTTTCATGCTTGATTTTCAAAGTATAAGGTTATGTTTGGTAATAGTTTTTGTTTTTTATTTTCAAAAACTTGTTTTTGAGAATATAGAGAAAAAACAATTTTCTTATATTTTTGAAATCAAAAACAGGTTTGGTTAGCTAAAATTAAAAAGATAGTTTTTGGAAGAAAAAATATAAAATACTAAAATATGTTGTTACTAGAATTTGAACTTTAATGCTAACTCATTAAATAAGACAGAATCATTTAATTAAATGCATGTTTTTATTGAGTTTTGAAAATTAGAAACTGAAAATAGCCTTTTGCATATTTTCTATTTTCTTCACAAACTGAGCTTTGAGAACAGTTCTTGTTTTTTTTCCCATTTTGAGTTGCCAAACAAGTTTTTTAGTTTTAAAAATAGAAAATTGTTTTTGGAAACAAAAAAATAAGGGGTAAAAATAGTTACCAAACATATCCTAAGTATCTTTTTATAGACCAATCAAATTAGGCAGGAATGACCCAATAATATGTTTGAGTAGAACTAGCTTTTAAACCATTATTGGTTGAAACTTGTAATAGGAGTTACATGTGAGAACTCACGGGATCAGCGGGCGGTTTTCAGGAAATAAATTAACCACATAATCAGCCATCAATGGTAGAAAAGAGCTCACTAACTACTTTCAATTGTCCATGGATTTGAAATCCTCTACAAAAGTAACGTATCATATTGTTTTTCAAATTTTAATTATTCGTCCATCATTTTTTAAGACATATATTAAGATAGAGTAAGACTTAGGTATAGTACTTAGGTGTTGTTCCTTAGATTCTCCTTTTAAAATTCTGCCATATGGATTTTTTTTCGTGGGATAGAAGTGTATTTTTTAGTTAATTAGCCACATAACTGAATATTAAAAGAGAAACATAAGGAACGACACTTAAGGTACTATACCTAAATTTTGTCCATTAAGATAAGTAGTCATTATTAAATTGCTAATTTAAATTTTAACATTATCAATAATTTAAGCCAAATATAAATGAGTTATAAGTTACATATATTATTACCTTAAGCTTTGATATATCACTTAATATATATATATATATATACCTGTAGGGGCGGGCTTTAGCTCAGATGAATGGATTAAGGCTCAAAGAGCCCAATACAATAAATTTATAGAGAGTGGGCTAAAAGGCTAGGCTTCAATGAACTAGACGATGCCCTTAACGGGCTAAGGATGGTAAAAGAGCAAGGAAAAGCAATAAATAGACAAATGTGATGCACAGAAATTCCTCCTTAGCAATGTTCGAGAAGAGTAGATTTTGAATATATTTCTCTTGGCTTTGATTACAGTTACTTTTTTTTAATACTACAATGTTTTCTCTACAAATTTTGTGTCCCCTACCCTTTGGAGGGTCTCTCACATTATATAGCTTCCTTCAAGCGATCTTAGCCCTCCATTTGTTGATTGTCCAGCTCACCACTCGAGTGCTTATCCCATTAAACACCTTCCCAAACCTCTTGTGAGTTGCGGCGGCCGAGGCAACACTGTTCAGGAGTCTTCTCCACATAAATGCAGCTAGGAAGTTTGGTCGGATGCATTGAATGTGGAGGCAGCCACCATCCCACCAGTCATGTCAGGGCTAACCCCCTCTCCAAAACTTTTTCTCAATAGCAAGACCTCCTCTAGCAATGTGCCACTGACGTGGTCTTACTGTTTAAGTGTGTGGCCTCCTCGGCCATGGATACGACACGTGGCACATATACTTTATCTAAATTCTTGTACCCCACAATAACCCCTCAAAACTCCGGTTTTTTTTTTTTCTCTTATCCAAGGAGAAAAATGGGGTTTTGACTTTGGCATACTAATCCCGCATGTTTCTTTGACTTCCACATGTGAAAGCGCCACTTTGCGTGTCCTACAACCGTTCTGGCGCTTTGGATTCCGCAATGTCTCTTTAAATGCTCTAAGTGGCGCTTTGTTCCCCACATCATACGGTGAGATCCTACGTCTGGCGTTTCTCCTCAAATTTTGGGCGGGATAACTCCTACCCAGTTTCACCCCTATCTAAGGCGCCTGGGGGAGTCATTTTCCCTACTTTGCAAATCTTCAAGCTCTCTAGACTTCCCAAACTCTCAAACCTTCAAGACTTTCCAAACTTCTAAGTCTTCCAGATCTTTAAAAAAAAAAAAAAGTTTTTAAACCTTGAAGAAGTTCAGAAGCCACCCTCGTGCTTTTTCTCGTAAGTTCTTTCTCTTTTAGGTTCTTTCCTCCTCGGCCAGTCTCCTTGGCCTTTTGTTCTCTATTTCCTTTCCTTGAAATTTTCTTTTACTTCACCTTAGCCTGCTTAAATGGGTAGATTCACTCACCTCGTAGACTCTCTCACTAGTATGAAGGGATTTAGGGCTAAGTACCACATTCTCCAGGGAGTATTCCTGCGATACTGTGCTCCAGATCAGGTGCTTACCCATAGGAATGAGGGGGAGGTGTTCATTCCCATGATTGCCTTCATAGAAGGGGGGATGACACTTCCCATAGGATTAGTTAATTGCCCATAGACTGTGCCCCCACTAGTGTGCGCCCAACCTCTTTAGGATTATGGGTAGTGTGGATGCTCTTAACGAGTATATAGGGCTAAACCTCACCTGGCATGGCGTCATTTGGATGTATGAGTGCCACATACTCAAAGACGCAATGTATTATCTTAAGTCTAGATCCTCGGTTGTCCGGCTCATCTTATGCCTCTATAAATCCAATAAGGGTATGAAAGATGACTTCCTAATAGTTTCGGGTGAATGGCATGACAGTCTTCACTACCTAGTCTGGGAGGGAAAGCCAGGTGGGGTACCTTAGGTTTGGGTATCCCTTTTTATTTTATTTTTTTGAACATGGGCATTAGCTTTGCGATTTCACTACTTTCTTCTTTATTTTAGTATTTGTTTACTTCTGATGGATGGCTTTGTTATCCTAACCATGGTTTTGCTTCTCAAATGTTTTTGTAAATAAAAGACACGTAGCTCCTAGCCTCAACCTTATCAATGTCTCGGGCCTAAACAAGGTGTTGAGGTTGGAAGTGTTTGTGAGCAAAGACAGGCAATTGCGAGTTGTCCACCTCATCCTCGACTTCGATCCCTCATCGAATAAGTTCCAGGACATGGGCCACGTGATTAGAGCAGGCGATCCTCGACTAGCCCAAATAGATGTTTTAGCGCCAAGTTTTCTAGCCCGAGAAGATCTCTCGCCAGTTGAGTTGCCCTTCCATTATTCCCCTCATGAGGTAGTGGCTCTAAGGGAAGAGACGGCCTCCTCGCGCCTGTCACTTGAGGCTAAGATAGACCAATTCCGCCTCGAAGAAGAGGGAGAGGAGCTAGAAGAATTGGCGGTTCAAGTCTCGAACTTTGAAGACGAGCCCAACAGATGTTTAGGTGTTTGCACCCCTAATTTTGTCATCACTCGCATAGACGACAGCTTAGAGGACGAAGAGGAAATGGCCTTGAACAGGAAAAAAGGCTTGAAGGAGCTCCTCACAAAAAGGAATAAAGGCACCTCAAGGTCCCAACCTTTGCCTTCTCTCCCCTCTTCTCCTCCTTCTCCTATAATGGGCCTACTCCCCATCCCCAACTTAAAGAAGAAAAGGAAGGAGAAGGAGATAGCCGAGAAAGGGAGGTGGTCCCCCAAAAGGAACCCAAACAATAGTAAACGGCCAAAGACAAAGGGCAGGCCTCCTCAGTGAAGAGTAAGGAGGCCGAGCACTCGGCCGACATGCAACATCCAACTTGGAATCCCTGTTTTGAGTTGGATGACGTGGTGGTACCCTGGAGCTCCTCCATCAGGGAGTTCAAGAGAGGCCACACCCATTACGAGGCTGAGGCTATAGAGCATCCTCTCCTGTTGCCCAAGGACATGGATGCTTTGAAGCACATGAGGCAGCTGGACCTCTTCTTGTCCCTCAAGAGGGATCTAGCCCTGGTAAGTTCCTTGGCATGCTTTACTAAGAGTGTTTTCCTTTCTTTTTCTTCTTCTTCTTTTTTTTTTTTTTTTTAATGTACTCCTCCGTTGTTTATGTCCAGGTTATCCAGGAGGTTTTTGTGCCTGAGGAGTGGGTCAAGGATGCTAGGAATGAGGCTATGGTTGAGACCAACCTCTGCGCCGAGGCCAACAAGGCCTTGGGAGCCGCCAAGTAGGAGAACCAAAAGCTCGCCACTGAGCTAATCGCGAAGGAGAGGGAGCGCTGAGGTCGGTCTGAAAAAATGCCCAAGACCAGGCTAAGGATCAATGCAAAAAGCTCTATCATACAGAGATAGAGCTGGCCATAGAGAAACAGCGGGTCTTAAAGCTTAAGGCAAAGCTGCAGAGGGCCAAGGAAGCTATTCGGATGGCCAAGGAAGCTACAGAGGCCTTAGAGCAGGCATCCTATGACCATAGGGTGCAAGAAACTGAGATCTAGCTGGCAGAGGAGCTAGCGGAGGTTTGCAGAGACTACTGCAAGGAAGTGTGGGCAGAGGCACTTAACCGGGTGGGAGTCCCTGCTGCCTCCGAGTAGAGGAATGCTAAGAACATCTTCTACCCCGAGGACATCCGCAAAGTTCCAGCTATGCTCCCTTTTCCCGCTGCTCTTGCCTTAACCTTGTCTAAGCAGCCCTCTACTACCCAGGCCTTTCTTCCTCCTCCTAAAGTCTCAAAAGGGCCTAGCAAGGCTGGTGACCAAGGCCAGGAGGCTAAGGCGGCCAAGGGCAAAGGGGCTGGTCAGGATGGTACTCAGCTCGAGGACAAGGGCAAAGGCAAGGAGGTTAAGCCCCTACTAGAGGCTGTAAAGTTGTTATTTACAACTATTTGTTTTGTTAGCTTATATTCCATGCCAAATTTGATTGTAATTATATTCAATCTGTTGTACCCTGTATTTATTGTGGGATTTCTTTGTAAGGGTTGTGTGATAGAGAGAGAGTGTGTGAAGACTCAAGCATTTGAAGACTGAAAATTTCTCACAGGTGTATCATGACTCAGCTACCCACAAAATGACTCATGTGCCCTGTACGTGCTAGAATGCGAAGAGTCAAGCCAGATGGAGGTAGCTGTGTCTCGCGAGTATCTCGCGGGTAAGGCCTTCCCACAAGACACCCGCGAGGCATTCTGTTCTGCCAGCCTGTCCAGTCTGATACACACTTTCTGTGCCTACACAATATATACCCACATAACCCACAAATGTTAAGGAGAGCTTCTGCGAGAAAACCCTAGCCAAACACCTAAAGAATTAGAGATTGTCATACCCACAATCCTCTACACATTTGCTAGTGGAAATTCCTCATCTCCTACCTCTCCATTTCCATATCATTGAGAGGTTGATAGCCCAAACTGAAAGTTCAAAACGGTTATGAAACACCCTTGAACGTTTAGACCCCAAAATACAAAAATACCAATTCAAGCTTTATATCAAACAAGTAATGTGCGGAATATAATAACAAGCTTATAACAGAATTGATACAGCAATCTAAGCCAAATATAAACACATCCACAGTAGTAAATACAAGGCAAAGATAAAGGAAAGAAAGATGCAAACACACGGACAACACACGATGTGTTATCGAAGAGGAAACCGAAGTCCTCAGCGTAAAACCTCTCCGCCGCCCTCCAAGCGGTGATAAAATCCACTAAAGAATATAGTTGGGATACATGAACAGCAGAAGACCCTCCAAGCCTAATCTACCCAAGTACCTAAGCCCTCCAAGCTTCTTGCTCCAATGAGGTTACGCCGAACCTATTTCTTCTTTAGCTTTCCGGATTCCGCTACTTGACCATAGCATCAACCAATGTATATTGGTTCCTTCCCAAACTGCTTCCCTAAGCACCAAACGGACCTTCTCACAGACGTGGGTGTGGTGAGATAAGGATTTGGTAAAAGACCTCTCAAGGGTATGACAATGGAGAGGAAGAGAGTAGAGGAATTTGTAGAGTCTCTAAGGTAAAGATTGGGGATGAGGCAATCTTGTTTTTCTCTAGGGTTTCTCTCACAAAATTCTCTCTGGAAGCTCTCACAATTTAGTGGGTATAAGGGTGTATATATAGTAGGGTGAGAAGGGAATGCAAAACGTCAGTTTTTGCCAAACAGGGTTAACTAGCGGCTTGACCTCGTGGCTTGTCCAAGTCGCGAGTTCTAGTCGCGACGTAATGGCCTGGCCAGCCTGGAACTTTTGTCCTGTAGCGTGACAGCTGGCGCGACCCTTCAGCTTCCCAGTGTGCCTCTCACGTGCCAGAGTTTGGCGGCTTTCCAGTCGCGACCCACCCGCGAGCCCTAGTCGCGAACCTCTATTTTTCTTGCATACTCTTGAGCTTTTCTTCACATCTTCTCACACACTACCCTTACAATTTTTCCACCTAAATACAAGGTTACTAAGTGCTAAATTACAAGCAAATTGGTCACGGAATAAAGCCAATTAGATGGTTGATTAAATTCAACCTTACAATCTCCCCCTTTGGCTATTCCGTGACAAAACCCTAAAACAAACTCTAGACTTAATGCGTGAGTTGGGAACAGTTGGAAAACTCACTCACACCTAACTCTAGAATCTGTAAAGCTCTTGAACGTATGAATAAGTAGCTCCTGAAACACAATAACATAACAATATCATTGTATGCAGAAAACTTAATAAGCATATGGAGCAAAATAAGCATGATCAAACAAAAATGAACATAAGCACAAAAGCAATAATTCATGGCAAGATCAACAACAGTAGTCACTTAAGAAAAAGTGATTACTATGTTCATTCACACAGGAAATGAACATCCGGACATGCAAAACTGATAAACTCAATTGAAGAGAATCATTTGCAAGTCCAACACTCAACCAATGCATACAAACATATATACATCTAGGAACAATCCTACAAGGGCACAAGAGTGTTGTACTTAAGATAATGCAAGGCATTAACAAGTACCAAAACACAAAGCATAAAGGCTGCATAAGCAAAGATTTGCAAATACATGGCACAAACCATAAAAGCCTACAAACATGCAAAAGTGCTAGAAACAACCCTCAAAGCTTACAAAAGCAACAATGGGTACAGATCAACAACTTAAAGAGCTGAAGCTGAAAAACATCATACTATATATATGCTGAAATAAACAACTACCACCACAGTATTTTGAGTTAACAAAGTTTTATATACAGAAAAAAAATCTAAAAAGGAATGATGAAGAAATCTCCCCCTCAAAACGAGCACTCCCCCTCAAGAGCTCCCCCCAAAAGTTCTCCCCTTTTTTGACCGGAATGGCCAAAGGGTCACAGTTGCAGCTTTGTGAAAATGCCATCAACTTGAGCTGCTAACACATCAATTTGGTCCTGCATGACAACCAGTCTCTCCGACTGCTCTTTCTGGCCATCTCTGAGGGTCTTTTCCATTTTCTTAAGACGTTTGTGAAGGTTATCAAAGAGCATTTGCAACTTGTCAAGCGGAGGAGCAGACTGTGGTTGTGTAGTGCCTGGTTGCTGTGACGCATGGATGGTATGAACAGGTGAAACTTGCTCAGGAGTAGAGGAAGTAGCAGAAAATAGATGTGCACTCTTTGGAGCTTTAGATGAATGACTCCTGCTGGCCTGTAGAGTGAACATAGAGATTGGTCGAGGACGAGCAATCATGTTCCCAATTGAGGGAGGAGTAACACCTTCACGTAGAACGAACTTCATAATAAGACTACAGAATGGAAGGCACCCTCGTGCTACTGTTCTGGTTGCTGTCTTTCTTATGATGTGAAAAATATGGGCACAGATGTCAATGGTGGTGCCTGTGATGAGATCACATAGAAATTGAGCCATTCCAAGGTTTATATACACCGTGTTGGTCAACGGATAGAGGTTTGAAAACATAATCAGCTTCAATGTTGTCAAATCAGATGAAAACTTGGTAGTACTAATTGATGTGCCGGTGCTTGAAATGTCATGGTCAGGACCAAGAATTTGGAGAATGTCCTGAATCACTGGAGTACGATCATCATACGGGGTTAGGTCGGCATCCGCAGGTCGTGTGATTTGGAGAAGTTCAGCTATGGTGTCTGGATTAATGATGAACTCCGTTCCTCTTACCAGACAATGTAGTTCAGTCTCAAGATCAACTGTGTTGGCGAAACATTCCTTCACTAGTTCAATCATCGGATCAACAAAATTTCCGAATAATGCTGCCCAATCTTTTGCCTCGAAGATCCTAGGGACAAAAGTTGTGTCCAAAGTGTCAAATCTGACCACCCGTTCCACTATAGGAGTTCCCCGGTCAAAAATGCTGGAGTAGGCATCTAGGTGCTGAGGAGTTCTGAACAACTCAATATTGAGTTCAGTAGATGGCTGTGAGGAAGACCGTGTTCTTTTTGCAACAGGCACTGTTTCTTCTTCTGACATCACCTCTTTTCCTTTAGAGGATTGTCGAGACATCTGTAAGAGAGCAAACACACAGCAAAGTACCAAATGCAATACCACAGGGAATCAAACATTAGATTACTTAGTGTCGGTTAAATAGTGACAGGAGTTTTAACAAAATCATAACAACAAAATATTAACTACACTAACAACAACACGGAACTCCAGACAAAATGAGTACGAGTAACATCTCTGAGTAAAAACTCACAAGATTACTCATGACAAAATGCCAAGAGCGTGATATGAAGGATGCAACACAATCTTGACCACATCATATATCACAGTCTCTCAATAAACAAACACGTGAAAACACACAAGAACCACAGCATAGTCAAGATAAAACCATTAAAACACATCCACACCAAACCCATTAACATATGTTCAAACCCATTAAAACTCATCAAAACAAGGACACTTTTTACACTAAAAAGATACTTGAACCAAGTACAATGAAGGGAGATAGGAAGAACCCATACCTTTTTCTTGCTGTTTGATGAGGACATGATGTAAAAATGGATTCGTTTACAATGAGACACGGAGTGTTTGAAAGAGAAATGGGGAAGACAATGAACAATCACAAAACTTCGAGGGAAGAACTAAAAAGCAATTTTAAAACTGTCTTCAAAACGCAAAACACGCGTTTTTCGCGACTTAACCAAGTCGCCAGTAAGTCGCCAGGACAAGCCGCGAAACACTGTGAAGGTAAGATTCTAGAAAAATCTTCCAAGTGTTTTTCGCGATTGGAAGGTCTACCCGCGAAGGAGTAGCGAGCTGAGCCGTGAAAATGTCTGAGTAACCCTCGCGACTGGACTTTCCACCCGCGAACAAGCCGCCAAAATGAGCCACAAATAGTGCAAACCTCAAATTTTGAAAAAATTTTCTAAGTCTTTTTTGCGACAAGAGTACTGACTCGCCAGTAAGCCACGAAAAATCTCTGAGTGAGCTCGCGACTGGGACATGCGACTGGGCCAACTCGCGACTTAGTCACCAAAACAGGGCAACACTGTTTTTGAAATTTTTTTTTTTTTTGACATTTTGCAAAAACAAAGTACTTTCCAAAAACAAAACAAAACACTCAAAAATCTTTTTGTGTTCGATCAACAAAGATTGAGCATGTGAAAACACATTTAATCAAGTACAATCTCACAAATGAATATGACATTCATTGAACATAGACTTGTGTGTTGTGTGTGGATATCGAAAATGAGATAGTCCTTAGTCCAATGTGAAGCTTCAATGATCAATTCAATCAAGGCATACACAACTAGCACTAGATAATGTGACCTATCTCAATTATAGAAACATGCATATATGACCTCCCACAAGTACTTGATAACAATTCTTTGAAACTTTTCATTTGGCTCCATAATCAACATATCATTTGCAACTTTTGAGCAAAGAAAATCTCATTGTGAGATAGATGCCTGAAATTTTTGATATTTCAATTGATGAGTTAGCCTTTGGCTTTTTGAGCATCACACATTTTATTTTGGTCGCTTTCCTTTTTTCCTAGTCAAATACTAGTATGTGCGACAGGCTTTTGCAGCTCTATTTCTCTTTTCATTTGGAGATTTACATTTAGAGAGCTCTTTTAAAGCATAAAAATAAAAAGTGGGAAGATATATAGGCATGAGTCTATGCATGTCTCAAGATCAACAAAATCATTCACTAATCATTCATGACAAGGTTGAAGATCTATTTACAACAATCACATAGATTTCAGAATTTCTTCCACAATGATATGAGTGCATGAGAGACAAGCTAAGCTCGTTAAATGCACAAAGCCATAAGTACAAAGGTACAAGGCAAAACATGCTTGGAGACAAAAACTCAACAAAGTGAACAAACTTTTTGGATTTTCAACTTTTTATGTGTTTTTGGATTTTTGACACAAAAACAGTAGAAGAAAGATCAAAAACAAAAAAAATAAAAGCATTTTAAACACAAACAAACCACAAATTAAACAAATGCTCAAAAACACAAAGCAAATAACCAATCTTATCCACAAAACATAGGAAGAATTGATGCATGGACATGTTATAATGCTTATGCATGAGAACCCTTTGTCACCCACACGTCACGTGCGTTTGGGGTGATATCCTTGACGGATCGGGTACGAGAGTTAGGACTTTCAAACCTCCTGTTGAAGCTCTCCAAGCAAGTGGTGAAGGCGCCAATCATTTTCATCACGTCCGTCATTCCGGGATCACGGTTTTGGCTCCTTGATTGCTCACCACCCCAAGACCTCAAGTCATTTCTTCTTCCTCGTGACCGAGGTACACTCGCATTGTTGTCTGCTCTTAGCTTTTGACAGTTGGGTCTAGTGTGTCCTTGCAGTCCGCAATAGTGACAAATATAGTTTATTCTAGGACCCTGTTGCTGTCTTGGAAGAGATCTTCCTCTAGCTCCAAATCTGACTTCAGATTGATTTCGGGACTTGTTAAACACCCGTTGATTAGCCACATTCTTTTTCTTCTCGGCCTCAACTATCTCTGGAGTAGGCTTATCAACAGCCGTCTCTTTGGTTTTCACAAACTTTACTTCCTTGGTGACTTTGGCTGATGAGCTACTCCCTCCGGTATATCCCAACCCGGACTTGTCTGAGGCATGTTTTTGGGATGAAATAACATCATCTAGCTTCCTGGAGGAGATCCTATCTACCTTGGCATGAGCTTGTACTACCTCTTGCTCAAGGAATCTCACTTTAGTGTAAGCTTCTGATAGCTCACCATTAAGTGTTTCAATTTCACATTTAGCTTCCTTATATCGTGCCAGGATACTTTTGTAATCTTCCTCAGCTCTCTTCATCTTCTTGATGGCTGCATTAGCCACCTTAGCATATTCACCAGTCTTCTCAAGGAGTGAGTTGTAAGTCTCTTGCAATCCCACTGTTTCTCCAACTTCCTCATCTTCAGACTCCTCGACTATTCCCATAGACTCCATATCAGAATGTTCCCCAAGCTCCTTCACAAGTGTACCCAAATCATTCGAGGTCTCCACATGTGCAACGGTCATGAAAGCGGAGTAATTTCCTTCTCCGTCACAGCTATCTTCAGAGTTAGAATTTGATGAATCAGCATCACTCAAAGTTGTGGCATAGACCTTTCCTTTTGTCTTCAAATAATTGGGACATTCCTTTTTGAAGTGTCCATGTCCATTACACTCGAAACACACAATGTCCGAGGAAGATTGAGACTCCTTCCCTTCTTTCCTCGTAAACTCTTTCCTATCACCTCTTGAAGATGAAAATTTCCTACCGTTGAATGGTTTCCCACTATTCTTCATCTTCAGGAATTTTCGGAAGTTTTTCGCCAGATATGCTACTTCCTTCTCCACTCCATCTTCTTCCGAAAGGTCATGAAATGCTACTCTCTCATCAATTGTTTTAAGAGCAAGTGATTTGCTCTTCTTCTGAGAAGGCAGGGACAATTCATATGTCTGCAGAGAACCAACCAGCTCTTGAACCTTGATGTCGTCAAGATCTTTGCTCTCTTCAATAGCTGTAACTTTGGGCCGGAAACTTTCTGGTAGTGACCGGAGGATTTTCCTTACAATCTTTGAGTCCTCCGTCTTTTCCCCCAAGTTAAATTTACCAACAACCACTTCGTTCAATTTGCTGTAAAATGAATCAAACGACTCTTCCTCACTCATTTTTAACTTCTCAAAGCGAGTGGTCAACATTTGAAGTTTTGTGTCCTTCACTTCCTTAGTTCCCTCATAGGTTGTCTCCAGAATTTCCCATGCTTTCTTAGCAATGGAGATGTGAGAAATCCGATGGAATTCTTCTGGAGTGACACCGCAGAAAATAGCATTCAATGCCTTGCTATTTGCATTTGCCACTGCAAGAGCAGCCTTACCCCAATTGGCCTTAGGAGCCTCCGGTTTAGTCCAACCTATCTCAACTGCATCCCACACAGTCTCATCCATAGAACACAAAAACGCCCTCATTCGGACTTTCCAAAATGCATAATTATTACCATAAAAAAATGGTGGAACAGTGAGAGATTAAGACCTATCCATCTCAACAAGGGGTCAAGGATCACACTCAGGTATTAAAACCACAACAAGTGTACCCGCTCTGATACCAATTGAAAGTTCAAAATGGGTATAAAACACCCTTGAACGTTTAGACCCCAAAATACAAAAATACCAATTCAAGCTTTATATCAAACAAGTAATTTGTGGAATATGATAATAAGCTTATAACAGAATTGATACAACAATCTAAGCCAAATATAAACACATCCACAGCAGTAAATACAAGGCAAAGATAAAGGAAAGAAAGATGCAAAGACACGGACAACACACGATGTGTTATCGAAGAGGAAACCGAAGTGCTCGGCGTAAAACCTCTCCGCCGCCCTCCAAGCGGTGATAAAATCCACTAAAGAATATAGTTGGGATACATGAACAGCAGAAGACCCTCCAAGCCTAATCTACCCAAGTACCTAAGCCCTCCAAGCTTTTTGCTCCAACGAGGTTACGCCGAACCTATTTCTTCTTTAGCTTCCCGGATTCCGCTACTTGACCATAGCATCAACCAATGTATATTGGTTCCTTCCCAAACTGCTTCCCTAAGCACCAAATGGACCTTCTCATAGACGTGGGTGTGGTGAGATAAAGATTTGGTAAAAGACCTCTCAAGGGTATGACAATGGAGAGGAAGAGAGTAGAGGAATTTGTAGAGTCTCTAAGGTAAAGATTGGGGATGAGGCAATCTTGTTTTTCTCTAGGGTTTCTCTCACAAAATTCTCTCTGGAAGCTCTCACAATTTAGTGGGTATAAGGGTGTATATATAGTAGGGTGAGAAAGGAATGCAAAACGTCAATTTTTGCCAAACAGGGTTAACTCGCGGCTTGACCCCGCGGCTTGTCCAAGTCGCGAGTTCCAGTCGCTACGTAACGGCCTGGCCAACCTGGAACTTTTGTCCTGTAGCGTGACAACTGGCGACCCTTCAGCTTACCAGTGTGCCTCTCATGTGCCAGAGTTTGGCAGCTTTCCAGTCGCGACCCACCTGCGAGCCCTAGTCGCGAACCTCTGTTTTTCTTGCACACTCTTGAGCTTTTCTTCACATCTTCTCACACACTACCCTTACAATTTTCCCACCTAAATACAGGGTTACTAAGTGCTAAATTACAGCAAATTGGTCACGGAATAAAGCCAATTAGATGGTTGATTAAATTCAACCTTACACAAACAATTATCACACGCTTTGAGAGTGTCAAGTGAAGTTTTGGTGCTGTTGGGCAGCATTGGAAGAAGCCAAGGATGGCAAATGCAACATGGAGCTTGTTGCGGGATTTGGAGAACTAGACAAGACACGGTTCCGAGAAGCCTTGTTGGAGTAGGAGCTTGGAGGGCTTAGGTACATCAGGTAGATTAGGCTTGGAGGGTCTCTTGCTAACCCATGTATCCCAACTAATTGTCTAGTGGATCGATTTCTGCTTGGAGGGCGGCGGAGAGGTTTTTCACCGAGTTCTTCAATTTCCTCCTCGATAACACGTCTCGGTGTTATCTGTGTTTGCATCTCTCTTCCCTACTCTTTTTCATTTCATTTTTACTGCTGGGTTACTTTAAATATGGATTAGAGTAGTTGTCTTGCTTATACGCTTGTGTTTACACTATTCCGCACTTAGTATTAAGTTAGTGTAAAATCAACCAAGCCGTAACTTTAATTTGGGGGTCTAAACAGCTCGTGTGTTTTCAACACGTTTCTGAGCATTCAAAGGCCAAGGGTACAGAGGCTGCTTTCACGATCAAGGATGCCATTTCCAAGTCCTAGGATGCCGAGCCCAAGTCCTAGGATGCTGATCCTAAGTCCAAGGAAGCTAATCCCAAGAATGACCCTCCCTAAGCCAAGGCGTAGTTTTAGGATCCCTTTTTTTTTTTTTTTTGGTTGTTGTTGTTGTTGTTTTGTTGTGGTGGTTTGCCATTGTGTATAATGTATCCCACTTTTGTTCAATGAAAAGATATTAATTTTTGCTTTATGGATCTTTATTTTCCTTGCAATATTTATCTATGGTTGGTGAAGTTATCATTTTTCCCTCTGATGAACTTGAGATTGATGATGCCTTTAAGGGTGAATATCCAACTTTAACAAAAGCTAACAGTAATGAATAGTTGGTCATTCAAATGAATTAAACACGTATAAATAGTGAGAAAAATGGCTATGTGCTGGTACTAAAAACTGTGCAATCAACAGGGGGGTCTAAGTTTTTAAAGAGAAACATAAAACTTAGAGAAATAATGGGAAGAATTATTTTACCCGAGGTGTTAGGTTCTAAAAACTTAGGATTTAATGTATTTAGAACTCTAATGTGTATTGTTGGCCAACCATGATCAAAACAGGTTGTTTAGTCTTGTTTAAACTTGCTCAAAGTTGTGTTGTTTATGTAAAGTTGGAATCGAGCTGATGTAGAATTTAATGTGCATCTCAACCTAGCTCGATCAATCGAAAATCGGGCAGATGCATTTTTTCTACAAAATTTCCAACCCAGCCCTAACTCCTAAAACGTTTAGGGCTTTATATTTTTGCCCTAGGTATATAAGGCAAACCCTAGCCACGTTTTAGTGGTTGCTCATATTGCTGTTTGTGTAAATCTCTTGTGAGATCTGTGAGGAGTTTTCCTTCATACAAGCTTAGGATTATCAAGAGGAGATTTCTTCAAAAACTTGATGATCATTCAGTTGTTGCCATAAGAGCTTAAAGATACACAAGCGAGGGTGCTTGTACTTGTTGGAGAATCCAAGAAAGAAGGAGTCTGTGGTCTCGGAGCTTGCACGTGATCGTGTTAGTAAGTTTCTACTGGTGGGTAGCAATAAGATGTTAGTGGTGTAAGTCTTATTGTAAAACTTCGATTCTTTCATAGTGGATTCAAGTTTACCTTAAGGATAGTTAGGTTAAATCCTCTCCAGGTTTTTTACCGATTTGGTTTTCTTGGGTCATCATATCATTGTGTTATTTATTTTTCCGCTGCTATGCATGATATGGTTGTTTGATTGTATTAACCTAGATCTTGAAATTGGACTAAGTAAGAACTTGGTTAATTAACTAGGTTAATCCGGTTGTGTTAAGGGGTCTAAAAACAAACAAGTGGTATCAGAGCAGGTAGCTCTCTGTTTGTAGATCTTTTGATCTCTGAGCTGATCCTTGACCCCTGTTGTCATGGAACACGGACACTCTCTAGTTATTGCTCCTCACTTTGATGGGAATAATTATGCTTATTGAAAAGTAAGGATAAAAGAATTCTTGAAATCTATTGATGAGAGTCTAGAACTCAGTTGAGTAAGGATGGGAGAAGCCCACTACTCCTGTGAGTGAGTGACAAACTTCTCCAAAAAAAAAAAGCAGCTGGGTTCAATAGCAAAGCTATGAATGCTATCTTTAACGCTGTTTCTATAGGGGAATTTAAGAGAATCTCTAATGTTAAGGTTACTCACACTGCTTGGAAAATCCTCCAGACTGTGCATGAAGGTACTAAGGCAGTTAAAATTAATAAGTTGCAGCAGTTAACATCTAGATTTGAAAGCATTAGGATGTCTGATGATGAATCTTTTGATGAATTCTATGCCAAACTAAATGACATTGTTAATTCTGCATATAATCTAGGTGAAATCTATGATCAACATAAAATTGTTAGAAAGATTCTTAGATCTTTGACTGAGAACTTTAGACCCAAAGTGACTGCCATCACTGAGAGTAAGGATGTGGACTCCATCTCTGTTGATGAACTTGTAGGATCTCTTCAGTCCTATGAGTTGGACCTACCCAAAACTAGCAAATCCAAGTCAATAACTCTTAAGTCAGTTGATGATGTTGAGGTTGGTGGATTTGATGATGAGCTCTCTGCTACAGAGATTGCTTACCGTGCCAAGAATTTTAGAAACTTTCTTAGGAACAGTAACAGAAGGGCAAGAGGTACAAACACTGTTGAACCTAGAAACTTTAGGAAGAATGATCCCACTAAGATTAACAACAAAGAAAAACCTAAGAAGAAAGTTGGTCAATCTTCAAACAATTCTTTGGGCCCTCAGTGTTTTAGATGTCAAGGGTATGGTCACATGAAATCTGAATGTCCCACATACTTGAGGTCTAAGGGAAAGGCTATGGCTGTAACCCTTAGTGATAATGAAGTTTCTGATGATGAGTCCGAATGTGACGAGGATGGAAACTTCATTGCTTTCACTGCTACTACTGTAGTTAATGAAAGTGTGTCTGTTGAAGAGAACCCTTCTAATGGGGAACTCTTTGAGGATGTAGATCTTCAAGAAGCCTACAATAAACTTTGCAAAGTTGCTACAAAGAATGCCATGAATGTTGAATTAGGCTTAAAGAAAATTGCATCTCTTGAGCTTGATAAGAAAAATTTGCTTGTTAAATTGGTTGATGCTAATGATCTTTTGAACAATGTGAAAACTGAGAACATGCTCTTGCTTGATAAAGTTAAATCTTTGGAACATGATTTATCTGTTGCTAGATCTGCTAGTTCTAAACTTGATCAAATGCTAAGTGTTCAAAAGGCTCCTTCTAACAAATCTGGATTAGGTTTTGTTGAAAGCATCTCTGTGACTGCACCAAATTTCACAAACTTTGTTCCTTCTTCTTCCTCTGAACACCCTGTGAGTGAGACTGCTAAACCTGTAGAGGCCACACCTCCTAGGAAGATTAGGGTTGATCTGAAAGAGTCTAAATCTAAGGAGTCTACCCTTTCTAAGGACAAGATGCATGGTAAGCCTGTTTGGATTTGTCATTTTTGTAGAAAGTCTAGACACATTCGTCTAAATTGTTACAAGCTGCAAGCAGCTAAGCGAGCAAATAAGCAGAAAGTGCTTGTGCCTCAAGCACAAGATCCTTTGGCACTTATTGGTGAATTGGTAAAGGCTCTAAACCTATATTTCAATCCTGGAGTTGGAAATCACTCTAATGTGAATATGAACTCCAATGTTCGTAGTGCATCTAAAAGGTATTGGATGCAAAAGGCTCGATCTAATTGAGTCTTTCTAACATGGTCCTTATGCTTCATTGCTCTACTCTTTGTGACCATTTTTCTTTGGTTACTTTTTTTTTCCCCTAGGATTTGCATTGCATAACATTCATGCATTTCATTCTAGGATTTTTTTTTTTCTTTTTTTTATATAAAAAAAAAATCAAGCAGATTGTGTTTTGAATTTACTCTCTTGTTTTTGAAAACAAGGTTGGTCAATTTATTTTCACATAACATGTCTTTGTACCTTGTTTAGCTTGGATGAGCTTATTTATTGCACTTTACTAGTTTGAGCTTTGTAGTGCATGTTGTGTGGGAAAGATGTTTATGGTTTTTGATCACTTTGTCTTGATCTTGAAGTCACATGTCTTTGACTGTCGGACTTGAATCTTTTGAAAAATGTATAAATAACCATCTCACCACTGTTCACTAGCCAATCATGAACACCTTAGTGCATATTGTAAGATTCTGTGCTCGAGAAAGTGTAGCACATGTACAAAAAGAATATAAGGTGTAGCCTCGGTTTAAATGCTTAAAATTGGTGTGTACATTATTGGGCTTAAAGCTAAATCAAATGAATAAAATTGGTGTGTACATTATCTCGGCTATTTTATTAAGTTTCTGAACAACTAAAATTGGTGTGTACAATATGAGGCAAAAATCAAGAAACTTACATGGTTGCAAGCTTATGATCTAGGAGATGTGGGAGTTATATGATGTAACTCTTTAGGTGATAGTCACTTTTAAATTCTATATGATGAATTTTGTAGACTTTGTGTTTGATTTCTATTCACATATCACCTCACATGTATCTCAAGTTTTTGCTAGTTGCACACACTACACGAGTTACTCTTTGCTAAACTTTGTACATGTTATTGTGTGTGTTTTTGGTTTGACCAACCAAGTTTAAAAATACATTGAGTTTTATGCAAAACAAAGTTGTTGCTTGAGAATTCAAAGGGAGTTTGTTTGAAAATATTAATTTTGGAAAACTGGGTTTATATCTTGGGTTTGTGAAAATCATTTCATCCCATACTCATGCATTTTATACATAATTTTCAATGCTTTGAGGAGAGTTTGCATCAAATTCTGTTGATTTTCAAAAATTCATTTTTTTACAATTTCGATTGATCAAATCTGTTCTTCGATCAATCGAAATTGCAATTGAAAATTAATGTGAGCCTTTATCTGATCCGATTAATCGAAACTTATTTTCGATCAATCGAAAATTGTGAATAAGGTTTTTAAAAATCTAGGTTTGACTTGTTCAACTTCATTTTTTCAAAAGTTTTTCAACTTTTCTCTCTCTATCTGACTCGGCAAAGCACAATCATCAAATTTTTGTCGTTTTCGACCATTTTTTTTTTGCTGCAAGGTTTTCCTCTTCCAACACCGGTATGTCCATTATACCATTTCTTTTTCATTTATTTTCATGTTTTCATGCATAAATCCATGCATTTAAGGGATATTTTTGGACCTATGAAAATTTTGGGGTTTTTGGTATTTTTGATCTTTTCTTCCACAATTGATCAATGGGTTTTTGTTATTGGATGTTATAAACATGATCTATGATGTTTATTTTGATCAATTTTGTGATTTATGAGAAATTGGATTTTCTAGGGCTTGAATATACCTGATTTGAGGTTTTTGTTCAATTAGGTTAAAATTGATGAAATTGGCTTGTTGGATTGATGTAATTGATCATTCTAATCTGTTGTCTAACTTGTGTGATGATCAATTGGTAAAATTTCTTTAAAAAACATACAAGTGGTTTTCAAAATTTTGGGGTTTTTGTTAGAAACTCTATGCTCAAGCCAATTTTGTAAATTTGAACGTAAATTGAACTTAGTTTCACTGCATTAGAGCATGCATCATGACATTTAAATTGTTCATGCATCATATAGATTTTTGATCTATATCTGTTTTATGCTAACTTGCAATCTGCCCTTAGTTTTTCCTTTTTTTTTGTTCTTTTTGGGTCTGCTTTGTGTCATTGTCCTTTCCTTAGCACCATGCCTAGGAAGACTAGAGCCCATAGGACTCCCTCCTCTTCTTCTGAGTCTCCCTCTAGGAGTGAGCTGTTTAAGAATGCCAAAAGCAGAGAGGCCTTTGATAAGTTGAACAGTAAGAGAAAAATTTTGGGCTGAGCATTCTGTTCTATTAGATGAGTTAGATCCTGCCATTAGGGCAAACTTTGAGAGTCGAGGCTGGTTGTCCTTGTTGGAGATAGATCATCCACCTCCGACCGCCTTGATTAGAGAGTTCTATTCAAACCTCTCTTGCCACGTCTATGATTCTAACACCCTTGTTCAGAGTTGGATACGAGGTGTTGAGTTCACCATTACCCCTAGGGTAGTGGCTAAGGATCTTGGGGTTCCGGTCATTCTACAGCCTGTCTATCCTTATGAGGAGTCTCCACCCTTAGATGATGTCATGTCATACATCATTAGGTCTTCTATCCAGTGGGGTTCTGATCCTCAGATCAGGTCCGCTAAGCTCACTGAGACTACCTATCTTTTGCTTAGGATAGCATGTCATTCCTTGTAGCCTATCTTTCATCTCCACACCATCCCTATTGAGCAATGTGTGTTTTTATATACCCTTATGTCTGGTGCTTCTATTTCTTTCCCTCATCTGTTTCTTCGTTCTTTGAATGAGATTCATAGAAGTAGCGATGTTGGTCACGCTCTTGTCTATCTTATTTTCATTCACAGGATTTTGTTGTTTTTAGGTTTAGATGGTTTCCTCGCGCCTGAGCCCGTACATATTACTAGGCCCATAAGTGCCACTTTCCTTCGTCAGAGGGCTGCACATCTGAGACCTCCTCGTGTTTAGTCTTCTGGTGCTGTACCCCCTCCTTCCTCTTCTACAGGTGATGCACATGCTGAGGCATCTGGTGCTACTGCTGCTGATGTTCTTCCACCGACTACTTCGGATGATTCAGACATTCGACGTACGTTGGATCATGTCTTGACCGTTCTGGCGGCTCAAGGACAGGTTTTGGTGGATTTGCTTGACGAGGTACATGCTTTGCGTGTAGAGTTGGCAGATTTTAGACGATCTCCTTTGCCACCTCCTATTGATGATGGATTATGATTGACCTTTCGCATTTTGTCACAAAAAGGGGGAGTAGCATTTTGTTGAGCCTGTAGAGTTTTTGTTGATAGAGGGAGTTTTGATTCTTTGGAGCTTGTGGTGATTAGATTGTATCTAGAAGCTGCATTTTGTATTTACCTTTTTTTTTTTTTTTTTTTTTGGGGCTCTCTAGATGTTTTTGTTGGGCTATTCATGTTAGGGGGAGATACATTGTTTATGTTTCTTGTTTCACTGCTTATTGATTTATATTCATGATCTTATTCATTGGTATATGTCTTTATTTTGTGTTTATGTGAAATCAAGAATTTATTTTGTTTACTTGTATTTTTCCACATATGTGTTTATGTGGTTTGTTAAGTATTTCAGGAAATACAGGTTGATTCAATTGAACTGCTGTCTACACTTGCAACTGATGGATAGTAGTTAGGATTGGATTTGTTTTGTAAAGGGCTTTATTTTGTAAACTTTGAGCTTTTAGTTGTGTTTTGTCACAGATTGCCAAAGGGGTAGTTTGTTAGGTTCTAAAGACTTAGGATTTTATGTATCTAGAACTTTAATGTGTATTGTTAGCAAACCATGATCAAAACAGGTTGTTTAGTCATATTTATACTTGCTCAAAGTTGTGTTGTTTATATAAAGTTGGAATCGAGCTATACAGAATTTAATGTGCATCTCGGCCTGGCTCGATTGATCGAAGCTTAGGCTCGATCAATCAAAAATCGGGCAAATAAGTTTTTTCTACAGAATTTCCAACTCAGCCCTAACTCCTAAAACGTTTAGAGGTTTATGTTTTTGCCCTAGGTATATAAGGCAAACCCTAGCCACGTTTTAGTGGTTGCTCATATTGCTGTTTGTGTGAATCTCTTGTGAGATCTGTGAGGAGCTTTCCTTTACACAAGCTTAGGATTATCAAGAGGAGATTTCTTCAAAAACTTGATGATCATTCAGTTGCTGCCATAAGAGCTTAAAGATACACAAGCGAGGGTGCTTGTACTTGCTGGAGAATCCAAGAAAGAAGGAGTTCGTGGTCTCGGAGCTTGCACGTGGTCGTGTCAGTAAGTTTCTATTGGTGGGTAGCAATAAGATGTTAGTGGTCTAAGTCTTATTGTAAAACTTCGATTCCTTCATAGTGGATTCAAGTTTACCTTGAGGATAGCTAGGTTAAATCCTCCCCAAGTTTTTTACCGATTTGGTTTTCCTAGGTCATCATATTATTGTGTTATTTATTTTTCTATTGCTATGCATGATATGATTGTTTGATTGTGTTAACCTAGATCTTGAAATTGGACTAAGTAAGAACTTGGTTAATTAACTAGGTTAATCCGGTTGTGTTAAGGGGTCTAAAAAAAACACAAGGCATGTGGTCCGAGAAGCCAGGCATAACCAAGGCTCTTGTTTAATACTTAGAGAAGTAAAGTGAAGTATTAATTTACCCAAGGCATGTGGTCTGAGAAATCAGGCATAACCAATGTTTTGTTTAATACTTAGAGAAATAATGGAGAGAGTTAATTTACCCAAGGCATATCGTCTGAGGAGCTAGGCACAACCAAGGTTCTATTTAACACTTAGAAATGATGTGAAGTATTAATTTACCCAAGGCATATGGTCTAAGGAGCCAGGCATAACTAAAGTTTTGTTTAATACTTATAGAAATAATGGATAATGTTAATTTACCCAAGGCATGTGGTTTAAGGAGCCAGACACAACCAAGGTTCTGTTTAACACTTAGAAATGATGTGAAGTATTAATTTACCTAAGGCATGTGGTCCAAGGAGCCAGGCATAACCAAGGTTCTATTTAATACTTAGAGAAATAATCAAGAATATTAATTTACCCAAGATATGTGGTCCGAGGAACCAGACATAACTAAGGTTCTGTTTAATATTTAAACAAGTAATAGACGCAACACATAATGTCATAAATGAAAACATGGCAGAGCTGCTTTTCATTAATAAGAATACCTTTGTAGGTTATTTACATTCCAAGGTCGCAACACAACTTTTTCGTTTAGATCTTCTAGGAAGCATACTCCTACGCCTGCTACCGAGGTGATACGGTACGGCCCTTCCCAATTGGGCCCTAACTTCCCATATGCTGGGTTTTTTGAAGTGCCCACCACCTTTCTCAATACTAAGTCCCCTTGGTTCAACGGTCTTAACTTCACACTGAAGTCATACCTTGTTTAAGTTTTTGCTAGTAATATGCTAATTGAATCATGGTGTTTTCTCTCCGCTCCTCAAATAGGTCCAGGCTCTTTTCTAGTAGGTTGTCATTGCTGTCTGGAATGAATAAGCTAGTCCTCGGCATTAGGAATCCAGTCTCCAAAGAAATCATAGCCTCAGCCCTATAGGTCATTGAAAATGGGGTTTCCCTTGTTGACCTACGAAGGGTAGTCCGATATGTCCAGAGGACATGTGGAAGCTCATCCACCCATTTGCCCTTTGCATCATCCAACTGCTTCTTAAGTCCATTCACTATAACCTTATTGATAGCCTCGGCCTGCCCATTCCTTTGGGGGCAGGCTAGAGTGGAATACCTATTCGTGATACCTATATCATAGCAGTACCTTTTGAAAGCTTTGCTATCAAACTGAAGTCCGTTATTTGAGATGAAGGTATGGGGGATCCCAAACCGAGTGACAATGTTCTTCCACACAAACCTTTTGGCATCCACGTCCTTGATGTTTGCTAGTGGCTCAGCTTCAACCCACTTGGTAAAGTAATCAATGCCGATTAAAAGCCATCTCTTGTTTCCTGCTACTTTGGGGAAGGGCCCCACAATGTCCAAGCCCCACTAAGCAAAAGGCCATGGGCTAGACAGAGGGTTAAGAATGCCCCCGGATTGATGGATGTTCGGAGCAAATCTCTGACATTGGTCACACTTCTTCACGTACTCTTGTGTCTCTCCTTGCATATTGGGTCACCAATATCCCTAAGTAAGGGCCCGATGAGATAAGGATTTGCCTTTTGTATGACTCCCAAAAATTCCTTCATGCAACTCTTCCAAGAGTAGCTCCACTACTTCGGGGTGGATGCACTGCAAATATGGCCCTGAAAAAGAGCGCTTGTACAGCTTTTGCTCCTTAGACAGCCAAAATCGAGGAGCCTTTCTCCGCACCTTGTCAGCCTCCCCCTTTTCCTCGGGCAAGATGTCATCCTTAAGGAATAAGACAATAGGATTCATCCAACTAGGCCCAACCCTTAGTTGATGAATCTAAACCTTCTCACTATTTGCCTCAACAGGGCTATATAGATCCTCGACCAAGATGACCCGAGGTAGGCTCTGTGCCGAGGATGTTGCAAGAGTGGCAAGGGAATCAGCATGTGTTTTTATACTTCTAGGGATTTGGTGCAAAGAGAAAGAGTTAAATCCTGACTGCAAGTGCCTAGCCTGGTTCGGATACTCTTGTATCCTTACATCTCTGGCTTCCAGTTCTCCCTTTACTTGGCCTACAACCAACCTCGAATCTGAGAACATCTCCACTGTTCGTCCTTCCATTTTTTGAACCATGGTCATCCCCACCAATAAAGCCTCGTACTCAATCTCATTATTTGTGGCCGAGAAGCCCAGTCTAAAGAATTTCTCAATGATGTTCCTTTTAAGAGATACCACAACTAGCCCCACTCTTGATCCCTTCTAGTTTGCCACGCCATCAATATACACCTTCCAAGGTAGAGGTTCCTATAAGGATATCATCCCAACTGATACTCTATCCATGCTCGGCCTCTCACTACTTTCTTCAAACGAAGGCTCAGCGAACTCAGCTACTAAGTTGGTGAGGACTTGCCCCTTTATAGAGGTGTGAGGCAAGTATTTGATATCAAAGGCTCCTAGGATTGTTGCCCATTTTACAACCCTCCCCGTGTAATCAGCTTTCCAAAGCAGTGATCGGAGAGGGAGTTGGGTTAGAGCCACAACAGTATGAGCTTGGAAGTAGTGTGGAGGCTTCCGCGTAGCATGCACTACTGCCAAGATAGCCTTCTCTAGTGGTAAGTAGCGAACCTCTGCCTCATGTAATGACGCTCACATAATAAACCGGTCTCTGCACCCTATTCTCATCCTGCACCAGTACCAGACTCACCGCGTGTGAGACTATAGCAATGTAAGAGAACAAAACCTTATCCTCATTAGGCTTGAACATAATAGGTGGCTGAGAAAGATATTCCTTCAATTTTTGTAAGGATGAGGAACACTCCTCCATCCACTCGAATCCCTTCCACTTATGCAATAGCTGGAAGAAAGGCCTACACCTGTCCGCTGATTGAGAAATGAATCGATTCAAAACGGCAGTTATTCCTGTCAACTTTTGGACCTCTTTAAGATTCTGAGGAGACTGTAAGTCATGGATTGCTCTAATCTGATATGGGTTGACTTTAATTCCGCCATAAGTAACCATATAACCCAGAAACTTGCCAGAGCCTACTCCAAAAGAACACTTAGTAGCGTTGAGGCACAGTTTGTGTCTCCTCAGTATCTCGAAAATATTTCCAAGATCATTTATGTGCTCGGACTCCACCTTACTCTTTACCACCATATTATCTATGTAGACCTTAATGTTCTTGCCCAGTTTTGGTTCGAACATCTTGGTAATCATTCTCTGATAAGTAGTCCTCACATTCTCAGCCCAAAGGACATCACTTTGTAATGATAATTCCCTGTGGGTGTAACGAAAGAAGTTTTCTCCTAATCACCCTGAGCCAAGGGTATCTAGTGGTATCCCTGGAAAGCATCCAAGAAGCTCATCCGAGGATGGCCTGCGGTTGCATCCACCAACTAATCTATTCGAGGCAAGGGGAAAAGATCCTTTGGGCAAGCCTTATTTAAGTCTGTGAAGTCTACACACACCCACCATTTCCTACTTTTCTTCTTCAGCACCACCGGCCCCAGCCTGCTTAAGTTTGAGCACTTCTTCCTTGACAGCATCAAAATGTTCTTTGGATGAGCACCGAGGTGGTTGCTTTTTGGGGAGGACAGATGGATTAACATTTAAACTATGACAAATGAAGTCCGGATCCACCCCGAGGGCCTCGTAAGCACTCCATGCAAATACATCAATATTTTTTTCTGAGAAAACCTATCAGCTCTTCCTTCTCTAGAGAAGGTAGCTAAACTCCGACTTGGAAGAATTTCTTCTCGTCGTTAACAATAACAATTTTCTCCAGTTGCTCACACTTAGCCCCTTCTGCCGCTGCCTTTGGAGACAACTCCAACACCCTTGATTGCTATAAGTCCCTAGCAGCGGAGGCCGAGGACTTGCCCCCGGCCCGATGTCTAATTATAGCCACCATGCATTGCTTGGCCATGGATTGGCTTCCTACCAGTTCCTCAACCTGTCTTCCAGACAAATATTTCACCTTCAGGTACAGGGTGGAAGGTACAGCACCCATGGCATGAAGTTCACTTCCACAACCTCTGTCCTTTTCTGAACGGGCAGTCGAATTTGGCCTTTTGGAAAGATAATCTTGCCGTCAAACCCTATTAGAGGGAAATCGTAGTGTGTTAGGTCCTCGGATCTCAACTTTAGTCCCTTAAATAGGTTAGGGTACATGACCTCTGTGCCGCTGCCTTGATCCACCAGCACCCTTTTCACATCATACCTTCCTATCCTGAAGGTAACTACTAGGGCATCTTCGTATGGCTGCAAGGTCCCCACTTTGTCTTCGTCGGAAAGCTCAATGTTGGTCGGGCCTCCACTCTACTCTTTGGATCAAGGGACGAGCCATTTGTAGGTGACCAAGCCATAGACATCACCCTGGATGGTTGAGAACCAGTCCTTCCCGGGGCAGCCAGGATGACGCTGATCGTACCCAATGGCAGCCTTGTGGAAGCATCTCTTTGAGCCCCTAAGACTGCCTAATCGCCCTGTCCATTGGGCTAATGTAGGAATTGCTTCAACTTTCTTGCCTTAACTAATCGCTCTAAGTGGCTCCATAAAGTAATGCAATCCCCGGTAATGTGTCCTCATTCCTGGTGGTACTAGTAATGAAGACTTTGGTTATGCTTCGCAGGGTCTCCCCCTATCTTGTTTGGCCATTGAAAATATGGCTCATTCTTGATTTTTTCCAGGATTAGGTGTACTGGCTTTCGGAACACAATACTAACTACTTGAGAACTAGTTGATCTAGAGTGTCCCATAAAATCTCTCTGAGGTCGGTTGTTATTGTACCTGTTTGACTTGAGATCCCTTCTGTACTAAGGGACCACCTTAGCCTTCCCCTTCCTTATTGCTGGTCTTCCTCGGCACGCTTATACTCATCAATGCGATCCATGAGCTAACGCAAACTCTTGACCAGTTTCTTGGTCAAAGACTTTCTTGGATCATGCTCGGCTGGCAGGCCGACCTTGAAGGTTCTTATAACCATGTCATCAAAGTCCCCATCTATCTCGTTGAACATCTCCCAGTACCTATCGGAGTATGTTTTCAAGGTCTCCCCTTCTCACACTACCATGGACAACAAAGAGTCCAAAGGCCAAGGAACCCTATTGCAAGTCACAAAACAGGCCCCAAACACCCAAGTAAGCTCTTTAAAGGAGTTGATAGAGCCTTTCTTCAAGCCGTCAAACCACTTCATCACCACAGGCCCCAAGTTTGATGGGAACACCTTGCACATCAAGGCCTTGCTCTTGGAATGCACAATCATTCTCTAGTTGAAATGGCTTACATGCTTTACGGGATCCGTTCTTCCATTGTACATGGCGAAAGTTGACTGAGTAAAACGCTGGGGAAGTTTTCCCCTTTCAATTCTACACGTAAATGGTGATTTGGAGATCTGGTTAAGGGCCTTGCTTATAGCATCATTGCCCAGACCTTTGTGTGGCGGACTTTTACTCCTCTGTTCGTAGTAATGGTCTTCGTTGTACAAAAAAAACTCACTGGGAGGAGTCCTAGACTTGGGCCTGTAGCTACCATCCTCCTCGTCCTCAGAGGAAGGGTCGAAATCTGAGGGAGTCCTTCTTCGTCGCTTGTGGCGCAGCCTCCTACGAAGACGATCTATCTCCAGTTGCAATCTTCTGGTATTCTCCTCGTGGGAGATGTGACTCCCCCTTTGAGACTGGCTCCTGCTAGTATGCGTGGTGTGCACACTAACCTCACGGTCCTTCCTCCGCTCAAGGTTGAGGAACTAATCCTGACGTTGGGAGCCAATAGACTCCTCCCGATCCTGCCCTAATCCTTCCATGGTTGGACGTCGAACTCACTGAAGCTTAAGCTTTCCCACAGACAACGTCAATTCAGGACTATAATTTAAGTCCCAAAGATGAATGGATTAAGGCTCAAAGAGCTCAATACAATAAATTTGTAGATAGTGGGCTAAAAAGCTAGGCTTCAACGAAGTGGACGACCCCCTTAATGAGCTAAGGATGGTAAGAGAGCAAGGAAAAACAATAAATAGACAAATGTGATGCACATAAATTCTTCATTAGCAATGTTCAAGAAGAGTAGTTCTTGAATGTATTTCTCTTAGCTTACTTTTTTTTTAATACTACAGTGTTTTCTCTATAGATTTTGTGTCCCCTGCCCTTTGGAGGGTCTCTCACATTATATAGCCCCCTTTAGGTGATCTTAGCCCTCTATTTGTTGATTGTCCAGTCCACCACTCGAGTGCTTGTCCCAAACACCTTCCCAAACCCCTTGTGAATTGCAGCAGCCAAGGTAGCACTGTTCAAGGGTCTTCTCCATATAAATATCGCTAGGAGGTTTGGTGGGATGCATTGAATGTGGAGGTAGCCACCATCCCACCAGCCTTGTTAGGGCTAACCCTCTCTTCGAAGCTTTTTTTCAACAGTAGGACCTCCTCTGGCAATGTGCCACTAACATGATCTTACTGTCCGAGCGTGTAGCCTCCTTAGCACAGTAATGGGCTCCTCGGCCATGGATACGACAAGTGGCACAGGTACCTTATCTAAATTCTTAGGCCCCACAATACCTTTTTTTTTTTATTGAGAAATAAATGCAGAGACACAAGTAACACACTATGCATGGGCCACACAGACTCGTACTCACATCACACAACATACACTATATCCCAAGTACTACTCATTCTTTTTATTTTAGTTTTTGAATTAGTGGCCTAACAACTTTTCGTGGTGTCCATATTGTAAAATATGCGTATCAAGTATTGGTATTAATATCATTGGTTCTTAAGGGTTCCAATTAGCTTAACTGGTAAAGTTTTAGATGATTGAATAAAAGATCTGAAATTCAATCCTCGCCTATATCAAAAACCGATTGGTGTCTTGGTCTGATGACAAAAAGTTATCATCAGAAGCAGACGTCATAAGTTGAAACTCTCTCTCAAAATGTATGTGTATATATATAGAAAATGCATCATGGAAACTACTTGAATTTGTTTATAATTTTCTTTCCATACCCTCAATGCTTGTAAATTTTACAATGCTCTTAGCTCAATAATTATATCATCTATAAAATGTTTAAATTTCATATATATATATATATATATATATATATATATATATATTAAAAATCTAATTTTTTTATTTTTAAAATATGTTCAAAGATGTGTTTATGGATTAAATAATAAATAATATTTAATTGACATAAATTTTGATAGACATATTTACTATTAGAACATATAGATCATTTAATCTAACGGTGAGATTGCTTTTCAATAAAAGGTTAGTTTTTTTGAAAGAGTTCAACCAAAAGTTATTAGGTTGCTTCAACCAATAGTAATTTTTTTTATTTATCTAGTTCAATTTTTTTATACTTAGTGCTAATTAAATAGGTAACAGCGTCACCCAATTATAAACACATATACAAGGATAGTAACTTATATTTCAACTTATTTTTTCCCCCATCAAAATAGCTATTCTAAATGAAAGATATATATTTAGTAATAATTTTCATCGACCAAGATCCTTTGGTATTTTTTTTTAGTTCCAATGATAAATAATTAACACATCATGTTAACTTTTAACTAGGAGTATACACATGTGCCTTCAGATAGAAGCTAATTATAATGTGGGCTAAGCAGACTCCTGTCCACCTCTAACAAAGGTTGGTGTGCCAAGGGATGGGCTTTTGATTTGAATTTGCTTGATTGAGGGTCACGTTTTATGCCAAGGACTGGGCCTCGGTCGAGTAAAAACTGATCCGAAAGAAATGGGCCTTTAGCTATACTACTAGTGGGATGGGCTTTGATACTTTGTCTCCAACGCGAGGTATCTCAATAGTTACTGTTTTTACTTTTTTCTTTTTTCCTTTTTTCTTTTTCTTTTTCTTTACCTCTCACTCTCTCTTTTTTATTTTTTATTTTTTTAATTAGAAAATAATAATGCAAATGAAAATGAATCAAAGCTAGATTGAATTTGGGTAATTACAATAATCTAATTTTGTGGAAAAAATACTTTTTATTTTTTTTATTATTTTTTTTTATAGAAAAGTGGAAAAACTACATTAGATACTTGAATTTGTGCTTCTCTGAATCTATAGCACCTAGTGGATCTTCAAAAAAATTTTTACAAAATTTAATAAATTTATATTAGATTGCAAATGGCCAATTTTATGCTAGTGGCCTAGCTACTCAACTTTTTTAATTTGTTTATAATATTATTGTCAATTTTTGCCAATAGTCCAAGAAAATGAATCATGGAAATTGCTAATGGAAAAGAAATATTCACTCCTTAGGAAAATGTATTTTATAACGTGCTATAGGTAAGTTCTTATAAGTTCCTCAATTTTTGTATTTGCGTATACTATTTAAGATTCAATTAATTTTTCTATTTTTCCTATCTTTCCCTGTTTTTCTTTTTCTTATAAAGTTTTTTATATCTATATTGACATTTTCTATTAGACCTTAATAATTAAAAATTATTTACAAATCAAAGAAATATTATTTATAATATAAATTTATAATATGATTAGAATAAACTAATTTCTAAAGTCTAAAAAATTAGACTAATCTGTTAAAGGTGCAACTTCACATGATAATACAATCCCATAATAACCTCAACTTTATCCAAGCATATGGCATAGATGGATTAAACGCATTATTTGATGAGTTAATAGTTACTGATATTAATTTCATATTGATAATGAAATATATCATGGTTCATATTAAAAAGAAATGAGATTTTATTATGTGTTAAATAAATAAGTTTTATTCACTTGTGATTTGGCCTAGGGCGTGTTGCGTAGGCAATGCACGACGAGGCTTCCTATGGCTATATATGTCTGGTTGGTATTCCTATATACTAAAGGACTGTCCACACTGGGTATGAAAGAGTAGTTTTATGGTGAATACAAATCCTCTGTATTACTTTTTGTATACCATTCTATAATCCACCAATCACAACGTGCCATGTTTTGATTTTATTTTCCTTATAAAATAACTAAAGTTTAAAATAGAAAGCAATTATACACATGGAAGTAGTGATTCGTTAAACATAGAGTGGTATATAAAAAGTGATACAAATGATTTGTATTTTGTCATAGCACGATCCATACCAGCAGTGGCTAGTTCCACTCCATCCTACTGACCATTTATTATGGTTTAGTTTTGTTTGTTCTTCGTTTTCCGTTGATTCAAGAAGTTATATTTCTTCTTCGATCAAGGTGTCGAGGATCTTTAGAATTTGATGAAAAGAATCTCTAAATTTTTTAACAGGAACTTGAGAGACAATAATATTTACGCGCGTGAAATATTATTGTCAAAGCTAAGGCAATGCTCGTGAAACCAAAAGCTTATAGGCTGAGCTTTATATTCCAATTCAAAATTCCTTGGACGAATCACATATCAAGTAGGAATTTGAGCTTGAATTGATTTTCTTAGTACGTTTAAGGTTTACTTCACGGCTAGCCTAACCTAGTCTTCGATTATGCCACATTTATATTAGACGTACTCTCACATATTTGCAATTACTAATGTGATTCAAATCCGACCAAAAAAAAAAAAAGGATGATTTTGTTGCAAATATTTGATTTGTTTTGGGTCAGGGGACTTTACGAATACAAATCACAAACTTGCAACGTGTTTATTTATTTAATTTTTTTTTCATTTTAAAATTTGATTATTTTATAATAAAAAAAATCAACACAAATACATAACAAATTATGATTAGTGAAATATAAAATAAAACACAGAATGTGAAAAAAATAATTTGTATCGCACACAATAATATTTGTACTCACAGTACAGCTGAATCTGCTGATCAACTGTGAACATAGAAATGACACCATACTCGACAGCAGCTGACTAAACCAATGGCAAAGTTCGTACTTAATTTTATAATTTTTATGTAAATTTGTGATTCTTCACAACCGTCAAGTATACTTGCATGAGTAAAATTTATTACAAATAAACAAGTATATAGGGTATTCCAAAAGTGATCATATTGTAATGTCAAAAAGAAGATAAAAACATAGTATTAGAATATGTCCAGTTGAATTCATCCTACTATTCATTTATAAAAAGACAACATATATGGTTAGCATTTTACGAGAAAAATACTAATAAAAAAAATACCTTTGCACAAAACATGTGATTTAATTAAAATATGAATTCAAGTACATTATGATGAGATATTTGAGGCCAATAGAATAAATCTCTTCAATTTATATTAGTGTATTATATGATTACAGACAGAGCTAAATGCATTGATTTACTGCTTAAGAAAGTCAATTAATTTGAAAAATGTTTTACTTTTGATAGAATTAAATATATCATAAGTCAAGTGGATTTTCTATAGAGTAAATAATGTCTCTTTTTTAGGATTATGAACTTCTAAGAGAGTTCGAATGTAACTAATAAGTTATTTATTTAGTGATTATTGAATAGCTCATCTCAACTCATGATGAGGATTAAATTGGCATTCCCATGAACATAAGAAGAGATATTATCCAAAGACATGATATATTAAATGAAGCTTCAATTTAAAAAGGTCAGTAAAAATGTAACTAATAAGTTTTTTTTTTTTTTGGTGTAATGAGGAATTAATACTATAGCAAACACAACAAAGATAAAAATATCAAGTTATATTTTTATAAATAGAATAAAACACAAAAACCACTTCAAGATTTGGGCTAATATTGGGTATTGCCAAAACTTTTTTTTTTTTTTTTTTTAAATATCTAATGGTGGCATGTGCAATTCTATATTAAGTGACTTCAACTCTAAGTAATTTTTTTTCACCATGGTCACAATGTATTTTTATATATTTTTTAATTTAAAGTTGTGATTCTTCAAAACTGTTAGGTATTTCAATATTAAGTGACTTCAAATTAAAGCAATGTCTTTTCACTGTGATCGCAATGTATTTTTATAATTCTTATGTAAACTTGTGATTTTTCACAATTGTCAAGTATACTTGCATGAGTACAATGTATTTCTCACAAAATAAAAGGAGGACATTCTAAATGTCACAATATTTTTGTAGGGGTGTAGATCTGAGTCCAACTCAAAGACCTCAGCCCAAGGAAGAAAACCAAAAAGCACCCTCCGCGGTAAGAGCCCAACCTAAGTACCAACGAGGGACAAAGGAGACCCACTAGTTGGGAAGAGGCCATTTGAGGACAATACCGAGGTGATGAAGCCTCTTTTTTTTTTTTTTTTTTTTTTTTTTTTTTTTTTTTTTTTTTTTTAAATTTGAGAAGAAGATTCATTCTAGACTTGCATGAGAATCTCTTTGCATTGGTTAGTTTACTTTCTTTTCATCAATCTGCTTCTCAAAAACATTAAAATTAAAATTAAAAAAAGTTTCTAAAAAAATCATCAATCTAAAGTGCATGCATTTGAATTGAGCCCAAGCACCGCCTGTAATTCCTTCAACATTTTACTAAGCCACGTCTTAAACTTTTTTTTTTCTTTGTTTCAGTAATTTGCGTCTTTGACATAAATCGAAACTTGAGAGAGAGAAAAGTCAACAATTTCAGCTAATAACCTAATAAGCTCATTTTTTTAACAGTTCGTAGTCACGTAAATAGATTCATTCTCCTTGCTTTCATACTCTATTTATTTATTTATTATATAAAAAAAAAAAAAAAGATTGGATAAGTTATAATGTTTATTGAGGACCCCAAACATTTCACGGATATGTATCACCGTGACTTTAGGCACCATATTAGCCTTTCATTCTTTCTCAGAAAGTTATGATATTTCGAAACAGATAGTAAGAAGAGAAGATGCATCTTATCTATGCTTGATTTCGAAGTATAAAATTCTTTTAATATACCAATCAGATTAGGGAGGAATAACCTAGGAGCATGACTCTTTTTCATGCTTGGTTTCCAATGTATAAATTTCTTTTGATAGACCAATCAAATTAGGTAAGAATGACACAATATTATGTTTGAATATACTTGGATTTTGAGTGGTCCAAACGACCTAGGGTTTTAACCATTATTGGTTGAAACTTGTGTTAGCACTAGGAGTGACATGTGAAAAGTGAGAACGCACGAGATCAACGGAATCAACCATCGACTGAGAAAAGGAGCAGCTGGCTACTTTTCTAGCATCTCTTTTCACTACTGTCAAATGTCTATGGATTTTTTTTTTTTTTTTAATTTGTTTTGATGCAAGTTCTGATAAGTTTATCATTAATTTACATTTTTTCCCTATACCTTCAATGCTTGCAAATTTTAAGCTTATCTGAGATCAATAAAATTATTTAATTTATTAAATATGAGTTTATGAATTAAATAATATATAATATTCGATTGGCACAAACTATGGTATGCACATTAATAACATAGAGAAGATAAATAGTAGGATTTTAAAAATAGTAATTTAATAAAATAATTTCTAAATAATTCAATAAAATTGTTTAAAATTAATAGGTAGTATAATATTGGTTGAAATTATACTAGATATAACTAAATAATGTTATGACACAATTACTGAAGTGGTTAAAAGTGAGTGGTTTACAACACTAACATGTGTGGATCCATTATTTTTCTCCACTACTCATAATTGATCACTTTAGTAACATAAAAACAAAAATTTGTAAATAAATTGTATACGTAGGATTATTTGGTGTAACTTGATCCTCATCTAATATAAATTAGTATTGCATGATATGAAATCTTTTTTTTTTTTAATTTTTTAATTTTTTAATTTTGATGAGGATATGAAATCTACTTAAGTAATAATTGATGATATAATTTATGTCATGTATATGAACTATATAATTATTTAAAATTTTCATAGTTGAGATTTCAAAAAATTTAATATAAAATTTCTTTATAAATGTAAGGGATTCTAATCACAACGGTAGACTTAGTAAAGTTGACACAATACAAATTTACTTATTTTCTTCTGCCCAAATTAGATAGGTAATGGGCTCACCCCAATTATTATATAAGTTGTTCAGTGGATAACCACCCCACCCCCCCCCCCCCCCCCCCCAAAAAAAACCAAAAAAAAAAAAAAATCACAACATTTTTACAATAGTTGAGATGTATCATAAGTCAAAATAAAATAAATATTGATATACATGTATCCACAACTATTATGAGCATTACGAAAATATTGTGACATTTTATTATGAAGTTGAAACCAAAAAGAATATCATTCGCATGAGGCTAGTATTGTTTTAAGATTTCATCTATGATGCCAAAAATATTATAACTCAATTAGTTGACAAATTTTTTTGTGTTTTTAAGACATTCAGGGTATACAAAATCATTTCTTTTTTCCCTTCTTTTGGTAGCATCATGATTTTATAAAATTCTACTACAAATTTATGAAAACTTTGGTTGTTCTAGTCTCTTCTCTTCTTTCTTTCTTGAAGTGGATTGACAACCAAAAAAGAGTCAAGTTGTAGAGCTTATTCTTGTTTCTCATATCATTCCATTTTCCTATTCTGCAGTAACCACGGGTGTGACCTATGCGAGTCACATGCTATCACAGCATTACACAACGTTTCAATTGCTTCTATTTACCGATCACTTCAGGGGTGCATGATAGTATCAACTAATAGGTAAATGTTTAACGAGATCCGTTCATGCTATTTTCATATCGATGGGGTTTTTATTTTTTCCCAAATCTAAAAGATTGTGGTCAAAATCAATATACTTGTTTGCCTTGCTGCATGCACCAGTGCAAAAGTCATGCATGGTCACGGATAGTTCCATCCATCCACCACCATGAAAATAAGAAGTGAATTGGAGATTTAGGTGGAAAAGGGTTCAATTCCAGAGTTAGCATCATATTATAACTGTTTTTTTTTAAATAAAAATAAATAAATAATTAAATAAAAAAGGGTCTTGTATTTCATCTACTAGAAGAGAACTTTTCAAGTATCAAATTACGAGATTTTAAAGTCCTAGATAAAATGGAAGCAGTTCACCTTTACATAGGTACTTAATGGTGCGCTTGGAATCCAACTTTAAAAAACAACCATAAACCACAGCACTTTAAGTTGAAAGCAAGTACGTTCAAAGTCACATAAAGATATAAATGAATTACCACCCTGTGAAAAATGGATGACTTTATAATTTATTTTAATATTTTTCTCCTAAAATAGTTTATTTATGAATAAAAACATTTGGTTTTATTCATAGAGTTCCAATTAAATAATTAATTACCTAACAAAGGGGAGAAAAAAAGGACATAACAGTATATCACAATATATGGTATAAATGGTAGAGTATAAACTGGAATATTAAGAGTGGAACCGAAAATTTTTATTCCTTATTTATCATTAAATCTTTTTAAAATCATAGATAGAGGTGCTTTATTAAACATATATAGCCCTTAGTAAGGTTTCTGGCCAACGTAGTTGCCAGGAGGATCATAGTTGCAACCAATGAATGTCCCACCATTGTTGCACCTCACTTTAGCACATCCAAGACGAACCGAGTTGCGCCAAACCACCTGGGTATAGTGGCCACACTGCCCTCCAACACAAGAGTTAGAGTTGTAGTCATAGTTGGCTTTCTCGTCCACCCACATCTTCACTGCATCTGTGCCTGAGAGGTCAGCGCTGCCCCATGCAATGTTTTCACCATATTTTCCACCGGAGTGCACAAGATTGCAATCTCCAATACGCTGATTAGCATAGTTCTGTGCATATGCCGCTACAGTGTCATCCCAAGTCAGAGATGGAACTCCCACGTCTGCACGGGCTGCATTGTGGGCATTAAGGTAGTCTTCTTTGGAGTCTTGGGCAAGGGTGAGATGGACTAGGGTTAAGCCCATGAGAAAAACAAAAGCTAGTGAAATCTTACACAACCCCATTTTAGTGCAAAGCAAAATCTTAAGTGATTGGTGGAGAGATTAGGTTTGTGCATGAGGTATATATAGGGAATTAGGGATATACATAGTGTGCAAAATGGTGTGATGAACATTGGAAGTAATGGTTGAATGTTCAAAACCACAATGTGTAAAACGTTAACTAGAAGGACCAAAACAACCCTTGAATAGTATTTGCTAATGACGGAATAACTATAATTCGTTTGTTATCCAAATTACTTTCAGTTAAAATATTTCATTTGAAGAAAGCTCTTTTTTTTTTTTTTTTTTTTTTTTTTTTTTTTTTTTTGAAGGAGAACGAAAGCATAATGACTTCTATGTAGATAATGAAATTCCATCCGATTTTCAGTCTTGACTCTTGACTTTGACTATAAACAAGAATATACTTTGGGCTGCCCGGTTCTCTAGAGACTAGAAACAAATGGTGGTAGCAAACATTTTAATTTTCAAATTGAAATAACATAGCATCACGTAAAGTCATAAGATATTATTCTTAAAAGGCATGATTATGTATTTAATATATTACTTCCATTGTTTAAAAAAAAAATACTTTTGCTACATTTTCAAGACCAACAACAAACAAAATTATTTACAGTCTAAGTTTACCAAAAAACTCTCAACTTGTTTTTTTTTTTTTTTGATACATTGATAGTTGGAATTAGGGGAATTTCAATCTTAAATATTTCTGGTTGAACTAAAAAACTTTTGACAAAAAACTCTCTAACTTCAAAGGATATTGATTAATGTTTGTCAAGGTATATGATTTTTAAAATGAGCGTTAAAGTATATGTTTTGTGATATATTGGAGCAAAATCAATGCATTTACCCGTTATTACCTCGAAGAGTCATAGCTAGGTCATACTTTTTGACCTGCACAAAATCTTACCTAGGAAGTCTGTCTAATAGTTACAAGAAAATAACAGCGCATTTTGTTGCAGAAAATGAGCCGAGTCTGCTGTAAACAAATTCTACTAGATAGGGAAAAGATACCCTCCCGTGATTAGGGATTTTGACAAAGCTTCAAAGATACCCACCTATGATTAATAGTGGATCTCACTTAACTTAATCGGTAAAGTTATTTGTTGTTAAATAAGAGATTCAGAGTTTAATATCCGCCTACACAAAAAACAACTAGTGTATTGGTCTTATGATAATAAATAATCATAATAATGGAGCTAGTGGCAGCTCTAGGAATTTTTTCTAGGGCGTCAATAAGAAGATGTATTTTGGGCAGAGGATAAACCTTACGGTCTACGTGATTTTCGTATTATAAATTTGTCCATAATACTAACAAGAGAATAACAAATAAACTATAAATTCAGTTGCCATATTATTTATTAATACAATGAACATACTAATTATTGTTGGTGAGATTAAATTTTGAAAATCATCTATTGTTTCTAAATAAACATATTAATTATTGTGTTAAGTGAATTTTAATTATTACTATTTAGAATACTTTTATTTATTAGCTTCTACACTCTTTTACAATTATTTTGTTTAAGAATTCAACTCAACTTTGATAAGATTCTCCAAAAAAAAAAAAAAAAAATGATAACTATTAGTATTTGTAATATATGTGAACATTTGCTTTTTTTTCTTCACTCAATCACTCTCCTGTCCCATACCCCTTGTTTAAGTTTGTTTTTAGAATCACCCTTTTGGGGGGAGAAAAACCCAACCCAACTTATTGGGCCCAAGGCCCTGAATGAGGAACACTTTTCGTCCGAGGAGGCGAGGCCTTCAGTCAGAGGCCCATGTCAAAGGGGAATGCCTCGAGATGAGCACGTGTACTATCCGAGGAAATGTTCATATGTCCGAGTAGTCCAACATCCTCGGATCCGAAGAGGTTTGACCCAACACGAGCATGGGAGGTTCAAGTGATCTGTTTGACAAGTGTCAAGAGGGAAAGGAACCTCGGACACACATGAAGCTAACGGGAACGGAGAAATATCAAGGAGGCATACTTCAACCACCACATTTAATGCACTGCACCTGCCTTCCTGGCCGCATTTATGTGGATAAGACCCCTGAACAGTGCTTTTTCAGCTACCGCCACTCACATAAGGCTAAAAATGGGGTGATGGGACATGCACTCAAATGGGTGCCTGGATGATGAACAAGTGAACGGAGGAGATGTAGGAAGGCTGTGCTATATAAGGGAAGGGTGCCTCTGATAGTGGGGGATCGAAAAATAGGAGATAAAAAAGAATATATTTAATTCCTGTAGCTCCAGAAATTGTAATCCTAGATTATCAATGAAAAGCACCTCTTCGGACATGGCACTCATATCAGTCCGAGAACACATTAATCCAAACCCTCCCATTGGTGTTGCCGTTTAATACTGTTATTTTCATTATTAGCCTAGCTCTTTCACCCACTCTCTACAAAATTTATTGTTTTGGGCTCGGTGAGCTCCGAAATCCATACTTCCTTGGGCACGGGCCGCAAAAACTGACCCTACAACCCTCTATCTTCTTCTTCTTCTTCTTCTTCTTCTTCTTCTTCTTTTTTGTTTTTGTTTTTTTTTTTTTTTTTTTTTTTTTTGGTTTTGAGATTGTCTCTATCTAATTGTTTAATTGTCTTTTAGTGTTAATATTTTCTACCCACGAACTACTTGGCCCACGCCCCCAGTCTCCACTTAACAAATAACACATTAAAAGCACATTAATTTAGATTCAACACTCCACGTATAAATTCGTTCAAAAGTATAAATTAATTGAGAAGTATTATGTCCTAACATTTTCACAAGTGTGGTGTCCATAGGATTTTCACAGCAAATCTTAGATAGTAAGTTGTTATTGATTCTAATTTGAAATCACTATTGAAATTATTTTTTTCTCAACAATAATAGCCAATAATAACTTGCCGATTAAGATTTGTTATGAAAGCATGGACGGAGCCATTCATAGACTAGGGGGGACAGTGGCCCCCCCTAATTTTTTTTAAAATAATATAATTATATAAATATATATTTAGGTACTAATTTTAGCAATTTCATTCAATAAAATTACATTTTGTCCCCTTTATTGATCATTATAAGAGAAATACTACAGTTACAAACTTTTTTACAACATTTTTACAGACTATTGAGGTAGCAAATTCTTACTGGTTTGCATCTGGATCTACCACTTACATAACTTTTTTACTTACTAATAACCACTAATCACAACAAAAATTTGTAGATATAGTATTTTCCTCCTTTTTTAAAGTCCATAAAAAAAAATTATAGATCTAAAATCTAAAAAAGTATATATATACAAGCCCAAAATATTAGTCCAACAACAAAAATTACCAATAGGCAATAGCAAAGCAGGAAAAAAAAAAGAAAAAAAAAAAAAGACTAATCAACTAATTTTACCAAAAACAAACAACTTAGCCCTTTAAAAAACTTTAAACAAAATTATTTTGTTCTTACCAACAAAAGACACTCTACACACACATCAAAAAAATAATAATAAAATAAAACATTTACCAGCTAAGTAATAGAGCCAAAAGCCGAAGTCACTGCATATAATTAACAATAAAACTGGCCCCCCTAACTCCAAGTCTTGCCTCCGTCCCTGTATGAAAGTGTTGTAAAAATATTGTGGACATAACATTACTTATAACTTTATTTGTAATGATAGATTGTTAAGAAAGTCATATTCAAGCTTATATAAGTTGGGATTAAAAAAATTATAATCAAATATTAAAATTTTTATTTTAGAGGGTTTTAATGAAAAATAAATAATATATATATATATATATATTACTGTGTTAGGCAGGTTATAAATTTATAAGGAATATTCAATTTACAGTAAATTAACCATGACCACCGGGACAACTTATTTGGTGGGAGGTATATATATATATATATATATATATATCCTCCTCTCTAGTGGTTCCTGTCAAACTTGGAGCATTTTTTGTTTGAGAAACTTCATCATAGGCAGTAACCTTGGACTCTTCCACCAATAAAATCGTAATGGTTATGCGGCCATAAATAACTTCCTATGCTAATAAAGTAATACTTGGGATATCTTCCTTGTCGTTTTGTATTTGGGTCAATCCCAATGCTTTTAATTTTAAATTTATCTACTAATAATAATCATTTGTCTTACTTTTCTATTTTGAACAATATATGGTTCATCTAGAAAAGCACATGCTTTTCCGTTAGGCAGTTATCCAAGGAAACCACCAATCACGGGAAACACAATGACCATGACTTTAGGACCGGATGTGGTGACATCCAACGATTAAAAATAAATTTTATTTTTCTCGACATCCAATTTCTTTTTTTTTTTTTTTTTTTTGGTAGAAAGGAATTTCATTAAAAACAAAGAACTAAGGGGAACAAGGCAGATTAGAAGAGTATCTGTTATGGTACATACCAGCTCTATCAGAGCTTAACAAGTCCAACATACCCACAGGCGGGTCATGAAATAAAACAAAAGATCTATCCTAGTGAGATCCTAACCGAGCCAAAAAATCAGCACAAGTATTAGCCTCACGAAAACTATGTCTGATTTGGACTTGGCCAATCTGGGATATCAATTGTTTGCAGTCATCAAGTAGAGGCAATGCACAAATGTTAGCACTCGAAGAATTAGAGAGGAGCTACACAACGGCCTTTGCATCAAGTTGAACATCCACGGCACTTAACTGCATTTCATAACAAAGATTTAGACCATCTCTAAGCCCCCAAAGTTCTGCCATGAAGCTGTTAGAGCAACCAATACTCCTAGAAAAACCTCCCAGCCATTCCCCATTCCAATTTCATAATTTGATGACTTGTACCACTTTCCATTGATTTCTTATAATTGTACAAATCAACATATAAATCATCAAATTAAGTGTGGAAATGATTATGTCCCACAAGGGAAGTAAAAGTAAATTTACTGCTTGTGAAAAAAATATCATTTTTTTTTTCTTCTTCTTTTCAGTAGGAAACAACAAATATCACTTTCTAAGAGCCTTAGGATACACGCCATGTTAAAAAAATAAAAATAAAATCAAATAAAAAGCATAGTAGGTAGTACATGATTGATACCAAGCCTTTATATAAGTGTGTGTGTGTGTATTCCTTATTTACAGAATTACAGTTGAAAAAGTTTACTAAGTTTTCAATAAACTATCACCACAGGTTATGGTATCAAATCATAGCCACATGTAAAGTTTGTGATTTTTTAAATTTTATTTTATAGATATAATAGAATTCATTCATATCATTCACATTTGTTCCAGGTTTAAGCAAACAATTTTACCAATTAACTTACGTGAAACCTATAAAATTTGTGATATTATAATAACTTCTATGCTCCAATTGTTTTGGCGTCAAAAACATTTTTAGGAATTAATTTGCCAATTACGAAAAATTCAAAATTTTCTTATATTTTTATATAGATACTAAAAATTAACTTTAATTCTTTGCTTTAAAATATTATTATGGAATAACTAAACTCAACTTGAGAAATAAGCATAATTCCAATAAAATCAATGAAAGTTACACAAATAAGCAAAATCAAAATAAGAGTGTAACAAAACGAAAAATATTAAAACAATTAGTATAAACTATCAACTAAACTTACAACAAATTTTAAAGAAAATACTCAACTTAAAGAAGGAAATATGTAAATATAAATATAAATATATATATCAGTACTTAAAAGATTTTTGTGCAATATTTAAAATTTTGAGAGCAAATTAATCTTGAATCCTGAGGTATATTTAGCTATTTTCGAAGCTATTTTAGTCATTTGAGTATTTTTGAAGGAATAATTTTGTCATTTTTGTAGTGTAGGGTTATTTCAAACATATTGGATATTTTAAAGAGATTTTGATTATTTTGGAGGTTTGAAGGATATTTTGTATATTTAATAGGTTTGGAGATATTTTTGTCATATTAGAGGTGCATATGGTATTTTTTTTTTTTTCCTTTTTCCATTTTATAAGTACCCAAGATATTTTTGTCATTTTAGGGATTGGGAGGAGGGTGTTTGTCATTTTAGAATTTAAAGGGTATTTCGGTCATTTTGAAGGTTTCAAGGGTTGTATTTGAGGTTTGAGGGTAATTTGGTTATCTTGAATATTTTGGAGGTTTTATGTCATTTAATAAATCTTTAGGGGACATTTTGGTCATTTTAAATTTTTTAGGGGGGCATTTTGCTCATTTCCAATTTTGTAAGGGTATTTTGGTGATTTTCAAGATTTTACTAGTATTCTATCATTTTGAAGTTTTCCATAGTATGCTTTCCATTTTGGAGCTTTTAGAGGAAAGTGGAGCATGATGTTTAATTTGATGCAAAGGGAATAACCTTACCATGGCTTAACATGCTGTGAATCCTCTAGAAAGAGAGGGATTTCGATTTTTTTTTTCGTTATTTTGGAGTTTTTCAATTTTTGTTAAAAGGGAAATGAATAGAAAATTCTCATGTCCACATTACACAATAGCCATAGGCAGATTTTAAGTCATATCACAATGAATTTGGAAAATTTTTATTTCAAATATCAATAAAAACATAGAAGGCATCATTCTTGAATAAAAAACTTTTTGCACTAGTTTAATCAGATACTATTTAGTTGATTATAGATAGATTTTTTTTAGATAGAATATTATAGCTGATTAACTTTTCAATCCCAAATTGGTTTATGAAATAGAAATGTTATGTCCACAATATTTGTAGAATATTTTTACAAAAAATCTTAAGTAACAAGTAGTTATTTGTTATGCAGGTGGGCAAGAAAGCAATTTAAGTATTGAATTTAAATTAAAACTAATAATAATTTATCACTTATTATTTGTTGTGAAAATGTTATGCACGTAGCACTTCTTCTTATTAATCGACTCCATGTAAAATGGGAAAGACTATCCACTAGAACCCTTATTATCAATGCTAAGAATGGAAGGCCTTAAAAAAGCCTAGCCATAGAATTAAAAACTTTCTTTAAAATTTGAAAACTAACCCAAATGCTTTGTTTTCCTCCATGATCTCTCACTTGATTCATGCTCGTTGTTTCTACGCTGCCCTTTTTTGTTTTCCACCATTCGGACTTTTTAAAGTCAAAATAGAATTTAACCTAACACCTCTTACAATCCATGCCTAGGGACATTTCACTAGAAAGTGCCATGTCGTAAAAGAAGTCTAACACCGAATAAGATTAAAGATACACCATGAAATTGGTGATGAATTTTTTTCCTTCAAGATAATAGGATTTTTATACTTTGTCTCAGTGTCATACCAATTGTTACTTACTATTGCGTCAAGATGCATGTGTTTCAACTACGAAAGATTTTAATTAATAACATCAATCTGGTTAGGAAATGTTAAACACTTCTAACTGGTGCTTGTAAGTCATTGAGCCAAGGTGCTAAAGCATTGGTGTTTTGTATCCATTGAGCAAAGATGGGTTGTAATTGTATAGCAGTAAATATATCTTGGGGACACCGATCAAGACTAGTAAGCCCATAAGTCCACACAATTGTCCATGTACTAGTTGAAGATTTAGTAGCTTCTGCAACACTTACTTCCCCGATTGGAACTCCAGTTTGAGAAGTTACTCTAAAGGTTGCCAAGATATCAATATCTTGGGTTGAGAAAGTAATTCAAATACAAAATATTTTGACTGGAAAAATCTCAATTATTTTCTTCGAACTTAGATCGATGTTAAGGCCTAGGTTGATATTGATAACATCACAAACAGTAATAAAAATACCAAGACGGGGCTAGTAATTATCAAATAATCTATGAAATTAATAAGAAATGCATTTTTTTATCTCAAGATTCTTTAAGACCCATCTAATCATTGTTCAAAGGGTTCACATAATCGAGAATTTCCAAATTTACGCTTATTTTCAACTCTCCAATACGGTTTGTCATTTACTACGCCCTTCCTAGTCTCTAGTGCCCAGGTCATTCATATAAGTTAATAAATCTTTAGCAATAGTTTATATGACCTTGTTCAGGGAGACAGGGACAGAACTACCTTGTCCCATGAGGAGGAATAGACCCTTTTTTTTTTTCCTTGCCGTCCACAACTTTGAGAGCTTCTTCTTTTGCCTTTCAAAATTCAAATAAGCCAAATTATAATATCCAAACAGGCTTCTTATAAATTTTTGTTAAAATTTTTATACGTGTAGTCTCTCATCCACGTATATATATATATATATTCTAAAAAATTAAGTTAAACAATTGTACTCCCTGTGGCGTTTATAGGATAAGGTAATTGATTGAGAGCTAACTATATATAAGTCTATAACTGATTGTTTAATCGATTTCCTCTGCCCTTTAAATCTAAAAATTAAAAGTACTCTGTTGTCCCCTCTTCCCCCACTCTTCAAAGGTTCAATGTAACTTCTTTTTTTTTTCTTTTTTCTCTACATTGCCTCATAAGAATTTGGGCTCACCTAACAAACTCTAGCAACGACAGTACCATAGGATAAGAAGCAAATCAAAGCTAAGGCAATGCTCGTCAAACAAAAAGTTTATAGGCTGTGCATTATATTCCAATTCAAAACCTTGGACGAATCACATATCAAGCAGGAACTTGAGCTTGAATTGATTTTATTAGTACGTTTAAGGTTAATTTAAAGGCTAGCCTAACCTAGTGACTATATACCACATCAAATCCGACCACGCAAAAAAAAATAATAATAATAATAATAATAATAATAATAATAAAAAGATGGTTTTGATGCACATATTTGACTTGTGGTGGGTTGGGAAAATATACAAATACAAATCACAAATTACCACGTGTTTGATTTTTTATTTTTTATTTTTTCATTTTAAACTTTAGTTATTTTATAAGGAAATTCAACACAAATATATAACAAGTTATGATTTGTGAAACATAAAAAGAAACACAAAAAGTGAAATAGATGATTTGTACCATGGACAATTATATATGTACTCGCAGTAGTGCTGAATCTGCCGATCAACCGTGAACATAGAAATGGCTCCATAAAATTCTACCATATTGGACAACGGCTGACTGAACCAATCGCAAAGTTCGTATAGAAAGAATAAGACATACGTTGTCGTAAATGGCAAGATTTGCCAAGAACAAGTGCTCTTAGAAATGGAATTAATGATTACCATATCTCCTTATATTCCTACTGAAGAGGGTGAAAATTAGAGGTGATGGATCCATGTAGAGGGACTTGACAGTGCTGGATAGATTTGCTCATATTGGATGGATCCTATGTGAACGGATATAGGGTGGACGGATCAAAGGGCCAGGTGGCGCTTAACTAATCATTATGTGCTCTCTAAGAAAGCCTAAATGGAAACGACTTACATCTCACGATAAACCCTAGTCTATAGAGCCCCAATATGAATAGAATTCTAACATTATGAGAATTCTGGGATATGCGCGCTTCAATGGAGATCTTTCCTCTAAGGAAAATACCTGTTACGCAAGTCTTAGGAGTTTGGCTCTACACTACTCTAAAAGCCCAAAGACCCTCAGAAAACAGGTACGCATAACTCCCCCAACTCTACCACTCTAGAGTTGTAGAAAGGTTTTTCTGACTTAACCTTCAGAGGGTTTTCGGCTGGTATCACATCGGTACTCTCCTAGGGTTTTCTCTTTGTGCTGTGCAGGGATTGTTTCGAGCGTACAAGGACCGTGTGGCTTACTGTTGATTTTTCGGCATCATCAGTTGACACCGTCTGTGAGAACTTCGTGCGATTCATAGGCCACACTATCGTTTCGTGGACAAAGAGTTGCATGGTGCTCACTTGCTCGATGGCAACTACCAACGACATTCAAGGAGACGAACCACCCACGACTGCCCTCGAGAGACAAGTTCAGACTCTCGCCACTGCCATGGAACACCTCACCAAAAAAAACTGCGACCTAGAGAAGCAGCTACGCTAGAAAAACGCAGCACTGAATACCTAAAAGGAAGATCAAGAAGGAACCAGTGTTGAAAGAAGGAACCAAGAGAAGCCGGAAGGCAACAATGCACCAAATAGGCAAGAGCGACAGGATACCAGCCATCCTTTCGACTTGGATACGGCTCTCCCTCAAATAGTCACAAAGATGCAGATGATGAAGGAGCGGATGGAACTTATGATGAACTCCCTCAGGGGACGAGTATCTAGTGACCTAGATGACCTGGTCCACCAAACCGACTCACCATTTACTGCATCCGTCTCATCCTTTCCCCTCTTGCCAAAGTTTCGCATGTTGCAGGTGGAAAGCTATGATGGAGCCAAGGACCCTTTAGATCACCTAGAATCTTTCAAGACCCTGATGCATTTTCAAGGGGTGCTCGACGAGATCATATCCCGAGCCTTCCCAACCAAATTGAAGGGACCTGCAAGGATGTGGTTCAGCAGGTTAATGCCCAACTCTATTAGCACCTTCAAAGAATTAAGCGCCCAGTTCGCCTCACACTTCATTGGGGGACACAGGTACAAGAAGTCCACTGTGTGCCTAATGAACATTAAGCAATGGGAGGACGAGACGCTGAGGTCCTACATCACCCACTTCAACAAAGAAGCTCTCTCGATCGATGCAGCAGACGATAAGATCCATCGTAGTCGCCTTCACGAACCAACTGTGAAAGGGTAAGTTCTTGTTCTCCTTATACAAGAATGACCCAAAAACTATGTCAAATATGCTGTACATGGCAACCAAGTATATGAATGCAGAAGATGCATTGCTAGCCCGAGAGGAAAAGCCCAAGAAGAGAGAGAGACAGGAAGACATAGGCAGGACAGGGGACCGAAGAAGGCAAGGACCGGAGAACAATAGAAGGAAAGGCGCCCGAATCCTCACACAGGGAAATTCACGAGTTTCACCCTACTGACAGCCCCAATTGACCAAGTCCTAATGCAGATCAAGGACGAAGGAGCCTTGACCTTTCTCGGCAAGCTGAAGGGAGATCCTAACAAGAGGTCTAGGGACAAGTATTGCTGGTTCCATTACGATCACGGCCATGACACATCTAACTGTTAGGACCTGAAGCAATAAATAGAAGCCCTTATCCGACAAGAGAAGCTGCAGAGGTTCGTCAGCAAGGAGAGCACAGATCAACCACAAGAGCAAGCTCCCTGACGGGAGAATGAATGCCCCAGGCTGCCCGTAGGGGATATAAGAATGATTGTAAGGGGCACGACAGCCATTAGGTCATCCAAAAAGGCCTGGAAAACTTACCTAAGGACAGTCTAGAGCGTCTAGCTGACGGGCTCCATACCAAAGATGACACAAATGGACAATCTCGTCATCGGGTTCTCAAAAGAAGATGCCCAGTATCTGCACCATTCGCATGATAATGCACTCGTAGTCAGCATATGAGTAGGAGATTACAATATGCACCAAATTCTGGTCGACAATGGTAGCTCGGCTGACATCCTTTACTACCCGGCATTCCAACATATGGGGATTGATAGAGAACGATTGATTCAAACAAACGCTCCACTCATTGGATTCAGAAGAACACGGGTCTTCCCACTTAGTGCGGTCACATCATCCATGACGGTAGGCGACTACCCCTAACAAATCATTAAGGATGTAACCTTCCTTGTGGCCGACTGCTTGTCTACGTACAATGCCATCATAAGGCGGCCTACCCTCAACTCATGGAAGGCTATAACCTCAACCTACCATTTGATGATCAAATTCCCTACAGATTACGGAGTAGGGGAACTGTGCAGAAATCAAGTGGCTGCACGCGAATGCTACATAACAATGATGGAGATGGATGACCACCTCTAAATCACCAACATAGAAGGCCATTGGATGACCATAAAACCCGTGGAAGAGCTCGAAGAGATACCCCTCGACGACTCTAGAATGATCGAATAATAAGGATCGGTACCCTCACCAGCCCAACGGTTCGCCAAGCACTAACAGCCTTCCTCAGGGATAATCAAGACGTATTTGCTTGGAGTCATGAAGACATGCTGAGGATAGATCCCGCCATTATGGTGCACAGACTGAACGTGTCACCCACCTTCACACCCATCCGTCAGAAGAAAAAGGTATTTGCCCCCGAATGAGACCAAGCTATAGCGAAGGAAGTTCGCAAGCTACAAGAGGTGAACTTTATTAGGGAAGTCTACTACCCTGACTGGCTGACAAATGTAGTAATGGTCAAGAAAGCAAGCGAAAAGTGGAGGATGTGCATTGATTTCCTAAACAAGGCATATCCAAAAGATAGTTACCCCCTTCCATAGGTTGACATCCTGGTTGACTCTACGGTACAACACCAGTTGCTAAGCTTCATTGACGCTTTTTCAAGCTACAACTAGATCAAGATGGACAAAGCTGATCAAGAGAAGACTTCGTTCGTCACCAACCAAGGCCTCTTCTGCTACAAAGTAATGTCATTCGGCCTCAAAATTGCGGGAGTGACGTATCAAAGGCTTATGAACAAGATTTTCGTGTAGCAGATTGGGAGAAACGTCCAAGTCTATATAGACGACATGCTGGTAAAAAGCAGAAGGGAGGAAGATCACTTTGAGGACCTTAGAGAAACATTCGACACTCTCCGCTCCTACAACATGAAACTCAATCTAGACAAATGTGCTTTTGGAGTGACGACAGGAAAGTTCATGGTGTCTCAAAGGGGTATCGAGGCCAACCCAGACAAGATCCAAGCCATAATGGAGATGGCACCTCTAAGGAATGTCAAAGAAGTCCAAAGGCTCAACGGCAAGATAGCGGCGCTCAACAGATTCGTATCAAAGGTGATGGATAAGTGTCTACCATTCTTCCGCATGCTAAAGAAGTCTTTTAAGTGGACAACAGAGTGTCAGCAAGCATTTGAGGATCTAAAGTCCTACCTCTCATCTCCTCCGTTGCTAAGTCCTTCCTAGCCTGGGGAAGAACTATTCCTCTACTTAACAGTATCCCTGGCTGCCAACAGTGCAACATTAATCAAGGAAGAAGTTAGGGTACAAAAGCTCGTGTATTACATAAGTCGTGTGCTCCTAGGTGCAAAAGAGCAATGGAGAAGCTCGCCTTCGTTCTAGTTATCGTGACTCACAAGCTCAAGCCCTACTTCCAGGCTCACATAGTGATCGTCCTAACGGACAAACCCCTAAGGAGAGTGATGAGTAATCCTGAAGCTACAGGATGAGTGGCGCTATGGGCAATCGAATTAAGTGAGTTCGACATACAATATCGCCCCTACACTGCCATTAAAGGACAGGTGGTTGCCGACTTCATTGCAGAATTCACCAACGTAAAAGGACCGGGGGCAGACGAGGTCCCACAATGGAGCATCCACATAGACGAATACTCTAATAAGCAAGCAGGCGGAGCTGGCGTGATACTCCATAGCCTAGAAAGGGATAAGATTGAATGCATGATTCGTCTGGATTTCCCTACGACTAACAATGAAGCAGAGTATGAAGCCCTACTAGCAGGACTGGACCTTGCGAAGGCCGAGGGAGCTGAAAATCTAGTCCTCCACCATGATTCCCAAGTGGTGATAAGTCAGGTCAACGAAGAATATGACTGTAAGAATGAAAGGATGAAAAAGTACCTGGAATAGGTGAAAGACCAAGTCCACAATCTCCGAGCAAAGTTCATTCAAATCCTAAGGGAGGAGAACGAGCACGCAGACCTATAGACAGGGAAAATTCCCGACCTATCACAAGCTGACACATCACACTACCAAGTCCACAAAATACAGTCAATTACAAAGTGCCACGTATTGCTGCTAGGTTTTACTATCACTACTCAGAAACCAACAGAAATTTGCCAAGTGTCATGCAAAAAACCAATCACACATCAACACATGTAAGCGATGACATAATCAGCCTCACGCGTGTAAGCGATGACATAATTAGCCTTGCACATGTAAGCGATGACATAATCAGCCTTAGATGTGTAAGCGATGACATTAGCAGACCAATCAGACTGTGACATGTGTCACCAATCAAACTCCGCCACGTGTCGCTCATCCACCCCCAAACTCCTATAAATAGAAGCCTTCCTAAGACATTTAAGGGAGAGAGGACACCAAGCCATCTGAAGCACAAGCAGCATCAGAGAAGACATCTTGAGTTCAGAAGTCTAGAAGCTCTGCAGGAATCAAGCCCCGAAGCCTCCAGCAACTTCAAGAACTTCAACCTTCAAATACGAAGAACATTCGAAGCAGAATCATCCAAACTACCTGCCTAGATCTCAAAGTTCACTAGAATCAAGCTCAAAAGCCTCAAGAAACCTCAATAAACACAAGTCAGTGAAACTCTACGGATTCAAGCCTCCAAAGCCCCGTAAAACTTCCACCACAAATCTTCAAATACGAAGAACATTCAAAGAGAAATCATCCAAATCATCTTCCTAGATCCTAAAGTTTGTTGGAATCAAGCTCAAAAGCCTCTAGAAACATCAATAAACCTCAAATTGGTGGAGCTCAACGGATCTAAGCCTCTAAAGCCCTGAAGAACTTCCACCACAAACCTTCAAAGACAAAGAACACGAAGAACACACGAAGAACACGAAGAACGTGAAGAACAAAGGATTTCCAACAAGCTCATAGCCAGAGATTCATTGTAATTCTGTTTCAACAATCTTCAATCCATCCATCAACCAAATTGAAGGATATTTTGTGTTCAAATCAAAATCACATTACCACAACTCCAATCAACAAATCTTTTAAGGAGATCGAATCAGAGGATCACTCTTTTGTAATTTCAGAAAATTGTACCACACAATCATCAATACAAATTCGCATTTGTGCAACTATTTTACTTGTTTGATTTATTTCGAATCAAGAAATTTAGTCGTCCACAAATTCTGAACCGCCTACAAAAAAAAAAGAAAGAGAAAATGCTTTGACCAAGTGGACCTTTGACCTTGACCAAAAATTCAAAATTTTCAAATGGACCTGTCCCACTCAGTTTTTCAAGTACATTCAGATTTTGAGATCCATTTCTTCATTAGAAACTCGGAAATTGTGCAAACGTCCAATTTCCAAAAAGTTGACTTTTGTGTAAATATTGACCAAAAGTCAAAGTTTTTAGGATGGACCTACCTTGCTCAATTTTTCACGTACATTCCAATTTTGGAGTCTGTTCCATCATTTGAGACTCGAAAATTGCACAAATAACCCAATTCCAAGATAGTTGTCTTTTGTGTTGAAATCAACCCAAAGTCAAGATTTTCAAGCCAGACTTGTCTTGCATAGTTTTTCGCAACTTGGAAATCACCAATCTAACCCACATCTTTAAAGTACTGACAATGTCCAAAACTTAAGCTCCCAAGATCAAAATTTGAGATTCATCTATTTAGTTTGGATCCCCTCAAGGTTATTCTCCAGACTCCATCAAGGCTTCCTTTTCAAAGTACAAATGAACTCTCACAAGTGTGTCTTGAATTTGAATTACATCAGGTCACCCGTCCAACCTACCATTCCCGTTCGGTGCCTACCAATCTTCTGCCTACCATTCCCCTTTTGGTGCCAAACATTCCCACCTACCATTCAGCACCTACCAATTGGGAATCTACCATTCTCACCAAAAATTCTCATCCGCCATTCTCAACTACCTATCTACAGTTCTTCATCTCTTCGCTATAAATAGAAGGGTCGAGTCTGTTGAAAACTCATCAAGAAAAACACACTGAGTCATGAAATGAAGATTTGCTTCTTTCAAAATTTCAAGTCCTCCTTCTCACAGCCATTTCTCACTATGGCTTCATCATTCTCAACACTTAGCAACCAATATCGCTTCGTAATCAGTTTGAAATCAACCCTCTCATGGTTCAGTAGAAACCTTCTTCACAGCATTATTGTAGTTTTGAGATCCAAACAAATTTTGTTTCTCCACTTAACGACCACCTTTGTCCATAAAATTACTCATAACAAGGTCTGCATCGTCCTTCAATGTTTCCGTGGATTTGGTTGACCAGGAAATCCAAGTCCAGCGGAGACACCGGTTCCTAACCTCAGGTCTCCCGTAGTCTCTTTCCAATTGTTTGGCCTTCCAACAAAAGCAATGGTTCGGAACAAACAACAACTTGGCTGGTTTCTAAGACCAGAATCATAAATTGGCTCTATCTTTCATTTTTCTGTGCTTTTCCAACAAGTAGCAGTAGGTGAAGATGGTAAAAAGAGTTGGGGTGTCCTACAAATTGTCTTTCATCCAACACTTGAAACAACCTTCAAGGCACCAGCTCATCAGAGTTCAGCATTTGGAGCCGGTAAATGGTTACCAGAGCCTTATTCCATGTCCCCACCACTATGGGACTCAAAGGTCATCATTGCTGGTACCTCAAAACACACTTTCTGGAATTACTCCAACTTAAATTCAGTTTAAAGTATTTCAGAAGGTACTCTTCTGAAATTACTTCAACTTAACATCTATCAGCATAGTCACATCACACACGCACATTCTATGACTTGCCGTCGGACCTCATTCAGCATACAGTCAGTCCCATATTCAAAGGTGTACTTCCCAGAAACACCTACACCAGAGAGTCCCCAACATGCAGGGCCAGTACCATGGTGGCGTATGTTCCAACCAACATCTCCACCTCTTCCCCATCTTCTACACCATGTGATCACCACCAATGATCCAAAATACTCTTCTGAAATTACCTCAGCTTAACCTTTGCTGAAATGATTCAATCTTGCAAGTACATCCAACTTCTTGCAAATAACTTTTAGCCTTACCAACCCACGCCAAGTACCAAAACACTCTTCTGAAATTACTTCAACTTAACCTCTACTGAGAAGGCTTGGTCACGCAAGTACATTCAAATACTGGCAGACCCTTTTTCGGTCTCATTAAAGCTTTTCATATGGGTGGGTCTACTCTTCAGAAATTATCTCATCCTCCTGAAAGCTCCACCACCTTCAACTACTTCATTTGAAGAGCCAAGTATAAAAATCTGTTTTCGAAACTCATTCCCACACCACACTCTGAAACTGTGTGCGTGAACGAGTCTCGAACGGGCATTTGTAGATAGGAAAAATTTCCGACCTATTACAAGCCGACACATCACATTACCAAGTCCACAAAATACAGCCAATTACAAAGCGCCACGTATTGCTGCTAGGTTTTGCTATCACTACTCAAAAACCAACATAAATTTGCCAAGTGTCATGCAAAAAACCAATCACACATTAGCACGTGTAAGCGATAACATAATCAGCCTCGCGCGTGTAAGCAATGACATAATCAGCCTCGTACGTGTAAGCGATGACATAATCAACCTCGCATGTGTAAGCGATGAGATAAGCGGACCAATCAGACTGTGACATGTGTCACCGATCAAACTCCGCCACGTGTCGCTCATCCACCCCCAAACTCCTATAAATAGAAGCCTTCCTAAGACATTTAAGGGAGAGAGGACACCAAGCCATCTGAAGCACAAGCAGCATCAGAGAAGACATCTTGAGTTCAGAAGTCTAGAAGCACCGCAGGAATCAAGCCCCGAAGCCTCCAGCAACTTCAAGAACTTCAACCTTCAAATACGAAGAACATTAGAAGCAGAATCATCCAAACTACTTGCCTAGATCTTAAAGTTCATTGGAATCAAGCTCAAAAGCCTCCAGAAACCTCAATAAACACAAGTCAGTAAAGCTCTACGGATTCAAGCCTCCAAAGCCCCGAAGAACTTCCACCACAAATCTTCGAATACGAAGAACATTCGAAGAGAAATCATCCAAATCATCTTCCTAAATCCTAAAATTTGTTGGAATCAAGCTCAAAAGCCTCTAGAAACATCAATATTCCACAAATTGGTGAAGCTCAATGGATCTAAGCCTCTAAAGCCCCGAAAAACTTCCACCACAAACCTTCAAAGACAAAGAACACGAAGAACACGAAGAACGTGAAGAACAAAGGATTTCCAACAAGCTCATAGCTAGAGATTCATTGTAATTCTGTCTCAACAATCTTCAATCCATCCCTAAACCAAATTGAAGGATATTTTGTGTTCAAATCAAAATCACATTACCACAACTCCATTCAACAAATCTTTTAAGGAGATCGAATCAGAGGATTACTCTTTTGTAATTTCAGAGAATTATACCACACAATCATCAATACAAATTCGCATTTGTGCAACTATTTTACTTGTTTGATTTATTTCGAACAGAGAAATTTAGTCGTCCACAAGACTGACTCGCTAAAGCTGCATCAGCTAAACATATGGCCATTCCCAGTCAGGTACTGTCCTTCATTCAGATTTCACCAATAATAGATAGCATCAGCGTGTAGAAGGTAGGATCCGAGAACTAGTGGACAACACCAATAACCTCTTACCTGAAGGAGAGGGCCTGCTGCTGGAAGGAAAGGAGGCTATAAGAAAATTGAAGGTCCAAGCTACCCATTTCGTCCTGATCAAAGATGTTCTTTACAAAAGAGGTTTCCCTCGACCCTACCTAAGGTGTCTCGGCCCCAAAGAAGTAGACTATGTTATGAGAGAAGTCCACGAGGGAATTTGCGAGAACCACTTGAGGTCACGTTCGTTGGTGCATAAGCTAATCAGGGCAGGATACTATTGGCCAACCATGCAGAAGGATGCCCATGCATATGTCAAGACTTGAGAAAAATGTCAGAGATTTGACAACCTCATTAGGCAACCAACATAGGAGCTTACCCCTATGACAGCACCTTGGTTGTTCGCTCAATAGGGACTAGATATAATGGGTCTGTTCCCAACAACAGCTAGACAATTGAAGTTCTTAATAGTTGGTATAGACTATTTCACAAAGTGGGTAGAAGCAGAAACCTTGGCTACCATCACCGAAAAGAGTGTCCAAAGCTTTGTATGAAAGAACATCATCTGCAGATATGACATACCAAGGGTGTTGGTTTCTGACAACGGGAAGTAGTTCGACAACGACGCATCCTAAGACTTCTGCTCACAACTAGGGATCAAGAACCATTACTCATCACCCGCCCACTCACAAGCCAACGGGCAAGTTGAGGTGTCGAATCAATCCTTACTCAAAATCATCAAGACTCGGCTCGAGGGGGCAAAGGGTATATGGTCAGAAGAGTTGCCAAGTGTTTTGTGGGCATACAGGACAATGTGCAGACACCTACTGGAAAGACCCCGTTTCGATTAACATACGGAAGTAAGGCGGTCAACTCGGCAGAAGTAGGACTTACAAGCTACAGGGTGGAAAACTAGGATGAAGGCAACAATGAGGAGGCAATGCACCTGCAGCTTGATCTGGTGGATGAAGTCAGAGCAATAGCGGAACAAAGACTAGTACTTGAGAAACTGAAAAATTGAGAAACTGAAAAATTGAGAAACTGAAAAATTCTAGGAAAATATCTGCCACTTCTAGAGAACAACATTTAATAGTACTTGTAATGAATCTACTTGTAAGGTTGAAATTTATCAACCATCTTATTGGCTTTATTCCGTGCCAATTTGCTTGTAATTTAGCACTTAGTAACCATGTATTTAGGTGGGATTCATGTAAGGGTAGTGTGTGAAGAGAGTGTGAAGAATTGCTCATCTTTGTGCAAAGAAGTAGAGACTCGCGACTGACTCGCGGCTTGCAAGCTGCCAAATGCTGTGCACGTGAGAAGCATGCAGGAAGGTGAAAGGTCACGCCAACTGTCGCACTACAAGACAAAAGTCCTAGGCTAGCTAGGCCGTTACCTCGCGACTTGGACAAGCCACGAGGCCAAGCCGCCAACTTACCCTGTTTGGCAAAAACTGACTATTCGTATTCCAAACACACACCACTATATATACACTCTTATACCCACGAAATCAAGAGAGCTTCTAGAGGGAATTTTGTGAGAGAAACCCTAGAGAAAAACAAGATTGCCTCATCACCAATCTTCACTAAGAGACTCTACAAATTCCTCTACTCTCTTCCTCTCCATTGGTACATCCTTGAGAGGTTAGTGATCAAATCATTTTCTCATCACACCCACGTCTGTGAGAAAGTACATTTGGTGCTAAGGGAAGCAGTTTGGAAGGGACCAATGTCTATTGGTTGATGCTATGGTCTAGTAGCAAAATCCGATAAGCTAGAAAGGAAAAAGGTTCGGTGCAACCTCGTTAGAGCATGAAGCTTAGAGGGCTTAGGTACCTGGATAGATTAGGTTTGGAGGGTCTATTGCTGTTCATGTATCCCAACTACATTTTCTAGTAGATTATTGATCACTTGGAGGACGGCAGAGAGGTTTTATGCCGAGGGCTTCGGTTTCCTCTTCGATAACACATCGCGTGTTGTCCTTGTGTTTGTATCTATCTTCCATTTATCTTTACCATTTAATTACTGCTGTGATTGTGATTATTTATAATTTAGATTGTTTATCAATTCTATTAAAGGCTTATTATCATTTTCCACACATACATTGTTTGATATAAAGCTTGAATTGGTAAATTTGTAATTGGGGGTCTAAACGTTCACAGTGTTTTAAACGCTATTTGAACTTTCACTACTTAATGAAGAAAGGAACTAAAATACTACCTAATCCAAGAATAGTTTCTTTTTGGTATACACATGTGATTGAAGTTTCGTATTGAATAAGAATGACACAAAGGAATAGTTAATATAATGTAATTAAGCCAAAACTCATGAACTTAAAGTTTTTGTATTGACATTCCTATATGTTATATATATTAGGCTTATTAGCTACTACTAAATTAGAGTCTCCCAACTTGTTCTCTCTCCAACAAATGGTATCATAGCTTCATTTGTTCCATTACCCATGCATGGCTAATCCCTAACCAGCTAATAACTACTCACACAACTTTAACACTTACTAGCTGCTAACTACTGTTATCATTACACAACATTTTTTTTTTTGGCTGAATACACAACTTATCACTTAATAGCTGCTAATCACTGACGACTATGACACTATCAATTTAATGGGATCGTTTGTCTTTAATTATACTCCAATTTGCGAAGAAGATGACTTGCGACCCAATGAAAGATAGGTGACTATTACGTACCAAACTTTTCTAGTGTGCATCAGTGCATGGTTGAGGTTCCATCGACCTAAATTGTGTCTTTTTACACCTACTAACATGGCTCAGTGTTAGATTGGGATATAAGATCCCCTTCCATAGCCAGGGACCTTGACAAAGGTTCAAAGTACTGCCGTGTTAGGATGATTAAAAATTTTAAAATAAGGATTCATTTACAAGTAAACCATGAACATGCACCAGGACAACTTGGAATATTTATGTCATTACCTCCAAATTTTTGTAACGAACTTGGAGTATTTCTTGTTTCAGAAATTTCATGCCTTACCTGCTAACCTGGACTATTCCACAATACAATCGTAATGCATAATGCAAGTAGCAATTATATATACCTTATTAAGCTAATACAATAATACTTGAGAAATCTTCTTCGTGGTTTTGTATTTGGGTCAACCATGGCTTATACTTTTAAGGCGAAAGTACTATTTTGGTCCTTACATTTTGTGGTCACGGTCAATTTGATCCCAATATTTTATTAACAGTCAATTTGGTCTCTACTTCCAAGTATTAACAGAAAATGTCTAGGTGGCAAACGATGTGAATTGTTGGCATATTTAAAGCTGACATGGCAGCTAAAATAATAATAATAAATTGCCAAATCAGCATCTGCATTATAAAAAATTAATTTATCAATTCTAGAAAAATTAAAAATAAAAACTAAAAACCCAAAAAAATAAAATAAAAAAGAGTTCAGATCTGGAAATTATCCTAAACATGAACGAACAGGAACCTAGAAAAATCAAAACCCAAATCAACCTTTGAAACTCATATACCAAAATCTATGTTCAAGATTTCCTAGATCTAAACTCTAATTTATTTGTGGTTTTTAATAATTTATTTATTTAAAATTAATAAATTAATTTTCTTAAATTCAGATGCTAAAGTGGTAATTTATTATTATTATTTTAGCAACTACGTCAGCTTTAAGTGTACCAACAATGCACACCGTATGCCACCTAGACATTTTTCGTTAATAGTTAACGATAGGAACCAAATTGATTGCAATTTGAAAATAATAAGGACTAAATTAACTGTGACCCCAAAATATGTAAGAATCAAAATAGTATTTTCGCCTACTTTTAAATTAACACTACTAATAATAATGATTTGTTTAACTTTTTTTTCTTTGGTGCTAAGCTGCATCTAGAAAGCATATGCTTGTTTGTTAGGTCTGTAAGGTTGAAATTTATCAACCATCTTGTTGGCTTTATTCCATGCAAATTTGCTTGTAATTTAAGCACTTAGTAACCCTGTATTTAGGTGGGATTATTGTAAGGGTAGTGTGTGAGAAGATGTGAAGAAAAGCTCAAGTATGTGCAAAGAGATAGAGTTTCACGACTAAGACTCGCGGGTGGCTCGCGGCTTGCAAGCCGCCAATTGTTGTGCACGTGAGAAGCATGCGGGAAGTTGAAGGGTCGCGCCAGCTGTCGCACTACAGGACAAAAGTCCCAGGCTAGCTAGGCTGTTACGTCGCGACTTGATTTCGCGACTTGGACAAGCCGCGAGGTCAAGCCGCCAATCAACCCTGTTTGTCAAAAATAGTCTCTTTGTATTCCAAACACACACCACTATATATAGACTCTTACACCCACTAAATTGAGAGAGCTTCCAGAGAGAATTTTTGTGAGAGAAACCTTAGAGAAAAACAAGATTGCCTCATCCCCAATCTTTACCTTAAAGACTCTACAAATTCCTCTACTCTCTTCCTCTCCATTATCATACCCTTGAGAGGTTATTGACCAAATCATTTTCTCACCACACCTACGTTTATGAGAAGGCTCATTTAGTGCTAAGGGAAGTAGTTTGGAAGGAACCAATATACATTGGTTGATGCTATGGTCTAGTAGCGGAATTCGGGAAGCTAAAGAAGAAATAGGTTCGGCATAACCTCGTTGGAGCAAGAAGCTTGGAAGGCTTAGGTACTTGGGTAGATTAGGCTTGGAAGGTCTTCTGCTGTTCATGTATCCCAACTGCATTCTTTAGTGGATTATTTGACCGCTTGGAGGGCGGCGGAGAGGTTTTACGACGAGGACTTCGGTTTCCTCTTTGATAACACATCGTGTGTTGTCCGTGTGTTTGCATCTTCCTTCTCTTTATCTTTGCCTTATATTTACTGTTATAGATGTGATTATATTTGGTTTAGATTGTTTATCAATTCTGTTATAAGCTTGTTATCTTGTTCCACACATTAATTGTTTGATATAAAACTTGATTTGGTAATTTTGTAATTTGGGGTCTAAACGTTCAAGGGTGTTTTAGACACATATTGAACTTTCAATTAGTATCAGAGTGGGTACACTTGTTGTGGTTTAAATACCTAAGTGTGATCCTTGACCCCTTGTGTTTATTTGCCATGGATTGTGCTTTGTATGCATCTTTGTATGATTTGGTTGGTGTTGATTGTAACATGCCATGTGTTTGTGAAAATGCCTCTATGAGTGTGAATCCTCATGATTGTGATGATATGTTACATGAATCTTTGGATGTTATTGATATTCCTAACATCAAACTCTTGAAGAAAAAAGCTAAGAAGTTTAACAAGGATTTGAACAAGTTATTGTGTGAAAATGATGATTTGATTGCTAAGCTCAATGAATCCAACAAATTGGTTGAAAAATATAAGAAACTTGCTGAAAGCTATGTTGAAAAGCTGAAAGAGTTTGAATGTTTGAATATGGACTTGGATGCTAAACTTGTTTTGTCTAACAAACTTGTTGATGAGCTAAAATGTGAAAATGAATCTCTTAAGATGCATGCCAAGTGTTTGATTGGTGAACCTATTGTTAAAAGGGATGAAATTATTTGTTGCAATCATGTTGTGGTACCCGATTTTGTGCCTATTGTGTGTTCTACCCCAAAGGACAAATCAGTATACATTCCTCCACATAAAAGAAATCAAAAGGTGGAGAGAAAGGCTGTTAAGTCAAAGCCTCTGTTTAGGTTTTAACCTAAGGCTTTGGATGGATCTAAGTTTGTTCCAACTTGCCACCATTGTGGTGTGATTGGTCATATAAGACCTTAATGCTCTAAGTTGAAGAGAGAACAAAACCATGTTGCTAGATCCCTTCCCAAAAAGCGTAGTGGACCTAAATACATTGTTTGTTACCATTGTGGTGCCTTTGGTCATCTAAGACCTCAATGTTCTAAGTTTCATGCCTTTAAAAGAATCAAAAGAAAAGAGAAACTTGAGTTTCTTGGAAGTTGTACTAAAAAGAGTAAACCGGATTTGAGTGAAAATAGCATATTGTTAAAGAAAGTGTTTAATGCTCTTAACTCCTTGACTATGTGCATCTCTGGTTCTCATTCTTCCAACCCTCATCTCACTTCTTATGAGACACTCATTCCAAACAATCATTCTGTTTGGATGAGGAAAGGTTCCTATGATTGAGCTTTTGCTCTTTTGGTCCTTAACCTAATTCTTTCGATCTTTGTGGGACCCTTCATGCATTGCATGTTATATCTTCATGCATTTTGTGCATCATGCATTTTTTTTCTGCATTGGTTTGTTTTGTTTTTTATCTTACTTTTATGTCTTTGTTTTGTGTGAGTAAAAATCTAAAACCACATAAAAAGTGAAAAATTCAAAAAGTTTGATCGTATATGTTTGAGCACATATCACATGTGAGTTTTGCTTTGTACCTTCGTACAAATGGTTTTATGCATTTACGAGCTTAACTTGTTCTTAATGCACTTATATTTTTGTGGGAAAAATCTTGACATCTTTGTGTGATTGTTGTAAATCGATCTTCAAGCTTGTCATGAATGATTAGTCAGTAGTCTTGTTGGTTTTGAGATATGCATAGACTTGTTCCTATATATCTTCCCACTCTTTATTTTGTTGTTTTTGGTTAAAGAGCTCACCAAATGTAAATCTCCAAATGAAAAGAGATATTGAGCTACAAAAGCCTGTCGCACATACTAGTATTTGACTAGGAAAAAGGGAAAGCGACCAAAATAAAATGCATGATGCCCCAAAAAGCCAAAGACTTGTCATCAAATTGAAATATCAAAAATTTCAGGCATCGATCTCTAAAATGAGATGTATTGATTCAAAACGATCAAATGATATGAATTGTAAAGAAGCCAAATGAAAAGCTTCAAAGATATGTAATCATTTTCTTGTGGGAGGTCATATATGTTCATTTCTATAATTGAGATAGACCACTTGACTTAGTACTAGTTGTGTATGACTTGATTAAATTGATCATTGAAGTTTCACTCTAGACTATGGACTGTTGATACACACACACAACACACATGCCTAATGTTCAATGAATGCCTTATTCATTTGTTCGATTGTACTTGTTTAAATGTGATGTGTGTGTGCTCAACTTTATATGGATCAATCGAAAAAGATTTTTGAACATTTTATATGTTTTTGGAAGTGATTTTTATCACTCTTTGTGTTCTTGTTTAGCGCTTACATTGTTTTTCAGTGTTTAAACATGTTTTGTGTTGAAAAACAGGTGTCAGAGTTTTTTGCGACTCACTCGCGACTCGCCAGTCACCAACCCCAGTCGCGAGTTTCATCCAGAAGCTTTGGCGACTCACTCGTGACTCACTCGAGACTCGCTCGCGACTCGCGAAATTTTCGCGACTGAATTTCGCGAAACGCCCAAAAACAGCTTTTTAAATGGCTTTTCATGGGAAACCTATTTTAAACCTCTCCCATCCTCTGTTAAACCCCCTTTTCACTATTTTTACATCAAAACTCAATCAATTTGAATGGTTTTTCATTCCATTAACATCTCTAAGGTAATTATAAACTCTTTTCATTGTTTTTTATCCTTAGACTATTTTTTGGAGAGTTTTGTGCTCTTGGTTGAGTTTTTCATCATAGGGGTTGGAAAAACTTATTTTTTGGTCAAATTTTTGTATGGGATTGGTTTCTTTTAATGATTTGCTTTGGATGTTGGCCCCTTGTGGCAAAAAGAACATGTATTAAGGGTGGTTTTCATGATGGTCATGCATTGTTTCACATTGTTGTTCATAGTGTGCATGCTAGGTGTTTGTTAAAATGTCTCTTAGGCATTTTCTCGCTTGTTTGGACTCCGATGAGTATCAAACTTTGGGGTCTCTTATGATTTCTCATTAGGAACATGTTTGGTTCATTGGTTGTATATTTAACACACCTTACCCCACATGTGCATTTCCCATGTATTCGTCATGCATTGCACTTTGCCACCTCTTGCACACACCTTGCTACCCTTGTCATACATTGGTTCATACATTGTTTCTTCATCCTAGCATGTCATATTTGCCTTATGCTTTGTAGTATTTTGCTTTGTCTTAGGTTTGAGCTTCATTTTCTCATTCATCTTGCACCCCTCATGCATCATAATCATTGTTCATATCTTCATCTCTTGCCCTCGTTTCTCCTTGACCCTTTGTCTATTCCTGACAAAAATGGGGAAAATATACTCTAGAGAGTATATCGGAGAGTTTTTGTCATTTCTATATGACCCTTGTGCACATTCTTAGGGGGAGAAATTCTATTTCTCGTGCATACTTGTAAGGGGAGAGATATTCCATAGGGGAGATGCATATACCAAGGGGGAGAAGACATTGAGCTAATAAGAAAACTTCGTTTTGGTGTTTGGTGTTTGGTGTTTGATCAAGTTGCTCATCATGATTACTTGATCGCAATTTACTTGTTACATTATACTTGTCTATTTATTACTTACTTTAACTTGAGGGTCTAATGTGTTTTGTGCAAGTGTTTCAAGTTACAGGTATATATGTTCCAAGTTCATCACAGCTCCTATGATTCATGATAGGGGGAGTGATATGATAGGGAAGTACTTTATTACTTGTACTCATGTTGCTTTTGTAAGCTTTAAGGGTTTGTTCTTATGCACACTTGTAGGCCTTTGTAGTTTGTGCCATGCTTTATGCAGCCTTTGTGCATTGTTTAATCAGTACTTCTAACCTAATGTTATGCATTCCTTTTTAAGTGCTGTCACTCTTGTGCCTGTGTAGAATTTTTCCTAGATGCACATACTTCATGTATTGTACATTGGTTGAGTGTTGGTCATTCAAGTGATTTGCCCTGTGTTTGTCAACTTGAATATCCAGATGTTTATTCCAAGTGTGAATGAGTATTGTGATCACTTGGTTATAATGATTGTTTGTTTTGGTCTTGCCATGGTTTATTGCTTTACTCCATTGTGCTTAATCGCATTATGCTTGCTCCATTTGCATTACAAGTTTTCTGCATACAATGAACTTATTGTATTGTTATGTTTTAGGAGTTACTTGTTCTTATGGTCCTAAAGCTTCATAGATTTTAGAGTTAGGTGTGAGTGAGTTTTCCAACTGTTCCCAACTCATGCGTTAAGTCTAAAGTTTGTTTTAGGGTTTTGTCACGGAATAGCCAAAGGGGGAAATTGTAAGGTTGAAATTTATCAACCATCTTGTTGGCTTTATTCCGTGCCAATTTGCTTGTAATTTAAGCACTTAGTAACCCTGTATTTAGATGGGATTATTGTAAGGGTAGTGTGTGAGAAGATATGAAGAAAAGCTCAAGTATGTGCAAAGAGACAGAATTTCGCGGCTAGGACTCGCGGGTGGCTTGCGGCTTGCAAGCCGCTAAATGTTGTGCACGTGAGAAGCATGCGGGAAGCTAAAGGGTCGCACCAGCTGTCGCACTACAGGAAAAAAGTCCCAGGCTGGCCAAGCCGTTACGTCGCGACTTGATTTTGCGACTTGGACAAGCAGCGAGGTCAAGCCGCCAACCAGCCCTGTTTGGCAAAAATTGTCGCTTCGTATTTCAAACACACACCACTATATATAGACCCTTATACCCACTAAATTGAGAAAACTTCCAAAGAGAATTTTTGTGAGAGAAACCCTAGAGAAAAACAAGATTGCCTCATCCCCAATCTTTATCTTAGAGACTCTACAAATTCCTCTACTCTCTTCCTCTCCATTATCATACCCTTGAGAGGTTATTAACCAAATCTTTTTCTCACCACACCTACATTTGTGAGAAGGCTCATTTGGTGCTAAGGGAAGCAGTTTGGAAGGAACCAATATACATTAGTTAATGCTATGGTCTAGTAGCGGAATCCGGGAAGCTAAAGAAGAAATAGGTTCGGCATAACCTCGTTGGAGCAAGAAGCTTGGAGGGCTTAGGTACTTGGGTAGATTAGGCTTGGAGGGTCTTCTGCTGTTCATGTATCCCAACTACATTCTTTAGTGGATTATTTGACCACTTAGAGGGTGGCGGAGAGGTTTTATGCCGAGGACTTCGGTTTCCTCTTCGATAATACATTGTGTGTTGTCCGTGTGTTTGCATCTTCCTTCCCTTTATCTTTGCCTTATATTTTCTGTTGTGGATGTGTTTATATTTGGCTTAGATTGTTTATCAATTCTGTTATAAGCTTGTTATCTTGTTCCGCACATTAATTGTTTGATATAAAGCTTGATTTGGTAATTTTGTAATTTGGGGTCTAAACGTTCAAGGGTGTTTTAGACACATATTGAACTTTCAAGGTCGTTACCCAAGACTTAGAAATCCTGAATACCACACTATAAGTCATTGAATATTGCCCCATAAGTCTATGCAATGTGGTTTATAGAGTCTTAGCCAAAGTCCTAGCAAATCACTTGAAAAAAATCCTGCCTGAGAATGTTAGTGAAGCACAAAGTGCCTCTGTTCCTAGGAGACTCATCACAGACAACCTATTAATTGCCTTTGAGACAATGCGCCATATCAAACAAAGAAGAAAGGGAAAGGAAGGTCTCATGGCAATCATGTTAGACATAGGCAAAGCATTTGATAAAGTAGAATAGGAATGTTTGGCTAGGGTAATGCAGAAAATAGGATTTCATGACCAGTGGATTTCTATTATCATGATGTGCATAACCTTTGTCTCTTACTCTGTACTAATCAACGGGGAGCCGAAAGGTGAAATTATCCCTTCTCGGGGTATTCACCAAAGGGACCCGTTATCGCCATTTCTATTTTTGTTATGTTCAGAAGGCCTTTCAGCAATGCTCCAAAGAGAAGAGAGGTTGGGGACTATTAAAGGGATCTCTATTTGCTGGGGTGCTCTGCGTTTGTCTCATTTGTTTTTTTATGAATGATAGCATCATTTTTTGTCGGGCTTGTATGAGTGAATGTCAGCGAGTCTGGGATGATCTCCATGACTATGAGGCTGCATCTGGGCAGAAAATCAATAAGGACAAAACCTCCATTTTCTTCAGCAAGAACACCGGGACTTCTACTCAAGCTGAAATCAAAAATCTTTTTGGTTCCCAAGTCATCAAGCAACACGAAAGATACCTAGGCCTTCCATCCTTAATTGGTTGAGGGGAAAAAAAAAAACCTTTTAACAAGATTAAGGATCAGCTTGGCCAAAAAATTGCTGGTTGGAAGGGGAAGCTATTGTCCTCGGCTGGTAAAGAAGTCCTCATAAAGGCGGTTGCCCAAGCCGCTCCTACATATACCATGAGTTGCTTCAAGTTGCCTGACTTGCTTTGCAAAGAACTTAGCTCTATAATCAGCAAATTTTGGTGGGGACAAAAATCTGATGAGCGTAAAATATCTTGGGTCTCTTGGGACAAGTTGTGTAAATCCAAAGATATGGGCGGCATGGGGTTTAGAGACTTAAAAGCCTTCAACCTAGCTCTCCTAGCTAAGCAAGGTTGGTGTCTCCTCCAAAACACAAATTCTCTTTTCCACCATGTTTTCCAAGCCAAGTACTTTGCTGGCAGGTCTTCCTTGAAGCTCAACTCGGCAAAAGACCATCTTTTGCTTGGCGGAGCATCTTGGCTACTAAAAGAATGGTGGAAGATGGAATTAGATGGTCTATTGGAAATGGAGACAAAGTGAAGATATGGAGTGACAAGTGGATCCCCAACCCTAAAACATACAAGGTCTTGACTCCTATAAACCCCATGATGTATAATGAGAAATTTTCTACTCTAATTGATAAAGAAAGAGCTATGTGGAAATCTGAGTTGATTAATTCCATTTTTCTTCCCCATGAGGCTTCAACTATTTTGGCTATCCCTCTGAGCTCCACTCTCCTTGAGGACCGTAGAGTATGGTCTGGTACAGCCAATGGGGTGTTCTCGGTTTGAAGTGCCTACCATGTAAGCCACAAACAACTGTCCAAGATCAATGTTGGGGAATGCTCAAATAACACCAGGATGAAGTCACTATGGAAAGCAATTTGGAAGCTCCACTACCCAAACAAAATTAGAAACTTTATTTGGCGAGCATGTAAAGACATCCTTCCAACTAAAACTAAGCTCAAAGACGGCAAAATTCCAATGGAAGTGGAGTGCAACTTGTGTGAAGGTGTGGAAACAGCAGGTCATACATTCTGGAGTTGTGATATTGCCGTAGTAGTTTGGCAAATGGCTAGTGTCAAAGCCCTTGGCCTCATGGCCAACCCACCAAACTTCATGGACCTATTTTGGTGCGTAATGGAGGCGAAACCAGCCCAAGACCTTGAAACTTCAAGACTCTACTTGGCGGAGTTCCAAACCCACTGTTTTTCTTTTAATGCCCATTAGTCCCACGTCCCCACTCTTTGGAGGCCACCTCCACTAGGTTGGTACAAGACTAACGTTGATGGGGATGTTTTCAAGGAGCGGGGTCAGTGTGGGATTGGAGTGGTGGTTCAGAATGATAAAGGCCAAATAATGGGAGCTCTTAGCAAAACACTCCCATACCCGTTGGGTGCTCTGGACACTGAAGCCAAGGCTGCTGAGATTGGCATAATTTTCTCCTGGGAGTTGGGCCTTAGGGAGATTATTCTTGAAGGGGATTCCCAAATTGTTATGAATGCCATTGCCATCCATGACCCGGGCCCTATTCAGATCCAGCAACTTGTTACTAGTATAAAATCTTGGGTGCCAAAGTTTAGAGCTTGGAAGACATCCTTCACGCACAGAGAAGGGAACAAGGCAGCTCACCTCGTGGCTAAACAAGCCAAAGAGATTTCTGAATGTACTATCTGGGTGGAAGATATTCCCCCTATAATTGTGTCTCAAGTTCTTAATGATGTATCTGATTTGGGTTTCAGCCTAGTTTAATGAAAGCTTACCAGCATTCTTATCCAAAAAAAAAACAAAAAACAAAAAAGGTCACGTCAATAGCTAATTATCACCAATCACAGGAAAAAAATATTATCATAAACTTAGGAATCTTTTTTATTTCCTTCGAAAGGAAAAGTAAATTCAATACTTCATTACTGTCTTTACTGCATTGTAAGCAAAATGTTGGTGTTGTTATCTGTGATCATATAAGGCGTGTATAGGCTGCGTTAAGTAAAAGCTCTGGGGCGTGTAGAGGCTGCGTTTAGTAAGGTTGATGTTACCTCGAGGGCCTTTGGAAATAGAAGCAATGGCATTTGAAAAAGCAGTTCCAGGATTTAGAGCTACTCAGTTTTCATATGTGAAAAGACAAGGAAACAAACCAGTACACCTTTCGGCACAATTTACAAAGGGAATTGATAATTTTATAATTTGAATAGGAAATTCCAGTATGATCAAGTCTGCCTTTACTTACGATGTATTGAATTTATCTTCTTCTTAATATAAGTTGCCTATTTTTTATCAAAATAATAATAATAATAATAATAAGTAAATTCACTGCTGGTGAAACAAACATAACTTCATTTTTTTTCTTATTTTCCCAGTGGAAAACAAACATCACTTACTAAGGGCTTACGCTACACGCCATGTTTAGATTAGAAGATAAGAAGGTATAATGTTTTTTTTTTTTTTTCTTAATTCACTTGAAAATGTTAAAGAATGCAATTTACAAGAGTGATGGCAGCCCTCATATATATATATATTAGACTTTTTTTCCTAATTAAAAAAGGAAAAACTTTTTAATGAACTGAATAAACTGTCGCAACAAGTTAAGGCATCATATCGTAGCCAATTGTAAAGTGTGTGATATTATTATTATTATTATTATTATTATTATTATTTATTTTTTGAATTGCTTTTCTTAGTAGGTTTAAGGTTAACTGAAAGGCTAGCCTAACCTAGTCTTCAATTATACCACATTTATATAATTACATTTGACGTACTCTCACATATTTGCAATTACTAATGGGATTCAAATCTGACCACCCAAAAAAAAAAAAAATGAAGATGGCTTTGATGCAGATATTTGATTTGTGTTAGGTCAAAGACAATAAGAATATAAATCACAACTTATCAATTTTTTCTTTTGGTTAATATATAACAAGTACTGATGGGCGAATGCTCTAACAATCTTGACTTGTTTCAACCCACTTTTCTCAAGGGTTGACTAAAAGGTGCCGAAACCTTCACTAAAAATGCGCAATGCTAGGTGTGATAAGCTTTATTCCGATGGTCATTAAAATCCTCAAAATAAACCTATACAACCCTCGGAATAATCTATTAAAATTAGGCGGGCTAGTTTTTACACTCCAACACTAATTTTACCTCCAAATTTAAAAACTTTTCAACGCATCCTATGACAACCTTTGATAGAAGATATCTCAAAATTCTCAACCCTTGAAATAAAGTCCAAAATCAAAATACAAAAGGGAAAACTTATTTTTGTTCATGCTCCACACTCAGAAACCGCTCACACAATCAGAAAATTCTCTCAAAATTAAAGCTCATCTCAGAAAATTCTCTCAAAATTGATCTGAGCTCATCTCAAAAAACTCAAAGATCGGAGCTCATCTCATCTCCGATGGGCTGATTTGCAGTGGTCAGCTATCTCATCTCCAACAACAAGCGAGCCATTGATAGACTAAGCACTCTTCGCCACCCCATTTTCCAATTACAAGTCTGTCTCTCTCTATTTGTTTCTCGAGAAATTATGGAAATTACACTTATATCCGATTCTTCTAGGTACGATCTTCAATTCTGCAGCTTTTCATTTTATTGCATTTATATAGATTTACTCGGATTTTGTATTTGGAGAAATTGTTTGAAATGAATAGGCTTTGTTTGAGTTTTTATTTGTTTTAACAGTTATATTTATTTCAATTTCTTTGAAATTCTAGCTCAATTCGTTAGCTTTGTGGTGGAATTTGAGCTCGTTTAAATCTATTTGGTTGTTGAGAAATCATTGGAAAATAAATGAGTTTGTATTGTATCAGTTTTGTTGAGATTTTTTTTTTTTTTTTGGTTGAAATTTTTTTGTTATTTTTATAATAATTTTATTGTTGGTGTTTTCAATTGGTAAATTTTCTAGCTCAAATCCCTAACCGTTAACTTGTGCTGAAATTTGAGTTCTATTAAATTTCTTTGATTCATTCGAGAATCTGTTTGGTTGTCTAAAAATTGTAGGAAAAGAATGATGAATTGGAGAGGATTTTGGGATTGATTTGTACATTCTGGTTTGATTTGAGCTTAAATTATTGGTTGATTTTTCTATTTGGATTTTGGATGAAAAATAGTAAGTAAAGCTTGAATTTTTAGGTTCTATGTGGAAAGACTACTGAGAGAGAGAGAAGAGTCCGAGTCATTCACACTGACTCACTCTACAACTACAACAGTCCCAATTGAATCATTTCTCTCAGATTCAAATCAAGCTCTATTGATCAGGTACAACCATCAGTCTTGTTATGAACAAAATGTGAAGTGAAATCTTTTTTAATTGTTGTTTTTCTGTTTTTCTACTTCTTAAATAATGAAAAATCCAAATCAAAACAATTTGAGATTTCTTTCCTAGCAACCAAACAGGACATAATGCTTTTATTTTTATTTTTTTGGGAATGGTTTTGGGTCTTCTTTTGTATGCTCAAAGTGGTTACTAAATTAGTTGACTTTTCATCTTGTTTACTATGGTAATATGGTCTATTGTGTTTATTGACTGTTCATCTTATAGTATATACTTTTTTTTAAGCAGCACAATTGGCATTTCTTTAATTAATCACTGTATCATGTCTATAGAAATATCATATGAATCTATAGAAATGTAAAGTTTGAGTTACTTCTTGCATGAATATGTAACTAATAGACTGAGAACATTGGATGCCATGTTCTCATGATTACATGCTGCCTAAAATAAACTTCTATGACTGCTGTTTGATGAAACTTTTACTAGGGAGTGAAAAAATTGAGTCCTAAGCTTTTATTTCTCGTAATTTTTTTTTTTTTTTTTTTTGACTCCTATGCAATTTCTTACCCATTGTTAGTTAGTTGGTTAGTTAGTTTGTTTGTTTTTGTGGTTTAGAATCTTATCTGTATGACTTTTGGGGTTTCTTTTTTCTCAGTAGTAAAATTCTATTATCCAATTCATAATGGAAGGCTTTAAAATTTCATTAATTTGTTTAGCAATTTTTGTTTTCTTGATTTCCTCTTCATATGGAGTATCCCTGTCGCGTGTGATGGCAAATGACGAAGGTGGCCTTTCTGAACGCTCTGAGTGGGATCTCCACTGGATCTCTTCAAAATAAGACTGTGAACTACCAGTTTGCATGTTCACATTCAAAAAATTTCAGATGTAACACATGAAAAAAAAAAGGAGAGAGGGTAATAATATAAATTTATAATGATTCCAATAACAGGACACTCAAAGTAAGGTTTCATATCTTGAAGAAACACTGCTTTAGGGGCATCACATCTCAAACTGACAGAAAACATTAGATGTTTATATTGATGTGGACAAGTTATTGTTTGAAGCTTGACTTGGATGCAGGCAAAAATGGGCTTGGGGAGGGTACAGTTGGTGTTATGGCAGTATTTGATGGTCATATTGGTAAAGATCGTTTCAGGTTTTGAAGGAAATGAAGAGTAGTGGAATAAGGCCTGATAGGCATTTTTACAATGTGATGGTTGATACTTTTGGAAAGTACAATTGTCTTGATCATGCTATGTCCACATTCGAACAGATGTTATCGGAGGGGATTGAGCCCGATACTGTTACGCGGAACACGCTCATTGATTGTCATTGTAAGTCGGGATGCCACGATAGGGCAAAGGAGTTGCCTAATGTGGTTACATACACGACATTGGTTGATATTTATGGAAAGTCGGGGAGGTTTGATGACGCGATGTTATGAAGTGCTTGGACGTTATGAAGTCTACGGGGTTGAAGCCACCTTCCACAATGTACAATGCCTTGATTAATGCCTATGCACAGAAGGTATGTTGCTTGTTTCCTTGATTAACCAATTTACTTTGAGTGAATGTATATATACTCTATTGCTTTGGCATGGCCATAATAGGATTAGATTATAGGCATCCTGTGTTATTTGTGTCCTGCATATATCAAAACGCGTTTATATTGTTAACAACATCTTCCATACCTGTACCCTTTTGAGGAAGTGCTAGTAACCTAAGACAAGTCAAACAAGCAGTAGCATTTGAGGTGATCATTGACACTCTTTGCCTTACAAAATTGCGTAAAATATGAGATGGCTTAAACTCTTGACAGGAAGATTTTAATTGCCAACGTTGGGGACTCAAAGGCCCTTTTATGCACAAAGAAAATCCAGTCTAGTCAGGGTACTGGTTCTCTGATATCTCCCTTTTTTTTTTTTGGTTAAGTAGTGATATTGATTTTTGACTCTTCAACCAGTTGCATCCAGAAGATAATCCTAATTAATGGGAACAAAGGTTTAGCTGATTTGAGTTGAAATTAGTTGTGTCTACTAGATATGTGCTAAGATCATAAAAAATTCCTTTCTCTTAATGCTTTTACCAGAAATAGGACTTTCCTAAGCATTAGTTGTACATCAAGTAAAGGAGTATAAAACTTCACCTTATTTTAAACTAATAATTGAATATCTGTATGTTAACATGAAAATGACAGGTAACTTGACAGCCAGTCTTTCAGCTATTGAACTAACAGAAGATCATAGTCCAGGTAGAGATGATGAAAGAGCTCGAATTGAAGCAGCTGGTGGTATCATTGTCACTCTTTAGGGTAAGCCTTGGGTCAATGCTGAACTTCCTATGTCCCGAGCCATTGGTGATGTGTACCAAAAGAGGTGGGTTTCTTAACTTGAATGCAGCTAAATTTTCCCTTATTTTCTCAGTTTGTTATATTTTATTACCTGATTTTCTTTTTTTTTTATTCCATTCTGAAATAAAAAACCAATCTCAAAAGTTTTGAGACTAACTGCTTTGTCATGATTCACTGTCAATTCTGTTATCTATTTCATGTTAACATCAATATAGACTTGCAAGTATAATGGAGCTTGTATTTTCATTCTATTTTGGTCAGATTTGGTGTTATAGCTGAACCTGAAGTGACAGGTTGGCAAACTCTAGATGCCAATGATAGATTTTTGGTGGTTACTTCTGATGGTATTTTTGAAAGCATGACACCGCAAGATGTATGTGATCTTATACATGATTCAAGTTCATGCTCGCCCTCATCCTCGTTAGCTGAATGCCTAGTAAATACAGCATTTGAGAAAGGTAGCGTGGATAATTTGTCCGTTATTGTAGTTCCATTATGATGGTTTTTCTGTCAACTTGTAGGAAGAAAGATGTTAGAATTACATACTTGGCTTTAAATAAATTGGTTTGTAATTGCTTTTTTTGTAGCATTGGCTACACATACAATCATTTACTCAAAAACAGCATGGTAAAAGATCATAACCTTTTTAACTATAATAATTGGGTACATTCATTAATGTTTTGCCTTTTCTTTTAGGAAAAATCATTACGGCACTCTATGGACTACTGTTTTTTTGAATATATGATGTCTAGCTTGTCTAATTTGAGTAAATGACGTAGACCAAATATTGAGGATATTCATATCATATATAAACGGGATTGGATTCTTTTTTCCTTTTTTTTTTTTTGGTAGAAAAGATTGGATTCAATAATAAATAAAATCAGAGTGAAACAAATAAATATTCTTTGTAACTATGAAACAAAGAATGAGCTGATCATAGCACACGACAATTGTTGCCAAGCCTTAAGTTCAAAACAGAGTGGGTAAGTATGTGTACTTGTGTGTTAATGAACTATTCATGCCTATAATTTAAATTAATACAGTGATTTATATGCATCATTTATTTGCTTTTTCAGAAATATGTTACATTTTGAAAATCACATGTCAATATGGACTTCATTGTATGGCAATTTTTCAATCAAACACCTCGACCATTTAACAAGTGCATGATTAATTGGTTTGTCTATTTCCTTGTAGTTCTTAATACAAGGGAAAGTTGGTGGCTATGCATCAGTCTTTGAGAACTACCAAGAGAAGGCAGAATCATTTATGTGAGACCCTTTAAACATTAGTATATCAGGTTGTTTTGCGTTGAAATATAATAACATTAAGATTAGGATTTTGATCATGCATGATTCTTGTACTGATTTATTTCTCTTCTTCTTCCTTTTTTTTTTTTAATTTATTTATTTATTTTTTTTTTCTAGTAAAAATACTAAGTTCCCTTAGTAACTTGGAAAGCAAATTGAATTTTGTTTTGATATTTGTGTTTTGGTATAATATAGATTTTTTAATATGTGGTTCTTTAAAGTCTATGTGCAAAGCTGTAGGTTTTTATTTTTTATTTTTTATTTTTTAAGAGAAAATCCTCATTTTGAGGGTTGGGAGACCCTCAAAAAAAGGCCCAATCCTCAAAAAAAGTTATTGTTCTTTTATCCCTTTTAAATTTTTCAAAGGTTACCAATCCTTGATAAAGATAAAACATTTGTTTTGAGGGTCATGTAGGCTGTTGAAATTTCGGTTTCAAGGGTCACAAAGGCTGTAGAAATTTCGGTTTCAAGGAAATTTCTTTCAAAAGTCATCAAGAGTTAGTTATACCCTCAAAATAATATCTTTTGAGGGTTTTTAATACTTTTTTCAAGGGTTTTGACCTCCAAAAAAAATCAACTTTGTTGTTATGCACTCGTAGCAATGCGATAACTCATGAACATAGAAATGGCACCATAAAATTCTACCATATTGGACAACAGCTAACTGAACCAAAGGCAATTTTCATATAGAATAAGACAATGTTGTCGTAAATGGCAAAAAGCACCCATGATTTGATGAGATTAACAAAAGCTCTTAGAAATGGAATTAACGATTGCCCTGTCTTTATATTGTCATTCTATTCCTCCTATCTTAATATTGTCATTATTAACGATGTTCACGTGATCAAGAACATAATGCATTTTTTTTTTTTAATCTTAGATTTTCCTTTCTTCTTTTCATACCACAAAAGAAAAGATCAGCCATGCATAAACTCATACAGTCATATATATATATGGCATCCAATAATGACAAATGTTATATGCTAGTTATATTTTCAAACTTCAAAGTCAAAAGGAAGAGTGCATTTGTACAATCGAATTACATATATAGCAGTTAATTAATTTCTTGTTCCAATAAATTGGTTTTTATTCTTATCTTTCATGTGATCAAATATTCTTCATTTAATTACTTTTTTTTATTTTTTTTTATTTTTTTTAAAAAAAAAAAGGCTAAAACAATGTGATTTTTCTATTCGAGCGTAACTACGTCTAACTGCTCTTAAAGCTAAGATCTCATTTTGATGAAATATAAGAAACACTCACATGTCTCTAGTGGGCCGGGGAAGGGATGACTCAAAACAAAAACACTCCACATTGTAAAATATTGTTGGCTCAAGACCCAAGATTTAATTCCATATTCTCTTTTACCCTTCCTGCTTAACTACCATTTCGTGACTTATTTCCTTACTAGAAAATTGACTTATTGCCTTGGCATGGCCACCATGGTACGTAAGTGTAAAAAACAAATTTCTTCTTCATGATAATAAAAGTGACTTCATTTTTATTTTATATATATATATATATATATATATATCTATTAGAAGGGTACACATATATTTATTTGGTTACTACTAAACACACTCCTGATCAAGAGCAACATACTCAAATATGAGTAATCAATAAATTAATCGCTAATTATAATTAGTAAGGACGTTCGCCATAATAATTGCCCGGAGGATCATAGCTGCAAATGATAAACATCCACCCATTGTGGCACTTGACTCTAGCACACCCAAGATGAACAGAATCACGCCACACAACTTGAGTATAGTGCAAGCACTCACCACCAACACATTTGTTGGAATTGTGGTTATAGTTAGGCTTCTCAGCTACCCACAAATTCACTGCATCTACTCCGCTAAATATATCATAACCTTCAGCAAGATTTTCTCCATAGGGCCCTTCTGAATGTTCCAATTTGCAGTCTCCTATCTTCGTATTAGCATAATTTTGAGCATAAGCTGCAATTGTGTTGTTCCATCTAATTGGACCAACACCAACTTTGGCACGAGCAACATTGTGTGCTTGGACAAAGTCAGATTGGGAGTTTTGGGCTAGGGAGACATGAATTAGGGCTAACCCCAAGAAGTATATAGCCAGCAAAAACTTACTAAGCCCCATTTTTATCTCAATGCAAGACAGAGTGAACTTTTTCAATTTCTAGTTCTTAATGAAAATGTGATATGCTATTGAGTATTGATTTATTTATTTATAGGCAAGAGAGCGGTGATCGTTATGGATCAAGTGGGACGCATACATACATGAGCATCGTTATTATGTTTCCTAATTTAGGATAATATCCCCAATTTAATTAGGTAATATCCCAAAAATAGTATTCTCACATTAGACTTCCTATTAATTCTCCGTTGTAGGAAGATTTTACTATATTACTTTAAAAGAAATGTTATGTATACCACATTTTGACAACAAATCCTTAGTAACACTTTGTTATTGATAGGTAAAAAAAGTAATTTCATTAGTAGGGTCAAGTTAGAACCAATAGCAACTTATTGCCGGGATTTTAGGACAATAACAATTTCAGTTGATATTGATTCCATACTTTTTTCTTCTTATTTTAGGACGGTAACTTATTTTCCGAATTTTTAGCTAACCACTTCTCAAAACACTTATATTAGATTATCTATTTTAAACTTATTTCATTTAAATATTTGAAGTGCTACATTCACAATATTTTTGTAATATTTTCAGAACAAATCCTCGTGGTAATTTTTTTTTCCTTACCACTAGGATTTGTTGTATAGTTATTAAATCCAGATTGGTCATGATCTGTTACTTAGACCGATTTGAACCATTAATTAGAATTAAAAAAGTAAATGACACTATCTCCAAAAGAAAAAGAAAAAAAAAATGTAGTATATGGTATTAATTTGAATTTAAAAAAGTAAACGACACAATATCTGCAAAGAATATATATATATATATATATATATAGTATATGGTATTGTCAAGCCCATTATCAAACCTAATGGTACCCGCAATTTTTTATTTATTCCCAATGATTATGCTTAGAACATGCATCTTTTCTATGCTTGAATTCTTAGGATAAAATTATTTTAATAGACCAATGAAATTAGGGAGGAAAAATCTAGGAGCATGCCTCTTTTTCATGCTTGATTTTCTAAGTATAAGTATCTTTCTATAGACCAATTAGATTAGGCAAGAATGACCCAATAATATGTTAGAGTAGATCATCTAGCTTTCTAACCATTATTGGTTGAAACTTGTAACAAGGGGTGCAGGACCGGCCTAAGATAATTTGAGGCCTAAGGTGAAAATTTTAAAAGGGTCTTTTTATATCTTAATATCATTTAAATGATATTTATTTTATTATTTATATTGTAATTATTTTATTTCAAATCTATTATTAATTCTTACTAATTAATAAGACTAATTCATCCAAAGTGAGCTAGTGGTACTTACTATATAGGTTTTACAAACTGACAAGTCATCAATAAATTAAAGTTATTTAAAACATTAATTTATTATATTATTTGATCAATTTGTAAATTTTTTGTCATAAAATTTCTATTAGTTTTAGCATTTTTCATTCACTTAATGGTGAATTAGTAATTGTGTTGTATTTCTATTAATTCATAATTATTATTATTTTTTTTTTTTTTTTTTTGGGAAGAAAATGCTAAAATACTACAAATTTTACTATAAAAAACTTATAAACGAATGTGACATTTCAAGAAAAGAATAAACAAATATTAAATTATTTTATATTGATTGAAAATACCAATTTACAAGACCTATGTGATAAAAAAAAAAGTACAAATTACACACTCTTTTTTTAATTAGAAAAAAAAAAAAAAAAAAAAAACCTTACTGACCCCATTTTAATTTGGGGTCTTTTTATGTTAAGGGGCCTTAAAGCATCTCCAACGGATGCTTTATATCTATTTTTTTGGAGAGAAAAGCCCACTGTTCACCTCAAAAACTCACTCCAACAGCTTCTCCATCTCTATTTTTTAGATTAGAGTTGCTACAGTGCTTCTCTACAAGTAGAGAACACTGTAGCAATTAATGTAGCACCTCTAAAAAATATTCTCCCTTAAAATAATACCCAGTTGAATATTCTTTCTCTCTCATTCCTTTTCTCTTTCGTTCTTCACTCTCTCAAGCTTCTCTATCTCAACGGTAATATAACACAATCAAAACAAAAACACAAAACCCAATCGAAAGATTTGAAACACAAAAACAATCTTTCTCATAAGCCTAATGAAATCTGAAGAATAAAATAAAACTAATCAAACCAAAACAAAATAAAAAATAAAAATAAAAAACAAACAAACAAACATGTAGAACGCTAATCTATGTAGAATGCCGACCTCCACTTCTCTGCCGATGATCTATGTGTGTATAAGAGAGAATTTGTTTGTGTGAGATAGAGGAAGAGAGTATCCTAGAATCAAGTAGAAATAGAAAAAGTAAAAAAAGAGAGAGCTAGAGAAAGAGGGAGAGAGACAGCTGAAGAAATTATTGGGAATGAACTAGAAAAAGAAAAAGAAGGTAGATAGAGGAAAGGAGTGAAATACGTGAGTGGTGGAAAAAAAAACCAAGAAAAAAAAAAGAAAAAGAATCGTATGGATGACAGATGGTATGAAGGGAAAAATAATATATAAAAAAATAGGAAATGACAATTAAGAAATGTTACCAAAATATTTTCACAATAAATCTTAAGTAATAGATTGTTATTAGCTAATACTGGTGAGTAAAAAAATAATTTCAGCGGTGGGTTCAAATTAGAACTAGTAACAATTTTCCACATAAGATTTTGAAGTGATTCTTGTAAAAGTATTACGAAAAATGTTGTGGATATAATACTTTTTATTAGAAAAATATAATTGTTAGGAATGAATATAGGAAGAATAAATTATGATAAAAAAAGAATAAAGAATGAATGAAGAAATAATATTTAAATGAGATAGAGAATCTATTGAAAAATGTATTCGAAAAAGTGAATAGTTAAAAGGTAAAAGTCACTGTTCATTCTCCTAACAGTACAAAAATTTGGAGAATTTGCTGGAGATGCTCTTAGGCCATGGCCTAGGGCCGACTCTGCAGGGGTGACATCACGTTATAATTAAGTAGAAGGTTTTCAAGAAATGGATTGACTGCATAAGAGCACCAATGCAATGGAGCTAAAAATTTAGCTATTTGGCACCACAGAAAGTTACTTTATCTATTTTACTTACACACATGCTACAGCAGTGGATCTATTTTAGCTTTCAACACAATAAAATAATATAAACATCACAATAAAATAATATATCATCTACTATAAACATCAATCACAACCACACACACAACCACAACCACCACCACCACAGCCCATAACAAAGAAAAAAAAAATCAACTAAGCCCACATCCACACGACCCACCAAGCAACACCCACACCACGGCAATCAAATTCACGCAATGCAAAAAAATAGTAAAAAATAATATTAAAAAAATACCCAAAGCTTGGATCGACGGAAAACCAAAGCAATGGATGGAGGAAGGCAGCGGCAGCTTCAAGGATGAAACCCAGAAAAACCCAAAGCTTGGATTGACGATGAAACCCACGAAATCCAAAGAAACCCAAGCTTGGTGGCGTTGGGTGAGCATTGAGATGGAAGACTGGGCGGAGGCGTGGATCAGCGGCTTGGGGCTTGGGTCGGCTTGGTCTGATCTGCGGCTTGGGACGGTTGGTGGGTCTATGACGTCGAGCTTCGGTGGCGACGACGTTGAGGATGAGTCGGGCTGGCGGCGGTGAAAGAGTGAGCTTGAGAGAGTGATGTTGAGAGAGTGTGCTTGAGGAGAGAGTTTTGAGAGAGAGCTTTAGACAGATGAGAGTGACTAAAGAGAGAGGCACAGTGTGAGAATAAAAGGATTATTTTAATCCCGAGATGGAATAAAAAACTATTTTTTTTAGCTCTAAGCTATAGTGCACATCTATAAATAGATGTGCATTGTAGCAATGAAGTTAAAAAAAATAGATTTAGCTCCACTGTTGCATGGCTGTTTTTGGTGTTTTGGTAGAGCTAAAATAACTATATAGCTATTTAGTTCCACTGTAGCAAGTGCTCTGTAGCGTATTAGTAGGAGGTTTTCATCTAGCTTTCATTTTTCAGTGCTTTCAATTGTCCATAGAATTGAGTAACGTATCATAGCCGCATAGTGTTTTAAATTTTTTTACTTGAGTTCAGGTCTCTTTTATATAAGAAACACACTATGGGCCATCAAACCCACAAACACAAGAAATACACACCATGGGCCATACAGACTCCTACTTACCTCTCACAACACACACTCTATGGCCCAACTACTCATTCTTTTCTTCTTCTTTTTTTTGAATTAGTGGCCCAGCAACTCTTCAAAATGTCCATAATTTTATAGAAATGATATGTCTACAATATTTTTCACAATATTTTTACAATAAATCTTAAGTGGCATGTTGTTACTGATTGTTATTATTGGGGCAAAAAAGTAATCTTAGTGTTAGGTTTAAATTTGAACTAATAACAATTAACCACCTATGATTTGTAATAAAAATGTTGTAAAAATGTTGTGCACGTAGCACCTCTCTAATTTTTACCATCTTGTAGTGTAGGTATCATTGCTGCCTCAACACAACAATATCATTGATTCCTAATTTTTTCAACGCCAGCAACGCATGGTACAAATTTGCCAATAATTAAAGGAAAAGCATTATGGAAATTGCTTGAATTTGTTTATAATTTTCTTCCTATACTCTTCATGCTTACAAATTTTCATAATGCTCTAAGATCAATAATTATATCATCTATAAAATGTTTAAATTTCAAATTTTTGTGTGTGTGTGTGTATGTATATATATATATTTTTTAAATTTTAAGAATCTATTTTTTTAAAATATTTATTAAAAATGTGTTTATGGATTGAATAGTAAATAATATTTGATTGACATGAATTTTGACATACATATTTACTATTAGAACATATAGAACATTTAATCTAACGGTGAGATTTGTTTTTCAATAAAAGATTAATTTTTTAGTTCACCAAAAGTTTTTTTTTGATCTTGTACAATTTTTTTTTTTTTTTTTGGTATTCTATCCTAATTAAATAGGTAACAGCTTCACCCACTTATAAAAACATATAAATAGATAGTATTAATGCCCACTTTTGACAAAAGGCCCAATGGCAAAAAAGCCTAACAATATGAAGAAAATGGGAAGAGAAAATAGTAAAACAAAGACCAGTAAGCCGAAATGGCAGGAATAATGGTTAGTAGGCCCACAAAAATAATAACTGGCAAAGAAAAAGCAGATGGGCCAAGAAAGCCCAAGAAATGAAGTAGTAAACCCATGAGAATAATAAGAGGTAAAGAAGAAGTAAATGGGCCGAGGAAGCCCGAGAAATGAAACGGGCTAGCATAACAGGAATGTGGTCCAATAGAGCCCAAAAGAGGTAAGGATGTAGAAAGTGGGCTAGCGGGAGCCTTAGCCCGTAAGCCCATGGGTAACAAAGAAATAAGAGAGAAGTGATAATATAGCAGAAGCAGTGCAGTGGCATGGTAGGGTCACCAACCAAGAAGCCCAAGTACACAGGAAAGAAAAGGACATAGGCTAGGCAGGAAGGAGAGGGTCTATGCCCAAGTAATGCCTAGGCCAAAGAAGAGATGGAAGGTAGAGAACATAAACGTAAAGGCCCATGTATCTTTCATGCCACACCGCAAGAGTCAAACAACTACCAGAACGTATAGTAGAATCAAACAAATGATGAGGCAATGACAAATGCGTGAAGGCCAGAAAAGTAATGGATTCAAGCGGAAATGGAGCATACACATAGGGCTCAGTTGTTCCTGTCGTGAGCATGCTGTATATTTAAGACTCTTGCCAATGTGCATCTACACTAGGATGGCCCAACTTGTGCACAAGCTGGCTTGAGGTGTGTTTCACTTAGGCCAATCCCAACTCTCCTACCTCAGAATCAAGGGCCGTGGTACAGCAAGAGAAATCAAGCCCAAAAACACAAAAGGCCCACCATAGATAGTAACTTAAACTTCAACTTATAATACATTACATAACTTGAGTACAGCTACAAAATGGTCTAACCTTTGTAGTTGTAGACTGGAGTTATAACACTAATATTATTATTTTTGTGTGAATTCTAATAAGTATTACTGTTTACTATAAAAAAAAAAAAAATGAGATTTATCTCATATTAGTTGTGTGTGTCTAGTATCCGTTACTTATAACCTCAGTCTACAACTACAAATGTTAGACACTTTTGTAGTTATATTCTGCTTATATAATATATTATAAATCCGGTTTAAAACACTAATATTATTATTTTCATGTTTGTTCTAATAAGTATTACTGTTTACTAAAAAAAAAAAATTCTAACTTATTTTTTTACTTTTAACTATACATCTGGGCAAATTATTGTGTGGGTTAGGCATACTCCTGCCCACCTCTAACAAAGGTTGGTGTGCCAAGGAATGGGCTTTGGATTTGAATTTGTTTGATGGAGGGTCACGTTTATGCCAAGGAATGGGCCTGGGTCGAGTAAAAACCGAACCGAAAGAAATGGGGCATGAGCTATACTAATGGTGGGATGGGCTTTGATTCTTTTTCTTTTAAGAATCAAAGCTACGCCACGTGATTGAGATTAAATTTGGTAATTACAATAATCTATTTTTGTAGAAACAAATAATTTTTTTTTTTAATTTATAGAAAAGTGGAAAAACTACGTTAGATACAAGAGTTTGTGCTTCTCTGAAGCTACTGCACCTAGTGCATCTTCAAAAAGATTTACAACATTAATAACTTTATATTAGATTGCAAAGGGCCAATTTTATGCTAGTGGCCTAGCTACTCTTCTTTTTTTCTTTTTTTCTTTCTATAGTTTTTTTTTTTTTTTTTGAAATTTTTAATAATATTATTATCAATTTTTGCCAATAATCAAACAAAAAGAATCATAGAGATTGCTTATGGAAAAGAAATATTTACTCCTTAGGAAAACGTTATATGATAACGTGCTTTGGTATGCTATTTGAGATTCAACTAATTTTTCTATTTTTCATATCTTTGCTAAGATATATATTTGACATTTTCTATTTGATTGTAATAATTAAAAATTATTTACAAATCAAAGGAAAATTATTTATATATAAATTTATAATATAATTAGAATAAACTAAATTTTAAAGTTTACAAAAATAGACCTAATTCTGTCAAAGGTGCAACTTTATTTAATAATACAATCACATAATAACCTCAACTTTATCAAAGCATACTGCCTAGATGGACTAAACACATTATTTGATGTGTTAATACTCACTGATATTAATTTCATATTGATAATGAAATATATCATGGTTCAGATGTAAACGTTAATTAAAATAAATGAGAATTTACTATTAATTTTTTTTTAGAATCCAGACCAATCGGCCAAGTATATATTATTCAATGAAATACTGGAAGAAATTACACATAATCTCGAGTAACAAAAGGAGCTATATTGTGAGGGATGAATTCAATCCAAACCTGAAGCTCACTGCCAGACTTTGAACGTCTGGTTAGAAAGTGGGCAATTAAATTGCCTAAATGCTTAATATGGTTAAAATTACAAAAACGGAACTCTGCAGCTAGAACCAGCACATCATTCAGCACGAGACCAAACTCTGGATGGCTCACATCTTCAGCCAGGAGTGCTTTAGTAATCACCTCAGCATCGCCCTCCAAAATAATCCCAAAGATACTTAACTCTTTGCGAAGATTAGAGCTCTTCAACAGGCTAATGCTTCAACTGTTGCAGCAGAAATAGGCATAGCAATCCGTTCTGATAATGCTCCAATAACAGAGCCATATGAGTCACGCATAACCACTCCTAAACCAGCTGCTCCCAATTCATCAAACACGGCTCCATCGAAATTAATTTTATAATGAGCAAAATTAGAGAGCCACCATGCTGTTCTGGTCATATCTGGAGGTAGCCGAGAATGTAGGACTTGGGCTGATTGAAATTCAACTAGTAGACATTCAGCTCTTGCCCGAATCACAGAGACTTGAGTAAAGGGCTCACCTAGCCTATCACAGTTACGCCTACTCCAAATCAGCCAAATAATCATGGCTGGGAGATTAACATTAACCAGGTCCTTTCTCAGCAAAACCAACTCCAAAAAATCAGCAAAGCGATTGAATCTATGCTTGAGACTTTATTATGTGTTAAATAAATGAGTTTTACTTTATCTTGGGTAGTGTTATACATTGTGCAAAAAACCTAAAATCTAACTTTCAATTTTGATAATGGTGTTCACACACACACAGGGAGAGAGAGAGAGAGAGAGAGGTTAACCATGTGAGAAACGGTTAACAAAAAGTGAAGTCTCAAGCCGTTATGAAAAATTCATTTTTAATGATGATTTTAGCCTTTTTAAGTGTTGAGCTATTTTTAATTAATATATTATTATAATAAGGGTTTTTTTTTTTTTTTTAAGAACACTAAGTATTTTTAACACACACAAAGAAAAAGGAAAAAATGTTTTTTAAAAAACACTTATAGTAGTGTATATAAGGGTTAGTTGTAAGTAATTTGCTAATGGTTTGGCCTAAGGGTGTTACAGACAATGTACGGCGAGGCTGTGTGTGTGTGTGTGTGGGGGGGTTGGATTTCCTGTATACTAAGGGACTACGCGCACTGGGTATGAACGAGTAGTGTCATAGCACTCCATATCAGCAGCTACTAGTTCCACTCCATCCTAATGACCATTTATTGGATTGTCTAGTTTTGATAGTTCTTCGTTTTCCATTGATTCAAGAATTTTAGATTTCTTCCTCGATCAACGTCTTGAGGATCTCTAAAATTTGATGAAAAGAATCTCGTATCCTTACTAAATTTTAGAACAGGAACTTGAGAGACAATAATATTTAATTAACATTCTTTGACATTATGTTCAGAATTTCCATTTGTGGTTGACTGTTTATGGTTGCAAAGGCTCGAACAATTGAGAAACTGAAAAATTCTTGGAAATAATCAGCCACTTCTAGATCACACCATTTAATAGTACTTGTAATGAATCTGCTTAATGAAATGATGGTGGTGGTGGTGTTTAAGTGTTTGGAGTCCTGGACAAATGAAGTTATTAGAATGATGAAAAATAAAGGGATAAACTGACATATTTAAGGAGTCACCCATCCAAAATGAAGAAAGGAACTAAAATATTGCCTCAACCAAGAATAGTTTTTTTTTGGTATACACATGTGACTGAAGTCCTGTGTTGAATAAGAATGACACAAATGAATGGTTATTATAACGTAATTGAGCCAAAACTCATAAACTTAAGCTTTTCAGTTAAGTGACATCCCTATATGTTATATATATATTAGGCTTATTACCTACTACTAAATTGGAGTCTCCAAACTTGTTCTCTCTCCAACAAATGGTATCATAGCTTCATTTGTCCCATCACCCATGGATGATCCCTAACCAACTAATAACTACTCACACAACTTTAACACTTACTAGCTGCTATAGGTACCTCTCCATCCACGTTTCGAAGGGTCTACAATGAACATGTTAAAAGAAAAAGAAACATTGTAATAGATATAATGAACGTGTTGCAGGAAAAAGAAGCAGGGGTGCCAGTAGAGCGTATTGTGGTATATAACAAAGCATATAGACATAAAGATGGGAGTCGTCATGTAACTTCTACAGCTGCTCAAAAAATTGTAAGTATTATCTACGTTCATCCTATAGCCGGTTTACAAATAAAAATAAAAAATTGCCTATAGCAACGTTATAAAAACTCCACTATAGGGTAGAGACCTATAGTTACAGGGCAATAGCAATATTTTGTAGTGCTGCTATAGAAAATGCCAATATAGCCCAATGGACCTATAGCAGTGTTTTTAGGACTTATAGCAACGTTTGCAAAACACCGCTATAGCCCTTGTTTTTTTATAGTGATATAGCTTATTTATAAATGAACATACTTTGTTCCATTCAAAGTCATGTTCCAACTAATTTATATTCCACCAACATATGTTACACTTATGATTTGTTATCATTTTAATTTTTTATTATAAGAAGAAGGAAAAAAAAAGGAATTGATTACTTTATAATAGAAAAATAAGAAAGGGACTTGTTTAGTAGTGAAGCATAAATTGATACATTAAGGGTCTGTTTGGAATCTGCTTATTTTGCTAAAATTGAAAACTTCTTGCTGAAAGTACTGTAGATAAAGATAAAAGTTAGCTGAAATAGTAAAGTGGGACTCATGAATAATACCAAAAGTATAGTAGGACTCATGAATAGTAGTAAAAATAAGCTAAATAGTAAAATTAATTAGCAAAATTAATTATGCCAAACAAACACTAAGAATGAAACCGAAAACTTTTATTCCTTATTTAAACCTTTTTAGCTCATACATGGAAATTTTTATAGCTGTAGGGTAAATTTTTTTACACACTCACTATTGCACACTTCGTACACACTCTCTTTGAAATTGTATTTTGAAAACAAGATTTCAATACATTGAAATTTTTGTAGCTGTAGGGTAAATTTTGTTACACACTCACTATTGCACACTCCGTATACACTCTTTTTGAAATTGTATTTTGAAAACAAGATTTCAATTCAAATTGTAATATGATGAAATTTTGTTTTTTAAAACACAATTTTGCAATTTTAATTGAAATTGTGTTTGCAAAACACAAATTCAACCCGCATGACAGTGCGTGTACAAAGAGTGTGTCATAGCGAGTGTGTGATAATCATTATCCATAATTACATAGGTAGTTAAAGATATAGCTTTTAGTAAGACCTCTGGCCAACGTAGTTGCCAGAAGAATCATAGTTGCGACCAATGAATGTCCCTCCATTGTTGAACCTCACTTTAGCACATCCTACACAAACTGAGTTGTTCCAAGCCACCTGAGTTAGAGTTGTAGTCATAGTTCGCCTTCTCGTCGACCCACATCTTCACTGTTTCCATGCTTGAGAGGTCAGCACTACCCCATGCATGGTTTTCACCATATTCTTGCATACTGGAGTGCACAAGATTACAGTCACCAATACGCCAATTAGCATAGTTTTGTGCATATGCTACTACGGTGTCATCCCAATTCAGAGGTGGAACTCCCCACCTCTGCACGGGCTGCATTGTGGGCATTAAGGTAGTCTTCTTTGGAGTCTTGAGTAAAGGAGGGATCGATTAGAGTTAAGCCCAAGAGGAAAACAAAAGCTAGTGAAATCTTACACAACCCCATTTTAGTGGAAAGCAAAATGTTAACTGAATGGTGGAGAAATAAGGTATGTGCATGAGGAGTATATATAGGTAATTAGGGACGTCCATAGCGTAAAATTGTATGATAGTACAACCGGCTCTCTAGGAGCCAATGGTGTTAGCTAACATTCTAATTTTGAAATTGGATTAGAATCTCGTAAATTCATAGTCTATATATAAATATATATATATATATATAACCAAAGCCTCTGGAATTCCCACAATTTTTCACGTCACCACTATTTTCTTTTTCTTTTTATTTGCCACATCATTTTTTTTTCTTCAATTCCAACTAGAACACATCTTTATTTCTCTCTTTTCGTAACCCTTCTTTGCCAAAACCCACACTTCACCATTGACTCAAATAAAAGCTACCTCCCTTTACCTCCGAGAAAGCTGCTATGCCTTCCAGAGGCTTTATTCTCTCTCTGGCTACAATCCCTTCAAGTATATAATCCACTATATACATATATTTTTAATGTTTGCAATAGAGACTAAGGTACCAGCACAAGCAAAGGATACAGTCGTAGAGAAAAGTGAGGCTATGAAAGACATTGCAACAAAGAAGGGAACACAAGTAAAGGACACTATTGCAAGCACAACTAAGACAACTGTGGATTACACAACATCGACCACAAAGAAAGCAAAGTTGCTCAACGTTTATCCATATTGGGTTTTCAATTGTACATCTAATCTTCCTTAGGAGTAGAGTATTCAATTCATGTAGCTACAGAGCTTACAGTCAAGCTGCTAAGGATCCTATTGTAGTGACAGGAGAGAGTGCAAAAGAATAAACAACTAGGAAGAAAGAAGAAGCTGACAGAGAATTGGAGGCTAGAAGATCAGCCGAAAGAAAGGCATGTGTGTACCAAAATATATCTTTCCTATTGCATAGACCTTCAATTATATTACTTTTTGAACATGAAATTCTACATGTTTACCTTCACAACTACACAACACTAAATTGATGTTTGTAAAAGTAGATCACTAATTTAAAGTTGCCACAAGACCGTACACATTTATTTAGAATTGCCAAAGACTAGGGTAGTATTAACCATGGAAGACGATCTGTACCGTACCAGCCGGTATTTATCGTACCAGTGTGCACATCAGTATAGAAACGTAGGTGTTTCATGCCGGTTAAAATACTGGCCATGCCGGACTCGTTTCGGCCGTATTGGGAAATATATCGGGCTTCAGCCGAAAATTAGATACCGGACCGGAACAAAAAGCTATTGATCTTAACGCACATAGTGACCCAAAAATGCTGTCGATCAACGTTCTCATGTGTGAGACTAGAGAGAGAGGTCTAGAAGCTGGCTAGCAGAGTAGCAGTGACAACGTTCTCTTCATCTTGGCCTCACAGTGGGGACAACGTTCTCTTCATTATTATTATTTGTATATTTCGTAGTACGTTTAAGGTTAACTGAAAGACTAGCCTTACCTAGTCTTCAATTAATTATACCACATTTAAATAATTATATTAGATGTACTCTCACATATTTGCAATTGCTGATATATATGATTCAAATCTGACACCCAAACAAAAGGTTTTGAGCTGATATTTGATTTTTGTTGGGTCGGAGACAAAAAGGATATAAATCACAACTTATCATATGTTTTGATTTTTTTTATTTTTTCCTTCTGTTAATTTATAAGGAAACTCAAACAAATATATAACAAGTACTGATTAGTGATTAGTGAAGTATATATTTAGTATTTACTCGTAGCAGTGCGATAACTCGTGAGCATAGAATGGCACAATAAAATTTTACCATATTGGACAGCAACTGACTGAACCAATGGCAAAGTTCGCATAGAAAGAATAAGAGAACGTTGTCGTAAATGGCAAGGAGCGCCCATCTTGATATGATTTGCGGAGAACAGATGCTCTTAGAAATGGAATTAATGATTACCCTATCTCTCTCTAATCCTCCTATCTTAATATTGTCATTAATGAAAAATGCTTTTTTTTTTAATCTTAGATTTTCCTATCTTCTTTTCATACCACAAAAGAAAAGCTGAGCCATGCATAAACCCATACAATCATGCATATATATGGTATCCAGTAATTACAAGGGTTATATACTAGTTATATTTTCAAACGTCAAATTTCAAAGTCAAAAGTAAGAGTGCATTAATACAATCGAATTACATATATAGCAGTTAATTAATTTCTTGTTCCAATATATTGATTTTTATTCTTGTCTTTCATGACAATATTTTTATTTTTAGTAAAAAAAGAAAAGAAAAAAAAAAAAAAAGGCGAAGACAAGTAACGAGTGTGATTTTTTTTATCTGAGCATAATAGTATTTAACTGCTCTTAAGCTAAGACATAATTTAATGAAATATAAGAAACACTCACACGTCTCTTGTGGGGAAGGGATCACCCGAAACAAAAACACTCCACATTGTAAAATATTGTTGGCTTGAGACCCAAGATTTAATTCCATTTTTCTCTTATACACTGGATTTATTTCCTTATTAGGAAATTGACTTATTACCTTGGCATGGCCCCCATGGTACGTAAGTGGAAAAAACAAATTTCTTCTTCATGATAATAAAAGTGACTTCTTTTTTATTATATATATCAATCAGAAGGGTACACATATATTTGGTTATTACTGAACACACTCCTGATCAGGAACAACATATTCAAATATGGGTAATCAATAAATTAACCGCTAATTATAATTAGTAAGGACGTTCACCAAAATAATTACCCGGAGGATCATAGTTGCAAGTGATAAATACCCCCCCATTCTGGCACTTGACTCTGGCACATCCAAGACGAACAGAATCACGCCACACAACCTGAGTATAGTGCAGGCACTCACCACCAATACATTTGTTGGACTTGTGGTTATAGTTAGGCTTCTCATCGACCCACAATTTCACTGCTTCTACTCCGCTAAAGGCATCATAACCTTCAGCAATATTTTCTCCGTAGGGCCCTTCTGAATGTTCCAATTCGCAGTTTTTTATTTTTGTATTAGCATAATTTTGAGCATAGGCTGCAAGTGTGTTGTTCCATCCAATTGCACCGACACCAACTTTGGCACGAGCTACATTGTGTGCATGGACAAAGTCGAAGTGGGAGTTTTGGGCTAGGGAGACATGAATTAGGGTTAACCCCAAGAAGCATATAGCCAACAAAAACTTACTAAACCCCATTTTTCTCTCTATGCAAAGCAGAGCGAGCTTTTTCGATATTTCTAGTTCTTAATGAAAATGTGATATACTATTGAGTATTGATTTATTTATTTATAGGCAAGAGAACAGTGGTCGTTACGGATCGAGTGGTATGCATACATACATGAGCCTTGTTATCAGGTTTCCTAATTTAGGATCATATCCCAAAAATAGTATTCCCACGTTAGACTTCTTATTAGTTATCCGTTGTAGGAAAGATGCTACAATATTCTCTTAAAATGAAATGTTGTGTGTACACCACATTATGACAACAAATCCTTAGTAACACATTGTTATTGGTGGTAGGTAAAAAAATAATTTTAGTGTTGAATTCAAATTAGAATCAGTAACAACTTACCACCATAATTTGTTGTGAAGATATTATAAAAATGTTGTGGATGTAATACTTCTCATATCTAAATGAAATAAAGTTTAAAATAGATAATCTAATATTGGTATTTTGAAAAGTAGTTAGCTAAAAATACAAAGAAAATATTAAGGAATCTTTATCAATAACATAACCTCCATGGTCCTTATCCAAAAACTAATAAATAATACACAAAAATTTAAATAATAATAATGACAAAATTTAGTTACAAAATTGGTTGCAGTTTTAGGCTATAACCTTATTCAATATCTTTTTATTGGAGTTAAATTTTGATAAATTAACCATTAGATTACACATTCTTCTTATATCCTGTATATTTAAAAATTTTCTAAAAAATTAAAAATTAATAGTTATGTCATCAATAAATTGTTTAAATTGCAAGTTTTTATAATTTAATATTATGCAGAAAATATAAGCTTATAAATCATAAGGTAAATAATATTTGATTGACATAAAATTTTACATGTGTATTAAGACCGTAAAGAACAAGCAATTCAATAGTTAGATTTTTAAAATATATAGTAATATTTATTTTGCAACTTATTAAACACATATAAATAGATGATAACCTAAATTTCAACTCTTTTTGTAACCTCAGCAAGATAGCTCTACCAAATGAAAGATATATTTAGTAATAATTAACACTAGTCAAGAGCCTTATAACTCAATTTAATTTTTTATTTAAATGACTTATATCTCAAATGGTACCTCTTGATGTTTTGAATAAAGATATCCAAAATTTAAAATCTTTCTACTTCTAACAAAGGTTGGGGTACCGTAGTGTGATACCCATAATTAGTAACACTCACAATGAGAGGGGGAGGAGTTGGCCTGGTGGATAGATTTATTTCTCTCATAAGCCTTTTGATTTGAATATGTTGATGGTTGATGAAGGGTCACGATTATGCAAAGTAATGGGCCTGGGTCGTTTAAAAATAGAACCGAAAGAAATGGTCCACGAGCTATGGTACTAGTGGGATGGGTTCTGATTCTTTGTCTCCAACACAAGGCGTCTCTAAAAATATGGTTAATCTTTTTTCTTTTTCTTTTTATTATTATTAAAAAATAGTAATACAAATGAAAATGAATCAAAGTTAGCGCCACGAGATTGAGAATTTGCGATAATTGAATTTGGATAATTACAATAATCTATTTTTGTGGAAAAACTACTCTCTCTTTTTTTTCTTTTTTTCTTTTTAAAGAAAAGTGGAAAATCTATATTAGATTCTTGAATTTGTGCTTCTCAGAAGCTGCACCGCATCTTCAATAAAATTTACAATATAACTAAAATTGCAAATGGCCAATTTTAATTTTTATGCTAGTGGCCTAGCTAATATATATATATATATTTATTTACCGTTATTTTTTAATTTGTTTATAATATGATTGTCAATTTTTTCCAATAATCAAAGAAAAATCAACATGGAAATCGCTTATGAATTTGTTCATAATATGACTGTTAATTTATTACAAAATATAAATCTTTATTAATATATTATTATAATTAGGGTTAGTTGTTGCAAACAATGCACAGCGAGGCTTCCTCCACACACACACACGTGTGTGTGTGTGTCTAGTTGGATTCCCTATATATTAAGGGATTGCACGCAGTGGTATGAACGAGTAGTGTCATAGCACCCCATACCAGCATCTGCTAGTTCCACTCCATCCTACTGACCATTTATTGGATCATCTTGTTTGTTTGGTCTTCGTTTTCCATTGGGGATCTCTGAAATTTGATGAAAAGAATCTCGCATCCTTACTAAATTTTTGAAACGGAACTTGAGAGACAATAATATTTAGTCAACATTATTTGACATTTTGTTCAGAATTTCCATTCATTGTTGATGGTTTATGGTTGCAAACTTGGAAAAAATCTGCCACTTCTACATCACACCATTTAATAGTACTTGTAATGAATCTGCTTAATGAAATGTTGGTGGTAGTGGTGTTTAAGTGTTTGGATAAATGAAGTTATTAGAATGATGAAAAATAAAGGGATAGACTGACTTATATAAGGAGTCACCCTTCCAAAATGAAGAAAGGAACTAAAATATTGCCTCAACCAAGAATAGTTTTTTTGGTATACTCAAATGACTGAAGTCTCGAATTGAATAAGAACGACACAAATGAATGTTATTATAACATAGTTGAACCAAAAGTCATACACTTTAAGTTTTTGAGTTAAGTGACGTCCCTGTATGTTATATATATTAAGCTTATTAGCTACTAATAAATTGTAGTCTCCCAACTTGTTCTCTCTCCAAGAAATGGTATCATAGCTTCATTTGTCCCATCATCCATGTATGGCTATGTTAGGTGTGAGAGACCTCGACAAAAGAATGTCCCTCAAAAAAGAGATTTGGGTACTTTTTAGGGCACCTCCCTTTTTGGGTAAGTGGTATGGAGTCGCTACTTATTTTTTCATAAAAAAAAATAAGAAAAATAAATACATGACTGAATTATTCTCTTCATTGATTGAATAAAAATTACATATCTAGGAAAACTTGAAAAATTACATAGCTTTGGGTCCTAGTTACAATCTACCAAATATTTACATGGCTTGTTGTCTTAGTTACATTCTACCCAAAATAAACAAAGACAAGGCTAGATCTACTTAGCCAAAGATGTAAATTCGGAGGCTAGGTTACGGAATAGGAAAGTGTTAGACACCCATTCCGCCCAAACAGAGTCTGGTCTTCTAGACTCTTGTGACCAATGTACTTTCTTATGCATATCATGAATGATTTGTTGAACACGTGAATAAAAAATTAAATCACAAATTTATTTATGATTGAAGTATCTTCTTTGGTTTTTTATTTTTATTATTTTTATTTTTATTTTTTAATTCAGATTTGTTTTAATGATTAAAAAAATGATTTTGATTTGTCAAAATATCAAATCTATTTTGTAGTATTAAAAAAAAAGAAGTGGTTTTTGACAATAAAATTCATATTTGTTTTGTTATACTTAAAAAAAAAATGATTTTTGATGACAAACATTCAAATTTGTTTTGTTATATGTTTTACAAAGAATGAAAAAGATTTTTTTAAGAAGAGAGCTTCACTCATAATCCAAATTTATGCAATTATGAATTAAAATAAACACAAACACAATAATACACAATCTCTTTCTTTATTTCAACAATTTGCATGTATTAAGAAAATCATATTTGCATCTTAAGAAAGATGCAAATCAGTTTTGATTTGAGAAAAATTAAGATCTGCATCTCATAAAGATGCAGATTTCTTTTTTTTTTTTTCGAGAAAACTCAGATCTACATCTAAGGAAGATGTAGATCTGTTTTTATTTTGGGAAAAAGTCAGATCTACATCTTATAAAGATGCAGATCTGTTTTTTTTTTTTTTTTTAATATATTAAGAAAAATTCAAATCTATATCTTATTAAGATGGATCTACATCTTATAAAGATGCAGATCTGATTTTGTATTGAGAAAAATTCAGATTTACATCTAGAAAAGATGCAAATATGTTTTTATATTGAGAAAAATTCAGATTTATATTTAAGAAAGATGCAGATATGTTTTTATGTTGAGAAAAATCAAGATCTACATCTAGAAAAGATCCAGATCTATTTTTATAATGAGAAAAATTCAGATCTGTATCTTATAATGATACAGATTTGTTTTGTTTTAAGAAAAATAATTGTTCACATGAAAATTTATTGAGTTTCAAGAAAAAGATTATAACAATCACATAAAAAAAACAATCATGCTGTAAACACAACAATAATTAACAATTCATGTTATGGACATTTGAAAAAGAAAAAGATATAACATACATCATCACATCATAAGAAAAAGGGTGAAGGAAACAACCTCTTGCATGAGCACACTTTGTTCTTGAGAGGAAGTTTTAGGGTTCAAAGAAATTTGTTCAATTCTCTTTGAAACCTAAAAACCCTAATTTAAGCAGCAACACTTAAAAAGGGGATCAGAAAATACGAGTGGTTTGAGAGTAAAAAAACGTATGCCTCTCAGAGTGTAGAAAAAAAATGTTGAATTATGAGGTTCAGTCTCTATTTATAAAGGCCAGAAGACTCTAAAAAATAGGTACAGTTGATTAGGGTTCGAATCCGGACGCATCCTTTTGCGAAAATATCGAAAAGGGTATGCATAATCGTCACCCGAAGGCCATTGGGCCAAAGCCCACATCAGGGAAATTCGGCCAATGGCTCCGAATTGGCCCTATGGCTCCGAATGCACTTTTGTGTTCGGGTGCACGTTTGGACTCCTCTTCTAGGGTTTTTTGGCCAGTCCTTGTACCTAGATAGGTTTTTATCCTCCGCCTATGATTTTTCACCTCTTTTTTGGATAGTTCAGGATATTTAAGGACAAATTATCTTGTAGATAAATACCCTAAAATAAATCTTGATAAAGTTCAGATCATCCACAATTTTATTGTTATCCAATCATCTCTTTTATTCCCATGCGTGCATCCCTATTTTAAACATTAATTATCAACCAATCACAAAATTATTCAATTAATTCTAATTGTTTAAAAAATCAGAATTAATTTAAACTAATCATGTGTGGTCAACTCTAGCTAGACATAATGCATGTTGACCGTGCAAACTTGATCATGCAATATCTTTCGATCTGATGGTCTGATTTGAAAACTGAAAACACTGTTGCGACCGTTAGAATATCAAGATCATTTTTATGATATGCAATGAATGAATTGATGCATGTAATGCAAAGACAAACTAATGCATGTAATGCAAGAACAAATTGATACATGTAATGCAATTATGATTTTTGGGGTACATGGATTGGTCATTCAAGTCATTCTCCTTGATTAAATTATGGGTGCAAAATTGAGTGTTTACATTAGGTTTTAAATTTTTAGGAATAAATATTTAGGTTCTAATTTTATGTAAATTAGAAAACCGAGAACAAAAACATGTCTAGAATAAGTTTTAGACATTGCTCATGTTGGTTCAAGTCAAGCTTTAAAATTAGTCAAGCTAGAAAAAGAGGAATTCAAAATCTGCAAGGCTCGACTGATCGAAAGTCGTTTTCTGCAGAATTTAAATCAGACCCAAAGCCCACGAAAACGTTTAGGTTCTGTATCCAACACTTCATAGTATAAAAGAAAAACCCTAAATACATTTCAGAAGTTCTTGGAAGTTTTGTGAGTTACTCCTATGAGATTTGTGAGGTTTCTGTAGCCTTCTAATTCAACAAGCCTCTACCGAAAAGAAGATCCATATACAAGAACTAACGAAAATAAGTTGCCGCAAACAAGATCATATATAGGTGACGATTTAAAGCTTTTAGTGGGATCTTAGAGTCACAAATGGGGGGTGTTTGTCTGCGACAAATTCAGATAGAAGAGTCTATGGATTAGAAGCTGCACGTGGTCGTGTGGGTAAGTACTATAAGAGGTAGCTTTAGATTTAGAGTTTAAATCTATTGTAAAACTTTCATTCTATCATAGTGAATTTGTTGTCTTGAGGATAGATTAGGTTAAATCCTTCCCATATTTTTTACCTTGAAATAGTTGGTTTCATTGGTTTTCCTAGGTAGTCATATTACTTGTCTTCTTTACTTTTCCACACTTTGTTATATAAGTGTTTGTGTTTAACCTTGATTTGAATAATAAACCTACGTATCAACTTGGTTAAGTAATTAGGTTAAACAATCTAAGTATATAGGGGTCTAAACAAACAAACAGGCTACTCCCTAACCAGCTAATAACTACTCACACAACTTTAACACTTACTAGCTGCTAACTATTCTTATCATTGCACAACTTTTTTTTTTTGGCCAAATACACAATTTATGACTTACTAGCTACTAATGACTAACCACACGTATGACACTATCAATTTAACAGAATCATTAGTCTTTAATTTTATCCGAATTTGCAAAGAAGATGACTTGCCACCCAATGAAAGATGGCTGACTTTGTAATTCATTTTATTCTTTTTCTCCTGAAATAACTACAAAAAATGCTTGATATAGCAGTGTCTTTTTTAGCGGTGTTTTTAAAAAATGTTGTTATAGGTAGTCTATAGTAGTGTTTTAAAAAACGCCGCTATAGGTACCTCTCCAGCCACATTTCGAAGGTTCTATAATGAACGTGTTGCAGGAAAAAGAAATAGGGGCGCTAGTAGAGCATATTGTGGTATATAACAAAGCATATAGACATAAAGATGAGAGTCATGTATCTTCTACAGTTGCTCAAAACATTATAAGTATTTTCTACGTTCATCAAATAGCCAATTTAATAATCAGAATAAAAAATCGCTAGTAGCCGTGTTTTAAAAACGCCACTATAGGGTAGGGACCTATAGTCACGGGGCAAAGACATCATTTTGTAGCCCAGCTATAGAAAACGCTACTATAGCCCAAATGGACCTATAATAGCATTTTTAGGGTTACATTTATGGTAGGGCTATAGCGGCGTTTTCTATAGTGCAATGACAGCATTTTAGGACCTATAGCAACGTTTGCAAAATGCCACTATAGCCATCGTTTTTTTGTAGTGAACATACTTTGTTCCATTCAAAGTCCTGTTTCGACTAACTTATATTCCACCAACATATGTTACATTTATGATTTGTTATCATTTTAATTATTTATTATAAGAAGAAAAAAAAAAAGTAAGAAAGGGACTTGCTTAGTAGTTGAGCATAAATTGATAAATTAAGAATGAGTTACCGAAAACTTTTATTCCTTATTTAAATCTTCTTAGGTAAAACATGGAAATTTTTATAGCTGTAGGGCAAATTTTGTTACACAATTACTATTACACGCTTTGTAAACACTCTCTTTGAAATTGTATTATGAAAACAAGATTTTAATACATGGAAAATTTTGTAGCTGTAGGGTAAATTTTGTTGCACATTCACTATTGCACACTCCGTATATACACACTCTATTTGAGATTTTATTTTGAAAACAAGATTTCAATTCAAATTGAAATATGGTGAATTTAAAAAAAAAAAAAATGATTTCACGATTTTAATTGAATTGTGTTTGCAAAATACAAATTCAACCCACATGGCAGTGTGTGTACAATAAGTATGTCATAGCGAGTGTGTGATTATCATTACCCATAACTACATAGGTAGTTAAAGATATAGCTTTTAGTAAGGACTCTGGCCAACGTAGTTGCCTGAAGAGTCATAGTTGCAACCAATGAATGTCCCTCCATTGTTGCACCTCACTTTAGAACATCCTAGATGGACTGAGTTGCTCCAAACCACTTGAGTATAGTGGCCGCACACCCCATCAACACAAGAGTTAGAGTAGCAGACATAGTCATATAGCTCGCCTTCTCGTCGACCTATATCTTCACTGCTTCTGTGCCTGAAAGGTCAGTGCTGCCACATGCAAGGTTTTCACCATATTCTTGCACACCGAAGTGCATAAGGTTGCATTCACCAATACACTGATTAGCATAGTTTTTGCATATGCATCTGCACGGGCTTCATTGTGGGCATTAAGGTAGTCTTCTATGGAATCTTGACCAAGGGAGCGATCGAATAGGGTTAAGCCCAAGAGGAAAACAAAAGCTAGTGAAATCTTACACAACCCCATTTTAGTGCAAAGCAAAATGTTAAGTGAATGGTGGAGAAATAAGATAAGTGCATGAGGGGTATATATAGGGAGTTAGGGATGTCCATAGTAGAAAAATTGTGTAAAGGTACAACCGGCTCTCTAGGAACCAATGGTGTTAGTAAACATTCTAATTTTGAAATTGAATTAAAATCTCGTAAAGTCATAGTCTCTATATATTTATGTGTGTGTGTGTGTGTGTATAAAATGATAATGATATGGCAAGTTTTGACTTTTTATTGACCTCCCCAAAGCTTGTCACTGTTGATGCCTATTTTTGGCAAAGGGCCCAATAGAAGAAGAAGTCCAACAATAGAGAAGGTGAAAGGGGAAAACGGTAAAGGAAAAAAGGAAACAAGCCTAGTAGGCTGAAATGCAGGATTGATGGCCAGAAGACTCACAAGAATAAAAGAGGTAAAGAAAGGAGTAAATGAGCCAAGGAAGCCCAATGAATGAAATAGTAAACTCATGGGAATAATAAGAGGTAAAGAGGAAGTAAATGGGCCAAGAAAGCTTAGGAAATGAATTAGTAAACTCATTGGGTTGGCTTAAAGGCCAATAAGCCCGAAAAGTAATAAAAGGTAAAGATGTGGTAATTGGGTTGAGGAAGCCCAAAGAATCTAGCAAAAAGCCCATGGAAGTAAAAGAGGTAAAGAAGAAGTAAATAGGTCGAGGAAGCCCAATATGTAGTGAAATGGGCTGGCACAGCAGGAATGTTAGTCAACAAAGCCCAAAAGAGGTAAAGTTGTGGAAAGTGGGCTAAGGAAGCCCTAAGTAAAAGATTGATGAAGAAGTAGGCTGGCACAGCAAAAGCATCAGCCCATAAGCCTACGGGGTAATAAGAAATAAAAATAGAGGTAAAGTTATAGCAGGCAACATGAAGTGATATGGTAGGATTAGTGGCCAAAAGGCCCACGGTCATAGAAAAGGAAATGATGGGCTCGGCAGGAGAATGAAGGCTTTTGTCCAAGCAACACCCAATCCAAGAAGGGGTAAAAGAAAAAGAATATGAGCTTAATAGCCCAGACATCCTTCACACCACAAAAGATAAACACTAGCTAGCACGTATAGCAGAATCAAATAAACACGAAGGCAGTAGAAATGGTGTGAAGGCCAAAAAGAAATAAATTCAAATGGAGTGGAGCATGCACAAAGGGCTAGGGCACCACTTACTTGTACCCAGCCAATACATGGGAGGTGGGCCACAGGTCAAGACTTTCAGAAGGTGTGGTTTGGCAGTGGGGAGAAAAAGGGGTCTATTCTAGGGTTCCTGCTCAAGCTTCTTTGGGAGAGATATCCTGCTGGGATGGCATTTCACTCAAAAGAGGTAGGTATGGGCTTGGACCACTTGATAAATCCCATAAAGGTAGGTAATGAGGAGGCTTAATCCTTATCTGGATGAGTGAATTGAAAACAGAGAGAGGTAAGAAACAAGACAAACAATTTTGTCTAGGAATGGAGAATGGTGCAACCAACACATTCTGAGCAAAGGTAGTGGCTGGGCAGCCGACAGGCTAGTGGGAAGTCCTAAAAGGACATCTGTAGGGGCCAAAAGTAGTTGAGGGGTAAAAATGATAAATCTCACAATGTTAGATGGTATAAAAAAGGGTAGCTGTCAATAATGAAAGGGGTACAGGGGAACAAAGAGAAGGAAGGAGAGGTAGAAAGAAATGAAAGAAAGAATAGAGAAAAAGAAAGAACGCATAAAATAAATAAATAAAGGAAAACAAGTTGTAGGAATAGAGACATGCATCAATAAACCACTTATTTTGTCCCTCTTGACAAACCCACTCTCTGAGGGATTGAGAATCGAAACTTAAACCATTTAAGTCGTTTTTCCAAAGTGCATAACTTCTATGGCAGAAGCCTTCCTTGAGGTTACTCATGTTGGAGATCGGCTCCCTTCTTGGGGTTGCTTCTGCTGAAAAGCTAAGCCTACTTTTCTAGCAGACAAATTTTCTTTTTGCTATTTATGCTTATTCGGTGATCAGTTTACTATTCAATTATTAAGTTGTTTGCTGTAGTTTTATTTTCATCTGCTGCATTATTCCGCTGTAACTTTATTAGCTACCTTCCTTCTTAGTATTAGTCTCATTCATTCTGTTTAGTATTTTAGTTATTTTGTCGTATTGTATTCCTATTATAACATTTGTAACAGTTATTCCTGCCGTGGCCATATCATACACACAACCCGCAATACTTCTACCAAAACACATTTATATTGAGATGGCTCAACTTGCGCACAAGCTGGCCTAAAGTGTAGCCCCATTTAGGCCAGTCCGATCTCTCTTACCTCAAACCTATGGGCCGTAGTGCAGAAAGAGAGATCGAAGCCCAACAACACATAAAGGCCCACCACAGCCACATCATTATCATTTTTTTTAAATAAAATTATTTATTAAAACAACATTATTTAACTTTTATTAATTAACAATATCAACTTCAAAAGGACTGAGACTTTATCTCTTTAATAAGTCCAACTTAAACTCAAACTCAAATATTGATAATTTATCTCTAAATTTGTGAGGTTGATCATGAACATTGTAAAAGCAATGCAAACCCTAATATTTTTTTTTAAAGCCGAATAGAGGTATGAGCTCTTCTTTTGTTTTTTATTTTTTATTTATATATCTTTTAAATTTTAGACCCGTTAAAATTTAAAACTAATTACTTTATGGGTTTGTGTATTTTTTTTCTTTTTCTTATATTTCTCTTTTGAATAGTCATATATTTTTTGAATTGTTTCAATAACTTATTCTTTAATAATATATCTTTTCTGGCATTTCGGAAGTTTTAACATCTGAATTTGTATTAGTTTTTGCAATATTTGAACATGTTTAGCAGATTTAAATGACTATACCATGTATTATTCTTTTGAAGGTAATCAATTTTTCTTTTATATTTCTCTATTGTGTAATCACACACATTTTTTTTTTTTTTTTTTTCAAAAATTTATAAGAAGTGAATCTTATGATTCTTTAATATTTTTTGGCATTTCAAAAGTTTTAACATCTGAATTATTCTTTTGATGGTAACACATCTTTTAATATTTCTCTGTTGTGTAGTCACACACACACACACACACACACACACACATATATATATTATCTATAATTTGTAAGCTCTAAATCTTTTGATTCTTTTCAATAGTTATAGTCATAGATTTCTTTTGAATGTAACCCATCGTTCTCTTATATTTCTCTATTGCAAGCAAATCATGCAATTGTATAGTTTCTTCATCAGTTTAAGATTTTATAAATTTATTTTAGTCTACTTCACAAATAAGTAGGTTTCCATGCATAGTACAGGTTAGCGACTAATTAATAATAAACTCATACACCACATCTACACAATACATAATAAATCAGTATTTTATTTTAGTTTTAAGGTCTAAAATTGGACATGAAAATAAAAATGAAAAAAAGAAGATAAATAGAAGTATATATGGATATATATTTCTACTTGAATGAACTATTTCGGACTAAGAAATAAGAATACAGGTATATTAGTTAAATTATTTCTTTTAGTATACAAAACTCCCACTTGTGGTTTAACCATAAAATAAGAAACCTCCTATAGTATTGAGTGTATCACTTAATCCCTTGTGGATATTTTAAATTTAATGGTATTGTTTTATATGAAACTTAAAATTGCATTTTCACATACAACATGCATAAATAAAAACAATAAAAACATATTCATTACATCACTTAATAAATTGGATCAAACTGTTAGGACATATGTGTTTCACTTGTTAGGAACATATGTCACTATTTTATGTAATTGGCTAATCCTTTGACAAAATGCACTTTACTTGTATTTGGGTAGATCTAAATTGTGTTTAATATTTCAAGGAACATGTTGTTCAAGTCTAGTATTAAAGCCATGAAGGTTGAACCAAGAAACAAGTGAAGAAAAGGTGTTCAACAAAGCTGGACAGATAGCTCGACACCTGCGGACAGATAGCTCGATAGCTTCTCGACACCTTCTTGACACCTGGCTATCTGTCGAGATCTTCAACTGATGCTTATCGCAATCTCGATAGCTTCTCGATAGCTGGCCGATCGATCGAGAAAGTTTCTGTCCCTTCGACACCTTCTCGATAGCTGTATCTGTCAAGATTCATTAAGTCTCGACACCTTCTAGACACCTCCTCGATAGCTGCTATCTGTCGAGGTTACGGGAATTCAGATTTCTATTTTTGGGCCAGGCTTTTGTATTTGTGTAGGGTTTCTTTTTCACAACCCTAGACCTATATAAGGCTTATTTTAGAGGCCGTCACATAAGAGAATACAAGGAGAACATATGCAAAAGGTGACCGACGCCTTATTCTCTCTAAAAGAAGTTACTGCGTCTTTGTGCCTTAGGGTTTTGTAACCAAATGCTTCTTGATCTTCATTGTTGATGAAGTGAAGAACTTTGCAGCCAACATTCTTCTTCCTTAAGTTGGTGAGTGAGCCACGTACTGGGATTCGTGCAAAAGAGTTAGTCACGTACTGGGATCTGTGCAACAAAAAGGGTGGCGTTCATATATTGAAGAGTTCAGAGGTTCTGAAGCGGTAGAAGGTTTCTGCTGTGAGTTCATCTACGGGGATTGTAGAGTCTAGGGACAAAGGTTTTGTACTAGATCTGAAACATCTCTTTATTATAGTGGATTGCTTTTCGGGAAGGTTTCCCCCCAGGTTTTTTATTGTGAAACTGGTTGGTTTCATTGGTTTTCTTGGGTCATCATATCTTGTCTTATTTATTTTTCTGCTGTACGATTTTGACATGATATTGATGTTTGTTTGTTTTAACAAGTTTTATTCATAATAAATCTAATTAACAACTTGGGTTTAAAACTTGTTAATTCTATCAACCGGAGTCTAAATTTCCCATCAAGTGGTATCAGAGCGGGTTCACTCTGATTGGATTAATTTCCTGAGTGTGATCCATTGACCCCTGTTGTCATGGATAGAGGACAATCTTTATTTATACCTCCTTTATTTGATGGAACTAATTATGCGTACTGGAAAGTTCGTATGAAAGTTTTCTTGCAGACCCTATGTGAACAGGTATGGCAAGCTATTGAAGTTGGCTGGATTAAGCCAAAGGAAGCGCCGGTGGATTAGGATGATGCAACAATCATAGCGGCAAATTTCAACAGTAGGGCTTTGAATGCTCTGTTTTGTGGGGTGACCAATGAGGAATTTAAGAAGATATCATCCACGGAAGTTGCCAAGGAAGCATGGACCATTCTTGAGACCACCTATGAAGGTACCAAGGCAGTAAAGACTATGAAACTTCAAAGACTCACTAGTAGTTTTGAAGAAATAAGGATGGAGGAGGATGAGACCTTTGATGAGTTCTATGCTAAACTCATGGATATTGTGAATTCTACTTTTAACCTTGGAGAATTTATAGCAGAATCCAAAATTGTTAGGAAAATCCTTAGGTCCTTACCTGAAAGATTCCATGCCAAGATCACGGCCATTGAAGAAGCAAAGGACATTGATCAAATTCCTTTGACCGAGCTTGTAGGGAACCTTCAAACCTATGAGATGGGATTAGGCTCAATAGGAAAAGGTGGAAAGAGCAAAAACTTGGCTCTTAAGGGTATAGAAGAAGAGATTGAGGACTCTGAAAATGAAGATGAAAGTGAAGATGAAGATGAAGATGAGGATGAGGATCTGACTTTCATAACTGATGAGATTATCAAGCTTCTCCAGTTTAGGAAAAAGGATAAGGGTAAACCTCCTAGGAAACCTAAATCCTCTAGGAGGGGCAAGAATGAAAAACCCCTTATTCAATGCCATGAATGCAAAGGTTTTGGTCATATGAGGATAGAGTGTCCAAACTACCTCATGAAGGAAAAGACCGAGAAGCCAAAAGAGAAAGGGTTGATTGCTACTTGGAGTGATACTGAGAATGACTCTTCTGATGAGTTTGTGGATGAATGTCGTCAAGTTATGGCCTTTGCTTCCACAACCGATAAGGTGATTGTGGAGAGTGCTAGTGACAGTGAGGATTCTTCTGATGATGAAGTACTCAAGAAGTTGACCCTTCAGGAAGCCTATGATAAGCTATGCACTGAATTCATAAAATCTGAGAAGACTTCTCATCTTTGTAGAAGAGAGCTTAATGAGGTAAAAACTGAAAAAGCTGATCTGTCAGTCAAGCTAGATGAGACTACAAGATTAGTTGAGACTCTTATTGTGGAGAACACCTCATTAGAAGAGAAGGTCAAGAATCTTGAAGTTGAGCTTAGTCAAGCTAGAACTCAAATAGAGAGGATGTCTAGTGCAAAGCTTGATGAGGTTTTGAGTGCTCAAAAGCCTAGTTCTGATAAAACTGGCTTAGGATATGCTGTTTCCTCCAGCCCCTCCTCGTCCACGGCTTCTGGATCAAGGACTGTTTTTGTGCCCCAATTTGAGAAAGGTAATAAAGGTATGAAATCCAAAACTGATCTGGCTAATTCTAAATCCTTTGTTAGACCTCATGTTTGTCATCATTGTGGTGTTGCTGGACACATTCGTCCTAATTGCTTTAAGTTGTATCCTCATAAGCAATTGTCCAAACGGTCACAGGTTTCCTCTTAAGGACCTACACCTTTGTTTGGAGAGTTGTTAAAAGCCTTGAGCTTTTTAACTCAATTTCAGGAGAATTTTAATTCTTCTATGTCCTTTAGTAGACATACTAGGACACGTGTCTTTTCATCTTCACGGCCAAAGACTCGTGCTGTGTGGGTGAGAAAAGAGCCTAAGACTTAATTGTCTTTTCTGGCTGTCCTCTGCTTTGATTCTTTCTATCTAAAGTAGGACTTTCTTTGCTTGATTTCTTATCTGTTTTTGGAATCATACTTTCATGCATCTGCATCTTTCTATCATGCCTTCATGCATATGCATCTTTCTTTCATGCATTCATGTTGTTTATTTGTTTTTGTTTGGTTGTTTAATTTTTATTTTGTTTTGTTTTCAAAATAAAAATAAAAAGGAAAAACCAGAAAAATACAAAAACTGTGTGTGTTTGTGTACATTGGTACTTGTGTACCTTGGATGGTCATTGAAACAAAGTTTTCTAAACTTTGTATCTCTTGTAGCTTAGATGAGCATCTCTATACACAACTAAGCAAGTGAGCTTTGTGGCTCTTGTCTGTGATAAGTAAGATTAAGTTATCTCTTAAACTTAACACTCATATCACTCTTTTTGACCGGTAGGACTAGAAAATCCTAAAAGAAAGGCATAAATGACAATCTCACCGTTGTTACCCGCCAATCATAGTATGACACCTGTATGCTTTGGCATAGCAAAAGTGCAGTGTCAAAGACATCCGTATATTTCGGCATAGCAAAAGTGCAATGTCTATGCTTAACATGTTGGGTATTTCTTTTCTCTCTTTTTATGCCCATGCATGATATGCTTAAAAGAAAATATGCAAAGAAAATAAAAAGTAAAAAGATTAAAATGCTTTAAATATGATTGCAAGCGTGTTTTCTAGGAGATGTGGGAGTTATAGGATGTACCTCAAAGGTGATAGTCCCCATCAAACAGTTATGATTGTGTGTGAGTTAAAGTTACTTTCTCATATCTCAGATTGTCATAACATGTATACACATATGCAATCTTGCGATATTTTTCACACACAACACGCAATATTCTTTGCTACTCTTGATACATGTGCAGGTACAATGTGATTTGGCCATTACTAGGTTTTACATGTGCTAATGTATGCTCACTAAACTGTCTTGACTTGTTTTTGAAATATAAAATTGGTTAGACTTGTTTAGTGTGTGTATGTGTTTTGGGATCTATGTGCTTAACATTTTTCTTGTTTTTCACATGTTTTGCATCCTTCTATTATCTTGTCATCCATAGCATCTTGTTTTATTTCATTCATACATTTATATGGATTTCTTTGTGCCTCCTTGATCATCTTTGATCATCTTTATGTTTCTCGAGTGAAGTTTTCTAGCTTTCTGTACCCTTTGTGAATCATGACAAAAAGGGGGAGAAATTGTGGAATGTAGTTTCTTTTTATAAGATTCTACATGTTAGGGGGAGAAATATATTCCTTTGTAAGGGGGAGATGTGTTTCACCTTGTTAGGGGGAGTGCTTACTTCCTTTTTCTTGTACATTGGGTCTTGTGACCATGTTTACGTATATTGTGCTTATCTTTGATATTTATATGCTGATATATGTCTTCTTCACCTACCTCTACATGTGTTGTTTCTTTTCTATCTTTATACTCATGTTTCTTATTACTTGTATGCAATCTATTATTTTTGTTTCACACTAAGATGCCTTGATGAGTTTTGTTTAAGTGTTTCATAAATACAGGTTGTCAAAGTCTACTTGCTATAAACTCTTTTCTTGCAAAGTTTTTCAAGGGTTTGTGTTAGGATAGATTTTATTGTATTCAACAAGTGAATATGAGTTGAGTGATTTATGACTTCTCTTATATGTTCATTTGTTTGTTGTGGTTTTGTCACGGATTGCCAAAGGGGGAGATTGTTAGGACATATGTGTTTCACTTGTTAGGAACATATGTCATTATTTTATGTAGTTGGCTAATCCTTTGACAAAACGCACTTTACTTGTATTTGGGTAGATCTAAGTTGTGTTTAATACTTCAAGGAACATGTTGTTCAAGTCTAGTATTAAAGTCATGAAGGTTGAACTAAGAAACAAGTGAAAAAAAGGTGTTCAACAAAGCTGGACAGATATCTTGACACCTGCGGACAGATAGCTCGATAGCTTCTTGACACCTTCTCGACACCTAGCTATCTGTCGAGATCTTCAACTGATGCTTATCGCAATCTCGATAGCTTCTCGATAGCTGGTCGATCGATCGAGAAAGTTTCTGTCCCTTCGACACCTTCTCGATAGCTGTATCTATCAATATTCATTAAATCTCGACACCTCCTCGATAGCTGCTATCTGTCGAGGTTACGGGAATTCAGATTTCTGTTTTTGGGCCAAGATTTTGTATTTGTGTAGGGTTTCTTTTCTCACAACCTTAGACCTATATAAGGCTTATTTTAGAGGCCGTCACATAAGAGAATACAAGGAGAACATATGCAAAAGGTGACCGATGCCTTATTCTCTCTAAAAGAAGTTACTGCGTCTTTGTGCCTTAGGGTTTTATAACCAAGTGCTTCTTGATTTTCATTATTGATGAAGTGAAGAACTTTGCAGCCAACATTCTTCTTCCTTAAGTTGGTGAGTGAGTCACGTACTGGGATTAGTGTAAAGGAGTTAGTCACGTACTGAGATTCGTGCAACAAAAAGGGTGGCGTTCATATATTGAAGAGTTCAGAGGTTCTGAAGCGGTAGAAGGTTTCTGCTGTGAGTTCATCTACGGGGATTGTAGAGTCTAGGGACAAATGTTTTGTACTAGATCTGAAACTTCTCTTTACTATAGTGGATTGCTTTTCGGGAAGGTTTCCCCCCAGGTTTTTTACTGTGAAACTGGTTGGTTTCATTGGTTTTTCTGGGTCATCATATCTTGTCTTATTTATTTTTCCGCTGCATAATTTTGACATGATATTGATGTTTGTTTGTTTTAACAAGTTTTAGTCATAATAAATCTAATTAACAACTTGGGTTTAAAACTTGTTAATTCTATTAACTGGGGTCTGAATTTCCCATCACAAACAATACAATACAACTAATTAAAGAAAAAAGATTATGATTCTCTATATATATATATATATATATATATATATATATAAAAGGGGGGGGGGGGGGGGGGGGCGGTGAAAGAGGGACAAAACAACCTCATGTTTCACTTGAAGCTTAAAAAAAAAAAAAAGTCATGAAGTGGGTGTGAATTGCGATGCATGTGGACACCACGTTTCACTCCTCAATCCTCATTCCCATGGACATCTAAACCCCTACACCAGTTAAAATGTATATATATATATATATATATATATATATATATATATAAACCCACACCAGGCAACAACGGCAGCTGAACAGAAACAATCAAACCAGTAAAAAGCAACAAGGATCTGAAATTTTTAAGGAATACCTCAAATTTGAAGGAAATGTTTGGAATGGAGAGTCCGTCGCATAGCAGAATAAAAAAATACAGAGAAAAATTGGAATAAAAGCAAAAGTTTCCAGCAATATTGACCAAAAAAGATGAGCTTAACTGAGCTTCTTTTTTTCTTTTTCTTTTTTTCATTTTTCATTTTTTCAGAATTTTTAGACCGGTTTGGTAAGATGATTTAAATACATTTTTTTTTTTGTTTTTTTAGAAACCATAAAATGGAGGGTCCTCCACTTGAATATATTGTTTGGCTGATATTCTATAAATATAGTTTTTAAAAAATTGTTTCCTATTTTTCTTATTCAAACAAAATTTTGAAAACATTTGAGAGGATGTTTTGAAAATACAGAACACATTCTTAATGATATATTTGTAAATAAAAAAAATACTATATCTACAACATTTTCACAACAAATATTAAGAGAGAGTTTGTTACATGTTGTTATAAGTAGAGCAAAAAAGTAATTTTAGTAGTAGATTCAAATTAAAACCAATAACAATGAAAGTGTTGTGAAAATATTGTAGACGTAGTATTTCTCTTGTATATAAATTAAAAACAGTGGATCCATAAATTTATCTAGACCATTTTACCTCTTAAATTATGAATTTTATCTTTATGAAAGTGTGACACTTTAACTTTAAAGCTTATCATTATCTATATATATTTATATATAAATATAAAGTAAATAAATTGCATTCCCTTATTATTATCCACAAAGAAAAAGGTAATCTATCATAATACTTTTAATATTTTTTAAAAACAATATCTCAAAGGTAGAAATGGTCTACCACACATCATTTTTTTTTTAGCATTTTGAAAATTGTTCTTAAAATTATGTGTCAAACACGTAAAATGTAAATATTATTTTCTAAAAATTAGTTTCAATTTCAATTTTTTTTAAAAAAAATTGTTTTATACTGTTTTTTTTTTTTTTTTTTAAATCCTCCTACTAAAATGCCCTCATTTTCTGTTAGGTTTTGTTGAGAGACAATGAGAGAGGGAGAGAGATTTCAGCTTCTAGGTCACAAAGAATTTATCCCTAATTTTTTTTTCTCTAACTCTCATTCATTCCCTTATTTTTTTGCCATAATTTGGGATTTAATTTATTCATTTTTTAATTAAGGAATTAACCTAATTGATTAAAATTTAGGGGCCTTCTACAATTTGAGACCTTAGGTGATCGCTTAACTCACCTAAGACAAGAGTAGAATATATGCACTATATCAAGTATGATACATGTATGTATTTTTTTAAAGGGGAAAAAAAACTTTTGTTTACCATGCATACAAAAATGCTCTAACAACTATATATATATTTTTCTAGCTATAATCTGATGTATAAAATACATATTAACATTTTCTGTGTTATACCTGTATAAAAATAGTTTTTGGTGGCTAGACTTCAATATTTTTATAAAAAAATAATTGTCTATTTTATTAAGTGGTGCCACTATATCGGATAATGAAATTATCAAACTCAGTATTTTATTTTTATGATCTATTATTTATATTAAACATCGGCATTTCAATATTTATGTTATATTCTTTATTTATTTTTACCATTCTGGCACTACAAAAAACTAGGGCTATAGTCTATGGCCGTGTTTCCTATAGCCGCGTTTCCAAACCCGGCCTAATTTGTGCAACAATAGCCCCTGTGGGTCTATAGCCGCGTTTTTATAACCGCGGCTAAAGGACAAACCTATAGCCGTGTTTTTAAGACGCGGCTATAGACCCAAACCTATAGCCACGTTTTTCTGAAAAGCTGCGTTTATAGCCGCGGCTAAGGCTTCGGACCTATAGTCGCATTTTTAAAATGCGGCTATAGTTTCTTCAATGTAGCTAACAATTTCGAAAGCAAAAATATAAAATACAATTTCGAAACTTGAAGGCTTTAGCCACAAACCTAGATAGAATATATGAAAAAAAAATTGAAACTTGAAGGCACTTAGATTGAACTCATCCATAAGTACATAAACCCATTATTGAATCGGGTTCAGACTATCACACACACACAAACACAACAACACTATCCAAAATCTAAAACCAAACACAAAACAAGAAGGATGGCTTACACAAAGATGACTAGGCTTTGTCGGGGCCGATTCTTCTCTATCGACAAATGCCTGCAAACCCTTATCAAAATCAGTGAATCAAACAATTTGATATCTTATTGCATACAAAGACAGTGCAAAGTGTGTGTGTGAGAGAGAGAGAGAGTGTGTGTGTGTGTGTGTGTTACTAGTTCCAGATTCCGACGTTGAAAGGGTTTGGCTATTTGTAAGAACTTCTCCTCAGTTCTCGATTTTGGAAGAGAATCATTTTGAGAAGGGAATGGAGAGAAGGGAAGAGCGGAGAGAGGAAGGGGATTCGGAGAGGGTGGAAGTGAGGGAAGGAGGGGAGTGTGTTGGATCGAGAGGTAGCTTGAGATCGTTGAGAGTGGTCTGAGAGTTGTAATTTAGGGTTTCTTTTTTGCAATTGTGTGGTAGTGAGGGACTTTTTATTTTATTTTTATTTATTTATACTAAAAGTTGAAGCCGCATTTGACCAAACGCAGCTCCAGCCATTTTTAGAGCTGTGTTTAATCAAACGCAGCTCTAAACATCTTTGAAGCTGCATTTGTTGAATGCAGCTCCAAACATATTGGAAAAAAAAAAAATCTAGCTTGGTTCTTAAGCCGTGTTTTTAAAAACGTAGCTTAAGTCCTAGGGAGCTAAACGCAGCTTCACTCCTTCAAAACGTAGCTTCACCCCTAATCTATAGCCGCGTCCCAAAAACCCGGCTATAGGTCTAGGGTGGAGCCGCGTTCTTCAAAAACGCGGCTCAACCATTCACCTGTAGTCGCGTTTTTTAAAAACGCAGCTTAATTGCGCATTTTTTGCAGTGTGGTTTTTGATAATTTGAATAATTGGATTTTATTGGCATATATGTGTGTATGTTAGATTTCAGATTTAAAAAAAAAAAACATAATAAATTAGAATTGTGGGGGGTAAAAGCCCAACCTTATATATTGGGCCTAGGGCCCTATCTGAAGATTACTGTGCATCTGAAGAGAAGAAAGTTGTTAAGAGGAAGTCCAGGTGGAAGAAATATACCTGGAAATGAATGAGGAGTATAGTCCGAAGAGATCATCAGTGGTCCGAAGAGGTCATTCTCCTCGGATACAAAGAGCCTTGGTCAGGCAGATACCTGAGAGGTTCAAGTAATCTTTCTAACAATTTCAATGATAAGGATAGGCTTCAAGCACGTATGGAGATGATAGGAACGGAAAAATCTCTAGAAGACAAGCTGCAACCACCACATTAAAATGCACTGCAGCTACTTGTCTGGCAGCATTAATGTGGAGAAGACCCTTGAACAATATAATCATAACTACCACCACTCACAGAGAACTAAAGAAGATACCTGATGGGACATGCACTCAAGTGGATACTTAGATGAAGAACAAGTGGACGATGAAGATGATGGGGGAGGGTGCTATATAAAGAGGAAAGGTCTCTGATAAAAGTGGGAGGAAAGGAAAAGGAAGAAGCAGAAGAGAGTAACTTTACTGTAGCACTAAGAGTTGTAATCACCTTTCATTCAATAATACACCTCTTCGGACATCTGTTTGTTGAGTTTTTCAAGTGTGTTTCTACGTTAATACATCTCTTGACACCATAGTTGACTATTGTTTAATTCATAACCAGCCCAGCTCTTTCACCCACTTTCTACAAATTCATTGTTTTGGGTTCATTGGGCTCATAACCCAAACCTTTTGGGCTTGGGCTACAAAAACTGACCTTACAATTGGCGCCATCTGTGGGAAGAGCTTGTGCAGGAGTGAAAACAACAGTTGATGATGGCTGAACTAAGTCAACAACAAGCAGAATCTAGGGCATCCCAACACGTTGACCATTTTCTTAACTTGGAAAAGAGACAAGATCATGAAGGTAGTGCGCACACTGCACATACTGGTCAAAGCCAGTCGCATGGTGAAAGTTACGTGTCCCATGCAGAGAAAAACAGGAGTTTGCAACTAGAAGTTGAAAAGCTAAAAAGGGAGTTGCGCCATGCAAAGAGAAAACAGATTTCTTCGTATTCTGATGAGGATTCCGATGACAAAGAGGACGTCACTTACAAGCAGAGATCTCGAACACCAGTCAGTGAATCCTTTTCCTATGAAGAAGAGCCTCATCGTAAGAGCCAACCTAGAATCCCATCACATGGAGGCATAGGGAACGATGCTATGAGCAAGGCTTTGAACCAGATCTCTAGGTCACCTTTTACGCTGAGGATTGAAGAAGCGAGACTTCCTCGGCATTTTAACCAGCCGACATTCACCATCTATAACGGTAAAATGGACCCTATGGAACATGTGAGTCACTTTAATCAAAGGATGGCTGTCTACTCCAGAGATGAAGCTCTGATGTGTAAGGTTTTCCCCTCCAATCTTGGACCAGTTGCAATGAGGTGGTTTGACAGCCTGAAAGCAGACTCCATCAATTCCTTCAAAGAGCTCACTCAAGCATTTGGTTCCCGTTTTGTCACGTGCTAAAGAGTGGCCAGGCCCTTATCTTCACTGCTATCCTTGAGCATGCAGGAGGGTAAAACCTTGAAGACGTATTCAGATAGGTACTGAGAGATGTTTAATGATATGGAGGGCAACTTTGATGGAATGGCCCTCAGCACGTTCAAGCTCGACCTCCCTACTGACCATGGATTAAGGACGTCCTTATCTGGTAAACCAGTTACTAACATACGTCAGCTCATGGACCGTATTGAAAAGTATAAAAGAGTCGAAGAAGATCAGCAGTAAGGGAAGGGAAAAGACAAGGTTATCCCCCAGGAGAGGAGGGATTTCAGGTCGGACCGTTACAATAACAGTAAACCATGGAGAGATTTCGCTGGGTAATCAAGATCAACAAATCCTCAAGCAGTCAACACTGTATTCAAAGAGCAGTGCACCAAGTTTTGGAAAAGATCAAGAATGAACCATTCTTCAGGTGGCCGAATAAGATGGTGGGGAACCCTGAAAGGCGTAATCATAATCTCTATTGCCAGTACCATCAAGACCATGGGCATACCACAGAGAATTGCTGGAGCCTGTGGGATCACTTGGACCAACTGGTCCGTGAGGGTAAACTGAGACACCTTTTGCACCACTCTAGTGGCCGAGGAAGTCAGATGAACTCAGAGTCCCGAAGAGATGACTCTTCAAAGCCTCCATTGGGAACTATTAACGTCGTCTTTGCCACACCGGGAAGAACAGGATCCTAGCCATCGAAGGTTATGTCGGTAGTCCGGTCACCCACAGGGGATTTCCGCCAAAGTCCGAAGAGAGCTAAGCCGGGTGCTCAAGTGGTTATAGGGTTCTCAGATGAGGATAAGATTGGGACCATCCAACTCCATGACGATGCTTTAGTAATCACCCTGAGAATTGAAGGGTATGATGTGAAGAGGGTAATGGTGGATCAGGGTAGCGCGGTAGAAATAATGTATCCTGATCTCTACAAAAGGCTAGGCCTAAAACCTCAAGACTTAACACCATACAATTCCCCCCTTGTGAGTTTTGAAGGAAGGGTTGTCACCCCAAAAGGCTAGATACAGTTACCTGTGTAGACCGGCTCAAAGGTGGTAGAGGTGGATTTCATAGTTGTAGATGTGTATTCGCCCTATACAACAATTGTAGCCAGGCCTTGGCTTCATATATTAAGGGCTGTTTCCTCTACTTTGTATCAGAAAGTTAAGTATCCATCTAAAGGACAAGTTTGTGAGATCCAAGGAGATCAGTCCGTAGCCAGACTATGCTTAGTGGCTGCCATCCAACATGAGCCCGAAACCGAGTCTGTATGGAAGAATATTGTCACTCGATTTGGGGTTCCTCATACTCTCATCTCGGACAATGGCCTACAGTTCGACAACAAAGCATTCAGGAATTATTGTAGCGAACTGGGAACCATGAACAGATACTCCACCCCTGTTTATCCCCAGGGTAATGGGCAAGCAGAAGCTATCAATAAGGTCATAGTAAATGGCTTAAAGAAGAGACTAGACGATGCGAAGGGCAAATGGGTGGAAGAATTGCCACATGTACTTTGGGCTTACAGAACTACGCCTCGTAGATCTACTGGAGAGACCCCCTTCTTAATGACTTATGGGGCTGAAGCTGTCATACCTTTAGAGACTGGGTTACCAACATTGAGAACTAGTACGTTCAGTCCGACCGGCAACAATGAGTAGCTAGAGAAGAGTTTGGACCTGATTGAGGAAAGGAGGGAAAGTGCAATGGTTCGGTTGGCACATTACCAACAAATGCTCAGGCAGGGCTATGACGCCAACATAAAGCTAAGGCCTCTAGAACCCGGTGATTTAGTGTTGAGTATAGTTGTCAGCACTGTAAAGAACCCAGCTTGGGGGAAGTTAGGACCCAATTGGGAAGGACCATATCATATTACTTCTGGGGCCGGTATTGGGGCGTATTTCTTAGAAGACCTGGATAGTCATGTAATACCACGCCCTTGGAATGTAAATAACCTCAAAAGGTACTATTATTAATCGAATCTTTTCTTCAATCAATATGCCAACTCGTTCACGGTTCTCTTAAGTGTTTAAACTTAAATCCAATCATGCCTGTAGTCCTTGGACCAGATGATTTGGGTTAGTTAACACTCGTTCACGGTTCTCTTAAGTGTTTAAACTTAAATCCAATCATTCCTGTAGTCCTCGGACTAGATGATTTGGGTTAGTTAACACTCGTTCACAGTTCTCTTAAGTGTTTAAACTTAAATCCAATCGTACCTGTAATCCTCGGACCAGATGATTTGGGTTAGTTAACACTCGTTCACGGTTCTCTTAAGTGTTTAAACTTAAATCCAATCATGTCTGTAGTCCTCGGACCAGATGATTTGGGTTAGTTAACACTCGTTCACGGTTCTCTTAAGTATTTAAACTTAAATCCAATCATGCCTGTAGTCCTCAGACCATATGATTTGGGTTAGTTAACATTCGTTCACAATTCTCTTAAGTTTTTAAACTTAAATCCAATCATGTCTGTAGTCCTCGGACTAGATGATTTAGGTTAGTTAACACTCGTTCACGGTTCTATTAAGTGTTTAAACTTAAATCCAATCATTCCTGTAGTTCTCGGACCAAATGATTTGGGTTAGTTAACACTCGTTCACGGTTCTCTTAAGTGTTTAAACTTAAATCCAATCATGCCTGTATTCCTCGGACCAGATGATTTGGGTTAGTTAACACTTGTCTACGGCTTTCATAAGTGTTTAAACTTAAATCCAATCATGCTTGTAGTCCTCAGACCAGATGATTTGGGCTTGTTAACACTTGGTCACAGTCCTTAAGTGTTTAAACTTAAATCCAATCATGCCTGTAGTCTTCGGACCAGATGATTTGGGTTAGTTAACACTCGCCTACAGCTCTCCTAAGTGTCTAAACTTAAATCCATTCATGCCTGAAGTCCTCGGACCAGATGATACGGGTTAGTTATCACTTCTTCACAGTTCTTATAAGTATTTAAACTTAAATCTAGTTATGCCTGTGGTCCTCGGACCAGATGGTTCGGGTAAGGGTTAGTCAACACGTCCATACAGTTATTATTATTAAGGTTTAACTTTAAAATGAGTCATGCCTGAAATTCCCGAGTTTATTTAAATTAACTCTAACTTATGATAGGCCTCCTTAGTAATGTTTTGTTCAAAACCAAGGAATAATAACATTCTCTATGCATGTTCGAAAAGACCTGTGAAACTTCCATATTACTCGGTGCATTCACTTCTTATTAGTAACTCTTATGCAAACTGTTCTTTTCAGTATTAATTTTGGTTATTTACATCTCCAAGCATGATATGGTGGTTAAGTTTACCTGCATTACCGTAATTACAAAGCACAGTTATTTGCAGCAATTGTAAGTCATAAGATATGCAACGAAGACACCATAAATAAAAGGGAAACGGTTTCATTAATCAAAAGAAAATAGTTTACAACCCCTTACATAAAAGAAAAACTAATACAAGTACAAAATAAAAACTCCTAAATGTTAGCCTTCATTTGAGGGACCAAAGGGTCATCAGCCTGGTTGGACTGAGCAACAGCAACTTCTGGGGCTTGGTCCTTAGACTTTGGAAGGGTTTTCTTTTTGCCCAAGTCTTTGCCCTTATCTTAGGGAGCCTCAGCTGGCTTGCTCTGATCACCAGGCTGACCAGACTCCTTGGAGGCCTCAAGGTTGGTAGGAGGAACTTGGCTGACTAAGGATTGCTCCGAAGCCTCTTGGAGTTGTGTGGGAGGAAGGGGATCAGACCCTGGGAGTTCTCAAATATCAGGGTCGTAGTATACACTCCCAAGTAGTCTCAAGTCAGATTCCGAAGAGACTCCAGCAGCATCCAGAGCTTTTCCCCAAGTCACATTGCAATATTCTCGGCTGACTGCGGTAAATTGCTTAGTGAGATTGGCTTGGGTCTCCTCCACCCCAAGCATATATGCTGCCTACCTTTCGGCCTCCAATGCCTCCTTGGCCAACTGGGCATTTTTCTCGGCCAATTGAGCAGCTTCCTTGGATTTTTTAAGCTCAGCCTTAAGACCTTTCACCATCTCTCTCTTTATCGCCAAGTTAATCTTCGCCATGCTCAGTTGTTTACGTTGCTCTTCGGCCTGCTTCTCAATAGTTTTAAGGCCAGCATCAAGGCTGTTCCTCTGGTTGGTCATGTCTTTGAACTGCTCGGACAGATGAGCATATTCCTCCCTCAGGCTGCCCAGAGATTTTTCCGCCTCAGACCGAGAGTGGGCCTCCGCTTAGGCTTCGATATAGGACTTCTTGTTCCACTCCTCGGCCACATAAACTTGCTGAGTAATTTGCATAACAAAAAATTTTCAATATAAAGCAAAGAAAAGGGGTAAGTAAAAGAGATCAGCACCTTAATTAAGCAGATCAGTACAGTTACCATGGCTAAATCCCCCTTAAAGGATAGGAAGAACTCATATTGGTTGAAGCGCCTATAAGACTCCATGTCCTTTGAAAGGAGAAGTGGCTGCTCCAAGGCCTCGGCAACGAAACCTGCCTTCCCCCCATTGTAATTTTTGAGGGAGGTCTCCCAGGGGATTGGAGCACCATCCAATTCTAGCCTTGGGGATCAGATGTGAGCTCTTCAGCGCACATCAGCCACGAGGGCTTCATCTTGGCTCTCCATAGACGAAGCCCCCTTGCTCCGGTGATCTTTAACCACCTTTTGTTGTTTGGTCCTTTTCGGAGTCGCTACCTCCCTCCTTTTATTGTCAGTAAGGGGTCTCTTCTTCTTCGGATCTGGCAATTGCTTGGCGCCGAGATCCAAAGGAACCTGAGGAGGTGGTGAAGGAAGACTCACAACTGGTTGGGATGTGCCAGTCCCTTTGGGCTCGGCCTTTTTACCTCTATTCTTCATCAGGTCCCTTAAACTTGCCATGTCTTCTTCTTTCGAAGAGTCTTCTTGAAGAGTAGTTGTCAGAATAGGAGGGCGAACACTAGACTGCCTGTCGGTTTCCTCCTTGGCGTCCGAAAGGTGTATCACTTGAACCCCTCCTGGAGCTTCTCCTTCGAACTTAAACTTATCAATCTGCTCGTCGAGCGAAGGGGTTAAAGAAGCAACTCTTTCACCTGCTGCTACTGGTCCGAGGGGAACCTGCTGAATTGACTGGAGGAGCAATGGTACACCCTGTGGATTTGGATGTGGCACGAGCGCAAGATCAAACGGAGCTAGAAAATCCTTCCGAGCAATGTCTATGCGGTTGAGGTGATAGTCTCCCTGTCTTATCGCGTTGCCAACCAGCTGAAGATCCTTCGGTTTTGCCGTGTACCCAAGAATAAGCGGAACCAACCGAAGTTGCCAGTCTTCACTCATAAAAATTTCTGATCGTAGTAAATAGTTGAGGGCAGCAACGTTTGTAAGGCTGAGCCGAGGAGAAACGTGTTCTTTATCTGTTAACGTCACAGCAGAACTTAGTTAGAAACTTGAAAATAATGATACAAAGAAAGGACAAAATTTTTGAAAAACGGAGATCCTAAATCTACTGTTAGTAAACCTAAATCTAGGATATCCTACCTGGCTCTCCTGGTTTGGTTGGGCAATGAAGACTGTCATGCCACGCGCTCAAGACGATCACATAGTCGTCTTTCATCCCTTTTTTAGATTTGGGAAGGCAGGAGACGAGTCTAACGACGTCAGATAGGGTTTTAATATAATATCCTGCTCCTTTCTGGCTGTGACACTCATACATGTGTACCACGTCGAGCCAGGTGAGTCCCAATCCTAGATGACGGTTTAAGTCATCAACTGCTCCTACGATTCTAAAGACGTTAGGCGCACATTATTCAGGACTAAGCCTATGGTTTCAAAGGTAATTACTGGTAATGGGGCCCATAGGGATTGTTATCGCCCCTTCTAGAAAGGCGATGATGGGGATCATAACTTCGCCCACCTTCCGATCTATTAGTATTCTTTCTGGAGGACAATACCTCAAACCCACATCTTGAGGTATGCGATATGTTGCCCTAAATTCCTCCATCTGGGCGGGGCTATCTACCATATACTGAAATCTACCCATCTCAATTAAACAGAAAGAAGGAAATACTAAACGTAGCGACTAGGGAGTGACTATTCGAAGGCCGAGAAAGCTGGCCGAAGAGAAGACGAAAGGTTTGACTAAAGGAGAACTTACACGAACTAAATCGGAGAATGATCTTCGAACTCGCAGAAAGATTCTTACAGACTCTGGGAAAAACTAGGATTGATGTTTGGAAGAGTTTGGTGGATTCGAGTGCTTGAGTTCGCTGGGTAATCTGAGAATTTGCAAAGTAAAGAAGAAATAACCTCCTCTGAGGCTTTATATATGGGGACAGATGAAAAGGCAGGAGTCATCCCGCCCAAATTCTGAGGAAGAATCACGTCCGTTGGATCAACAGTCCACTGTTGGATACTAGAGACAAAACGCCACCTGGAGTAATTAATAGCGTTTTAGGAATCCCGAAACGACATCAGCAATGATGAAGCGCCTGCATCTATGCCTACACACGTGTAAGTCCAGATATTTGTGTGTTTTGAGTTTTTATTTCGCGACAAGTCAAAATCCTATTTTTTTCTCCTCGGATGCGAGGGAAAAATTAAAATTTTGAGAGGCTATTGTGGGTGGTAAAAGTCCAACCTTATATATTGGGCTTAGGGCCCTATTTGAAGATTACTGTGCATCCGAAGAGAAGAAAGTTGTTAAGAGGAAGTCCAGGTGGAAGAAATATACCTAGAAATGAATGAGAAGTATAGTTCGAATAGATCACCAAAGGTCCGAAGAGGTCATTCTCCTCGGATACAAAGAGCCTTGGTCAGGCAGATACCTAGGAGGTTCAAGTAATCTTTCTAACGATTTCAATGATAAGGATAGGCTTCAGGCACGTATGGAGATGATAGGAACGGAAAAATATCTAGAAGACAAGCTGCAACCACCACATTAAATGCACTGCAGCTACTTTTCTGGCCACATTAATGTGGAGAAGATCCCTGAACAGTATAATCATAACTACCACCACTCACAGAGAGCTAAATAAGATACTTGATGGGACATGGACTCAAATGGATGCTTAGATGAAGAACAAGTGGACGATGAAGATGATGGGGGAGGGTGCTATATAAAGAGGAAAGACCGCTGATAAAAGTGGGAGGAAAGGAAAAGGAAGAAGCCGAAGAGAGTAACTTTACTGTAGCACTAAGAGTTGTAATCACCTTTCATTCAATAATACACCACTTCAGACATCTGTTTGTTGAGTTTTTCAAGTGTGTTTCTACGTTAATACATCTCTTAACACCATAGTTGACTATTGTTTAATTCATAACCAGCCCAGCTCTTTCACCCACTCTCTATAAATTCATTATTTTGGGTTCATTGGGCTCATAACCCAAACCTTTTGGGCCTGAGCTACAAAAACTGACCCTACAAGAATAATATAATACAATAAATAGTTTTTTTTTCTTTTTTTGTTCTTTTGTTTTTCAGCTAAATACCAAAGAATATATGAAACATCAGCTTGGTATATATATCTTAATTAGGTGACTTTTTTTAGGAGAATTAGGTGACTTCTTTATAAGAAATTACAAAATTATATAAGTATGCCATCAAATTGCAATATAATTCTTTCTCAAAAAAAAAAAAAAAAAAAAGTTGCAGTATTTTTTTCATTTCCATTTTTTGTGCAGTATTTTTACAACGTTTGTGTAGGCATTAAATGAATGGAAAGCATACGGATGTATTTTGTACGAGAAATGCAACGTCCATAATATTTTCACAACACTTTCACAATAAATTATATTTGATAAGTTTTTATTAGTTTTCAATTGGATTCACTACTTAAATTACTTTTTTGCCCTTCTATAACAGCTAATAATAATATGTTATTTAGAATTTATTGCGAAAATATTGTGGATATAGCATTTCTTATTTCGTACGGTATATTTTCCATCCCATAAATTATAACAATGCATTGAATCTTGCTATTTTTTTTCCCTTATTTCTATGTACATTGAATCTTGCTTTTGAATTTGAATACCCCTTAATTAAAGATGGGATCGGACCCGCTGGTTCAACTAGAAACTGAAACCTCATGACTGATGTTAGATAGGGATATAAGATCCCCTTCCATAGCTAGGGACCTAACCTTGACAAAGCTTCAAAGTACAGCCTTATTAGGATGGCTAAAAATAAGGATTCATTTACAAGTAAACCATGACCATGCACCATGACAACTTTGGTGGGTGGTGTGTGTGTATATATATACCTCTAACGATTTATGTCATTACCTCCAAATATTTGTAACGAACTTGGAATATTTCTTGTTTCAGAAACTTCATGCATTACCCTACTTACCTGGACTATTCCACAATACAAACGTAATGTGTAATGCAAGTTTGCAATTATATATACATTCTTAAGGGACAAAATTGGCCTTTGCCCATTTCTATCAAAATATCCAGCATTTTGCCCCTCTTTTGAAACTAATTAGGAAAATGGCCCTATTTTGAAATTCGATTTCTCAAAATCGAGTTTAAAAAAAAAAAAAAAAAAAAAATTCTAGAGCCCTATAGTGGCGTTTTAAGGAGTTCATAGTGACGTTCTAAGGACCTATAGTGGCATTTTGGAACTCGAGCTCCATGAACTCGAGTTATATGCAATTTTTTTAATTTTTTTTACCTATAGCTCGAGTTCATGGAGCTCGAGTAACAAAACGTCACTATAGGTTCTTAAAACGTCACTACAGGTTCTTTAAAACGCCACTATAGGGTTTAACTCGATTTTGAGAAAATCGAGTTTCAAAAGAGTGGCATTTCCCTAATTAGTTTCAAAAGAGGGGCAAAATGCTGGATATTTTGATAAAAATGGGCAAATGCCAATTTTGTCCCATTCTTAAGCTAATACAAATATACAATAATACTGGCCAAAATGAGCATTTACCCCTTTCGCTCAAAGGCCATACAAGGAGTGAACTAATGATCACCCCAATTAGAGGGATGCTCACAAAAGACACATATAAGCTTGTCATTAGACACAGTCTTAAGACGCTCACAAACAGGGTAGTCAGGATGCACTACCCTGGGGATATGGAGCACGTTGGATACAATATCCGAAGTGACCACGATACGCGTACCTCGAATGCGAGTGACAAAGAGAGGTACTGAATAATCAAATTCATGCATGTTGGAGTAGAACTCCTGGATAAGCACGGATAGACAAGTGACCGGGACGTCACACAGTGACTCCCAATCCTTACTGTGAATGACAGTGGGTAGGTTAATGTTAGAGAAGTTCGACAAAATGACTTGGCTTTCTGAATGAATTCCTTGTCTAGAAAAGTTCTCCGAAAAATCCTGTTGGGCTTTATCATCACAGAATCGAACATGTGAGGGAGTAGGATCAGAAGAAGTGGATGCCCCCAAACGAAGAAGGTTCTGGGACAAAGTAGATTTATGTTTAGGTGCCATGACGCAACTAACGTAAACAAGAGAGAGAGAGAGGGAGAGAGAGACACACACAGAAAAGCACCAATCACAATCAATATATAAGAATACAGAGAATGTAAGGTACGTATGCATGAAAATGCATGAGCATGTGATATGCAATAGTAAAACATCATGAGCTCAGCCCAATCCAATCCTACCAGAACACAATTAGTCCAACAAAGTAAACATACATCTAAAATGCATGAAACATTGTTATAATGCAAATGAGATACAATGCATGATGATTTAAAACCATGTTCACAAAGCCCATCCCAAAAATTTCACAAAAACTCCATTAATTTTGAAAAACCCCAAAGTTTATCAAAAATCCCAATAGTTAGGTTAGAAAGCATTAAAAGCATGATAAATGAGAGAAACGAGATCTTACCAGAAGAAGAAAGATCAATCTAGGCTGAAAAACCTTTGGGAAAGGAGTTTGAAGTGAGAAAGAGAGGTTTTGGGAGGTGAAGAGTCTGCAAGAGTCAAGAGAGATCGAGAGAAATGAGATCTAAATCGCGTGGATCCTAATATATAGAATCTCTTAAATCTCGACAGATCAAGAGGTGTCGAGGTTTAAAATTCGACAGATGCAACTATCGAGCAAGTGTCCAAATGTGTCCATAGCAAAAAGAGGCTCGATGGATCGAGGAGCTATCGAGAAGCTATCAAGATTGTGATAAAAAGAAGCTGAAGAGCTCAATAAATAGCCTAGCTGTCGAGAGGTGTCGAGGAGCTATTGAGATTACTTAAAAACAGTTTTTCAAGAATAGAAAAACACAGTCATGAATGCAATCAAACATGCAACTCATCCAAGGATCCAAACAAAATTTTAATACCTTAAAAACATCTCTCAACAAAGAAAATGTTAAGCACATAGATCCCAAAACACACACGCACTAAGCACGTCTAACCAATTTTATATTACAAAAATAAGCTATGACAGTTTAGTGAGCATACATTAACACATGTATTCCTTGTGATGACCAAATCTCATTGTACCTGCACATGTAATCAAGAGTAGCAAAGAATATTGCATGTTATGTGTGAAAACATCACAAGATTGCATAAGTGTCTACGTGTTATGACGATTCGAGATATGAGAAAATCTCTTTAACTCACACACAATCATAACTGTTTGATAGGGACTATCACATTTGAGGTACATCCTATAACTTACACATCTCCTAAAATACACTATTGCAATCATATATAAAGCATTTTGTTCTGTTTGCTTTTTATTTTTCTTTGCATATTTTTTCTTTTAAGCAAACCATGCATGGGCATATATGAGAGAGAAAAGAAATACCCAATGATATTAAGTATTTGACATTCCACTTTTGCTATGCCGAAGCATATAAATGTCATTTCATGATTGGCGGGCAACAGTGGTGAGTGGCTATTTATGCCTTTCTTTTAGGATTTTCTAGTCCTTCCCGTCAAAAAGAGTGATACAAGTGTTAAGTACAAGAGATCACTTAACCTTACTCATCATAGACACGAGCCACAAAGGCTCACTTGCTTAGTTGTGCGTAGAGATGCTCATCTAAGCTATAAAAAATACAAAGTTTAGAAAACTTTGTTTCAATGGCCATTCGAGGTACACAAGTACCAATGTACACAAATACACACTATTTTTGTATTTTTCAATTTTTCATTTATTTTTATTTTTATATGAAATACAAAATAAAGTAAAACTGAAAAAAATAACCAAACAAAAACATGTTAAACAAAAACAAAGCAATACATAAAACTAGACTGGCTCAAAACTAGAAGGCAAAACACACAAGTAATGCAAAACCAAAAACAAGAAAGGGAGAGAGAGAGAAAGCGACAGAATCACTTGGAGCCTTTTTCCTTCCACACCTTGGAAGAACCTTTCTGTTTAGCAAACCCTTGATCCGGTGGTGAGGGGGAAGAGTTAAAAATGTTCAAATTCAAAAGGAACATGAAGGCTTTGAGAAGATCTCCAAGAAGAGCAAAAGATGATGGAAGCTGATTATGGTTTCCTTATGCGATCATGTTGTTGCTCTATTGACTGGCTAGCCACTTATAGAAATTTGGTCGAGTATGACCATCTGCTTCACAGTGATGACAGAAATGCTGCTTTTTTTGTTTTGGCTGTTGAGAGTTTCCTTTCTTAGCCCTAAGGTTTTTAACTTCTTTCTTATCTTGCTTAGGGTGTGCTCCTAAGATAGAATTACCCTTGTCTATGTACTCACTCGCTAATTCATTCTTGACATTATTGTCCTCAGTTTCAACATTATCAGCAGGAGGAACAAAAACAGTAGTACTAGTAGAAGCAATACTAGGAGAAGAGAAATCATACCCTAAACCTGTCATGCCCCAAACCCAAAAAGATCCAAAGCATGAAAAACCAAGCTTGCAAGAGACTGTATGGGAAATTTTTTTGTGTTTATTTTATTTGGAGCGTTGGATTGTTAAGTACATTTGGAGACACATGATTTCTAGTTTGTATTGCTTGTAAATGTGTCGTAAGGCTCTGACTTGTATGGTTTAATCGGAAGCAGATTTCTGAAGACTAAGCATCTCATCGAGCTTAGCACTTTAAGTCTTTTCCAGCTAAGCTCTGACTTGGAATAGTTCTGCCTCAAGCTTCTTAGTCTTCTCAACCAAGAAGTTATTCTCAAATCTTAGTGCCCTAAAAGTCTGATTGGCTTCATCAAAATTTGTGGAGATTTCTTCTCGCTCAAGCTTCACATCACTAAGCTTCTTGGTGGCCAACTTATACAACTTCTCATACTTTTTTGAAACCTTGTATAGCTTTGCATAGGCTGTGTGGAGGTCATCTTGCTCATCCATCTTTTCAAACTTAGACTTCACCAATTCCTCTTCTTCATCCACATCTTCAACAATCCCTTCAGTAGGATTTATGGTGGTAGTGAAGGCATTTAGGATTCCATCATCCTCATTATCATAATCATACTCATGCTCAGTGTCACTCAACAGAGTAGCAAGTGCCTTGCTATTCCCAATGGTCTTAAGATACATAGTGCAAGGTTGAAATTTATCAACCATCTTGTTGGCTTTATTTCGTATCAATTTGCTTGTAATTTAGCACTTATTAACCCTGTATTTAGATGAGATTCATGTAAGGGTAGTGTGTGAAGAGAGTGTGAAGAATTGCTTAACTTTGTGCCAAGAAGCAAGGACTCGCGGCTAGGACTCGCGACTGACTTGCGGCTTGCAAGCCGCCAACTGCTGCACACGTTGGAAGCATGCGGGGAGGTGAAAGGTCACGCCAGCTGTCACACTACAGGGCAAAAGTCCCAGGCTGGCCAGGCCATTATCTCGCGACTTGAACTCGCGACTTAGACCAGTCGCGAGGCCAAGCCGCCAACCAGCCCTATTAGAGAAAAACTGACTCTTCGTATTCCAAATACACACCACTATATATAGACCCTTATACCCACAAAATGTAGAGAGCTTCCAGAGAGAATTTTGTGAGAGAAACCCTAGAAAAAAACAAGGTTGCCTCATCCCCAATAGTCACTAAGAGACTCTTCAAATTCCTCTACTCTCTTCCTCTTCATTGTTAAATCCTTGAGAGGTCCTTAGCCAAATCCTTTTCTCACCATACCCATATCCATGAGAAGGTTTATTTGGTGCTTTGGGAAGCAGTTAGGAAGGAACCCATATTCATTGGTTGATGCTATGGTTTAGTAGCGAAATCCGGTAAGTTAGAAAAGAAAAAGGTTCGGCGCAACCTCGTTGGAGCAAGAAGCTTGGAGGGCTTAGGTACTTGGGTAGATTAGGCTTGGAGGGTCTATTACTGTTCATGTATCCCAACTACATTTTCTAGTGGATTATTGACCGCTTAGAGGGCGGCGGAGAGGTTTTACGCCGAGGGCTTCGTGTATCTCTCTTCCTTTATCTTTGCCATTTATTTTCTGTTGTGGATGTGATTATAATTGGCTTAGATTGTTTATCAATTCTATGTTTGGCTTATGTTCATGTTCTGCACATTAATTGTTTAATAATAAGCTTGAATTGATATTTTGTAATTTGGGGTTTAAACGTTCAAAGGTGTTTTACACACATATTGAATATTGAATTGGTATCAGAGCGGGTGCACTTGTTGTAGTTTAAATACCTTAGTGCTATCCTTGACCCCGTTTTGAGATGGATAAGTCTCAATCTCTTACTGTACCACCATTTTTTTATGGTAATAATTATGCATTTTGGAAAGTTTGAATGAGAGCATTTTTGTGTTCTATTGATGATGCTGTGTGGGATGCAGTTGAAGTTGGTTGGATTAGACCGGAGGCCACAAAATCCACTTGGGATAAGGCAGCTCTCACAGCAGCTAATGCAAATAGCAAAGCCTTGAATGCCATTTTCTGTGGTGTCTCTCCAAAAGAATTTCACAGGATTTCACATATCACCATTGCGAAAGGAAGTATGGAAAATTCTGGAGACAACTTATGAAGGGACTAAGAAGGTGAAAGACACAAAACTCCAGATGCTGACCACTCGCTTTGAGGAGCTAAAGATGAGTGAGGATGAGTCCTTTGACTCTTTTTACAGTAAGCTGAACGAGGTGGTCGTCGGCAAATTCAATTTGGGGGAAAAGACGGAGGATTCTAAAGTCGTAAGGAAGATCCTTCGCTCACTACCAGAAAGTTTTCGTGCCAAAGTAACGGCCATTGAAGAGAGCAAGGATCTTGACGACATTAAAGTTCAAGAGCTGGTCGGTTCATTGTAGACGTACGAATTGTCACTGCTCACGTAGAAAAAGAGCAAATCTCTTGCTCTTAAAACAATTGATGAGAGAGTGGTATCTCATGAATTTTCAGAAGAGGATGCAGTAGATAAAGATGTGGCATACCTTGTAAAGAACTTCCGAAAATTCTTAAAGCTTAAGAATGGTGGAAAATTTGGTGACAAAGGAAAATTTCAGAGTTTCGGGAAGGAGAAGAAAGAATTCCGAAGGAAAGATAGTAAAGATTCTCAATATTCTCAGGGAATTACTTGTTTCGAGTGTAATGGACATGGACACTTCAAAAAGGAATGTCCCAACTATTTGAAGTCAAAAGGAAAGGTCTACGCTACTACCTTGAGTGATACTAATTCATCAAACTCTGACTCTGAAGATAGCTATGACGGAGAAGTAAATTACTCCACATTCATGATCATTGCACATGTGGAATCCTCGGATGATTTGGGTTCACTTGTGAAGGAGCTTGGCAAGCATTCTGATTTGGAGTCTATTGGGGTTGTTGAAGAATCGAAGGCTGAAGAAGATGAAGATACATCTGGTCTTTAAGAGAACTACGCCTTACTTCTTGAGAAATTGAGTGAGTATGCAAAGATGACAAAGGCGGCTGTGAAGAAGATGAAGAGAGCTGAGGAAGATTACAAAAGTCCGCTGGTACGATACAAGGAGGCAAAGTGTGAGATTGAAGCACTTAATGGTGAGCTATCAGAAGCTTACACAAAAGTAAGATTTCTTGAGCAAGAGGTAGTGCAAGCTCATGCCAAGATAGATAGGGTCTCCTCCAAAAAGCTAGATGATGTTATTTCATCTCAAAAACATGCCTCAGACAAGTTCGAGTTGGGATATACCAGAGGAAGTAGCTCATCAGTGAATGTCACCAAAGAAGTGAAGTTTGTAAAGGCCAAATAGACAGCTGTGGATAAGCCTATTCCTAAGAAAGTTAAGGCTGAGAGGAAGAAGAATGTGGCTGATCAACGGGTGTTTAACAAGTCCCGTAATCAATCAGAAGCCAGATTTGGAGTTAGAGGAAGATCACTACAGGGTCCTAGAACAAACTATCTTTGTCACTATTACGGATTGCAAGGACATACTAGACCAAACTATCACAAGCTGAGAGCATTGAACAATGCAAGCGTTCCTCGATTAAGAGGAAGGAGAAATGACGAGAGGTCTTGGGGTGGTGAGCAACCAAGAAGTCAAAATTGTGATCCAGGAATGATGGACGTAATGAAGATGATCGGTGCCTTCACCAACTGCCTAGAAAGCTTCACACGAAGGTTTGAAAGTCCTAACTCTTGTACCCAATCTGTCAAGGATATCACCCCAAACGCACGTGACGTGTGGGTGACAAAGGGTACTCATGCGTAAGCATTACAACATGTCCGTGCATTAATACTTCCCACATTTTGTATATGCTTGGTTGTTTGCTTCTTGCTAGTTTGAGTTGAAACTTTTGTTTGTGAGTTTTTACTTTAAAAAGTTTTTTACATTGTTGTTCTGTTTTTTATCAACCTTTTACTACTTTTATGTCAAAAATCCAAAAACACACAAAAAGTAGAAAATCCAAAAAGTTTGATCGACTTTGTTGAGTGTTGTCTCAAAGCATGTTGTCGGACCGTGTGCCTTACCGATCCATCCAACGACCAATTGGTGAAGGATGAGTGGGCACAAATCTTTTATAGCATTCGATCGCAGACCAAGCCCATTGGTATTGGAGCAAATTGTGAAATCCCTCACAATCCCTCACTCACAATGCAACTCCAACGACTCGAACCTATGACCTTGGCTCTGATACCACTTGTCGGACCGTATGCCTTACCGATCCATCCAACGATCAATTGGTGAAGAATGAGGGGGCACAAATCTTTTATAGCATTTGATCGCAGACCAAGCCCATTGGTATTGTAGCTAATTGTGAAATCCCTCACACATGTTTTGCCTTGTACCTTTATACTAATGGCTTTGTGCATCTACAGGCTTAGCTTGTTCTCTATGCACTTATATCAATGCGGGAGAAATTTTGAAATCTATATGATTGTTGTAAATAGATCTTCAACCTTGTCATGAATAATTAGTGAATGGTTTTATTGATCTTGAGACATGCATAGACTCATGCCTATATATCTTCCCACTCTTTATTTTTTGTTTTTGCTTAAAAGAGCTCTCTAAATGTAAATTTCCAAATGAAAAGAGATATAGAGCTGCAAAAGCCTGTCGCACATACTAGTATTCGACTAGGAAAAAGGGAAAGCGACCAAAATAAAATGTATGATGCCCAAAAAGCTAAAGGCTAACTCATCAATTGAAATATCGAAAATTTCAGGCATCAATCTCACAATGAGATGTATTGATTCAAATAGTTCAAATGATATGATATGGAGCAAAATGAAAAGCTTCAAAGAATGTAATCAAGTTCATGTGGGAGGTCATATATGCATGCTTCTATAATTGAGATAGATCACATTATCTAGTGCTAGTTGTGTATGCCTTGATTAAATTGATCATTGAAGTTTCACATTAGACTAAGGACTATCTCATTTTTGATACCCACACACAACACACAAGTCTATGTTCAATAAATGTCATATTCATTTGTGTGAATGTACTTGTTTAAATGTGTTTTCACAAGCTCAATCTTTGTTGATCAAACATAAAAAGATTTTTGAGTGTTTTAGTTTGTTTTTGGAAAGTATTTTGTTTATACAAAAATGTCAAAATTTTCAAAAATAGTGTTGCCCTGTTTTGGCAACTCAGTCGCGAGTAGGTCCAATCGCATGTTCCAGTCGCGAGCTCACTCTGAGATTTTTCGCGGCTCACTGGCGAGTCAAGGTCTCAATTGCGAAAAATACTTAGAAAATTTTTCAAAAGTTGAGTTTTTATGATTTTTGCGGCTCAGTGTGGCGACTTGTTCACGGGTGGAAGGTCCAGTCGCGAGGGGTACTCAGAGATTTTCGCGACTTATCTCGTGACTATTTCGCGGGTAGACCTTCCAGTCTTGAAAAACACTTAGAAGATTTCTGAAAATCTTGGTTTCACAGTGTTTCACGGCTTACCCAGGCGACTGACTGGCGACTTAATCCAGTATCGAAAAATGCATGTTTCGCGTTTTAAAGACAGTTTTTTAAATTGTTTTTCAGTTTTCCCTCGAATTTCAGTTTTCCCTCGAATTTCAGTGACTGTTCATTATCTTTCCCATTTCTCTCTCAAACACTCCGTGTCTCTCTGAAAAAGCTTCCATTTTTGCTTCATGTCTTCATCAAACACCAAGAAAAATGTATGGGTTATCTCTATCTCACTTCATTGTACTTGATTCGAGCAATTTTTTTTTTTTTTTTGGTTATGAAGTGTTTGTGTGTTCTTGAGCTTTAATGGGTTCGAACATGGTTTAGGTTTATGATTGTTGAGATTTAATATTCTTGTCTTGGCTTTACTCTGTTTCTAATATTTTCTACATATGTGATATCATGTTTTGTCTATTAGAGGTGTTTATGTGTTTTTTTTTCTCTTACCCATGTTGTTAGTGGTTCAGATTTGCTGGGTTTTAGCCAATTCTTTTTGGGTGTTTATTTTTAAAAGATAATTTGTTTCTTCTGCATTGTGATTATTGCCTGCTCTGAGTTAGTTTGTTCATCTCACTTTCATGTTGTCATATCTTATTGCCATATGTCTTGCTTTGAGTTATCTGGTTTTCACTGCTTCTGTTCCTATGATTATCTCTTGTGAAAAATGTGGTTGGGTTTCTGTTCTAAAGTACTCTGGGTTGTTTAATATGTTGCTAATGTTTTTAATTTCATCCATTGTGCTATGTCTTGTTGTGGCCTTTTCTAGTTGTTTACAGATAGCCCCATCTCCTACAAAGAAGAAGACTCCTGCTAAGAAATCTGATAAAAGGCTGAAAATGGACCCTAACCCTTTTAGGTCAGTTCATCACTTTGAGAGATATAGGGATTATTTCTTGAAGGGAACCATCATTTAGGAAAGATTTGTTGATTTAAGGGATTTGAAGGACACCTTTATTCCTAGTTGTTTTGAGGGTAGAGGTTGGGAAAGACTATTGAATGACCTACCTCTAGTGTGTGAGCCTTTAATCAGAGAATTCTATGCGAATATGAGCATAAGGGAGGATGAGTTGAACTGCTGGGTCAGAGATCGTGAGTTCACCTTAGATGCTCATGACATTGATGAGGTTCTAGGGCTTGAGGGTTTAGAGGATTATAAATTCACTAATTACAAGGACAGAATGCTCTCTCTAGACATTGTCCAGACCAGGATTGGTGGTGTTAAAGAAGGGAGATGCCTCAACAATAATGCCTTCCTAGTTGACATGAGGTGTCTGACCACAATCATGATCTTCAATTTATATCCTATAAGAAAGATGACTACCCTTACTAATGTTAGAGCTATCTTCCTCATGGAGCTCAAGGAGAAAATCTTCATTGACATAAGTTCTCACATATATGACACCCTTGTGGATGAGATTAAAACCACCTCAAGGGCCAAGCTGATCTTCCCCAGTCTTCTTATCAGTATTTTCAGAGCAAAGGGTGTTGCAATCCCTCATGATATTAGTCCCATGACTCCTCTATCAGCCATAAACAAATTTACTCTCACAAGGATATAAAGTCGTCTTCTAGGTGAAGAACAGGAGGATGTCCAAGAAGAAGGTGATCCAATGGAGACTGAAGCTGAGGCTGCAGGACAGATAGCCACTCCTAAGAGCAGAAGCAAGAGGAGCAGAACTTCTACTTCATCAGATGTACCTCCTGATGCATTTCAGATCGTCCTGGAGAGGCTTGATGGACTCAGAAAGGTTCAAAATCAGCATTCTAAAAGGATGACAGCAATGCAGGATTAGCTTGATGTACTTTTAGCTAAGTTTGACAGCATCCACTCCAACCAGGAGCACTGACCCTTTGGCCATTCTGGTCAAAAAGGGGGAGAATTTTTGGGTTACACTTGAGGGGGAGTGATTGTTTTTAGGGGGAGCTTTCTTTATCATATGATGTTATGTTTATAGCTTTGATACTGTGTTTTGGTTAATTGCTATTTTTTATTGGTTTGATACACTGGTTTTGGTTAATGTTTGGCTTAAACTCATATCTCTTGGATAGTTTTGAATCTTTGGTGGAAGTTATTCAGTATATAATATGATGTTATTCAGCATATCTTACTTTATGTTTTGGTTTGTACCTATTACCTTTGTAGGTTTTTAAGGTTTCTGTTTATGGTTTGTACCCATATTGCTTTTGTAAGCTTTTAAGGTTTGTTTCTATGCATATTTGTAGGCCTTTGTGGTTTGTACCATGCTTATGCAGCCTTTATGCCTTGTAGCTTAAGTACTTGATGTAAAATGTTATGCATTTCACTTCAGTACATCACTCTTGTGCCCTTGTAGGATTTTATTCCTAGATGCATATACTTCATGTACTGTGCATTGGTTGAGTGTTGGTCATTCAAGTGATTTGCCTTGTGTTTATCAGCTTGAATTTCCAGATGTTCATTTCAAGTGTGAATGAGCATTGTGATCACTTGTTCATAGTGATTGCTTATTTTGATCTTGCCATGGTTTATTGCTTTATTCCATTATACTTGATCGCATTGTGCTTGCTCCATATGCATTACAAGTTTTCTACATACAATGAACTTATTGTGTTGTTGTGTTTCAGGAGATACTTGTTCTTATGGTTCAAAAGTTTCACAGATTCTAGAGTTAGGTGTGAGTGAGTTTTCCAACTGTCTATTCCCAACTTACGCGTTAAGTCTAGAGTTTGTTATAGGGTTTTGTCACGGAATAGTCAAAGGGGGAGATTGTAAGGTTGAAATTTATTAACCATCTTGTTGGCTTTATTCCGTGCTAATTTTCTTGTAATTTAGCATTTAATAACCCTGTATTTATGTGGGATTCATGTAAGGGTAGTGTGTGAAGAAAGTGTGAAGAATTGCTCAACTTTGTGCCAAGAAGCAGGGACTCGCGGCTAGGACTCGCGACTGACTCGCGGCTTGCAAGCCACCAACTGCTGCACACGTGAGAAGCATGTGAGGAGGTGAAGGGTAACGCCAGCTGTCACACTACAGGACAAAAGTCCCAGGCTAGTCAGGCCGTTATCTCGCGACTTGAACTCGCGACTTAGACCAGTCGCGAGGCCAAGCCGCCAACCAGCCCTGTTTGGGAAAAACTGGCTCTTCGTATTCCAAACACACACCACTATATATAGACCCTTATACCCACGAAATGTAGAGAGCTTCCAGAGAGAATTTTGTGAGAGAAACCCTAGAGGAAAACAAGATTGCTTCATCTCTAATCTTCACTAAGAGACTTTTCAAATTCCTCTACTATCTTCCTTTCCATTGTTAAATCCTTGAGAGGTCCTTAGCCAAATCCTTTTCTCACCATACACATATCCGTGAGAAGGTTTATTTGGTGCTTTGGGAAGCAGTTAGAAAGGAACCAATATTCATTGGTTGATGCTATGGTTTAGTAGCGGAATCCAGTAAGCTAGAAAAGAAAAAAGTTCGACGCAACCTCGTTGGAGCAAGAAGCTTGAAGGACTTAAGTACCTAGGTAGATTAGGCTTGGAGGGTCTATTGCTGTTCATGTATCCAACTATATTTTCTAGTGGATTATTGACCGCTTGGAGGGTGGCAAAGAGGTTTTACACCGAGGGCTTCAGTTTCCTCTTCGATAACACATTGCGTGTTGTCCTTATGTTTGCATCTCTCTTCCTTTATCTTTTCCATTTATTTTCTGTTGTGGATGTGATTATAATTGGCTTAGATTGTTTATCAATTCTGTGTTTGGCTTATATTCATGTTCCGCACATTAATTGTTTGATAATAAGCTTGAATTGATATTTTGTAATTTGGGGTCTAAACGTTCAAGGGTGTTTTACACACATATTGAACATTCACATAAGGCATTCTTGTTTCATATGACCAAAACCTTGACACCTAAAGCACTTTGGTCCTGAGGGAACAATGTACTAATCGCCATCCCTAACATCCTTCTTCCCTTTATCTTGGCTCTTAGACTGAGAAGAACTCAACTGTCTACGGTTCCTGTCGAAGCTCTTTGCATTGGCATTCTTCATAAACTTTTTGAATTGCCTGGTGATGTAGGACTTCATCTTAGAATATTCATCGTCAAAAGACTCATCAGTATCATTGCTCTTGGCCTACAATGCAATGCTTTTGCTCTTGCTCGATTTCCCGATCCTTGTTAAACCCAGCTCATAGGTCTGCAGATTGCCAACAAACTCTGTCAAAAGAATTTTGTCAATGTCCTTTAATTCCTCAATGGTAGTGATCTTGGCATGGAATCTCTCGGGTAGAGATCTGAACACCTTTCTCACAATCTTGGGTGTAGAAATGGTTCTCCAAGATTAAAAGCTGAGTTCACTATGTCCTTGAGCTTGGCATAGAACTCATCGAATGACTCATTCTCCTCCATCTTGATCTCTTCTAAGCGTGTAGTGAGCCTCTGAAGTTTTGAATCCTTGACAGCCTTGGTTCCTTTATAGGTTGTCCTGAGAATGGCCCGTGCTTCCTTAGCAATTTCAGTAGAGGATATCTTCTTGAATTCCTCATTCGTGACTGCATTGAATAGAGCATTCAATACCCTATTGTTGAAGTTTGCCGCCTTGATCTTCGCATCATCCCAATCAGCCGGCGCTTCCGTAGGCTTGGTCCAACCTATCTCCATAGCTTGCCACACTTTCTCATCTAAAGACTTCAAGAAAGCTCTCATGCGTACTTTCCAATATACATAATTAGTGCCATCAAATAAATGAGGTATAATAAGAGACTGTCATCTATCCATGACATACAGAGATCAAAGGATTACACAGTAAAGATTAATCCTAATTAGAGTGTGCCTACTCTGATACCACTTGATAGGCCAAGAATGTATTAATCCCTTGTGATATATTAATTGATTAATTAACCAAGTTTATTAATTAATCAAATTAACATGCAAGATGTGTGGTGGCACAAACAAATCACCAATTAAACTAAGTATGCAGCGGAAAATAAATTGACACAGTGATTTGTTTACGAATGGGGAAAACCTATGCGGCAAAAACCTCACTAGGTGATTTTAAGGTCACCACTCCCAAGAATCCACTATTATCAAAACAAGCAGTTACAAGTAAAGGAATCCCAATACCTTATACTAGCCTACAGTCAAACCCTTACTCCAATACCCAATTGGACTTATTTTGCAGTGATAATCTCTCCTTTTCAATGCACGGCTCCCAATAGATGACTAATCAATTGTGCAGATCCTAGTACGCGACTTGATCAGCAACTAGAGAAGATTGTTGACTGTAAAGTTCTTTTGCTCATCACATGATGAAGATCATGAAGTTTCTTGGTCACAAAACCCTATGATGTACAAACACACTAGCTTCTTCAAGAGATAGAAGAACTAGGGCAAACTAGGTTTCTGATCACACTTTTCTTCACACTTGTGGAATTATGCTCTTGTGAAATTGTGCGTAACTTTTTTCGGCTCTTAAAATAATCCTTATATATGTTTAGGGCTATGACAAAAGAAAGCTCAAACATACATTCACAGATTGGATGAAAATCAAAATTTCATAAATCTCGACAGATACACTATCTGTCGAGCAGCTGTCGAGCCTTGGGCTGAAACAGCTCTTTTAAATCTCAATAGATACTAGCTGTCGAGTTTTAATAAACAGCATTTCTTCACTTGATTCTTGGACAAACTTGCATGGCTTTAAAACTTGAACTTGAAACCTTATTTCTTAAAGCATTAAACACATCCTAGATCTACCCAATTACAAATAAAATGTGTTTTGTCAAAGGATTAGCTAATTATATAAAATAGTGACATATGTTTCTATCATTGAATCACATATGTCCTAACACTACTCTACAAATATAATTGTTTGTGGGTTGTAAGGGAGGCAAGGTCTAGGTTTTAAGTCTTTAGAAGGGAGATTCACACACATTTACACTTAGATTAGGTTACAATAGAGTTTCTATCTTGTATTAAAAAAAATGTTCATGGCATTGAAATCTTCTATAAAAGTAAAGTACCATAGCATTTTTCAAATTTTAATTATTTATTCATAGTTTTTTTTTTTTTTATTTAAATGGTAGGATTCATATAGTTAACTTCTGCTGTGTTGTTAAAAATTAGTACTAATTTGACATAAATTAAGGTAGGTAGTCATTGTAAAATCCATGAATTATATCATTTATATTTTAACATTATCAATATTTAAACCAAATAAATGAGTTGAATTCAGGTTACAGAGATGGTGTAACTTTAAACCAGTGACAAAGTCACTCTCAGACAATGGGGATTGGGGACAATGGCCGCCTAAGTGTTTTAAAAAAATATTATTAGTATATATAGGTATTAATTTTAGCAATTTTGTACTATAAAATTACATTTTGTCCATCCTAACAATATCATTAATTCTTTTGAGAGTAATGCTATAGTCACAATAGATCCAAAGGCTAAAACCACAGTACGTAGTCAGTAGCAAAGCCATCTCCCCTAATTCCAAGTTCTAGCTTCGTCCCTACTTTAAAGTATATTATACAACTTATTAGTTATTATTTTATTAATTTTTTTCTTTATTAAGAAACAAACACATACTTTCTAAAAAACAAAAAAACAAAAAAAAAAAAAAAAAAAAAAAAAAAAAAAAGAAGAAGAAGCAAAAACAAAAAAAAAAAAAAAAAACAAAAAACAAAAACCAAAAAGAAACAAACACATGGACACTATTAACACAAACTATGGGCGACTGCAAACTCCTGCTCACATCTCAAACCAGACGCTATGGCCCAACTACTCATTCTTTTTAACATAGTTTTTTGAATTAGTGGCCTAGCAACTCTTCGTAAGAAAATTCTTGTATGAAACAGGCACATGAGACCTGTGTCTTAATGACATGTGAGTCCCACACGTGGGACCCATATGTCATTGAGATCACATGAGACCCATATGTCATTGAGACATAGGTCTCATGAGACCGTCTCATGAGATACTTTCTCCTCTTTGTGATGTCTATATTGTAACATGCGCGTATCTTGTATTGGTGTCAAATTATCAATATCATTGCTTCCTAATTATTTCATTGCCAGCAATGCATGGACAAATCTGCCAATAATTAATTAGCAAAAAAAAAAAAATTGCCAATAATTAAAGAAAAATCATCATGGAAATTGCTTGAATTTGTTTATAATTTTCTTCCTACACCCTCCATGGTTGCAAATTTTTGTAATGATATGAGATCAATAATTATCTTATTTATAAAATGTTTAAATTTCAATTTTTGTACATATAATTTTTTAAGAATTTAGTTTTTGTATTTTTTAAAATATTTATAAAAGATATGTCTATGGATTGAATAGTAAACAACATTTAATTAGCACGAATTTTGACATACCTATTAACTATTAAGAACATATAGAACATTTAATATATCAGTGAAACATTCTTTTCAATAAAATGTTAACTTTTTTTAGAAGTGTTGCATCTACAATATTTTTACAACAAATCATAAGTAGTAAGTTGTTATTGGTTATAATTTAAATCTACTACTATAATTATTTTTTCCCCATTAATAACAACCTGATACTTAAGATTTGTTGTGAAAGTTTTATAAAAATATTGTAAACATAACATTTCTTTAATTTTTTTGAAAGAGCTTAATGAAAAGCTATTAGGTGGCTTTAAGTTATGCCATGTGTAACTCGGTAATGCTACGAATACAACTTTTTTTACAAAAAATTTCATAACTGTTGATATGGTTGATTGTAAGTGATGTGCACAACTAACACACATGGACCCACACTTTTTCCTCTATCAATCAGATTTAACCACTTCAACAATTGTGAAAATAGTTATGAAAAAAAGTTATATACATAGCATTATTTGGTGTTTCTTCATCCGAATCTGATATAAAGTAGTACTGATTTGAAATCTACTAAAGATAATTGATGATTTATTGATACGAGGGAAAAAAAAAAACTTATTTAAAAATTAATATTTAAGATTTTAAGTATTTTATTATAAAAATATCTTTGAAAATGTAAAGGATCCTAATCGTAATGGTAGGAATCGTCAAGTTGATTCAGATCGAATTTATTTTATTTTGCCCTAAATAATTACGTGATAGTTTCACCCACTTATTAAACACATATAAATATCTAGTAACTTAATTTCAACTCTTTTTTTAACCTCATCATGATAACTATACCAAATGAAAGATATATTTAGGAATTATTAACACTAACTAAGAGCTTTGTAACTCAAATATATATATATATATTTTAATGACTTATAACTCAAATGGTATCTCTTGATGTTTCGAATAAAAACATCCAAGATTTAAATCTTTCTACTAAGGTTGGTGTACCGTTGTATGATACCCATAATCAGTAACACCCAAAATGAGAGGGGGAGGAGTTGGCCTGGTGGATAGATTAATTTCTCTCATAAGGCTTTTGATTTTTTTTTTTTTTTTTGATAAACAACATGTAATTAGTTTTCATTAAAAGAAATAGAGTTCAAACAGGTTACATCACGTTGAAGTTGATCAGCTATTATGGGTGGAGTATCCTCCACCCAAATATTACAATGATTCAACATCTTGGCATTCCTAGCCATGATATGAGCAGTAGTATTTCCACTCCTGCGGATGTGTGTCACTCTCCATGCCTTAAAACATTTCAGCCCCTCTTTTACCCCTTCAATTACTTTCTGGATGGAATTCTGCAGCAAACTTTGTTCACCAAGGGCCTTCACCACTAGCTCTGAGTCACATTCAATGATGATCTCTTTCAGCCCCAAGTCCCAGGCAAGTAGCATTCCCTCCAAAGCTTTAGCTTCAGCTTCCAATGCACCCAAAGGCAGCTCTAGCTTCTTACTCATAGCACCCATCAGTTGACCCCTCTCATTCCTAATGACCACCCCAATCCCACAACAATTCAAGTCTTCAAAAATAGCTCCATCCATGTTAACTTTATACCATCCCTAATTGGGAGGTGTCCAAGGTGGTTTTGCAGGAATGGGAGGTCTTTCTTGGATCTGCTTGACTTCCTGAACTTCCTTCAAATATGCAGCTACCTCCCTCACAATCACATCGTGTCTCTTACTTTGTCCTCCATGACGCACATTGTTCCTATTGTTCCACAAGCTCCGTACTGTCTCTGCAAACTGCTCCCAATTGATGCCAATGAAGTCTCTTGGAGGGTCTTGAAAGTAAGGCAGCTTAAGCTTTGTATTGCTCCACACTATATCAATGATGATTGTTGATGAAGGGTCACGTTCATGCAAAGTAATGGGCCTCGGTCGTTTAAAAACAGAACCGAAAGAAATGGGCCACGAGCTATACTACTAGTGGCATGGGCTTTGATTCTTTGTCTCCAACACGAGGCATCTTTATAAATATAGTTAATCTTTTTTTCTTTTCTTTTTTATTAGAAAATAGTAATACAAATGAAAATGAATCAAAGTTAGCGCCGCGTGATTGAAAATTTGAGATAATTGACTTTGGGTAATTACAACTTTGCATGTCAAACCTTTTAAGAACTCTATCGATATAAGCCCTTTGAGAAAGTCCCAAGGTTCCACATGATCTATCCCTGTGGATTTCAATACCAAGAACAAAGGATGCTTCTCCAAGGTATTTCATATCAAAGGTTTTAGACAAATGTTGCTTTGTCTCATGAAGCAAATTTAAGTCACTACTAGCAAGTAGAATATCATCAACGTAAAGAACAAGGAAAATAAATTTGCTCCCACTATTGTTAAGATAAATGCACTGATCAACCACATTCTCAACAAAACCCAATGAGGTCATAACTTCCTCAAACTTTAAATACCTTTGCCGTGATGCTTGTTTGAGGCCATAAATAGATTTTTTTAATCTATACGCCATGTGTTCCTTTTCATTTACCTTGAACCCTTCAGGTTGCTGCATGTAGACCTTTTCACCAAGGTCTCCATTTCAGAATGTTGTTTTAACATCCGTCTGATGAAGTTCCAAATTAAAATGAGCAATTGATGTCATTAAAATTCTAAAAGAATCCTTAGAGGACACGGGAAAAAGTCTCATGATAGTCTGTGCCTTCCTTTTGCATGAAGCCCTTAGCTACCAACCTTGCCTTAAAACGCTCTATATTTCCTTTGGAGTCTTTCTTGGTTTTGAAAACCCATTTACAACCAATAGGTTTGAAACCATTGGGTAATTCCATAAGCTCCCACACTTCATTACGCTTCAAAGAAACCATTTCATCTTGCATAGCTTCAAGCCACTTCCTAGACTAAGGACTATCAACTGCTTGATCAAAAGAGACAGGATCGACTACTTGTCCTATGTCATAATCACACCCTTCCAAGTAAAGATGTAATCATTAGACAAAGCAGATCTTCTAACTCTTTGAGATTGCCTTACAGCTACAGGTTGGTCAACTTGAACATATTGAGTTGGTAAGGCTATTGGTTCTGTCTTTTGCCGTTGCAAATGTTCCCTATAAATTCCTTCATTTCCCTGAAACACAATTTTCTCCTGCACAAAAGTTAATGGAATTACAAGAGACTCTTCTTCCAATATCACATCTCTCTCATGTGAACAAACACAATTGCCAATATCATTCTCCAAGAATTTTGCTGCAATTGCCTCAACAATGTTTGTGCCACGTGTAGGACAATAGAACCTGTATCCTTTAGAGTGAGCTGGATAACCAATGAAAAAACAACTGGTGGTTTTGGGGTCCAATTTCTTTTCTACGGGATTATAAATTTTGACTTCAGCTTCACAACCCCAAACACGGAAATGATGCAAACTAGGTTTCCAATTGGTCCACAGCTCAAAAGTTACTTTAAGAACAGATTTGGTAGGTACTCTATTTAGTATATACATGGCTGTTTTAAGGGCTTCTCCCCAAAGGGATTTAGGAAGGCTATTCCTACTCATCATACTTGAAAGTTCGGAAATGTGTCGAAAATACACGAGCAATTTAGACCCCCAAATCAAAGTTACGGCTTGGTTGATTTTACACTAACTTAATACTAAGTGTGGAATAATGTAAACACAAGCATATAAGCAAGACAACTACTCTAATCCATATTTAAAGCAACACAGCAGTAAAAATAAAATGAACAAGAGTAGGGAAGAGAGATGCAAATACAAATAATACCGAGACGTGTTATCGAAGAGGAAACCAAAGAGCTCGGCGAAAAACCTCTCCACTGCCCTCCAAGCGGAAATCGATCCACTAGACAATCAGTTGGGATACATGAGTTAGCAAGAGACTCTCCAAGCCTAATCTACCCGATGTACTTAAGCCCTCCAAGCTCTTACTTCAACAAGACTTCCAGAAACCGTGTCTTGTCTTAATTCTCCAGATCCTGCAACAAGCTCCATGTTGCATTTGCCATCCTTGGCTTCTTCCAATACTTTCCAATAGCACCAAAACGTCACTTCACACTCTGAAAGGGTATGATAAGTGTTTGGGCTATCAACCTCTCAATGGTATGGAAATGGAGAGGTAGGAGATGAGGAAATTCCCAAAACAAATGTGTAGAGGATTGTGGGTATTACAATCTCTAGAGGATTGTGCGTATTACAATCTCTAGCTCTCAATGTGTTTTGCTAGGGTTTTCTCTTAGAGGCTCTCATCTCAATTGTGGGTAATATGGGTATATATAGTGTGGATACAGAAAGTGTGATTTAGACTTGACAGGCTGGCAGAACAGAATGCCTCGCGGGTGTCTCATGGGAAGGCCTTACTCGCGAGATACTCGCGAGACACAACTATCTCCACCTGGCTTGACTCTTTGCATTCTAGCATGTGTAGGGCACAGATTGAATATAATTACAATCAAATTTGACACGGAATATAAGTCAACAAAAACATATAGTTGTAAATAATAACTTTACAATACTTCTCACCATATCCATGAGAGTAGGATTACACCTCTCAGCTACACCATTTTTCTCAGGGGTACCAAGCATGGTATACTGAGCAATTATACCATAATCTTGTAGGTATTCGGCAAACAAACCCATAAACTGTCCAGTCTCACCATGTCTACCACAGTACTCACCACCACGGTCAGATCTAACAATTTTGATGACTTTCCCAAGCTGCTTTTCAACTTCAGTTTTATAGATTTTAAATTTTTCAAGGGCTTGAGATTTTTCACTAATAAGGTAGACATATCCATAACGAGAATAATCGTCTACAAAACTGATAAAATACTGACTCCCACACAATGAAGGGGTTAAAGGACCACTAATATCAGTGTGAATAATTTCCAAAAGATCTTTACTACGTGTGGATCCTTTTCTTTTAGTTTTGGTAAACTTTCCTCTTACACAATCAACACAAGTTTCAAAATCACTAAAATCAAGATTAGGAAGTGCATCATCCTTGATTAATCTTTCAATTCTTTCTTTTGAAATGTGACCAAGACGTTTGTGTCATAGTGTGGAAGAGTTTTCTTTAATTAAGGCTCTTTTAGTACCAGAGGATTCAACATGCAAAGAGGTGAAATCTTTATTAGTATTAAGTTCGAGTCTATATAAACCATAAGATAAAAAACCAGTACTAGCAAGATTTGAATCAAAAAAAAATTTAAGAGAGCCATTCTGAATGTCGAAAAAATAACCAGCTTTGTCTAAAACAGAAACAGAAATTAAATTCCGTCTCATGGACGGTACAAAAAGAGTATTTTCTAAAACAAGTTCTAACGAGACTCCAAAGTCAAACTAACTACTCCTATTGACTCGACTTTAACTCGGACTCCATTTCCTACGAACAGATTGACTTCATCCTTACTTGACCTTCGTTTGCTCTTGAATCCCTGCAAGGAATGAGTAATATGAACAGATGCCCTAGTATCAAGCCACCAAGGATTAAAAGGAACATCTATCAAGCTAGATTCAAGGCAAGCAAAGGTAAGTAAGTTACCTCCTTGTTTATTTTTCTTCTCCACCCAAGACTTGAATTTACGACAGTCTACCTACATGTGGCCAAAAATACTGTGAGGAATTTCACAATTCACTCTAATACCAATGGGTTTGGTCTGCGATCGAATGCTATAAAAGATTTGTGCCCCATCCTTCACCATTTGGTCGTTGGATAGATCGGTAAGGCACACGGTCCTACAAGTGGTATTAGAGTCTGGTCATAAGTTCGAGTCGTTGGAGCCGCATTGTAAGGGAGGGATTGTGAGGAATTTCACAATTCGCTCCAATACCAATGGGCTTGGTCTGCGATCAAATGCTATAAAAGATTTGTGCCCCTTCATCTTTCACCAATTGGTCGTTGGATGGATCAGTAAGGCACACGGTTTGACAAATACCACAAAACCAACATACTTTATCTTTCTTAAAAGCATCTTTGGGGCCCTCAATTTTGTGAGTCTAGCCTGGTTTCTTTCCAAAACTATCACTGTGATTTAGATTTTCTAGAATAAAAGTTCCTTTTAGTGTCTGGTTTTGTAATTAGGTTCACAATTTCACCCATCTCACGACGCATCCTCTCTTCCTCTTGGGCACAAAATGACATTAACTCATTTATGCTCCAAATCCCCTTTTGGATGTTATATGATGTTTGTAGTTGGCTGAAATTTGAAGGAAGAATAGTCAAAATTTGATGAATAAAAAAGGTGTTAGGTACACTTATGTTGAGGTCAGAAAGTATATTAGAAACATTCACCATCTTCACGATAAATTCTCTAATACCATTGTAAGATTGAAATTTATTAATCATCTTGTTGGCTTTATTCCGTGCCAATTTGCTTGTAATTTAAGCACTTAATAACCTTGTATTTAGGTGGGATCATTGTAAGGGTAGTGTGTGAGAAGATGTGAAGAAAAACTCAAGTTTGTGTAAGAAGGCAGAGTTTCGCGGCTAGGACTCGCGGCTGGTAAGCCGCCAAATGCTGGCACGTGAGATGCACACAGGGGAGCTAAAGGGTCGCCCCAGCTGTCGCACTACAGGACAAAAGTCCCAGGCTGGCCAGGCCGTTACGTCGCGACTTGAATTCACAACTTAGACAAGCTGCGAAGTCAAGCTGCCAACCAGCCCTGTTTGGCAAAATTTGTCTCTTCGTATTCCAAACACACACCACTATTTATAGACCCTTATACCCACTAAATTGAGAGAGTTTCCAGAGAGAATTTTGTGAGAGAAACCTTAAAGAAAAACAAGATTGCCTTATCCCCAATCTTTACCTTAGAGACTCTACAAATTCCTCTACTCTCTTCCTCTCCATTGTCATACCCTTGAGAGGTTATTGACCAAATCCTTTTCTCACCACACCTACATTTGTGAGAAGGCTCATTTGGTGCTAAGGGAAGCAGTTTGGAAGGAACCAATATACATTGGTTGATGCTATGGTCTAGTAGCGGAATCCTGGAAGCTAAAGAAGAAATAGGTTCGGCGTAACCTCTTTGGAGCAAGAAGCTTGGAGGGCTTAGGTACTTGGGTAGATTAGGCTTGGAGGGTCTTCTGCTGTTCATGTATCCCAACTACATTCTTTAGTGGATTATTTGACCACTTGGAGGGCGGCGGAGAGGTTTTACGCCGACGACTTCGTTTCCTCTTCGATAACACATCATGTGTTGTTCGTGTGTTTGCATCTTCCTTCCATTTATCTTTGCCTTTTATTTACTGCTGTGGATGTGTTTATATTTGGCTTAGATTGTTTATCAATTCTGTTATAAGTTTGTTATCATGTTCCGCACATTAATTGTTTGATATAAAGCTTAAATTGGTAATTTTGTAATTTGGGGTCTAAACGTTCAAGGGTGTTTTAGACACATATTGAACTTTCAATTGGTATCAGAGCGGGTACACTTGTTGTGGTTTTAATACCTGAGTGTGATCCTTGACCCCTTGTTGAGATGGATCGGTCTCAATCCTTAAATGTTCCACCATTTTTTTATGGTAATAATTATGCCTTCTAGAAAGTTAGAATGAGGGCATTCCTATGCTCTATTGATGACACCGTGTGGGATGCGGTTGAAATAGGTTGGACTAAGCCGGAGGCTGCTAAATCTACTTGGGATAAGGCAGCTCTTGCGGCAGCCAATGCTAACAGTAAAGCATTAAATGCTATTTTCTGTGGTGTGTCTCTAGATGAATTCCATAGGATATCTCACATGACAGTTGCCAAGGAAGCTTGGGAGATTTTGGAGACAACTTATGAGGGGACTAAGAAGGTGAAGGACACAAAACTCCAAATGCTTACCACCAAATTTGAAGAGCTCAAGATGGGTGAAGATGAATCGTTTGATTCATTCTATGGGAAGCTCAACGAAATTGTCATTGCTAAGCTCAATCTTGGTGAGAAGATTGAAGACACTAAGGTGGTGAGAAAAATCTTGAGGTCCTTGCCTGAAAGTTTTAGAGCAAAAGTCACAGCCATAGAAGAGAGTAAAGACCTGGATGAGATCAAAATTCAGGAGCTGATTGGGTCTTTCTAAACATATGATCTGGGACTGTCTTCCTACAAGACGAGTAAATCACTTGCTCTCAAAACCATCACCGAAAGAATGGATGATTCCTCCGAAGAAGATGGAGTGGAAAAGGAAGTAGCATATCTTGCAAAAAACTTTCGCAAATTTCTGAAGATGAAGAATAATGGGAAACCATTTAACAGAGGGAAATTTTCATTTTCAAGAGGTGATAGGAAAGAGTTTACGAGGAAAGAAGGAAATGAGTTTCAATCTCCTTCAGACATTGTGTGTTTTGAATGCAATGGCCATGGACATCTCAAGAAGGAGTGTCCCAATTTCTTGAGAGGGAAAGGCAAGGCTTATGCCACAACACTCAGTGATTCAGACTCTTCTGACTTTGACTCGGAAGAGAGCTGTGATGGAGAGGGAAACTACTCCGCCTTTATGACCATTGCTCAGGTGGATTCCTCTGATGACTTGGGTACACTTGTGAAGGAGCTTGGTGAGCATTCTGATTCAGAGTCTATTGGGATTGAAGAAGAATCAGATGCTAAAGAGGAAGAGAATACAGCTAATCTTCGAGAAAATTACTCCTTACTACTTGAGAAGTAGGGAGAGTATGCAAGGGTAGCCAAGGCGGCTGTGAGGAAGATGAAAAGAGCTGAGGAGGACCACAGAAGTCTCTTGGTCAGATATAAAGAGGCTAAGTGTGAGATTGAGACACTAAATAGAGGGCTGTCTGAAGCCTATACGAAGGTGAGGTTTCTTGAGCAAGAGGTATTGCAAGCTCATGCCAAGATAAAGAGAATCTCCTTCCAGAAGTTAGAAGATGTTATATCATCTCAAAAACCTTCCTCAGACAAGTCCGGGTTGGGATACACCGGAGGAAGTTGCTCATCAGCCAAAGTCACCAAAGAAGTAAAGTTTGTGAAGGCAAACGAGACAGTTATAAAAGAGCCCATTCCTAAGAAAGTTAAGGATGTAAAGAAGAAGAATGTGGCTGAGCAACGAATGGTGAATAAGCCCCAAAATCAATCTGTGGTCAAACATGAAACTAGAGGAAGATCACTTCCAAGACAGCAGCAGGGTCCTAGAACGGATTATGTTTGTCACTATTGTGGATTGCAAGGACATACCAGACCCAACTGTCAAAAGCTGAGAGCAGACAACAATGCAAGTGCACCTCGGTCACGAGGAAGAAGAAATGATATGAGGTCTTGGGGTGGTGAGCAACCAAGAAGTCAAAATCGTGATCCAGGAATGATGGATGTGATGAAGATGATCGGTGCATTCACCAATTGCCTGGAAAGCTTCACACGAAGGTTTGATAGTCCCAACTCTCGTACCCGATCCGTCAAGGATATCACCCCAAACGCACGTGACGTGTGGGTGACAAAGGGTACTCATGCATAAGCATTACAACATGTCCATGCATCAATACTTCCCATATTTGTGAATATGCTTGGTTGTGTGCTTCTTGCTAGTATTTAGGTTGTTATTGTTTGTGTGTGTTTGTCTTTGGTTCAAATGTTTTTACATTATTTTTTATGTTTTTGATCAATTTTTTACTGTTTTTGTGTCAAAAATCCAAAAACACATAAAAAGTAGAAAATCCAAAAAGTTTGATCACTTTGTTGAGTTTTGTCTCAAAGCATGTTTTGCCTTGTACTTTCGTACTTACAACAGTCACTTTGGCTTTATACTTTCATACTTATGGCTTTGTCTCTTATGCACTCATATCATTGTGGGAGAAATTCTGAAATCTTTGTGACTGTTGTAAATAGATCTTCAACCTTGTCATGAATGATTAGTGAATGGTTTTGTTGATCTTGAGACATGCATAGACTCATGCCTATATATCTTCCCACTTTTTATTTTTATGCTTAAAAGAGCTCTTTAAATGTAAATCTCCAAATGAAAAGAGATATAGAGCTGCAAAAGCATGTCGTACATACTAGTATTCGACTTGGAAAAAGGGAAAGCGACCAAAATAAATTGTATGATGCCCAAAAAGCCAAAGGCTAACTCATCAATTGAAATATCAAAAATTTCAGGCATCTATCTCACAATGAGATTTTCTTTGCTCAAAGAGTGCAAATGATATGTTAAATATGGAGCCAAATGAAAAGCTTCAAAGAATTGTTATCAAGTGCATGTGGGAGGTCATATATGCATGTTTCTATAATTGAGATAGGTCACATTATCTAGTGCTAGTTGTGTATGCCTCGATTGAATTGATCATTGAAGCTTCACATTGGACTAAGGACTGTCTCATTTTTGATATCCACACACAACACACAAGTCTATGTTCAATGAATGCCATATTCATTTGTGTGATTGTACTTGATTAAATGTGCTTTCACATACTCAATCTTTGTTGATCAAACACAAAAAGATTTTTGAGTGTTTTAGTTTGTTTTTGGAAAGTGTTTTGTTTTTACAAAATAGTCAAAAATTTCAAAAACAGTGTTGCCCTGTTTTGGCGACTAAGTCGCTGGTTGGCCCAGTCGCATGCTCCAGTCGCGAAGCTTACTCCGAGATTTTCGCGGCTCACTGGCGAGTCAATGCTCTAATCGTGAAAAAGACTTAGAAAATTTTTCCAAAATTTGAGTTTTATGTTTTTTGCGGCTCAGTGTAGCGACTTGTTCGCGGGTGGAAGGTCTAGTCGCGAAGGGTACACAGAGATTTTCGTGGCTCATCTCGCGACTCCCTCCCAGGTAGATCTTCCAATCGCGAAAAACACTTAGAGAAATTTTTCAAGTTTTTTGTCTTCACAGTGTTTCGCGGCTTACCCTGGCGACTTAACCCAGTCGCGAAAAACATGTGTTTTGCGTTTTGAAGTCAGTTTTCAAAACTTTTCAGTTTTTCCCTCGTACTTTGTGACTGTTCATTGTCTTTTCCTTTTCTCCCTCTGAAACTCACCATGTTCAATCTTGTGAATCCCCCATTTCTACACCATTTTCACTTCTATCTTCAAGAAAAAGGTATGGGTTTTCTTTCCCTCATTTCAAATTTCCTGTTTTGAGTATTATATTCTTGAATATGAGAATGTGTTGTTGCTATTGTGCTCTGTGAAATGTTGGGTTCGAACATGTTTTTGCTTAAATATGCTGGGTTTGTTGAACTTTTTGTTGCCAATGACTTGTTCAATGTGGCTTCACATGATGTTTTGACTTATCTGAGTGTTCTTACCTTGATTGATTCTGTCTGTGCATATCACTTTCATGATATTGTGTTGAAATGCTTGTTGTCTGTGACACATTGCTACTCAGTTTTGACAGAATGTGTTGTAATGCCTATTACTCTCTGTGTGTTTGGCATCTGTTCCATGGTTCGTCTGTTTCTGGTCTTCGGCAATGCTTACTCTGTCACTTTATTGACTTTGTTCTCATTCTATGATTCTATGTCTTCTAAATCTGTTTGGTCTTTGCATTCTCATCTTTTGACTAGATCTAACAAAATGAGTGGGTTGTGGATTTGGTACATTGCTGTGTGTTTGCTCTTTTACAGATGTCTTGTCGATCCTCCAAAGGAAAAGAGGTTATGATAGAAGAGGAAACATTACCTATTGCAAAAAGAACACGGTCTTCATCACAGCCATCTACTGAACTCAATATTAAGTTTTTCAGAACTCCTCAGCACCTAGATGCTTACTCAAGCATTTTTGACCGGGGAACTCCTATAGTGGAATGGGAGGTCAGATTTGACACTTTGGAAACCACTTTTGTTCCTCAGATCTTCGAGGCAAAAGATTGGGTAGAATTATTTGGAAATTTTGTTGATCCAATGTTGGAACTAGTGAAGGAGTGTTTCACCAACACAGTTGATCTTGAAAGTGAACTACACTGTATGGTAAGAGGAACGGAGTTCATCATTAGTCCGGACACCATAGCTGAACTTCTCAAAATCACTCGACCTGCGAATGCCGACCTAACTCCTTATGATGATCGTACTCCAGTGATTCAGGACATTCTCCAAGTTCTTGGTCCTGGCCATGACATCTCCAGTGCCGGCACATCCATAAGCACTACCAAGTTTTCACCTGAGTTGACAACATTAAAGCTGATCATGTTTACCAACCTCTATCCGTTGACCAACACGGTGTATATCAACCTTGGAAGGGCTCAATTTCTATGTGATCTCATCACAGGCACCACCATTGACATCTGTGCCCATATTTTTCATATCATAAGGAAGACAGCAACCCGAACAGTAGCCCGATGATGTCTTCCATTCTGCAGTCTTATTATGAAATTCATTCTAAGTGAAGGTGTTACTCCTCCCTCAGTTGGGAACATAATTACTCGTCCTCAACCAATCTCTATGTTCACTCTACAAGCTAGTAGAAGTCATTCATCCAAAACTCCAAAGAGTGCACATTTCTCTCCTGCTACTCCTTCTACTCCTAAGTTAGATTCACATGTACATGCCCCCCATGTATCACAGCAACTGAGCACTACACAAGCACAGTCTGCCCCTCAACCTAATAGGTTGGAGATGCTATTTGAGAACCTCCACAAGCGCCTTGAGGAATTGGAAAAGACTCTCAGTGATGGCCAGAGAGAGCAGTCAGAGAGATTGGCAGTCATGCAGGACCAGATCGATGTTTTAGCAGCTCAAGTTGATGGTATTTTCACCAAGTTACAACAGTGACCCTTTGGCCATTCCGGTCAAAAAGGGGGAGAATTTTTGGGCCAGCACTTGAGGGGGAGTGCTTATTTGAGGGGGAGTCTCATAATCCTTACTGTTTTTCTTGGTTATAGTTTTGTTACTTTGGTTTGATTAACTGTTGTTATGATAGGTCCTAGTCTTGTTTTGGTCTAAACTCATAACTCTTGAATGTGTTTAATACTTAGTTTAATTATATATTGATGATTTTATTCAGTTAATTCAGCATTTGTTTATGATTTGTATCCATGTTGCTTTTGTAAGCTTTAAGGGTTTGTTCTTATGCACACTTGTAGGCCTTTGTGGTTTGTGCCATGCTTTATGCAGCCTTTGTGCTTTATTAAATCAGTACTTCTAACCTAATGCTATGCATTCCTTTTTAAGTACTGTCACTCTTGTGCCCGTGTAGGATTTTTCCTAAATGCACATACTTCATGTATTGTGCATTGGTTGAGTGTTGGTCATTCAAGTGATTTGCCTTGTGTTTGTCAACTTGAATGTCCGGATGTTCATTCCAAGTGTGAATGAGCATTGTGATCACTTGGTTATAGTGATTGCATGTTTTGGTCTTGCCATGGTTTATTGCTTTACTCCATTGTGCTTGATCGCATTATGCTTGCTCCATTTGCATTACAAGTTTTCTGCATACAATGAACTTATTGTGTTATTGTGTTTCAGGAGTTACTTGTTCTTATGGTTCTAAAGCTTCACAGATTCTAGAGTTAGGTGTGAGTGAGTTTTCCAACTGTTCCCAACTCACGCGTTAAGTCTAGAGTTTGTTTTAGGGTTTTGTCACGGAATAGCCAAAGGGGGAGATTGTAAGGTTGAAATTTATCAACCATCTTGTTGGCTTTATTCTGTGCCAATTTGCTTGTAATTTAAGCACTTAGTAACCCTGTATTTAGGTGGGATCATTGTAAGGGTAGTGTGTAAGAAGATGTTAAGAAAAACTCAAGTTTGTGTAAGAAGGCAGAGTTTCGCGGCTAGGACTTGCGATTGACTCGCGACTGGCAAGCTGCCAAATGCTGGCACGTGAGATGCACACAAGGGAGCTGAAGGGTCACGCAAGCTATCGCACTACAGGACAAAAGTCCCAGGCTGGCTAGGCCGTTACGTCTCGACTTGAATTCGCGACTTGGACAAGCCGCGAAGTCAAACTGCCAACTAGCCCTGTTTGGCGAAAACTGTCTCTTTGTATTCCAAACACACACCACTATATATAGACCCTTATACCCACTAAATTGAGAGAGCTTCCAGAGAGAATTTTGTGAGAGAAACCCTAAAGAAAAACAAGATTGCATTATCCCCAATCTTTACCTTAGAGACTCTACAAATTCCTCTACTCTATTCCTCTCCATTATCATACCCTTGAGAGGTTATTGACCAAATCATTTTCTCACCACACCTACGTTTGTGAGAAGGCTCATTTGGTGCTAAGGGAAGCAGTTTGGAAGGAACCAATATACATTGGTTGATGCTATGGTCTAGTAGTGGAATCTGGGAAGCTAAAGAAGAAATAGGTTCGGCGTAACCTCGTTGGAGCAAGAAGCTTGGAGCGCTTAGGTACTTGGGTAGATTAGGCTTGGAGAGTCTTTTGCTGTTCATGTATCCCAACTACATTCTTTAGTGGATTATTTAACTGCTTGGAGGGCGGCGGAGAGGTTTTACGCCGAGGACTTCGATTTCCTCTTTGATAACACATCGTGTGTTGTCTGTGTGTTTATATCTTCCTTCCCTTTATCTTTGCCTTATATTTACTGCTGTGAATGTGTTTATATTTGGCTTAGATTGTTTATCAATTCTGTTATAAGCTTGTTATCATGTTCCGCACATTAATTGTTTGATATAAAGCTTGAATTGGTAATTTTGTAATTTGAAATCTAAACGTTCAAGGGTATTTTAGACACATATTGAACTTTCAACCACTTATCCCGTCATATCTCATACCCATTAACTTATACATTAGCTCTCCAGCCTCAGCCTTATCAGAAAACAACTTTTGTCCTATGGCAACAAAAAATTCCTTGGCATTGTCGCTTTTAGGTAAGGCTTCAGAGATAGATCGCTTCATCATCATCATACTAAGGCGATATGCCCTATCCCAATTCTCAAAATATATCTTTTGCCTAGGTGTGCTATCTGTGACGAGTGTAGGAGGTTGAGGTTCACGCGTAAAAAAGTCAATATCCATCATAGTCAACGCCATCTCTACATCCTCTTTCCATCTTTTGTAATTGTTTTCCCGTCAAAGTTTCAATGACAGATGATTGATTATTAATAGTAATCACACAAGGGGCTGTCAGAGCAATGATAGCACAATGAAATTAGTTTCACGATATGGGCGCAAATATATATATATATATATATATACACACACACATATCATGCACCAAGCATCGTTCCAGGAAGTCCTACGTGCATTATTACAAACTCCCCTTTGGGTAGAGATTGCAACATGCAATAAGGTATCATTCCACAATAATTCAATTGATGAGAATAAAAGCTTTCAAAGATTTATCACCTTTGGGTTGACAAATTTTTAAATAAACTTTATTCTTACAATAAGATTGTATCCAAAATTATGCACATAATAGCCCCCTTTGGGTAGGCAATTATATGCAGTAATTTAAAGCAACCAAAAGAAAGCACCCCAAAACTTTTCAGGGGTAATTCCGTTAGTTAATTCACAGAGTCTCCAATCGAGAGACATTGCATGCCTCTATGTTGGGTTAAGATAGCTCGACCCCAGTTAATTATTTTAATTATCTAAATTGATTAGTTAGATTCAATTACATGCAAATCGTGAAGGCACCAATAAATCACCAAACAAACTAAATATAAAGGAAAATAAATTGACACGGTGATTTGTTGACAAATGGGGAAAACCTCACAAGGCAAAAACTCCATCGAGTGATTTTAAGGTCACCAGTCCCAAGAATCTACTAATCAACAATCAAGCAATTACAAATATAAGAAATTTTACCAATTACCCTGGCCTATCCTGAAATACCAACCTACAGTTAAACATTCGCTCCAATAACCAATTGGACTTGATCTTGTAGTAGCCTTTGATAGGCCAAAAACATATTGACCCCTTATGATGAATTAATTGATTAATTAGCCAAATTTAATTAATTAATCAAATTAACATGCAAACGCCTGATAGCACAAACAAATCACCAATTAAACTAAGTATGCAGTGGAAAATAAATTGACACGGTGATTTGTTTACGAATGGGAAAAACCTACACGGTAAAAACCCCACCAGGTGATTTTAAGGTCACCACTCCCGAGAATCCACTATTATCACAACAAGCGGTTACAAGTAAAAAAATCCTAGTACCTTATACCAACCTATAATTGAACCCTTACCCCAATACTCAATTGGGCTTGCTCTGTAGTGACAATCTCTCCTTGTAATGCACAGCTCCCAGTTCGTGACTAACTAATTGCACAGATCCCAGTACGCGACTTCAATCACCAACTAGAGAAAGTTGTTGGTTGCAAAGTTCTTCAGTTCATCACACGATGAAGATCCAAAAGCTGCTTGGCCACAAAACCCTACGATGTACAAACACAGCAACTTCTTCACAAGAAAGATGAACTAAGGCAAATTCTGTCTCTGGTCACAATTTGCTTGAACAAACTTTGCTCAACACTTGTGCAACTTGTATCCACTTTGATGGCTTTTAAAATAATCCTTTTATATGTCTAGGGTTGTGAGAAAAGAAAGCCCAAACACATAATCAAGGATTAGAGTCAAAACAGAACTGAAATTCTATTTTTTAGCTCTTCAAGCTCGATAGATGGCTAGTTGTCGAGCTTTAATGACAGACACTTTTCAGACTTGAATCTTGGATAGACTTGCATGGCTTCAACACTTGATCTTAATACAAAGTTTCTTGAAGTACTAAACACATCCTAGATCTACCCAAATACAAAAAAGTGCGTTTTGTCAAAGGATTAGCCAATTACATAAAATAGTGACATATGTTCCTAACAAGTGAATCACATATGTTCTAACAACCTTCTTTCCCTTGATGCATAAATATCCAGTCTGTGACTAACCCTTTTGCACAGATCCCAGTACGTGACTAACTCAAGCAACTTGAATAGATTTTGTTGGTTGCAAAGTTCTTCACTTCATCAACAATGAAGATCAGGAAGCACTTGGTCACAAAACCCTATGGCGTACAAACATAGTAGCTTCACACAGAGAAAATAAATCTCATGGTCTCTATATCCGTGTGTGATGGCTCTTAAAATAAGCCTTATATATGTCTAGGGTTGTGAGAAAAGAAACCCTAAACAAATATATAAGACTGGGCCAAATTTCAAATTTGGAAATTATGAAATCATAGTTCTCGATAGATCGAGCTGCTATCGAGCTATTTAACGAGCTTCACATTAAGTCTTGATAGCAGACATTTATCGAGCTATCTGTCGAGACTTAATGAACAACTTTTTTTCACTTGTTTCTTGAACCAATCTTCATGTTTTTAATACTTTACTTGAACAATATGTTTCTTAAAGTACTAAACTCATCTTAGATCTACCCAATTACAAGTAAAGTGTATTTTGACAATTACAATAAAATATGACCCTAACACTTTATATTATGAATAGTGTTCCAACCCTTGTACAAGTGAAGAAAAGCTGTTTATTAAGTCTCGACAGATAGCTCAATAGATGCCTGCTATCAAGACTTAATGTGAAGCTCGATAGATAGCTCAATAGCAGCTCGATCTATCGAGAACTATGATTTCAGAATTTTCAGATCTAAAATTTGGCCCAGTCTTGTGTATTTGTTTAGGGTGTCTTTTTATGTAAGGGACATATTTTTATGTAATTAGCATATTTTTTGACAAAACGTACTTTACTTGTATTTGGGTAAATTAAGTAGGTTCAAGATAATCATTACAAGTGGTTACATTGAAAACATGAAGATTACTCAAGAACTGCTAAAAAAAAAAAAGCAATCTGTAGGTCTCAATACCTCTTCGACAGAAGCTCGATCTGTTGAGATTCATTAAAGCTCTACACATGTCTCGATCTATCGTGGTTATGAGATTCAGACTATAGCCAGCAACATTTTTATTCTAAAAGGCTATTTGTTTATGGGTTTGTATAATCCTTATTAGATTAGGAAAGCCCGAGGTTTGTGTATACCTATTTGGAATAGGAGAGCCCATTGAGCTCTTATTTAAATAAGGAGGTGGAAAAAGAAAAACCTAACCCTAGAGAGCTTTATAAGGTTTTCTTTTTGAAACCCTAGCCTCCTCCTATAGAAGAAAGAGTTCTTGTTGCGTTTCTTGGACGCCTTTGGGTTTTATAACCAAGCAAAGTCTCTCACACCATCATTGAAGATCATATTAGTGATTCTATGTGAAGCTGTTGCAAATCAACTACATCAATCAAAGGGTTGCTGTGGAGTTAGTCATGTACTGAGATCCATGCATCATTGATTAGTCACATACTGGGATTCATGCATTGAATGGAAAGATTGCCGCTACAATACAAGTCCAATTGGGTATTGGAGTAAGGGTTCAACTGTAGGTTGGTATTTCGGGATAGGCCAAAGGATTTGATAAGATTTCTTATACTTGTAACCGCTTATGATTGATAATAGTGGATTATTGGGAGTGGTGACCTAAAAATCACCCGATAGGGTTTTGCCTCGATGGTTTTTCCCATTCGTAAACAAATCATCTATGTCAATTTTATTTTCCCATTCTAAAATTACTCATGTTTGTCACCATTGTGGTGGTTTTGGTCACACTCACCCTAATTGTTTCAAGTTGTTTCCTCATAAGCGAGTGTCCAATAGGTCTCATCCTTTGTCTAAAGGCTCTATCCCCATTCTTGGTGAGTTATTAAAAGTTTTAAGCTTTTTAACTCAATTTCAGGGGAATTCTAATTCCTCTATGTCCTTTAGTAGTCATACTAGGACACGTGTCTTTTCATCTTCACGGCCAAAGACTCGTGTTGTGTGGGTGATGAAGGATCCTAATACTTAATTGTTCGTCCTTTGCTTTAATTCTTTCTAATTTAAGTTAGACTTTCTTGCTTGATTTCTTATTTATTTTTGGAATCATGCTTTCATGCTTTTGCGTCTAGTTTTTATGCTTTATAGTTGTTTGCTTGTTTTTGTTTATTTGTTTTATTTATTTTTCAAAAAAAAAATTGAAAAAAATTGAAAAATATAAAAATAGTGTGTGTTTGTGTATATTGGTACTTGTGTACCTTGGATGGCCATTGAAATAAAGTTTCTAAACTTTGTATCTCTTGTAGCTTAGATGAGCATTTTAATGTACAACTAAGCAAGTGAGCTTTGTGACTCATGTTGGTGATGAGTACGATTAAGTAATCTTTTATACTTAATACTCATATCACTCTTTTTGACGAGAAGGACTATAAAATCCTAAGAAAAAGGTATAAATAATCATCTCATCACTAAAGCCCGCCAATCATGTAAAACATCTATGTGCTTTGGCATAACAAAAGTGTGATGATTTTAAGCTTATATAATTGAGTAATTTCTTCTCTCTCTCTCTCTCTTATATGCCCATGCATGCTATGCTCAAAAGAAAAATATGAAAAGAAAATAAAAGCAAAAAGAATCATAATGCTTTTAATATGGTTGCAAGCGTGTTTCTAAGAGATGTAGGAGTTATAGGATGTACCTCGAAGGTGATAGTCCCCATCAAGCAATTACGATTGTTTGTAAGTGTATTTGTTTTTCTCATATCTCAAATCTTCATAATATGAGACACTTGTGCACTCTTGCTATGTTTCACACACAACACGCAAATTCTTTGTTACTTTTGATACATGGTGCAGGTAAAATGTGATTTGGTCATCACAAGTAATACATGTGTTAATATATACTTGCTAAACTGTCTTAACTTGTTTTTGAAATATAAAATTGGTTAGACTTGTTTAGTGTGTTTGTGGATCTAGGAATGCTTTGTATCTAGAGTTGAGGTGTGGTTTGAGTGCTTAACATGTTGCTTGGATGCTTGTTTGAGTAGCCATCTTGTTGCTTTCTCATCTCATGTGTTTTTCCCCCTTGAAAAACCTCTTTTTTGCATCCTCGATAGCTTCTCGACAGAATCTCAACAGATACCTCTTCTATCGAGATTTCTAGGTTTGACCTCAACAGCTTCTTGACAAACAGATTCTCGATCCATCAAGGTTGGCTTCTTCTCAATAGATTTACGACACCACCTTGATCAATCGAGATACCCTTGCATGTATTTCATTTTTCTTTGTTTTGCATTTTTTTCCTTTGTATCCATAGCATCTTGTTTTTCTTTTTCTTGTAGGTCAGTGGTTCCTTGTTGAAAGCTCGAATATGTATGAATACATAAGAGCTTGTTCAAACCCCCAATTAAAAGTTACAGCTCAGTTTCTTTTACTCTAACTTAAACTAAGTGCAGAATAAGAATAAATGTGTGCGAACAAACGATAAAATTACTCTAAACCATATTCATCAAATATCAGCAATAAAATGAAAGCTAAAAGAGTAAGGAAGAAGGATGCAAACACAAGATAACACTGAGACGTGTTATCGAAGAGGAAACCGAAGAATTTGGCGAAAAACCTCACCACTGCCCTCCAAGCAGTAAATCGATCCACTAGAGGATAAGTTGAAGTGCACGAATAACAAAAGACCCTCCAAGCCTAGTCTACCCCATGTACTTGAGCCCTCTAAACTCCTGCTACCAACTAGTTTGATGAAACCTTGTCTTCTCTAGCTTTCCCAGATCACGCAATTCAGCCCGATTGCATCCGCCAACGATTGGCTTCTTCCAATGCTTCCCAATAACACCAAAACCTCACTTGACACTTAGATTGGGTGTGGTAAGTGTTTGGGCTATCAACCTCTCAAGGATTTAGAGATAGAGAGGTAGGAGTAGAGAAAACCTATAAGGAAATGTGTAGATGATTATGGGTATAACAATCTCTAACTCTTAAGTGTGTATGCTAGGGTTTTCTCTTTGAAAAACACTCCTTACAAGTTATAATATGTGAGTAATGAGGGTATATATAATGTGGGTAAAAATTTGATAGAGCAAAAATGACAAAATAGTAAAACAAAATGTTTCGCGAGTATTTCGCAGGAAGACCTTACCTGCGAGACACTCGCGAAAACCAAGCTGTCATGACTCTTCGCATTCCAGTCATGTGCTCAACACATGGCTACTTCGCAGGTTAGCTTCTTGTGAGCTTCTCACAAAATCCACTTAATCTTCAATATAAGCTTGAGTCTTCACACTCTCTCTTACACACAACCCTTACAACAAAAATCCCACATAAATTCAGGGAAAAAATGATTGAATAGAATTACAATCAAATTTGGCACAGAATTAAAGCCAACACAAAATAGTTGTAAATAACAACTTTACAATCTCTCCCTTTGGCTATTCTGTGACAAAACCCCTAAAACAGACTCTAGACTTAAACATGAGTTTGGAAACAATGGCAAAACTCACTCACACCTAATTCTAGAAGCTGCAAAGCGCTTGCACCGTATACACCTGTATCCTGACACACTCACACACAAACAAAACTTTCATTAAGCTCATGACAAGTCAACACAAGGTACATATAGGAATAAGTAAAATGCGATCAAGGTATTAAACAAGATTTAATCTATGAAGCGTAACTTGATCAAACATGAACCGTCATTAAAGAATGACTACAATGAACATTTATCTAGTAATTGATCAACCGGATATGCAATACAATTGAGAGCAACGAAAAAATCAATTGCATGTCCAACACATAACCAATGCAAAACACCAAAGTATTTGCATGAAGGATACAAGATCCAACAAGGGTACAAAAGTAGAGAACTAAAGATAATGCATACATAATCTAAAAGTACTAATAAGCTACAAAGCAAACAATACAAACAAATTACTAAAGATAAACTGAAATTGAAACTAAAGTACTTTAAAGCTTTAAAAGAAAGCAATGTAAATATCCATAAGTTATAAAAACTTTAAAAAGATAAACTAAAATAAGCTACTAAACCACAAAAATAAACCAATGTTCTATGATATGGTACTTTATGCTCCCCCTTAAGCTGTGTAGCTCCCCCTCAAACTCCCCTCCCCCCCTCCCCCTTTTTAACTAGAATGGCCAAAGAGGCTAGAACTGCTCGGACTCGGATTCAAAGCCCTCTTGCTGCTGCCATTACTGCTCCATCATCATGTCATCAATCTAAGACGAGAGTGCAGTGATCTAGCTTTCAATGTAGGTAAATTGAGTCGAGGTGTTCTGCACATGATATTCTAGCATACCATACATCTGCTCAACCCGTGCAATGAGATGATCAAGGCGATCGGGTGCCCGTGCATGTGCTTGGGAAGAGGGTTGTGCAGAGCCCTCCGGGGCTGATGTGAACCTGTCTATCTCTTCCTCCGTGTCCCCACCTTCTTCTTCAACATTGTCCCTTGGGATTTAAGAAAGACCAATAGATGGTCCGGTGATATGGGCTTTGCTTCGAGTCATGGTTTGAGCACTAATCGGATAGTCCCTTGGCATCACAGGAAGACCACTTGGAATCTTCACTCTTGCTCTTGCTATAAGAGCCATGACGATACTTGGAAATAGCAAGACCAATCTCGAGTTCCTTTTAGTGACGCATTTGGTGAAGAGGTAGAAGATGTGATTGCAAATGTCGATCTCCTTGTGTGTGAAGAGATCAAGCAGAAAAATGGCTCTTGGTCTGAACAAGGTGGTTAAGTTCTTCACCAGGTAGAGATTGTAGAGCATTATGTAGGCCAATGTCCTCATCTCCGAGGTGAAAGGAATGGTGTTCAGTGCTTTCTTTTTTAGATCACCCTTGAGGACCTCCACAATAGGTACAAAAGAGTCCAATCTATCATCATAGTGGATATATGATTGTTGAGTCGTTGGACGGACTTCCAATATCTCTTGGATAGACTCCCTCGTGACAGAAAATTCTCTCCCCCTCAACCAATAGTTTATGCGATCCCCTTCCATAAAGACATTTGCAAAAAATTCTCTACAAGTGAGAACCAAGCTATCATGACTCTTCGCATTCCAGTCATGTACTCAACACGTGGCTACTTCGCAGGTTAGCTTCTCGCGAGCTTCTCGCGAAATCCACTTGATCTTTAATATAAGCTTAAGTCTTCACACTCTCTCTCACACACAACCCTAACAATAAAAATCCCACATAAATACAGGGAAAAAATGATTGAATAGAATTACAATCAAATTAGGCACGGAATTAAAACCAACACAAAATAGTAGTAAATAACAACTTTACACTTGTTCTCCTTGTTCCCTCTATATCAGTTTTCTGTCTGTCTCAGATCTAGTTTGTTTGTTTGTTTATTTGTTTTTTTTTTTTTTTTTTTGGCTTTTTATGCCATTTGACAATCGTGTCAAAAAGGGGGAGAATTTTGAGAATTGAATGTCTTTCCTTAGGTGGAGAACTTCATGTTAAAAGGAAGAAATTTTTTGATGTAACTAACTTAGGGGAAGAGTTAGTCTGATACACTTTGATATTGATATATATTTTGTGTTGTGTATCTTTTAGTTTTGTAACCATTTACATACATCATGTGTTGTTTCTATATTTGATGATGATGTATGTGTTTCACTCTTTATCTCACATGTGTTGTTTCTTTTCTCACTTTATACACAGGTTTCTTGTTTATTTAACTTGTCATTATTTTCCACATGGTACCTTGATGTGTTTTGTTTAGTGCCTTTTACGAAAGACAAGTTAAGTCCAAGTCAAGATTCCGAACCTTCTTCTTACAGCAACTTCCAAGGTTCAAATCTTACAGACTAGACTTATTTATTTTGTAATCTTGAGTAGAATGTATTCTAGGACATTCAATGTACTCTTGTGGTTTTGCCACTGATTGCCAAATGGGGAGATTGTAAGGGACATATTTTTATGTAACTGGCATATCGTTTGAGAAAATACACTTTACTTGTATTTGGGTAAATCTAAGTAGGTTTAAGATGATATTACAAGTGGTTACATTGAAAACATGAAAATTACTCAAGAACTACTCAAAAAAAGTGTAATTTGCAAGTCTCGATACCTCCTCAATAGAAGCTCGATCTGTCGAGATTCATTAAAGCTTGACACATGTCTCGATCTATCGAGCTTACAGGATTCAGACTATAGCCAGCAACATTTTTATTATAAAAGGCTATTTGTTTATGGGTTGTATAATCCTTATTGGATTAGGAAAGCCCAAGGTTTGTGTATACCTATTTGGAATAGGAGAGCCCATTGAGCTCCTATTTAAACAATGAGGTGGAAAAAGAAAAACCTAACCCTAGAGAGCTTCATAAGGTTTTCTTTTTGAAACCCTAGCCTCCTCCTATAGAAAAAAGAGTTCTTGTTGCATTTCTTATATGCCTTTGTGTTCTGTAACCAAGCAAAGTCTCTCACACCATCATTGACATATGGTTCTCAGATCCAGATTGGACCGTATGGTCTAACCTGGTTAACCTTGAACCTCTCATCATTCCAATTCTTTTAACTCTAAGAACCTTTCTATGTGAAAAATGCATGAAACCGCTCGAACCGCGGTCAAACTGTACGGTTTTGAGAACCATGGCCGATTTTAAAGGTTCGCATAGTTCCATTTTACTATATTTGGCCAGAAAACAGATCTCAGTCCATAAAGAATTTGAATATAAAAATGCAAAAACATATTGCAAGAGAGAAAAAGAAAACAAAGAACCAAGAAAACAAAGAGCGGGTCTTACGGCTCAGGCCAAGCTCTTTAAAATAAAAATGCTAAAATGCAAAACTGACCCTCTAACTTTCTTCGGATTTCATTTTAGTCCTCTAACTTTACTTTCATTCATTTCAGTCATCTAAGTTTTAAATTTATTCAATTAAGGCATTTCTGTTAACTTTTGTTAAATTTTTTTGAAAAAAAAAATCTGGAAAATATTTTTCAATTATTAATTAAAATTTTTTAATTTAAAAACTTTGAAGAAAAATTTATAAAATTGAAAAATGAACGACAGCATATAACAAAAGTTGATGGAAAAACCTTAAATGAATAAACTTGAAAGTTAGAGAACTGAAATGAACAAAAGCAAAGTTAGAGGACTGAAATGAAATCTGAAGAAACTTAGAGGATCAATTTTGTATTTTATCCAAAAAATAAAAAATAAAAAAAACCTAACCCATCGCAGACAACTCAAGGTTCTCCTTCTGCTTTGTTTCTTCTCTGCTTCTTCTTTCATTCTTCATGGTCTCCTGCCTTCAGTATAAGTAAATGACTTATTTCAACCTTATTTTTGCTTTTTAGTTTGGTGAGCCTAGCACGTGTGACATGACAAAGCCTTGGAAATGACAAAAATAAGTTTGAAAGTTTCTCACTCATTTATTGAGTCTTAGGCCCCTTTCCGACGTGAATATTAACATATGATATACTATTGTTTTTTAAGTTTTGACATTTTTGGTTTTTGTTTATTATTATTATTATTATTTTACTATTAAGTTGGATTTTGAAACATTATAATAAAAGTAGTGGTCTAAAAATGCATTTAAAAAAGTATTTATTTAGATTATTTTAGTCAATTTTTCTATTTTTACTATTTTTACTAATTTAATATATTTATTTATATTTCAAAAATTATTAAATTAATTATGATGTCATCACGGTTAGACCTCAGTCCAACTTTAAAAATCTTGAAACTCTTCTATTTATGGTCCTTTGAATGGTCTGGGTTTTCAAACCATATTATTGGTGTTTCTATGTGAAGCTATTGCAAATCAACTACATCAATCAAAGGGTTGCTGTGGAGTTTGTCACGTACTGGGATTCATGCATTGAACGAAAAAATTGCCACTACAATACAAGTCCAATTGGGTATTGGGGTAAGAGTTCAAATGTAGATTGGCATTTCAGGTTAGGCCAAAGGGTTTGGTAAGATTCCTTATACTTATAACCGCTTATGATTGATAATAGTGGATTCTTAGGAGTGGTAAACTTAAAATCTCCTAGTAGGGTTTTGCCTCAGTGGTTTTCCCAATTCATAAACAAATCACCTATGTCAATTCATAAACAAATCACCTGTGTCAATTTTATTTTCTGCTGCATTTAGATAATTTGATAATTTGTTTGTGTTGCCACACTTTTGCATGAATTTGATCTAATTAATTAACTTAAGTAATTAATTAATTAATTGCAAGGGGTCAATTCATTTTAACCCAACAATTATGAATATATATATATATATTGTTAGGTTCTAAGGAATTAGGAACTAATGTATTAGAACTTCATTTTGTAATGTTGGCAAACCATGATCAAAACGTTTTAGTTTTGTTTAGACTTGCTCAAAGTATGTGTTTTTATGTAAAGTTGGAATCGAGTTACTGCAGGATTTACTGTGTAAATCTGTCTGGCTCAATCAATCGAAAATTAGGCTCGATCGATTGAAGTCGTGCAGATTGTTTTTTTTTGCAGAATTTCTAACTCAGCCCAAGCCCGTTTGACGTGTAGGGTTTTATGTTTTGTCCTAGGTATAAAAGGGTAAACCCTAGCCACGTTTTCAGGTTGCTCTTTATACTGTGTGTGTGAATCTTTTGTGAGATCTAGAGGTGTTTGCCTTCACACATACTTAGGGTTGTCAAGAATCAAGACTATGTCAAGAACTTGGTGATCAATTCAGTTGCAAATTCAAGAGCTTAAAGATACATAAGCGGAAGTGCTTGTACTGGCTAGGAATCCAAGAAAAAAGTAATTTGTGGACTCGGAGCTATCACGTGATCGTAGTAGTAAGTTTCCTACTCAAGGTAGCAATAGGATGTTAGTGGTCTAAGTCACTATTGTGTAAAGTTCAATTCTTTCATAGTGGATTCAGTTTACCTTAAAGATAGCTAACTTAAATCATCCCCAGGTTTTTTACCGGTTTGGTTTTCCTGGACATTATATCTTTGTGTTCTTTATTTTCCGTACTTTACATTGATATGATATATTTGTATTAACCTAGATCTGATAATTTGGCTAAGTAATCACTTGGCTAATTAACTAGGTTAATCTAGTTGTGTTTTAAGGGGTCTAAAAATGTACATATATATATATATATATTTAATGATTTCACAAATATACCATTAATAGTTTTCACAAATATATATAACGTTAAATACAACCATTAGTTTTCACAAATATAAATTTAATAGTAACTTCAATATATATACCAATCACTTTATTGGTTCCAAGACCAGATTTGTTACTTGACCAAAAGTTCAATAATTAGTACAAAGTCTCTTTGTCAAAACTATTATTTAATAATTTTTATGGTTCTAGCCATAGTTTTAAAAGTCGGACCGGACCGGCTGGTCCGATCGGTTCAACTAAGAACCGACCTTCAATCTAGTTAGGTTATGAGTAAAAACCGAAAATTACTTAAAAACCAGAAAAAATTGAAAACCGGCCGGTTCAACCAAAAAACTAGGAACCGGCACGGTCAAACCGGTTAATGCCCGGTTGGGTTGAAAACCTAAACTACACCGTTTTGCCCAACCTAAACTACCTCATTTGGGAACAATGGAACCTTTTTAACCCTAAACACCTGATTCACTCTCACTCACGCCTCTCACCTCTCTGTCACTCTCACACCTCTTATTCTCAAGTTTCACCTCTCTGTCTCTCACAAGTCACACCTCTGGCCCCTCTGTCTCGCTCTCACTATCACCTCACTTAAGCTCACGAGTCACAGCCTCTCATCTGATCTGCTTCTCATCATCACAAGTCATGCCTCTCGTCGTCTAGGTTTTTTTTCTTCTTTATTCTCAGTCTCGCTGTCTCGTTATCGGTCTCGCCCACCCTCTGTGCTCTGCTTCATCAGGTATTTGAATTATTTTTCTTTTTCCTTTGCTTTTGATTGTAATTTGTTGTTTCTCTTTCTTTCATTTGTCTCAGCTTTTGATTGTAACTTCTTGATCATTCTCTCGGCTTTTTTTTTTTTTTTCATTTCTCTCAGCTTCATCTTAGGTTCTTCGTTCATGTTCTTTGCCTTCAAATTTCCAATCAGTTTAGTGACTTCATTGGTAATTTCTCTTGTTAACTTAATTATTCAATTTATTCTTTCAATTATTTGTTTAGCATAGCATTTTAGTTTATTTGTGATTTTGTGTATGTTGAGGATTATGTTGTGGATTTGATTTACAAAGCTTTATTGTTTGTGAAAATAGTTTACAAAGTAGCATTATTGTTTGGATGTAATGAACTTATTTGCTATTTTCCATTTGGATGTAAATGTAATGACTAATGAACTTATTTATTTGGTTTTGTTGAAAGTTTATTATGTTAAGGATGATTGTTTTGTAATGTTATTATGATAAATTCTTTAAAAAAAATTTATATACTTGTATTGTTTTTTAAAAGAAACATATTTATTACTATTGGTTTGTTAGTTTTAGTATATTAATTATTTATACAATTTAAATAAATAATAATTAAATTATTTATGACGTCACTGGTTTGACCATCGATCAGACCCCGGTCCAACTAGAAAACTGGTAATTAGCTCCTCGACCGGTTCTTTCACCGTACCGGTTTTTAAAACCATGGTTCAAGCACTAGCATATCCTTGCTCTGATACCACATGTAGGAGTTGATAAAACTATGCTAGTGACTAAAACACAATCAATAACGTGAACAAGGGATTGTATACAATGTACCTCTTGACGCCATGAGTAAGCCCACAACAGCAAATATTTGCACGTACACACTTGGCACACGGCACAGGTTAAGTCTTCCTCTCCTAACTCCTCTTTTCAAGACGGTCTCAATGGGACGAGCTACGGACCTAGCCTGATATATATATATATATATATATATATATATATTGTTAGGTTCTAAATATTTAGGATTAAATGTTTAGATTCTTATTTTGTGTATATTGATAAATCGAGAACAAAAACTTGCTTAGATTAGGTGTTAGACATTGCTCAAGATTGTACAAATCAAGATTCAAGAACATTCAAGATGCAGAAAGAAGAGTTCAAGTTCTGTGAAGCTCGACCGATCAAAAATTAGATTTGACTTATCGAAAATTGCAGAAAAGTCAGTTCTGCAAAATTTAAATCAGGCTTAAGCTCGCGAAAACGCTTAGGGTTTCATTCCAACACTACAAGGTATAAAAGAAAAACCCTAATTACATTTTAGAAGCTCTTGGAAGACTTGTGAGTTACTCTTGTAATATCTGTGAGGTTTCTGTAACCTTCTAACTCTAAAAGTGTCTAGTGGAACAAGATCTACAATCAAGAACTAGTGGAAACAAGTTGTTGCTAAAAGATCAACAACTACTGATGATCTAAAACCTTTGAGGGAGATCTCAAAGTCACAAGCGTGGGAGTTTGTATTTAGCAAATCCAAAATAGAAGAGTCCATGGAGTCGGAGCTGCACGTGGTCATGTTAATAAGGTCTACAAGAGGTAGCTTTAGATTTAGGTTTTAAATCTATTGTAAACTTTCATTCTATCATAGTGGATTTGTTTACCTTGAGAATAGTTAGGTCAAATCCTCCCTAAGTTTTTACCTTGAAACGGTTAGTTTCATTGGTTTTCCTAGGTCAGCATATTACTGTCTTTTTTATTTTTCTGCACTAGGTAATATGATTTCATGAATTAAACCTAGTTTTGAATAATTTACCTAAGTAACTACTTGGCTAATTCACTAGGTTTAGCTTATTTGGTTTTAAGGGGTCTAAACAAACAAACATACACACACACACACACACACACACACACACACACACATAAATGTAAGGTTAGGTTTAAGTTACACCTGATATAGCTTTAAGCAATATTACACCACTCAATATTTTTTAATTAGATGCGAATTTTGACAAATCCACCATTAGATTACATTATCTTTGTATATTCTCCATGCTTGCAAAATTTAAAGATGATCAAAGATCAATGGCAATGTCATCAATTAATTGTTTAAATTCGAGTTTTTGAAATTTAAAATAATGCATAAAAGATGAGTTTATGGATCGAATGGTAAATTACATCCGATTAGCATGAAAATTGGCATGCATTTTAAGAACACATAGAACATGTAATTCAATGGTGGGATTCTCAAAATATGAATTCTATAACAAGTTATTGGATGGTGTAACATTACTTAGAGTTACACCAAATGTAACTTGAACTCAAATCATATATATATATATATATAGTGAACATCCACCCATCATGGATTAGGCTTAAAACCCTACACTCTACCTCACATCAGACTGTGGCATAAGCCCAATAAAAGGTGTACCAAGGCCCAACACTGAATTTGACCACAACATATTAATGGGCCCTTTAGGTATATTAAATAAGTCACATTCAACCCGTTTTATGAATCCAAAAGTCCAATTAATTGAAACCCAATTCTAACAATATTCACTCCTTAGGAAAACATCATATGATAACGTGCTAGGTGAGTTCTTGTAAGTTCCACAATTTTTGTATTTAGGTATAATATTTGAGATTCAAATAATATTTTCTATTTTTCCTATATTTTCCTGGTAAGGACAAAGAAATCAAACAGCCCAAGCCCACCTAGAATGGTAAGGATTGTGTAGCTCAACTAGGCCCAAATCAATAGATATTTGTAAGAGAGTGGGTTGAACAAAAAGGAGGGCTTAGCCCGAGGACAAAAGTAGGGGAAGAAAGACTACATAACACAAATTATGTATTAATATGGCTTGTTACAAGCTTGCTCGAGGAGGCAAGTGATACACAGAACGATACACTGTTCACGCTCTTCTCCCAATGTTCTTGTTCTAATTCCTCTCTTTTTGATCTCTGTTATCTTCCCCCTTTTCATCTGGAAGTTCCCTTTCCTTATATACTTCTTAACACTTCAAATATTGACCCCTCATCTCCACCTAACCAAATTCTTATCATGACACCTGCCCCCTTAAGCTTTTGATGAAGGTGGTAGAATGAGCTGCTTAGCTATGAAATCCACTATTCAGATCACTTCCTCATCAATTCAGATGATAAATTTGTTGTTAACCATTTAATGCGGAGGCAGTAAGCTACTTCTCACAAGAGATTCATACACACAGCATAAACAACAATATCAAAACGTGTCTAAAGTTTTTCCTTTTATACTTAAAACAAAACATAAAACCCTACACGTCATATGAGTTTGGGCTGAGTTGGAAAATTCTGTAAAAAAACATTCTGCACGAGGTTCGATTGATCGAATCTAAATTTCGATCGATCGAGCCTTGTAGAAAGTGAACAGTAATTTTCTGCAGTTACTTGATTCCAACTTTATAATAAACATACTTTGAACAGCCTAAATCTAGACTCTAAGTTTTAATCATGGTTTGTCAACATTACATATTAAAGTTCTAAAACATTTAGATCATAAATCCTTAGAACCTAACAAACAGTTCCCCATGCCTATAAGTCACTTTAGACCGTGTTTTTGTCTTCACATCTTTAGATGAAGCGTTTGCACCAGCAAGAGGAATCAACCTTTGAGATTTGATTCCTCAGTAGGTTTGTCCTTTATCTCTCGCTGTTTTTTAATTAAAATTCAAAATCCTTTTTTCTTGTTCCTATTGTAACTATCAAATTTTTATTTTTTTTTAAATGAATGAATCAAAGAAAGAAATCACCAGATTCTCTACTTGCAACGTGCTTCCTCCGGTCCAGTTTTGGCTGCATCCATTGATTAACAAAAGCTCACATGACGAGCCATTATTATTGTCATTTCCTATGCATGGTATGTATACTGCATAAAAACAAAAATATAAGCAGCACCATGCATGCCACATCCATAATTTTGTCACTATTATTATTAACAGTTCCCCATGCCTATAAGTCACTTTTAGACCGTGCTTTTGTCTCCACATCTTTAGATGAAGCGTTTGCACCGGCAAGAGGAATCAACCTTTGAGATTTGATTCCTCAGTAGGTTTGTCCTTTATCTCTTGCTGGTTTTTAATTAAAATTCTAATTCCTCGTTCCTATTGAAACTATCAATTTTTTTTTTTTTTAATGAATGAATCAAAGAAAGAAATCACCAGATTCTTTACTTGCAACGTGCTTCCTCCGGTCCCGTTTTGGCTGCATCCATTGATTAACAAAAGCGCACATGACGAGCCTCAACTATATACTTACTTTCCACATGAGGTTACAATTTTTTTAACTTGTAGTTGCAGGGCAGATTCGAAATAGAGAAGGTCTTATATTGACATTACTGCCTGACTGTTTTCTTAATTACATCTAGGTACGGCCCTAGCTAAACCATCTTTGCATCATGGCTCCACCGGCACCCTCAGTGCAAGAAGCTACTATCCACAGGTAATGGGAATGATTCATGAATGCCTTTGTTAAGAAAGTTGGGAATACTATTCATTTGAAAGTTTTCTTTGCCTGGAATTGCTTTCAAAAGAATAATAGTTACTTCCATGTATGGCACAAACCTATTAGCAACTTATTTTTCCATAGTCTTTATTTCGCATATTGTTTTTGTAATTAAATGCAGTAATTATGGTGAAAAGTACGCTGATGTCAACTGGGATGAACTTGGATTTAGCTTAACTCCAACGGATTACATGTGTGAGATGAAATGCTTTCAAGGAGAAGATTTTTCACAAGGAAATCTCATTCCTTATGGGAAAATTGAGCTTAGCCCAGCTGCCGCAATCTTAAATTATGGACAGGTCAGTAGCAAATGCAACTTTTACATGAGAGAATTGAAGCATAATGAACATGAACTACAACTCTTTTTGTTTATTAATCTGACGGGAACAACTTTATCCAACTGACAAATGCATGCATGGTTGTGTGTTTAGGGATTGTTTGAAGGCCTTAAGGCATACAGGAGAGAAGATGGTCATATCGTGCTCTTCAGGCCAGAGCAGAATGCTATGCGCATGAAGATGGGTGCAGAAAGAATGTGCATGCCATCACCTTCTGTCGAGCAATTTATTGATGCTGTAAAGCAAACAGTCCTTGCCAACAAGCGTTGGGTATTAATTCATCCCCACTACCTTCAATATTCCCTTGAGTTCCATTTAGTACTGTCTTTTTGAATGAACCAATGTTCTTGTTTTGAATTCAAACATATATAGGTGCCACCTCCAGGAAAAGGGTCACTATATATTAGGCCTTTGCTCATGGGAAGTGGATCGATTCTGGGAGTGGCGCCGGCACCCGAATATACATTCCTAGTGTACACTTCTCCGGTTGGCAATTATTATAAGGTGGGTTGTGCTATCTGAGAAAAACTTTGATCCTAGAAATAGTGACTGCAGGAAATTGTTGTAGGGATGGCTCTAGCAGTTACAATGGAGAATAAAGTAGTCATGGGAAGAAATGGGTTATACTAATGGAACTTGGAAGGTCCTTTATTTGTGCACTCTTGATTCTCAAAGTAGCTAGTATTATTGAGTAACTCATGTTACGCTATACTGATATGCCTAGCAAAATAGCTAGTCCTTTTACCTACACATAAATTTAGAGAGTTTAAAATTGTCATGAATAATGTACGCATTTCAATGAGCTTCACTTAATTGAATTTTTTCCTGCTACACATATAGATCTATAATAGTTGAGATTTTCTTCACACGTACTTCGTCTGTATATATACAATAGGGCACTGGCACGCCTATAAACTTGATTGTTGAGGATAAGCTTCATCGAGCTACACCTGGTGGAGCTGGAGGTGTCAAGACGATCGCCAACTATTCACCGGTGAGCTATTCATTTTGTTCTATCTTGAGGTACCCATAGGCATCCACTAGATTTCATTGTGTTAGAATTGTTATTTATATTGCCGAGAGAATTGTGGGTGTTCAAGTTATACTTAGTTCAACTTTAAATAATATTACACTATTTAATTTTTTTTTTTATTGAATGTGAATTTTGTCAAATAGACCGTTAAATTCCATTATTTTTATTTTATTTTTATGCTTGAAAATCAAAACGATCAAAGATAAATAACTATGTCATCAATTAAACATTAAAGTTCAAGTTTTTGTAGTTTAAAACTATACATCAAAGATGAGTTTATAGATCAAATTCTAAATAAAATCTAATCAGTGTGAAATTTGACATACATATTAAAATCATAGAGAACATATAATTTAGTAGTGAGATTTTTTAATTATTTATATAATAAAATGTTATTAGTTGGTGTAATATTTTTCTAAGTACAGTCAAAAGTTTTCTTTTGGTACTTACTGGCTAAGCATTGGGAACAACCTTAAAGATCATAAAGAGTTTGATATAAATGAGAGTTTATTATTTGTCCTATGTGATATTAAGAGCCTGTTTGGTCTCTAATTTTTTACTCACATTTTTACATTTTAAACAATATTACACACTTTTTTACACATTTTTTTAACCCACACGTATTTCAAAAAATTACATTAATCTCATCTCAAACTACAAAAATCTCATCCCAAACTACTCTACCAAATACTCTCTAAGAAATAGTAAACTTAATCATTTAAGAAACAGTTTTTCAAAAGTTCTTTTTAAAGAGGAAGTTTGCAATCTAACGGTCATGTGCCAAATCAGCAATCAAAAGATGAAGTTCTAACTAAAGACTGAAGAAGGAATAAACAGCGTCGTTTGATCAAGTGACTTAAGATGTGTCACTAGACGACATCGTTTAACACTGACTCCTTTTAATGTTCAAAGCTACACGATGTCGTTTGTTGCAGATATTTGATGACCAGTTTGGGAATCCAAAGCTAAAAGATTAATTTTATAAAACTCTATAAATAGAGCACTCCTAGATTGTAATTCATAAGTGCTTTCCAACATAATTTCTCACATATATTTTCATTTCTTTCAAGCTAGAGTTCTCACACTTTTGCTCAAGTTCACCTAAAAGCTTATCATCTTTTGTGTATGATGAAAAAATTGCAATAATTTATTTGTTGTGTTCTTCTTCTTCACATGAGCTTATAATACAGAGAAACCAGTTTTTCGTTTCTTTCATATATAGGTTCTCCAAGCACTCACTCAAGCAAAGAGCAAAGGATTCTCCGATGTCTTATTCCTGGATGCAAAGACTGGACAAAATATTGAGGAGGTTTCAGCTTGTAACATTTTCTTTGTGAAGGTATTAACAATGGTCGTTGTCACGGGCAATACTAATTATTTAAATCAATTTTACTTCCGTAAGCATCAATTAAAGCTTTTTTTTTTTTTTAATCTTCAATGAGTAAAAGTACGTCTTTTGATTGCTAGCATAAGATGAATTTGAGAATTTCGTAAATAGTAGATACAAGTACCAAGTAGCTAAAAGAAGTAATGCAAATCAGAATTTTTTTTTTTTTTTTTTTGGTGTGAGTATCTTCAAGAAGAGAGAGAGAGAGAGAGAGAGAGAGATGTTTATGTATTATAAATACCAAAAAAAAAAAAGGCAGTTTCATCCAACTTGAGACATTAGTATGCGTATTCCATCAACAAAGTAAAATGGCATATCATAAGGACAAAGTTTGCCAAACCTTGTCCATATTATAATGTGGTCTATGTATTTGTCAATAATTCTAGAGTAAAATAAAATTTCATGAAATTTTTCACAAGTAAAATGTTGTTAATAGTAGATAATAAGACGATATTAAAAGCGAGCTTAGTATTTATTAACTCAAAGACTAGTCTTCTCAACATTCTTATCATCCTATTTATGTAGGCATCATTTCTATTTACATTTCCCATATGTTGTAGGATAAAATTATTTCAACTCCAGCTACACTTGGAACTATTTTGCCCGGAGTTACGAGAAAAAGTATCATTGACATTGCCCTTGATTTTGGCTTCCAGGTGATAAACCTTCTTCTATAATATGATTCGAATTTGAACTATTCATGCATGGTTTATCAGTTCTAGCCAATATTTGGGTGTTTTGGTTTGACTAATCCTTATTTTGTTCACCAATCAACAATAATAGAGGAATCATTGGCACAGAGTCAAAAGTGGATTATGATCCAAAACCATTGATAAAACAATCCACTAAACTCACAATTCTTAAGTGTTATATTATATTATATGATATGATATTCCAATTGGGGAGAAAATGCCATTCCGCGGGGGAAAATTATGCTGGGTTTAATTAGCTACTATTAGTGCACTCCCCCCTCCCCAAAATTTTAAAAATTTCTTTAATTATATGTATAATTATTCAAAACTTTAAAGATTTAGCTAAAAAAATAGGAGCCCTCCCCCTTCCCCCCCCCCCCCCCCCCCCCAAAAAAAAAAAGAAAACAAATTGAGCTAGTGAATGATGCTCTTTAAAAAAAATATAGAATTTGTCAATTGGTCTAATAGTTGTATTTAGTTTTTCTTTACTCAATTTCTTTTCTTGTACATATCTAATATCAAACTAAACACATTTTATATACTCATTGGAGTTTCAAAGATGATAAATTTTCCTAAAAATTTTCTCTTGAATAAACATATGTCAAAGTTGATATTTAATTTTGTATACAATATATATTTATAAATTATGACCTGCTTTAGTATTATTAATATCTTAAGGTTATATATGTGTGTTTACATGTGTGTGATGGTTTGTCTTAATTCTTATTTGATATATTAGTACCACAATTTGGCTCCCTCAAACAAAAAACCCTAACTCCACCCTTGGCTACAATGTTCTCAAAAGCAACATATGCTACATGAACCATGTTAAAAACTAACAAAGATGCTCATGTTATAACTAAGAGTCAGGGCCTTGTTACTTTCCTTTGTTGTAATTTTTATTCCGTTGAATTAGCAATAATTAAACTCTCATCGAAATGCAAATAACTCAAAACAAAACCCCCAAAAAGGAAAAGGAAAAAATGAAGCATAATGTATGAACAGTTAAGACAAAAGACAAGTAGTTGCTCAAAATTTAATTTCCCATGCAAAATGTACCATAGGCAAATATTAATTTGGGTAAATTTCACTAAACTACCTGAGGTTTGGGCTAATACTAACTAGATCCAAGACTTTTAAAAAATAACCAATTTGGTCCTTAATAGACAATTTTATCATTGAGTCCGTTTAGCACAATTACTTTATTCTCACATTCTATTTACTCTTCTCTTTCTCATCTCAGACCCCTCCCCTCTCTTTACTCTCTTCTCCCATATTTTCTCTTTTATAGTAAATGTTTATAACATGCTAAGATCTTTGATTTCAATTCACTATGATCACACTAAAATGAGCATGGATATGAGCAAAAATCATACTACACAGCTACACCATGTCATAGACCACAAACATACATTGATACACATATAGCCATATAAATTCTAAAACTTGAAACCCCCAAAAATCATCCCAAATTACTAATCATACACAGATTCATATGCATACATGAACAAAATCACCATATTAGAGTCATTTTGAGACAAACCCTAAATCCAAAAACACCCACAAATCTGCAAATGACCATACCCAAATCCCCTTTCAAACCCAAATAAAAAATCACCAAATCCTTATATCACATAAGAAAACCCAATCCCTAAATTGACCAAGACCCAAACCAACAAAGAACCAAACCAAAAGACAAATAAATAAATAAATAAATAAAAACAAAAAATAGAACAAAGAAAGAGGATAGAGATCGGCAGCCACCAGTGGTGGTGTCGAAACTCGTGGGTCTTTGCCAAATGTTCCCTTGACATTTGGCACACAAACCTAAACACAAACAAAGACCCAAACCTCGAAACAGAGACCTAAACCCAAAAACGAAGTCCCAAACACATTTGGCATCAAATTAGAGCTGTTGGCAAGGAACAATAGCAGCAATGGTGATGCGAAACTCGAAAATCCCTAGCCAAATGTCTCCATGACATTGATTTGAAGAGAGTGGAAGATGGTAGGGGAAAATCATGGGTTTCGGCCATGAAAGAGAGTCTTCAGCTGCCCGTGGGTGTGGGTGAGAGAGCGGGAGTCGCTGTGGCTGAGAGAGAGAGAGAGAGAGAGAGAGAGAGAGAGAGAGAGAAGAAGAAGAAGAAGAAGAAGAGCCAGAGGTCTGAGAGAGAGAGAGAGAGGGAAAAGAAGGGTTTGGACTCAAGTAAATGTGCTAATGAAGTCAGGGACATATTTGTCTTTTAAGGATCAAGTTGGTCATTTTTGAAAAGTTTTGGAAGTAATTGGTATTAACCCAAATTACCTCAGAGTAGTTTAGTGGAATTTACCCTTTTAATTTCTTAGGACTAATATGATAAAAAAAATAAAAATAAAAAATTGATATATCTGATTGTGCCCATGCTTTAATTACCAAGCATATTCTTCTCAAAAAAATAAATAAATAAATAAATAATACCAAGCATATATATGAATGTCAATATGAAGCACAAAAATTACAAAAATGGAGGCTAATTACCATGCAATATGAATGTCAATATTATACTACATTGAAACCATCAATGGCCCATTGTATCAGGTGGAGGAACGTGTTATTCCAGTAGAGAAGTTGATGGATGCCGATGAAGTTTTCTGCACAGGAACTGCAGTGGTTGTTAACCCTGTTGGTAGTGTAACTTACCAGGGTATAAGGTAGACATGAATGGCTACGTATTTGTTTTTCTAGTGAAATCTTAGATTTGGATGGTGGTTTTATTTACAACATTTTAGTTCATGGCACTGTTAACATTGCTACTTGATTATCGAAATGCAGGGTTGAATATAAAACAGGAGTGGAAGCAGTATCCCAGAAATTGTGTGCAATGCTAACAGGAATTCAAACTGGTCGTATTGAGGATAAGATGGGATGGACGGTCGAGATCGATTGAGCATGTAATCCTTATATAAAATTTAATAATGATGGTCGAGACTCAGCTCTTTATAATATTGAATTTTTCGATTCAAAAAAATATATTATTGAAATTCAGGAGGTTATGTTTTCCTATTGCTTCGGCATTTTTTTCCTTATTTTTTTTTTTTTTTTTTTTGGCAATATTTATATTGATACATACGTTACCCCATTTTTCTCACTATAAAATAAGAAATTATTAGGTCCACTTGAAGACTGCTAACATGGTCCTCCCTTACCTCCCAACCAATAAAATATTACTATTTATACAAATATGACATCGCCTGGTAATTTTTATTTTTATTCATTTTACTAGTTAGGATGCTCATTCACACATTTGCATAAATGGCATTGTCTCATTAGTTGAGAGGACCACATCAGCAATCATCCTGATAAACCTAATAATTTCTCCTATAAAACAGCAATTTTATCAAGAATACTCCTTCCCTCCAATTCTTTGGGGGAAGATACAAGGATTTTGTTGGTGCATTAATTCTAGTAACAAAAATATCTATTTGGTAATAATTTGAATGAGAAAATGTGGGAGTTTTCAGGCTCTGATAATTCTCAAATGTGGAACCAAATAATCTAATGTTTATGTTATTAAAAAGTTAGATAATTCTCAAACATTCTTTTCCTATTTTTGTATGGATGGAGTCTATTCCTCCATGACTGCTATGTCTTAAATCTTCTTTCTATGAATTAATAAACTAATATGATTTTCTTCTCAAAAAAAAAAAATCAAAATTTTTAATGAATTAAAATTGAATTATCTAATATGGGTTGGGTTCAAGTGACACATAGTATAACTTTAAACGATATTACATTATCCAATAACTTATTATTGAAATCATATTTTAAAAATCTTACCGTTGGATTATGTGTCCCATATATTCTTAACAAGCATGCCAATTTTCACGTCAATCAGATATTATTTACCTTTTAATTTATAAACTCATATTTTATATATTATTCTAAACTACAAAAACTTGATTTTAAATAATTTATTAATGACATGACTATTGATCTTTATTCACTTAAAATTTTGCAATTATGGAGAATATACGAGGAAAATATAATTTAATGGTAGATTTGTTCAAATTTGCATCTAACTAAAAATATTAGATGGTATAACATAGTTTAATGTTACAACTTGAACTCAACACATCTAATTTATCATATACTATATAATAAAAGTTGGGCTTAAAAGTTATGGTTTCGCCACGTGACTTCACTAAATTGCAGCAATTTTTTCTAAATTGTAGTTACACTAAGTGTGTTAGAAACCCATGAGTAAAACTAACTCTTGAAAACTGACTTACAATGAGGGGGTGCTCAAGAGCTTTTAAACACATAGTTAAGCTTACACTTAATCTATGTGGGACATCAGGATCATAACATACCATTACACTCCACAACCGATGTCCACAACTCACTCTAGCAACACTAACCCGATGGTAGCCCTTTCTCTTTTTGACGACTCACCTCATTTATCAGTTATTTTAATCTAGCCTCTAGATCGTCTCCTTCGAGATCCGACCACAAACCGCAACTCATTTGATCTCATACTCAATGAGGTACGTCTGATTACTTGACATGGTGGTTGGCTCTGATACCAAATGTTAGAAACCCATGAGTAGAACCCACTCTTGAAAACCGATTTGTAAGGGAAAGGATGCCCAAGAACTTTTAAACACATGGTTAAGTTTACACTTAATCCATACGGGACATTAGAATCATAACATACCACCACACTTTGCAATCAACGTCTACGACGGCTTACTCTAGCAACACTAACCCAATGATAGCCCTTTCTCTTTTTGGTGGCTTTACTCACCTAACTTTCAGTTATTTTAATCTAGCTTCTAAGTCGCCCCTTTCGAGATCCAACCATAAAATCGCAACTCATTTGATTCTAAACTCAATGAGCTATGTCTGATTACTCGAAATGGTGATTGGCTCTGATACCAAATATTAGAAATCTATAAATAGAACTCACCCATAAAAACCGGCTTTCAAGGGACTGGATGCCTAAGAGTTTTTAAACAAATGGTTAAGTTACACTTAATCCATGAAGGATATTAGGATCATAACATACTACCACGCTCCGCAGCTAATGTCCACGACTGTTTACTCCAAAGACACTAATCTGATGGTAACCATTTCTCTTTTTGGCGGCTTTACTCACCTAGCTATTAGTTATTTTAATCTAGTCTCTAGGTCGCCCCCTTCGAGATCTGACCACAATCCGCAACTCATTTGATCCCATATCAATGAGCTACGTCCGGTTACTCGACATGATGGTTGGCTGTAATACCAAATGTTAAAAACCCATAAGTAGACCTCACCTTTGAAAACCAGCTTATAAGAGGAGGGTACCTAGGATCTTTTAAACACATGGTTAATGTTACACTTAATCCATATGGGACATTAAGATCATAAAAAAGCGGCTTCACCAAATTACAGCAATATTTTGGATAAAGACAAAAACTTATTAGTTCTTATCAATTTTTTTAGATAAAATAATAATAAGTATTTCAACAAAAGATACAACATGCAGTTTCAATTGATAGAGACAACAACTTATTTGTTTTTATCAATTTCTTTAAATCAACAACATGCATTTTAAAAACAAAACATGCAACATGCATTTTAAATAAAATATCAATAAGTGTTTTAACAAAACATGAAACATGCATCTAAGTTTCAGCTGACAAAGACAATAACTTATTTGTTCTTATCAATTTATTTAAATAAAATAATAGTAAGTGTTTAAACAAAACATGTAACATACATCTAAATTTCAATTGATAGAGACAACAACTTATCAATTTCTTTAGATAAAATAACAATAAGTTTTTTAACCAAACATGCAACATGCATTTTAAATAAAATAACAATAAATGTTTTCACAAAACATGAAACATGTATCTGAGTTTCAGTTGACAGAGACAATAACTTATTTGTTCTTATCAATTTAATTAAATAAAGTAATAGTAAGTGTTTTAACAAAATATGTAACATACATCTAAGTTTCAATTGATAGAGACAACAACTTATTCCTATCAATTTCTTTCGATAAAATAACAATAATTGTTTTAACAAAACATTAAACATGCATCTAAGTTTCAATTAATAGAGACAACAACTTATTTGTTCTTATAAATTTCTTTAGATAAAATAACAATTATTGTTTTAACAAAACATGTAACATGCATCTAAGTTTCAAAACTTTTAATCTTACTCCAACTAAAAATCTATTATCAAAATTTCAAAACTTATATATATTCACCAATGATCTTTCCATAGAATCTCTCTTGCACACCACATTTTTATTTTTATTTTTTGAGTTGCAACTTTTTTTTTTTTTTAGGGGGATTTACAAGTTGCAACTTACACATGTATTTGTATTGGAAGGATATACATGTTGTATAGATTCATAGGAGTTGATAAATTTATATAATACTCTCTCTCTCTCTCTCTAGAACAATTTTTTCCTAATAAACAACTACTCTCATTAATTATTAAATTAATTTTGAGGATATATTTCCTCAAATGAAGGGAAATAATTAAAAATAGTTTAATTTACATAAAACTTTATCATTTAAATTTTAACAAATTTAAATCATATTTAAACTAAAAGTCTATTATAATTTTTTTTTTTTTTTTTTTACTTCCTTCCTTAAGAATAAATAAATAAATTCTAAACTGATACCTGGAATAATCTCACACAACACCCCATGCTTTTTTCCCCCTCAAGTTGTATCTTACATTTTATTAATTATTTTTAAAAATTATTTTATTAATTGGTAGGATATATTTCCTCAAATCAATGGATAAGATTTAATTATAATTTAATTTAACTAAAACTTTATTATCTAAGTTTCAAAAATTTAAATCCTACTCCAACTAAAAATTTATTATCAAAATTTCAAAACTTCTATATATTTACCAATGGTCTTTCCATAGAATCCTTCTTGGAACCTTTTTTATTTATTTATTTATTTTTTAATTCTTAACTTTTGAACTATTTTGTCTTTTAGGTTTGGTTAATCTATGTATTTAGTGTGTAAATGTTTTGATTTTTTCAATTGACTATCACTAAGAAAAACCTAGTTCGAAACATATATTTCATCTGTTGTAGTGCAATTTGATTCCAAGTTACTTTTACTTATTGATTGTTAAGACTTTATCATTATTTATATATTATTATATTTTAAAATTATTACTTTTATATTAATTTTTTAGTATGCAGAATTCCTCCCATATCCTTTTAGATCATATATATAAGGTTCTTGTGAACTATTTCATGACTGTATTTCTTCGAAAGTCTCATTAAATTCAATTTAGAATTCCTCATGTATCTTGTTAGATCATAGATAATATTTGGTTAAATTAGATCCATTGGTTTGAATTCCTATGGAAGTTTATCTTTACTTAACTTCTTTCTCATATTTTTTAAAAAGTTTAGAAATTTGGATTGTTTTTCATTGATGAATTGGGATTTTGGCTTAATTTTTTTTCAAATGTTTTAATTGTTAAATTTATTTTTTTTTCATATGTAATATTAATATATATGTTCTTAAAGGTTAAAGCACAACATAATTAGAAACTTTACTCAAGATGTATAAGTTAGGGTGTTAACCATTTGAATAAAATCAACACTGAAACAGATGATTTAAATATCAAAATAAGACTTAAAAATGAAATTTCTTTTAGGGGTACAAATACAATTAATTTTTTAATCTTAAGTTTGGAATTAATTATTTTAGGATAAGCTTATTTATGTAAGTATTAGAAAAATATTTAACTGCTTCAGTTCAAATCACCTGGCCTCTTCTTTAATAGATAATGAATTATAAAAAATATTAATCAGAAAAGCTTTTATTGATAATTTTAATTAGAAATATTATATATAAGGACAAATATACAAAATTATGCATTTTATATAATAATAATCATTCATTTAGATAGAAACGAGTTCTAAAATTGTGTAATAATAACTCATTTAGTTATTATCTCTCAAAAAATATATTATATTAAGAAAATTCATGACTAAAGTCATGCAACACACGAGACTTTCACTAGCTTTTAATGAATACTAGCCTTATCGCACGCGCTTTTCACTTATTTCAATTTGAGATTTACATTTATTTTCCCACAAAAATTGCATGTTTAGAATCACTAATATGGCCAAAAGTGTCATAAGGCTAGCTCTAAAAAATGAACACCAAAATTACATTATAATATATTTTTTTATTATGTGATATGGGCATTTTTTTTATAGGAAACCATGTGCGGGTTTTTTTTTTAAGAAGGTGGGGTTTTTTTGTTTTTTTAAATAGAACTTGGGATATATTTTTTTTTTAATAGAAACCGTACGGTAGTTTTTTTTTTTTAGAAGGTGGGAGTGGGATGGGTTTTTTAGGAGAAGGTAGGAATTGTGGAGAGTTTATTTTTTCACTTTTTTATTATTAAATTTTGTCAATTTACGGTTTTAACCTTATTTCTCATTTTTTAGGAATAAGGATAAATTAATTAAATTATAAGCATTTTTGTAAGTAAAAAAAGTAATAATTTACTTTTTGAATCCTCTTAATATATAAATATATACAATGTTCAAAAGAGTTAAAAGAGAGAGACATAGAGGAAACGTTGTCGTTCCAGAGCGATGTGGTATCTGTACCGAAACTTTAAGTCAGTCACCTGTCGCAAGTTTCATGTGGACAATTACTAATTCCTATTTGCTTAGGCACGTGTTGTAATATAATTGGGTGTAGATTGGATTAGTTGCATGTTAAGTTCTTAACAGAACTCTGTTATGCTTAGCAATGACTAGGAAGTTGGCTAGGGTCAGTTTTCTTTCTTTGCACTTGCTTTGTTTTGTATATTTAGCCAAAACAGTTGTAATTAAGCTCTTAATATTTTCTTCAATATAAGAATCAGAGAGAATTTTATTTAGATTCAGAGTGATTGGATTAGTTGCACTCAGCGTATTATATTATAAACTTTCAATGCACTGAAATTATGACTTTATTTTAAGATTTTAAATTTGAAAATGTAACTCAGAGTCACGATTTCAGTGCTTTTAAACACTTGTGTGGATCTACACAATTTTGTGGGACAAAATTGCTAAATGCCATTTTCTCCCAAACTAAGCAGTGTTTTGCCCCCTTTCCCAAATTAATTAGGGAAATGCCCCTCTTTTGAAAATTGATTTTCTCAAAATCGAGTTAGGCCCTATAGCGGCGTTTTTAAGGAACCTATAGTGACGTTTTCAGGACCTATAGTGACGTTTTATAACTCGACTTCTGCTAAATCGAGTTATAGGCAATTTTTTTAATTTTTTTTACCTATAACTCGATTTTATATAAATTGAGTTACAAAACGCCACTATAGGTCCAAAAAACATCACTATAGCCTCCTTAAAAACGCCGCTATAGGGCCTAACTCGATTTTGAGAAAATCGATTTTCAAAAAAGTGGTATTTTCCTAATTAGTTTGAAAAATATGGCAAAACGCTACTTAGTTTGCCCAAAAAGGGCATTTAGCAATTTTGTCCCAATTTTGTGTAAGACAATCTTAATATGAGCTCGTGTTTATTTCACATAGGGTCTGTTTGGGATCTGATTATTTTCTTGAAAATGAAATTTTTTTATTAAAAGTATTATAGATAAAGGTAAAAATTAGCTGAAATCATGGTTGTCAAAATTCCGATCTGGATCCTACGATTTTACAATCCCACTTGCCCAAAACGATCCGAATCTTTCAAGGATCTTAGCGATGTATTTTGTACGTAGGGGGAGTAGATTTATTGTATTTAGGGGGAGTTTGATGTATTTATTTCTTAGGTTTTTGTGTTTATATTTCCTTTGTTTGTATTTGTTTAGTGTTTATGTTCTTGATTCAGAAACATCGATGTGCTTATTGGTTATGATATTTGTTGATGATGAGGTTATTCATTATTGATGTCTTCAATGTCTCTTTATATGTTTTTGTGAATTAAAGTTCAGATTTACTTGATTATGGTACTGTATCTTCCACACATGCTTTTATGGTTTGTTTTCATTGTTTCAGGAATTTACAAGTTAATTTTTTCAACAACTGCTGACTATACTAGCAACTAATAGTTAGTAGTTGTGTAAGGATTGTATTAGGGCAATAACTTGTATTTGTGCTAGTATTTAAATTTAAGCATTTCATTATTTATGTGTGTTTTGTCATGAATTGCCAAAGGGGGAGATTGTTAGGTTCTAAAGATTTAGGTTTAAATATTTAGAATCAAATTTGTATTGTGTTGGCAAACTGAGAACAAAATATGTCTAGTCTAGGTTTTTAGGCAATGCTTAAAAGTGGTTGTTTCAAGGTTCAAGTCCAGCTAATTGCAGAAAAAGGGAGTGTGGTTCTACCTTACTCAACCGATTGAGAATTAGGCTCGACCGATTGAAAATCGCAGGTCCAGTTTTTTCTGCAGAATTTAAAACAAGTCCATAGTCTATGAAAATGTATAGAGTTTCATCTAAATTTCTCCACATATAAAAGGGAAACCATAGCCACATTTTGAAGGTGCTGAAAAGACTTGTGTGTTACTCTTTATGAGATCTAGGAGGTTTTGTACCTTCTAACTACACAAGAATCTACCGGAGCAAGAACTACACAAGAATCTATCGGAGCAAGAACTACAATCAAGCGTTTGGTAGAACATAGTTGCTGCATCAAGATCATTACTGATGGTGATCTGAAACCTTTGACTAGGATCTCAAAGTTACAAGTAAGGCGGCTTGTGTTGGTGTAAATCCAAGAAGAGGAGTCCGTGGATTCGAAACTTGCAAGTGGTCGTGTCAGTAAGTTACTACTGGATGTAGTAATAGATTTAGGGTTAAATCTGATTGTAAAAACTTCAATTCTCTTATAGTGGATTTAGTTTACCTTGAGGATAGTTAGGTCAAATCCTCCCAAAGTTTTTACCTTAAAACGATTCGTTTCATCGATTTTCCTAAGTCATCATATTATGGTGTTATTTACTTTTCTGCAACTTTGCATGATATGATTTATTTGTGTTTAACCTAGATCTGAAAATTAATCTAAGTAATCACTTGGTTAATAAGTTAGGTTAAACAATCTGGTTTAAGGGGTCTAAACGAACAAATAGTTGTAGTGATAACGTGGTAGTTACAAGTACGAATAAAACATTACAAAGCTTAAAATTTTCAGTATGTATATAATAGGGCACTGGCATACCGATAAACTTGATTGTTGAGGATAAGCTTCATCGAGCTACCCCTGGTGGCCAGCTGGAGGTGTCAAGACAGTCACCAACTATTCACCGGTGAGCTTTGCTTCTTCTTTTTTGCTTTTTTGCTTTGCTACATATATAATCAGCTTCAATTTGTTTCTTTCTCAAAAAGAACTTCATTTTGTTCTATCTTGAGATAGGCATCCACCAGATTTCCCTGTGTTAGAAACTTAGAATTGTTATTTATGTTACCAAGAGCCTTATAATTCAATAGCATTAAAATTTTAAGGTTCTTGTTAAATTAGTCATTCCATCAATTACCTTTTATGAAATTGACACTATTGATATATGTGATTGATGCTCTCGTATTTGGACTTAACAACAATTTTATAGATAGCAATGAACGAAATGACTAATTTGATAAAAATGTAGAGAAACTAAAATAACAAAAATAAAAATTTTAGAAATAAAAATGACAATTCACCTAAACTTTAAACTGGTAATTTGGATTTTGGCCTAAAATTTTTTATAAAGAACAATATAAATCATACTTTAAATTATTAGTTTTTTTCTTTTCTTTTTTTTTTTTCTTTTTTTTTCTGGTTACTTTACAAGCTAAGCTATGGGAGAGTCCTTAATGATAGTAAAAAAAGTTTCAGACGGATGTGAAACTATATATCATTTGTCTTCTGGTTCTTTTGCTCCAAATTCACCTAGAAGCTTATCATCATTTGCATAAGATGAAGAAACTGCAATTTTGACAAATGTATCCTGTGGCGTCTAATAAATAAATAAATAAATATATATACACATATTTGGCTTTTGTCTTCTGCACATGAGCTTATAACATAGAGGAACTGGTCATTTTTTCTTTTCATGTATAGTTTCTCCAAGTACTCACTCAAGCAAAGAGCAAAGGATTTTCCGATGTCATATTCCTGGATGCAAAGACGGGAAAAAATATTGAGTAGGTTTCTGCTTGTAACATTTTCTTTGTGAAGGTATAGCAATGGTTCTTGTCACAAACAATCACAAATTAACTAAATCAATCATTCGTAAACGTCAATATAGTATTAGATATACACAAGTGTAATTAAAAGTTTCATACGGAGAAAAATAAGGAAATTAAAAAAATAATATAATATATCTAAACCCAAACTCATATATATAAACTTTTGGATTAAATGATAGTTTTATATGATATATTAACGTCTTAATTGGAGTTCGTACAAGATAGCATAAGATTATTGTTTAGCTTCTGTGGGGGTCAAAAACTGGCTATCCTAGGATCCTGTGTGGATCCACAGGATAAAGTTTAATTGACTAACACAATCTATTTGTAAAAGAGTAATAGGGAATAAACACTCTACAATGGAAAACTCAAACAATTGATTTCACTAGCACTATATATTTTAGATGAAGCTAATGTCTTACAATAGGGAAATTTCTCTTTCCCGTGGTGTTACACTCTCTCTTAGATAGATATATTTTCTTCCTTCTTTCACTTTTGTCACTATTTTCCGACCACTTTTTATTTGCCTGTCTCCCCCTTTATATGGGTACGTACATTCCTTGCCCTTATCCCTATAGTTGTCCTATCTCCATCCGAATTTTTAGGGATACTTTCCTCTCCTTTATCAGTTTTTTTCCCTCTCCTTATCCTGTAACATGACTTTTGGGGTGTTTGTACTATTCAAGTGGTAATCCCCTCAATAATACGGAGGTAAAGATCTTAACCCTTTCTACTTGTTCTAGAAGATTTCCAAAGGTTCTAGATGCCAGCTATAGGTTATACGTGGATCATCTATACGCACTTCCTTGGATAGAACTTCATTCCCTGTGGCTTGCTATCCATTTCACAAGATCTTCTCTAGGTGGATTCCCCTTCCCTCCTAGATGCGCAAGACAACCTCACTCCACTCCATCAAATCTTATAAGCTACTGGGCCTTCTTGTGAATATATGGGTCTAGCCCATTTTACTGCACGAGGCCCAGCAAATATTTGAGCTTCAAGTAAGACGAGGACTTTTCCACTCCCCACAATAGCCCCCCACGATCTCCACGTCATTACTGCTAAAATGAGGATCGTGATTCGAGGAAAAAATGGTAATCATTAACTGCCATTTAGGAGAAATGGCAACATCAAGTAATTAATGTCTTAGACACGCTCGAGCTTTCCACCCCACGATTAATGGCTTGCGTTACAGGATAGATGGTCAAATCAAGCTTTTAGAAAACGGTAAATGGGCGGGAACTGAAGGGTCACTTCTGCCCTTTCTCGTTCCCTTTTCCTATCTATATAAGGAGAAACCCAAACCACTTTTTGGGTTCCTTTCTATTATCTCATTCTCAGAAAAAAGGAAAATTCTCTTTGCTACAAATCTCTCTAATGAGCTTCAAGCGAATTTCTATGCACTCCCTCCGTTTTTCTTTGTTTCGTAAGTTTATTTTCTTTTTCTTCTTTGCATTGATTCTATCTTTGCTTCTTTTCTCTTTCGTTTCTTTTTAGTTTACACCATAATAGCTTGTAGAAAATGGGGAAGTTTAAACCCATGATTGACACCTCTAAAAGGCTAGCTGAGGTTAGGAAAACATATAACATCCCTGATAATGTTGAGGTGAGATATTGCTTGGAATCCGAGGTAATACTCTCTAGAGGGGAGAATAGAGTGGTAATTCCACTTGTTGTTATTGTAGAAGGGGGAGTTAGGATTCCCATGAGTGATTTACTTACCAATTTTCTAAGGCACTTTAAAGTTTGTCCTGACCAATGTACTCCCAATGTATTTAGACTTATTAAAAGTATAGATACTCTTAATAAAATGCCTGGCTTGAAGCTTACCAAGCACAATATCAACTATATATATAGTTTTCAAGATAGTAAAACTTTTGGGTTTTACTTTAAAATACAGCATGGGGAGGTGAGACTCATCTCGAGCCTTCCTAATTCCGATAAAGAGACAAAAGGAGACTATCTGGTCATCTTAGGGAACTGGTACCCCGGTGGAATCCACTGCCCCACAATTGCGGGTAGAGTAGGTGGGTAGATCTTATAGGAACTTCTTTTCTTTATTGTTTTTTACATTCCCGATCTATTGTATATTTTACTTTTGGCTAAGTTTCACTCTTTTTCTGCTCTTTAGAGGACCACGCTTTCAAGAAGAAAAGGCAGTTGATCAACTCTACTAACCTGAATAGATTACTGAGGTCCCCTATCTACCCTCATTCGGGCGGTCAGCTCCGAGTTGCCTATCTCATTCTTGGGTATTCACTCATGTACCAAAGCTACCAAGCTGTGGGAAAAGCTATCACCAAGAACCATTCACTGCTTCCCTATATTGACGTTTGCTGCAAGGGATATATATTATCCCCTTCTAAGCAGGCTCGGAGTTATAGTTGTTGTTCCTACCCCAGGCTGATCGCCTGCGACTAGGAGAAAAAAGAAGGCTGGTAATGTTCCTTCCCAAAGTCCTTCACCAGTGCATCAAGAACCCACAATCCAGACCACCATTCCCCTAGAAGAAACCTTAACCAAGATGTCATTCCAAAGGGGACGGGTAACACTTAGCTAGATTTTGGCTACACCTATTGTGGCTCAAGCCCAAAATCAAGGTCAAATTCCTCTTAACCCAAGTGTTGTTACTTTCGCGGCCCCTCCAGTTACCACAGTAACCACTACTCTTGCTCGAAAAAACCAAAGCCAGATGAAAGCATCCGAAGGGGGTGAGCTTAAGTCAACCAGCAAACAAGCTTGACCTTGAGAACACTCCTCTTGACTTGGGTGATACCCTCGTAAATCTCGTGGATGCCCTAGCTTATGAGAAGGCCTTTATAGTGAATAGGGTGCTACTTTATGCTCCTGATAGAGTAAGGCCTTAGAAGGAGGGCTGCGGTGGTAAAGTTGCTGAATGTGTGGGCCAAGCTCTCTTGCTTCCAGAGGACATGAATCATTAGGCAAAGTGGGATGATGAATCTCTTTTTCTTAACATGAAGCGAGAAGCCATCATGGTAACAAATTTTCTTCTTAAGTTTTCCCCTTTTTTTTTTTTTTTTTTTAAAAATCTCATACTTGAACTCTTTTTACTTATCTTCTGATAGGGGTACCAATGCTCCGTGGTGATCGAAGGAGAGCTTCCTAGCTGCCAAAGCCAAAGTCGAGGAGCTCAACAATGAGAACAAGAATCTTTTGAAGAAGATTTCTGATGTCATGAACAAGGTTTTTGAGTCCGAGAGGCTGCGAGACGAGGTTAAGGAGAACACCAAGGCTATTGCCGAGACGACAGAGGCCTTAAAGAAAGAGTTACAGGAGGTTAAGAAGGCCCTTGAGGACAAGGATGTTGAGCTAAAGGGTTATGTGGCAGCAAATAATGCCAAAGTCCAAGCTCCTTACTACCAGGGACAGTATGACTGCATTGCTTCTATGAAGCCTAAGGTGCAGCAAAATTTGCAAGTCTACTTCAAAAAAGGGTGGACCATGGCTTTAGATGTGATGCAAGTGGAAGCTTCATCTGCCCTGAGGCAGGCCGACAGCATACCAATCCCTGAAGAACTGATCATCATCCTAAATACCGAGATCCAAGCTATCATCAATGATGAATCTCTTGTCCGCAAAGTTGAAGGAGCTAGCCTAGTTGCAATGCCAGGAGGAGAAGTTACCAGCTTTGCGATGGTATCCACTACTGAAGAGCCTGTTCGTCCTTAGTTTTCTTTATTTTTCATATTTTAAAGACATTTATTTACATTGCCCGTTTTTGGGGGCCTTTGTTTTGTAACTAACTAAGCTTTTTTGGTATTTTGAACACTTTATGCTTTGTTTTTAATCTTTTTAAGCATGCTTCTAAGTTCTTATATTTGCCTACTTATGTTAATAGCATTCTTTAAGTCAACCCTTTGTTTAAAGGTTAACTTATATGATTTTATTCGTGTTAGAAACGTAGTTGTTTCCACGAGACATACCCATATATTTTGCAGTTAGACCTTAACTTTATCCCTACTTAATAATCTTTAGGTTCAGATCAAGATAGGAAAAATAGCTTACAACTTACCTGGGGTAATCATAGAGTTTGACGCTACAGGGTTTGCTTTCCTTTTTCTGTTAAGTTTTAATTTCATTTCCCACTAGTGACACTGGGGTCAGGCTAAGATGAAAAATTCAGCTTAAAACTTACCCAAGGTAGAGACAAGGTCTAGTGCCAAGGGATTTACTTCTCCATTACTTGCTAAGTTTCAATTTCATTTTCCATTAGTGACCCTGGGGCCAGGCTAAGGTGGAAAACTTAGCTTAAAACTTACTCGAGGCAAAAACAGGGTCTAGTGCCATGGTATTTATTTCTCAATTACTTGCTAAGTTTTAATTTCATTTTCCATTAGTGACCCTTGGGCCAGGCTAAGGTGGAAAACTCAGCTTAAAACTTACCCAAGGCAAAGACAAGTTCTAGTGCCACAAGATTTACTTCTCAATTAATTGCTAAGTTTTAATTTCATTTTCCATTAGTGACCTTAGGGTTAGGCTAAGGTGGAAAACTCAACTTAAAACTTACCCGAGGCAAAGACAGGGTCTAGTGCCACGGGATTTACTTTTTGCTTAGAATCTCAACATGATAGGTCAGGTCTCCTTACTACCTATCATCACTCCTTGAATCCAATGAGAATAAAATATAAGTAATGCATATTTTTCATATATTCATCAAAAGTAGTATTTCTTCAAATTAAATACATTCTACAGCCTTGCCACAAGTGTTTCATCCAAATCTTCTAATCGGTAGGCTCCAACTCCAGCGATGGACGTGACCTTATATGGTCCTTACCAATTTGGCCATAATTTTCCAATGGTAGGGTCTCGGGTATTACCCAAGACTTTCTTCAGCACCAAATCTCTTGGTACGAACTTCGTGCACTTAATGCCTTTGTTGTATCCACAACTGATCATTTGCTAATAGTTAGCTAGTTTTACCAAAACAATTTCACAGTTTTCCTCTATGAGATCCAAGTGTTTGCAAAGTAGCTGACCATTCCTTTCCTCTTCAAATACATCAGTCTGTGAGGTAGGCAGCCCCGTTTCCACGGGTATCATGACTTCTGCCCCGTATGTCATTGAGAAAGGGGTTTCTCTAGTAGACTGCCTTAAAGTGGTTCGGTATGCCCATAGCACTCTAGTTAATTCCTCCGCCCATCTTCCTTTTGAATTATCCATTCTCTTCTTTAAACCATTCACAATAGACTTGTTGGCTGATTCAGCTTGGCCATTGCTTTAAGGGTATGACAAGGTAGAATACCTGTTAAAGATTCCCAGCTCCGAGCTATACTGCTGAAATGTTTTACTATCAAATTGCAATCTATTATCCGATATGAGAACCTTTAGTATGCCGAACCGGGAGATGAGATATTTCCAAACAAATTTCTTAACGTCAGTGTCTCGGATATTAGCTAAGGGCTCGGCTTTAACCCACTTTGTAAAATAATCAATCCCTACTAGAAGCCATCTTTTGCTGCCAGTTGCCTTAGGAAAAGGTCCTACTATATCCAGCCCCCACTGAGCGAATGGCCACGGGCTAGATATCGGGTTGAGAAGGCCCCCAGGCTAATGGATACTTAGAATGAACTTTTTGCACTGATCACACTTTTTAGAAAACTCCTGCGCTTACTTCTGCATGTTTAGCTACCAACACCCTTGAGTAAGGGCTCCATGGGCCAAGGACCTTCCTCCAATATGACTTCCACATATTCCTTCATGCAATTCTTCCAGAAGTACCTCGACTACTTTGGGATGTACACATAATAGATAGGGTCCTAAATACGATCTCTTGTATAACTTCCCTTCTTCAGATACCCAATACTTGGGTGACCTTCGCCTGATCTATTCGGCATCTTTTCTATATTTAGGGAGGATCCCTTCTCGAAGATATGCTACCAACGAATCCATCCAACTGGGGGAGGGGTTATACTCAAAATTATAGCTTTCTAAGAAGAAGAAACACTAGAGGCAAGCAAAAGCTTAACTGATACGATTCTCGGGAAAGGGTCAGCCACGGAGAAGGCCAATGTGGCCAAAGAGTCAGCATGGCTATTGTTGCCTCTGGAAATCTGTGAAATTTCCACTTTCTCAAATTGACACCTTAAGACCCCAACTTCCTTAATGTAGTTCATAATTCTATTATCTTTAGCTTCAAACTCGCCATTGACCTGACTGACGACCAGCCGAGAATCATAATACAGTTGTAGTTTTTTAGCTCTGACTTGCTTAGATGCCCGAAGCTCCACTAAAATAGCTTCATACTCTGCTTCATTGTTTGATGCTTGGAATCCCAATCTAAATGACTTTTCCTCTCTAATTCTTTCTGGGGAAATTAAGATAATATGAACTCCTGCTCCTTGACAATTTGATGCTCCGTCCACATATACATGCCACGTGTTTCCCCTTGACTCTTTCAACATGCTTCCCCCCACTCGCAGGACCTCGGGATGTTTCAAAGTGAATTCTGCGACGAAATCCGCTAAGACTTGGCCTTTAATAAAGGATCGAGGCTTGTATTAAATATAGAAAGCTCCCAAAGAGGCTCCCTATTTAGCTATCCTTCCCAAGAAGTCGGATCTTCTAAGAAATGCTTGTAAGGGATGTTCAGTTAAGACGATCACTGTGTGAGCCTGAAAGTAGTGAGGCAGCTTCCAAGCAAAGTGGATGATTGCTAGCATGGCTTTTTCTAAAGGGAGGTAGTGTGTTTTGGCTTCCACAAGATTTTTACTAATATAAAAGATTGGCTTTTGAATGCCTTGGCCTAATCTTAATAAAACAGTACTTACCGCATGATTCGTCACAACTAAATACATATAAAGCGTCTCTCCAGCTAGCAGTTTGGATATGATTAGAGCCTGAGACAAATACAGCTTCAACTCGTCAAACGCTTCTTGGCATTCATTTGTCCATTGAAAGTCCTTCCATTTCTTTAACAACTAGAAGAAGTGCCTGCACTTATCCGCGGATCTTGAAATGAACCAGTTGAGTGTTACAATCATTCTGATAAGCCATTGAACTTCTTTAGGATTTCTTGAGGACTCCAAGTTTTGCAATGCTACGATCTGGTCTGGGTTAACCTCAATCCCCCTGTGAGTTACTAAATAACCAAGGAACTTTCCCGACTAACTCCGAAGGCGCATTTAGAGGCATTCAACTTCAATCGATGCTTCCATAGAGTCTCGAAGGTTTCAACGAGGTTAGAAAGATGATCCTCCACCACCTTACTCTTTACCACCATATCATCTATATAAGCCTCCATATTCCTTCCCAGCTGCTTCTTGAACATTTTGGTAATCATTCTTTGATGTGTGGACCCTGCATTTTTCAATCCGAATGGCATAACTTTGTAATGAAAATTACCTGTAGGGGTAATAAAGGAGGTTTTTTATTTGTCCTCAGGAGCCAAAGCTATTTGGTGGTATCCTTGAAAAGCATCAAGAAAACTCATTCTGGGGTGTCCAAAAGTCACATCAACAAACTGATCTATCTTAGTTGCTAGGAAATGGTCTTTTGGACAGGCTTTGTTTAGATCCGTGAAGTTTACACATACTCACCACTTTCCATTCTTCTTTTTCACTACTATAGTGTTAGCTAGCCATTCTGGATAGTAGACCTCTTTAATTGCCCCTACCTCTTTAAGCTTGTCCACTTCTTCTTTCACCACTTTAGCGTGGATGTCTGAAGACCTACGAGGTCTTCGCTTCTTAGGGGAACATCGAGGGTCGACATTGAATTGATGACAAATAAACTCCGGATCTACTCCCGACGCCTCATACGGACTCCACTCGAACACGTCCAGATTTTTAATTAGAAACAAAATTAGCTCCACTTTTTCTACAATCGGAAGGCTTTCCCCTACCTGAAAGTAGTTGTCTCCAAGGTCAATGGGTATCTTCTCCAATCATTCATATATGTCCTCTGCTGAAGACTATAACTGCTAAAATAAATTCCTTGGTTCAACCTCTTCCATCCACTTATGCCCAATCGAGACTACCTGGTACCTCCAGGCAATACTTTGGTCTCCACAGACCTCAATGATGACTTGCTCAGTTGGGAACTTAACTTTTAGATGCAAAGACGAGGGTAGTGCACCCATGGAATGAATCCAAGGGCTTCAGAGGATTGCTGTATAAAAGGAGTAAGAGTGTACCACTATAAAGTCTACTAGCTTTTTCCTTCCTCCAACCTCTACAGGTAATGTCACCTGTCCACCAAGTGCGACCACAGTTCCAACAAAGCCTAGTGTCATACCAGGTTAAGTCATCAGAGGTGAGGCCTAATCCTTCATACAAATAAGGATACATTATTTCTATCATAACTCTCCTCACATCAAAGCCCCCAATCGCAATGTCACTACTAATGCATCTTCATGGGATTGAACAGTACATTCCATGTCCTTCCCCGTGAAACCAATACCTTCATCTTCCCACTGTCCCCTTTTGGGAGAAGGTAAACCCACCTCTGAATTCGAAACCGAGGTTACAACCATGACATAGGATGAAGTCTATCCTGTCTCGGTCTACTTCTTTTCTGCGTGTATCACTCTTATAATCCCTCGTGACGAAACTGAAGTTCTTGAGGTGCCCTTTAGGATCTTGGGGCCGAGGATCTTCCTGTACAATAAATTCCTTCAAGTAGCCTACCTTTTCGAGCTGGTTCAAATGGCCCTTTAGGGTTCAGCAACCCTCGGTTGTGTGTCCTCGATCCTGATGATTTGAGCAATAAAGGCTGTAGTTCCTTCTAGTAACATCCCCACTCATCTTGTTCAGCCAACGAAAGAAAGGCTCATTCTTTATCTTCTCTACAATTCAATAAACAAGCTCCTTGTATAGCAAGCTAACTATCTCAGATCTCGGTTTCTAAGCTTGGAGGAAAAATTCCCTTTGAGGTTGGGAAACTTGATCCGTTTTAACCTCTTTCTTTTTCGTAGTAGGTAATTTAGCTTTAGCCTTATCCTGCAGCTGGTCATCTTCCAATCTCTTGTACTACTCCACCCGCTCCATTAACTTGTTTAAATGATTTTAAATCATCATACATTGCATCATATTTGCATTTTAACAATGATTCAAGCATTTAGATGTGTGCTTAATTTGTTGAAATGATGTGTGCTGGTAGGTTTAGATTGGGCTGAGCCCATGATGTTTTTTTTTTTTTTTTGCATGTCATATGTTCATGCATTTTTTATGCATACGTACCTTCAATTCTCTATATTATGATATTTTTCTTCTTGGTGCTTTTCTGCGTGTTTCTTTTTCTCTCTATTTCTTTTGTTTGTTGCTCTATGGCACCTAAACAAAAATCTACTCCGTTTCGGAACCCTCTTCGTTTCGAGACATCTTCTTCTTCATCCCCCGTTGATTCTACTGCATCTCACGTCCGGTTCCGTGATGATAAAGCCTGTAAGGACTTCTCGGAGAACTTCTCACGACGAGACATTCATTCAGAACGCTAAGTCGTTCTATCGGACTTTTTCGATACTGACCTTCCCACTATCATTTACAGTAGGGGTTGGGAGTCATTATATGGCATCTCAGTCATTTGTCCCTCCGTGATCATACAGGAGTTTTACTTCAATATGCACAGATTCGATTATACAGTACCTCATTTTATCACTCGCGTTCGAGGTACGCGCATGGTAGTCACTCCAGATCTTATATCCGAGGTCCTACACATACCAAGGGTAGAGTTTGCTGACTACCCTAGCTATGAGCGTCTTAGGATTGTATCCAAAGACGAGCTCTTGTCTAGCTTCTATGAGACACCTTCTTGGGGTGACCGTCAAAACACCCCTTGCTCGAGCTTCGCAAAAGGTCCGAGATTCCTTAACATGGTGATGACATTCATTCTCCTTCCATTGTCTCACTAAAACTCTATCACAGAGCCTCATGCTCGATTTTTGTTATCCCTTCTTGAGGGACTCGCTATAGATTTTCCCTCTCACTTCATTATATCCTTCATAGATGTCTATAGGGATACGACGACCTGTGATAAGCTCATTTTCCCTTCAGCTATCTGCGGATTCTCTGCCATTTTTCTGTCTCCTATCCAAATTCTAAACACTTCTCTCCTATGTGTGCCATAGATGCTACTACCATCAGACGGAACGAGACCCAACTTCGACCGAAGCAGTCATAGACAAAGACAGCGACTCCTCCGACTTCCTCCTCTCCTTCTTCATCCACTCCTTCTTCATCGATGGGTGGTGTGACCCTCGAGGCGGTCATGGCACAGCTGCAGCACATGGATGCTCGCCTTAACACACTCAGTGATGAGTTGTGTTAGGTGAACACCCATGTCGGCCGTATTACTCAAAAGTAAACTTGCCTTGGTGGCTTTGTGGCATCTCCCTCTCCTTCTCCAAAGGCATTTGAGGGCGAGTACGATGATGGTGACTCCAACGACAATGATGATGATGAGGATGAGGATGCTAACTCTTCTGGTGACAACGAGATGACTGCTTGAGTTACTTTCCCTTTGTCATTCATAACAAAAATGGGGAGTAGTTTTGGGATAAGAGTAGTCATGTATTTAGGGAGAGAGTTAGCATAGAACATTTTTGTGATAGGGGGAGTATTTATATTTTTTTAAGGGATGTAGTGAGGTTATTTTGTATTTTCTTTTCTTTCTTTTACATTTACCTCATGTATACATACATTTTACTTATCTTTTGATATATATGTTGATATATGTTATTCACCTATCTTTACATGTGTTGTTTCTTTTCTCTTTTTATGCACATGCTTCTTATTATTTGTATGCAAGCTTTTATTTCTATTTCACACTAAGATGTCATAATGAGTTTTGTTTAAAGTGTTTTAGAAATACAGGGTGTCAAAGTCTTTCTTGCCATGAACTCACTTCTTCCAAAAATTTTCAAGAGTTTGTATTAGAATAGATTTTATTGTATTCAACAAGTAAGTATGAGTTGAGTGATTTATGACTTCTCTAATATGGTCATTTGTTTATTGTGGTTTCATTACGGATTGCCAAAGGGGGAGATTGTTAGGACATATGTGAATCATTTCAGGAACATATGTCAATATAGAATTGGCTAATCCTTTAACAAAATGCACTTTACTTGTAATTGGGTAGATCTATGATATGTTTAATACTTCAAGGAACAAGGTTCCAAGTCCAAGTGTTAAAACCATGCAAGTCTGTCTAAAAATCAAGTGAAGAAGCACTGGATTTTAAAGCTCGACAAATAGCATCTATCGAAGTTTAAAAGGCAGTTTAGCCTAATGCTTGATAGCTGCTCAATAGATACTCTATCTATCGAGATTTATGAAAATCAGATTTTCAGTTCTGATTTTCATCCAATCCGTATATAGATGTTTGAGCTTTCTTTTCTTACAACCCTAAACATATATAGCGATTATTTTAAGGGCTGTCACAGATGATACAAGTGAGTGCAACTTGATGCAAACGTTTTTCACAAGCATATTGTGACTGAAGACAATTTGCCCTAGTTCATCTTTCTCTTCAAGAAGCTGCTGCATTTGTATGCCGTAGGATTTTGTAACCAAGGAGCTTCATGATATTCATCGTGTTGATGAATTGAAGTACTTTGTAGCCAACATCCTTCTCAAGTTGGTGGTTAGTCACGTACTTGGATCCGTGCATTGATTGGTTAGTCACGTATTGGAAGCCATGCATTGAAAATGATAGATTGCCACTACAAAATAAGTCCAATTAGGTATTGGGATAAGGGTTCAACTGTAGGTTAGTATAAGGTACTGGGATTCCTTTACTTGTAACCGCTTGTTGTGATAATGCGCATGAAGAAGGGTGCAGAAAGAATGTGCATGCCATCACCTTCTGTCGAGCAATTTATTGATGCTGTAAAGCAAACAGTCCTTGCCAACAAGCGTTGGGTATTAATTCATCCCCACTACCTTCAATATTCCCTTGAGTTCCATTTAGTACTGTCTTTTTGAATGAACCAATGTTCTTGTTTTGAATTCAAACATATATAGGTTCCACCTCCAGGAAAAGGGTCACTATATATTAGGCCTTTGCTCATGGGAAGTGGATCGATTCTGGTAGTGGCGCCGGCACCAGAATATACATTCCTAGTGTACACTTCTCCGGTTGGAAATTATTATAAGGTGGGTTATGCTATCTGAGAAAAACTTTGATCCTAGAAATAGTGACTGCAGGAAATTGTTGTAGGGATGGCTCTAGCAGTTACAATGGAGAATAAAGTAGTCATGGGAAGAAATGGGTTATACTAATGGAACTTGGAAGGTCCTTTATTTGTGCACTCTTGATTCTCAAAGTAGTATTATTGAGTAACTCATGTTACGCCATACTGATATGCCTAGCAAAATAGCTAGTCCTTTTACCTACACAAATTTAGAGAGTTTAAAATTGTCATGAATAATGTACACATTTCAATGAGCTTCACTTAATTGAATTTTTTTCTGCTACACATATAGATCTATAATAGTTGAGATTTTCTTCACACGTACTTCGTCTGTATATATATAATAGGGCACTGGCACGCCTATAAACTTGATTGTTGAGGATAAGCTTCATCGAGCTACCCCTGGTGGAGCTGGAGGTGTCAAGACGATCACCAACTATTCACCGGTGAGCTACTCATTTTGTTCTATCTTGAGGTACCCATAGGCATCCACTAGATTTCATTGTGTTAGAATTGTTATTTATATTGCCAAGAGAATTGTGTGTGTTCAAATTATACTTCGTGTAACTTGTAATATTTAAATAATATTACATTATTCAATTTTTTTTTTATTGAATGTGAATTTTGTCAAATACACCGTTAAATTCTATTATTTTCGTTTTATTTTTTATGCTTGAAAATCAAAACTATCAAAGATAAATAACTATGTCATCAACTAAATATTAAAAGTTTAAATTTTTGTAGTTTAAAACTATACATCAAAAATGAGTTTATAGATCAAATTCTAAATAAAGTCTAATCAGTGTGAAATTTGACATGCATATTAAAATCATAGAGAATATATAATCTAATGCTGAGATTTTTTAATTATTTATATAATAAAATATTATTAATTGGTGTAATATTTTTCTAAGTACAGTCAAAAGTTTTCTTTTGGTACTTACTGGCTAAGCATTGGGAACAACCTTAAAGATCATAAAGAGTTTGATATAAATGAGAATTTATTATTTGTCTTATGTAATCATTTAAGCAAGAGATTTCCAAAAGTTCTTTTTAAAGAGGAAGTTTGCAGTCTAACGGTCATATGCCAAATCAGCAATCAAAAGATGAAGTTTTAACTAAAGACTGAAGAAGGAATAAACAGCGTCGTTGATTAAGTGGCTTAAGATGTGTCACTAGACGACATCGTTTAACACTGACTCCTTTTAATGTTCAAAGCTACACGATGTCGTTTGTTGCAGATATTTTATGACCAGTTTGGGAATCCAAAGCTAAAAGATTAATTTTATAAAACTCTATAAATAGAGCACTCCTAGATTGTAATTCATAAGTGCTTTCCAATATAATTTCTCACATATATTTTCATTTCTTTCAAGCTATAGTTCTCACACTTTTGCTCAAGTTCACCTAAAAGCTTATCATCTTTTGTGTATGATGAAACAGTTGCAATAATTTATTTTTTGTGTTCTTCTTCTTCACATGAGCTTATAATACAGAGGAACCAGTTTTTCGTTTCTTTCATATATAGGTTCTCCAAGCACTCACTCAAGCAAAGAGCAAAGGATTCTCCGATGTCTTATTCCTGGATGCAAAGACTGGACAAAATATTGAGGAGGTTTCAGCTTGTAACATTTTCATTGTGAAGGTATTAACAATGGTTGTTGTCACGGGCAATACTAATTATTTAAATCAATTTTACTTCCATAAGCATCAATTAAAGCTTTTTTTTTTTTTTTTTAATCTTCAATGAGTAAAAGTACGTCTTTTGTGTTAAATAACATTATTATTAACGCAACGTGATGTGTTATACCATATTGTGTATACTAGAGTGGATGCGGGAGGGGAAGCATAGAATAGGAACACTGAGAACACGAGAATTACGTGGTTCAGCCTTGTAGGCCTACATCCACGGAGGAATCCCTTAAGGGTTACATCTTTATTATGTAAGAGTGTAGTACAATAACATGTATTACAATGAAGCCTAACATGAGTATATATAGGTGACTAAACCCTAGACTACTAGTATAAGTAGGAATGGGCTTGAGCCTATTATATTAGGCTAATATGACAAATATATATCCCTAACACCTCCCTCAAACTCAAGGTGGAAGCTCGATGAAGGCTTGAGGTTGGATAAACTTGAGAAGATCACTTGGAGATGCCTTGAAGAATGTCTTTGAAGAAACCACAATGAAAAACATGCCAATAGACCAATTTCGGAGTTTCAAATGAAGAAACGGAGTCCAAAATTGGAATCTACACAAAAAAACTGAGTAAGATAGGCCATTTCGAAAATTTTAACTTTGGTCAAAAATCAACGCAAAAGTCAAAGTCAACAGATCCTAGTCAAAGTCAACGACAGTGCTCACGGGTCAGATCCGGGTAGTCCGGGTCGGGTCGGTCCTGGTCAACGGTCAGCTAGGTGACGTGGTGCTGACGAGGCGACACTGCTGACGTGGTTAGCTGACGTGTCTGATGACGTGGCTTAGGGCGTACGTGGCATGTTGATGTGGAATGATGACGTCACCTGATGACATCAGCATGAGCTCTTCGACGCGTGGAAGGCGCGTGACTGAGCGTGTCGACGCGTGGTGGAGAGACAGATACCCAGGTGGCGCGTGTAGGCGCGTGTAACATCTTTTGATTACCAAATTCTCAGGCCCAGTAGATCGGGGGACGACAAGGCCGTCTTGGCGACGCATGTGGCTGAGATCCGAGCTAGGAGTCGAGAAACTTTGGCGGCGCATGTGAGAGTTCCAGGATCGTTTGTCCGCGCGTGGTGGCGCGTGCAGCTGCCGTTGGAGGTCGAGTTTCTGGGTTTTTGTCGCAATATGCCGTGGAGCACATCTGTTTTGTTGGTTTCGTCAGGCAAAGGCTTGATGTGCACAAATCTGATAAGTTAAGTCACAGCTTTGCTTGAGTTTGTGGATCTTGGACACAGCACTGAGCCACAGTGGTTGCGAGATGCCGTAGAGTCTAGATCCAGCAGACAAGCATGTGTGACTTCTGACGGTGGTGTGCACGTGAGATTTTTCTTTGCTTGCTAGAGATGTTTTGTTTGATGTCAAGAACGAAGTTTGGATCTGATACCATGATAAATTACATTATTATTAATGCGACGTGATGTGATATACCATGTTGTGTATGCTAGAGTGGATGCGGAAGGGGAAGTATAGAATAGGAACACTGAGAACACGAGGATTACGTGGTTCAGCCTTGTCAGCCTACATCCACGGAGGAATCCCTTAAGGGTTACATCTTTATTATGTAAGAGTGTAGTACAATAACCTGTGTTACAATGAAGTCTAACATGAATATATATAGGCGACTAAACCTTAGACTACTAGTACAAGTAGGAATAGGCTTGAGCCTATTATATTGGGCTAATATGACAAATATATATCTCTAACATTTTGATTGCTAGCATAAGATGAATTTGAGAATTTCGTAAATAGTAGATACAAGTACCAAGTAGCTAAAAGAAGTAATGCAAATCAGATTTTTTTTTTTTTTTTTTTTTTTTTTGGGTGCGAGTATCTTCAAGAAGAGAGAAAGAGAGAGATGTTTACGTATTATAAATACCAAAAAAAAAAAAGGCAGTTTCACCCAACTTGAGACATTAGTATGTGTATTCCATCAACAAAGTAAAATGGCATATCATAAGGACAAAGTTTGCCAAACCTTGTCCATATTATAATGTGGTCTATATATTTGTCAATAATTCTAGAGTAAAATAAAATTTCATGAAATTTTTCACAAGTAAAATGTTGTTAATAGTAGATAATAAGACGATATTAAAAGCGAGCTTAGTATTTATTAACTCAAAGACTAGTCTTCTCAACATTCTTATCATCCTAATTCTGTAGGCATCATTTCTATTTACATTGCCCATATGTTGTAGGATAAATTTATTTCAACTCCAGCTACACTTGGAACTATTTTGCCCGGAGTTACGAGAAAAAGTATCATTGACATTGCCCTTGATTTTGGCTTCCAGGTGATAACTCTTCTTCTATAATATGATTCGAATTTGACTATTCATGGTTTATCAGTTCTAGCCAATATTTGGGTGTTTTGGTTTGACTAATCCTTATTTTGTTCACTAATCAACAATAATAGAGGAATCATTGGCACAGAGTCAAAAGTGGATTATGATCCAAAACCATTGATAAGACAATCCTTAGCTCACAATTCTAAAGTGTTATATTATATTATATGATATGATATCCCAATTGGGGAGAACATGCCATTCTGCGGGGAAAAATTATGCTGGGATTAATTAGCTACTATGAGTGCCCTCCCCCCTCCCCAAAATTTTAAAAAAATTTCTTTAATTATATGTATAATTATTCAAAACTTTAAAGATTTAGCTAAAAAAATAGGAGCCTCCCCCCCCCCCCCCCCCAAAAAAAAAAAAAAAAAAAAAAACAAATTGAGATAGTGAATGATGCTTTTTTTTAAAAAAAAAATAGAATTTGTCAATTGGTCTAATAGTTGTAATGAAAATTTAGTTTTTCTTTACTCAATTTCTTTTCTTCTACATGTCTAATATCAAACTAAACACATTTTATATACTCATTGGAGTTTCAAAGATGATAAATTTTCCTAAAAATTATCTCTTGAATAAACATATGTCAAAGTTGATATTTAATTTTGTATAAAATATATATTTATAAATTATGACCTGCTCTAGTATTATTAATATCTTAAGGTTATATATGTGTGTTTACATGTGTGTGATGGTTTGTCTTAATTCTTATTTGATATATTAGTACCACAATTTGGCCCCCTCAAACAAAAAACCCTAACTCCACTCTTGGCTACAATGTTCTCAAAAGCAACATATGCTGCATGAACCATGTTAAAAACTAACATAGATGCTCATGTTATAACTAAGAGTCAGGGCCTTGTTACTTTCCTTTATTGTAATTTTTATTCCGTTGAATTAGCAATAATTAAACTCTCATCCAAATGCAAATAACTCAAAACAAAACCCCCCAAAAAGGAAAAGGAAAAAATGAAGCATAATGTATGAACAGTTAAGACAAAAGACAAGTAGTTGCTCAAAATTTAATTTCCCATGCAAAATGTACCATAGGAGCAAATATTAATTTGGGTAAATTTCGCTAAACTACCTGAGGTTTGGGCTAATACTAACTAGATCCAAGACTTTTAAAAAACAACCAATTTGGTCCTTAATAGACAATTTTATCATTGAGTCCATTTAGCACAGTTACTTTATTCTCACATTCTATTCACTCTTCTCTTTCTCATCTCAGACCCCTCCTCTCTCTTCACTCTCTTCTCTCATATTTTCTCTTCTATATAGTAAATGTTTATTACATGCCAAGATCTTTGATTTCAATTCACTGTGATCACACTAAAATGAGCATGGATATGAGCAAAAATCATACTTCACAGCTGCACCATGTCATAGGCCACAAACATACACTGATACACATATAGCCATATAAATTCTAAAACTTGAAACCCCCAAAAATTATCCCAAATTACTAATCACACAGAGTCATTTTGAGACAAACCCTAAACCAAAAAGTACCCACAAATCTGCAAATGAACATACCCAAATCCCCTTTCAAACCCAAATAAAAAATCACCAAATCCTTATATCACATAAGAAAACCCAATCCCTAAATTGACCAAGACCCAAACCAACAAAGAACCAAACCAAAAGAGAAATAAATAAAAACAAAAAATAGAACAAAGAAAGAGGATAGAGATCGGCAGCCACCAGTGGTGGTGTCGGAGCTCGTGGGTCTTTGCCAAATGTTCCCTTGACATTTGGCACACAAACCCAAACACAAACAAAGACCCAAACCTAGAAACAGAGACCCAAACCCAAAAACGAAGTCCCAAACACATTTGGCATCAAATTAGAGCTGTTGGCAAGGAACAATAGCAGGAGTGGTGATGCGAAGCTCGAAAATCCCAAGCCAAATGTCTCCATGGCACGGATTTGAAGAGAGAGTCGAAGATGATAGTGGAAAATCATGGGTTTCGGCCATGAAAGAGAGTCTTCAGCTGCCCGTGGGTGTGGGTGAGAGAGAGGGAGTCGTTGTGGCTGAGAGAGAGAAAGAGAGAGAGAGAGAGAGAGAGAGGAAAAAAAAGAGAGAGAGAAGAAGAAGAAGAAGAGCCAGAGGTCTGAGAGAGAGAGAGGGAAAAGAAGGGTTTGGGTTTGGGATGAAAAGAAGAGAAGGGTTTGGGCTAAAGTAAATGTGCTAATGGAGTCGGACAAATTTGTCTTTTAAGGATCAAGTTGGTCATTTTTGAAAAGTTTTGGACCTAATTGGTATTAGCCCAAATTACCTCAGGATAGTTTAATAGAATTTACCCTTTTAATTTCTTAGGACTAATATGATAAAAAAATTTTAAAAAAAAAAATTGATCTATCTGATTGTGCCCATGCTTTAATTACCAAGCATATCCTTCTCAAAAAAATAAATAAATAAAAAATACCAAGCATATATATGAATGTCAATATGAAGCACAAAAATTACAAAAATGGAGGCTAATTACCATACAATATGAATGTCAATATTATACTACGTTGACACTATCAATGGTCCATTGTATCAGGTGGAGGAACGTGTTATTCCAGTAGAGAAGTTGATGGATGCTGATGAAGTTTTCTGCACAGGAACTGCAGTGGTTGTTAACCCTGTTGGTAGTGTAACTTACCAGGGTATAAGGTAGACATGAATGGCTATGTATTTGGATGGTGATTTTATTTACAACATTTTAGTTCATGGCACTGTTAACATTGCTACTTAATTATCGAAATGCAGGGTTGAATATAAAACAGGAGTGGAAGCTGTATCCCATAAATTGTGTGCAATGCTAACAGGAATTCAAACTGGTCGTATTGAGGATAAGATGGGATGGACGGTCGAGATCGATTGAGCATGCAATCCTTATATAAAATTTAATAATGACGGTGGAGACTTAGCTCTTTATAATATTGAATTTTTCGATTCAAAAAAATATATTATTGAATTTCAGGAGGTTATGTTTTCCTGTTGCTTCGGCATTTTTTTCCTTTTTTTTTTTTTTTTTTTTTTTTTTGCAATATTTATATTGACACATACATTACTCCATTTTTCTCGCTATAAAATAAGAAATTATTAAGTCCACTAAAAAGACTGCTGACGTAGTCCTCTCTTACCTCACAACCAATAAAATATTGTTATTTATGCAAATGTGACATCGTCTGGTAATTTTTATTTTTTATTCATTGTACTGGTTAGGATGCTTAATTATTCACACATTTGCATAAATAACATTGTCTCATTAGTTGAGAGGACTACATCAGCAATCATCCTGATGAACCTAATAATTTCTACTATAAAACAGCAATTTTATCAAGAATACTCCTTTCCTCCAATTCTTTGGGGGAAGATACAACGATTTTGTTGGTGCATTAATTCTAGTAACAAAAATATCTATTTGATAATAATTTGAATGAGAAAATGTGGGAGTTTTTAGACTCTGATAATTCTCAGATGTGGAACCAAATAATCTAATGTTTATGTTATTAAAAAGTTAGATAATTCTCAAGCATTCTTTTCTTATTTTTGTATGGATGGAGTATATTCCTCCATGACTGCTATGTCTTAAATCTTCTTTCTATGAATTAATAAACTGATACGATTTTCTTCTCAAAAAAAAATCAAAATTTTTAATGAATTAAAATTGAACTATCTAATATGGGTTGGGTTCAAGTGACACATGGTATAACTCTAAACGATATTACATCACCCAATAACTTGTTATTAAAATCATATTTTAAAAATCTTACCGTTGGATTATATGTCCCATATATTCTTAACAAGCATGCCAATTTTCACGTCAATCAGATATTATTTACCTTTTAATTCATAAACTCATATTTTATGTATTATTTTAAACTACAAAAACTTGACTTTAAACAATTTATTAATGACATGACTATTGATCTTTAATCACTTAAAATTTTGCAAGTATGGAGAATATACAAATAAAATATAATATAATGGTAAATTTGTTCAAATTTGCATCTAATTAAAAATATTAGATGGTATAACATAGTTTAATGTTACAACTTGAACTCAACACATCCAATTTATCATATACTATATAATAAAAGTTGGGCTTGAAAGTTATGGTTCTGCCACGTGACTTCACTAAATTGCAGCAATTTTTTCTAAACTGTGGTTACACTAAGTGTGTTAGAAACCCATGAGTAAAACTAACTCTTGAAAACTGGCTTGCAAGGGGAGGGTGCTCAAGAGCTTTTAAACAAATAGTTAAGCTTACACTTAATCCATGTGAGATATCAAGATCATAACATACCATTACGCTCTGCAATCGATGTCCATAACTCACTCTAGCGACACTAACCCGATGGTAGCCCTTTCTCTTTTTGACGGCTCACCTCATCTATCAGTTATTTTAATCTAGTCTCTAGATTGCCCCCTTCAAGATCCGACCACAAAACCGCAACTCATTTGATCTCATATTCAATGAGGTACGTCTGATTACTTGACATGGTGGTTGGCTTTGATACCAAATGTTAGAAACCCATGAGTAGAACTCACTCTTGAAAACCGGTTTGCAAGGGAAAGGGTGCCTAAAAACTTTTAAACACATGGTTAAGTTTACACTTAATCCATATGGGACATTAGAATCATAACATACCTCCACACTCCACAATCAATGTCTACGACGGCTTACTCTAGCAACACTAATCCAATGATAGCCCTTTCTCTTTTTGGCGGCTTTACTCACCTAACTTTCAGTTATTTTAATCTAGCTTCTAAGTCGCCCCCTTCGAGATCCGACCATAAAACCGAAACTCATTTGATTCCAAACTCAATGAGCTACGTCTGATTACTCGAAATGGTGATTGGCTCTGATACCAAATATTAGAAATCCATAAATAGAACTCATACTTAAAAACCGGCATGCAAGGGGATGGATGCCCAAGAGTTTTTAAACACATGGTTAAGCTTACACTTAATCCATGAAGGATATTAGGATCATAACATACCACCACGCTCCGCAGCTAATGTCCACGACTGTTTACTCCAAAGACACTAATCTGATGTTAACCCTTTCTCTTTTCGGCAGCTTTACTCACCTAGCTATTAGCTATTTTAATCTAGTCTCTAGGTCGCCCCCTTCGAGATCTGACCACAATCCGCAACTCATTTGATCCCATATCAATGAGCTACGTCCGATTACTCAGCATGATGGTTGGCTCTGATACCAAATGTTAAAAACCCATGAGTAGTCCCACCTTTGAAAACCAGCTTACAAGAGGAGGGTGCCTAGGATCTTTAAACACATGGTTAATGTTACACTTAATCCATATGGGACATTAAAATTATAAAAAAGCAGCTTCACCAAATTACAGTAATATTTTGGATAAAAACAATTTTTTGGATAAAGACAAAAACTTATTAGTTCTTATCAATTCTTTTAGATAAAATAATAATAAGTATCTTAACAAAACATACAACATGCAGTTTCAGTTGATAGAGACAACAACTTATTTGCTCTTATCAATTTCTTTAGATAAAGTAACAATAAGTTTTTTAACAAAACATGCAACATGCATTTTAAATAAAATAACAATAAGTGTTTTAACAAAATATGAAACACGCATCTAAGTTTCAGCTGACAAAGACAATAACTTATTTGTTCTTATCAATTTATTTAAATAAAGTAATAGTAAGTATTTTAACAAAACATGGAACATACATCTAAATTTCAATTGATATAGATAACAACTTATTTGTTCTTATCAATTTCTTTAGATAAAATAATAATAAGTTTTTTAACAAAACATGCAAGATGCATTTTAAATAAAATAACAATAAGTGTTTTAACAAAACATGAAACATGCATCTAAGTTTCAGTTGACAGAGACAATAACTTATTTGTTTTTATCAATTTCTTTAGATAAAGTAACAATAAGTTTTTTAACAAAACATGCAACATGCATTTTAAATAAAATAACAATATATGTTTTCACAAAACATGAAACATGCATCTGAGTTTCAGTTGACAGAGACAATAACTTATTTGTTCTTATCAATTTATTTAAATAAAGTAACAGTAAGTGTTTTAACAAAATATGCAACATACATCTAAATTTCAATTGATAAAGAAAACAACTTATTCCTATCAATTTCTTTCGATAAAATAACAATAAATTTTTTAACAAAACATTAAACATGCATCTAAGTTTCAATTAATAGAGACAACAACTTATTTGTTCTTATCAATTTCTTTAAATAAAATAACAATTAGTGTTTTAACAAAACATGCAACATGCATCTAAGTTTCAGAAATTTAAATCTTACTCCAACTAAAAATCTATTATCAAAATTTCAAAACTTATATATATATTCACCAATGATCTTTCCATAGAATCTCTCTTGCACACCACTTTCTTTTTTTTGAGTTGCAACTTTTTTTTTAGGGGGATTTTCGAGTTGCAACTTACACATATGTATTTGTATTGGAAGGATATACATGTTAAATAGATTCATAGGAGTTGATAAATTTATATAATACTCTCTCTCTCTCTCTAGAACATTTTTTTCCTAACAAACAGCTACTCTCATTAATTATTAAATTAATTTTGAGGATATATTTCCTCAAATTAAGGGAAATAATTAACAATAGTTTAATTTACATAAAACTTTATCATTTAAATTTTAACAAATTTAAATCATATTTAAACTAAAAGTCTATTATAATTTTTTTTTTTTTTAACTTCCTTCCTTAAGAATAAATAAATAAATTCTAAACTAATACCTGGAATAATCTCACGCAACACCCCATGCTTTTTTTTCCCTCAAGTTGTATCTTACATTTTATTAATTATTTTCAAAATTTATTTTATTAATTGGTAGGATATATTTCCTCGAATCAATGGATAAGATTTAATTATAATTTAATTTAACTAAAACTTTATTATCTAAGTTTCAAAAATTTAAATCCTACTCCAACTAAAAATCTATTATCAAAATTTCAAAACTTCTATATATTTACCAAGGGTCTTTCCATAGAATCCTTCTTGGAACATTTTTTTTTTTTTTCAAGTTTCATCTTACTTATTGTTATTTGATTCTAAATTTTCATGTATGGATATTATGTCAAAGGAAGTCTACTATAAAAAACCAAAACAAGGGACACTCATTTAAGTTCTTGGTTTCTCTTAGGTAAGTTTTTTTTTTTTTTTTTTTAATTCTTAACTTTTGAACTATTTTGTGTTTTAGGTTTGGTTATTCTATGTATTTAGTTTGTAAATGTTTTGATCTTTTCAATTGACTATCACTAAGAAAAACCTAGTTCAAAACATATATTTCATGTGCTGTAGTGCAATTTGATTCCAAGTTACTTTTACTTATTGATTGTTAAGACTTTATCATTATTTATATATTATTATATTTTAAAATTATTATTTTTATATTAATTTTTTAGTATGCAGAATTCCTCCCATATCCTTTTAGACCATATATATAAGGTTCTTGTGAACTATTTCATGACTGTATTTCTTCGAAAGTCTCATTAAATTCAATTTAGAATTCCTTCTATATCTTGTTAGATCATTGATAATATTTGGTTAAATTAGATCCATCGGTTTGAATTCCTATGGAAGTTTATCTTTACTTAACTTCTTTCTCATATTTTTTAAAAAGTTTAGAAATTTGGATTGTTTTTCGTTGATGAATTGGGATTTTGGCTTAATTTTTTTTCAAATGTTTTAATTGTTAAATTTATTATTTTTTTCATATGTAATATTAATATATATGTTCTTAAAGGTTAAAGCACAATATAATTAGAGACTTTACTCAAGATGTATAAGTTAGGGTGTTAACCATTTGAATAAAATCAACACTGAAATAGATGATTTAAATACCAAAATAAGACTTAAAAATTAAGTTTCTTTTAGGGGTACAAATACAATTAATTTTTTAATCTTAAGTTTGGAATTAATTATTTTAGGATAAGCTTATTTATGTAAGTATTAGAAAAGATTTAACTGCTTCAGTTAAAATCACCTGGCCTCTTCATTAATAGATAATGAATTATAAAAAATATTAATCAAAAAAGTTTTATTGATCATTTTAATTATAAATATTATATATAAGGACAAATATACAAAATTATGGATTTTATATAATAATAATCATTCATTTAGATAGAAACAATTTCTAAAATTGTGTAATAATAACTCATTTAGTTATTATCTCTCAAAAAATATATTATATTAAAAAAATTCATGACTAAAGTCATGCGACGCAGGAGACTTTCACTAGCTTTTAATGAATACTAGCCTTATCGCACGCGCTTCTCACTTATTTCAATTTGAGATTTACACTTATTTTCCCACAAAAATTGCATGTTTAGAATCACTAATATGGCCAAAAGTATCATAAGGCTAGCTCTAAAAAATGAACACCAAAATAACATTATAATATATTTTGTTATTATTTCTTCTTTTTTTTTTTTTTTATAGGAAACCATGGGTGGTTTTTTTTTAAGAAGGTGGGGTATTTTTTTTTTTTTTTAATAGGACTTGGGATTTTTTTTTTTTTTTTTTTAAAGAAACCGTACGGTATTTTTTTTTTTTTTTTTTTTTTTTTTTTTTTTATATAGAAGGTGGGAGTGGGATGGGTTTTTTAGGAGAAGGTAGGAATTGTGGAGAGTTTATTTTTTCACTTTTTTATTATTAAATTTTGTCAATTTACGGTTTTAACCCTATTTCTCATTTTTTAGGAATAAGGATAAATTAATTAAATTATGAGTATTTTTGTAAGTAAAAAAAGTAATAACTTTTTAAATCCTTTTAATATATATCGATACAATGTTCAAAAGAATGTTAAAAGAGAGAGACATAGAGGAAACGTTGTCGTTCCAGAGCGATGTGGTATCTGTACTGAAACTTTAGGTCAGTTACCTGTCGCAAGTTTCATGTGGACAATTACTAATTCCTATTTGCTTAGGCACGTGTTGTAATATAATTGGGTGTAGATTGGATTTTTTTTTTTTTTTTTTTTTTTGGGAGAAATGGGTGTAGATTGGATTAGTTGCATGTTAAGTTCTTAATAGAACTCTGTTATGCTTAGCAATGACTAGGAAGTTGGCTAGGGTCAGTTTTCTTTCTTTGCACTTGCTCTGTTTTGTATATTTAGCAAAAACATTTGTAATTAAGCTCTTAATATTTTCTTCAATATAAGAATCAGAGAGAATTTTATTTAGATTCAGAGTGATTGGATTAGTTGCACTCAGCGTATTATATTATAAACTTTCAATGCACTGAAATTATGACTTTAGTTTAAGATTTTAAATTTGAAAATGTAACTCAGGGTCACGATTTCAGCGCTTTTAAACACTTGTGTGGATCTACACAATTTTGTGTAAGACAATCTTAATATGAGCTCGTGTTTATTTCACATAGAGTCTATTTGGGATCCGATTATTTTCTTGAAAATGAAATTTTTTTACTGAAAGTACTATAGATAAAGGTAAAAATTAGCTGAAATCATGGTTATCAAAATCCCAATCTAGATCCTACGATTTTACAATCCCACTTGCCCAAAACGATCCGAATCTTTCAAGGATCTTAGCGATGTATTTTGTACGTAGGGGGAGTAGATTTATTGTATTTAGGGGGAGTTTGATGTATTTATTTCTTTGGTTTTTGTGTTTATATTTCTTTTGTTTGTATTTGTTTAGTGTTTATGTTCTTGATTCAGAAACATTGATGTGCTTATTGGTTATAATATTTGTTGATGATGAGGTTATTCATTATTGATGTCTTCAATGTCTCTTTATATGTTTTTGTGAATTAAAGTTCAGATTTACTTAATTATGGTACTGTATCTTCCACACATGCGTTTATAGTTTGTTTTCATTGTTTCAGGAATTTACAAGTTAATTTTTTCAACAACTGCTGACTATACTAGCAACTAATAGTTAGTAGTTGTGTAAGAATTGTATTAGGGCAATAACTTGTATTTGGGCTGGTATTTAAATTTAAGCATTGCATTATTTATGTGTGTTTTGTCACAGATTGCCAAAGGGGGAGATTGTTAGGTTCTAAAGATTTAGGTTTAAATATTTAGAATCACGTTTGTATTGTGTTGGCAAACCGAGAACAAAATATGTCTAATCTAGGTTTTTAGGCAATGCTTAGAAGTGGTTGTTTCAAGGTTCAAGTCCAGCTAATTGCAAAAAAAGGGAGTGTGGTTCTACCTTGCTCAACCGATCGAGAATTAGGCTCGACCGATTGAAAATCGCAGGTCCAGTTTTTTCTGCAGAATTTTAAACAAACCCAAAGCCTACGAAAACGTTTAGGGTTTCATCTAAATTTCTCCACACCGATAAACATTACAAAGCTTAAAATTTTCAGTATGTATATAACAGGGCACTGGCACACTAATAAACTTGACTGTTGAGGATAAGCTTCATCGAGTTACCCCTGGTGGAGCTGGAGGTGTCAAGACAGTCACCAACTATTCACCGGTGAGCTTTGCTTTTTCATTTTTTCTTTTTTGCTTTGCTACATATATAATCAGCTTCAATTTGTTTCTTTCTCAAAAAGAACTTCATTTTGTTCTATCTTGAGGTAGGCATCCACCAGATTTCCCTGTGTTAGAAACTTAGAATTGTTATTTATGTTACCAAGAGCCTTATAATTCAATAGCATTAAAATTGTAAGGTTCTTGTTAAATTAGTTATTCCATCAATTACCTTTTATGAAATTGACACTATTGATATATGTGATTGATGCTCTCGTATTTGGACTTAACAACAATTTTATAGATAGCAATGAACGAAATGACTAATTTGATAAAAATGTAGAGAAACTAAAATAACAAAAATAAAAATTTTAGAAATAAAAATGACAATTCACCTAAATTTTAAACTGGTAATTTGGATTTTGGCCTAAAATTTTTTTAAAGAACAATATAAATCATACTTTAAATTATTAGTTTTTTTTCCTGGTTACTTACAAGCTAAGCTATGGGAGAGTCCTTAAAGATAGTAAAAAGAGTTTCAGACGGATGTGAAACTATATATCATTTGTCTTCTGGTTCTTTTGCTCCAAATTCACCTAGAAGCTTATCATCATTTGCATAAGATGAAGCAACTGCAATTTTGACAAATGTATCCTGTGGCGTCTAATAAATAAATATATATATATATATATATATATATATACACATATTTGGCTTTTGTCTTCTTCACATGAGCTTATAAGATAGAGGAACTGGTCATTTTTTTCTTTTCATGTATAGGTTCTCCAATTACTCACTCAAGCAAAGAGCAAAGGATTTTCCGATGTCATATTCCTGGATGCAAAGACCGGAAAAAATATTGAGAGGTTTCTGCTTGTAACATTTTCTTTGTGAAGGTATAGCTAGCAATGGTTCTTGTCACAAACAATCACAAATTAACTAAATCAATCATTCGTAAACGTCAATATAGTATTCAATATGAACGGTTTTAGACCCCTTAACCCAACCAGATTAACCTATTTAATTAGCCAAGTGATTAACTTAATCAAATTATGCAAATCTAGGTTAACACAATCAATTAATCATATCAAGAAATAAAGCAACAGAAATATAAATAACACAATGATATGATCACCCAGGAAACCACACGGTAAAAACCTAGGGAGGATTTAACCTAGCTATCCTCAAGGTAAACTGAATCCACTATACGAAAGAATCGAAATTCATACAAAAGGACTTACAAGCTCCCTGTTTGACTTCATAATGCTACCCACCAATAGAACTTACTGACACGACCACGTGCAAGCTCCAAATCCACAGGCTCCGAATCCACGAACTCCTTCTTTCTTGGATTCTCCAATCAGCTACAAGCACCCACGCTTGTTATTCTTTAAGCTCCAATGGCAGCAACCGAGTTGGTCATCAAGATGTTGAAAAAAATCTCTACCTTGAAAACCCTAAGTTTATGTGAAGGAAAGCTCCTCAATGATCTCACAAGAGATTCACACAAATAGCAAAGTATGAGCAACAATACATTCAAAGCAACTCATAAAAACGTGGCTAGGGTTTTGCCTTATATACCTAGGGCAAAAACATAAAACCCTAAACGTTTAATGAGGTAGGGCTGAGTTGGAAAATTCTGCAGAAAAACATTCTACCCGAGATTCGATCGATCGAGTCTTTCTTTCGATCGATCGAGTCTTTCTTTCGATCGATCGAGTCTTTCTTTCGATCAATCGAGCCAGGCCGAAATGCACCAATGCATCTGTAGCCTCTCAATTCCAACTTTACATGAAAGACACGAATTTGAGCAAGCCTAAACAAGACTAAACATATTGTTTTGATCATGGTTTGCCAATATTACACATTAGAGTTCTAAATACATAAATTCCTAAATCTTTAGAACCTAACACGATATACAAGTGTAATTAAAAGTTTCATACGGAGAAAAATAAGGAAATTAAAAAAATAATATAATATATCTAAACCCAAACTCATATATATAAACTTTTGGATTAAATGATAGTTTTGTATGATATATTAACGTCTTAATTGGAGTTCCTACAAGATAGCATAAGATTATTCTTTAGCTTCTGTGGGGGTCAAAAACTGACTATCCTAGGATCCCGTGTGGATCCACGGGGTAAAATTTAATTGACTGACACAATCTATTTGTAAAAGAGTAATAGGGAATAAACACTCTACAATGGAAAACTCAAACAATTGATTTCACCAACACCATGTATTTTAGATGAGGCTAATGTATTACAATAGGGAAATTTCTCTTTCCCATGGTGTTACACTCTCTCTCAGATAGATATATTTTCTTCCTTCTTTCACTTTTGTCACTATTTTCCAACCACTTTTTTTTTTTTTTGCCTGTCTCCCCCCTTATATGGGTACATTCCTTGCCCTTATCCCTACAGTTGTCCTATCTCCAGCCGAATTTTTAGGGATACTTTCCTCTCCTTTATCATTTTTTTCCCTCTCCTTATCCTATAACATGACTTTTGGGGTGTTTGTACTGTTCAAGTGGTAATCCCCTCATTAATGCGGAGGTAAAGATCTCAACCCTTTCTACTTGTTCTAGAAGATTTCCCGAGGTTCTAGATGCCAGCTATAGGTTATACGTGGATCATCTGTACGCACTTCCTTGGATAGAACTTCATTCCCTGTGGCTTGCTATCCATTTCATAGGATCGCTCTAGGTGGATTCCCCTTCCCTCATAGATGCACAGGACAACCTCACTCCACTCCATCAAATCTTGTAAGCTACTGGGCCTTCTTGTGAATATGTGGGTCTGGCCCATTTTACAACACAAGGCCCAGCAAATATTTGAGCTTCAGGCAAGACGAGGACTTTTCCACTCCCCACAATAGCCCCCCACGATCTCTATGTCATTACTGCTAAAATGAGGATTGTGGTTCGAGGAAAAAAAAGGCTAATCATTAACTGCCATTTATGAGAAATGGCAGCGTCAAGTAATTAATGTCTTAGACATGCCCGAGCTTTCTGCCCCACGATTAATGGCTTGCGTTATAGGATGGACGGTCAAATTAGGCTTTTGGAAAACGGAAAATGAGCGAGAACTGAAGGGTCACTTTTGCCCTTTCCCGTTCCCTTTTCCTATCTATATAAGGAGAAACCCAAACCACTTTTTGGGTTCCTTTCTATTATCTCCTTCTCAGAAAAAAGGAAAATTCTCTTTGCTACAAATCTCTCTAATAAGCTTCAAGCGAATTTCTATGCACTACCTCCGTTTTTCTTTGTTTCGTAAGTTTATTTTCTTTTTCTTCTTTGCATTGATTCTATCTTTGCTTCTTTTCTCTTTCGTTTCTTTTTAGTTTACACCATAATAGCTTGTAGAAAATGGGGAAGTTTAAACCCATAATTGACACCTCTGAAAGGCTAGTTGAGGTTAGGAAAACATATAACATCCCTGATGATGTTGAGGTGAGATATTGCCCGGAATCCGAGGTAATACTCTCTGAAGGGAGAATAGAGTGGTAATTCCACTTGTTGTTACTGTAGAAGGGGGAGTTAGGATTCCCATGAGTGATTTACTTACCAATTTTCTAAGGCACTTTAAAGTTTGTCCCGACCAATGTACTCCCAATGTATATAGATACTCTTAATAAATTGCCCGGCTTGAAGCTTACCAAGCACAATATCAACTATATATATAGTTTTCAAGATAGTAAAACTTTTGGGTTTTACTTTAAAATACGACATGGGGAGGTGAGACTCATCTCGAGCCTTCCGAATTCTGACAAAGAGACAAAAGGAGACTATCTGGTCATCTCGGGGAACTAGTACCCCGGCAGAATCCACTGCCTCACAATTGCAGGTAGAGTAGGTGGGTAGATCTTATAGGAGCTTCTTTTCTTTATTGATTTTTACATTCCCGATCTATCGTATATTTTACTTTTGGCTAACTTTCACTCTCTTTCTGCTTTTTAGAGGTCCACGCTTTCAAGAAGAAGAGGCAGTTGACCAACTCTACTAACCTGAATAGATTATTGAGGTCCCCATCTACCCTCATTCGGACGGTCAGCTCCTAGCTGCCTATCTCATTCTTGGGTATTCACCCGTGTACCAAAGCTACCAAGCCACAGGAAAAGCTATCACCAAGAACCATCCACGGCTTCCCTATATTGACATTTGCTGTAAGGGATATATATTATCCCCTTCTGAATGGGCTCGGAGTTACAGTTGTTGTTCCTACCCCAGGCTAACCGCCTGCGACGTAGGAGAAGAAAGAAGATTGGCAATGTTCCTTCCCGAAGTCCTTCACCAATGCATCAAGAACCCACAATCCAGACCATCATTCCCCTAGAAGAAACCTTGACCAATATGTCATTCCAAACGGGACGGGTAACACTTAGCCAGATTTTGGCTACACCTATTGTGGCTCAAGCCCAAACTCAAGGCCAAATTCCTCTTAACCCAAGTGTTGTTACTCTCGTAGCCCCTCCAGTTACCACAGTAGCCACTACTCCTGCTCGAAAAAACCAAAGCCAGACAAAAGCATCTGAGGGGGGTGAGCTTAAGTCAACCAACAACCGAGCTCGACCTTGAGAACTCTCCTCCTAACTTAGGTGATACCCTCGTAAATCTCGTGGACGCCCTAGCTTATGAGAATGCCTTTATAGTGAACAGGGTGCCACTTCCTGCTCCTGATGGAGTAAGGCCTTAAAAGGAGGGTCGCGGTGGTAAAGTTGTTGAATGTGTGGGCCAAGCTTTCTTGCTTCCAGAGGACATGAATCATTGGGCAAAGTAGGATGATGAATCCCTTTTGCTTAACATTAAGCGAAGAGCCATCATGGTAACAAATTTTCTTCTTAAGTTTTCCCTTTTTTTTTTCTTTAAAAAAAAAAAAAAAAATCTCATACTTGAACTCTTTTTACTTATCTTCTAATAGGGGTACCAATGCTCCGTGGTGATCAAGGAGAGGTTCCTGGCTGCCAAAGCCAAAGCTGAGGAGCTCAACAATGACAACAAGAATCTTTTGTAGAAGATTTCTGATGTCATGAACAAGGTTTTTGAGTCTGAGAGGCTGCAAGTCGAGGCTGAGGAGAACACCAGGGCTATTGCCGAGAGGACAAAGGCCTTAGAGAAAGAGTCGCAAGAGGTTAAGAAGGCCCTTGAGGACAAGGATGCCGAGCTAAAGGGTTATGTGGCAGCAAATAATGCCAAAGTCCAGGCTGCTTACTACCAGGGACAGTATGACTGCATTGCTTCTATGAAGCCTGAGGTGTAGCAAAATTTGCAAGTCTACTTCAAAAAAGGGTGGACCATGGTTTTAGATGTGATGTAGGTGTAAGCTTTATCTACCCTGAGGCAGGCCGACACCATACCAATCCCTAAAGAACTGATCATCATCCCAAATCTCGAGATCCAAGCTATCATTAATGACGAATCTCTTGTCAACGAAGTTGAAGGAGCTAGCCCAGTTGCAATGTCAAGAGGAGAAGTTACCAGCTCTGCGGTGGTATCAACTACCGAGGAGCCTGTTCGTCCTTAGTTTTCTTTATTTTTCATATTTTAAAGACATTTATTTACATTTCCCATTTTTGGGGGCCTCTGTTTTGTAACTAACTAAGCTTTTTTGGTATTTTGAACACTTTATGCTTTGTTTTTAATCCTTTTAAGCATGCTTCTAAGTTCTTATATTTGCCTACTTATGTTAATAGCATTCTTTGAGTCAACCTTTTGTTTGAAGGTTAACTTATATGATTTTATTCATGTTAGAAACGTAGTTGTTTCCAAGAGACATACCCATATATTTTGCAGTTAGTCCGTAACTTTATCCCTACTTAATAATCTTTAGGTTCAAATCAAGATAGGAAAAATAGCTTACAACTTACCCGGGGAAATCATAGAGTCTAACGCTACAGGGTTTGCTTTCCTTTTTCTGTTAAGTTTTAATTTCATTTCCCACTAGTGACACTGGGGTCAGGCTAAGGTGGAAAACTCAGCTTAAAACTTACCCGAGGTAGAGACAAGGTCTAGTGCCAAGGGATTTACTTCTCCATTACTTGCTAAGTTTCAATTTCATTTTCCATTAATGAACCTGGGGCCAAGCTAAGATGGAAAACTTAGCTTAAAACTTACCCGAGGCAAAAACAGGGTCTAGTGCCATGGGATTTATTTCCCAATTACTTGCTAAGTTTTAATTTCATTTTCCATTAGTGACCCTTAGGCCAGGCTAAGGTGGAAAACTCAGCTTAAAACTTACCCAAGGCAAAGACAAGTTCTAGTGCCACAGGATTTACTTCTCAATTACTTGCTAAGTTTTAATTTCATTTTCCATTAGTGACCCTAGGGTCAGGCTAAGGTGGAAAACTCAACTTAAAACTTACCTGGGGCAAAGACAGCGTCTAGTGCCACGGGATTTACTTTTCGCTTAGAATCTTAACGTGATAGGTCAGATCTCCTTACTACCTATCATCACTCCTTGAATCCAATGAGAATAAAATATAAGTAATGCATATTTTTCATATATTCATCAAAAGTAGTATTTCTTCAAATTAAATACATTCTACAGCCTTGCCCCAAGTCTTTCATCCAAATCTTCTAATCGATAAGCTCCAACTCCAGCGATGGACGTGACCCTATATGGTCCTTACCAATTTGGCCATAATTTTCCCTTGGTAGGGTCTCAGGTATTACCCAAGACTTTCTTCAGCACCAAATCTCTTGGTACGAACTCCCTGCACTTGATGCCTTTGTTGTATCCACGACTAATCCTTTGCTAATAGTTAGCTAGCTTTACCAAAGCAATTTCACAGTTTTCCTCTATAAGATCCAAGTGTTTGCAAAGTAGCTGACCATTCCTTTCCTCTTCAAATACATCAGTCTGTGAGGTAGGCAGCCCCGTTTCCACGGGTATCATGACTTCTGCTTCGTATGTTATTGAGAAAGGGGTTTCTCTAGTAGACTACCTCGAAGTGGTTCAGTATGCCTGTAGCACTCTAGTTAATTCCTCCGCCCATCTTCCTTTTGAATTATCCATTCTCTTCTTTAAACCATTCACAATAAACTTGTTGGTTGATTCAGCTTGGCCATTGCTTTAAGGGTATGACAGGGTAGAATACCTGTTAAAGTTTCCCAGCTCCGAGCTATACTATTGAAATGCTTTACTATCAAATTGCAATCTGTTATCCGATATGAGAACCTTTAGTATGTCAAACCAGGTGATGAGATATTTCCAAAAAAATTTCTTAACGTCAGTGTCTCGGATATTAGCTAAGGGCTCGGCTTTAACCCACTTTATAAAATAATCAATCCTTACTAGAAGCCATCTTTTGCTGCTAGTTGCCTTAGGAAAAGGTCCTACTATATCTAGCCCCCACTGAGCGAATGGCCACGGGCTAGATATCAGGTTAAGAAGGCCCCCAGGCTGATGGATACTCAGAATGAACTTTTGGCACTGATCACACTTTTTAGAGAACTCCTGTGCTTGCTTCTGCATGTTTAGCCACCAACACTCCTGAGTAAGGGCTCTATGGGCCAAGGACCTTCCTCCAATATGACTTCCACATATTCCTTCATGCAATTCTTCTAGAAGTACCTCGACAGCTTTGGGATGCACACATAATAGATAGGGTCCTGAATATGATCTCTTGTAAAACTTCCCTTCTTCGAATACCCAGTACGTGGGTGACCTTCGCCTGATCTATTCGGCTTCTTTTCTATATTCGGGGAGGATCCCCTCTAGAAGATATGCTACCAACGAATCCATCCAACTGGAAGAGGGGTGTATACTCAAAATTATAGCTTTCTAAGAAGAAGAAATACTAGAGTTAGGCAAAAGCTTAACTGATACGATTCTCGGGAAAAGGGTTAGCCATGGAGAAGGCCAATGTAGCCAGAAAGTCAGCATGGCTATTGTTGCCTCTGGAAATTTGTGAAATTTCCACTTTCTCAAATTGACACCTTAAGACCCCAACTTCCTTCTGGTAGTTCATCATTCTATTATCTTTAGCTTCGAACTCGCCATTGACCTAACTGACGACCAGCCGAGAATCATAATACAGTTGTAGTTTTTTAGCTCCGACTTTCTTAGATTCCCGAAGCCCCACTAAAACAGTTTCATACTTTGCTTCATTGTTTGATGCTTGGAATCCCAGTCTGAATGACTTCTCCACTCTAATTCCTTCTGGGGAAATTAAGATAATACGAACTCCTACTCCTCGAATATTTGATGCTCCGTCCACATATACATGCCACGTGTTTCCCCTTGACTCTTTCGACATGCTTCCCCCCACTCACAGGACCTCGGGATGTTTCAAAGTGAATTCCGTGATGAAATCCGCTAGGACCTGGCCTTTAATAAAGGATCGAGGCTTGCATTAAATATCAAAAGCTCCCAAAGAGGCTCCCTATTTAGCTATCCTTCCCAAGAAGTCGGATCTTCTGAGCAATGCTTGTAAGGGATGTTCGGTTAAGACGATCACTGTGTGAGCCTAAAAGTAGTGAGGCAGCTTCTAAGCAACATGGATGATTGCTAGCGCAGCTTTTTCTAAAGGGAGGTAGTGTGTTTTGGCTTCCACAAGAGTTTTACTAATATAAAAGATTGGCTTTTGAATGCCTTGATCTAATCTTAATAAAACAGTACTTACTGCATGATTCGTCACAACCAAATACATATAAAGCGTCTCTCCAGCTAGCAGTTTGGATATGATTGGAGCCCGAGACAAATACAGCTTCAACTCATCAAATGCTTCTTGGCATTCATTTGTCCATTGAAAGTCAATCCATTTCTTAACAACTAGAAGAAGTGCCTGCACTTATCCGCGGATCTTGAAATGAACCAGTTGAGTGTTGCAGTCATTCCGATAAGCTGTTGGACTTCTTTAGGATTTCTTGGGGACTTTAGGTTTTGCAATGCTACAATCTGGTCTGGGTTAACCTTAATCCCCCAGTGAGTTACTAAATAACCAAGGAACTTTCCCGATTGACTCCGAAGGCGCATTTAGAGGCATTCAACTTCAATCGGTGCTTCCATAGAGTCTCGAAGTTTTCAACGAGGTCGAAAAGATGATCCTCCACCACCTTACTCTTTACCACAATATCATCTATATAAGCCTCCATATTCCTTTCCAGCTACTTCTTGAACATTTTGGTAATCATTCTTTGATGTGTGGACCCTAAATTTTTCAATCCAAATGGCATAACTTTGTAATGAAAATTACCTATAGGGGTAATAAATGAGGTTTTTTCTTTGTCCTCAAGAGCCAAAGCTATTTGATGGTATCCTTGAAAAGCATCAAGAAAACTCATTCTAGGGTGTCCAAAAGTCATCAATAAGCTGATCTATCTTAGGTACTGGGAAAGGATCTTTTGGATAGGCTTTGTTTAGATCCGTGAAGTTTACACATACTCACCACTTTCCATTCTTTCTTTTCACTACTACCGTGTTAGCTAGCCATTCTGGATAGTAGACCTCTTTAATTGCCCCTGCCTCTTTGAGCTTGTCCACTTCTTCTTTCACCGATTTAGCATGGATGTCTGAAGACCTACAAGGTCTTCGCTTCTTCAGGGAACATCGAGGATCGACATTGAATCGATGACAAATAAACTCCGGATCTACTCCCGACGCCTCATATGGACTCCACGCGAACACGTCCAGATTTTTAATCAGAAACAAAATTAGCTCCACTTTTTCTACAATCGGGAGGCTTTCCCCTACCTAAAAGTATTTGTCTTCGAGGTCAATGGGTATCTTCTCCAATCATTCACATATGTCCTCTACTGAAGACTGTAACTGCTAAAATAAATTCCTTGGTTCGACCTCTTCCATCCACTTATGCCCAATCACAGCTACCTGGTACCTCCAAGCAATACTTTGGTCTCCACAGACCTCAACAATGCCTTGATCAATTGGGAACTTAACTTTCAGATGCAAAGACGAGGATAGTGCACGCATGGAATGAATCCAAGGGCTTTAAAGGATTGTTGTATAAAGGGAGTAAAAGTGTACCACTATAAAGTCTACTAGCTCTTTCCTTCCTCCAACCTCCACAGGTAATGTCACCTGTCCACCAGGTGTGACCACAGTTCCAACAAAGACTACTAGGGTAGTGTCAATATAAATAAGGATACATTATTTCCGCCCCACTTCCTTGATCTATCATAACTCTCCTCACATCAAAGCCCCCGATCGCAATGTCACTACTAATGCATCTTCATGGGATTGAACAGTACCTTCCATGTCCTTCCCCGTGAAACCAATACCTTCATCTTCCTACCGTCCCCTTTTGGGAGAGGGTAAATCCACCTCTGAATCCGAAACTGAGGTTACAACCATGACATAGGATGAGGTCTATCTCATCTCGGTTTACTTCTTTTCCGAGTGTATCACTCTTATAATCCCTCGTGATGAAACTGAAGTTCTTAAGGTGCTTACCCCTTTAGGATCTTGGGGCTGAGGATCTTCTCGTACAATGAATTCCTTCAAGAAGCCTGCCTTTTCAAGCTGGTTCAAATGGCACTTTAGGGTTCGGCAACCCTCGGTTATGTGTCCTTGGTCCCGATGATTTAAGCAATAAAGGCTTTGGTTCCTTCTAGTAACATCCCCACTCATCTTGTTCAGCCAACGAAAGAAATGCTCATTCTTTATCTTCTCTACAATTCAATAGACAAGCTCCTTGTATAGCGAGCTAACTATCTCAGATCTCAGTTTCTGAGCTTGGAGGAAAAAGTCCCTTCGAGATTGGGAAACTTGATCCGTTTTAACCTCTTTCTTTTCTGTAGTAGGTAATTTAGCTTTAGCCTTATCCTGCAACTGGTCATCTTTCAGTCTCTTGTACTACTCCACCCACTCCATTAACAATGATTCATGCATTTTAACAATGATTCATGCATTTAGATGTGTGCTTAATTTATTGAAATGATGTGTGCTGGTAGATTCGGAATAGGCTGAGCCCATGATGTTTTTTTCTTTTGCATGTCATATGTTCATGCATTTTTTATGCATACGTACCTTCAATTCTCTATATTATGATATTGTTCTTGTTGGTGCTTTTCTGTGTGTTTCTTTTTCTCTCTCTTTCTTTTGTTAGTTGCTCTATGGCACCTAAACGGAAATCTACTCCGTCCCGAAACCCTCTTCATTCCGGGGCATCTTCTTCTTCTTCCCCCATTGATTCTACTACATCTCACGTCCGGTTCAATGATAATAAAGCCCGTAAGGACTTCTCGAAGAACTTCTCACGACGAGACATTCATTCAAAATGCCAAGTCGTTCTATCAGACTTTTTCGATACTGACCTTCCCACTATCATTTATAGTAGGGGTTGGGAGTCATTATGTGGCATCTCGATCACTTGTCCCTCCATGACTATACAGGAGTTTTACTCCAATATGCACAGATTTGATTATACAGTACCTCATTTTATCACTCGCGTTCAAGGTACACGCATGGTAGTCACTCTGGATCTTATATCCAAGGTCCTACACGTACTGAGGGTAAAGTTTGCTAACTACCCTAGCTATGAGCATCTTAGGACTGTATCCAAAGACGAGCTCTCGTCTCACTTCTGTGAGACACCTTCTTCTTGGGGTGACCGTCAAAACATCCCTTGCTCGAGCTTCACAAAAGGTTTGAGATTCCTTAACATGGTAATGACATTCGTTCTCCTTCCATTGTCTCACTATAACTCTATCACAGAGCCTTATGCTCGATTTTTGTTATCCGTTCTTGAGGGATTCTCTATAGATTTTCCCTCTCACTTCATTATATCCCTCATAGATGTCTATAGGGATACGGCGATCCGTGATAAGCTCATTTTCCCTTCGGCTATCCGCGGATTCTCCGCCATTTTTCTGTCTCCTATTCAGAGTCTACACACTTCTCTCCTATGTGTGCCATAGATGCTACTACCATCAGATAGAGCGAGGCCCAGCTTCGACCGAAGCGGCCACGGACAGAGACAGCAACTCCTCCAACTTCCTCTGATCCTTCTACATCCGCTCCTTCTTCATCGACGGGTGTTGTGACCCTCGAGGCGGTTATGGCACAGCTGCAGTGTATGGATGCTCGCATTGACACACTCGGTGATGAGTTGTGCTAGGTGAACACCCGTGTCGGCCGTATTGCTGGACGGTAAACTCGCCTTGGTGGCTTCGTGGCATCTCCCTCTCCTTCTCCATAGGCATCTGAGGACGAGGACGATGATGGTGACTCCGATGACGATGATGATGATAAGGATGAGGATGCTAACTCTTCTGATGACAACAAGATGACTACTTGAGTTACTTTCCCTTTGTCATTCATGACAAAAAGGGGGAGTAGTTTTGGAATGAGAGTAGTCATGTATTTAGGGGGAGAGTTAGCATAGGACATTTTTGTGATAGGGGGAGTATTTATATTTTTTTAAGGGATGTAGTGAGGTTGTTCTGTATTTTCTTTTCTTTCTTTTACATTTACCTCATGTATACATACATTGTACTTATCTTTTGATATATATGTTGATGTATGTTATTCACCTATCTCTACATGTGTTGTTTCTTTTCTCTCTTTATGCACATGCTTCTTATTATTTGTATGCAATCTTTTATTTCTGTTTCACACTAAGATGCTATGATGAGTTTTATTTAAAGTGTTTCAGAAATACAGGCTGTCAAAGTCTTTCTTGCCATGAACTCTCTTCTTCCAAAATTTTTCAAGAGTTTGTGTTAGAATAGATTTTATTGTATTCAACAAGTATGAGTTGAGTGATTTATGACTTCTCTCATATGTTCATTTGTTTGTTGTGGTTTCATCACAGATTGCCAAAGAGGGAGATTGTTAGGACATATGTGAATCATTTTAGGAACATATGTCAATATAGAATTGCTAATCCTTTGACAAAACGCATTTTACTTGTAATTGAATAGATCTATGATATGTTTAATATTTCAAGGAACAAGGTTTCAAATCCAAGTGTTAAAGCCATACAAGTCTGTCCAAGAATCAAGTGAAGAAGCATTGGATTTTAAAACTCGATAGCTAGCTCGACAAATAGCATCTATCAAGGTTTAAAAGGCAGTTTAGCCCGATGCTCAACAGTTGCTCAATAGATACCCTATTTATCGAGATTTATGAAAATCAGATTTTCAGTTCTAATTTTTATCCAATCCATATATAAATGTTTGAGTTTTCTTTTCTTACAACCCTAAACATATATAAGGATTATTTTAAGGGCCGTCACAGATGATGCAAATGAGTGCAACTTGATGCAAAGGTTTTTCACAAGCATATTGTGACTGTTGACAATTTGTCCTAGTTCATCTTTCTCTTCAAGAAGCTGCTGCGTTTGTACGCCGTAGGGTTTTGTAACCAAGGAGCTTCATGATATTCATCATGTTGATGAATTAAAGAACTTTGTAGTCAACATCCTTCACAAGTTGGTGGTTAGTCATGTACTTGGATCCACGTTTTGAAAGTCGTGCATTGAAAAGGAGAGATTGTCACTGCAGAACAAGTCCAATTAAGTACTGGGGTAAGGGTTCAACTGTAGGTTGGTATAAGGTACTAGGATTCCTTTACTTGTAATCACTTGTTGTGATAATAGTGGATTCTCGGGAGTGGTGATCTTAAATTCACCCGGTAGGGTTTTTTCTATGTAAGTTTTCCCCATTCATAAATAAATCATCGTGTCAATTTATTTTCTACAGTATATTAACTTAGTTGATGATTTGTTTGTACTACCACGCTTGTTGCATGTTAATTGGATTAATTAATTAACTTGGCTAATTAATTGGTTAATTTATCACAACGGGTCAATACATTCTTGGCCTATCATCTTTCACCGTTTTTAATTCTACGTCTTTATCTCTTTCTTTTTTCTTTTTCTTTTTTACTAGTATCTTAAATTTTTCTCATCCACCCATTTAAAATTTTACCTTCCCCATGCCACTTTTACTTTCCTAATGCCTACAGATTTCTTCAAGTGTTCCCTCTTCTCTCTTTCTGTTCTTTGATGAACCCTCTTCTCTCTTTCTTCTTCACAAATCTCCTCACAAAACTCTTCCTCTATCTCCTTCTTAGTATCCATTTGGATCCGCGTTTGCGGATCCACGTTTGCATTTCTTTCCTTTTTTCTTTTTTTTTTTTCCCAACCGCATGTTTTGACTTTTTAGCAGTGAACAGTGCACCTGTGCACTATTCATAGGTCCCACAAACTTCACTTTTCAGTAACTTTTTCATTAAAAATGGGTCCCACGGCACTATTCACACATTTAAAAATTATTTTGCTACAGTGTTTTCAATTTTCAGTTTTCAGTTTCAGCAAAATAAGTTCTATTAAAACGAACCCTTAGCCTCACTCACCGAATGGTTTTTTTTTTTTTTTTTTTTGGGTCAAAAACTCTTGCAAAGCATTGCATCGTCACCATGCAGTGGCTTTTCCTTTCTTCTTCTTTTCTTTCTTTCTTTTTCAAAAAAATCTCGTAGAAGCATTCACTGCAGAAAAGAAATTTTTGCCTGAAACTGACCAAAACATTGATGCAAGTTCAACGTTTGATAGAATCTTACTATTAAAGCTTCAACAATGGTGATTTGGTGTTGTGAGTCTGTAATGTTTTTATTTTTTTTTAAAATAAAAATAGCTTTAACTTGAAATATGAAAACTGTACACGGTTTTCAAACCTGGGCGGTTTAACCGCAGTTTGAATGGTTCCCTGCTTTTCTTACCTAGAACGGTTTCTAGTTCTAAAAGAACCATAATAGTGAGAGGTTCCAGTTAACCGGGTCGGACCGTACAATCCAGTCCGAAATTAAAAACCTTGAAGATAACACAATTTGTTATTAAAGAGGAAACCAAAGTACCAGGTGAAAAATCTCTCCACAACTAAATCATTGAACGATCCACTAGTATGAATAGTTGCAGTAATGGATACAAATAAAGACCTTCTAAGCCTATGATACCCAAGATATTTGATCCCTCCAAGCTCTAGCTTGTAATTCGTCAATTCCTTTCTTTAACTAGATTCTTGAATCTCGTAACTAAGCCCAGTTGCTCCTTCAATCCTCCAATGCTAAAATTAGGCAATCTCCAATGGTTCTTAGCAATCTAAAACACTCACAACTCTCAGGAATGGTGATGTTTGTGATTGGGTGATCTCCTCTCTAAGGTATGGTAATGGTGAGAAGGAAGAGTATATAGAATTTGTTGGGGGACCACAATTTGACTCCCTACAACCACTCTAAAAATAGGCCCGTGTAGCGTGATGTCAAATGCCATAAAAGATTTGAGTGTATCTTCCTCATTACCAATTGGTTTTGAGGTGGAATGACACAGCTTACAGTCCGACAGAATTGATGGTGTTTAGCTCTCAATTCTCAGATGTGTGCTTAGGTTAAAATTCATGAGAATAGAGTGTGCATATAGTGGGTATGTAAGGAAAAAGATACAACAAGTGATCTAAATAACATAATTGCCTCCTATGCTAGGCATTTCACGAGACAGGTCTCACGAGTTGTCTTACAAGTTATCTTGCAAATTAAGCCCATCTGAATTTTAAACCAACACGTGCAATTCACATGCTCCATTTTGCTGAACATTAGGTCTCCTGAATTGTCTCACGAATTTGCACTTCCAACAACTCTTCAGTTGACTTCTAAGTCTAACCAAATTACAAATAACACACATAAATAGAAGGAAATTAAGCTTGGAATTACAACCAAATTGACAAGGAATAAAGCCAACACTTGAAAGCTCGAAAATGTGTGAAAACATGAGCTGTTTAGACCCCTAAATAAAAATTATAGTTCGGTTGATTTTACTCTAACTAAAACTAAGTGCGGAATAGAGTAAATGCGAGCAGATAAACAATACAACTACTCTAAGCCATATTCATCAAATCACAATAGTAAAATGAAAGTTAAAAGAGTAGGGAAGAAGAATGCAAACACAAGATAACACGCCAATGTGTTATCGAAGAGGAAACCAAAGAACTCGGTGAAAACCTCCTCCGCTGCCCTCCAAGCGATAAATCGATCCACTAGAGAATAAGTTGGAGTACACGAATAAGAAAAGACCCTCCAAGTCTAGTCTACCACATGTACTCGAGCCCTCCAAGCTCCTGCTACTAACTAACTTCGCCAAGCCTTGTCTTCTCTAGTTCTCCGGATCACGCAATTCAGCCTGATTGCATCCACCAAACAAATGGCTTCTTCCAATGCTTCCCAGCAGCACCAAAACCTCACTTTACACTCAGGATGGGTGTGGTAAGGGCTTGGGCTATGAACCTCTCAAGGATTTGGAAATGAAGAGGTAGGAGTTGAGGAAAACCATAATAGATTGTGTAGAGAATTGTGGGTATAACAATTTCTAACTCTCAAAGGTTGTGGCTAGGGTTTTCTCTTTGAAAATCACTCCTCAACATATGTGGGTAATGTGGGTATATATAGTGTGGGTAGGAAGAAGGTGTATCAGATATGACAAATTGGCAAAACAGAATGTTTCGCGGGTATCTCGCGGGAAGGCCTTACCTGCAAGACACTTGCGAAAACAAGCTGTCATCATCTGTCATGACTCTTCGCATTCCAATCATGTACTAAGCACATGCTTCACTTCGCGGGAATGCTACCCACGAAAACTTCTTTGGTCTTCAATTGCCTTGAGTCTTCACACTCTCTCTCACACACAACCCTTACAATAAAATCCCACATAAAATACAAGATACAAAAGATTGAACATAGTTACAATCAAATTTGGCACGGAATTAAAGCCAATACAAAATAGTTTTAAATCACAACTTTACAACACTAAATCAAGAGAATCACAACTGGACAGAAAGGGGGAAAGGGAGCATAATATGCATGAATTGTTAAGAAAAAAGGAACAAGTAGTTACTCAAAATATAATTTCTCACAAAAAATATATCTTAGAAACCAACATAAATTTCTTAGAGATAATATGATCAAACCAAAAAAAAAAAAAAAACTTCGGTTCTATCTAATTGCGCCCATACTTTCACTACCAAGCGTATGAATGTCACGCTAAGCACAAAAATTACAAAAGTGTGTTTCATGCTCTATGTTAAAGATATTCAACACTGACACTGTCCTCCTGGTCCATGTATATTATCAGATGGAGGAGCGTGTTATTCCAGTAGAGGAGTTGACGGATGCCGATGAAGTTTTCTGCACAGGAACTGCAGTGGTTGTCAACCCCGTTGGCAGTGTAACTTACAGGGGTATAAGGTAGACATACATGGTTATGCATTGGTTTTTCAGTGAAATCCTAAATTTGGATGGTGGTTTTGTTTACAATATTGCCACCGTTAATATGCTACCTGATTATCTGAATTAATGCAGGGTTGAATATAAAGCAGGAGTGGGAGCAGCATCCCAGAAATTGTATGCAATGCTAACAGGAATTCAGTCTGGTCGTTTTGAGGACAAGATGGGATGGACCGTCGAGATTGATTGAGCATTTATTCCTTACATAAAATCTAATAATGATGGAGACTTTAAAAAGATTAGAAAAATAATGATGGAGACTTAGCTCTTTGTAATATATTGAATTTAAGGGGTTTTTGTATTCGAGTTGCATCATCTTCTCTTTTTTTTTCTTTTTTTTTTTCTTTTTTGTGTTTTCATTAATTCTTGGGATGTCTTCTTTTTTTTTTTTATGGCAATGTTTTTATTAGGTTAAACTGCAAATTCCACTCCTAAATTATTTAAATTTTACATCCTGAAATTTCAGAATTTAAATTTTACCCTTTGAAGTTATATTTAGTTTGTATAAGCAACCCTCCATCTATATTTTTCGTTAGGTTTCATATAAATTTATTACACATATTTAGTTCTTACAATAGTTTCTCAAAAAAAAAAAATGATCTTACAATAAAATGATGTCACATGGCATAATAAAAATTACATGCATACTAAAAATAACCTAGCATTATTTCTACTTGAATGTTTCAAGAGAATTTGTCATAAAACTTAAATCATTGCAGACTATTTTATTAAGTAATAAATAATAATAATAAAAAAAGTACATATAAAGTGAAAGGGTGCACGGAAAGATAGATTTTTTAATTTTAAAATTGAATTTAGATATTAGATAATGAAGCAATTTTTAATATATTAAGCAAGAGGATAAGAATTCCAACCTTATACATTTTCCTTTGAAATCCTAAAATGTACTAATTGACCTAAAAGTCATTGGTGATTAATGAAGTAATTGGATCCTTGACTAATTGGCATTCTCTGAATATGAACAACTCAAAATGGAATTGAAGCAAAAAAAAAAAAACAAACAAACAAACAAACAAACAAACAAACAAACTCATAATGGAAACTTATGGAGGCATAAAAGGTGGGTATTTTTAGTGCTAACGTAGAAAGGGGCAAGTGTCAACGGTAATCATCCTTGTTCCATTATCCAGACCAGTTGACATGTAATTTGTTTCTTCAATAGGTTCTTAGTCGTCATAGATTAGAGGGAGATTTGGGTTCAGCAAAGCCACAATTGTATTCGGATTTTTATTTTAATATTCTTTTCAAGACTTCATTGTAAAATAAAATGTTTATAATTTTTTTTTTAAGTGAAAAGTCACAATCCACTTAAGTCTTCTTAATTATATATATAATGTGCTAATTTCTCAAGAATTATCACATAATTGTGTCGTCTCCATATTAGTTTCCTAACGTGCAACCCACTCACAGTCTTTCTATTTAAAAATGGTTTTTTTCTTTGGATAAGTGCCATTTCAACTTTCAAGTTGAGTTTTTTTTTTTTTTAGGAGTTCTATTTCAAGTTGGTTAGTAATAGTCAGTGCCAGCATTTTGTCTTACTAGCAGCTGTTATATCCATTCAATTTTATTAGGTTGACTCGAAAAGCCTTTCTCAACTTGGAGGAAATTGTATCCCACGCAGATCGATCATATTAATTTTAATTTTCTGAAGTTCATTAGATTCGAACTCAATCGCTGTCTTACTGTTCCATATTCATGTCGATTACTGGTATTCATAAAACAATTCTTCAGGTCACTGGTAATACTAGTTTCTAAAGGCCCTTCAATAACCAATCACATCTCCATATCTGCATGCGTACGTGTCCCTCTGGTTCATATTCTCGTTTTTGGTTTTGCGCAGTTGTTGGGTGCAACAATCTGAAAGACACCAGATTGATTTTACGGCAAAACCCGTACGTGGGCCTCGAATATGCTCGTGCCAATTACCGTACCGCAACTTGTACAGGTTTGTACCCAATTCCCTGTCAAAACTGAAATCAACTACTTGTCGTGTGCCTCTCGAATATATTACCTAATCTGTTTATAATTTTTAGGCTGCTATATATGTATATAGATTCCAATGTGAGTTATGTTTGTTTCATTGCTATATAGGTAGAGAAATTATACGGTCCTTTGATGGATCACGTCACTTATCCACCATTTCATTAAAAAAACTCACACTTGTTTAAAATTGTTGAGTCAAAAATCGGTTTCTGTTTTAAAAAAATTTCTAACTCAACAATTTTAAACAAGTAAAACTCTTTTAGTGGAATGGTATATCATGTTACTTGTCCACCATGAAGACCTCATAATTTCTCATATAGGTGGTGGTAAGAAATAAGAATCTGACATTCCAGAAAAAATTTGTGTTGGAGCTAATTGAAGGTTTTGTGGAGATAAATATCATGGTTTGGAGCAGCTAGCAATTCATTTTCTTCAGACAGCTACATCGGCAGTGGAAAGTAATTTGTTTTTGTAGTTTTTATAAAAAATGGTTTTGTCTTTTTTGATAGCTTTTATGAGTAGTGTTAATACTTATCACAATGTATCACAACAAAGCCTAAGTTTCAAATAGTTACTAATTCTTATTTGGAATAATTACTGAAATCAGTTTTTAAGCTACTATTATAAGCTTGGAACCTAAGTTGTGTTGTAAAATTGTTAGGATAAATATTACATTTCTAGCTTTATTTTGATTTTAATGGGAAGGTTTTGATTGTTTGGGTTCTATGAATAAGGTTCTTTCTGAGGGATACGACGACACCGCTTGGTCGCTTCAGGGTAGAGATGGGAAGTAAGTGCTAGAAACTATTTTTGAATATTAAGTTTGATTGTTAGGGTTTAGGTTTGCTCAAATTAACAGACACTTCAAGTGTACTTGTGGAGGGGCTGTGATTGGTTTAAGTTGTTGGAATCATCATGTTTTCCAAATTATTATCGATAGAGGTTAATATTTATAAATGATACATATGTAAATATTTATCTACAAATTAAAATTCAAATAAGAGATTTAGTCGAAAATATACGTTGTAATTAAATTAGGACTAATTAAGAAAAAACCAAGTCTAATTTAATCAAAGTTTGGCTACTCTATTCAAATAAAACAATGCCTTCTAATTATTTGGTTAACTAACATGTAACGAAAAGCAAATTAAACTAGTAGTAGAGCCCTAAGATGCACGAAATAGTAAAAATTATATGTAAATTAAAGAAAACTTTTATTCATATTCTTAAAAGGAAAATTAATTAATAGTTAAGAAACCACTTATAATTTAGTAGAGTTTCAACTTTCACATAAAAAAAATTAATGGTAAAATGCATTGTTAGTCCCTCAAATATCTCCTATTTAACTTTTCTCCCTCAATTTTAAAACATTCAATGTTTTTTTTTTTTTTTGGGTGAAATCTAGTTAAGAATTTAATCTTTTTATCTACTTTTCTGTTTACGTGACTAATAGGATGTTGTGGAACAGTATATTTAAGGGATCAAAGTCCAACAAATTAACCCCATATTTAAGGGGCTAAAAAATTGAACAAAATTGCAAGTAAAGGATGGAAAAGAATAAAGGGATAGAAAATATACGGAAAAACTAACTTGATGCAAATTAATTTTTGAAAAAAAAAATTAAACGTTTTAAAATTGAGGGACCATGATTTAATAGAAAGCCATATTTGATGCTCCAACAATACAATTTACCTATAAATTAACTACCTTAATAATTAATTAAGCACATAGAAAAAGCACCTCAATTTTACAATGTGTAACACATATGTGCAAGCATTGTACGTGAAATGTAACTTTTGTCAAATAAAAACATAAAAAATTATGATTGAGGTTAAAAATAAACTTTGAAACTTTCAGTAATAAAATTTTAGTTGGAGAACATTTTAAATGTCTCATAGAATGATAGAACCTTGTGATATAAATGTTATATCCCTTTTGCCCCATTGCCTCAAGAATAATTACAATAACCTCTAGGTAATAATAAAAGATAAAGTAAAAATCTAGTCTAAAGAAACTCAATTGTCCCAGGAATAACATAAATTACTTGTAGACAAATTAATATTGACAAAAAATAAATAAATAAAGCACAAATATTGGCTAAACACACCCATTTGCCCTCAAGAATAACTAGAATAACCTTTAGATGAACCTAAATTCCGGAAAACAAATAGAAATATACACGAAACAATCTTAAATCTAAAATCACAAGACCCAAATTTTAAATCCCAAATTTTTACCCATTTAGCTCAGTCTCACTCTCTTAGAACATCCACAGCAATGGAGCTGAATTTTTAGCTTTTTAGCTACACAGAAAGTCACTTTATCTATTTTACCTTCTCACATCCTACAGTAGTGGAGCTATTTTAGCTTTTTACACAATAAAATAATATAAACACTATAATAAAATAATATTTCATTCAACCACCAACACGTAACCACAACCACTGTCAAACCCATAAAAATCACTTCACAACCACAACCCCACCGTGCCCATCAAAACCAATGAAGAAGAACAAAACCAAAACCCAGAAAAGTCAACACTGCCAAACCGAAACCCATGCTTGATACTCTGTTCGATTCGGTACCGGCCGACGAGACCTGCACCAAGGGCACAGTTTCACAGTCTTCACCGACGAATCAAGCCCTAACTGATACTGACCGCCTGATTTCGCCGCCAACGGCGTGGTTCGGTCCTCCTCGATCAAAACTGGAGCAATGCAGCACAGTGGATTCATCTCAACTCAATTGCTCGAAACAAAGAAAAACGCTACCAAAAATTCCACTGCATATATATCATCAATCAGTGATCATAGATAGTGATGATGAGTGCAAAGTGAAACGGAATGCTCCGATTTGAGGCGAGTCGAGTAATGTGGGACCCGATCAGAGCTAAAAATGGAGAGAGAGAGAAAACAAAACAAGGGTTGAGAAGTGAGAGAGGAAAAGTGGGGAGAGAGGGGTCTGTGGCAGCTGGGCTCGTGCAGATCGGCGATGGGTCTATGGAGGAAGAAAGAAGGGTCTGTGGAGGAAGAAATATGAGATAGAGAGGCAGTGATGAGAGAGACGGAGAATGAAATGCAGAAAGAATAAAAAATAAAAAAGTAATGTGAATGCAAAATAAAAAAATAAAATAAAACATTTAGCTCTCAGCTACAGTGCATAGCCATAGATAGCTGTGCACTGTAGCAATGAGGGTAAAAAAAAAAAAAACCTTTAGCTCCACTGCTGTAGGATTATTTTTGTGTTTTGGTGAAACTAAAATAGCTATATAGCTATTTAACTCCACTGCTGCAAGTGCTCTTAACTCTTATTCTTTCTCCACTCAATCTATCACAGGAGCTAGCCACTACAACCTCCAAGTCTAACGCCTCCACATGCTAACCACGGCTATTAATGGCTTGGGATGGGTATGTTTTGTTGGTGTCTCCACACTCTCCACCTCTCCGGTTCAATCCATTGAGTTAAATCAGCTGAGATATGGTCAAGAATCTCTAATATCTTTCCATTGAGTTGAATCAGTTGAGATATGGTCAAGAATCTCTAATATCTCTCCTCTCCCTAGTCTCTGCAATGTGTTTGGTGAAAAACTGAGAATTGGCTTTTTATTATTTGGTTTAATATTAGTATTGTTGTTTGCACTCTACTCTCTTTTCTATTTTTGGTTAATACCGTATGTCTGAATGCATGTGTTATTGTTTGGTCTTTAGTGTGAAGTAATAAGGGTCATTGACGGCTTAATAAATATTAATAAAATAATGATATTATCAAGTCGTATGATTCTCACTTTCTCAGTTCACACGGTGATCGACTTTGAAGTGATTAATGTTACTCTTTTTTAAGATACTTTTTTAAAGTTTTGAGTTGTTTTTGTTGCAGTAATAATGTTACTTTATATATATATATATATATATATATATATAATGAGTTAGCTATAATAAATTGTATGGTAATTTTATATTTTTAAAGAAATGAGAGAAATTTTTTATATAATCTTATGTCAAAATATTATTGAAATGGTTTAGGTAAATGTATAGGATAAATTCCTTATTGCCTCTTTTTTAAGATCATGGAAAAATAAAGTACAATTTTGATTTTTTTATTAAAAAAATTAAAAATATTCAGAAGCTCATAGTGAGAATGCAATGTTTTGAACAAGTTTATGTTAAGTTTGGTCTATATCATTTTTTTTTTTCATTTATACTCCCCCGCCCCCCCCCCCAACTACTTCCGTCCTTGAAATTTATCTAAAATTAATGGATTTGTATAAATTTTAAGTTTTATACACTAATTAAAATGTAAATTTTTTAACTTATTTAACAAAAAAAAACCTTGATTTAAAATATATAAAGAATAATTATTGTGATTGATATAATTTAAAAAGATAATTACACTGGATTTATTAAAAGAAAAAATATTTGTTTTAAATTAATTATATGAAACTATCTTGATGAAATTTTCTTATGTGTGCGTTTTATTTTGTAAAGTTGAACATGTTCATATATTTAGCTGGACACCCTGAAAATTTTCTTGTTTTGCCAACCATACTCATATATGCCAGGTTTTACCAAATTTCTAGGAAATATGGTGGAAAATACCCTTTTCATTCACCAGAATTTTGCCTATTAACGTACACTTTTCTCCCTTACAGGAAGTCAGAAGAAGAGAAACTTGTATTGAATTATTCTAATGCTCCTGTAAGTGACATTAAGCTACACTAAAGTACATTGGATTATTATTATTTAATAGCATGAATCTTGTATTAATTCATTGAGGTATTTATCTTTTTTTAATGGGAGCTGAATAATTTATTGGATTATTGCAGAAACTTGCAAAAGCAAAACTCCATCAGCATTGCCAGATGAGACACCGCCTACAACCCGAGTCTCTTTGTACCCACCAATATCTTAAGTTCATGACCCACCTTCAGCCTACCCAAATTGTTCTCCTTCTCCAACATGGTATCCACCCTCAACTTCAGCTTATCCGCCATCTCCACTAGCCTCACCCCATTTATATCCACCACCATCTCCAACTTATTCTCCACCTCCATATCCACCACCTCAAACTTATCCTCCACCTTCATACTAGAGTGATTTCGGATGTGTCTACAATATTGGGAATGAAAAGGATGTATAAAAATAACACAGCCATCAGAATAATGAAAACATACACTTTGTTTTCAGGACTTATTTATTTATAGTGATTTGATTTGAGATGTTATAAATTAATTGTTCAATGAATAATGAAAACATAATCTTTACTTTCAGGACTTATTTATTGGTAGTGATTTGATTTGAGATTTTATAAAATAATTGTTCAATATTGTTCCCAATAACTTTTTATTGGATTTGTGAATTATGACAAATTCACTATTGAATTATATTTTCTTCTTATACTTTATATGTTTGAAAATTTTCGAAAATATATATTATTGAAGAGTTGTTTAGGACTGTTGATGCCCAAGAAAAGTGACTTTCTGACTCAATGGGAGATGGTCATGTCAATGTTTACCATAAATAAGTAGGATCCAATTATAGTAGTCTGGTTGAAACGGCCATTCAAAATATGCAGGAACACGTACAGAGTAAAATGAAAAGCTAAGCGGATTTGTATTAAACATCTGATGATCAAAGTTTTATATAGCAAAACTTTCTTTTTTTTATTACGTGGTTAATTATTACATAGTAGACTAAACCACATGAAAATTCCCAACAGCATGTAACCAGGGAGCGTGACAGAGAGACAACCAATTTGTCCCAGGAAATAATCCCAAGTAAAACAAACCAAAACAAAAGGCAAGAGAGGGACATGACATCTCGCTGTAACTAAAGAAGTACTAATAGATTGCATAAAGCTTTGCGCACTTGGTACAACCTTTTATATATATATATATATATATATATTTCTCCAAAGGCTAGGCCTGAGGCGCTGGTGAGCTTGGAGAAGGAGCTGTGGATGGAACGGAGGCTGCTGCATCACAATAGTCACTTAGAATATTGCCTTCCTCAGCTGTGAAACCGAGTGAAGTGAGCATGGCAGGCCAGCAGTTATGTGTTATAATAGTAATGGCACGGCAACAGTCAGGACCAATATCAGCCTGGCCATTGAGGAAGAAAACAACAATCTCATTTGAACATGATTTGAGCTCTAATAGCGCATTCCAGCAAGGGACTAAGCCTTCACTGGTATCAAGCCTTGCTGCGAGCCTGTGTCCGGGCTTAATGTACAAGTCCCTTGTTGCTGTCACATTTGTCACTGCCAAGAGACATGCAAGAAAGAAAAACATAAACACATTTCCGCTAGCCATTGGAAAACGATTTGTGTGTATGTGTGTCTATATGAGAGTGGGAGATTGAGAGATATGAAAAAGTTGAGAAGTGGGAATCTATTTATAGAGCAAGTGATGAGGGAGAGGAAAGGATTTTGTGATGTTTAACCATTATATATAGTGGTAATGGGGTTTAATTGTATTAATCAAAAGGAGATAATAGGAGATATGACGGGTTTCTGTAACTGTCATCCGATCAATCAAGATTTTAGCCTTAGGAAGCCGAAGGTGTACAGATTTATTTTATGGGAACTTATGACAAGCGGTGACCCACACTTGTGACAAGCCTGGGCAATTTTTTTTTTTTTTTTTTTTTTAATAATAATTCAAGCCTAGGCAATCTGAAACTCAACTTTGTTCTATGTAACTTTCTTTCAAGTTGTGGTATTTTAAAATGTCTAACTCTAAGTAACATTTGATATAACTTTAAGGTTTTTTTTTGCTTCAAGATATAACTCTAAGTTATGTTGTATATAATTTAATATTTTTTATTGAATGCGAATTTTAACAAATCTATCAATCAGTATTAATTAGATTATCTTCTTATATTTTAGATGATTACAAAAGTTGAAAATGATCTAAAACCAATAATTATATCATCAATCAAAAGTTTCAATTTAAAGTTTTTATATTTAAAAAAGTGCATACAATATTTGTTTTTCAACCTAATAGTAAATAACATCTAATTGAAACAAAACTTGGCATTAATGTCAAGAATATAAAGAACATATAATTCAAATAAGTTTATGCTATTTTAGTGGAAGTAATTATGTGAATGCTCTAAAGTCTAAATAAAATTGAGTTTGGCCTCAGAAAGTGATGGGAATTTAATTAATAACTATATGATATGGCACTACCACTTAAGTTGTCATATCAATTTATGGATTTTTTTTATTATAGAAATCAAAGTTATGATTTCCATTTCGTTCTGGCAGAAAATTTTCATTCCAGCCGCTTAACCATAATGGATCACGTCCTTCATTTCTTTTTTTTCTTTTTTTTTTCTTTTTTCTTTTTTTGGGAGAAACAAAGCTTGTTTCATTTATTTGCTTTGTTTGTTTTTTCCAGTTTTGTGAACCTAGGTGCGCGACTAAGTCTATCATTGAAAAGGCTAAAGGAGGGAAAGTGTAGGCTTTTTGTTTTGACTTTTAATTAAGCCCCTCCACAGTCCACAGTCCACCCACTACTAAAAATATGTGAATGAAATTTACTTATTATTATTATTATTATTATTATTATTATAAATAAATAAATAAATATTGGGTTTGAGATTGATATATTAATTGAAATATGGACTAATAATTGTAAAATTCTTAGTGAATTATATGGGTTTTGACCAAAAATATGTAAAAAAATATATGTATATAACTAAAAAAAATAAAATAGACATAACCCCGAAATAATAAGTTGAAACAATACGTAATATTAATCTATGATGTTCACTCCATAATGATTGTTATTTATAATCACACCAAGATTGTTATCAAGGTTGTCAAAATCAAGAATCCTACGTAAGATTATGGAAGATAGGTGAGATCATAAATCGTAGGATTGGATCGTAAATCGTAAGATTGAACATTATTTGAAAAAAAAAACAAAAAATACACAATGGTATGTCAAATAATCATATAAATTATATATTTATTGATATAATTATCATACATCACTACTTCCATTTGTAAACATCATTTAAAGAAGCCAAAAACTTCAAAATGTGACACTTTATTGGGATATTTTTTATTAGAGTCCAACTGACACTCTCTCTACATTATAATGGAAAAACTTAATTTGTCTATTGGGATTTTATTTTTCATTTAGGTCCAATTGAGCTTTTTGTCAAGTTAAAAAATATTACGTACAAAACACCAAGGTTGTTTGGGATCGTCAGAATTGTACGATCCTACCGATCCTAAACGATCGCAAAGATCTTTGAAAGATCCGAATCGTTTTGGGCAGATGTAATCGTAAAATCATATGATCGTAAGATCCAAATCGAAATTTTGACAACCATGATTTTTATTGTATGCAAAGTTTGAATTTCAGATCTCTTATTCAAAGAAAAATGTCAAATTAAGCTAACTAGTACCCACTTAATTTATAGAATTTTAGTTGTATATAGAATATACCTCTAGCACTATTTCTAAAAAAATGTCAAAAAAATATTTTAAAAATATATTATTAATAATAAATTAATCAATTATCATTATCAACGTCATATACTGCGTGTTAATTTCTTTTTTGGAGAAATATAGTGTTAATTTCTTACTCCTTACCTTTCATGTCCCTTGCTGGCTTAAATACCGCGTATACTACTATTCCAAGTCGTTGGTTAGAACTTAGAAGTGGACCAGTGGTCATCAAACTCGTAATTGTTCGCTAAACTGGTAGACTCTTTTCAAAAATTTTTTTTTTTTTTCTTTGAGAAAGACTCTTTCCAAACTTGGTTGGAAGAGATACCAACAATATTGTTTGACTCTAAAAGTCTTGCACAAAACTTCGAGGAACATGTATCCCACGCGTAATATATTAATGAAAATTCCAACTAAATCATTGCAGTAATACTATACGAGAGTTCATCACAATCCAACTAAATAGCTGCTGAAATCAAACCCATCATGTCGATGATTGGCATTCAAGGCCAAATTCTTGAGGTCACTGGTAATTTTTTCGATGGCCCTTCCTTCAATTCCGATCCTTTCTTTTTATAGCTTTAAACTAATGAAGATTACAGCAAAAACGACAACAAAAATTAATACCCCAATCACATCTATCTCCATGTATATATGTCACTCTTGTTCAATGTCGTTTTTGGTTTGGTGTAGTTGTTGGGTGCAACAAGCTCCAAGACACCGAATGGATTTCAAAGCAGGACCCGTATGTGTGCCTCGAATATTCTAGTGCCAAGTATCGAACTAAAACTTGTACTGGTTTGTACCAAATTCTCTGTCGGATCTGAATTCAAACTCAAAGTTTTTTTTTTTTTTTTTTTTTGACGTTTTTTTGGTTTTATTTGTATATAGATGGTGGTAAGAATCCGACATTCAACCACAAATTTAAGTTGGAGTAAATTGAAGGTTATGTAGAGATAAAAATCATGGTTTGGAACGAGAATGAAGTTTTCTCCCACAAATTCATCGGCAGTGGAAGGTAATTTGTTTTTGTAGTTTTTATGAAATGAAAATGCATTCTTTTGAGACCCTTTTGGCTTAATTTTAATTGGGTGGTCTGTTTATTGTTAGAGTTCTATTGCAAAAGGTTCTTTCTCAGGGATTCGACGACGACACCTGGCCTCTGCAGACTACTTCTGGGAGGCAAAAACTGTCCCTTTTAAATTCTTAATCTGTTTTTAAAATGGAAAAAAAGGTATTAAAAAAAATTATAATTTTTACTGCATAAAGTTACAGGTTGACATGATAATTAATGTAATTGTTACATTTTAATAAAATAATAAATAAATTTTTAAGTTTTTTTATTATTAGTGATGCATAAGTTTATAAAAATTATGTAATAAAATTTATAATATTCCTTGTCACTGTTTTAAAAATTATATAGTAAAATCTATAATATCCTTCGGAACTTATCATGGAAGAGTTATGATTTGGTTTAATTTGCCGGTAGCCTTGATATATTCCATTTTCCAAATTATCTAAACGAGGTTTAATTTTATTTGGTACTATATTAGTTAATCTGTACTGGTTTTGAGAATATTTATTGTAAAACATGTATTTAAATATTTATCGATAAATAAAAAATTCAAATACACAAAAAAAAAAAAAGTCAAATAAGAGATTTTGTAGAAAACATTCAATGCAATTAAATTAGGATTTATTCAAAAAATATCAAGTGTAATTTAATCAAAATTTGGTTCCTTTATTCTAATAAAACGGTGAGTACTAATGTAGGTAACATGTAACAAATTGACCAAATTAAATTAGTAATATGCTTGTGTGGTATTAGAATTAATTAAAAATTAAATGCAAATTAAAGAGAATTTTACTAACGTAATCAAAAGTTTTTTTTTTTTATATACAAGATAAAAATTATATTTTAGCATAATCTAAGTATATATGTATGTGAAGCTCACTCCTAAAAACTTAAACCCCGGCTCTTACCCTGCACACCCCACAAGTACTTATACTTGTAGAGTGATCATCGCATCAAGAATGTGCGATTGTCTAACATAATCAAAAGTTAATAGTTAGTGAACCATTTAAAACTTTAGTAGAATTCACATTGAATAAATTAAGTCTATGCTAGTTTAAAGTAATATAACTATATAAGAGAAGATTCTTTTAGAAAGGGGGAAAAAAAAAAAAAAAAGTAATATATGAGAAAAACTGAATTCAACTGCTCATATACGATGCAATTCAAAAAAAAAAAAAAAAAAAAAAAACTGCTCATATACGATGCACGAATTAATTGAAAAATATGTGTAAATTAAAGAAAACATTTTAGATATATAATCAAAACTATTTTTACTGGGCTTATTCCCAAACAGAGAAAAGTAAGCATACATGCATTATTTCTTAACGTACTAATGGAATAAATGGGCCTTTAGTAACCCCAAAAAAAAGAGTAAATGGGCCAAGTACTAAACCCAATATCACATTTATGAATGTTTGGCGCACACAATGACACAATACCAAATACGTTCAATTTTTGAAATTCTTGATGGAACATGGTGTTGATATATAGAGGGAAAGGCCTCCTATTTTATTTTTCTAAAGTAGGACTTTCACTAAATCTTTCTCGCAAACAATAAGTCGCTCATTAAAAAAGATAATAATATTAACAATTTTTTACTTATAATTGATTCATTCAGTACTCATTCTCCCAATTTATCTTTCACTTTGGAGTTGCAAAAGTCCTACATTATGAATTTATATGATACTATTTTTTCTTTTTCTTTTTGAGAAGGGAATTTATATGATACTTGACATGCAATAAGTGTTTATACATCTCTCATAAAGAAATATCTCTGAAAATACGTGGACTCACAAGATATTAAGTTGAATAACATTTTTTTTATTATACTTTTTATTATACATATCCCAACTCGAAAACCAAAAAATCAAACACATTTTTCCTTCTCATTGTTTGGCTCGGTTTTTAAAGTTATGGTGAACATATAAGCTTATATGCAAGGTTGTTAACCTATTTTTCTAAAAACGTCCTTCAAAATAAATCATAAATACGAAATTTGAAATATGCCCCTTTATTTTTATGAAACCCAATCATTTATTCTTGTTTTGCGCGCAGAGGGAGGGATAAATCATAAATATGCCCGTTTCATCTGATTGTGAAATGTGAATTCCCTAATCATGAGAAACAAATTAGTATTTTCTTAAAACCACCTTCTTCTTTTTTGTAGTTTTGGTGTGCAAGGCATAACATTGAGTCGTTTTTCGATTTAGTTAATTTGAAACTATTAATTTCATGTCAAATTGTTTAATGTTTCATTTCATCAAAGTTATATTTTTCTCTCATCATTATATCCATTAATTCTTTTTTTTTTCAAAAAATCTTTTTTTGTGTTTTGAATTAGATTAGCAAATAAGATATAAAATCAATTTTGATTGTAAAAGATAATTTAAGATAGCCACTAACTTTAGAGTCAAGAAAAATTAATGCAAAATTTAATATATATTCAATTATAATTCGTGATGATTATATATTAAATTGATTACATATCTGATGATGTTGCTCCCATTGTAATTTGTGACAGAAATATATGTTGATTCAATAAAATTCTTGAATTGATTTTCAAAAAAAAGAACTATTTTTTTTCTTTTATTATAATTTTTTAACACATAAACAGATGCCAGTTTTGTTTTCATGTATTAATTTTTTTTTTTTTTTTTTTTTTTTTTGAGAAACTTTTCATGTATTAATTTAGTGTTGAATGTTTGTATAATTATTTTTCCTATATGGTGAAAAATTGTTTCATGCTTTGGCCCTCTAAGGGGAAAAAAAATCCTAGCATCATCCAGGAGGGATTAAATAATCTTAGAGCAGTGGAAGGAATTCTGGTTCCTTTCCTTTCCCTTCTTTTCCAAATTCAGAAATTTGAGCTATGGTTTGTGTTAAAAACTTAAAGTTGTATGAACTGTGTCCCTATTAGGACGTAAAATTGTAAAATGAGACTTAGCCATAGGTTGAAGGGAGAATATAGGCAGGCATGATTTCAATCCTAAAAGTTCGTACATTACTTTTTATCTTATTTCCCAAGTTAATAGTGGAAAATACCCATTTTCATGCACCAAAATGTTGCCTTTATATTAACGTAGGCTTTACTCCATTGCAGAGACGCAGGAGAAGTGAAACTTGTACTGCATTATTCTAATGCCCTTGTAAGTTAAACTAAGCTACTCTACAGTATTTTGGATTATTATTGAATAGCATGCATGCATGAAACTTGTATTAACTCATCAAGGTTTTTTAATGGGAGCTAAATAATGTTATTGGATTATTGCTGAAACCTGCAACAACAACAAGCTTTTCTCCATCATATGTAACACCATCTATACCTCAAGTCGTCCCTCCGTTCCCTATACCTGCAGTTCATTACTCATCTTCATGCCCCTATTCTTCATACCCTAATAGTTCAGCTTGCTTTCCACCATCCCCATTCTCAGCTCCACCACCAACTTCTTATCCTCCCCCACCTTACCCACCAACTTCAAATTATCCTCCACAAGCCTCACACTGTTATCATCCCCAACCAAATCGTCCACCACCTCCGCAAGCCTCACCCTCTTATCCTCCCCCACCATACCCTCCAACATATGCATAAGATTCTTTTTATGCCGGGGATTAGCTTTTCGTGGTCACGATGAATCTCAAGATTCAAGTGATAAAGGAAATTTCCTTGAGCTTGTACAATTTTTGGGGGACCACAATGAATCTATCAATGAAGTGTTGCAAAAAGCTACGAAAAATTGCAAGCTTACCCACCCTGATATTCAAAAAGACATTGTGAATGCAATTGCACGTGAAACATCCAAAGCCATTATCAAGGATCTTGACAATGGGTTCTTTTCAATATTAGTTGATGAGTCACGTGATATCTCAGTGAAAGAACAAATGGCCCTCGTTCTTCGTTATGTGAACAAAGAATGAATTATTATAAAGTGATTCCTTGGTATTGTACATGTAGCAAGTACTACCGCTTTGTCACTCAAACATGCTACTGAATGTTTACTTTGTGAACATAATTTGAGTTTATCGAAACTACGTGGGCAAGGTTATGACAGGGCTAGTAATATGCAATGTGATATCAATGGTCTCAAAACTTTAATTTTGAAAGAGAACAAGTCAGCATTTTATGTCCATTGTTTTGCTCATCAACTTCAATTGACACTTGTTGCTGTTGCTAAAAACCATATTAACATTGCTAAATTTTTTTATGTGGTTAGTAATTTAGTAACTGTTGTTGAAGGCTCTTGTAAAAGACGAGATGCTCTTCGAGATACACAATTTGCCAAAATTAAAGAAGATTTAGAGAATGGTGTACGTAGAAGTGGGCAAGGTTTGAATCAAGAGACAAATCTTAAACGCCCTGGTGATACACGTTGGGGATCATATTATGGGACTATTCTCAACTTGATTTTGATGTTCTCTGCTGTTGGTGATGTATTAGAGATTATTGAAGAAGATGGTCTCTCTGACCAAAAAGTTGAAATTCGATCTATTATGAGGTCAATTCTCTCTTTTGAATTTATCTTTACTCTACACTTGATGAAAAATATTAGGGCTCACAAATGAGTTGTCAATAGCATTACAAAAAAAAAATCAAAATATAGTAAATACTATGGATCTTGTTAAAGTGTCTAAGCAACGGTTGCAAGTGATGAGAGATAATGGATGGGCATCTTTATTGGCTGAAGTATCTTTATTTTGTACCTCACATGATATTCCTATCTTGGACATGGAAGCGATATTTGTAGTTAGTGGGAGGCCGCGACGCAACACCCAAAAAAATTCAAATTTACATCATTATCATGTTGAGCTATTCTACACAGTCATAGATATGCAACTTCAAGAGCTTAACAACCGCTTTTTTGAGGCGAATACCAATTTGCTACTTTGTATGGCTTGCTTGAATCCAAGTAATTCATTTGTAGCTTTCAATAAGGAAAAGTTGATACGTTTAGCTAAGTTTTATCCCTCTGATTTTCTTGGGACAGATATTTTGGCACTTGACTCTCAACTGCAGAATTACATTTTTGATATGGGCAACAATGACTTCTTTTTAGAGCTTCAAGGAGTTAGTGAACTTGCTGAAAAGTTAGTGAGCACAAGAAAACACGAGACTTATCTATTAGTCTACTTGCTTGTGAAGCTAGGTTTGACCCTTCCAGTTGCTACTGCAACAGTAGAAAGAAGTTTTCCAACAATGAAATATATAAAGAATGAACTGCGCAATCGAATGGGAGATCAATAGATGAATGATTGCTTGGTTGTGTATATTGAAAAAGATGTAATTTGTAGCATTGATAATGAAACTATTATGCAACGATTTCAAAATATGAAAACATGTAGAAGGCAATTGTAAATTTTATGTATTTGCGTATTTTTTTTATTGTTGTTGTTGTCAATATATAAAATTTTCTTTTTATTAGATTGTGTAATTTATACTTGTTGAGGAATACCCTGAAAAAAATTTCCTAGAGTCGCCACTGCTCTCGACCACCTCCACAAGACTCAGCCTATTATCCTCCAGGTAAATTTGTGTTTAGGTGAATGATTCCCACTGCTAATATATACTTAGTTATTCGCTTTTGCTAAATAACTATGTTTTCCATCAGGTCCTTATAGTGAGTATCGTTGACCACTATTGTGAAAATCAATTCACGCAAGATTTAAGAAGATAGAAAAGAGATATCAACATGGAGACTATGAGCCGACTCCAACCACCACCAAACTATGAGTGAACTCAGATGTGTTTACATACAATAGAATAATGAAAGCATATTATTGTTGAAGCAAAAAATGAAACACTTAGTATGGGATAGAGAATTTACTCATGCTCAGGAATGCAATCAAAAAGCATTCTATGTACATATCTTTATGGCTCTTTGATGCAAACACAAATATTCCTTGTTTAAACTTCTAATATTTGAGTTATTCATTGATTGGAGGTTTTATAAAATAATTGTTCACTGCTATTTGAAATAGAATCCAATTTAATTAGTAGTGTCTTTATTTATCACTTGTAATGTATTAAATAAATGTAAATTAATAATTAGGATAAACCATATGTGCATCACATTAATTAAGTTTCTAAATGAAGATATATATATATATCTCATTCTTCCAATTGACCCACATTACATTTAAATAACTTGAAGAGCGATACTTATTGTAATATAGTCATCATACTACCCATGTCATCTAATTATAAAATTCTTCCACTCAAATAAAAGTTCAATATATGAATGATGGCAAGAATACCCAGCCAAAAGTACTTCCTTCCATGTACTACAATGGGATAAAGATGGATATGCAATAACTATATGATCAAACAGAATGGTGTTTTCACCAAGCGGTGCTGAAGGTGTTTGGTTTTGGAGATAAATTCATTTGGTGCTGATTGGTATTTGGTTTTTGTTAAATCCTTATTTTTATTGGCTTAATTCCTTTATGTATTTTATTCTCTTATTTTTTATGTATTTTTGGGCATTATTATATAATGGGTAGAATGTACTTGAGCCTAGTAATGCGACCTTTTAGCCCGCAAGTGACACGTGGCAAATAGATTGAGTGAGCTGTTGAGAAGGCAGGTCCTGCCAAGTCTCAACAAGCAGGATTTTTTAAAAAAATAACTATAAATCTCAAACTATATTATTAGTTAGACAATATTTGAAACATATTTGGTTTATAACAATTCAAATTTTCTGGAGTCGATTTCGCCCTTTGAAAATCTATTGGGAAATCGAGTGTGAGACACTCGAGTTTGGAAATCAAGTTTCTCACACTCGATTTTCCAGTGGATTTTCAAAGGACGAAACCAACTCCAGAAAAGTCGAATTGTTATAAACCAAATATGTTTCAAACCTTTCCTTACTAATACAATAGTTTGAGGGATTTGGTTATTTTTTAATAAAATCCCAACAAGCATGCAGACAAAACAGTTTGTTTTTTCCCAATCTACTTTTCCAGCTTTATTACATATGCCAAACCTCACATCTTCTGCATGTTTGACGGGGGTAAAACTTGGGTAGTCCCGAGCAGTAATCCGAGCTCTCACAAAGTGGGTGAGTCCTACACGTGGGTCCCACCATGGGGCCCACCCACTTTGTGAGAGCCTGGAGCACTGCTCTGGGACTATCTAAGTTTTTCCTGTTTGACGGGGCTAGAGAGTGTGATATGAGTATATACATTGAGAAAGAGTTCATTTAATCCCATCCATCTTTGTAGAGAAATAGAGAACCTTTGTCTAGAGAAAAATCTTCTACCAACCTCTCTTCTCAATTTCTCTCACCATTGCTAAATCATTTAGAGAAATTTTTACACCTTCACCTCCATCACCATATACTGAGTGTTGTGAGTTTTGTTGAAGGCTTGGAAACCACTAGAGACATTTCAAATCCAAATCAATTTAGTGGCTTTCCGATGGTGGTTCAACAATAGTGTTTCCGGTCAACTAAATAAAGAAAATGTTTGGTAAAGCCAATTGTTAACTAGAGCTTCGAGAGCTCAAGTACATAGGTTGATATGAACTTGGAGGGTTTACAGTCTTTTATGTATCGCAATTTGCAAGTATTCATGCTAGTAAGAATTTTACAACGGAATGAGTAGAGGAGAGGTTTTTCCACCCGGTATTCGGGTTTTCCTCTTCCTAAACACTTCTTAGTGTCTAGCTTGGTTTGGTTTATTTTTTTGCATTTTCATATTGCTCTTTATATGTTTTAGTTTAATATATGTGTGTGTGTGTGTGTGTGTGTGTGTGTGTGTGTGTGTTAATGCTAGCAATATGAAATTTGGCTAATCACTCACATTTGAATAATTGGTAGTTTAGGAACGGAAAATTAAAATGAAAAATCATTCAATAACATATCATGAAAGAGGTTCTGATACCACAATGGAATTTTTTTTTTTTTTTTTTTTTTTTTGAGAAGAATACCACAATGGAATATGAGTATGAAAATGCAACTAGAATACATATAGCACAAACTTATGTTAAGTTTTTTTTTTTTTTTTTGTATATTATTTTATGATCATATTTTTCCTTTTGGGTTACAAAAGGCTGAAGACTTATAGAGTTAGCGGTTCTAATTATTGAAACAATAATTCCAAACTCATACAGTAAACTAATGAGAAATATTACGTCTACAATATTTTTACAATACTTTCACGACAAATTTTTAGTGGTAAATTGTTATAAGTGTAAAAAAAAAAAAATTTAATTGTGGATTCAAATAATAGCCAATAATAACTTACTATATATAATTTATTGTGGACGTAAAACTTTTCAAAACTAATATATGTATGTAATTTTTATTTTAATTATTCTATATATCACCTAGGCTACCTAGTAGTGTTTTATTTTGAGTAATGCTAGGCATGGTTTTGAAATTTAGACTGTTCAAAGAACCGTGTAAAGGAGATGTTTAAGATTTTTAAGATCAGACCGAGGTCGAACGGAAGTTAAACCGTGATGATGTCATAATTTATTTAATAATTATTTAAATTATAAATAAATATATTAAATTAGTAAAAATTGAAAATTTAACTAAAATATAAAAATTTATTTTGCAAAAAAATCATTTTTCAACCTAAGATTTATGGTGGATTTATATATACATTAATTTCTAAGTCAATACAAATTTAATAACTTTTTCCTTTTATTCACTCCACTCACCTGTCAACATCACGTCTGGTCACGTCAAGACATCAACTTTACCCTCTCTTTTTTTTCCCAATACTTTTCATTTCCCAAAATTTAATCTACACCACACTTTTTAAAACAATCTCTACCACAAGTCAACTATTTAGGGCCCGTTTAGTGCATGTGTTTAAAAACTGAAAATTTTTGTTTAAAAATTTTTGTGAAAATAAGTGTAGGTGAAAAAATGTGTAAAAATGCGTAAAATATTGTTTAAAAACTGAAAATTGTTGTTTGGAAACACTCACCAAACACCCCTTACTCTTTTATTTTATTTAAGTAGCTGCAGCAGTCTATAGGACCAACATTATTTTATTTTTAGATACCAAAGTAGGTAAAAAAAAGAAAGGGTTGCCAATAATGACTTCTTCAACCATTTGCTATTTGCTTTTTCCGTTGTTGTTGAAGATGCACGTACCAGACAGAAGTAGGTAAAAGGGGTTGCGTTTTGGTTTTGACCGGAGTAAGGATATATAAGAAGGCTCCAGTTCATTGATCGACCCAAACAGCCATTTTTATCGTTACCATACATATATTCTCTCGTACACGTTCGCTCACTCCATTGGTAAGGATTTATCAGTTATATATGCATCTTGTTTAGTTTTTGACGTTCCATGGTAACAACTAACAATTCTGTGAATTTGATCTCTAGCAAAGAAGATTATATGAATTTGATCTCAGCATTTACCAACTTCACTATGTGAACATGTAGTTTTTATTCTTTTTGGTTTTGAAAACTCTTCACTGCTCCACTTTATTATGTACTTGTGATGATAGGCTTAACTTCATGGATTTGGTTTTTTCCTCAAAAGAACACACTATGGTTCCAATCTTGGTTGCATGATTCCTTCTACTTATGGTTGCAAAAGAACAAAAAAAATGATTTAGTATTGGTGAACTTGGTTTTTTCAGTGAAAAAAATCATTTTTTTTTCTTAATTTTCTTTGCGAATTTATATTTCCAGTCATAATTACATTAAAATAAGGGTCATACTAACGAGTGCCCTTAGGGCACTCATTAATAATCCATTTTAGGATAGTTTTCATACCACTTTTATGGGAAATGAAAAAAACTATCAAAATATTAATTACTTTTTTTTCATTTTCCATAAAAATTTTCTTTAAATGGATTGTTAATGAGTGCCCTAAGGGCACTCATTAGCATTTCCCTTAAAATAATAGTAAATTTTTCTTCCCATAATATATTTATTGAGTTAATCATTAAGTTAATTTATACATTAATAAAAGAAATATATTTCTTCCCACCATTTGAATTAGATATTTGCCTGTACATTTACTAGAGAAAAATATATGTTATGTAACTAGAATATAATAAATAAATCTATACTATTTCCCTCTAGCTTCCTTTCTCTCTTACACATCGTAAGATTCAATACATGAAACATATATTTGTGGCAAATACTAGTTAAATTTTCATTTTCATTTCAGAATAATGTGAAATTTGGCTATATAAATTCAAATACTATATATTTGACTCAAATATTAATTATTATACTACTTAATTGCATATTATTTGTTAATATAGATGGTTATGTACATACATACATGTATATTTACATATGAAAAATTAAGAAGTAAAACAATTTTGAAATATATATATTGGCCAAAATATCGATAGATTTTTGGATTTAAATTTAGCTATCCGAAAACTGCAATCAAACCATCCTTTACCTCCATTTTCCATCAATGAGATTAACTATTTAAGCCTAATTAACATTTTGAAATGTATTGAAAAATGCAAAATAATTACATGAATTATCAAGTCATGGTTAAGACTGAAATCCTATCCTTAGCCTTAGAAAATCTTCTGAAATAGCCAAAGTAATCACCATTAAGTTCTTGTTTAGATTATTGATGAATATAAAGCTAGACAAGAAAAAGCTTCGTGCTTGATATGATTAGAAAGCCGTGCCGGGGCTTCAGCTACTTTCATTTTTTAGTCTCATGCGAAATTTCATGACATGAGTGACTGTTTTCTTGGTTGCAGCTGAGGCCAAGTTTGTGTCCATGGCTTCTTCCACTCAAACCAAGAGTAAAAGGTAATACAAATAGCTTTCAGTTAAAACTACATTGAGCAGTTTGACCAAATTTGATTAGCATTTTTTAATGCTGGAAGTTACATAAATATGCTTCTTGAATCAAGCTTAGTATATAGTATAAACATATATACCTTGGTGTTTTCTTTACTTACATTTCTTCATGTGATTCGTGATCCATTAAATATATTTGTGTATGCTTGAATAATAATTATCATATGTATCATATATAAAATACGAGGATCAAAGTGAATATATTTGTAACATTCTTCCCTTTCTTTTTTTTGAAAAAAATATATATGAAACACTAGTGGAGTTGAAAAATATGCCGATATCAACTGGGATGAACTTGGATTTGATCTAGTCCCAGCAGATTACATGTATGTCACGAAATGCGGTAAAGAGGAGAATTTTACCAACGGAGTCGGAAACATTATTCCCTACGCAAACATTGCAATAAGCCCATTTGCCGGAATCTTAAACTATGGACAGGTGAGATCGTCTTTGATAATGCAAAGAAATATCATACCCAATTGTATCATTTTGCCTGTAAACGAATTCACTTTTGGTCACATAAAAATAAACCTCATTTATATGTACATACTTATTTACACAAAACAAGATTCTCTTTATTTTATTTGAAATTGAGAGAATTTATTCCATGATTAAAATTTTATTTTTTATATAAATCTGACACTGAAATACGTGTTATGTAATTTAAAATACTAAATACACTTCTAAATTTGTAATGTTTAATCTCTGAATCATCCACTATCATGTCTTTAGGGATTGCTAGAAGGTCTAAAGGCATACAGGAGAGATGATGGTCGTGTATTGCTCTTTCGACCGGAACAAAATGCTCAACGCATGCAGATTGGTGCAGAGAGACTGTGCATGCCATCGCCATCTATTGAGCACTTTGTTGAGGCTGTAAAGCAAACAGTCCTGGCCAACAAGCATTGGGTATCAATTCCCTTCTTGTCTTTTTTTATTCCTCTAAATGTCTCAACCACAATTTTTGAATCTTTAGAAGCTAGTATTTGATGAAATAGGTACCTCCCCCAGGGAAAGGTTCGTTCTATGTTAGGCCATTGCTCATTGGAAGTGGACCTGTACTGAGTTTGGTAACAGCACCGGAAATCTCATTTCTCATACATGCTTGCCCTGTCGGAAATTATCACAAGGTGGGTTATTGGCTATGCTTATTTTACCTTAGTTATTAGAGGAAAACTATACTGTACCAATATATTCCTAAAACCTCTCTCTAAGAAAATTTTGTTGCAAGAAGACAAAGTCAAAGAAAAAAATTCTTTTTGTAACGAGTACAGGTGTAATGTCTCTTACAAGAAAATGAGACCGTATGAAACTCACCTCAATTTCAAAGGCATTACCATATCCCCATTACACCTAATATCATCGACAAGACAATAAAGTTAGGCTATTGAGAAGGAAAAAAAAAGGTCGTCTTTTGAATTTTATATTAAATTGCTATATTAATTAATAAGTAATATGAAAATCATAACATTTAATTTTCTCAATTTCATTCATAACCGATGACATAGCTTGATGCAATTGGAGCATTTACTTGGATCTATTACCGACACCATTTTTAGTGTACTTTAATCACAATAATAGGCCAAGCCATATCGATAGAAACTGTGAAAAATGTTATCTCTAAGACTTTTTTTTTTTTTAGAGATAGTTTTAACTTATGGCATCTTCTCTTTATAATCAGACCAAGACACCAATCAGTTTTTGGTGTAGGCATGGTTATCCCTAAGACTTCTAGTAATTAAAACTTATTTTAACAAAAACAAATATGCTTATTTACGTACAAGAAAGCATCATATATGCCTCCTAGGCATGAGGATAAACTGCTTAGCCCGTCAAGGGTGAAAAGCACCTAGATTACTCGGTAACTGGTTCTGGCGGGTGGAATCAGTTGCCCGTAGGAGTTTGATTAACGGTGAGGATTGTTGTATAGTATGTTCTGCGACATGCAACTAATCTGAATGAAGTTCTCCTATATCATCAAAAGATATAGCATCATATATATATATATATATATATATAACATAAAGAGAAGGTAACTATCAAGGATTGAAGAATTTTCAAGAGCTAAATATAACGTTAATCAGCTATACTAGTTTAACGTATCAATATGTCTTTTATAATACCTATTTTGAAAGGTGTTGCCTTCACATACTGTAAGTCTGTAATGTTGGGTTTTTTTTTTTTTTTTTTCCTCCTTATATAATATAATAGGGTCCCTTAAACTTGCTTGTGGAAGATAAGACCCATCGTGCTACTCCTGGTGGAACTGGGGACATCAAGACCATCACCAACTACTCACCGGTAATCATAACTTCTTTCAGGTTTTTGCTTTAATAATTCTACTATTCTAGAGCTTCTTATGCGATTAATGCCTCCGAGTAAGGTTTTTAGTATTTTTATCTATATAGAAAATTTAATATAATTATAATTATACATATATACATTAAGAATGAGTCAATAAAAAACTTTACCCTTTTTTTTTTTCTGCATGGGTTCAGGACAGGAGGATCCAGTGCCAACTCTAGGCCTAGGCCTAGGCTTAAGATCCCACTAATTTTTATTTTTTTTAAGTCATAAAATTTAAAAATGATAATTAATTTTTAATATATATAAAAGTGAGTTTTACATTCTTTTCCCCCTTCCAAGATAGCCCCAAAATATTGAGACAATAGAAATTCAACACAAATAAAACCCTAAACTCTTAATAATAAAAAATAAAAATAAAAATAAAAGTAACGAGTATGATGAATATTATTTAATTGATATTTAAAATATGAAACAAATTAAATTAGATAAAATAAGACAACTAAAATTTATCACCTTAGACATCAAAATGGTTTATCTACTTGTCACGTTATCAAGTAAAGGGTTTCATTATGATTTCTTATACGCAGAAGTGTTCCCTCTTCCATTATGTAGGTATACAAAGCAATAGCTCAAGCAAAAGCCAGAGGATTCTCTGATGTCCTATTCCTAGACGCGGTGACTAAAAAATATATTGAGGAGGTTTCATCTTGTAATAATTTCATTGTCAAGGTATGATAATTTTCGTTGTGATATTTTATCGGAAGCAATATTAAAACTACTACAAATTTTATATCTTATAAATTTATGCGTCAATTTTTATACACATAATTAAAAAAAATATTTAAAATAATTATTTATTATATTGTTGATAAGACACCAACAATTTAGAAGTATAGTTTATTTATGTAACTCAAGACAGATGGAGAATACAATAAAATTGAATTTCCTAAATCATGTCAAGCTTAATCACATATTTTAATCACACATTATTTCTCAGAAATTATTGTATTTGCATAAATTATGTTGTAGTGCAATGTTATTTCAACCCCAGCAATTTGTGGAACAATTCTGCCTGGCATCACTCGAAAAAGCATCATTGAGATTGCACTTGGCTTTGGTTATCAGGTGATTATTCTTCTCCTATGATTGATGTACCAAGTGACTATACATGTTTGTAATGAAAACATTCATTGCATTCAAAAACTATTTTATTATAAGGTATTCACCAAAGTATTAAATTTACATATTTCAAAAATGATTACCATGAACTGATTAAAAATGTGCCAATTTTGTTCAGGTAGAGGAACGTGTCATTCCATTGGAGGATTTGTTTGATGTTGATGAAGTTTTCTGTACTGGAACTGCTGTGGTTGTAAGTCCAGTTGCTAGTATAACCTATGGGGATAAAAGGTAACTATCAATTCAGTTCTTTTTCATAAATATTTATAGCAGTATATATGTCTTTATGTGTATATATAAGGACTAGGTCTTATTGGTTTTGGTTACATGGCTATGCATGCAGGGTTGAATACAAGACTGGATCTGAAACAGTGTCTAAGAAACTTTATGATATGTTAAGTGGGATTCAAACAGGCCGTATTGAGGACAAGATGGGATGGACTGTCGAAATTGATTGAGCCTTCCCTCTCATTTGTGGCAAAACTTTGTTTCTTTTTTTTTTTTCTTTTTTTTAATTTGGACTAAAATGCTGCTTTTCTAGAGATTATCAAATTTTATGACGTCAAAGGGATAGTTTTATTTCTTCCATTTTTTTTCCCCTTCTCGTATCATGTAGTGTTGAATTATTGTAGCCTTTTGGTCCTGATAAAAATATAGGCCACCCCTTTCATATGATCCATTAGAAATAAACGAATTCTTATGAATTACCACTTTTAAAAGCAGAAAAAAACATTATTTCTCTTGACACTCTCTCCATTTGTTATGCCAATAGAATTCTTATTAGCCTTTTTAAAAGGCAAACCCAAATTTTCCATCACAGTGGATAAAAAAATGAGTCTAGAATAATCACGTTAATTAATTCTCAGTTGAAAAAAATTATTAATTGAATAACATGTCATGAAAGAGGTTATGTTACCACAATGTGAGAAGGTTTATACAAAACGTATGCAACGTACGGAAAAGCAAAACATATCTCCAATCGTTGTTCAATCATCTTGAAGAGGAAACCCTTGCAGTTGGCATTTTAGGGATATAATTCTTCTAACATATAGCTTACCTTCATGAAATTCTTTTTTCTTTTTCTTTTTTTTCTTTTTGAGATAACCTTCAGGAAACTGACTGATAAAAACATAAACGTGTTTTAAATGATAGATTAATGACTCTCTTTATTTTAACTATTATCGTTAAGCATTACCAACATGATAATAGACTTTTCTGTTTTTTATCAGTACATGATAATAGACTTTTCTTTTCTTTTATCAGTACATGATAATAGACATTGTTGGTAAGATTAATTTTAACGGTAACACATGCTAATATCCATAACTTACACATAGGTAATAACCAATTAATGCTACTTTTTTTTTTCAGTAACAACCAATGTTCAAAATTGATAGGCCAAAAACGTATTGACCCCTTGTAATTAATTAATTAATTAATTAGCCAAGTTTATTAATTAATCAAATTAACATGCAAAGCGCGTGGTAGCACAAACAAATCACCAATTAAACTAAGTGCAGTGGAAAATAAATTGACACGGTAATTTGTTTACAAATGGAGAAAACCAACATGGCAAAAATCTCACCGGGTGATTTTAAGGTCACCATTCCCGAGAATCTACTATTATCACAACAAGCGGTTACAAGTAAAGGAATCTCAGTACCTTATACCAACCTACAGTTGAACCCTTACCCCAATACCTAATTAGACTTGTTCTGTAGTGACAATCTCTCTTTTTGATGCACGGCTCCCAGTACGTGACTAACCAATTGCGCGAATCCCAGTATGCGACTTCAATCACCAACTAGAGAAGGTTGTTAGCTGCAAAGTTCTTCAGTTTATCACACAATGAAGATCAAGAAGATGCTTAGTTACAAAACCATACGTGGTACAAACATAGCAACTTCTACACAAAAAAGATGAACTAGGGCAAAATCTGTCTCCGGTTACAATTTGCTTAAACAAACTTTGCTCAACACTTGTGCAACTTGTGTTTTCTTTAACGGCTCTTAAAATAATATTTTTATATGTCTAGGGTTGTGAGAAAAGAAAACTCAAACAAATAATTAAGGATTAGAGTAAAAATAGAACTGAAATTTTGTTTTTCATAAACCTCGATAGATACCCTATCTTCAAGCTCGATAGATACCCTATCTTCAAGCTCGATAGATGGCTAGCTATCGAGCTAGCAGTCGAGCTTTAATGACAGGCACTTTTCAGACTTGAATCTTGGATAGACTTGCATGGCTTCAACACTTGATTTTGAAACAAAGTTTCTTGAAGTATTAAAACATCCTAGATCTACCCAAATACAAGTAAAGTGCGTTTTGTCAAAGGATTAGCCAATTACATAAAATAGTGACATATGTTCCTAACAAGTGAATCACATATGTCCTAACAAAAATTGTTAGGTTCTAAGACTTTAGGAACTAAATGTATTAGAATTTCAATGTGTAATGTGTTGGCAAACCATGATCAAAACTTAGAGTCTAGATTTAGGCTGCTCAAAGTGTGTTTATGTGTAAAATTTGAATCGAGTGAATTGCAGGATTTATTGGCTAAATCTGCAAGGCTCGATTGATCGAAAATTAGGCTCGATCGATCGAACCACATGCAAATTATTTTTTCTGCAGAATTTCTAACTCAGCCCAAGTCCGGTTTGACATGTAGGGTTTTATATTTTACTCCAAATATAAAAGGAAAAACCCTAACTACATTTTAGAAGTGGTTAATGTGCTGTGTGTTGAATCTCTTGTAAGATCTAGAGGTGTTTACCTTCATACACACTTAGGGTTATCAAGATTTATGTCAAGAACTTGATGATCGCTTCAGTTGCTGCATAAAGAACTTAAAAAAGATCTGAAACCGTTGAGTAGAGTCTCAAAGTCACAAGTAAGAGAACTTGTGGTTGCAGTAGATCAAAGAAAGAAGTAGTACATGGATTCGGAGCTGTCACGTGGTCGTGGTAGTAAGTTTTCTACTCGAGATAGCAATAGGATGTTAGTGGTCTAAGTCTTATTGTAAAAACTTCAATTCTTTCATAGTGGATTTGTTTTACCTTGAGGATACTAGGTTAAATCCTCCCCAAGTTTTTTACCAGTTTGGTTTTCCTGGGTTATCATATCTTGTGTTCTTTATATTTTCGCATTACTTACATGATATGATCTGAATGTGTTAACTTAGATCTGAATAATTTATCTAAGTAATCACTTAGATAAATAACTAGATTAAACAACTTGTATTTTAAGGGGTATAAAAACGTACAAGTGGTATCAAAGCAAGTTAGCTCTTGTATTTAGATCCACTGATCTAAGAGTTGATCATTGACCCCTGTTATCATGGAACACGGACACTCTCTTATGATCTCACCTCACTTTGATGGGAACAACTATGCCTACTGGAAAGTAAGGATGAAAGCATTCCTAAAATCTATTGATGAGAGAATCTGGAATTCTATTAAATACAGATGGGAGAAACAGACTACTCTTGTAAGCAAGTGGTCAACTTCTCAGAAAGAAGCAGCCGCTTTTAATAGCAAAGTTATGAAAGCTATTTTTAATGCTATTTTTATAGAGGAATTCAAGAGGATCTCAAATGTTGAGGTTGCTCATACTGCATGGAATATTCTCCAAACTGTGCATGAAGGCAATTAAGATTAACAAACTATAGCAGTTAACTACCAGATTTAAAAGTATTAGAATGTCTGGTGATGAATGTTTTGATGAATTCTATGCTAAACTGAATGATATTGTTAACTCTGCTTATAATTTGGGTGAAATTTATTATCAACCTAAGATTGTTAGAAAGATTCTTAGATCCTTGATTGAGGACTTTAGACCCAAAGTGACTGTCATTACTAAAAGTAAGGATGTGAACTCCATCCTTGTTAATGAGCTTGTAGGATCTCTCCAGTCCTATGAGCTAGACCTACCTAAGACAAACAAATCCAAATTAATGACTCTTAAGTCAATTGATGATGTTGATGGTAATGGATTTGATGATGAACTCTCTTCTACAGAGATTGCATATTTTGCCAAGAACTTTAGAAACTTTCTTAGGAACAGCAATAGAATGGCAAGATGTAAAAATAATGCTGAACCTAGAAACTTTAAGAGGAACGAACCAACTAAAACTAATAATTCTAAGAAATCAAAAGAAAAGGTTGGTCAAACCTCTAGTAACTCTCTAGGTCAACAATGTTTTGGTTGTCAAGGGTACGGTCATGTGAAATCAAAATGTCCTACATTCTTAAGATCAAAAGGTAAAGCTATGGCTGTAACCCTTAGTGATGATGAAGTTTCTGATCATGAGTCTGGTAGTGATGAGGATAGAAACTTCATTACTTTCATAGCTACTGCTATAGTTGATGAAAGTGTTGTGGTTGATGAGAACCCTTCTGATGGAGAACTATCTAAGAATGCTGATTTGCAAGAAGCCTATAATAAGTTTTGCAAGGTTGCTACAAAGGATGCTATGAATGTTGACTTAGGCTTGAAGAAAATTGCTTCGCTTGAACTTGATAAGAAAAATTTGCTGTTGAAATTGTTTGATGCTAATGAATTGATTAATAAGGTGAAGACTGAAAACATGTTGTTACTTGATAAAGTTAAGAACTTGGAACTAAAATTATCTGTTACTAAAGAACAAACAAATAGGTCTGATAGTTCTAAACTTGATCACATGTTGAGTATTCAGAAATCTCCCTTAGACAAAACTGGTCTAGGTTTTGTAGATAGCATCTCTATATCTGAAACTCATTCCACAAATTTTGTTTCTTCTTCTGAGCCCCCCCAAGAGTGAGATTGTCAAACCAGTAGAAATTACACCATCTCCTAGGAAGATTAAGGTTGATCTTACAGAGTCTAAGCCTAAGAATCCTACTCTCCCTAAGGATAAGTTGCATGATAGACCTTTATGTGTTTGTCATTTTTGTGGAAAGACTGGACATATTCGTCCAAACTGTTTCAAGTTGCAAGCTGCAAAGCGAGCAAATAAGCTAAAAGTACCTGTGCCTCAAGTACAAGATCTCATGGTATTTATTGGTGAGTTGGTAAAGGCGTTAAACCTTTATACCAAACCTGGAGTTGCTCATCATTCTAAGATGAATAATAACTCCAATGCAAGAGTTGCATCTAAAAGGTTTTGGATGCAAAAGGCTCAATCTAATTGAATCTTTCAGACATGGTTCTTGTGCTTCATCTCAATATTCTTTGTGACCATTCTCCTTTTACTGTTTTTGCTTTTTTTTTTTTTTTTTTTTTTTTTTTTTAGGATTTGCATTGCATAACATTCATGCATTTCATGATAGGTTGTTTTTGTTATTTCTCTTATAAATAAATAAATAAAGGAAATGAAGGAAAAATGTGTTTTGCATTATTTCTCTTGGACTTATAATCAAGGCTGGCCATATTATCTTTACATAACATGCTTGTGTACCTTGTTTAGCTTGGATGAGCTTATTTTACTGCATTTTGCTAGTTTTAGCTATGTAGTGCATATTGTATGGGAATTGTTTATAGTTTTTGATCATATGATCTTGATTTTGAAGTCACATGCTCTTGATTGTTTGGACTTGAACTGAATGAAAAAGGCGTAAATAACCATCTCACCACTGTTTATTAGCCAATCATGAACACTTTAGTGCATATCATAAGATTTGTGCTCAAGAAAGTGTAGCACATGCACAAAAAAAACATAAGGTGTAGCCTCGAATTAATGCTAAAATTGGTGTGTACATTATTGGGTTATAATAAATTCACAATGAAATAAAATTGGTGTGTACATTATGAGGCAAAAACGAGAAACTTTCATGATTGCAAGCTTGTTTTCTTGGAGATGTGAGAGTTATATGATGTAACTCTTCATGTGATAGTCTCTTTCAAACTTATGTGATGAATTTTGTAGAAATTGTGATTGATCACTATCTACTTATCACCTCACATGTATCTCAAGTTATTGCTAGTTGCACACACTACACAAGTTATTCTTTGCTAAACTTGGTACATGAAATTGTGTGTGAATTTGTTTTGGCCATCCGAGATTATATATCCCTTGATTTTAATGCAAAATGTGTTTTATGGTTGAGTTTTGAGGACAAATTGATTTAAAAACTTGTTTTTGGAAGATCTGGATTGAATCCAAGTGTTTTTGAAAAACTCTTAATCTCATATTCATGCATTTCATTCATAAAACACTGTGCTTTAAGGAGTTTCTGCATTAAACTGCTTAGTTTTTCAAAATTTTGAGTTTTCCAAATTTTTGACCGATCGAAGCTGTTGCTCGACTGATCGAAAATGCAATAAAAGTTTAGGTTTGAATCTGCTTGGCTCAATTGGTGCTCAATTGATGCTAGATCAATCGAATCTAATTTTCAACCAATCAAAATTCGAACTGAGTTTTTTTTTTTTTTTTAAGTTTTTCTCTCACATGTTCTTCACACTTTTCAAACTTTTTCAAAAGCTTTTTCACTGTTCTACGCTGACCGATCCAATCTGAGCCTATTTTGTCGTTTTCTTCCTAAAATTTCTCAAGTGTTTTTGTCTTCAAGTGCAGGTAAGACCTAAATACCCTTCCTTTTTCATTAAAATCACATTTTTCATGCATTTTCCTTAGAATTTTCCGACTAATGATTTTTGTGCTTTTTTGAATTTTGGGTTGTTTTTATTCACATTTGATCATTGGGTTTTTGTCTTTAGATGGTTTAAACATGATCCTCATGCATTAATTTGATCAATTTTGTGAATTTGAAAATTTTGAAATTCTAGGGCTTGAAACTTTGTGAAATTGGGGATTTTGTTCAGTTGGGCTTAAATTGGTAAAATTGACTTGTGTAATTGATTGATTACTTTATTAAATGATGTTTCTTAACTAGTATGATGATTAATTGCTCAGTTTGGTTTATTTTTTTAAATTGGTTTTTTCAAAAATTGGGGTTTTTACTTTAAAACTCTATGTTCAAGTCAATTGATGGTTTATGAAGTAAATTTGAACAAATTTCAAAGCATTAAAGCATGCATCATATGTGCATTCATTACATGCATCATATAGATTGTTATTTTTTGAGTTTTTTGTGCTCTAACACTCTCTAATGCAATATGCACTTGTGTTTCTTTCTTTGTTTATGTTTTCCTTTCATTCCAATCTCTTAGCATCATGGTTATGAAAACTAGAGCAAATAAGAAAACCTCATTTTCCTCTAACCCTATTTTTTAGAGTAATAGGTTCCGGTTTGAGAAAAACCAAGAGAACTATGAGAAACTCTATATCTATAAATCTGTGTGGGCTGAGAGAAAAGTTATCCTAGATGAGTTAGACCCTGAGATACGTAGGAATTTTAAGAGTCGGGGTTAGTTACCTCTTATGGACATTGAGCACCCTCATCCTGCTGCCTTGATTAGAGAGTTCTATTCGAACCTCTCTATCCACTCCAATGATTCCAACACTCAATATATGATGAGTTGGATAAGGAGTGAAAAGTATGTCATTACACCTCAAGTAGTGGCCTCTGCTCTTGGTGTACATTTGGTACGGCAGCTCGTATATCCTTACTCTGAGGTCCCTCCCCTTGATGAGATCATGTCTCACATTAATGGGATTTCGATCCTCGTATCACTACTCATGAGCTTACTGAGCTCAATTATCTGTTTTTCCAGATTGCTTGTCATTCTATTTGGCTTATCTCTCACTTGTACATCATTCCTATTGAGAGAGGTGCATTGTTGTATGCCCTTGTGACTGATGCTCCTATGAGTTTTCCTACTCTTTTCATTCGATCTCTAGTTGAGGTTCATAGGAGTAGTTCTAAATCACATGGTCTTTTCTTTCCAATCTTTATTCATAGGGTTTTGTTACATTTAGGATTAAAGGATTTTCCTGCTTCCAAGCCTGTCCATATCATTGCTCCCATAGGTGCCACCTGTCTTAAGCACAGAGCAGCTCAGATGAAAGCTAGCTCTAAATGCCCCAGAGTTGAGTCTTCCACAGGTAATGCATCTTAGCATCCTCCATCTGGTGATCCGTCTGCTGAGGAGTTTGTCAATCCCACCGCCGCTATTGATCCTCCACCGTCTTCTTTGAGCAATGCTTCTCTACGGAGTATGCTGGACACTATCATGACCATTCAAGCAGCGCATGGATAGATTTTGGTGGATGTGCTTACGGAGCTTCAGGCTCTACGTGCTGTTTTGGCGAGTATTCGACGGTCTCCTCCACCACCTCCTTTTGATGATGAGCATTGATTGCCCTTTGGCAATTCATCACAAAAAGGGGAAGTACATATTGTTCATGGAGATAGGGGGAGTGAGTTTTTGTTTTGGGGTACATAGATTGTATCTAGGAGATTCTTGATGTATTTCTTTTATTTTGGCTCATGATGTATTTATTTTTTATGGATTGTATATGTTAGGGGGAGACACTATGTTTTCTGTTTCTTTTCTTATTTCTTGTTTGACATGTGATACATTGGTTATTGATTTATATTATGAGATTATTCATGGTATATGTCTTTTATTTTCTGTTTTGTGAAATCAAGAATTTACTTTTGTTTTTACTTGTATTTTCCACGCATGCATTTATGTGTTTGTTGAGTGTTTCAGTAATATACAGGTTTATTCAGTCGTGCTGCTGTCTACACTAGTAACTAGTAGATAGTAGTTAGGTTGAATTGTTTTTGGGCATGTTATTTTTTAAAGGGCCGTTTGTAACTTTGAGCATTTCAATTTGTGATTTGTTTTGTCACAGATTGTCAAAGGGGGAGTTTGTTAGGTTCTAAGACTTTAGGAACTAAATGTATTAGAACTTCAATGTATAATATGTTGGCAAACCATGATCAAAACTTAGTCTAGATTTAGGCTGCTCAAAGTGTGTTTATGTGTAAAGTTGGAATCGAGTGAATTGCAGGATTTATTAGCTAAATCTGCAAGGCTCGATCAATCAAAAATTAGGCTCGATCGATCGAACCTCGTGCAGATTATTTACAGAATTTCCAACTCAGCCCAAGCCCGGTTTGACATGTAGGGTTTTATATTTTACTCCAAGTATAAAAGGAAAAACCCTAACTACGTTTTAGAAGTGGTTGATGTGCTGTGTATTGAATCTCTTGTGAGATCTAGAGGTGTTTACCTTCATACACACTTAGGGTTATCAAGATTCATGTCAAGAATTTGATGATCGCTTCAATTGTTGCATAAAGAACTTAAAGAAGATCTGAAAGCTTTGAGTGGATTCTCAAAGTCACAAGTAAGATAACTTGTGGTTGCAGTAGATCAAGGAAAGAAGTAATCCGTGGACTCGGAGCTGTCACGTGGTTGTGGTAGTAAGTTTTTTACTCGATGTAGTAATAGGATGTTAATAGCCTAAGTCTTATTGTAAAAACTTCAATTCTTTCATAGCGGATCTGTTTTACCCACTGTTTTAAAAACCGAACCGAATCGACCGGTCTGACCGATTCAACCTGGAACTGAGAGCCAGTCCGGTCCGGTCTGGTAAAAAGCCCCAAAACCGGCCAAAAACCGGTCAAAAACCGAGGTTGAACCGGAAATTTAAAAAAAAAAATGGTTCGATGACCGGTTCGGTTTGTAAAACCATGGTTTTACCTTGAGAATAACTAGGTTAAATCCTCCCCAGGTTTTTTACCGGTTTGGTTTTCCTGGGTTATCATATCTTGTGTTCTTTATATTTCTGCATTACTTACATGATATAATCTGAATGTGTTAACCTAGATCTGAATAATTTATCTAAGTAATCAATTGGCTAAATAACGAGGTTAAACAACTTGTGTTTTAAGGGATCTAAAAATGTACAAAAATTAAAGCATAATGCACGTTATTGCTTATTTTATATTAGTGCAATTTTTTTTTTTTTTGGCTTATTACTTTTTTTTTTTTAGAATGATTTTTGCTTATTAGTTAAACATGCAAATTGTGGGTCTGCTTTATATAAACTAAGCACTAATCATTCAGTTGAAAAACATAGACAAAAACTTAAATTAATGCATTTTGATTAATATAAACGTGCATGCTAGTATAATAATGACATTACGGTTTCATAAAGCGAAGTATCATTTGTTTGTTTATTCATTTCCAAAATCAGGTTTCATTTCATTTTCAATTCATATAAACAAACCAATAATGGTAGGTCCACTTTCTCAAAAAAAAAATATTGGTAGGTCCAGATTCATGGGGATGTGGGAAAAGTAATAAAATTGCTAATATAAACGATTACTAGATTTTAATTAATAATTCAATTAAGATTTTCATAAAGATGAAGAAGACCAGCCACGAGTAATTAGCTGACATGCATGAGCACACATGATATCCGCATTCAAAGGAATAAATTATAAGTTTTTTTTTTTTTTTGGTAGATACAATAGAAAATTTCAACTTATAACATCTATTTTTTGATAATTTTTTTATCATCACACCAAAATATCAATTGATTTTTCGTATAGATAGAGTTCAAATCCAAATAAAAGATTGGGGAAATTGCAATTTACCTACCTGTGGTTTGGCCCGTTTTAACAATGCCTACCCGTGGTTTGAAATTTGTCACTTAACCCACCTGAGGTGGTCTCCTTTAGACCCCCGTTACCCACCTCTACTCTTTCCGTTAGAAAATCTCATTTATTATATAAGTCAAAATTAGAACCCAAATGGAACCTTTAAAAAAAAAGGAATGAGCTCTCTCCCTCTCTCTACCTTGGAACCCCAAACCCATTTCCTCTATATCAACTTGATCTTCGGCCATGGACTTGGAATCTAACTACAAATTGGCCCCATTGTCGATTTCATCTACTCCCGCAACATCTACCCGCAACTTCAATAGAAGCTTTTAGAGAGATTGCAGAAATTCGGTGTCTTTATTCTCTGATTGGTTGCTGAGAAACTAAAGGAAAGGAAAATAGAAAATTAGTGTGTGTCAGTGAGAATTTAAGTTTGATTAGTTTGCTAGTTTCGGTCGCTTTCTTCAAAGTTTCTGGGGAGATTTTGGAAATTTTATTTCCTTATTCTCTGTTTGTTTCCTGGGAAAATGAAGAAAAAGGAATAAAAGGTTACTGTGTCAGTGAAATTTAAATGTGATTAGTTTACTTGCTTTAATTGATTTCGAACCTGGTTTGGTTTAAGAGGAGTTTTGTTGCGGCAGAGGATCTCGACGAGTGGGACCACGAAGGCTAGGGTTTTGCCAGAACCGGTGGCGGTATCGATGGCGACATCCTTGTAGCTACAAAGTAAGTGGACTGTGGCGGCTGGACCGGCGTGCAGAACTTGAAGCCGGCTCGGGTTAGGTTAGGGCTTTGAGAACTTATTCAGAGAGTGAGGGGTTGAGATCCGTTTCTTCATTCTCTGTTTATTTGCTGAGAAACTGAAGAAAAGGAAAAAAGAAAAAAAAAATTGTTGTTTCAGTGAATTTCTCTGTTTGTTTGCTGAGATCTGTTTCTTCATTCTCTGTTTCTTTATTCTCTCCGATTAATTTACTAGTTTCAGTGAATTTCTTTAATTTTTCATTCAAAAATTACATTCAAATTCTATTCCTAAATTTCTATCTGTGATCAAAGAGAGAGGATTAGGGTTGACTTTCAATGTTCAGTAGTCGAAATCCAACTGCATTTTGTTTGAATTTCAGTTTCCAGATGAGTTATTGAAGGATTCGACAAGAGTGGTGAAAGCTCTGTGTGAACAACTTCATTTTTTTGGGCAGGGTTTTTAGGGATCTTGATATAGAGGAAATGGGTTTGGGGTTCTAAGGTAGAGAGAGGGAGAGAGCTCGTTCCTTTTTTTAGGTTATATTTGAGTTCTAATTTTGGATTATATAGTAAAGAGGATTTTCTAACGGAAATGGCAGAGGTGGGTAACGGGGGTTTAACGGAGGCCACCTTAGGTGGGTTAAGTGACAAATTTCAAACCACGGGTGGGCATTGTTAAAACGGGCCAAACCACCAATTTCCCCTAAAAGATTTTAATAGATTTTTTTTTAATAAAAAAATTTATTAGTTAAGCTAATTACTGAAAACAAAAAATAAATAATTTTAGAGATACAAAAATTTTACAACATAATAGAGCATCCACAGTTGGGCTGCCAAATGCCAAATGTAAGCATATTTTATCATTAAGGCCCAATTTGTCTCAGCAACCGGAAGTGGAAACACGGAAAATTGTAAATTTTTTTGGCATAGTTTTACAATACCATCGTAAATTATGATGTTACTGTAGCACTATGCCAAAAGTAATATTAATATTTTATTCCTACTTTTCTCTCTCATCTCTCTGACTCACTTGTCTCCCTCTCTCTTTACTCATCCTCTCTCTTCTCTATTTTCTCTCCGTCTCCCTCTTCTCTATTTTCACTCTCACTCACTCTCTCATTCTCATTCTCTCTCATCTCTGTTTCTTAGATTCTCCCTCTTATGAGTCTGATGGGTCTCGATGACTACAAATGGGTCGTGGGTCCGACGGTGGAGGGTCCGACAGTGGTTAGGGTTGGTTAAGACCGTGGGTTGAGGTTGGTTAAGGCTGTGGGTTTGTGCCATGGGTTGAAGTTGGTTAAGGCCATGGGTTTGTGTCGTGGGTTGAGGTTGGTTGTGCCAGTGGGTTGAGGTCGTTGGTTGTGGGTTTGTGGTGGTTGGGTTGCTAGGGTGGTGGTCATCGGAGAGGTTGGGGTGGGTTTTGGCTACAGTTTTGTGGTGGGTTCAAATCAGGGTTGAGGTTTAGATCGAGGTTGCTAGGGTGGTGGGTTTTGGCTGCGATTTTGTGGCGGTTTTGTGGTGGGTTTTGGCTATGATTTGTGCCGTGGGTTTTTTTTTTTTTTTTTTTTTTTTTGCTGGTTGGGGGTTGAGATTATGGTTGGTGGTGGTGGTTGTGGCTGTGGCTGTGGTTAGAGGTGATGAGCTTGAAAAGCTCAGGCTTGGAGGTTTTCAGAGCAGAATATCAGAGACAAGGAGAAGCATCTAGACCGGGTTAAGAAAGATGGAGAGACAGTGGGAGAGAGAGACAGAGGGAGAGTGAGAAATAATAATAAAAAATAATAAAGAAAGAATATTTAAATGAAGTGTTAAAAAAATAGAAGTTTTGATGTAAGGGATATTGTAAAGTGATGTGTTATATGTTATAAAGTTGGTTTTTGATATGGTAAATGCTAAATTTTTTAGAAGTTTTGATGGGAATGCTCTTACCCACTCGTTTTTTCTGTATGGGTTCAACAAGAGGATCCAGTGCCAACTCTAGGCCTAGGTTTAAAGCCCCCACTTGTCCCATAGATTTATAAAGATCCCAAAGCCCCCAATTATAAAAACAAAAGGCTTCCAAAATTGTAATAAAATAAAAATAAAAAATAAATAAAAAACTAGTTTTAAACTTTTAAAATAATAATATTAAGCCAATAAAAATCAAACCCAATTAAAACCCTAAACTCTTTTACCAAAAAAAAAGGTTACGAGTATGTAGAATATTATTTAATTGATATTTAAAATGTTTATTAAAAAAACAATTAAAAGTTATTGCTTAGACCTCAAAATGTACTATATTAACCATGTGAAGATCATCGGTCTATGTCTAATTTTATAAGGTCTACTTGCCACGTTATCATGTGAAAGCTCAAATTTTTGTGAAAACACAAGAGCTGTTTAGACCCCCAAATTAAAATTACGATTCGATTGATTTTACTCTAACTTAAACTAAGTGCGAAATAGAGTACATGTGAGCAGACAAACAATATAACTACTCTAAGCTATATTCATCACAACACAGCAGTAAAATGAAAGCTTAAAGAGTAGGGAAGAAGAATGCAAACACAAGATAACACGCCGATGTATTATCTTGTGGTTGCATCTCTCTTCCCTTACTCTTGTGCTTGACTTTTATTGTTTATTGTTCATGTGTATGCACTAGAGTAGTTATTGGTTCATTGACGACATTTACTCTTGTTTCTGCACTTTGATTAAGTAAGAGTATAAACAATCTAGCCATAATTTTAATTGGAGGTCTAAACAAGCTCTTGTATTTTTGTACAAATCCGAGTTTTCAATTGGTATCGGAGCGGGTACACTTGTTTTGGTTTCATTACCTAAGTGTGATCCTTGACCCCTTGTGTGTTTTGTCATACTTCTATGGATGTTTTGGATGTTGTTGAGTGTAACATGCCATGTATTTGTGAAAATGCCTCTATGAGTGTTTATCCACATGCTTGTGATGACATGTTACATGAATCTATGGGTGTTGCTGATATTCCTAACATTAAACTCTTGAAGAAAGAAGCTAAGAAGTTTCATAAGAATTTGAGCAAGTTTCTTTGTGAAAAAGATGATTTGATTTCTAAGCTCAATGAATCCAATAAATTGGTTGAAAAGTATAAGAAGCTTGCTGAAAATTCTCTTGAAAAATTGAAAGAGTTTGAATGTTTGAATATGGACTTGGATGCTAAACTTGTTTTGTCTAAAAAGCTAGTTGATAAGCTAAAATGTAAAAATGAATCTCTTAAGATGCATGCCAAGTATTTGATTGCTGAACCAAGTGTTAAAAATGATGAAAATATTTGTTGCAATCATGTTGTGGTACCTGATTTTGTGCCTATTGTGTGTTCTACCTGAAAGGACAAATCGGTGTACATTCGTCCACATAAAAGAAATCAAAAGGTGGGGAGAAAGGCTCTTAAGTCAAAGCTTCTATTTAAACCTCATGGATGGATCTAAATTTGTTCCAACTTGTCACCATTGTGGTATAATTGGTCATATAAGACCTCAATGTCCAAAGTTGAAGAGAGAACAAAACCATGTTGCTAGATCCCTTCCCAAAAGCCTAGTAGACCTAAACCCATTGTTTGTCACCATTGTGGTGCCTTTGGTCATCTTAGACCTCATTACTCTAAGTTTCAAGCTTTTAAAAGAATCAAAAGAAAAGAGAAACTTGAGCTTCTTGGAAGTAGTGCTATGAAAGCAAAACTGGATTTGGGGGAAAATGGTAAGTTGTTGAAGAAAGTTTTTGATGTTCTTACCTCCTTGTCTATGTGCATCTCCGATTCTTATTCTTCCAACCCTCGTCTTACTTCTCATGAGACACTCATTCCAAACAATCATTCCGTTTGGATGAGGAAAGGTTCCTATGGTTGAGCTTATGCTCTTTTGGTCCTTGATCTAATTCTTTCGATCTTTGTAGAACCCTTCATGCATTGGATGCTTCATTGTCATGCATCTCTTTATATGCATTGTTTTGTTTTTATTTTTTATCTTACTTTTTTGTTTTAGTTTTGTGTGAGTAAAAATCCAAAACCACATAAAAAGGTGAAAAATTCAAAAAGTTTGATCATATATGTTTGAGCACATTTCACATGTGAGTTTGGCCTAGTACCTTTGTACTAATGGCGGAATGCATTTACAAGCTTAGCTTGTTATGTATGTACATCTATCTTTGTAGGAAAAATCTTGACATCTATGTGTGACTGTTGTAAATCGATCTTCAAGCATGTCATGGATGATTAGTCAATGGTCCTAATGGTTTTGATACATGCATAGACTTGTGCCTATTTATCTTCCCACTCCTTTATGTTTTTGCTTTATAGCTTAACAAATGTCAAATCTTGAAAAGAGATAATGAGCTGCAAAAGCCGTCGCACATACTAGTATTTGACTAGGAAAAAGGGAAAGCAACTTGTATTCAAATGTATGGTGCCCAAAAAGCCAAAGTTTTACTCTCAAAATTGAAATATCAAAAATTTCAGGCATCGATCTCAAAATAAGATATATTGTTCATAAATGAACAAATGTTATGAGTTGAAAGAAGCCAAAAGAAAAGCTTCAAAGATATGTAATCATTTTCTTGTGGGAGATCATATATGTTCATTTCTATAATTGAGATAGATCACTTGACTTAGCACTATTTGTGTATGACTTGATTGAATTGATTATTGAAATTTCACTCTAGACTAAGGACTATTCCACATTTGATACACACACACAACACACAAGTCTAATGTTCGTTAAATGTCTATTTTATTTGTGTGATTGTACATGTTCAAATGTGATGTGTGTGTGCTCAACCATATGTGAATCAAACCAAAAATATTTTTATTCTTTTTATTTGCTTTTGGAAGTGATTTGTATCACCCATGTGTTTTCAAAGTTTTTCAAGTTTTTTTTGTGTGAAAAACATGTTTTCTAGGTATTTTCGTGACTTATTTCATGTATAAGCTCAGTTGCGAGTTAAATGGTTCAATTCTCAAGTTTTTCATCTTTGGACAAAGAGTTTCGCGACTGTTTCGTGATTGTTTCTCGAGTAAGGCTTACCAGCAAAATACCAACGAAATTTTGCGAAAAGCTTACTAGCAAAATTACCAGCGAAAATTTCCCAATCAGCTTCTTAAAAGGCATTTCGTGGGACATTTGTTTTAAACTTCTCCTATCTTCTTCCAAACCCCTATTTTAATGCTTCAAGATCAAAACCCAACTAATTTCAAGTATTTTACATTCCATAAATATCTCTAAGGTAATCTTTAACTCTTTTTATTGATTTTGATCCTTAGATTATGTTTTTGGGGGTTTTATGTTCATAGTTGGGATTTTCTCAAATGGGATTTGGAAAACTTATTTTTTGTCAATCTTTTTTATTGGGTTTTGTTTTAAATGTTGATATACTTTGGATGTTGGCTCCTTCTGGCAAAAATAACATGTATTTAGGCAAGATTATCATATGTTCATGCATTGTTTAACATACATGTGTAGTGTGTGCACTCTAAGAGCATCTCCAACAGCCTCTTCAAATTTTTGTACTGTTTGGAGAGTGAACAATTCATTTTACCTTTTGCTTACTTACTTTTTCAAACACACTTTCCAACAGGCTCTCTATCCTTTTCTCTATCTCATTTAAATATTATTTCTTCATTCATTCTTTATTCTTTTTTTATCATCATTTATTTTTCCTATATTCATTCCCAACAATTATCTTTTTCAACAAAAAATGTTATATCCACAATATTTTTCGCATTACTTTCACAAGAATCATATCAAAATCTTATGTGAAAAGTTGTTACTAGTTCTAATTTGAACCTATCACTGAAATTATTTTTTTACTCACCAATATTAGCTAATAGCAATCTATTACTTAAAATTTATTGTGAAAATATTGTGGTAGCATTTCTTAATTTTCATTTCTTTTCTTTTTTTTATATTATTTTTCCAAACTTAATTACATCCATACGTTTCTTTTTTTTTTTTTCTTTTTTTCTTTTTTTCTCTTCGTTTTTTCTCCACCACGCACCTATCCCACTCCCATCTCTATCTACCCTTCTTTTTCTTTTTCTAGTTCATTACGGATCTCACTTTCACTTTCTCCAGCTTTCTCATTCTTTCTCTAGCTCTCTCTTTTTTTTACTTTTTCTATTTCTACTTAATTCTAGAACACTCTCTACAGTGATAAGAAACAGAGAAATTAAGAACAAGTGATGGCTTGCTCCACCGTTGATCGAAGGACACAGGCAAGCGTTGTCTCTTTTTTGCCCCACCGTGGGTTGCTTGTTTGCTCCACCGTGGGTCAAATGGCTTGTCTCTTCTTTTTTTTTTCTTTTTTTTTTTCTTTTTTTGCTTTTATTTTTATGATTTGATTAATTTTAAGATTGTGTTTTTGAGTTTGTATTTTGATTATGCTTGAGTTTAGAGATGTTTAAGAGAAATGATTGTTGTGTTTGTAGTCGTTGTGAATGTTTGATTGAGACTGAGTTTAGAGATGTTTGAGAGAAAAGATCAAGAATAGTTCTGTTGTTACCGTTGTGATTATTGAGTGAAAATTAAATATGTTAATCAGTTGTGATTATTGAGACTAAATTAATTCTTTTGCTCATGAACAGGTCTCTCTCTTTTCTCTTTTTTTCTTTTATTTTTTTTATTTCATTTGGTTTATGAGAAAATTATTTTCGTGTTTGGATTGTATTTTGCGTTTTGTAGCCGTTGAGATAAAGAAGAGAGAAAGAGAGTGAGGAAGAAAGAGAAAGGGAGGAAAGAGAAAAAAGTAATTTTTTATTCAACCAGGTAATATTTTAATGGAGGATATTGTTTAGAGGAGCTACAGTAATTGCTACAGTGCTCTCCAGGCCTGTAGAGCTACTATAGCAAATCTAAAAAAAAAAATGGAGATGGAGGGGCTGTTGGAGGGGTTTTTTTGTGTAAACAGTGACTTTTTTCTCCAAAAAGTAGAGATAGAGCATCTGTTGGAGATGCTCTAAGTGTTTGATAAAATGCTCAAATGGCATTTTTTTCGTTGTTTTGGACTTCGATGAGTACCAATTTTTGAGGATTACCATGATTATGCATGTTTATCATGTTCTGATTATTGGTTGCGTGTTTTACACACTTTACCCTGTGAGTGTCTTGCTCATGCATTGGTCATGCATCTCACATGCACACTAGATGCACCTTGCTGCACACACTCTTACACCTAACATGTTTTTCATTCACTCATGCTAATTAAGTCTTTTTAGACCTTTTAGCACATATAACATGTTCTTTTGTCTATGTCATGCCTTGGTCTATACTTTGTTTCATCATCCTTAACATGTCATGTTTACTTTATGTTTTGTAGCATTCTTTGTTTTTGTCTTTTGTTTGAGCTTCATTTTTTCATTCATCTTGCACCCCTCATATATCATACCCTTGCTCATATCTTCTTTTCTTTCTCTCCTTCCTCTTGACTCATTTGTCTATTCGTGACAAAAAAGGGGAGAGTATACTAGAGAGTATACAGAAGTGTATCGTCATTTCTATATGACTCATGTGCATATTCTTAGAGCATTACCATCAAGTGTGCCAAATGCCAAATATTTGGCGTTTGACACACCAAACATCAAAAACAGACCTTCATGAGGTGTGTTAAATGCCAAAAAAAATTGAGACATGCTACAGTACCGTCTTATCTTTGGCATGGTGTAGATGAATATGGTATGTTTTTTTATTATTTTTTTATTCATCTTTCTCTCTCATCCTAATTAAAATATCTCTTCATCTTCACTTTCAGCCACACATTCACTACTTCTCCATCTCCACTCTCCCATACTCATTTCTTCTCCCCTCTTCCCTTTTGCTCTATTCTCTTCCCATTAATTAATCATGAGCCACCACCAATTTCCTCTCTACCATCTCACAAATTCCATCATCACTGATCTATAAAATCTTCTTCACCGATTTTTTTTCCCCCTTTTGTTCGCTCTCTCCTCTCTATTCCATCTCATACACCGAATCGGTTTAGTTCATCTTAGAGCAAAGCATTACTATTTTGTCTAGCATCTCAACTTATTGGGTTTGTATTTCGAATTTGCCGATTTGCTATTCAATCTCGGTATCGCCGATTCAATCTTAGTTTCACCGATTCTCTAAAGGTTTCATCGATTCGTTCTACGTCTACTGCATACAAGTAATTTCTCCGTCTTCTCTGTGATTCTCTCGGTATTTTGGTGTCTACTTTTATTCTCTCTATCTTCTTAGTTCATATGTGTTGTGTGCTGTGTTGTTATTTTTTTTTTTCAATTCTTTTGCATTACCGAATGATTACTTGGATGCAAACTATAAGACAGTATAGATTCTAAATTCTAATTCTAGCATTTAGGCTATGAGACACTACGAATAATCTTTGAGACACTACGAATAATCTATTTGTTTCATTAATTCCAGCATTTAGGCTAAAACCATATGTACCAAAGATCTAATTCTAGCATTTAGAATTTAGAATGATAAAGAGTGAGACGTGGATTCACAAGTTTCTGTGTGTGTGTGTGTGTTAAAGGTGAACCTAGGCTAAAACCATATGTACCAAAGATCTAATTCCAGCATTTAGAATTTAGAATGATAAAGAGTGAGACGTGGATTCACAAGTTTCTCTGTGTGTGTGTGTGTTAAAGGTGAACCTATCAGTCACAATTTCACAAAGCCATATATATATTAATAAATCTTTTGCAATAATTCTTGTTTTTGTGCATTCAGATATGTATTTGATTTTTTATTTTTTGGGGACTCTCTTTGGACTACCTAAATTATTTTTATCTACATATCTATTTAGAGCATGGACTCAAGACATTATTCAATGTACACTGATGTCTTACGGGGGAATATTAATCTTGAAGAGCAACTTTTCGATGTATCTGAAAATAGTCCCATGTTAGTCCAAGATTCTCCACTGAATGATGAAGTTGCCACTTCTAAGAAAAAAACAACACATGGTATCAACTTCAATCCTGAGGAAGACAAGCTGCTTATAGCAGCATGGCTCAATACCAATGTCGATCCTATGTATGGTAATGAGCAACATAGAACAACATTTTATGGCAAAGTTGCAAAATACTTCAAGGACCACAAGACTGATTCTACACGTAGTCAAACATCCCTAACAAGCCGATGGGGAATGATTAATAGGGAAACAGTTAAATTTTGTGGGTCCTTAACTAAAATTGAAGCAAAGAATGCAAGTGGAACCACTGCTGAAATGAAGGTATAAATTTTGCAATAGTCTTTAATTTTTTTAGATTTACAACACAAATGAATTGTTTGAAGAAACTAATTATGTTATATTTATTTAATTTTTTTAGATTGAGAAAGCAAGGGAATTGTTTAAAGAAATTTATAGTTACTTTTTTTTTTTTTTTTGATACATACTTTTTTCAATATGAACATTGTTGGCTATTATTGAAGGATTTTCCCAAGTGGGCATCTACTATGCCTAGGGAAGATTCAAGAAAAGAAATGCCTCAAACTCTGGATTCAATAGAGGGGGGGGGGGGGGTTATGACACTATGGATTTCGAGAGGCCAATAGATAGAAAAGCTGAAAAGGCTAATCGAAAGAGAAAAGATGATGGGAAAGATGTTGCAACAGAATATTTGAAAAAGAAAATGAAAATTCTTGAAGAATCTTGTGCACAAGAAAAAGAGAAAGTACATATCAAAGCAGAAAAGGTTCGCTTGCAAGAGTTGAAAGAGAATGAAAGAATTATGATGCTAGACACAAGTGGTATGAACGAAGACCAAAGAACTTTTTATGATGGACTCTAAAAGGAAATCCTTGCAAAACAAAGATCAAATCGTTCGTTTGGTTGAGATGATGTTGGTGATGTCTTGTTTCAACCTTCTTTTGGTAGTAACTTATTTTAGGCCTTGATATGTATTTTGTGGCATTTTTTGGGTGTAGCTAATTTTAGGCCTTCATATGTATTTTGTGATCTTAGTAAAAGGTCTTGACTCTTTTATTATGTGACTTCGTTGTAGATTCTATTAGGCCACTACAATCTAAGTAATCCTAAAATTTTAGCTTATATAAAATGTCATGTATTTTCTATGTTTGATTTTATAATACTATAGAATTTGTGTTGCCTATAATTGTGTATTTTCTAGTTATAAATCTTAAATTATCATTAATAACTATTCTGAGTACTTGTAAAATGAGGAAATTTTGGCCTTATTTGGTTTAATAATAATGAATCATTATTATTGGTGTGTGGTTTAATAATAATGAATCATTATTAGTGGTGTGTGCATTGAAAAATGGAAGTGCTAGTCTGAGCAAGTTTGAGGATTCCAATCTTGAAGCATATGCACGAGATTGTGATTGTGCAAAGAATGGATGCACTATATCATGATTATGGTATGTAATAACAAAAAATTTAATGGATGCACTATAAGTAGAATTCATTTCGACATTGTTTATTTGTTTATTCTCTTCAAAGCTGTCATTGGAAGGCCTTATCCATATTATTATTGGCAGCTGCAATGATGTTAGGAAGCGAATGCATTGTTGTGCTAAGGTTGTTTCTACTATGAGACATTAGCTTAGCTTACTGTCATGCTTAATGCTGGTGCTGTGCTATTGATGCTTCTGATTAGGCTAAGAGGCCAGTGTGTAAGTGCCCTGATTCTACTTTGCTGTTGTATGTTGTGTTAGTGACTGCTGCAGTGTAGTAGTATCAGTGGAGCATTGCAGCAGTGTGCAGTTTGGCATTGGTTAAGGTTGTGTAGTAGGTATTAGATATATGTGTGCTAGATGATAGCAAATTGGGGATATTGCCATGTATATACCTATAACTAATTTGCTGATAGCACATATAATAATTCATATGAGCCTGTGACTAACTATTGAGTTGTTAGTGAGCAGTCAAAAAGCTAGGAGCCAGCACATATAATACTATATACATTTTTTTGGTTATATTTTCTTATAGTTTCTATGCTTGTCTTGACTGTTGGGCTCTTCTAATTGTTTCTGAAATGTATCCATTGGTTTACAATTCTTAAGTGCTAGAAGAAGATAGGAAAGGATCTCATCTTAGGCCACGTTTTTATTTAAAGAAAATTTTATATTCTTTACATAATGATCAAACCTTCTTTTAAAGTCATCGATTTCATTTCATATTATGTTTCCTGCATCTATATTGATAATTGATTTCCAATGTTTTCTTCTAGTTTATCTCCATGGGTAGTTCTTTTTTTCGTGAATTGCTTGATAATGACTCAGATGAAGATGAGATAATTATAAAACTTACGGGTTCAACATCACAACATAAGCATCGCCGGTATATCAACCGTAATCATTTGGCAAGCCATAAAAGGTGTTATGATGACTACTTTGCCGGAGAACCTGTATATCCTCCCAAAGTATTTCGAAGGAGATTTCGAATAAGAAGTTCTCTTTTTCTCCGAATCCTATCTAAGGTAGTAGCTCATGAACCTTACTTTATCCAAAAAAGAAATAATGCCAAAAAGCTTGGTCTATCTCCCCTTCAAAAGATGACCGCTGCACTTAGGATGCTTGCTTATGGAGTAATAGCTGATTTTATGGATGAATATGTGGGAATAGCATAAAGCACTGCAATGATGAGTTTGAAAAAATTTGTTGCAGTAGTGGTTGCTATTTTCTCAGAGGAATAATTGAGGTCACCAAACAATGAAGACATCATTAGATTGTTAGCCCATGGCCAAAACCATGGATTTCCAGGCATGTTAGGAAGTATTGATTGCATGCATTGGAAATGAAAAAATTGCTCAGCTGCATAGAAAGGGATGTATTGTGGTCATATTCGTGAGCCAACTATTATTTTGGAAGCAGTGGCTTCAAATGATTTTTGGATATGACACTCATTTTTTGGATTACCTGGGTCAAATAATGATATTAACGTGTTGGAGCGATCTCATGTATTTTCTGAGCTTGCACAAGGACGTGCTGGTGTAGTTAATTACTCAATCAATGATCATGATTACACAATGGGATACTATCTTGCCGATGGCATATATCCAAAGTGGTCAACATTTGTGAAGACAATCCCATCTCCACTAGGAGATAAAAGAAAATTATTTGCAAAAGCTCAAGAGGCATATAGGAAGGATGTAGAGCATGTATTTGGAGTGCTTCAAGCACAATTTGCAATTGTACGTGGACTTGCACGGTTTTTCTATCATGAAACACTACAAAACATTATGAAAGCATGCATAATTCTTCATAATATGATTATTGAAAATGAGCGAGATGAAGCTGAAGCAGTGGACTTAGATTATGAACAAATTGATGAAATTTCATGTACACCAATGTCACGTGAGCCGACAAATGAATTTATGGAGTTCATTCAAGTTCATCAATGCATTAGGGATCAAGAAGCTCATTCTCAACTCCAAATGAATCTCGTTGAACATTTATGGCAATTACAAGGAGAGTCGTGAAGACTTTTGGTTTTGTTTATTTGTCTCCTCTTCTTTATGGAGTTGCCATTAAAACTTTTGATTTGGTTTATTTGTTTCATTTTGTTTATGAAGCTGCCATTAAAACTCATTGGCTATGTTGTTTTGTTGTGTTAAGTACTAGTCAATTGTTTTGTTGTGTTAAGTTTAAGTACCATTTGTTATCAAGGAAGTGGCAAGCTCAACTCTGTTTAATTCAATGGGTTTTCTGTGTGAGTTAATGTTATTGGATATGAGTTATGTGTGTAAGTTTTCTATGGACATTGGTAGTTTAGTTCAATTGAAACAACTTCAACTTGACAGGTTGCCTTTTAGATTGCATTTATAAATATGTTTTTGGCTTTTGATATGAGTCTTAACAGGTTCTAAGTTTTTTTTTTTTTTTTTAAATGCTTGTTAAGAAAATATGGATTTTTAAAAATATGACAGAATAAGAGGATTATTTGAAAATGTTACCATTTGAATTAGAATATTTGAAAATATGACTGTTAGGAACAAATAATAAAGAAAGAATAAAATAAGAATTAAGAAATAATATTTAAATTAAGTGGTAAAAAAATAGAACATCTGATAAATGGTGTATTATAAAGTGGTGTGTTAAAATAGAAAAAGTAACTTTTTGATGTGTCAAAATAGCATTATTTTACAACGTCTGATGGGAATGCTCTTAGGGGGGAAAATTCTACCTCGTGCACATTCGTAGGGGGAGAAAGTCATAGGGAAGATGCATATATCAAGGAGGAGAAGACATCTTTTTTTAGAAAACCTTATTTTGTTTTGTTTTACTTTATGCTTGTTTTCTCGTTGTTTTACGGTGCTTTGAGTTATGTTTAGTATCTATGCTTTGTTGCTCTCATCGCATCATGCTTATGTGTTGGACATGCATACATCCTTATGTTATTGTGCTTTATTGGTTGTATGTTCGAATAATCATTTGCTTTACTATATGATCATTGTAGTCATATCCATATGACTATCGTATGTTTGATCAAGTTGCTCATATGTTTCACATCATATTTACTTGATCGCACTTTTACTTGTTACATTATACTTGTCATTTTATTACTTGATTTACCTTAAGGGTCTAATGCATTTTGTGCAAGTGTTTCAAGTTACAAGTATTTTGTTCCAAGTTCATCACAGGTTTTAGATTTAGGTGTGAGTGAGTTTTGCCATTGTTCCCAAACTCATGTTTAAGTCTAGAGTTTGTTATATGGTGTTTTGTCACGGAATAGCCAAAGGAGGAGATTGCAAAGTTGTGATTTACAACTATGTTTTATGTTGACTTTATTCCATGACAAAAAGTGTTGTAATTGTTTTAATTTTATTCCTTGTATTTTGTGGGATTTTATTATATTGGGTTTAGTATGAAGTTTGTGAAGAATCGAGCATGAATTGAAGAACAAGTGGATTTCGTGAGAAGCTCGCGAAAAGATAACCCGCGAAAGAGCCACGTGAGAAGCACATGTTGGAAGCTGAAGAGTCATGCCAGCCTGGAGGATTTCGCGAGTGTCTCGTGGGTAAGGCCTTCTCACAAAATACCCGCAAAATGTTCAGCCTGGAGGATTTTTAAGTGTGACTTTCTTACCCTTCACCCATACTATATATACCCTCATTACCTACAGAAATTGCAAGGAGGCCATTCAGAGAGAAAAACCCTAGATAGGTTTTCTACAACACACACACCCATCTTTTAGAGAGAGAGTTACTCATCCTTAGTGAGAAATCATTCTAGCATCTTCTCCTTCCCTCTCCCATTGTTATACTTTGAGAAGAGATTTGTACCCAAACATAACCCACACCTTTTCAAAGTGTAAAGAGTATTTTGGAACTTGGGAAGCTTTGGGGATTTGCCAAAAGAAGCTGGTGAGGCTTGACGAATGCAATCGGGCGTATTGCAGGATCCGGAGAGCTAGAGAAGACAATGCTTCGTTAAGTCAGTTAGTAGCAGGAGCTTGGAGGGCTCAAGTACACTGGGTAGACTAAACTTGAAGGGTCTTTTGTTATTCGTATACTCCAACTTTATTCTCTAGTGGATCGATTTACCACTTGGAAGGTGGCAAAGAGGTTTTCGTCGAGTTCTTCAGTTTCCTCTTCGATAACACGTCTTGGTGTTATCTTGTGGTTACATCTCTCTTCCCTTACTCTCGTGCTTTACTTTTATTGTTTATTGTTCATGTGTATGCACTAGAGTAGTTATTGGTTCATTGCGCACATTTACTCTTGTTTCCGCACTTTGATTAAGTAAAAGTAAAAGCAATCTAGCCATAATTTTAATTGGGGGTCTAAACAAACTCTTGTGTTTTTGCACAAATTCAAGCTTTCATCATGTCAACGGCTTCATTATGATATCTTGACTATATTGATCGGTGATTTTTTTTTTTTTTTTTGGGTTACTAGTTGTAATAAATAAATAAACCAGTAATTACTGGTTGTATAACTATATTCATCAGTGATCACTTATGCAGAAGTGTTCCCTTCCATTATATATATGTAGATTTACAAAGCAATAACTCAAGCAAAGGTCAGAGGATTCCCTGATGTCCTATTCCTAGACGCGGTTACTAAAAAAAATAGGAGGTTTCATCTTGTAATATTTTCATTGTCAAGGTATGATTAATTCTTGTGATGTTATAATAATAATAAAAAAATGAGGTTATAAATGTTACAAATTTTACTATATATATATATATATATATCTTATAATCTAATGGGTCATTTTTTAATCACATAACCAAAAAAATATGTAAACTATTTATTTATTATGCTTCACTTTTCATTATTTGATAGTTACAATAGAGATATAGAGAGTTTTGGACCCTGAATATCTTTGTTAGAAGACTAGGAACGGCAATTGAACTATAGGGCTCTAAACTTATTTATTATGTTGTTGATGTGATACAAATTATATTTATTTTCATTTCTAATTTGTAAATTCTTAAAAATAAGTATGTTCCAGTTAATTTAACTCGTAAAATCTCTTGTCTCTTGTCTCTCAAATAAAAGATCTAAAGTTCAATCCTCACATACACCCAAAAAAAAAAATCTTAGTTTGATAATAAAGAGCAATCATTATGAAGCGAACATCATAGATTTGAAATATTATCCAATTCATATATATTAAAAAAAAATCTTTAAAGTAAAATTTTAGTAACTTTGGTATTTTACTTTTATCATTTAATCTCCTCCATTTTTCTGATGCTACACATGAGCTCTTATACTGATAACAAAATAATTTCAGAAACTATATGTACGGACAATTTAGAAGTTTAGTTTATTTATGTAACTCAAGACAGATGGAGAATCACATATTTTAATCACACATTATTTCTCAGAAATTATTGAATTTACATAAATATGTTGTAGGGTAATGTTATTTCAACCCCAACAACGTGTGGAACAATTCTGCCTGGCATCACTTGAAAAAGCATCATTGAGATTGCACTTGGTTTTGGATATTAGGTGATTATATACAAATGGTAACTAACCACCTGATGACGTGACTTAATGGTAGGAAATCTTAATGACCCATCACATCTGAGAGTTTGAGAGTTGTAAATTCAAGTAATGACAATCCTCACTATTGTTTGGGCAATCCCAACACCATACAAGAGTATGTAGGATTTAAGTGGATGGTGGACAATGACCACACGCGTGAGCCCCTTCTTACAACCAAAAAGAAAAAGGATTACTATATAGATACATGTTTGTAATGAAAATAAAATTGCCTTTAGAAGTTTTTTTTATTCTAAGGTATTAAATTTACATAATTAAAAAATGAAAACCTGATCAACAATGTGAAATTTTTGATCAGGTCGAGGAACGTGTCATCCGTGGAGGATTTGTTTGATGTTGATGAAGTTTTCTGTACAGGGACCGCTGTGGTTGTAAGTCCCGCTGTCAGGGGCGGAGGCACGTACAAAGGTGGGGGGCCATGGCCCCCCCCCCCCCCCCCCCAAAATTTTAAATTTTTTTTTAAATATGTCTACAATTATTTTTATGTTTTTAAAATTTAGTCTAAAAAATAAGAGTTGGCCCCTCCAAATATTTGAATTAGTCCAATAATGCTCTTAAAAAAAAAATTGGTCTAATAGTTATAAAGATATAACTTTATTTTTTCGCAATTCTATTTTTTATTGTAAAATGTGTTTTTATATCTATTAAATATTTGATAAAATTTAGTATCAAACATGTTTAAATCTATATTTTTCAACCCGTTATGTGACGATTAACAAGTCATTGACTCATTAAAAAAATTTTGTCACTAAAACTACACATGAAATGTGTCTTTAGTTGCCATATAATGTGTTAAAGTAAGGTAGCTTTAAATATGTTTGAAACCTAACTTATTTCTTCAAGTTTTGGATCATTTATGTTTTTGAAATTTTCATTAGTTTAATTGAAAGATTTTTTACTTACTTTAGCATAAAATTTGATAATTTGTGTTTAAAATGAAACTTTTTAAGATTTTGACTATGAAAATGGAAAAAATGAATTTTATTTTACGAAAGATCGCCGTCAAAAATAATTTTGATTGAAAATACTAAGATTTTTTTTTTTTTTTGGTTGGGTGTGTGTACATATATAACTTATCAAATAAAAAGTGTGTATATATATATATATATATATGTATGTATAATAAAAAGCGCGCGTGTGTATATATGTGTGTGTGGGTGTGGAAGTTGTCTTGATAAATATATTAGCATCGCAACTTGGCCCCCCCAAACAAAAATTCCTGGCTCCGCCCCTGCCCGCTGTTAGTATAACCTACAACGATAAAACTCATAAAAGGTAGTAGTAACTATCAATTCAGTCAGTTTACCCAAAAAAAAACTATCAATTCAGTTCATTTTCATATATATTTATAGGGTAGAGGTAAACCTATAGCAATATGCACTGTTTGGTCTTATTGGTCATGCCTACATATGCAGGATTAAATACAAAACTGGGGCTGAAACAGTGTCTAAGACACTCTATAATATGCTAACTGGAATTCAAACAGGCCGTATTGAGGACAAGATGGGATGGACTGTCGAGGTTGATTGAGCCTCTCTTCACTCTCATTTACAACACAACTTTGTTTCTTTTTCTTTTTCTTTTCTCTTTTTTCTACAATTTGGACTAGAATGTTGCATTTCTAGAGTCCATCCCAGACTTTGAAATAATTTTCTTCTCTGTGTACATTTCTTTTATTTCCCTCTCGTATCACATGGTGTTAAATTATTGTACCCTTTTGAACAAAGTACTCAAAACTAAAACCGCAAGATTTACAACTGTACTCTCCTTTTAAGGAACCTGATATTTCCAGTTAATATGGATATCAATAAAATGGGCAATAGAGGATTTTATAATATTTAACTTAGGGAGTTAATTACCTTGCTGAAGAGACAACATTGAGATAAAATATATATACACACACTGACACACACACCAACCTGGAGAATTTTCTCAACAAAATAAAACCGTGACCAATTAGAAAATCACAAATACATTAGAAAATCACAACTGCAAAGTAGAACTGCTCTGAGGATCTAAAAACTCTCTCTCTCTCTCTCTCTCTCTCTCTCGTGCGAGAGAGAGAGAAACACTTTGATCATCCTAAGAGTAAATTAGCAGATCTTGCTGGGATTAGTGATTCGAGTAAAAGTTTCTCTCTCTCTTGCTACAATTCAAATGCACCAAATAAATATAACACCACCAATACACACAACCAGAGCCTGAGAGGAGCGTGTCCATAAAACATATAAAACTCTGAACCTCCCCAACCCTCGACCAAAAAAATAAAAATAAAAATAAAAAAAGCCTTGCCCCACCCCACCTTTCCCAAAGAAAGTAGGGAGATATTTCTTTTACTAAGAATATCATAATCTACTTCTTGGGAATTCTATAATTTAATTATTTGTACAAAAATGGTGCATATCTATGTAACAATTAACCTCAGGATATCGAAGCTAATAACAAATTTCAAGTATCAATCTCTAAACTTAATATTGTTTAGATGCTCTATGAGCAAATCATTCCAAGTATCAGTAATTCCAGGTAAACACCAGTGCATGCAATCATCATGTTTCTTTCCGCCAGATGTGGATGGATGGGCATCTGCTCTAAACTCACTCATGCGAGTTATGTCCAAAATATGGAAACCAGACCCTTTGAGGGCTTTGTATAGGTGTTCATTCACCAGGCGTGCCTCGACATTTGTTCCATTATTCTTCAATGAGAAAATTTCTTCAACCTGAAAGGTAAACCAAGACTTTCAAACCTTTGTTGTCATCTTGCAGAACAGAAGCATAACAACGGTAGAAGCCTGTAGATAGACTTAACAGACCATGCTTCAATATTTACACATATTAGAAATGGAAGTTCCAAGTGAATCACCTGCTCTGGCAACAAAGGCTGTAGCCGTTGACAAGAACCACCTTGGTCCCAGTCACCTCCCTCAAAATGTCTAGGTGATTGTGTACGAAAGAATTTGATCGCACCTGGTTGCAATCTTTTCTCTACAAACAGTACCTATCATGAATAAACATAATATGAGCAAATAACTACACAAAAACTTAACATATGCAGAGTTATATATAACATCTGATCATGTTGAACTCACAACCACAACTTATCAAAAAAAAAAAAAAAAAAAAAAAAGAGCATCTGATCCTGTCAAAATCAGTTCCCATTTTGCTTTTTCTACTTTAATTATGGCATTCTCAGATCAGGTAATCATGTAAAACTATATGACAATGAACTCATGACTGCATTGATAGCTCGCATTATAACCTTTGAATCAGAGAACTCAGACACCCATAGGCATGCAGAGCGTGGCCTATCCCCATTTTGCCTACGCAGACAAAATTTTAGGTCCAAAAATTGCAGCCATAAAATTTAGTAACGAGCAGGACTTTAACATCATTAATAGCTACAAAAACTAGAAAGAGTAAGCCTGCGCTTAATTACAGCACTAGTTACATACGTGCTAGCCTGTGCAAATAAAGTTGGAAGTACAGTTCAAGTGGAAGCATAGATGTTCACAATTACAGAAAGTCAAATAAAGAGAAAAATTTCAATCCCATACCATGTGTTTTAAAACCATATCCAGGCCAACATGAGGGGGAATTGGAGGTATGATAGGCTCACCCTTCTCAAAGAAAAGCAAGGGTGACTTCACAGGGTCAAATTTTGAAGGAGCCCACCACCTATTAACAAGAACCAGAAGGCCAAATCATGATCAGCAGCAATCTCATACCATGACCTTGTCAAATGCAATTTAACATAACGGATTTTTTTTTTTTTTTTTTTTTTTGCTTATCAAAAAAAAAAATGTAATTTAACATAAATATGGGGTGCTAGCATGCTACACGTAACTTTTTATTAAATTAATATTTTGAAAATCCTTCCATTTAATTACACATTTTTTTCTGTTTTTAGCATACACGCCAAATTTCATATTCATAAGATGTTATTTACTACCTGATCTAAATCTTAGGTTTGCTTATAATTTTAAAGCACAAAGAACTTGAAATTTAATATTTTCATACAAAAGATAGTTTGTCATTGATCCCTGGTCATTTTGATTTCTAAAAGATATTGAAGGTATAAGGAGACAATGTAATTATGTAATCCAATGATGGATTTATCTGAAAACACAACCAATGAAAAGAGTTGCAACATTAGCAAAAGTTACACCAAATGTAACTTAAACCTAAATGATGCGAACAAGAATGAGTTCAAGGAAAAACAAGATTAAATACCTAAAGAATCAAGATTTGTGGTCTAGTATTCACTATTCAGCAGCTTATTTTAAGCTTCAAGGGTGTGATCGCCTAGTGTTCTATTTATTTTATTTTTTTCTATTTTATCACCTGTTTCTACCCCAAACAGCCATCAAGATTCATTCTTTTCTAACCTAAAACCCTTAAACATCAATCTTTATTAAAAAACCCTTCAAGAACTCATCAAGAAATCTAGAATAGTGCAGAATTCTTAAAGATCCTGCATCACTAAACCTATATATTTTTAAGAATTGGTTCGACAAAAGTTTGAAGTAAGCCATGAGAAGTAGTTAACTGAAGATTTCACATACAGGAAAGGATGAACGTTGCCATCTAAATCTTACCCGTAGGGCAGCTATAATTATTGTATTCAAATAATAAGGAAGTCAATTCATCTATTCTCGCCAAATATAAGCAACAAAACTTCCCAAGAAACACATTAAAATCTCAAAAAATCATGCAAATTTAAATCAGAGGTAGTTTCTATATTTTTGTCACAACTAAAATAAAGTTAGAAGTTAAAATGATCGGAATCAACAAGGGGAAAAAATCCAAAAATAAAGTTAATTCATTCAGCAAGATACATGCATTTACACATCATATAAGTCATCAATACTCTATGAGATATTATGGAAAAGAAAATAAATTCACCAGTGTCCAGTATTAAATATTAGAATATCATGGAAGGCTGGAGCGTCTGCCCATGTGCCTTCTGGTACGTCAATGTCAACTCTAAAACCCTCTCTATAGCCAAGAGACTCCAACGCACCACCATTAGCACTAGCTGACCACCTGCATGGAACAGGAGCAGAGCAAGCCTGAGCTTTATAATTCAAACTGTGGATTGTATTGTACACACAATCAACTAAACAACTAAGAAAAACAACAATTATATTCAATGCATGATCTTTATCAGTCATCTACAGTGACTGCATGATCTGTAATTTCAATTTTAGACTGAGCAAAAATAAGTTCACAGAACTTCAAATTGAAGCCATGCACCACATCCATTACAATTCTTAACCACCAAATGATAAAATCACTAAGCTGCATGACTCATTGTTGCCAAACACATTCCTGTAAAACTCTTCAAAATAATTACCGAGTTAAAACACAATGCCTTTTTTTTTTTTAATTACTTTTTACTGGCAACCAAATCTTATTAATACATAACTGGATGGTAAATTTCCCTTTAAACTAAACCCAGTAAAAAAATCAAAAAGGTACATTCTATGTAACATTGTGCTCTGAATCAAATTCATGATAAAAAGACAATTCAGGATGCCATAATCCACATAAAATAGTGCTCAGTCTTGAACACATGATGAACAATTTGGGAAGAACTACTGAAAATTCTTAGTGTCCACTTGCCACGAGCCTTTTTTGTTTAGATCTTAGCTTATTTTGTTTGTGTACAGAAAAAAGCCAAATCAGCTAAACAAACCCTTAGCATTCCCAATAATCTCACATTTCGAATATCTATCAATAAGTCTAGGGTCACAACAAATTTCACAACTGTAGATGTGGCGACTTGCTAATGGCGGATGATAAAAGAGGTGTCAGTGACTTAGTACTGGGCCCATATGAGAATCAATAATAATCTGCCAACTTAGCAGTTTCGAAAAATGCTGTGTATTATTCTATATAAGTACATATATACATACACACCTCACATTCTGGATTCTCTGGAAGAAAAGGTATACTATGTTTCCAACACATGTATTCTCCCATTCACAATGTGTGGGACCCACGCATTGTGAGTGAAAGAATGCATGTATTGGACACACTGTATATGGATATACCTCCTACCATTTCTAGATGGGTGATTAGGGATCTGAACTAAAAACAGAAGAATTTGTTCCCAAACAAATGAGCTATTATTCATCTTATTCTTTAGTAACTCATCAAAGAAACTTTAAAAATGGTGAAAATTGCAGCTTAACATACATTAAGGAAAAAAAAAAAAAGGAGGGAGGGGGAGAGAGAGAGAGAGAGAGAAGGTTCTTTGTCCAGCAAAATCAAGTAATGAACAAAACAACCATGTTTCAAAAAAAAAATGTGAAGAAAGAAAACAAGAGGAAACAATTATAAGTGATGGTGGCAGAAGATATAATATGTCATGCACTTAGATACAGCAAAATCATGACCAGATAACACCTTACCTACCATAACGCGCCAAAAGATTTGTTCGATGATATGCGATGGTAAGATTATAACGAAGAAACGTAAATCCACGATCAGCACCAGCTGGCCGCCACTTCTTCACTTCACTCGACACTCGCTTCAGGGTGCAGATCAGAGAAACAAACATATTTCTATTCAAGGAATCCCCAACAAACCCTGCACTGTTGAACATTCATAAGGTCTACAAAAAATAGCACCATAATTCCATACATAGAATCCATTGCTAAAGTACACTATGCATGCACATACGCACGCGTGCCTATATAAATACGCAATCAGTATGCAAAAACATTAACATAAATAATGTATAGCTGCATAACAATGATGATCAGAACAAAAGATGGTTACTTAAATTACATGAATGGAATTTAAGTTGCAGAAACTGTTCAGCAAAATAATAATGTAGCTAAAATCTGCAAAAACTACTATTGCTGTGAAAAAGTGCATTGCAAAAAACACAATTTTATGGGGAAATTAAAAATAAAACCCATTTGAAAATGCAATTTTCTTAAAAACTCAAACTAGAAGCCATTATGCATTTTCATTTAGAATTGATCTTTTTCTCCACGAAATCACAATACCAAATTGGACTTGTATTCATTGAATTTTATAATTTTGTTTGCCGATTGCACTGATAAACTTTACTAAAGCAATCACATAAATTCACTTTCTCTTCAATTTTCCTACACTTTCTCGGCAACCAAACAGAAACTAACTGATTCGTTTGAGAGAGAGAGAGAGAGTACCGATGTTGGTGTCTCTGAACTTGTGAAGAAACGCAAGGGGGTCGAACGGCGGGAGATCGCAGGTGCGGGGCTTCCATCGCCACGTGGTGAGATCGAAACCGTTGGATTTGTTGTTGGAGATGCAATTCCAGCCCTTGAATATCTCCTTGCAAGTAGCGTCGTAACTCGCGGGTTTCGGGTCGGGTTGATGGATCCAGGACCCATCGGAGTAGTCGCAGGGAGTGGAGTCGGGGGTCCGGGTTTGGAAGGTGCGGTAGTGGGAGTGGGAGTGGGAAGGAGAGGGAGAGGAAGTTTTTCTGGAGAGAGAGAGGAGGAAGATGGAAGCGAAGCAGAGGAGAGAGAGAAATGGGAAGAGAGGGACTTTCTTTGTGTGCTGCTGCTCTCTGCTGGCCATTGCCTAACGGTGGCGGTTCATCTTCACATCATCACTTCATTTCTAGTAGTGTTCTCGGATCCAACTCCAAATAGGTGGCTTTTCTTTTTCTTTTTTTTCTTTTTTCTTTTTTTAACTGCAAACTTGCTTATTGAAATTTCATGCAAGTTTTACCCAGCAAAAAAAAAAAAAAAAAAATTTCATGCAAGTTTAATTTTAAAATTTAACTAAAAGATATCCTCGGATAATACATAATATCACATGATGACTAAATTGATAAGCCCTCTTTTTTTTTTCTTTTTTCTTTTTTTTGATAGAAAATTGATAAGCCCTCTTATTTCTTAATATATTTCAAATGAGCAATTTTTAGTGTTTAAATTTTGAAAAATATGTTTTATTAGTCCCTCCATGTAGTTTTCTTTTTTTCTTTTTCTTTTTTATAAATGACTAAACAATACAATGAGACAATAAGCCCATTTGGATAGGCGTTTCACAAAGCCTTAGCCGCGTTTTAGTCAAACATGATTTTGTATACTGTTTGGCTCCATAAAATCAGCACGTTGGCATTTTTTAAAATAAAACACTACTTCTTTCTGCCCTTTGAGAAATGCATTTTAAGTTACCGCTAATTTTTTCTTCTGAAAATCAAAATAACGCCAATGATAATCCTAATTACCAAAATACAGCTTATCCATTTCCCATGTATATCTCCTCCTCTGTTCTCTCTGTCATTCTATGCTCCTCCACGGGTTCTCTATTCTATGTTCCTGCTTCTGCTTTGTTTGTCTTCGTCGTTCTTGATCTCACTTGCCAAGTAACCATTCTTCGTTACCCTTCTATTGAATTTATATTATATATTTGAGCCTTTTGTATGGTAGGTTACACGATTGTTTGAAATCAAAATTTTAGTACTTATTTTGACTGAGAGATTTGTTGTTGTTGCTGTTTTTGTTTCTTCATGGGTTGTGGATTTATTTGGGTTTTCGGCTGCTTTTGAGACATGCCCATTTTGGGTTTTGGTTAGAATTATTGCTTTATATTTGTAGATGTATACATATCGTTGGAACCAGAACTCTGGTTTTTTTTTTTTTTTTTTGGTGGGGTTGGGAATAAATGGATAAAGGAGTTTTGTTTATTCTGTTTAGGATTGTGTTTATGTGCTTTTGATAAAAATTATATTCCTTGCGATGTGTCTTGTTGGATGGCCATATAGTAATAAGAAAAATGTGAAATAAGAGGATATTCACCATTGGTCATATGTGAAACTTCCCAATAAAGCATAGCTTATGTTGATTCAAGGAGATGTAAAAACCTATGTGGAGGTAAGTATGATACCAAATCCGTATCCTAGTTGGTGGTTGAGGGCTTGAGGCAATTATTGATGGTATTAGTTAGGAACACGGCAACCAAGTGCAGAGCATACTCCTTCAATTGAGTTCCTAGAGAGGCGAATAGAGCTATGCATGAACTAACTAGGTGGGCATCATGCTCAAAAGGCAAAACTTGAAACATCTATAATACTAAAATTATATTACCACTCACTTATACGTGATACATGGTAAAAACTAATATTTACCCAATGGCTTTACCCAATTCATGGTACACAACTCAAATCCATATGTGTACGGTGTGCCCATTTATGACATTGTCCAATTAATTAATTCGGTTTTAAATATATAGATTTGGTTTTGTTCTTGCTTCTTGGCTTCCAAGCTCTTGAACTTGAAGGCAATTCACCAGTTATGTCTAACTTAAGGATGCCAAATAATTATAGAGGAAAGTGTTTTATACGCTATGCCCACATGTCGGTCTCAAAATGGTCTTATACATCCAGCTCATACAAGAATTTCCCTTATTATAACATCACTTAAAGGTTGCCAATTATTCACCTTAAGTACCAAATTGCCGATAAAACTTGACATGAGTAAAGCATATGATAGAGTTGAATGGGGATATCTTAGCCAAGTAATGAGGAAAATGGGTTTTGAGGAAAAATGGATCTCTTTGATTATGCAGTGTATATCTTCTGTTTCATATTCTGTTTTTGTTAATGGTGAACCTCATGGTTCTATTCACCCAGAGAGAGGTTTGCATCAAGGTGACCCCCTCTCCCCATATCTTTTTCTTATTTGTGCATAAGGTCTTTTAGCTAAATTGAAAGAAGCAGAGCAAGAAGGAAAAATCACAGGGGTGGCCATAAGTTAAGGAGGTCCCAAGATCACAAACCTTTGTTTTGCATATGACAGCCTACTTCTCTGCTGGGCAAACATTGAGGAGTGCAGAAATATTCAACAAGTCCTACAGGAATATGAAGAAGAGTCAGGGCAAAAATTGAACCAAGATAAGACTACTATCTGCTTTAGCAAAAATGTGGAGGAAGACACAAAGAATGTCATACAGGCGAGTCTTAGCATTCCAGAGATAAAAGAGTTCGAAAAATATCTTGGCATGCCTTCTTTTGTGGGGAGGAATAAACGAGTTTCCTTCAGCAACATAAAGGAGAAGGTGTGGCGAGTGATACAAGGGTGGGTTGAAAAACTACTATCACAGGCTGGTAAGGAAATTTTAATCAAGACAGTCGCACAAGCAATTCCCACATATGTGATGAGCTGTTTCCGGTTACGCACCTCTCTTTGCAAAGAACTAGAGATCATGATAAGGAAGTTTTGGTGGGGTGGTGTTGATAGGAGGCACAAGATCCACTGGGTAAATTGGGAGAGACTTTGTAAACTTAAATTTGGAGGCGGGTTGGGATTTAGAAACATTATAAAGTTCAATGAAGCTCTCCTAGCAAAACAATATTGGAGACTATTAAACAACAGCAGCTCTTTGACTCACAAAGTATTCCAACACCGATTCTTTCCGAATGGGAATATTCTCAATCTAAATAACCGAGCTAAGGGGTCATATGCTTGGAATAGTATAAAGGGCGTTAAACCTATAATAGAGATGGGAAGCAAGTGGCGGATTGGGAGAGGTAATAACGTGAAAATTTGGGGAGACCCATGGCTGCCAAATTCACACACACACACAAGGTCCAATCCCCAGTTAGTCTTTTACCTCATGATGCCAAAGTTGAAAAGCTCATTGATTGGGAGAACATGAGATGGAGAAATGATTTAATTGACCAAATTTTCTGGCATGTGGAAGCTACTCTTATTAAAAAAATCCCATTGAGTGAACGAAAACCACCTGATCGTTTGATTTGGGCTGAATCGAAGGATGGCAAATACACAATCCGTAGTGCCTACCGAATGGTACTTGCAAGGGAGGAAGCTAATCAACCAAGTAGCTCTTGTATCAAAGAGAACACTATTTGGCGTAAGATATGGAAGCTAAACATCCCTTCAAAGATCAAGCACTTCCTATGGAGAGCACTAATTAACTCACTGCCCACAAAGATGAATTTAAAGAAACGGGGAGTACAAGTTTGGGAAGTTTGTGATAGATGTGGTGCAGACAAAGAGGACATAAACCATATCCTATGGTTTTGTCCTTCAGCAAGAGTGGTGTGGGAAAGCAGCCCATTGTGGGGCTTGTTTTGCAATTCTCAGCATCAGAATTTCGAGGAGGTGACAAAGTTTATTCTCCAATTAGATCAGCCAAAGGTGCAGGAGCTATTCGCAATCCTTGCTTGGTCTTTATGGTTTTGCCGAAACAAAATAAGAGTGAATGAGCTTGATAAAGTCCCTCATGATGTGGTTTCTTGGGCTTACAATTTCAGACTTGAATTTCAATCCATGAAGGAAGGAACGAAAGCTGCTAGACCAAAGGAAAATTTGAAATGGGTACCACCCCCTAAGGCTGGTTCAAAGCTAATGTAGATGGAGCTATCTTCAAAGAGACTAATTCAACAGGCATAGGTGTGGTGGTGCGTGACAGTCAAGGTTGGGTGATGGCTGCTTTGTCGGAGAAAGTGGAAGGTGTGCAAGAGGCAAAGGTCATTGAGACATTGGCTATCCGACGGGCCATCAGGTTTGCAATTGAAACTAGCTTTAATTGTGTTATAATTGAGAGTGATTCACTTGAGGTGGTTAAAGCTATCCAAGACTTTGCTGATTCTACTTGTCATATTGGACACATCATTGAGACATGAAGCAGTTGGCAAAGGCTATGAAAAGCTGTGATTTCCATCACACAAAGAGGGAGGCAAACCAGGTTGCTCACACTCTGGCCGCAATGCTATTCATGTTGACATAGTGTTGGCTTAGCTTGAAGAGATCCTTCCTTGTGTGTCTGATGTAATCCATTTGGATGTTGTGTAGTTGTTGTGTTTGCTTGTTGTTTGTTCTGTTGTAGTTCTGTTTCTCAAAAAAAAAAAAAAAAAGTACCAAATTGACGTGGCCTCCATTTAGCTAAAAAAAATCATCTCCAAAAATTATTATATCTATCAGTAATAATAAATTATTTGAATCTAAGATTCAACTACCAAAAAATAAATAAATAAAACTAAGAGAATCAATAGTTATAAACATTCTTCTTTTTTTAAAGATAATAACAAACTAAAATACATAAATTGGTACAAAACCCACCTTGGTATGAGTCCGCCAATTCGATCTTCATTTCTCTCAGTATCTATTCTTGGATGATACATTTTTGATTGGGAGCATAGAAAATGTAATTTTTTTGGTTTAAGTAGAAAAGTAAAATGATAGAAAATGTAATTTGTATACATTTACTCTCATGCCCCTAGTACATAAAAAAATAACTTTTTAATAGCTTATAAAAATTAATTTCTTTAATTACAACAAACTAATACAACTAACAAAACATCTAGAAAAAGAAAAATGAATAATAATAATTTAAAATTTTGCCGCTTGATATGAAAAAAAAAAAAAAAAAAAAAAGAGAGAGAGAAAAGAAGAAGCAAAATAACATGTTTATTGTAGAATAGTAGGATGCATGTATTGTAAGCATTAAAGTCTTAAAATAATAAATAAAAGCCAACCAAGTTAAATTAACATGTGCACAGTAGGAGTAGATGAGTCATTTTCCATTTAGCCCCTTGCCACCCCCAATTAGGGGGATTAATTTTTGGTGGGCCCAGAGAGAAAGCACCATAGGTCCCACTAGTTTTTTCTTCTTTCATCTCTCCAACAAAACACCCACAAAAATCATTTTCTCTCCCATTTTCTCTCCTATCTTTTCCATCCTTCCTAAAATCTCTCCATCCAAACAGGCCCTAAATTAGGTGGATTAATTTTTGGTGGGCCCAATGAGAAAACACCTTGGGCCCTCCAATTTTCCCTCCTATCATCTCTCCAACCAAAAACCTACAAAATCCATTTTGTCTCCTGGTTTTTCTTTTCTATTTTCCATCGTCCCTAATAATAATTTAAAATTTTGCCACTTGATAAGAAGAAAAGAGAGAGAGAGAAGCAGAAGCAAAATAACGTGTTCATTGTAGAATAGTAGGATGCATGTATTGTAAGTATCAAAGTCTTAAAATAATAAATAAAAGCCAAAGTTATACTAACATGTGCACAATAGGAGTAGATGAGTCATTTTCCATTTAGCCCCTTGCCACCCCCAATTGGGGGGATTAATTTTTGGTGGGCCCAGAGAGAAAGCATCATAGGTCCCACCAGTTTTTTCTCCTTTCATCTCTCCAACCAAACACCCACAAAAATCATTTTCTCTACCATTTTTTCTCCTATCTTTTCCATCCTCCCTAAAATCTCTCCATCCAAATAGGCCCTAAATTAGGTGAATCGATTTTTGGTGAGCCCGGGGAGAAAACACCTTGGGCCCTCCAATTTTCCCTCCTATCATCTCTCCAACTAAACACTTACAAAATCCATTTTCTCTCCCTGTTTTTCTCCTCTATTTTCCATCGTCCCTAAAATCCACCCAATCAAACGGACCCTTAGCAAGCAAATTAGTCTATACAACTAACCAACTAACGTTTGCATCTTTGGATTAATTCATATTAAGCTACATGGTTATGATCCGCTTATGAAATAGTGGTTTCTAACACCCAAAAGTAGTTTTTGATCCACTCATCACATGTATGAAGAACGCCAATAATTCTGCAATATGAACTTGAGATATTTAGGGTTCAATCCCTACTTGATTGAGAGGGAAGATTTGAGATATTAATTTATAAATGAAGAGAGATTTCAAACCATAGTTGCTGAGGGCTCAAATTCGAAAGGGAATGTTAAATTGGGACACATACAAGTCAGGGTTGGGTAGGATAGATGTCATGTTATTAAAAATAGGCCACCACACAATGGAACAAGAGAGAAAGACCAATGGACTATTTGTTGACTCATTTTTAACCGTTATAGGATAGGACCCTTTAATTTCAGGCTCACAAGCTACAACAACCCATTAAACTGGTTTTTTTTTTTTTGAGAATCAACCCATTAAACTAGTTGATCGCACAGAGCTGGTTTCAATAAATTTGTTGTCTTCGAGTCTTAGACTCTTATCCTATGCAAATCCCTTGTTAAGTAGATCATGAAATCCAAATAAATCTCATGTCCCAAAGAAACGTAGTGACCAATGACCAAAGAAAGAGTCGACCTCAATGTCCTTAACAATAAGTTTCAAATATTCTTCGAATGGATTTATTGATCGGGTTTTTTTTATTTTTTTCTTGTTCGTTTTTCAATGCTTTGCAATCCACCAAATGATTATGTTAACTAGTATTTGTCCTTCCTGTTGGTTCTCAAGAAGGTAAAACAATTCCCATCCACTTGTTTTGATGTTGAAAAAGAAACCCCAAGAAAAAGTTCTCAGATTTGACACAAACTCGATGGGAGCTGACTCTTCCACAGTTAAGACAACGATAGTAATAACTAATAAATAATAGTAGGCCAATCTACCAAAATAAAAATAGATCGCTTAAATGTGAAGCTTCTAAAAGCAATCCAATCGTGAAATTATTCAGAAAGTTATATCAATGGCAAAAGCCATCATCAAAGAATCATGATAACTGCTGCATTATATCAATCTTTTGATTACAAATACAAAAGGGAGTTTGGACGTGCTAGTTAATGCATTTATCATTACAAATCCAAGTGGAGTTTGGACGTGCTAGTTTATGCATTTATCATTACAAATACAACAAGCATCTGAGAGCTAAAACCTTATGTGAATACAAAAATGGTTAAAGTAATAGCAACAATCCATCTTCCTCAATAAATACACTGACAAGAATATCTAGCTCTTAAAAGGGAAGACAAATCTAGGCTCTGTAATTTCCACAGAATATAAACTTACCCTTCGGGCTCTTAAGATGCTTGCAGGAATAGTATCTTCCGCCAGCTACAAAGTAAGGATATGATACCTAGGTTTGGTTTTCAATGGTGTGATTTGAGGTGGAAAACTTGGCAGGCCGGCTTATACGACCTCTTGGTTGAAGCCTGTTCAAACTTCTTTGAGGCAGCTTCATTCTCTTCTAACCTATTCTGAACAAAATATCTTATCCACCAAGATGAGCTTCGCAATTTGGCCTTCACAAAATGAACATTCTCATGTCATGTTCAACAAGTCAATGCTGTAAGTAAATTTTCTTTAACAGGAACCACAACATAACAACAGTTGCACAACAAAGGCACAAAAAGCAAAGACATCTTTGAAAAGAACTGTTCAAGTAATCAATTCTCAACCACCACTTTCCTGGATATCCTATTCTTAATTCAAAATATATAATTACTTAGTTTTCTGCTGTATATGTCTGAGAAAAGCATCTAACTCTTTCGTTTAATAAAATTTAAAAATATTCACCCTTTTACTTAGATCAATTTAACAAACAAATAATAATTAATAATTTTGTCCAAACCATTGAAATTTATTGATAATTTTCATAACCTTGACCTCAATTTTGTTCAATATAACTTCCAAGAAAACTTTGGGAAAGGAAGGAAACAAGATTCTTCAAACACATGCTGAAACCAATTATTGCAAGAATTCATGGTTCAGTTTATTTACCTTAATTTGTATGCAATCAACCAAAGAGTTTAGTATTTCACAATTATTTATAAAGTCTTTTAATGACAATTTATAAATTTACTTCTCTCAAGTTTTTATTCCATGAAATACAAAATCAGACAATATGGCCACAATGTCTTAGAAAAAAATTGGTTTGCTCAATCATAACCAGTTTGTTTACGTTAGAGCAGCATATAGTGCACTGACTTGTAGATAAAGAAATGGCATCAGAACATCTCTATAGCTTTCCACAACATTGCTGATAGTTTACTTCACAGGTCTGAAATGCAGAGTTACTATTTTTCTTTCTTCCTTTTTTTTTTTTTTGTTTTTGGGGGGGGGGGGTGGTGTGGGGGGTGAGGGGGGATGTTGTTGGCTAGGATACTGCAGCTTTATGCCAACCTTAAGTGCATTAATTCACCAATTAATGATTCAGCAAAAAAAACACATAACAATTATACAGTTTTTCCTTCTTTTATTAGTAGAGGTCAGGCCTTGGTTTGAAGGCAAGTGCCTTCCACCAAAAGCAAAAGGTCACGGGTTTGAGTCTAAGAATCAGCCTCTCCTACCTTTGTGCACTTAGTACAACCTTTTGTTCTTCCTTTACTAGTAAGAGTTACACACACCCAATGCGTTGTGAACCCACAGCTTCACCCTCCATCCATTCTTGTGGAAGGGAGAAGTGTCATTTGAGCCATAGCTCTTAGGAAATGAACAGTTTTTCAATTATGTCATCTTTTTCGAATCCAGGCCACATGTTGCCAAATTAAATTGCACAACAATGGCAATAAAGAAGCCAAGAGCTTTGTAGCTCAACTAGCACCTCCTAGTGTTTCCAATAGAGTCATCTAAGATTCAAATTCCCCCACCCCAACTATTGATGTATCCATACACAAAAAAACAAAAACAAAACAAAACAAAACCAATGACTAAAGAACATTTAGAAAAACATAATCACTTACTGGACGGCCAAATTTGGACAACTCCACACCTTTCGCTCTACGCTGACCTGGATAACCTACACGTGGAAGAAATCACCAAAATTTTAGAACTTTAAATTTTTTTGTGGTAAATAAAATTTAAAATAAATGGGGGGAAAATGACTAAGTAAAGATAAATTTTGCATGTCTGTGTCTATTACACTATGTCAAGTCCTTTTGCCATTCAAAAGATAATACTGCCTAGGTCACTGATTATGATGACAGATATCAAGGGGCATATCTCTAGATAGCAGTTATGAACACTAAAAGAGAATCTCCAGAAGGGTACAATGCTTATTTAATTTGTCCCTAGCAATTAGAATCATTAAGCCAAATGTGAACAGTACTAGGGTAGCTCCAAGAAGGGTAAAATACAATTAAACCAGATCCTGAAAGTTGAAAGAAAGTCAAACTATCACAAAAGTGAGAATTGACAATTACAGTATTTACATAAAGGAGAGGGGATGGTGGTAAAAGCTTGTCCGAGAGAGATTCAAATATAATCAATACAAAAACTTGAGCCATCCAAATGGTAATGTCATCAAAGAAAAGAACTGACACTGTTCAGGATGCATAGAACAACCCCAAGTCCCCAATTTTTTTGAAAGAAGAGGGGGGGGGGACAAAGATCATTGTTGTTGCTGCACAGGAATTGCATTCTGGGAAGGGAACTTGGCAAAAGAGAAAGAACAAGGGGATATCACATTGTCATTGTTTTATACAGTAGACTTCAGAATAACCATAATTACAAGTGAGTATAGCACCAAAGTTATTGGCCAATTTTTAACAGTAAAGATAGCAAAAGAGAGAACACTTGGGAATATGACATAATTCCTTGTTCAGACAGTTCACTGAGAGTAAGAATCTGATGACAAGCAAACATTGCAGCAAAGTTTTTCAGTAATTTTTCTCTCCTATAGTTCCCAAAGAAACAAGCTAAGTTAGAATATCAGCCATCAATTTGGCAAACCTGGTCTTATTGATCAAATGAAATCAGCTAAATCAGGCCCCATTAGTGTCATCAACTTCTTGTTCATTTTAAGTTTTCAACTAATGAGCACAAAATGTTTCACAACCTGAAAGTGCATAAGCCTTATAAGGAATTACCAGAAAATATAACCACACCATTTGCAGATACCCTCATCAACTCTGGAAGGGTTTTGTTGAGATACTTTGGGGACAGGTATTCCAATGCATCTGACACTATAACAACAGAAAATGATTTTGGCCTGTAGGGCAAAGAAAACTTGATATCAGCCACCCGTACAATGCCTTTACGCACAAGACTCCTGCAGCTGGCATCAGTATCATCTAATTCATATGGTTCCACACCCCATGCTTCAGTATCCTCTTCTTTCAACAATTTAGATACCACCAGACAGGTATCAGGGCCCACATGCAACACTTTATGCATGCTGTCACCATAAGCTTTCTTTAGAATAGGTAATGCTCTCTGAACTTCTAATGTACATGAAACACCACCTGCATATTTGTACTTGTAATTTGTTAAGTTAAAAAATAAAAAATCATTTCCCAAAATTTGCATTACTAAAAGTACTAAACAGTCAGACAAATACCGCAGAGATTAGCAATGCTTACAACCAGAGGACAGTGCATGCAAACTACATAAATATAGTAAACCGAAAGATCAATAATCACCTTTTGCTTACTTCTATCACAACTCGATAAGATTCAGATTTCACTACATATTCATTAGATTGAAAACCCCAAATCAGGGTAAGATGGATGTCAATCAGGATATTAAGAATGATTGGAAAAACCATGTAAGACCTCAAAGATTCTTGAATATAGATTGGGAGGAAGTAAAGGGCATGAGGCTCCCAAAGTTAAGGAAACTCATCCTCCCTCTCAAAAAGATTCCAATTTTATGGCCCATCACTATTTCACTCCATTCATCCTCTTATTATTATAAACCTTAAGCCTCTAACAAGTCAACCTTTAAAATCATTAGCAATCAAGCAAGAGAAAGGAAGAGAGATCCAACATCTATAGGCATGTGCAGTACTCCTGTATAATACATACTTCAGAATGAAGGCAACGCTGCCCACAAAACATCTTGTGATACTAGGATCCATAAAGACAGGAGTATAAACATCATTTCCCATTCATCATAGAATTGAAAACTATGTTATCATCCATATGCCTAAGGAAAATCAAACCACCACAAATTTCAGATGGTTTTTAATACTAATCCCATGGATAAACATGTGTGCTAATATTTTAATGAAGGGAGGGAAAACAACTAAGAAATTCAATGGATCCAGTGTATATGAATCAATAAACAATAACATTCACATACTGCAAAACACTCAATAGTTGCATTCAATATGCAAAATCTTTGAAGAATTGAAAACCTATAACAACAAGAGTACAAGACAATGTCAATAATATTTACCTTCAACTTTACTTACAACTTCGATATCACCGCTTGGTTCACCTGTCATGCAAAATTCATTGAACAAAAGACATGTCATAGAAAGTAAGACTGACCTTGGAAACAAAAAGCAAATGAGATTATCAAACTTAGTTCATGAACCTTCCTTTATTTTTTTTTAGTTTTCTTTTTTCTTTTTTCTTTTTTCTTCTTTCTTTAGCTGACTCACAGGCTGCAGTCAGACATCCAACTTACTTAAGCATTCATTGGTTTGATAAGAGTAGAGACAAGGAGAGGTTCATGAAACTTTTTTGTTCCAAGTATTCAAGTGCACAGACTACATACAAACCTGAACCACTATAGAAATAACCAATAACAAGGATTGCGCCCTGAAATTTTCAAATAACAGTTCTATCAATATTTTTCATATAGAAAAGCACCCAATTTAGGCAACTATAGTAAACACAAGCATGTTGGGAATAGACAGTCATTGCAAAGAGGCATAGATAAGAGAGACTTAGTCGGCTATATTTTCTCACTAACAAACAAATAGAATTTGTATTTTGTACATTAATTATTGCTGGAGAATAATTATGCGAAGGAGAAAAATAATAAAGAGGCCATAATGAGAACAAAAGGTACCACAATGACTAGTCCAATAGATAGTAGAGGTGATGAGCGTGATTTGGACTGCACCGCACCCACAAATGGGATGTTTACACCATCCCCAATGCGTCGAGCAGGATTTACTGGCCTCCTTGACATATCTTTATAATGGTACTGAGCCTACAAAACCTAGCATAAGTTGAAAAGAATTTTAAATAACGGTGTTTCCAATTTGAAAAAACTTCTTCAATTTTATAATTTTTATTTACTCAATAATATAGAGAAATTCCTATAATCTGATCTCAACAATGTTAACCTTCATAACAAATATATCCTTTATACAGGCAAAAACATGGCCTCATGGCACCTGTTATTGAGACAAAGAAATTTCTAACTGTATTTCAAATGCTAGAAGGATACACACTTTACAAGCATAAGCATATATTATCAGCTAATGGAATTGCTTGGCACAAGTACCAGTCAGGTAACTGATGTTATCATGGACCTTTTCAGAAAAATCAAACCACGGCGACATTAGTATAGCTGCTTCATCAAAACCATAAATTGGCAACAGATTATGCATGTTGTGTGTTTGTGCTTGTTATATACATAATGCCAAGCGCATCCCAAATGGTAAGCATTTTTCTTTTATGATTAGTATGTTTCTTCCTCTACTTTTTTTTCTTATAAATTTGCACATCTAATAGATCAAGTCATACACATTTTCCAACTCTTTGAATAATACTACCCTACTATTTCTTTGTATAATCTATAAAGCTACTTCCAAGTTGTTTGTTGCATATCATTGTTCTTCTTGCGGTATCTAATCTTTTCGTCCAAACACAGCAGAATTATAGCTATCTAAGACTACCATTGATGCCTTGAACCATGATGTCACTCATGCCCACTATCTCAAAACCAAAGCAAAACATGCCTAACAAACAAATTAACTCATCATGAAGTAATCATCAAAAAAATGTTGCCATTGACATAAAGAGCATCCAAAAAAATCTTCACATTCACACAAATCCAAATCAAATCTCACTATGCAAAAGCCAACAAATTGCCCATAACAAAGCTACTTAGCACACCCACTTCACTTTTCTCTCTCAAACTTCACTTTTTCACCACACCGATTTCTCTTATTATAACTCTCATCCAAAAAAGATCCAAAATTTCAATACCCATTTAGCAAAAAATGACTACAACAACATAAATGTTGCAGAAATATATGTATATCACAGTGCCAAAGAAACACATCAAAAGCAAGGTATATATTACAAAGTGTGCTAAGCAAGATAAATAATAACAAAGAAAGAAGTTTGAAGAAGAGGGTAACCTGGATTAAGAAGAATACAAAGTTGGGTCTGAGAGATCTCTCAGAGCTCGATCCAGATCTGTGCTTGCTCTTACTGTGTCAGCTTAACAAAAAGAGAGGGAGCTCTGTGAAAATTTTAGTTACTTTTATTTCTTTTTAATTATTGGATAAAAAAGTGTCAGATTTTTTTTTCTTTTTCTTTTCTTTTTCTTTTTTTTAATTCTTGGCTAATTTATGAAAGTTACTTTTATTTCCGTAAGAAAAGAATGAGCGGCAATAGGGTTGATAGATACTCCATATTAATTTGAATATTTTTTTTGCTCTAAAAAAATATACATTTTTCTTCATCTAAAAAATATTAATTTGAATTTTTTTTTTCTTTAGAAGGACTAATATGGTAATTTCAAACAATATTTTTTAGAAAAACAATAATATTCACATAACAATTTCAATACAAAATTACATTTTTCATTTTTCAAATTTGGAGAATTCAAGTAACCTATTTTAGTGTTTCAAATTTTCAAATTTGAAAAGTATAGCAATTTAATCTTACCATTATATTTTATTATAATTTTTTTTACATAACTAATAGTAGTTAGCTTATGTGGATGTCCAAAATTTATATAAAAAGTTGATGACGTGACTACATTGTTAATATTTTTTTTAAATTTGAGGGATTAAAATAAAGCACTCCAATTTGAAAAGACAAAAATACAATTTACCCGTATATCTACAACTATTTTGGTGAGTGTAGTCAAAATTCATAAATAATCCTTATGCTTATCCCCATTTTGTCTAGTACCTAATCCATCAATATCTATTTGTGTTTTAGGTCTATATTTGTTTTGTTTTGTTTTGTTAAGAAGCCTTTGGGCCATCTTTCTCTTTTGTTCGAATCTCAAATGACCAATCCTTAGTTTGTCTATGGACCTATCCTTGTTTTGTTTTGTCAAAATAATAATTTAAAACTTTTTGAGTTTACAAAACGATACAGACACCATGCAAGAGGTATGTTGATATTTAGTGTGTTTGTGATCTAGATCAATCGTGTAATAAACTAATAATTATATATCAACAAGAGGGCACGTTGTAAATTGTGTGAGGTTTTTTTTTTCCAGTAAATTTACTTGTATGATATTAATACAGTATTAAATCTATGGTCAGGAGTTAGTAGTGTAAAGTATAGATTGAATTTTGTCATATTCAAATTTGTTTCAGCTGGATTTGAAAAAAAATTAGGGTCAGAGTATTTAAATTTTTATTTTAGGAAGTCAAAACAAAAAATATTTTTATAGCCGGTTCAGGGTGTTCATTTGAACCCCACAAGCTTCAAGTGGAGCTGCCCCTGGCCACAAGGGATCATTCAAACCAATAGGTTATGCTAAGAGTCTGGTACCTTAGTGCTATTGCCTATTCTCCTTTATGAGGAGGAATCATAATCAAAAATTTTCTTTTTATTGTTGCAACTTGTAACTATCAAATTATTTAATATAAAAAACATACAATTGCACTAATCTAGCATCCACATCAGATGTTGCAAAAAAAATTTCATTTTGCCACGCCAAAGACCTACTTTATTATTTTACCAAATTATTTTACAACATCCCATTTATCAGATGTTTTATCATTCAATTCTAGACATTAAAATAATATTTACTACACATTAAAATAATATAAACAACACAATAAAATAATATATCTAACCCAATAAAAATAAACTGAAAAGAGAGGGGAGAGAAAACAGAATAAAAACACAATAAAAATTATACAATTTTTCGTCCGTACCGTTGCAAATTTGCAACGGTACTATTCACATGTGGCAAAATTTTTGAGATTTGCCACATCTGATGAAGTTAGTTTTTGGTGTTTGGTGTGGGATATGTGCCAAATATTTAGCATTTGGCACATATCCCACATCTACTGTGGGTGCTCTTAGGTGAGGGCTCACTAATAAAAATTATTAATCTCTTGGCTCAAGATAAGCTGATAAGAATCTTACTATACAGTTTTCATAAGATAAGTAGATAACCATCCAGCTAAAATGCACTTTTGAAACTCAGTTGATAGCTTCTAATCTTCTAATTTGAAACTCAGTTGATAGCTACTAATATTCTAATTCATCAACTATCTTTTTCTGTTGAGGTCAAAAGGTCATAAAAAAGTAATGATTTTACATGTAAATGAATTGCCTGAATCAGAAAAAATAAATAACTAAATAAAAATAGGTACGATAGATTTTCAACCTATAGAAAATTCTAGATCTCGTATGGTCATATTTGAAGAAACGATACTTTAACAATTAAATGAGTTTATTTAATCCTTTTAATATCCAATAAAAAAGTATGCTTGTATAATAGAAAAAGGACCACAATTTTGCTAACTAAACTCAAAATTCATCTGCATCAAGTTATGCAAAATTGTGTAAAAATACGTACTTGTTACATTAAACATGTAAATTTATACTGATACAATTCATTTTGTTTATATTTATTTACGTATCATAAGAATGAAGGAAGAAAGTGGATAGTGGCTGTTGTGTGTGAAGAAAAATAAACAAGTAATTAAAAAAAATGATATTTTAATGAAATATAGTATAAATAAATAATTTAATGTGGAGTATTTTGAAAAATGAGAACATAAAATAGAAAAATAAATTTTTATGCTAAAATAAATAATAATTTTTATACAAGTAGATGTGAATGCTCTGATACTAAAAATACAGGAGTAGAATTCTTATTAGTTGCTTGCTACCAACTGAATTTGTCTTGCCTCATTGTTGGGATTGATTATTGGTTGTATAATCCTTACTCTATACTCTCGTTCTGTAACAGTGCCGATCCTTATCTACTTGGGAGATATTGACATGCAAAGAGATTTTGATGACAGAACATATAAACCAAGAAACAAATTTGCCAAAGTCAATAATAGTAACAATTTGCTAGTTCCTTTATTTTCAAACACCCCCCTTGCTACCCCTTATCTCTCATGTCGGGAAGGGCATATTCGAACTTTACTATGAGGATCATTTTAAGGTTTAGGGGCCACCAGGCTATGTCAATTCTCAAAACATCAATGGAACTTGTCACAAATATCTTGTCTATAAAATTATTAACATTCATTGGCTTAAAATGATTCTTTCTTTTTATGATAAAATTTAATTAGAAACTAAACTCTTTTACTCAGGGGCAGAGCCAGAAATTTTTGTTTGGGGGGGCCGATTTGTGTTGCTAATTTATTAGTCTATACAAACTTTTATACACATACACAAACACATGTATCTATACACATACACAAAAAAATAGTATCTTTCATAATGAATCCTTAAATGTTTCATAGAATTAAATTAATCTTTCACCATCTTCTATAGTGAAATCTTTACAATTTTCATTTCAATATAAGTTACCAAATTGTCTACCATTGTGAGTAAAAAAAATTCAATTAAATTAATGAAGTGTTCAAAGAGATAAATGATCCAAAACTTTAAAAAATACAAGAACACATTTTACTATAAAAAATGAATTTGAGAAACAATAATTTTTCTATAACTACTAAACAAATTGGACAATTTTTTTTAAGAACATTATTGGACCAACTCAAATAGTTAGGAGGGGCCAAGTCCCATTTTTGAGGGCTAATTATTAAAATATTAAATATTTCTATATAGTAAAAAAAAATTTCAAAAATTTTGCCCTAACATGTAGCTCCGCCCCTGCTTTTACTTAACTCATATGTTATATAGATTGAATAGGAGTTTAAATAGATAGAAATCATTAACTCATTTGACCTTCATTCCATTTGAATAGGAGAAATGTTCTTATCAAAAACAAAATAGGAGAAATGTTTTGGTTATTACACACTGTAGGGGCCTTTTTTTATTATGTTGGGCTGGGTTGCCTCTTTCGTGGTTATAGGCCCAAGTGTTCTGGGTTGTGGGAGTCGAGACCGGTCCAACTGGAACTTAACTTGGCCGGCTTGTGCACAAACTAGCCCCGTCTGCTAGAAGAGTGTTTGCGGCAGGCAGTACTGTTTCAAAGAAGCTTGTGGCAGACAGACATAATTGATAAAAAACAGAGCAATATATATATATTCTGGAATGACCAGATAATTCTTTTAATAATGAATGACCAAATGATCCACAATCACAATAACATGAATAATTTTGACAAATAAAGTAGTAAGGGCAAATGGTAACAAAGATTAATCAACTTATTAAAAGGAATAAACTCAGTTTAGTCCTCGGGGCAAGGTCAAGGAGGAAGAACGCCTCTTCTCAAAAACGATTAACCTCTAAGGAAAAAAGAAATTCCTGCCGTGGAGATTAGTGGGTTTGAGGGAGGCGGACCCAAATAGACAATGTCCAGGACGATTCTAGAAGAAAGCAGGGATTTGAGAGGGAGAGAAGGGAAGGGGCCTATCGGTGCATGCCACTAACACTTGCTCTTTTTCTCTCTTTCTTTCTTGCTTTTCTAGTCTTTCCTTAGTGATTTCCACATTGGTAGTTTTTAGTATTATGCTCTTCTGTTTCTCTAAGTGTGTTACAGAGTATTTTTCTTTATGTTGTGTTGTATTGCTCTTGTGCTTCTTGTTTTTGCACATGGCAGAGGCTTCCTTTATAGTGCCTGTCGTGACCGATTTTTACTATTCTACCCCCTAACCGTTTTTGTCTGGTCTAGGCGTACTTGCCGACATTACTGTTCCGTTTGCGAGTTCCCCTGCTACAAACATAGACAACTTTTTCCGTTAGCCTGCCGCGGCACCTCTTCCTGCCGCGGTGATGTTTCTCTCTCTCTATCCCTCATGGCATGCATCTATTGGTTCCAACTCAGTTTTGCCTCTTTTGGGTGGTATGTCATCCCAGCAGGATGTATCCCCCAAAAGAGCTTGAGCAGGAATCTTAAAACAGGCCTTCCCCTCTCCCCACCTCCAAAACATGCCCTCTTACCTCTGACCCACGAACCCACCATGTCCTGTATTGGCTGGGTACAGGCTGGTGGTGTCTGGGCCTTGCGCGTGTTTATGTCTGAAAATCGCCTGCTGTTCATGCATCTGCCGTGTACTGGACACTTTGCTTGCATTGCCTGTCGTCTGTTCTTGGCTTTTCCCGAGCTGCTACTCTGATTTCCCACCCTCATAGGGTCTGGACTTTACCGAATACTAGGCTTTGTGTTCTCTTCCGCCCAATTCTTTAATTGCCTTAACTTCCTACCATGTTACTCGGCCTTTCCTGCCGCTGCGATTTTGTTCCTGCTAGGCCTCTTTTCAGGCCTGCCGTTCCTTTCTTTCCCCCAGTATGGCAACTGGTGTTCTCGCTTGTGGGCTCCAATGTCCCTCTCTTTTCACTTGGGCTTATCCGGCCCATTTACTTCCTTTGGACTTCCACGGTCCATTTACTAACTTTGCATCCCATGTGTATTTACTAACTCGATTGGGCTTCCCCGACCCAATTTCCTCATTCTCATCCTTGGGGTTCATGGGCTTACCATTATCCCCTACTTTCTTTGTTTTCATTACTTTGGGCCTGCAGTGACCCATTCTCACTTTTCCATACCACATACTGCCCATGGGTGTTGTTTTCTCTCTTTCCAGGCCATTTTAGGCCTACTTACTCCTTCAAGACCCGTTTATTCATATTAAGGGCCTGTGATCCATTATTCTTGCTGCTTAAGCCTAATGGTTTTTTTTTTCTTAGCCTGCCGCTTATCTACTGCCCATATTTCTGAGTTGGGCTGTCTTCTGCTTATTTCAAAAATGACCCTCAACACACACAATATTTTATCATATAAGAGTTACAAACTAATCCATTTCTATACCAAAAAAATAAAAAACAAAAAAAAGAAACAAATTGATCTATCCTTTAAATTTGAAGCACAAAAATGTACAATATACAAGTATCATATGTTACATTTGACAATTGACATCATTAAAATGATTATTAGGTTGTAACTTATTCTTATGCATGAAAATATTTAACAACAATGACGACAAGGTAATTTTACCTAGTTAAGTGAGATTATCATCTCAACTTTTGTGCCAAGTATTATGAATGGGTGACTTCGCACCAAAATTAAGAAAATTAAAATTGACAAGTGACGCAAAATTAGACTACAATTAAAAGCAATTTGGATTAGATTTAAATTATATAATTGTATTCCAATTTTAATATAATATATATGATATAAAATGAGATATGTTATGATATGATATGATATAATGTGATGTGAAGCTAAATAATACTTTCTTTTAAGTGGTTTTAACAACTCTTCTTGAACTCATTAGCTATAAGAAAAACTGGACAAGTAATGACTAGATTGGAGGGATTATTAATCCCAAGAAAGCCTTAATGTCTTGATTTTGAGATGAAAGTGTTGCGAAATCAAATAAGTCTAGAACCCGTGATTTTTTTCTCTTTTATTTATTTTAATTCAATAGTTGGGGGGAGAATTCTAACTCTAAACGTCATTTTTGGAAACATAATAATGAGGGAAGAGTTAGAACTTGAAAGCTCATGACAACTTTATGATTCTCTAAGGCAAATGACAAAGCATATGAAATGATATAAACAATTTTTTTTTTTTTTTTTTTTTGGAGTCAAATATAAACAAGTATATTACAGTGGCAGAGCTAGGATTTTAGTCGGGGGGGGGACAAGATTAAAATAGTATTAAAAGGACATTCGGTATTTTTTTTTTTCCCCTAATAATTATGTGTTACTTATGGGGACCACTAATTGGATTGCCATAAAAAAAAAATTGGGATAAGCAAGATTTTCACAATACTTTCACAAACAAATCATAAGTGGTAAGTTGTTACTGGTTCACATTCCAACTTACCACAAAAATTACTTTTTTCCTTACCAATAACAACCAATTATAACCTGTTACTTAAGATTTGTTGTTAAAGTGTTATTAAAATGTTGTGGACATAGAATTTCTCAAAGCTAAAATGACTATAAATTCTACGATAAAAAGCTCACAAACTGATGTGACAAGAATGTATGACACTTAAACAATATAATAAATAAATATTTGAATGAATTTTTTTTTTTTTTATGATTGATAACACGTCAATTTGTAAAATTTGTAATATTCATTGCATTGGTCCACAAGAAAAATGTTGTGAATAGTAGATCGAGAATAATGATAGATAAAAAAAAGGAATAATGAAATTGTTGAAGAAGTACGTGGTAGTGAGATAAAACTAATAAGAATAGTAAATTTCGTGAAAAAGTGATATGATTTGGTATGTGGGAGAAGATTTGTTTTCCTACTTTCTTAATTCTTGACAAATAAGTGCATAAATCTTGGCCTGCCATTTGCTATTGTCTTCATTGCTAAATTTAAAATTCAACTATATATTTTAGAAAACAATCAGTTTAAAATTACGAAATTTCTTATAAATAAGTAATGACAAATGGTTAGGTCTAGCCATTTGTATTATAGGCATGTTACCAAACTAAATGTCTTTTTCATGAAGTTTATAAAAAAAAAAATGTCTTTTTCATGAAAGCTTGTTTGACGTTTACTATTTTACTGAACTAATTTAGTTTGTTTCTACATCAGTCTTCATTATTTTAATTTAGAATGCATAATAGTACAGTAAAAATCACTTTCATAGCTTATAGTTTCATACATTAAAATTTGATTTTGTTTGACATTTACGATTTTGCATAAATAATTTAGCTTGTTTCGACATCAGTCTTCATTTTTTGAATTTAGAATGCAGAATACTACAGTAAAAATCAGTTTCATTCTATAAAAATTGACCCAAAAAAAAAAAAACCCCAGTTGTTATTATCCACGGCCTGATTTTATAGTTTTCGAATATTCTCTAAAGAGCATTCACATTGATGTTAATCCAAAATACTAAAAAGACATGCGATTACTACATTGGTGGTGATCTATAAAATTTTACAAATAGTGAACAGTAACTGTAGCAAAGGTATACAAAAAATTATTGTTTATGATAAGCAAAATTATAACAAGCAGTATCAGGCTGAACCCGTCGGCTTTGCTCATGGAACAGAGTCTACAGCTTAGGCTGATGGGATAAGTTAAATGAGAAACTGAAGACCACATAGCTAACGGATACTGATGTGATGGGACAAAGATGGAAGGAAGCCTACTCAAGGGGCTAACTCCATCGAAAGGCTGACACCGGTATGGCTGAAGGGCATAAGATAAGTTGACAGTCTTGAAGGTTGATGGTTCTAATAAAATCTTTACTTAACCATCACGCATGAGTATATAAGGAAATGACTTGTATCTCACGCTCAATGTTAGTCTCCTACAAGGAAAGGATTCCGTAATATATGCTCATAAGTCCTTTCCTATAAGGAAAAGACTTCTAGCCCAAGGATGAGATGGCTAACCCTCTACTATTATAAAAGCCTCAATTCCCTCACAAATCGAGGTACGCGTAATTAACCTTTCTCTAGCACTCTAGAGTTGTAACAAGTTCTAACTTGACCTTCGGAGGGTATTTAGTTGGCACCACACTGATGCTCTCTATTAGGTCTTCTCCTTTTTGGTGTGCAGGTGCTGTTCAAGACGCGCGAGTATCGTGTGACTCACTGGTGGTTTTTTCGGCATCATTAGTTGGCGCCATATGTGGGAAACGTTTTGCTGCGATCTGCAAGCCATATTGTAGTTTCTCGGATAAAAGAGTTGCATGGTACTCACTAGCTCAATGGCAACCACAAACGATGTTCGAGAAGAGGAACCACCCACGACCGCCCTCGAGAGACAAGTTCAAACTCTCACAGCCGCCGTGGAACGCCTCACCAAACAAAACCGCGATTTGGAAGAACAGTTGCGTCAGAAGAATGCAACACGAATAACCAAAAAGATGATCAAGAAGGGACCAGCACTGAAAAAAGGAACTAGGAGGGACTCGAAGGTAGCAACGCTCCAAACCAACAAGAATGACAGGAAACCAGCCGTTCCCTCGGTTTTGACATGGCCCCCACCTTACATGGTCATGGAGATGCAGTTGATGAAGGAAAGGATGGATCTTATGATGAACGCACTTAAAGGACGGGTGTCTAGTGACCTCGACGATTTAGTTCACCGGACCGATTCGCCGTTCACTACCTCTATCAACTCTTTCCCCCTGCCACAGAAGTTTCGCATGCCACAAATTGAGAGCTACGATGGAGCTAAGGACCCGCTTGATCATCTAGAAACCTTCAAGACCTTGATGCATCTTCAAGGAGTAGCGGACGAGATCATGTGTAGGGCCTTCCCTACAACACTGAAGGGCCCGACGAGAATTTGGTTCAGCTGGCTGACACCCAACTCCATCAGCACTTTCAAAGAGTAGAGCGCCCAATTCACTTCGCACTTTATTGGAGGGCATCAGTAAAAGAAGTCTACTACATGCTTAATGAGTATCAAGCAACGGGAGGATGAAACGTTGAGATCTTACATAGCCCGCTTTAATAAGAAAGCGCTCTCGATCGACGAGGCCAACGACAAAATACTCGTAGCGGCATTTACGAATGGGCTGAAGAAGGGTAAGTTCTTGTTTTCACTATATAAGAATGACCCGAAAACTATGTCAGATATGCTTTACAGGGCCACTAAGTACATGAATGCTGAAGACGCTTTACTAGCTCGTGAGGAAAAGCCCAAGAAGAGAGAAAGGTAGGAAGATACCCGCCAGGAAAGAGGGCGGAAGATAGCGAGAATCGGAGAGCAAAGGGATGATAGACGATCTACGCCCCCTACAGGGAGGTTCACGAGCTTCACTCCATTGACCACCCTAGTCGACCAGGTCCTAATGCAAATCAAGGACGAGGGGACATTAACTTTCCCACGAAAGCTGAAGGGAGATCCCAACAAGCGGTCCAGAGACAAATACTGTTGCTTCCACCGCGACCACGGACATGACACAACTGACTGCTATGACCTGAAACAGCAGATCGAAGCCCTCATTAGGCAAGGGAAGTTGCAGAAGTTCGTTAGCAAGGAAAGGGTAGACCCGCTCCCTCAGGAGCAAGCTCCCCGACGAGACAACGAGTGTCCGAGACAGGCCTTAGGAGACATAAGGATGATTGTAGGGGGCGCGACCGCCAGCGGCTTATCGAAAAGGGCTCAGAAGACTTGTCTTAGAATGGTCCAGAACGTTTAGCTCACCGGTGCCATCCTGAAGATGCCGCGAGTCGACAACCCACTTATTGGCTTCTCAGAAGAGGACGCCCGACGTCTCCACCATCCGCATGACGACGCGCTTGTCGTTAACATCCAGGTAAGAGACTACAACATGTACCAGGTCTTAGTCGACAATGGGAGTTCTGCAGATATTCTCTACTACCCAGCATTCCAACATATGCGGATCAGTAAAGAGCAATTAACCCCAACTAACGCTCCACTCGTCGGGTTTGGAGGAACCAAAGTGTACCCCCTTGGTGCGGTCACATTGCCGGTATGATCAAATTCCCCACTGAGTACGGAATAGGAGAATTGCGAGGGGACCAAATAGCCGCGCGCGAATGCTATGTTGCGATGCTGGAAATGGATGATCATTTGCCGACCATGAGCATAGAAGAACAATGGCCGGGGGTAGAACCTGTGGAGAGGCTCGAGGAAATACCCCTCGATAGCTCCAGGGTGGACAGATCCACCAGGATTGGTACTCTCGCCAGCCCAGCGATTCGCTCAGCACTCCTTAAGGAAAATCAGGACGTGTTCGCCTAGAGCCATGAGGATATGCCCGGAATTGACCCTTCGGTCAGGGTACATAGGCTGAATGTGTCGCCAACCTGTCCACCTGTCAGGCAGAAGAAGTGAGTCTTTGCCCAAGAACGAGATCGCGCGATAGCAGAAGAAGTTGGTAAACCACAAGAGGCAGACTTCATTAGGGAGGTGTACTACCCCGACTAGTTAGCAAACGTGGTAATGGTCAAGAAAACCAGCGGAAAATGGAGGATGTGCGTGGACTTTACTGACATGAACAAAGCGTGCCCCAAAGACAGTTATCCCCTCCCACGAGTTGACATTCTAGTAGACTCTACGGCTAAGCACAAGTTGTTAAGCTTTATGGACGCTTTCTCTGGTTACAATCAAATTCGAATGCATGAAGCTGATCAGGAGAAAACATCGTTCGTAACTAGTCAAGGACTCTTTTGTTATAAAGTGATGCCATTCGGCTTAAAAAATGCAGGCGCGACGTATCAGAGGCTTATGAACAAGATATTCGCGCAGTAGATTGGGAGAAATGTCCAAGTCTACGTTGACGATATGCTGGTGAAAAGTCGAAGGGAGGAAGATCACTTGGAAAACCTCAAGGAAACATTCGACACTCTCCGCTCTTACAACATGAAGCTTAATCCAGGAAAATGTGCCTTTGGGGTGACGGCAGGAAAATTCCTAGGATTCATGGTGTCGCAGAGAGTCGAGACCAACTCAGACAAGATCCGAGCTATAATTGAGATGGCACCCCCGAAAAATGTGAAGGAAGTACAAAGCCTTAATGGCAAGGTGGCAGCGCTAAAGAGGTTTGTATCAAGGGCAATGGACAAGTGCTTACCCTTCTTTCGCACATTGAAGAAATCTTTCGAGTGGACTAACGAGTGCCAGCACGCATTCGAAAAGTTAAAAACTTATCTCTCTTCCCCGCCGCTACTAAGTCCCTCGCAGCTAAGTGAAGAACTTTTTCTCTATCTTGTCATCTCCCCAGCCGCCATCAGCACCGCCTTAATCAGAGAAGAAGAAAGAGTGTAGAAGCCCGTATACTACACTAGCCGGGCACTTCGCGGAGCCGAAGAAAGATATCCGCCCATGGAGAAAATCGCCTTCGCACTAGTGACGGCAGCACGCAAACTTAAACCGTACTTTCAAGCCCACACGGTGATCGTCCTAACTGACAAGCCTTTGCGACGGGCAATGAGCAATCCTGAAGTCGCAGGACAGTTGGCACTATGGGCCATAGAGTTGAGCGAGTTCAACATTCAGTACAGCCCGCGAACTGCCATTAAAGGACAAGTCGTTGCAGATTTCATAGCTGAGTTCACAAATGGCGAGGACAGGGGGGCTGAGGAACCTCCTCAATGGAGCATACATATAGACGGGTCATCCAATAGGCAGGCTGGGGGAGCCAGCATTGTGCCGCTAACACTCGAAGGAAACACAGTCGAGTGCATGGTCCGCCTTGATTTCCCTACCACGAATAATGAAGCGGAGTATAAGGCTTTAATAGCGGGACTCGACCTCGCCAAAGCTGCAGGAGCCGCGAACGTAGTCATTTATTGCAACTCTCAAGTCGTCACCAACCAGATAAACGGGGACTATAAGTGTTGAGGCGAAAGAATGAAGGAATATCTTGACCAAGCAAAAAAGAGGGTAGATGAGCTGAAGGCCAAAATCATACAGATCCCTAGGGGAGAAAATGAGCAAGCTGACCGGTTGGCCAAAGCCGCCTCAACCGAACATATGACCACCCTGGATAATGTGCTCTCCTTCGTTCAACTCTCTCCACTAATAAATTCCATCTGTGTGCAGGAGATAGGCTCCGAAACCAATTAGACTACACTATTAGTCTCTTACTTAAAAAATGGTGCGTTACCAGATGGAAGGGAGACTGCAAGAAAACTGAAGGTCCAAGCAGCGAGATTCATCTTAATAAGAGACGTCCTGTATAAAAGAGGTTTCTTCCGCTCATTCCTGAGATGCTTAAGTCCTGAAGAAGCAGACTACGTCATGAGAGAGGTACATGAAGGGATCTACGAAAACCATTCAGGGTCAAGATCATTAGTGTATAAGCTAGTACAAGCAGGGTACTTTTGGCCAACCATGCAGAAGGATGCCGAGACTTATGTGAAGACCTGTGACAAGTGCCAAAGGTTCAGCAATGTTATCAGACAGCCACCCGAAGAATTGACCCCGATGACGGCACCATAGCCATTCGCTCAATGGGGACTAGACATCATAGGGCCATTCCCTAAGACAATACGACAGCTGAAGTTTTTGGTATTGAGCATCGATTACTTTACAAAGTGGGTGGAAGCTGAAGCCTTGGCCACCATTACAGAGAAGAAAATATGGAGTTTCGTCTGGAGATGTATCATATGCAGGTTTGGCATCCCTAGAGTCTTAGTCTCGGACAACGGGAAGCAATTCGACAACGACTCCTTCCGAGACTTTTGCTCGCAGCTGGGGATACGGAACCACTACTCCTTCCCCGCCGACCCTCAAGCCAATGGACAGGTTAAAGTCACGAACTGAGCCTTGCTCAAGCTTATCAAGACTCGGCTCGATGGGGCAAAGGGTATATGGCCTAAAGAGCTGCCGAGCATACTTTGGGCATACAGGACCACAGCGAGGATGCCCACCGGAGAGACACCATTCCGACTAATATACGGAAACGAGGCAGTCATCCTAGCCGAAGTCGGACTCACAAGCTACAGGGTGCACAACCATGACGAGAGCAAGAACGAAGAAGCTATACGTCTACAACTCGATCTAGTAGACGAAGTCAGGACAACAGCAGAACATAGGCTCGCGAGGTACCAGGACCGCATGGCCAAGCACTACAATTCCCAGGTCCGACACAGAAACTTCCAGGTTGGAGATCTCATTCTAAGAAAGGTCATGGGCGCTGCAAGAGACTCGACCCAAGGAAAACTTGACCCAAATTGGAAAGGAACTTAGCGAGTCACAACATGGCAGAGGAAGGGCACCTACCACCTGGAGACGCTTGACGGATGGAAGCTGCCACTTCCTTGGAATGCTGAACACTTACGAAAGTACTGCCAGTAGAGATAACGAAGTGAAGAACAACACCCCCTTTCATTTATAACTTACCGCAGTGAATTTTAGTTATACTCCTCAAATTTATCATTTTAGTTTTTGCTACAATAAGCCCAAGGGGCAGGTTTTCTTTTCTTGAGAACTACTTTTTTCTATAAATGCATGGCAATAAGAGGAGTTTATTTAAAATGACTGATGTTTTTTATTTATTTACAAGTTCACAAAAAATGGACGACCTCAAGAAGAGTCTAAGTCCCCAAAAAATGTGGACGATCTTAAATCTGCAAAAGTAGGCGAGTATAAGCCCGTAGGACAGACGAGTTCATCCCAAGAGGACGAAGCATGGTTGAAACCCTTGAAGGGGCAAAAAAACCAAGTCTAAACATAGACAAATCCATAAGAAGCAGATAGCTTCACTATCCAAAAAGCTACATAGTGTCAAAATATCCCAAAGGGATGAAAAAGTCAGCAAACAAAAGCTGACGGGCTCTATAAATATCCCAAATGGATAAAAAGTCAGCCATCAAGGTTGACGGGCTCCACAAATTGTCCCAAAGGGATGAAATCAGCCCTCAAAGCTGACAATCTCATCAAAGTGACGAGATTGTGAAAACATGAGCTCACCAAGTCCATAACATGAACAAGACTATAAAATTAACGGTCCATGTGACGTATCCACCAAAAGTGACGGGCTCATTAATGTGACGGTCTCATCAAAAGGATGGGATTTAAAAAAAAAAGGGATAAGTCCAGTGCAAGAAGCCAACAGACATAACATATCCATAACACAAAACCAGTCCAACATTAGCGAACAACTTCACCCCAAAAGAATATTAAAGATCCCTTAAAGGGACAAAAGGATTCGTTAGTCAATAAAACAGACGAACCCATTACTTAATAAAGTAGACATGGGTACTGGCACTAACGGCTCCACTAATGCATCCTACATACAAAAATGGACATTGAAGCTGACGGCTTCAGCAGGCTGACGGCATCATAAAAATAAACATCCATAATCATGTATAAAAAACGACTAATCAATCCCATTAAATTATTATCCATGACTAGGCTGACGGGCCCAGCCTATGTCTACAAAATAGCTGTTGAATCTACAAAGCAAACACCCTTCAGAAAGAAAAGCACAAAGATAAATGACAATACATACATGATCAAAAAACGACGGTTATCAGGCATCAACAAACGTGTCACTTACAAACAGACGCCCCAAAAACAAAGGAGCACTTAGAAACATTGTTTGCAAATGGAACAAAATATAACAGTTACAAAAAATAAAACTATGGTTGGATAGAAGGGGCGTCACTTGAAGTCTTTTTACTTTTTTTAACGGGAGGGTCTTCTACGTCAAGGACCTCCACAGAGGGATTGGAAGTAGTGACTGAAGGGTTCACAGCTGGCTGGGCCAAAACAACGCCACTATCTTCAGTTGGAGGGGCATCCTCAAAGTCGTCACCATCAACGTCAACGGTGTCATTAGCAGGCGTCATCGGCGGAGCATCATCTAAGGTGATCACAGATAGATCCAATTTAGGAAAGGCTGACGCAACTTGCTTAAGGCAGTCATTGAATCCAGTACCATAGTATCCCCTGCAGGAATCGATAAAGGAATCTGACGCCTTGAATTTCTGGACCGCATCAGCCCCAGCCATCTCCACCTGATCACGAAGGGCCGTTAGCTCTTGTTCTAACTTTTCCTTCTGACGGCCCGCCTCTTCCTACTTCTACTTTGTCTCTTTCAGCTCCACATTCAAAAGATGGACAGCTTCCTTGTATTGCACCTGCTGGTTCAACAAGTTAGCATTGTGTTTACTAACGTGGGTGACGACACCTTCCTTGGCCGCACAACGGTCCTGGAGTGCTTTTACACGTACCAAGGCCTAAAAAGAACACAGCCGTCAGTAAAAAAAAAAAGATAAGGGAAAGCTAGCTAGGAGAGACGGCCTACCCGTGTTAGGTCAAACAAAGCTAATGCCCGCAGGTCCTCCGTCCCCAACAAAGCACAAGGATCTATGTCCGTCGGTTTTATGAACGATTCTACCTCTTGGATAGCATAATCCTTATGCGTCAGTAGGCAACAGGGGCCCTCAAGAATAGGACCAGAAGAGGTCATCACCCCCTTCCCTGCTCCGTGACCAGATTTGGGGGGCGACTTCTCTGGGGGTTCATTTCCAGAAGTGACGGCCACCTTTTTAAGGGGACGGCCATCCATCCCGTCGGATTTCCTCTTCTGCGAACCCTTAGCGACTGTTTTGGGGGCTGACGAAGATGTCAGCTCCCCCTTTGATCTCTGCTCCTCCTTTTGACGGGCAGCTGCAGCCCTTATTCGTTGCCTAGCTGCCTCCATCTCTGCAAAAGTAAGACACATGAGAAAAGCTGACGGCAAGAGCTGAAAGTGACGGGACTACAGAAAAAACTACTTACGACGACGAGAAAATTCTTCTAACTTGCGAGCTTTTGGCTCGATTTCGGACCCCCGCAGTACGTTTGAAGAATGTCAAAAGTAATTAAATTCCGACACTTTCGCTCCTCCAAAGGAATCTTTAGAACCCGACAGATAAAATCCCTTTGCTTGTCAGTTATAAGAGGGCGAGTGTTGGCTAAAAAGAAAAATAAGCTGACAGTGTTAAGACACTTAAAAATAAATAAATAAACAAGTATATGTAAAAGCTGACAGGGCTAAAAGCTGTCGGTTAAAACCTGAATCCCTAACGAAGGCCCAAGTATTATTAAAATAACCATGGGGAATCATTTCCATTCTTCCTGACGGCACACCCAGTTCGTCCCTTTAACAAAAAAGTACCTACTCTTCCAAACTTTATTGGAATCTAGCATCTCAGACACTAACCTTAACTCCCTCTCCCTGACAGCAAAATGGTACATCCCCTTAAAAGAAAAAAAGTGCTGAGGTCTATAGCAATAAAAGAATTTGTCTAAAGTAAGTTGACGGTGTCCTCCACTCAGATGACCCCATAAGATCTCAGCACTTATAAAGATCCTCCATGAATTTGGGGCAATCTGGCTAATAGACAACCCCAGAAAATCTACCAGTTGACAGTGTAAGGCCGTTAGGGGCAGTCTGAGCCCTGCAGCAAACATGGCATCATACATACCAACGTCTGCAGTTCTCCCCGTATAGCACTTTTCATTCTCCCTGGGGAGATGGATAAGGATGTGGTCTGGGATTTGGAAACGAATACGCAACTCTTTGAATACCTTCTCACTCATTTTTGGTAAAAATTTATTGACGGCCCATTCCTCAGGAAGGATGAAGGGACGGCTACCTCCAGAACTTCCTAAAGTTCCCTCACAGGACTCCTCATCACCTTCATCTCCGTCACTATCCCTCTCTTCTTACACCTCAACTTCACCCTCCTCACCTACTAACTCCTCCTGACCTTCATCTCTGTGACTCCCTACCTCCTCGTCGGGAAATTGGGCTGACATCTCTCTCTCTGACGACCCAAAAAAGCTCCCGGACTCATCACCTGAACCAAATACCTAGTCGTAGCCCGCTCCATCACGGACCGACGACTGATCACTCGACGCGTCACTTGACATCTGACTACCTACAAGTGACAGATTTATTCTAAGCACCTAGGATGACGACCTCACTATAGAGAAATCAACCGAAATAAAGCATGTACAAAGAAAAAAAAAAAAAAAAAGAGGACTTGCGAGTTTTTTTTACGGGTGACGGTTTTGGAAGCGACTGCAGAAACACAGGCGACGATGTTGGGGAATTGACGAAACAAAGGCGACGGATCTTCTCTCATGTAATTAGTAAAGATGAAATAGGAAAAATGAGGGAAATAGGTGGGTTATATATAAAGGGCAAAGGCACGGAAGACGAAGCAACGCCGTCGTCCAGAAGCGGAGCCAACTAGAGTGCGCCATGTGTCCGAGCATTTAATAATGGCTGCTCGAGGTATCACCTTTGAATTATTTTCTCTCTCCTGGCCAAAGTGAAATTTAGCGACGAAAAAATATAACTCCATAACCCGTCAGTTCAATTTGACGGAGATATGGAGTAGGGGGCAACTGATAAGCAAAATTATAACAAGCAGTATCAGGATGAACCCGTCGACTTTGCTCATGGAATGGAGTCTACAGCTTAGGCTGATGGGATAAGTTAAATGAGAAACTAAAGACCCCATAGCTAACGAATACTGATGTGATGGGACAAAAATGGAAGAAAGCCTGCTCAAGGGGCTAACTCCATCGAAAGGCTGACGCCGGTATGGCTGAAGGGCATAAAATAAGTTGACGGTCTTGAAGGCTGACGGTTCTAATAAAATCTTTACTTGACCATCACGCATGAATATATAAGGAAATGACTTGTATCCCACGCTCAATGTTAGTCTCCAACAAGAAAAGGATTTCGTAATATACGCTCATAAGTCCTTTCCTATAAGGAAAAGACTTCTAGCCCAAGGATGAGATGGCCAACCCTCTACTACTATAAAAGCCCCAATTCCCTCACAAATCGAGGTACACGTAATTAACCATTCTCTAGCACTCTAGAGTTGTAACAAGTTCTAACTTGACCTTCGGAGAGTATTTGGCCAGCACCACACCGGTGCTCTCTGTTAGGTCTTCTCCTTTTTGTTGTGCAGGTATAGGAATGGCAACGGGTCGGGTTCAGGCCGGGTTTTTCCATACTCGGACCCGACCCGCGAGGCAAGATCCGTGGCTCGGACTCGGCCCGTTTAGGATACCGGGTTTTTTTTCGGGGCTCGGACCCGCCCCAACCGAGCCCTGCGGGCCCCGCGGGCCCCGTTTAGGAATTGGGCCCAATTCATGGCCCAACCAAAAAATAAAATTTAAAGCCCAGTTTTTTTTTTTTTTGAAGAGAAATTTGTATGTCAATAACACAGGAAAAGGAGTAGAAACAGAGGCCAAAAGCTAATTAAAACAACTTAGGCCAGATTGACATAAGTGAACTAAACAGGCGGTATAACACCCTTCCAGATTTTTTTTTGCCTACATTAAGCCTGCATATTCTAATTCAAGCCTAGATAACGTGACCCAAATGCTAAATCAATCCAAATCATAGGCTACTAATCATAAATCAATAAATCACCTGTTAATTATAAATCTATAAATCAATAAACCATAACTAATATCATAATCATAATTCAATAAATCATAACTAAGATTTTAAATCAATAAATTACCTAGCTAAGATAACCATTTAATCATTAATCAACAAAATCATAACTAAAATCACCAGCTAAATATAAAAATAAAATAAGTCCAACAAGTCCAAGAAATAAGTATCAAAAGTCCAACGAGTCCAAGAAATTAAAAAGCTACAAAATAAATCCCACAAGTTTAGAATAATTACAAACCAACAAATTAATCTAACAAGTCTAAGAAATGAGGAATGAGTTAGGTTAGATTATAGGTATATATATATATATATATATATATATAGGGTATTTTGGTAATTTTAAGAAACCGGGTTTTTAATCGGGCCGGGTCTCGGGTCGGGTCCGGGTTTTTTTAATAAAACCCGGACCCGACCCGGATCCGCTTCGGGTTTTTTTTAAAACCCATACTCGACCCTATTCCTAATCGGACCGGGTAAAATCCGGCCCATTAGGGTCGGGCCGGGCCAGGTACCCACAGGTCAGGCCGGGCCGGGTACCCGCGGGTCGGGCAAAAATTGCCATCCCTATGCAGGTACTGTTCAGGGCGCACAAGTATCGTGTGACTCACTAGTGGTTTTTTTGGCATTATCAGTTTATTTTGGTGGTAGTGACTTTTTCTCATTAAAAAATATCCTTTCTTTTTCTTTCTCTTTAAAAATGAAGTGGTAAAAAAAAGATAACTTTTGATTTTTTTTTAGTAAACAGTAATACTTATTAGAACACACACGAAAATAGTAATATTAGTGTTATAAACCGGGTTTATAATACATTAAAACATTAATATTACTATTTTTGTGTGTGTTCTAAATAAGTATTACTGTTTAATAAAAAAAAAAAGTATGGATGTTTATCCCACATTGGTTGTGCGTGTCTTTTGATATTGAGTATAATATAAAGTGAGATATTAAAATAGATAAAATAGTTTTTTAAGCTGCTAAAAGTGAAACACCACTCATATGAATACTATCAGAGAATCACTTTTTAGTATTGAGTTCTATTTTTTTTTTTTTTTTTGAATAGTTGCTTAGTGTGAGTGAGGGTGACCTAACTTGGGGCCACCGATTTTAGAAAGGATCTTCATATTAAGAGTATTCTTATTAAAGGTACTAAAAATGTTAAATGGTATTTTTTTAGCATTTTTAGCACCTTAAATGATAAAAACACACCTACATCAAATATGCTAAATCTTAAAAAATTTAGCATTGAGTTATAGTGGAATCTCATCTTTGACACCCTACTGTAGCAATATGCTAGAGTTTTTTAATATTTTTTTTTCTTTTTCTCTCTCTCACTCTCTCTTGTGCCATGCCTTTCTTCTCACTGCTTTCCTCTCTCTTTCTCTTTCTCCTTCTCAGACCACCATACGCTCTTGTTTTCACCTTCTACACTACCACCTCGACTGCGAATCTAAGCTCTCCCATGACAGATGCCGCAAGCTCCACCTTCGAATTTTGAAAATCCTCAACGAAACACAGATGAGGACGACGTTGTTCCGAGATCGAAACAGCACTGGACATGAAATCCACTTTGCCTTCGGAGTGTTGCCACCGATATGGAGGTAGAGCTTGACGGCAGGGTGATTTGATTTTGTGGGTCTGGGTTTGTGGGTCTGAGTTCATGGGTCTCTGACCGGTGTGGGCATCGGCATTGAGGGGAGATCGGCATGGGTCATCGACTAAGAGTTTGGCGTGGGTCAACAAGTTAATTGCGTGGGTCATCGAGTTGATGTGTTTTTGCTCTCTCTCGGTGGTTGTTTTTCTTTTTCCTTTTCCGATTGTTGGTGGTGATGAGATTGTGGTTTTGGGTTTGTGATTTTGGTGGGTTGTTTTTCTTTTTCTGATTGTTGGTGGTGATGAAGTTGTGGGTTTGGGATTTGGTTGTGATTTTGGAGGGTTGTTTTTCTTTTTCTTTTTCTAGTTGTTGGTGGTGAATGGTGATGAGGTTATGGGTTTGGGTTTGTGATTTGGTTATGATTTTGGTGGTTGGTGGTCATGGTTGTGGGTGGTGGTGACAGTGGCAGTTGTTGGTGCCAACGGGTGGTTTTATTGTTTTTTTTTTTTCCGATGGTGGTAGCCGACAGCGGCTAGCTGTGGGTGTGGGTTTGCAAAGAAAGTGGTGGATTTTCAGAGAAAGGGAGAGACACAGATAGGAAGAGAGAGAAAGAAGAGAGAAAGAAACATACAGAGAATAAAAAAAAAATATTTAAATGAAGTGATAAAAGAATAAAATCTTTGATGCATGATGTATTATAAAGTGAGGTGTTAAAAACTAAAAAGTAGTGTTTTGAGATGGTATATACTAAAAATTTTGACTCCCTTGATTCCCATGCTCTAATGCTGTGAAATGAAGTTTTGGTAGCCTGACGTGAGGATGAAGGGTCTACAAAAAAGTGTATGTTGGTCAAGTTGGGTTGGATTTGAGGTTTTTTATTATTTAATTTTTTAAAAAAGGGTCTTGATATCAATTTTATGGGAATACAAAAAGCTGTAAAAAAATCGATTGTTTTATCTTTTTTAATAAAAAAAAACTTTAAAATTAGTTCTTAAACTAATACATTTAAAGTACTCACTAAGTTAGAAAGTATTTTCACTATTTTGCGTTGCACTTGTCTTACATGATTGTGACACGTACGTGTTCTATTAAGCTTAATGGGAGCGAATGCATGGTAAACCATCTCTCTTCACAATAATATAAAAACTCCGACGGTCCAACTCGCACTTTGCTTTCAAGTGGACCCTACAATCCCTTAAAAGTTAAAACCCAAATCAGCCCTATGCTATGTATCATTATATGATCCTAGCTTCATCATCAATGGCACTATAATTATTAATTGCTCCAAGAAAATAAAGTTAAGATTTTTACAACCATTAGTACTTGTTTATTTCAATCATCCTCGTACCTCTGCGTTGCTGGCATTTGTTTGCTTCCAAAACACAGCTTAATCAAATTCAAGCCTCGAACACAGTTTCGTGACGCTATTATTATAGTAGTAAAAATGAAAGCTTTACCGACTTTGAGCCTTAACAACTAGCTGTATATTGTTACTTTTTATATCCCAATTTTATTTTAAATGGTCCAAAAATAATAAGTGAGTTTTTCACTAATAGGGAATATAGGATCTCACCTGAATGCAAGTAAAATGTTACTATAGTCATGCTCAAATAAAAAAGTCATATTAATCATCTCGCATTTTTTATTAAAAAAGAAAAAAGAAAAAAACAAAGAGCTTTAAAGCCTTTAACAACTGTACTTAATAATAGGGCCCAGGATATGAGGATCAATACCGCTACCACACAGTCCAGTGTGAGCAGAGAAACGATAACAACAACGTCAAAGAGATTTTAGGACCGCATATTCGGATTTGAGACATGTCCTTTTCATTACTATATTCTGGTTTTTAAGACCACTTCTTTGTCTTTTTCTATATCTTATTCTAGGGAGATTATTATATTAAATATTACACAGCCACATGTGGGATCGACCCCCTTGTGAGGGGAGGATACATGTTTTCGAAACATGCAGAAGTTTCTCCACGTCACATGTCACCCACTAACAACAAAGCCGTTAAAGTTAAGAACTTATAAGGTGTTATTCGGTTTCACTGTTATATTTATGTAACTATGTACACTCACATGAATGTTGATGACAACCCACTCATAGTGTGGTTTATATGCATAACGGTTTACATGCCACAAAAATTGTGAAACTTACCACCTCCTCGTTTCTTTTAAGGGTCCCTACAAAAGAAAGGTATTCAAATGTGTGGAACAATAAGTAATTTAAAATATATACATACATACACACACACACACACACACATATATATATATATATAATATGATTTGTACAAAATTTTTCCACTTTCAAAAAATTGAGTGATGCTAGAGATATTATAAATTTTACAAATGGATGAATTATCAATCACAAGAAATTATTCAAAGAACAAAATTTGCCTGCAACTTACACTAGAAAAATTAACATCATTACATATTTTAAAAATCTAACTATAAGATTTCATGTTTTTTATGTTCTTAACATGCATGACAAATTTCGTATTAATATGATGTTATTTACAATTCGATTCTTAAACTTATTTTTTATGTAAAATCATATAGACAACAAAAATTTTAGATTTAAACATTTGATTGGTCACATAGCTATTAATCATTGATTTTTTTGTAAATTTTGCAAACATTGAGGATATAAGAAGAAAGTGTAAAATAATGATGAATTTTTCAAAATTCACATTCAATAAAAATATATTGAGTAGAGTTATAGTCATTGGTTACAACTAAGTTTGTAGTCAAACTTTTTCTTTATTTAAATACTCATTGAGCAATACTACATACACAATTTTTTTCACATTAATTGAATCGACAAGTTTTTACTAATTTTTATATGGATTCACTACTTACATAACTTTTTTATCTACTACTAACAATCTATCATATCAACAAAAATTTTTATCAATAAACTTTCTTATGCTATCACCGCACACCCTTGGTGCAATAGTTACTCCACAAGTATAAGTGTTTGTGGGGTGTGAGAGGTAAGGGCCGGGGTTCAAGTCTCTAGGAGGGAGCGTTCACAGACACACACACACACACACACACATATATATATATATATATATATTTAGATTAGGTTATAGTAGAATTTCTATATCGTATAAAAAAAATAAAAAAAAATAACTTTCTTATGCTCATTTATTATTTTGTTGAAATGTCACTAATCACAATTATTGTCACACTCTTTTTTAAGTTTTTTAGAGTAAAATTTATAAGAACTTTATTTTTTTTTTAAAGAATTAATTGAAATCCAACCAAATCATCTTTTAGTCATATTAAAAAATAAAAAGCATGAATAATAATAATAGAACATTAACCTTAGAGCATTCATATCAATATATCTTTGTAAAATTGAAAAAGTTCACATTTTGCCCAACTAATTTCCAAAAATATTGGTCTATGTATAATTATATAAAATTCATCCACAGCTATAGTAACCATGTAAATTTATACTGGCACTATTTATCTTACATTTAGTTTTTTTTATTATATCTTTACGCAGGGACGGAACTAGGATTTGAACCTGGGGCGGGGGAGGGGGGGCCAAAGCTTAAAACAAATTTTTTTTTTAATAAAAATAAAAACTAACAACTATTTCATATTCAACAAAATACTACATATAAAATAAGTGTTTCTTAAACATTTGATATTATAAAAATGTCAACAAAGTATAACATACAAAATAAGTGTTTTTTAAATATTTCAACACATTTATCAAAATGGAACTCGATGCTCTTTTAAGTCTCGAAAGTCGTATATGATTGAAAAAAATAATAATAATGAACAAAAGTAATGAACAAAAAAATGTTGGAAAAGAAATAAATTTAAAGGATGGATTTAAAATCTTACCGAAGCCCAGAAGAAGAAGTTATGTTGGGGACATTATTCAGGAAATGAAATACATACTTAAAACTACTCTCACAAACCCTATAGTCTATGGCATGTGAAAGAGATGAAGTTACGAGTAAAAAACGGCGAATAGATGATTGGTACAACATCAAGTTCGCAACAAAAGAGAGAATAGTACACGTTGAATATAATGAAACTTCTAAAATGAGAGACATGTTTTGACCAATATTCCTAGGTTTTTTTTTGGGGGGTACTAGCTTTTTTTTTTTTTTTGTGTGTTGGGGGGGGGGGGGGGGCAATGGCCCCCCCCCTACCCCTATGTAGGTCCGTCCCTGTCTTTACATATCTCAAGAATATTGGATGTTGTGTGTAAAAAATTAGAAAAAATTTAAAAACTCAAGAAAATTTGATATTTTAATTAATAGAGTTTAAAATCGATAATTTGATCATTTTTTTAAAGTGATAATATAAAAAAATAAAATAAAAACTTGATTCTTATACTAAAATAAACAGGAATCTTTGCATGATCTCAATCCGTATTAGGTTCACTTAACTAACTCTCATACTAATTTGAGAATGTTGTGAAATTATTGTAGCTGTATAGTGTACATACTCCATCTCCATATCGTTACTCTAATTAATCGTGAAATTACCCTCCCTTGCCCTTATAATTTCATCTGAACACCGTATACGTGTATTATATATACGCGCAAAAGCAAAATACATTCACAGTAAAGATTTGCCAACTCTTCACACCTTAAGTTTTTTTACAGCCCAGTCTATTTCTTTCTATAAATTGCTCTCTCTTTACGTATCTCTCTTTCTATTTTCTCTGTAGAATCCAGGTGGTTCGAGAAGCTATATAGCTTTGGAAATGGAAGAAACCAGTGTTGTCCTTAGTTGGTGAAGAGAGAGAGAGAGAGAGAGAGAGAGAGTGAAAATGGCGGTGGAGTACAGTTGTTGCGGATCGGAATTCTTCGTACACGTACTGATAATCGTGCTGTTGGTGATGTTCGCCGGAATGATGTCAGGTTTAACCTTGGGGCTCATGTCCATGAGCCTCGTCGATCTCGAGGTTCTCGCCAAGTCTGGTACCCCTAAAGATCGCAAACACGCTGGTACTGATTCCTAATCTTGTTCTTTTTTTCTTTTTCTTTTTTCTTTTTTTGGCTTCAATTCAATGCTTTCAGTTTTTGATTGTGTTTGTGTGGGACCACTCTAAGGATATGATCATTTATATGCTATGCTAATTTCCTTTTTGAGCTTTTACCGAAACTGAGGCTTTATCTAGTTCAATTGCGTTTTTGGATAACTTTGACATTGAATTTAATTAATTGCGTTTTTATTTATTATAATAGTTACTCAGTTGGTACTGAACTGGGGATGTAATCATTGTAAACTATTCTGGCTCAAAAATAGTGAAGTTTGGCAGCCTGAGATAAGCTGTTAGTTTAATTTTGATTTTGTTATTGGGGTTTCAAATTATTCTGAGAATCTGAACTCCTTGTTGATGGTTTGTTTATTTATTTATTTTTTGACTTCGTTTGAGCGGTAATTGGCGATTACAATAGCTGGTAATCGAACTTCATAAAGATAGGAGGGGGATTCTATTCATGAGTTTGCAAATTGTGTAGGTTTAGAATGTCATATGAGCTCGACGTCACTGAAATGTCTTAGAGTTTGTGACTGTTTTGGTGTGGGTAGTCGGTTGCATTGAGGAAGCTAGATTAAAGAAAACCCAATTTGGACAGATTTGTGGATCCTTATTTGAATAGAAGTTATAAACGAGGACAACACTAGCGCAAAATGAAAATGCTGAATGTTAATAATCGGTCTTCTTTTGCTGTTTGACTTTATAAAATCCATCTACGTTTTTGAGAACCGATTGATCTATATGTATAGGACATAAAAATGTTGCATATTCCTGTCCAATAAATTTTCTGATTTAATTATCTTCTAGAAAACAATATATTGTTACACATTCCTGATTGTGAATTTTTATGAATCATCTCTAAGCGAACATGGGCCGGTTGAAGGGAAAGAGCAAAGATAAATGGGCATTTAACGTTATTGTATGTCCTGTGTTAGATGGACCTTACAAACTCAGAGAAATACATATGATTACCATATTTCTATAGAAAATGTTGAGGGATTTTTGCTTGTAAAGGTGATGGTGAACAGTGGGTTGTGAAAGTGGTTTATAGTTACAGTATTCTGCGGTGCTTTTAAATGAGTCAATGCAAAATGCATCTAAATGATATTGTTTCAAGTGGAAGTTTATTGGTGATCGAACTACTTATACTAACTTCTTGTACTTTGTAATTACAGCGAAGATATTGCCAGTGGTAAAAAATCAGCATTTATTGCTTTGCACCTTACTAATTTGCAATGCTGCTGCAATGGAGGTACTATTGGGATTTATTGAGCAAGGTTTTTAGTTTTGTACATAACATATCACAACAGATTAGGTGATATTGGATATCATTTTTCCTTTTTTCAGACACTTCCCATTTTTCTTGATCATCTGGTTACAGCTTGGGGTGCTATTTTGATTTCAGTGACATTGATTCTTCTGTTCGGTGAGGTGAGGTATTTATCTGACATTATTTCTGTATTTTTAAGAAAGCTAATTCAGGACAGATGGCTTATGTTGGTCTGTCTGATTTGGTACGTATTTGCTTGCATATATGGATAATTGTTTTCTGAGATGGCCTTTTTAGGCCTGACCAATTAAGAAAAGTGGCCATTTCATTGGGAGGTATCTATTGAATGGTTGATCCCAGCCCCACTTACCACATATGCAGGATAGCTGAAAATTTTCATCCATATGATTTTCCTTTAAAAGAACTACTTAAAAGACATGAATTTATGTTTTGTCTGAGTTCAGTATTTTCTTTTTATTTGTGGAAGCAGATAATACCGCAATCTGTTTGTTCTCGATATGGTTTGGCAATCGGGGCAGCAGTTGCTCCAGTTGTCCGTGTTCTCGTCTTTATCTGCTTTCCTGTTGCATATCCAATCAGCAAGGTAAGATATGCTGAGCACATTATTCATTTATGTCAGCTATATGTTGCGAACTATTGTTAAAGTTTTATTGTTTATTTATGTTTTTTGTGCATTTCCAGCTATTAGACTATCTGCTGGGACATGGGCATGTAGCTCTTTTTCGCAGAGCTGAGTTGAAAACACTCGTAAATATGCATGGAAATGAGGTGTGTATGGCAGCTCCAATATTCTATAATTTCAAACTAAAAGCAAACACACACCCCCCCCCCCCCCCTCTTCAATCTTTTCTCCCCCTCTTTTTTCTTTCATCACTGCTCTTTTTTCTTTCACCACTGAGCCCATATTTTCTTTTCTCCAAGTAATGCACTCCACTTTTTTCGTGTGCTGATTTTACTTGTCATGCAATCACTATGCTGCACTTGTTAGTTTTCTCCTCTATTAAAGTGCCCTTCAGATTCATCTGATACAATTCTTGTCATGCATATTAACTTATTTTCCCCAATTCTTCCTGCTCCATTCCACTTATACTGTCTGCTTAACAATCATGTTTGGATGGTATAGGCTGGAAAAGGTGGAGAACTGACGCATGATGAGACTACAATTATTGCTGGAGCACTTGAGCTTACTGAAAAAACAGCTAGTGATGCCATGACTCCCATATGTGATACTTTTGCAATTGATATCAATGCAAAGCTTGACAGGTGATTTTTTGGACGCATAATACTGAAAATCATCTTGCATCAGTTATGTTACATTTGAAGAAATTAGCTATCTCAAAATACTTGCAATCATGCAGGGAATTGATGAGTCTAATATTGGAAAAAGGGCATAGCAGAGTACCTGTTTATTACGAGCAACCTACAAACATAATTGGACTCATCCTGGTATACTGTTGATCAATTATCTTATGCATTTTTTATTTACCAGAAATTTTTTTTAAGCATTTTACAAAATATTTTAGAGTTAATAATTTCTCTTTTCCCTCAAATTCACAACCCCCCCCCCCCCCCCCCCCCCCCGCCTTTTTTCCCCCTTTCCTCTTATTCAGGTGACTAGGAAAGTTGATAGGATGTTGAGTGAATGATAGGAAAGGAGTGGGATCAGATGAATAGGACTTAGGGGTTCAATTGTTACCAATAATTAACGGGGTTATTAGATGAATGGTCTTGATTTTGTGGAATTGTATTATTATCAAAATTGGTTGTCTGTTCTTTCACTTTCATCAAAAGGCTGTACACATTTAGATTCCATTTGAAATTTTTAGTATGGAAAAATCAGAATGTTTTATGTATCTTGTTTAGCACTTTTATCCGTTCATCTATCTATTTTTTACACTTTTCATCCATTTTGATACATGTCAAGTAATTATTTCACTGCCGCCTTCCATCCATGCTTCTATTAACATTTTGTATTGTACTATTTTAGGTCAAGAATTTGTTAACGATTCACCCAGAAGAGGAAGTGCCAGTAAAGAGTGTCACCATACGTAGGATTCCAAGGTATTTATGTTGGTTGAAAGGAAGCAGTACATCTGATGTAGTTAAAATGAAAGAGATATTTAAAGTTTTCTAGAAGCATTGGATGTACATTATTACTCATGAACTGATGTTTGGCATTTACTGTGGTATAGGGTGCCAGAAACTATGCCCTTATATGACATATTAAATGAGTTTCAGAAAGGTCACAGCCATATGGCTGTTGTTGTGAGACGGTGCAAGACAACAGTGGAGCAGACCCCTAGCAGCCCTCTTGAAAGTAGGCACCAATTTCATATCTAACCTGCCTTTGGAAGATTTCCTAGGCCTAAACCTGTCTGAAAAAGCACCTAAGACGAAAATCCTTGCTTATTAATTTCATATTATTTGAACTATAACTGCTCTCTCTCTCTCTCTCTCATGAAATAGATCAAGTGAAAGATATGAAAATAAACATTGATGGTGACATGCCTTCCAAAGAGAGGATTTTAAAGAGCAAGAGATCACTCCAGAAGTGGAAGAGCTTTTCCAACAGTATGAATAATTCAAATAAGAGTGGTTCTAGGAGCAAGAAGTGGTCAAAGGACATTTACTCTGACATTCTGCAAATTGATGGCAGTCCACTTCCAAAGCAACCAGAAGAAGAAGAAGCTGTTGGCATAATTACGATGGAAGATCTTATTGAAGAGCTTTTACAGGTACAAGAGACCATTTTCCACTTAATTTCTCATATATTTAATTTCTTTCAACAATATCTCATTGGTGGCATCTCACATCAATTTGGGATTGTGTAGGAGGAGATCTTTGATGAGACGGATCATCATGAGGAGGACTTATGACAACCAGTCATTCTATGCAGAAGGATTATCATGAAAACGTTGTTTTTTTTTTTTTTTTTTGGTAGTTGGCCTATATGAATGTTGTTAAAAAGTTGAAACCACCATAGGGATAATAGGGAGACCGTGCTGTATTAAAAGCCTTTGATCGTTAATGAAGCGAGAAAGAAAAGTATAGTTCCTTCTTTAATATTACATTAGCTTTATGAGTAGAAGTGTAGAACTATTGGTAGTGAAAGTCTTTCACTACCAATAGTTCTACACCCCTACTGAAAGATAGTCTTTCGGTTGGTCAAAATGGACGAAACTTTGTACATGTGAATGATATGTGATTTTAATTTAGTTGTCTGCTGTGTATGACTGTGTCTGCACTTTCCGGCCATGTTTTAGGACTTGACGCATTCCATGTCTGGCATCCCCAGATGGAAATAAAGTAAGCAAAGGTTATAAAGAATTAAAGATATACACAATCACTGATCAGGAAAAGAAAAAAGTTACAAAGATATTGTCATGCCCTAACAATTGTATTGAGTACGCAACCTGGAATGTCCAAGGCCTCACTAAACAAGTTTAGAAGTTACTTTACAAATGATTCAATACCAACTTCGCAGATTTTGCTCTTAAAGACAACAAAGGAAGAAGAACTTGCTAAAGGCTGAAGAATAGTTAATTTACACGAATCAGCTTATGTTGATAAAACAAATTATTGGGAATAAGCCTAATTAACTTGTCTGATAGAGCAAAATAATTAGAGGATTAAACCCTTATGATAACAAATGGTAAAAGGCTATTTGTTACCCTATTATCAATCTACTACACGCCAATTACAAATGAGTCAAAAAAAACTAAAGATTTGCTCGAAGAAATGGCTACAAGAAAAAATCTTGACATGTCATATGAGTTATCTTTACTGGCAAATGATATTAAAGTACCTTATCAAATTAATGACAACGAGTCAATGAGAGTCCTGTTTCATTGTTATCATAAGATAAAGAAGAATATTTATAACCTTATCAACTAGATTGAGGGATAAAATAAGCATGTGAAAAATATCGTGGAACTTTGCAAATAATAAAAAGACAACCACGTATTTTTAATTTTATATAACTATTTGCCCATGTCAATTAATGTACAAACTTTTATTTTATTTTGTCATGAAAGCTAGGCACATATAGTCATGATTCTTTCTTAACTTGTAACTATTAGTATAAAACACCTAATGTACTACATGAGTACTTAGTTTTTGGAGTCTTCTCGCTTCTCTATATAAAGAGATGTCTTTCTTTGTAAAGGAGCAACGAATAAAAAATATTATTTTCTTAATTTTTCTATAACTTTTCTTTTAAATTTCTTACTTATCTAAATAATATAAATCTGTTAAACATCAAGCACCCCCACTCTCTCTCTCTCTCTCTCTCTCTCTCTCTCTAGAAATCTCTAAACGTCACTTTGCAAAGCCACAATTTGACTATTATTCTAGAAGTTGATTTGGACAAGAAATAAATAAGCTAGAGCCTAGAAGATTGTAGAACTGAAACTACAGAAACAAATGGTGTGTTTGGATACCGCTTATTTGCTGCGGGACCTAAAAATGCATTGGTATCCGGATTTTTGCATTTCTAGCTGGGTTGTGAACAATGTCGTGGGACCCAGCCAAAAACGCAAACACTGGATTGGATGCTGGAAACATGCAATCCAAACGCACACAAAAAGAAGAATACTCTAGAAGCTGTCATGGGTTAGAAATTAAAAAATAGGCAAATGTTAACAAGCATCGCATAGGTGCTTGTTAAGGTTGTACTAAAGTGGGTCATATTTAATATAAATAAATGACATAAAACTAGTCCTTTTGGTTATTTTAATATTTTTTTCTCTCTCTACAAAATTGGCTCCACACTGGAAAAAAAAAAATGACATAAAACTATAGGAAAAGACAAAAAACTATACTAAAAAAAAGTCAAAAGTTGTTGCTAACAGTCACCTTAACACAACCTTAAAAAATAATAAGTTGTTGCCTAGAAATTACTAGAACTCTATTGAAGCTAGAAGCTTCAATGTTGATTACTTAACCGACCTCCAGACTGTATAAATAGGAACCTTTGGTTCCCACTTGTGTGAAGTGTGAAGTGTGTGAGGTGATGTCAAAAGTTGTTGTTAACAGTCACCTTAACACAACCCTAAAAAATAATAAGTTGTTGCCTGGAAATTACTAGAACTCTATTGAAGCTAGAAGCGTCAATGTTGATTACTTAACCGACCTCCAGACCATATAAATAGGAACCTTTGGTTCCCACTTGTGTGAAGTGTGAAGTGTGAAGTGTGTGAGGTGATGTGAAGCGATGTGAAGCGAGTGTAAAAGTAAGGTGAAGTGTGTGCCATAGGCAGCAAGTGTTTAGAGTGAGTATAGTGAAATAAAGTCACGAGTGTAGATGTCTAAAAGTGAGGTTTGTGCAAGTGTATTTGGTGACTAAGTGCCATGTGTGCAGTGCACTAGTGTTTGTGTACGTGACTACGTAAGTCAAGCATTAATGCTTGTAAAGTGTTGTAATTCAAAGAGTCAAGTTTTAAATAAAAGCTCTTTATTCAGTGAATTGTTCAACAAAATCTACAACTGTTGAGTGTTTTGTAAATAAGTATGAAGCAACCGAGAGAGAGAGAGAGAGAGAGAGAGAGGGGTAAGTTTGTATTATATATATCTCACGTGCTTTGCGATTAGACTTTTTTTATTTTATTTTAAGTGCCATAAATTTTCATTTATTCCAATTTAAGATTTACATGTTTTCTCATTAATATTAAGCATTTAGAATTTATAAGTAGATAAAGCAATTTGAAAATCAATAGAAAAGTAACTCTATTTTTTAGGCAATATTTTAGTGAGAGTTAGGAGTTGTATTTTTACTAGATTGTTATTTAGTTTTGTCTCTACTTAAACATAGGGGTGTAGTGACATTTTTGAATAAAAAAAATGAGGATTCCAAAACAAGGAAAACCCCTTAAATAGGAGTAGTATTGATATAAATTAACAACTAATCATGGATCTTCTATGGGGTGATATGCAAACCTAGAACTTTCATTCTCAATCATGGGAGATTGTGAGTTGTGACTCGTTTCAAGAGTTTTTTTTTTTTTTTTGGGGGGTGGGGGTGGGGTGGGGTGTTTGGTATCAAGCAGGCTAGGTCAAATTAAACAATCTAGCATCTATATCCCACATCTAATGTGGCAATTAATGTCATAAAATGACTCGTTATGGACAAACTTTTTTTTTTAATGGACAAAATTGTTAAAACTTGGTTATTTTCCACATTGCTCTTTTTTCTTTTTCTTTTTCTTTTTCCACATCTCCCTCGCATGTATGGTCAGCCATTTGAAAAGGCCGGAAATTAAGGTGTGCGCATTTGGATTTTGGACTCAAAAGGTATGGTTTCATGGTTACACAGTTTTGGAGAGCATGCCAAATGGTGCTGCCATAGCAACACTTTACTTAATCAGTAGTCACTGCCCTACACAATCTAAAGTGGCAATTAATTATTAATCTCTGGCTCACCCGAAACACAATCATTTTCAGGCAGGAACTGATTCACTGATAATCAAACAAATCCTCAACCTTGCCATAGAATAATTCTTTACTTGCATTTCCTAACCATTCACATAGACCCAAAAAGGATATGCAGATTTACAAGCTGGAAGATTTGGATTACATATGACTTAAGAAATGTGATTTCAAAATGTCACTTCGGAATTTAACTCAATATTTGTTATTGACATTCTTACTTCTAACTGAACCATCGCTCCTTGGTTGTTCTCTCTTATATGTTGGATTGCATGGCACTGGTGAATAGCTAATGGCAGGTGATACCTCAACATTGTACCATGGAGCAAACCAGTGTGCAGATCTTTTGGCAAAGGGCAAAATTTATGTACAGCACCTTAAGTTCCCTACTTAAAATTTTGATATCTGTCCAATTTAATGACCCAAGCAAACGGCGTTAAAACTAAATTTGTTTTTCCTTCTTCCTTCTTTTCTTGTACTGCAACTACAAGAGAACCCACTGGCTTAAAATCTCTAGAAAAGAAGAAAGAATCATAGATCAGAAACGAAGAAAGAATCATAGATCAAAAAAGAAGAAAGGAAACAGATACACATATATACACACACACACCGAGAGAGAGAGAGAAAGAATCATAGATCAGAAAAGAAGAAGGAAACAGATACACATACATACACACACACACCGAGAGAGAGAGAGAGAGAGAAAGAATCATAGATCAAAAAAGAAGAAAGAATCATAGATCAAAAACGAAGAAAGACTCATAGATCAGAAAGAAAAAGGAAACAGATACACATACATACACACACACACCGAGAGAGAGAGAGAGAGAAAGAATCATAGATTAGAAAAGAAGAAAGGAAACAGATAAACACCAAGAGAGAGATATGAGATATTCTTTTTTTTTTTTTTTTTTTAAAAACGCTGTTTGCTTGAGGTGTTAAATTGGACAGATGTCAAAATTTTAAGTAAGGAATCTACAGTACTGTACCTAAGTTTTGCCCTTTGGCAAAATGGGGAAGTAATAAACAGTATAACAGCTTTATCTATATGAGCCCTGCCCACCTTTTCACATTATCTTTTGATGTACTCTTAATGCCACTTGAGCTGTTGTTAACCTTTATTTAATTAAATGAATTCCCTTTTCCTTTTATTAAAAAAAAGGGTATAACCACAAAATACAAGTTATCTAAATGGGGGGAGAGGAGAGAAGAGGGAAGGTCTCCCTCCATCCAAACATAGGGTATGGGACTTTGAAACATTGCAGCAACCTTCCCCCTCCTCTTCTCACCTCTTGCCCTATCTCCCTCCATCCAAACATTGGGTTAGGAACACAGGGCAGTTGAGCATTAGTTCCACAAATGCTTCTTCATGTTTTTTATTTTACATAGAAAGGAGTGAAAGTTATAATTCAGAGAGTGCATTGACACAATAGAGCTTGAAGTCCAACTGTGTTCAATCTATTTTCTTTCCTTAAATTTATATTATTGTAAAAATCTATTGTGAAAAATCAACTTTGTACAAATAGGGATTTCCATTCAAATTGACATACACTAACTTGTGACCTTTATGGGAGAACACAGCACAATATAAAATAGCCTTACTTGTGACGCTTATTTCTTTTCTCCTCCTTCCTCTTCTTTTTCTTATCTTTGGATCTGTGCTTCTTCGAGTGCTGCTTGTCAGAGCTCCCTGAGTGAACCTTCTTTGCCTTCTTTCGCTTTTGCTCATGAGGCTCCTCTTCAGAAGAATCGTATGACTTTAATGAAGAAGGCTTTTCAGGACCATAGACGACACAGCTTTTCCCTACATCAGGGCTTCTTGAAAGCTCCTCTTCCCTAAAGTCTGGACGATGTGGAAGGTAAGGACCTGTTTCATCCATTCTTGGCCCAACACCACCTCTGCCACGTTTTACCCTGCCACTTAAAAAATATTATGTCAAACTAATGAACTTTTTTCCCACATATAAGAATTTGTTCTGATGACGATAATTTAAAACTAGGTGAGTCAAGTGCAAGCATATGCACACGCACACAGACCTTGAGTGTAGAAACTTCTCAAGCTCTTCATCTTCCTTTGAATAGCCATTCTCATACCCTCTTTCATTTGATGATCCTGAAGCACTGGCAGTGTTAGCACTTTTGGGAGGCCTCTTATTTGTGCTTGTGAAGTTATTATCCCTAAGACTGCTGTCACTGCTGCTCCCATCTCTCAATCTGCCTTTGATCCTTTCGTCCAGCTCTATTTCTTTCTGCCGGACTCGCCACATCTCATTCACTTCCACTGCTCGATTTGCTGGTTAAAAGAGGAAGGGAAAAATCAATCTAAAGCTGGAAAAACTAAGGCACAAAGTTTCATATGACAGTAATCCTCGCCAACTAACTAAGTTTTTCTGACTTAATGGATCCAAATCAAACTAATTGTAAATTGAAATCCTCAGGTTCTGCCAACCACATATGATAACCAACACTAAAGTGATTGAACCAGTTGTTTATACATCATTGCAATGCTTTCCTCAACTCCTTGCTAACAACATTTTTTAATCCCTTTTTCATATTAGTCATGCTGCCATGCCCATGTTCAATATATAAACTAAATGAAAAACCTATTAGTGAAAGTCAAGAAGGCAAAACTTATAAAGAACCTAGTACTATAATGTGCCTCAACATTTATGAAGGCAGGCAAGGACTTTCCTATTCATTTCTCCAACACCTTGATCTGACAGCTAGATCACAAAGCAGCAAGCATATCAAATGCTCAGCTTTCTACATGAAATATTCAAACTCATACAAATTTTTTTTTTTTACAAAACATTACAACACCAACTCATTAAAAAAGTAACATGGCAACTCTAGAACTAACCTTGTTGCACGCCAACAACAGTAGCAGTTAGAAACCGTGAATTAGGCCGAAACCTTTCTTTACGTTCTCGAAGATAGACATGCACACCTTCCCTCTCCGCTTGTCGCCGCAATTCTGCTGCTTCTTTCATAAGCATAGCAGCTATTCTGTTTTCCGTCTCAAGATCCATCTTCCCTATTAAGCAAGTTCCATAACACATAGGAGTGAGCAATTTATTGATCCACAGAAACACCCTCAAATAAACATGAAGCAGTAGCACTAAACTGAAAAGGTTGGGAGAGATCAAGTAAGAAAGAAACTTCTTATCAGCTTTCCAAGAACCTTACCACATACAAATTTCAACAACAACAAATGAATTCACAGAGAGTGCAAGTCACAAGAACAATAGGCAGCGTTGCCATCCCTAGAAGAGGCAAAAGAAATGAAAAAACAAAAACAGATGAAACAAGACAACACTGCAAAGCAAACTATATCCAACCAAGACTCCAAGATATTAGCACCCTTTGGGCTGCAGAGTCTACCATGTGAACTAGCACCATATCTTGAGAAGATAAGTGTAGAATCTAAAACCCATACATCCTACCCTGTCAACTCCAAAACCAACCAGAGGAAATCACAGAATTCAATGGTAACATATACCTATTAGGCCATTGGTTCATCAAAACTGCTACTATTTAGAACAGGCATTCCCAAACTAATGGGCCCAAATGGGTGGGCAAACGTGCAATGAACAAAAATTTAATCAATTTTTCCAAAACCCATTTCAAAAATCATCCACTAGTTCAAGAAAAAAACAAAATATTTTCAGATTCTGTATGCATACCCAAACTAATGGATCCAACGAGTAGGCAAAAATTGAACAAACAAAAATTAAAGTAATTCTTGTAAAACCCATATCAAAGATCATCAACTAGGTCAAAAGAAACAATTTTTATTATTATATCCAACTCTCCATCCAAATTTTCACAGCTACCAAACTGAACAATAGGATCCCCATCCAAAAATAAAATTCAAAATTATTCACCACAATTTATTTTTGAGGGGAAAAAAAATGCAAAAGTGAATACCATAATCTTTCCCAAAAAAAAATTAAATAATAAAAACCAAAGTGTTTTTATGTGTCCTAAATTCAACCAAATGAAACATATGCTCTTCTAAAAGGGTAAAAACAGAAGAAAAAAATAATAATAAATAAAATAAAAGAACTTGCCAAATTGATCAAATGAAAATGCAAAATTTGTGAAAGCAAAGGTAGAGATAAATGGTAATTTGAGCAAAGACGTCTGGACCCCGCCAATGGATTGGGAAATTGCTACATGGATTGGATTGTAAGCCTATCATTAATAAACTTGTTGACAAAATTTAAGTCTTTATTTTTAATATATATAATTTAATAGTTGGGGATGGGACTTCGGGGCAAGGAATTTGAACTTTAGACGTTTCTGTTGGAAACACGGGAGTGTCAGTTAAAAGCTACAAAGCTCTTTGCAATCTAAGCCTATTAGTCATGAATAAATCAAAGAATTAATTTTTGGGCAAAAGTTAAATTTGCAAATTTAGCCTAATAAATATAATGCATTAGAATTCAAAGGTATGAACATTGAACAGAGTAAAGTTCTAATTTTTCTGCATGAAATTTCTAATTATATAATATTTTTATATGAGTCCCAAGTTTTGGATTCCAAAAGAGTTGAACACGATTTCTAATGTTGTAATTTTCAGTTTTTCTATATGAAGCAAAAGATTGAAAGAACAATAATAGAAACCAAACATAAAACCCCCTAGATTGAAAGAACAGTAGTAGAAACTCACCCAAAACAAGATTATTGCTTGCGTAGGGTACCCAAAGAACAGCAATCGTGTGTTTCGACTTTCGATTGTTGTTGTCGTAGACGACCGACACAGCAAGTCTCTACAATTGGGCTTAGTTAGGGCACCGATCGATTTGGGAACAAAATTGAAATTTCCCTTTTTCTCTTTTCTTTTTCTTTTTATGGGTTTCAGCTGACTACATAAGCAAGGGCTTAGTGTTGAAGGCCCAATAGCATGAAATAGCCCATTTATGCAGATCCAATAGAGCAGTCTTTTAAAAAAAAAATACAAAAATCATAATACACACTTCTTTTTCTTCTTCTTTTTAAAATTTTTTTAATATATTTTAGTATAAATTGCAAAGTACACTCCTGAAGTTTGGAGTTGTTTGGATTTTATAGCATAAAGTTTGAGAAGTTAAATTTTACACCTTAAAATTTGGTTCCATTAGTTTGTTAGTTTACACCTTAAATAACACGTTGGTGTGTTGATGTAATTATTTTTTGTCAAATCAACCCTAAAACGACACTATTTCACTTAAAACAAAAATGTCAGACCTATGGGTCCTCCTTTAAAAAATTTATAGACTTCACCTATAGGTCCTCCTTTAAAAAATTTCTTCGACAGGACCTATAGCTGGATTTTTTAAACGCAGCTATAGGCCTTATCACAAAAATGCAGCTAAAGACACTTACAAACGTGGCTATCACAAATTGTCATTCAACCAAGAAAAAGAAAACAAGAACATGTCAAAAGTACCAATAATATATATATATATATATATATAATATTATTGAAACTAGCACAAAGAAGGTTTAGTAAAATTCAAAAATTAAATCCACTGCGGTGTTCGGGTTTGTTCGTCAATATCATTAAGTATCCACTATCAATTCAATTTTAGTACACATTCGGGTAAGCAAATACATAAATTATTCGATTGGAAAATTTAGAAATAAGATTTATTATTAATACTCTCTTTGGTTGATTTTATTAATCAATTTTTCCAACAATTTAATATTAAAAAAAATAAATTTGTTAGAAAAACTTAAGAACATCGTAATCCCAGAGGCAATGCTATGGCAAAAGCAATATCTAATAAAATTCTAACAACGAGAAAATTAAAGAATGGACTATTGGAAGAATTAGAAATTAAACATCAATCTAACAAAATGATTATGAAAAAAAACAATTAATTTCAATAATCAAAACATTAAAAACATATTTAGATTAATAAGTGGAATAGCTTACAATATTGAGAATTCACCCTTAACCCTATCTTAGGTTCTTAGGCTTCCATAGAAAAGAAAATTAGGAGTGAAAAACCACAACTATTGATCAAAGAAATGATAACTAGATAAGCACGTAAGAAAAGAAAAGGGGGGGAAAAAAACCCGAAGAAAGGATAAGTACAAAAGAAAAAGAAATTTAAAAAAGAAATAGAAAAAGAAATGATCAGTTTTGTGCAAAACAAAAAACAAACACAATGAACATAGAAAAAGACAAAAGAAGCAAAGAAGAAAATGACATAAAAGTTCAACAAATTGGAACGTTGGGCTGGGTTTCGTCCAAAACAAGGTGACCGTTTTCAACCCAGTTTTTTCCTCGAATTGGGGGGATTGAATTTTGGTGGGCTCAGAGAGAAAATTGCTGGCTCCACCATTTTTCCCTTCTTTCTCCCCTCCCAACCAAACACACCTATTACCCATTTTTTCTCATTTCTTTTCCATCCCTCTTATTTCACCTCCAACCAAACACACGTAAAAGTTAGACAAAAAAAAAAAAAAAAGAACCGAAAAGGGAATAATTCTTAATTCTTTAGTCTGATTTAGGTCAATCCTTACCTAATGGTTGAATGAGTGATGCCATAATTAACTTAATTAAAAATGATAAAATTATATAAATATATAATAAATCTAAGCCTATGTTTAGCAAGTGTGCATGGTGTGGATCAAAATGAAAAGAGCTTAGACTTAAAAAGAAAATGAATATCTATTTCAAAAAGAGAAAAAGAAAAAAGAAGATGAATCACATTAGGCTTATTAAAAAAATGGGTTTCCAAAAACATTATAACTCAAATGACACCTCATAGTATTTTGATTTTTTATATAAACGATAAGGGTCAAAATCTCAAACCTCTATTGTTGTAACTATTGAATTATCAAAACAAAGAAAAAAAGAAGTGGGTTAATGGGTGGGTCTAAACCGAATCATTGGGTCTATGTCTATCTCTAAAGAAATTCCACCAGCCTTTGAATCTCCAATCCTTGAATGTAAACCTTGTGACTCATGACTTTCAAGTTTTAACCCCTAATATTATATGTATTCCTGCTAAACATACAACATGCACTAAAATATATGGAAAATGTTAATGGATGTCTAAGGACATTGGTTTAAGAACTATTTTTAGAAATATTTTATAGGAAAATGATAAATTAATTAATTTTCATGACAAATTTTTATATTTCTTAAAAAAGTGATGTCAAAACTTTTTTACTATGATTTATTTAACATGACTCAAAATCTATATATAAAATGCGCGAATTGCAAATCCACAGTAGCTATAGTACTTTTTGGGTTTGTTCAATTGGCACTATAGTTATAGTAGCTACATTGCTTCTTCTTCTTCTTTTTTATTTTTTTATTTTTTTTATATATTTGTATGAGCTAGCATATATATTATTATACTGACATAACATATTTCACAATATTTTCACAATTATTGAGGTGTCAATTTCTTATAGGTTGAAATAAAATAATAAAATATGATACTGTGACCAACCACAACTAAAAATAAATGTTTTGTGATAATGTTGTAACACTTGTTGTTATCACAATATTTTCACAATTGTTGAGATCTCAGTTTCTTATAGATCAAATAAAAAAATGCTAAATTTATAACATTTTCACAACAAATCATAAGTAAGCTACTATTAATGGATAAAAAAGTAATATCAGTCGTGGGTCCATTTTAAAATAAGTAACAACTTTCCATCTAGAGTTTGTTATGAAAATATTATGGAGATGGCATTTCTATAAAATAACTGAAACTTACCACAGCCGAAAATAAAGGTATTGTGAAAATATCGTGACATTTTGTTATGTTCCTAAACTTCTTTTTTGGTTTAGTCAAATTTGGTGAGCAAAGATTCACTATTTCATGCACAATTTTCTTTTATTGGTTTTTTTTGTTTGTTTGTTTGTTTTTTGTTGTTGTTGTTGTTGTTTTTTTTTTTTTTAATGCATAGTTTAAAGTGGTTGTTCTAATTTAAAACCAATAACAATTTACTACATAGGATTTGTTGTGAAATGTTGTGGATGTAGCATTACTCTAAAATAAAATTATAAAATATCATATCTGGGCCCACCATAGCTAAAATAAAGGTGTTGAGAAAATATCGGGACCTTTATTGTGTTCTTAACCCTTTTTTTTTTTAGCCAATTTGTTGAGCTAAAATTCATTGTTTTATGGACAGTTTTTTTGGGCTGACTTTTTATTTTTATTTTTAAACACATTGTTTAAAGTAAAAAACACATAGTTTTACCAATAAAAAAGAATTATGAAAAAAAGTACTTTCCCCCTTTATGTCCGGGGTAGTTTCATCACCCCAACTTTAAAGTTAAATAATTTCCTCATTTATATTTTGTAGACAAGTATATAGTCTATACTATTACTCTTTTAGTTAAACCCAAACAAAATCTTATGATTCCTAGAATATTTAGTTGTGCAATATCTAAAATGCCTCACTAAATTTTAATGTCCCAAAAATTTTCTTCATGTATTTTGAGTCGTATGTGTTAGTCATACCTAGAAAGTAAAAATGGTGATGTATGATATTTTATTTGTTACCTAGAGAACACTAATTTATTAGTGGTTTAAATATTCTAGATTTATAATTTTATCTAATAGAAAATTCAATGACATATGGCTTTTGTTGTTTTGTTCTTTTTTTATTTGTTTTCTTTCCTAAAAAGATGTTCATTAAAAATTAAGTAAGTTAAGCATTGTAGTTAGGCTCATAAAATAAAATGATAAAGAAGGGAAGTATGAATAATAAAATATTCATTGCAAATGGTTGTAGGTATTTAATTTGATGAAAAGTTTCAATTGTAACATATGTCATCATTTATTATGAAAATTTAAATATTGTGATAATGTTTTATCAAAACTTTTTTTTTTTTTTTTTGAGAAATAGCATTGTGATGCTTTTAATTACGAAATACCAGCTAAATCAGCTTGGTATGAAGAAAGTACATCTAAAGGAACATCTTCCATCCATATTACATAATTTGGATTATTAACTGCTAATTGAGCCAAACTGTGTGCAACTAGGTTGTCTTCTCTCTTAGTGTGAGAGTAGGACAATTTGGGAAAACCTGAAGAGAGTGTTAAAGAATCCTATATCAGCAAACCAAAAGGGGCCAACCCAGGATTCTTGGTTTTCAAGGCCTTCATCACCAGTAAAGAATCTCCCTCCAGGACAGCTTTAGATATGCCCACCTCTCTAGCAAACTTGAGTGCTTTGCTGGCTGCCAAGGCTTCAATCTCTATTGGATGGAGCTATTGAGGAACCCGAGTAGACATGGAAGCAATAACAAGGCCTTCCTAAATTGAATGATGACACCCAGACCTAAGCATTTCTCTTCAGCGATAATGGCACCGTCAAAGTTGATTTTGAAAGTATCCTGGTCAGGTGGTTTCCATCGAGCTCTCCTCTTCAGCCTACTAGGAAGTGGTGGAGGTTTCAAGGCTTTATACTTTGCGTATCTGTCATGAGCCAGTTGAGAGAGTTGGTTGAGAGGACAATTGGCTTGCTGGGTTCTCACTTGGTTTCTTTGATGCCAAATTGACCAAACGGTGAAAGCAAACAAGTCCGGGTTCCGTTGATGTTGAAACACCCATGCCATGAGCTCGCTGAAGCTAGTAAATCTCTCTTGGTTTCGAAAACTCCATATATCGCTCATCCCCCAAACACCATCCAACTCTTTGCAACTCCAAACTGCATGCACAACATCTTCGTTATCTTCCTTGCAACGATCACATAGTTGCTCCTTAATAATCATTCGACGCAGTAGGTTGCATTTCGAAGGAAGTGAGTTGCGGCAAGCTCTCCAAATTAGGTTCCTTACTGTATTTGGGCAGTCAAAGGCCCAAATCTTCTTCCAAAGCCCTTTCTCATGGTCTAGTTGCTCTGCCACCTGAAGAACAACTTCATCCTCCTTCAAAAACAGATACCCCAATCTGCAACTAAACCTCCCATCGTGCTCCCACGGCCAGTACAGAGAGTCTTCCATAGCTTTTCTAGCCAAAGAAATATTTTTTATTTCTTCAGCTTCTTGTGGTGCAAAAATCCCATCCACCATCACAGCATTCCACGTTCTAGTTCCCTCATCAATTAAGCAATCCACAGTGGCTTCTTCCATTGTTTCCACCATAATGGAGAGTACCTTAGTCGGATGTTTTCGAGGCAGCCAATGGTGTTGCCAGATTTTTATTGATTTTCCATTCCCCACCCTCCGGCAAGCACCATCTAGGATAGCATCACGACCTTGTAATATGCTCTTCCAAGCGTAGGATCTTGAACTTGATTCCTTAGCTTCTAGAAGGGAGCAATTAGGGAAGAACTTTGCCTTGAAAACTTTATAGAAGAGGGTTTCCTTATTATGCAAAAGCCGTCATGCTTGCTTTGCCAAAAGTGCGTCATTAAAGTGAGCCAAGTCACGAAAGCCCATACCACCTACCATTTTGGACTTAGTCAATTCACTCCACCGAATCCTATGGATTTTCCTTCTATTTTCCCTTTGCCCCCACCAAAACTTCTTTATCATTGCCTTAATGTCATCACAAAGCCCCAAAAGTAATTTAAAGCACCCCATAGCATAAGTAGGGATAGCTTGGATCACGGATTTGATGAGGACCGCTCTCTCGGCTTGTGATAGCAATTTACCCTCCCACCCTTGAAGTTTTCTCCAAACCATCTCCTTGATATAATTGAAACTAGCCTTTTTTCCCCTACCCACAAAGGAAGGAATGCCCAAATATTTCTCATAAGACTTCACTTCTTGAATTTGGAAGAGATTCTTTATGCTTGTTTTTGCTTCATCTGTGGTAGACTTGCTAAAGAAGATTGCGGTCTTACCTTTGTTGATTTTTTGCCCTGACAAAGACTCATATTTAGCCAACAACTTCAACACATTATTGCAATCCTCTAAGATTGACCTATATAAAAGCAAGCTATCGTCTGCAAAAAACAAGTGGGTTAGTTTAGGAGCTTGTTTACGCAAGGAAAAACCCTTAATATCTCCATTTCTCGCTGAGTGTTTAATGAGAGCATGAAGTCCTTCCGTACATAAGAGAAAAAGGAAAGAAGATAGGGAGTCTCCTTGCCTAATACCTCTTTTAGGATGGATCATTCCAATAGGCTCCCCATTCACCATGATAGAGTACGTCACCGTTCTCACACAACTCATCATAAAAGTAATCCATCTAGAACAAAAACTCATTCTCTCCATAAGCCTCTCCAAATACACCCATTCCACCCGATCATAGGCTTTACTCATATCTAATTTAATAGCCATAAAACCATGCTTTTTGAATTATGGTGTTTCATATGATGAAGGGTCTCAAACACAACCATAATATTGTCTGAAATAAGTCTTTCCTTAGCAAAAGCAGATTGATGTTTTGTAATTAAGGTAAAAATTTCTTGAACCTATTAGCTAAGACCTTAGAGTAAATCTTATAAAGGACATTGCAAAGACTAATAGGGCAGAATTTAGACACAAGTTCAGGATTAGCTATTTTAGGAACAAGAGTAATGAGTGTATGGTTGATGGGTTCAAGTAGGATACCTGAATTAAGCCATGAGAGAATGGCTGAAGTAACATCACGCTGCCTTATTGACCAAAAATGTTGATAGAACAACGGTGACATACCATCAGGACCCGGCGCTTTTAGAGGCACCATCTGATTCAAGGCTTTCTTTACTTCCAATTCTGTAAATTCCCTCACCTAATCAACATTCATCTCATCGGTCACCATGCATGGAATTTTCTCAAGAGAAGAAACATCTAGATTCAGGTTGAAGGTGGAAAAAAGGTCTTTGTAATAATTCTCCATCACATGCCCAATTTCTTTTTGTTCAGTCAGCTAAGCTCCATTACCATCTCTTATTCCTCTGATTAGATTCTTCCTAAATCTCTTTGTAGCCTTGCTATGAAAGAAAGCTGTATTATTGTCACCTTTACTCAGCCACAACACCCTTGATCTCTGACACCACATCCTTGATTCACGGTCTTGCAGCAAGTTAATCTCTGTTCTTAAACTTCTAACCCGAGCATTGTTCCCACTCACCATAGCTTCATTCTCGGCCAAAGCAAGTTAATTCTTTTTAATCTCTAATTCTCTCCTCACGTGCCCAAAGCTGTGTTTATTCCACCATGTTAATTCTTGTTCACACTTAGCCACTTTTTTCAGAATGGCTATGCTTTGATTTGGCTCCCTTGTGCTACTCCAAACTTCTTTAATCGTTTCACCACAAGTTGGATCCGATAACCACATTTCTTCAATTCTGAAACATCTCTTCCTCCTAGGTTCAGGCAACCTCGACAAATTGATCAATAGAGGAGTATGATCCAAAGACATGCATTGAAGGTGATGTACTCTAGTTCCTGGAAATTTTTGAAACCAAGAATTTGTAGCCATGCACCGATCCAATCTTGTTCTTATGGAATGACCATCATCATATTGTTTAGCCCACGTGAATTTAGGACCCACATAACCCAAGTCCATGAAGCTACATTCATCGATCACATCTCTAAATAATTGCATTTGATTATGGTCTCTCGGTGCCCTACCCAACTTTTCCTCCTGACGAACAATTTCATTAAAATCACCACCACAAAGCCAAAGAATGTTCATACTAGAATTCAAGCTTCTCAATTTGCTCAATGCTTCACTCCTCCTGTGAGTTTCAGGCTCTCCATAAAAACCTGTGAATTGCCATGCATTTTTAGTGTTTCCATTGATGATCGTATCAATATAATACCCGTGGGAATCAACAACATCAATGTTAATAGAATTTTTCCAGAATAAAACTAGACCACCACCTCTATTCAGCCTTGGAACCACCCACTTCTTGTCAAAATTAATCTTGCTCAAAGTACGATCTAGCCTTGCTTCATCTATCCATGTTTCGGCTATAAACACGACAGAGAGATCTTTTGCTTGTATCAATCTAACAAGCACATTCTCTGTACGTGGGTTCCCAAGCCCACGACAATTCCATAATAATAGACTCATTGCTTCTGGCAGAATTGCTTCTGGCAGGGCTGGTAACTAGCCTTCACCAATATCTTATTTTTTCTTTCACCTCCTTGAGAAACCCTTTTTTTTTTGGGTAAATTAGTTTGGCTTGCTGTACTTCCTGCATTTCTTTTTTTCCCACTGCTTCGGACATAACAACATCTAATCCCACCTCTGTTCTAGTAAACCTCTTCCATGTACCTTCAACATGCACGTGTTTGTTAAGTGAAGCAGGCAGCTCTTATAGTGGCACTCGTGGGGTGCACATGCTGTGGGGCTCGACTCACATGAATCATTAATGCTTAGAAAGTCCATGTAGTTTTCCTTACTTGTACCAGCTCCCAAATCCGGGTATTACTGTGGTAGCTGAATCAAATTTATTTATTTCCTTATCAATCTCCCCAATTACCTCCTTAAAGATCTCTGCTGACAGATTTTTCTCCACTGAATTCTTCTGATTTGAAATCAAATCCTCCATAATTCCCTCCTGAAAATCCGTGATCATGTTTTCACTATTGGAGACTTCGAAGCTTTCCTTTTCAGGCCTTATGATCTTCGGTGATAGTTTCCCTGTACGAACCACCACCACCGGCGGCTTCTTAGCTGATCTGGAGTTTGTCGTCGACGCATCAGATTTTTTACTAGCAAAGAAACCAAGGACTTTGATCATATATCTTCGAGTCGGCATAAATGGCGCTGCCTTAATCTAGGGATAGAATTGCTGAGATTCAATTGAGAGACTTCCTTCACTTTCAATCCATAGATCGCAGTCATGATCATCGTGCGTCATACATCCACACCAGTAGCATAGGTTAGGAAGCTGATCATATTTGAAAGACACCCACAGTTCCTTACCATTGTCAAGCGAAATAACTCGTCCCCTGCATAACGGTTGGGATATATCTATCGTGACTCAGACTCGCATAAAATTTTCTCCCTCTGTTTCTGCTTCATCAGTCACTACATTCACCGTTCTAATAGCTTCACACAATTGTTCAGCAATCTGTCTTGTCCGAAATCTGACTGGGAGATAGTGCACTTGCACCCAAAATGTCACCTTATTAAACTCCATATCTCCCACAACTGTTTCCCTATCATAACGTTGCAGTACCATTAGATGTTTGTCAAAACTCCAAGGCTTAAATGCGAGGATTCTCTCCATCTCACTCTTATCATCAAACGTAAACAAGACCACATGATCACCTTCCTTTTTAATTTGAAAACCATTTGTCGATCTCCAAAGAGGTGTGAAGTTTTTAGCTATAGCATCTATGTTAAGAGCACGCTTAGTCAAGAATTTAGCTGCTAAAATAGACTCTGTCGCCACCTATTTCTCCTTTATGCGAAAGTTTGATCCTTCACATTCCGAAAGAGTTAGACAGCTTTAAGATTTCATGAGTTCTTCCATCCTATACTAGTATCTGTTTCCCAAACCCTTGAAAAAAGAGAAAACCACAAAGCCTCAAGGTAAACCTGTTACCTTGGGGGACAAAGACTCCTTTAAGAGAAGGGACGGCTATTTTACACCCTAGGAGAAGATGGAAACCCACCCTTCGCTAGCGGAGAGAAACGTTTTTATGTTTTATCAAAACTTAGTTGTTTATTGTTGGAAGATGATGACATTTGTTATCATTCTTAGTAGAATTTTTTTGTGAGTAGATACTGTCTTTAGAAAATAGGTCTAAGAAATAAAAAGGTATTTTGTATCAAATGATACCACGTCATTCGTATCAAAATTTAATAAACGAGAAACATGTGTGCAAAAATAACTAGCCACTAATACATTTCTTTCAATTGTTAGTGGGTTAGTTATTTTTTACTAACATGTCTCACACTTATTAAATTTTGATATCGCTAACATGGTATCATTTGATATCAATTACCTTCTCCTAAGAAATTATTATACTAAATAGATAGTCATATATTAAATAGCTATTTTAAATTTAAATACATGATTTAATACTATTTCAAAAAAAAATTATACTTTAAATTTTCTCACTCAAGGGCAACATGTGCCTTGCACGTGCAGCCCTTACTAGTATAATATACCATTATTTTTATTTTTTTCCGCTAATATAGTCCTTGTGCTCATTGAGGGTCTGTTTGTATATTACTTATTTTGCTAAAACTGAAAACTTATTGCTGAAAGTACTGTATATAAAGGTAAAAGTTAGCTGAATAGTACAATTGGGCCCATGAATAGTACCAAAAAGTGTAGTGAGGCCCATAAATAATAGCAAAAATAAGCTGAATAATGAAATAATTTTCATTTTTCATTGGTATCCAAACGGAGGATAAATCTATTACAACTAGCCAGAGTAACGAATGTTTTAGGCTAACCAATATAATAATCAATATAAAAATAAAGTTAACAAATCTTTACAACATCATCTCAACCTTTTATCATTATCATATCATATCATTATTATTATTGATGTGACTGCTTGAAATAAAGATAAATAAGTTTCAAAAAAAAAAATTAAAGATAAGTACAAACACCAAATCCAACCCAAAAGAAAAAAGGCGTAAATGTACTTTTAGTCCCTATATTTTGACTTTTTTCTATTTTAGTCTCTACATTTTATTTTTACCATTTTTAGTTCCTAAACCATCTAACGTGGGACATTTAAGTTCGTAAAGCACAATTTCGTCACCAAACTAACAGGAAAAGCTGATGTGGCTGCTGGATCAATAAAATAATGATTTTTTTTTACACATGGATCAATAAAATAGCAGGAAAAGCTCACGTGAAGAACTTACCAAGCAGAAATGGTGCGCAGGTAAAGAAAAATCCCCAAATCAGACTTTAATCTCTAGATCAGCCTCTCTGTCTCTCTCGAACCATCAGCCTCTCAAACCATCTCTACCAATTGAAGCCACCATCATCATCAACCATCTCTCAAGATCTTCAACCATTTCAAAGTCCCTGAACAGATGGAAGCAAGCTCTTCAACCAATTTAAGCTTGAGGAGGAGAGCTCCATTTAGGTACTACTGTGCTGAAAAACTAGTGTTAGTCATTTCGTGGACAGCAGACAACCCTGGTAGAAGGTTTTATGGCTGTCCAAACTACTGGACATTTCAATATTTGAGTATTTTTTTAATTAATCATGTTTTTTCTACTGGGTAGTTTAAGCTTTGTTATTGTTGGTGGGTTATTGATGTTATTTTGTTTAAGCCTTGGAGTTATGGGTGATTCTTGGAATCTTTGAGTTGGGTGCTTGAAATGTTTTAGCTGTGATTCTGTTCTGTGCTTTGTTTATGGAGATTATTGAAAATCTCAACCTTTGGGTAATCTGCTTAAAATATCTAAGCTATTCTATGCTTTTTGCTCTAATTTTGTTGGCATTTCCCAAAAATTTGACAAATATTGGTTTTTGAGCCTTTGGTTAAGGTTTGTATGATTATAATGCTCTAATCATTGGATTTGAGTTTGGCTTTCTGCTCTAATGTGCTGTTAAAAGTTTGGGTTGTTTATGACTTTTTTAATTGCTAAGTAAAATAAATGAATATCAATTATTATTAAAAAAAAAAAAAAAAACCCTCAACTTTTAATCATGTTGGCAGAATGTAGGTTTTGAGTACTTCAATATTTGAGTAATTAATCATTTTTTTTTTGTGGACTTAATAAACTGAGAGTTTCATATATGCTTTTATATTCATTTGTTTAAGACACTCATTATTGTTCCTTCGATAAAATTCAAATACTTTTTTTTTTCTTTTTTGGGTTTGGGAGGGAGGAGGGTTGAAAAACCAAATATCTTCATTCATCTTGTTTTTGCTGAAGTTGAGTTATTTCTTTGCTATGGAATGCATGCTTAAATGATGTTGATCTTCAATGTTAATGTTTTCTTAAAAATTGGATTGCTGTGGTTATATATAAACAACAATGTTTTTTCAATTTCATGTTAATTATATAGTCCTTATTGGTCATTAAGTAGCTTGATGGATGAAGAAATTGGTTTGCATTTTAGGTTAGGCGAAAGTGTAAATTATTCCAATGGCGTGATGATGAGATATGTGAACGTGGTAAGGTGCTCATCCCAGAGCAAAAACAATGGATTATCAAACTAGAGGCTGAGGTTGCAAGATGCTACAAGAGAGAGAAGTTTTACACTGTGGCTTTGGCATTCTTATTGGTGAATTGTGGGATTTGTCTCTTTAATTGTATGGGTAGTTAGACAGGTAGTGGAAGTTTGATTAGGCAGCAAGTGGGAAGTGTGGAAATGTTTATGTTTGGTTAGGTGGGTGATGGAAGTGTATGTTTGGTTAGCATGTCACATAGATGGAGGAGTTTCCATATCCTGTAATTGCTAATGCATAGGGCTGGTAGTGTGTAAATTTTTTGGTTAGGCAGTTAGCATGGAAACACCTGCTGGTTTTTTTTTTTGGTACCATTCCTGGAATGAAATGAATACCCCTGTTTTCTAACTATGTTGTTTAATGGTAAAATATTAATAATGATCCATTCTCTCATTTGTAACTTTTTTGCCACATAGATGTGCTTAACATTTGTTTTGTATTCATCAATGTGGGGCTGCTGGAATGTGTGTATCTATGTTCCCTTTCCATGGGTTTGTCTCCCAAAAATAGAACATTAAATATTTTTAATAGTATTGTCTATCTGTTTGTGTGTTTGATCTTAAAGAGATTGCAGCTAAAGTGGATTTACAAATGCTTTTTATCCCTTTTAAGATAGATACTATCACAATTCAATGCCAGAAAAGCAGTAGATATTGTGGATTTAGAAACATATTACTCTGTTGTTTATTATCCTTATTTATTATGAACTGTATTCATACTGGTTTCAGTTTAATAAAATAAAAAATACAAAGTTAAATAACCTATTTGAAAAAAGAGATGTGAATATGAAATTTTATAGTAAGTCTCAATTTCAAAGTCAAAGAGAGTAAATGATACTTAATTAAGGTAATACTATATTCCTATTTTGCAGTGCAGTCACATCTTGAAAAAGATCTTAACTGCAATTAATTGTTCAACTCCACTGCAACTTCCCTAAGCTTTCTTCCCTTTCTGTTTCCATAAACAGAAATATTCATGAACAATTACATTCCCTTTCCATTTGTGGGATATGATAAGTAAACAAGTGTAAACTAGAAAGATGTGGCCAGACAAAACATCAAGTGATTTCACTTCTGGTGCACATACGAAAGTAGATACTCAAAATGTATTGCTTAACCTGCCAAAAGCAAAACTTTGACTTCTTTGCTCATTGCTTGCATGAGAGGGGCTGTCAGATAATGCATATGCTCTAGTGGTGGAGGTGATAAAGAAATTGGTGGCAAATGCTCCAACTCATTGTTATTTTTTTAATACTGAGCCAGCAAGAGCTGTTCAAGATTTGGCACAAGCTTATATATATTACAACCTGCTCAACATCTCCATTGAAATCAACCACTATGTCAACCAATTTTCAAATGACAAGAATCAAAGTAGCACATCCACCCCAATTTTCAAGCAACGTGGATTATTAAATGACAAGAATCAACCACTATGTCAGGCTGATAACTGATTAATATAACAATCAATAAACAAAGTGACATAGGAGACATCACAAATAAAATTTCTGCCTGCTAAAATTTTTGCTACATTGAAAATTTCTGCAATACAAATTCCTGCCTGCTAAAATTTATGTTGCATTTAAAATTTCTACAATACAAATTTCTGCAATACAAATTTTCGCAACAGATAAAATATACTGAATTGAAAAAATTTTGTTGTATTAAATAAAACTTAGCAAATACAAAACAAAGGGCTGCAAATTTCTGCTGCATCAAACAAAACTCAGTAAATGCTGCTGCATCAAATAAAATTTATGCTGCAAATTTCTTCAAATAAAAATTCTGCTACATTGATTAAACATATATAATGTTATCACCTTTTACAAAACAAAGGGCATTGTTTCATAGTTAACCCTATCGCCATTACCATCACTTTCTACAAAACAAAAGGCATTGTTCCATAGTTAACCTTATCACCATTACCATCACAAAACAAGTAAAGGAAAAATGAACTTGTGCTCTCTTCATTTCCTTGGACCATGCATAGATGATTGACTCCCACCATGTCTGATTGTTTCCATGTATCTAGATGCATTCTTAGAAGCCTTTAGAGTTTTTGATGTGACCACCCTTGTCTTTTTCTGCCTTGGATTTAGGTTGCTGCTACTGGAGTTCTGATATACACCTATATTTTGTGTGATGCTGCCTGACTGGTATGGTGTGGGTGGAGTGGAGCTGTGCTGCTGTAGATATGAGTGGATGAATGTGCTTCTGCTGGCCTGAAATGGATTGGTTGAGCTTGTCCTGGCATGAGGTGTTACATTTGGACTGGATTGGTGCATCTTGGTCTGAGATTGTGCAAATTGAGTGGCTGAGCTTGTCTTGGCCTGAGATGGTGCACCTGGCCTGAAGGTGGGCATGCTGGACTAGTATGGTGCACTTGGAGTTGATGGGCTATGCATGTTGGACTGAGGTGGTGCACTTGGAGTGGAGTTGAAGCTGTGCGTGTTGGCTTACAAACAAGAAATTCACACACATTAATATTGAATATTGAAAAGCAACTATTTCACACACATGTCCATATATTACCTTATTAGATGTACTGATTCTGTTTGTTGTGCCTGGCAGTAAGAAGTTCCCTCCAATCTCACCCTTGCAACTTTTTCTATTATGCCCTAACTTACCACAGGCCTTGCATTGCTTAGAGATGCTAGCTCTCCTACTTGTTGGCTCATTAAGTTCCCTTGCTCTCTTCTTCTTAGGTCTGCCAGGTGGTCTTCTTCTGATGGGAGGCTAAATTGGGGTCACACCACTAGGTCTCCACATATTCTGTCCATTAATTGGTGATATGATTGGTTCATAGTAGGCCTTGTATGTAGAGACATGGTAACATGGATGAACATATTGCTCAGCATCTTGTCTGTTGAAAAATATGCAGGTGATTGCATGAGCACATGGTATGCCACTTATATCTCACTTCCTACAACTGCAGTGTGTTGTGGCCAAGTCAATAGTGAAACTTTACAGACCATTTTTTACTTCAAACTGGATCTGCCCTGCCCAACAAGCTAACCACTTACTGGCTGCCAGTTTTTCCTTATGCAATTTTTTCAGAACCTTGGCACAAATATCTGACTCTACTATCAGAATCTTCTCTCTATTGTCTTGAAACCTAGTCGTGAGATATAGCCTGATACACTTAAGCTGCAAGCACATACAAGTACAATGAAACATTAGATATTAATTGCAACACCTGCTAACAACAGTACCAAACAATGAATCTAATTAACTGTAGGTGATCACAAGACTCATACCATGCTAATTATAGGCTTAGACCTGAATTTAAGAATCCTACTGTTGAAACTCTCACACATATTGTTTACTATAGTGTCAGTCAAGGCATCCTCACTAAACATGTGTTTGACTCATTTTGTTGTTGAATGAGTATCCAACCAACTGTGTGTATCAACATCAATGCCCTTCAACTCATCCATCACCCTATCAAACTCTTCTTTATAAGTTGCCTTGGTTGCCCTCCAAAACAGTTCTCTGATCAGAACGCTAGGATGGTTCTTCCTGAAGTTGTTGTAAAGGTGCCCGCAGCAAATCCTATGTTCATACTGTGACCAGTTATCAATGAAAGTTTGCACCAACCCCTGTCATAAACAGTATCAAAGGAAAATATGTCTTAGAGATAGATACAATGAGTAAATGAAGAAAAAAACAACCAAATAGAGAATAAACTACACACCTTCTGCTGGTTTGACATAAACACTCATAACCTATTCTAACCTATGTCTGCAAGTAATAAATTGATGAACCAAGTCCAAGAGTCCTTGGTTTTAGCTTCTACCACTGCATATGAAAGTGGAAAACACTCCTCATTAGGATCTCTGCATACTGCAGTAATCAATTGCCCCCCTAACTCGTTCTTCAAATGGCAGGCATCCAAACCAATGAATGACCTGCATCCAGCCAAAAACCCCTTCTTGCAACCCTCCAAACATATGTATAGCCTCTCAAAATAAGGCACTCCACACACCAAATCTATCTCAGCTGCTAAATCACCATCATGGATGGTATGTACCTTCATAAGTATGGTACTACCAAGACTGGTCCTCCTTAATCTCTCATAGTACTTTTACAGTTGGTTGTACTGTTGTGTATAAGCCCCATCAACATATTCTCGAGCCTTATCCCTTGCCTTACTTGCTTTTCCTGCACTTATGTTTAGGGTATACTTGTCATGAACAGCCTCTTGGATGTCTTTCAGCTTGATACTAGACTATCTTTTCACCTTTTTCATCAACTTCTTCCCAATGTATGATGAAGTACACCTAGGATTCTTATAACTTCTAGAGCAGGTGTGTTCCAATGTCAATGTCCTTAGTTGGTAGCTCTTCTCCCTTGGCACTTTTGTTAGATAGGCAACAAACTTGCACCCTTCTTGGCAGACAGCTCTTACCATTTGCAGATCATTTTTAACAAATCTGATCCCTCATCCACCATGAACTGCATAATCTGTTATAGCTTCCTTGAATTGCTTAGGTGTAGTAAACATCATATCTTTCTCAAAATAAATATGCTCAGCCTTAGTCACTAGCTTAAACATAGGGAACTTCCTCACTTGCTCTTTTTTCTGTTCCCTTTCATCTCCCACATATGTCCTGTTATCATCCTCAGACTTATCATCACTATCATATCCAAGCTCATCATCAGATGATGATTCCACAAGACTGTGTAATTCCTCACCCTCATAATCAGTGTTCATTACACTAGCACCCATTTGGCCTGGTTCATTAACATCAGCATCATCTTTACCATCCCAACTGTCACTACTATGTTCAACAAAGTCCCTAACACATTCTAAAAAAAAAAAAAAAAAAAAGTCCCTAACACCATGGTTCAACTTTACATCATCTTCTAGGCCACTTTACCCACTATCACTGCTATCACTTATATAAAAGACCTCAAGTGGGTGCTCAATGATAGGTTTTTTACCTACTCTTCTTGAACCCACTTGAGAAGTAGCCACCTCAGTAGGAATATCAGCATTAACCTCAAGCTCATCCTCATTGTTAAAAGTTTGATCATTAGCATACATGTCATTACTATCATAAAAATTATAAAAATCATCCCCATCATAGTCATCATGTTCACTGCCATCATCATTGTCATAATAATTTGTAAAGTCTTGCTCCAATGCCAATGGCTGCACACCTTCACTAGCATCCTATCCTTCATCAACTAATACAGGGTCATGTATTGGGTGCTCTACATATACATGATGACCCCTCGCTAATTCTGTCAGGTACATGGCATCATTATCATCAACAATCAAATGGAAGTCTGCCAGTTCTTGGTCCACTCCAAGCATTTTATACCACAACCTGCTAACAAATGTGTACCCAAAGTCCCTACATATACTCTCTATCTCAACCTTGGACCACCTGTCAGGGTCACAATTATCAACTACATCTACTGCACCTCCCACATATTTTCGGCCATTCTCAGTAAAATGGCCACCATGATGCACAGATATACTAAATAGCTCATCCATTTTGCATGCAACATAACACCAAAACCAATTAAACAATGCTAGTTACAAAATAAAATATATATTATTTAGAACAAAATATATATTATATTTAACAAAACAACACTAATACCTAATAAAACATTCCATTCCACATGCAGACAACACAACACTTAATAAAGTATTAGGTGATCACAACACTTAATCAAATATTTAAGTAACATTACAACACTTTCTTCAATAGTTTTGTCATACTAAAAGAAACAGAGAAGAGTACTTTTGTCATACACGGGGAACACAGACCACAATGTAAACCACAAACAAACACATGCAGACAAGGACCAACAAACAGTTAAAAAGCCAAAATTTACAAAAACATTGTGGCTCCTACTAGTAAAAAGCCAACAAGCTTATTGTAAAGCTATAAATAAGTAGAGAGATAAGAGAGAGAAGACATTTTCACAAAGACAGAGGTCTTCTAGCTTTCATTTTCTCCACTCCATGAAAAGTGTGGGTATCAAGTGACAGAGATTGACAAGGATGGTGGTTTTGAGAAATGGTTGATGATGATGGTGGTTTGAGAGAGAAGTGGGATTTTTCTTTATGGTTGATGATGATGGCTGTTCGGCAGAGGCAGAGAGCTGATCTAGGGATTAAGTCTGATTTGGGAAAGCCCTTCACTTGCGCGCCAAAGAGGTTGGTAAGTGACATGCACGTGTGGGGTGGGAAAGCCATGTGTCGAAGTGGGTGAGTCTGATTTCTTTGCCTGCGCGCCATTTCTGCTTGGTAAGTGCTTCACGTGAGCTTTCCCCATTATTTTATTAATCCATGTGTAAAAAAAATCATTATTTTATTGATCCGTCAACCACGTCAGCTTTCTCCCTTAGTTTGGTGACAGAATGGTGTTTCAAGGACTTAAATGTCCCGCATTAATTGGTTTAGGGATTAAAAGTGCTAAAAATAAAATGTAGGGATTAAAATGAAAAAAAGTCAAAATATAAAAATTAAAAGTAAATTTACGCCCAAAAAAAAAAAAATCATTATCACGTTCACCAAACCAAACCATAGTGATTAGTGACTTGGATTCTTACTAGTTGCATATTATTAAAAATATTTTAGTAGCTCCCATAAAAAAAAAAAGTTTTAGTAGCGTATGCCCTTAAAAGTTAAAACATAGGATAATAAACCATTTTGGGAAAAACTTTGGCCCAAAATCCTTGTCAAAAAAATAGAGCTAGTAGGTAGGGCTTCAGCAAAATAGTATTTGATAAACAGCAACATGGTTACCGTAGGGCTTCGGATTTTTTTATAAAATAACTATAAAACCCAAACAATATCATTAGTTAGGCAAGGTTTGAAACATATTTGGTTTCTAACAATTCGAGCGTCTGAGACTCGATTTTGCTCTGGGAAAATGCACTTAGAACTCGAGTGTCTGAAACTCGAGTTTAAAACTCGAGTTTCAGACACTCGAGTTAAAAATCGAGTCTCAAACATTCGAATTGTTAGAAACGAAATATGTTTCAAACCTTGCCTAACTAATGATATTGTTTGAAAGATTTGGTTATTTTTTAATAAAATCCTAGGGCTTCAGCTGGCGGCGGCTTTGATCTGAGACTTCTCTACTGCTTTACCGCTTTATTAATATTTGTTTGTGATTTCTTCATTTGACTTGTGTTTTTGTTGTACACTGTACCGACTGTAATACACTCTATTCGGACTTTCCTCCTGTCTAATTTTGTCTAAAAAGGAAAAAGAAAAACCGTAATCCCATATCTCTCTAACCTGAAAATATGTCTGTAATGCAACAACTCTCATCTCCAATCTCTTCATCTTCCTCAGCTTTCCTTTCCCATTCCAGCTTTAATTCGAGGTACCCATTTCTCCATTCTTCTCCCTCTCTCTCTTTTTTCGCTGTTTGGTTCTCTAGAAGATGAAAGATCTAATCTTTTTATATTTATAATACCCTGATTTTTAAATAATGACTTTTAGGGTGTAAAAGATTAGATTTTTTTTTAATTGAATATTTGTGGGTTTTTGATGCTGTGCAGAAGTAAAAGTGTTTCGGTTCCGGCAAAAAGAATCGGTATTTGTAAATGTGTTGCAGTGCCTCAGGAGGCTCAGACTGGTACCATTTTCATTGCCTTAATGTCAAATCTTAATTTTGAATTAGTTTTTGTTGTGTTGTGTTCTTCAAAATGTTAGGCTTATACGATGTTACTTTGTTCTGGCACCGATGTTGTTATTGTTGCTGGAAGGTGAATGGTGGTGGGTCATGAAACATGGAAAATGCTAAACGGACTACAAGTTTTACTGCTACATAATAAATTCCTTGACAAACTGACTTGGCAACTTATAGTTATAGGAATGGTGCCTCTTCAGGAACTTAGTAGTAAATAAATTTCATAATTATTTTGGAAAATATTAAATCTACTCGAAAAGGCCTACGATGATGTGGGAGTTAATGTGATTAGTGCCACCTCAACACATGATAAATGTCTGTTTGAATTAATTTTTTGTGATCGGTGATACGTCAGTTTGTAAAACTTATTTTGTAAATTTTGTAGTATTTCTAGCATTAATCAGTTATTTTTTGTTTTGTTTTGTGTATAAAAGTTGATACATCAGGTTGTAAGCTTGTAGTAAGATTTGGTAGTAGCCCTGGTATCACATGTTTAGTCTGGCAATGCATATATTTACATTATGTGCGTAAGGTTTATATTGTTTATAGTTAGTGGTTGGTGCATTACAGAGTATAGGCAGTGGTCTTGTGGTGGTTTTGAGAACAGACGTTTAATGATTTGTTTTTTCTCCTTCTGGCAAGTGAGGGGGGGGGGGGTGTATTCGAACCAAGTTCTATACTTGGGAGAGAATCGGGCAATGCCATTGAGCCACTAGGCTCTTGGCTATGTGTATAATGAAAATTACTCCCTGCAATTTTAAATTAAAAAAAAAAAAAAAAACTGAATATTTGCATCATTGGCATTAATTTGATGGTGTTAAAACTTCATGGTTTGGAAACAAGTTAAACCTTTGCTGTTTTTTGTGAAGCTTACACGACAAAGGTCTCTCGCAATGCAAATATGGCCAAACTTCAAGCGGGTTACCTTTTTCCAGAGGTTTGTGATGGCATGTGCTCTTACTTGTTATGTTGTTATGCTATTGTTGTTGATCTGTAAGCATCATTTATTTGACCTGTGATTGATATTACGGTAAATTATTTGTTTCTTAGGACCATAGACTTATGATTTCCAGTATCCAAGATTTTTCTCCTCTATGTTCATTTAGGAGTTTTCAGATTTTTCTAGTTTATGTTGATCTTTTATTTTTGCATGGTTGACTCATTTGAGTATACCTTCTGTGTACTGAGCCCCCCCCCCCCCTCTTTTTTTTTTTAAGGAAACTTGTTGCTTATTAAAAAGAAAAAAAAAAAAATAGAGGAATAAAGCTTGGATGTCGGAGTATAGTTTCCTCTCTCTATATATTTACGTCTCTTCCATGATGTCTTCTATTGTTTACCAAAAATATAAACCAGTCTCACCTCCTGTATCTTCCTCTGTTCAAGATCTCCATCTAATCATGCATTTGTTGAAGTGAAACTTTGAAATATTCTTTTTCACCATCTCTTTCTGTTAGATATATTTTCATGGAAATTTAATATAATGGCCTGTTGCACCAGAGTTCCTATGAAAGTGAAGCAGAATGGTGCTTTGGATGTCTCTATCACCCTGAATTGGAATTTCATTTTACATTTTATTGATATAAAAAATTACCTAGAAAAGCAAGGAAATAGAGAAAATAATATTGCTTAGTTATATTGTTTTGTCAGTTTCTTGTATGTATATACTTGGCCTCCCAACCGACAAATCCTTTTCATTATCTTTATTTAAAATAAAGTTATAAGTAATCCTATATTGTGCTTATAATTCTTGCAAATAGATTGCTAGGAGGAGGGCTGCACACCTGCTGAAGTACCCTGATGCACAGGTGATAAGCCTTGGAATTGGTGACACTACTGAGCCTATTCCGGAAGTTATAACTTCTGCAATGGCAAAGGTATGTTTGAATTTTTTTTTTTTTTTTTTTGATGTTTCTGCAGTTCTTCATTGCTCAGAATATGTGCAGAGAAGAAATGCTGAGATTTCTGATTTAAAATGTATGAAAATTTTGAATAATTTAATTGATATTTGTTCTAGATTTTGAAAAAAGTGATGCCAATTCCAATTTGGCCATATAGCTTTGTTATGCAAAATCAAAGTGCAGTTTCTGGTTTCTGGGACAAATAAAAATCAGACACGTTTCACTTCCTTTTCCTGCAACCATATGGTGTGTTTAGAAACACACCATATGGTTGTTGTTGCATTTGCCATGTCTCACATGACAAAAAGGAGAGCATCTTAAATTCATTCTGGTGACAATTTTTATGAACATTGTACTCATATAAAAAAAAGGTAATTTTTAGGAACGTAATTTTTTCATTTTCAAACAGTGCTTTTGTTTGTAAAAAGTAGAAGAGTGATTTAAGTGGCCATTTTGAGCAGTTTTTATACTTAGGCTGAAGATATATCTGGTGAAAGCCAATGAACTCTAGCCCAAATGGCACATCCTCTCCTTATAAGCACAAGGTGGAGGGTGGGTTCGCGAGTTTAAAACCAGCCGGTTGTGTGTACTGTGTAACATGCCAATAAAATTATTTTTTTGAAAACTAAATTGAAAATATAATGTAACAAGAAAAATGTTTACCATTCTATAGCCAGGAAAGATATGTGGCCATGAAATAGGGATTAAGTGGAACATAATTTCCAAATCTCCACAAGTAAAAATTATGATATGGATGCTGTCTCATGTTGGCAATCTCTTCTATGTATTTGCATTCATACATTCATAATGTACAAAGGTTTAAAAATTGCGAATAATCGTTTCTGTTAAATGTTCCTGTATCACATTACATTACCACTGATATTTGTACGGGTCATAGGAATGTATCACTCTATATTCTACACATTGAAAATTTCAAGTGTCATGGGCATCTATGATGACAAACTTTGGAATGGTCTGTGGTTGATAAAAGGCGATGTTGATCAAACACACTTTCTTCTCTTCTTGATCTTAAATGTGTTTTTATTGCTGCCTTTTCCAAATGAAAACATTGAAAAGTCTTGAGTTTGTTATCCCCTCTTGTATTATTTATTTATTTGTTTGTTTTTCTTCAAGTGCATTTTATTCTTCGATTATCTCGCCCTTTTCAAGTCTACTTTTTTGTTCCTCTTGAAGTTTATTAAGAAGGAGATTCTGGTTAAGCTTCTAGCCTTGAGGATAAAACCTAAGGCCTGAGATTTGGGTTGTTGACAGTTAATCCCGTTATTTTAACAAAAGAAAAATAGTCATAAAGCTGTTCACTAGGCATATAATTTTGCATGGTGAATAACAAGAAGATTACTTGTTTAGGTATGAAGTATTGAAGTCCCTTTATATATATATATATATTTGTGGCTTTTTTTCTCTTTCATAGGTGTCAAGTATGGATTTCTTTGGGATGCTTTTTGAAAAGTGACCTCGAAAACAAGTGTGGTTTTGTACCATTTATCTGAGCTAGGTTTAAGGCTCTTGTTTAAATGGGGCTACTGCTTATTTTGGGGTTAAAGGCATTGCATTGCCTCTTCAGACATCATGCTCCACCAGATTTGTTGTCTCTAAGTTGGGGTCAATTTGATTATAATCTTCAAAAAGAATAATTTTATTGGGCATCTGACATCTCCAATCCACAACTTAATTACAATCTTCAGTTTGGACTCAATTAGGGCCCTTGCTTGTATTGAGGTTGAAATTGGAGCACTGAAGGTGCCATATCATGGAATGGCTAGAGGCATTTTTTACATCATTGGATGCTGTTTTCTTTGTTTTTTTTTTCATGCTTCTGGTTTTACTTTATTTTTTTCTTTTCTTTAAGGAAATCTCTTCATGCAGAGATGCTTGATAGTTTTGTGAAGATGGATCTCTCTTCCTCGTAATTGTTAACTAGGCCTTTTATTTTCTACAACTCACAGAATTCTTGCTCAAGCACTAACCCAAACAGCATTTTTAGGATTGCTATTTGATTTACATAATTAAAACTATCATATGGTTTCTTGTATGTTTTGATGATATTTTAGCACAGTTCGATATCTTATATGGTTTACGATTGAGCAGACCCCTTGTTTGTTTTATCACTGATTCAAATTGTTTTTACTTTGGCAGAGAGCACATGAATTGTCAACACTAGAGGGTTACAGTGGTTATGGAGATGAGCAGGGTGAAAAAGTATGTGGCATTCTTGATTCCTAATTAAATGTTTCATGGAGTTGAACTTCACTGTTAATTGTAGATACTTCTATTACAAATGTTGAACAGATTGTCTCTAATGTGTCATTGTAATTATGTCCTGATAGCTGTAGACTAAATTTATTGCTGACTGATACAGGCTCTGAGAGCTGCAATTTGTTCAACATTTTATAGCGGCCTTACTGTAGATCAAGATGATATATTTGTCTCAGATGGTGCAAAATGTGATATTTCCCGCCTTCAGGTTTGGTTAATTTTTCACATTTTGGTTTTGAATTCCTTACATTAATCTTTGCCTCTGTTTATATTTGTTTGCATGCGAGAGATGTTTTTATTTACCCATTGATGGATGATACTTGGTTATTGTACTTGGTGATAATTTGTATCATTATCAATAATGTATTATTCAATACTATTTGAATTTGCTTTCTTTCTACACTTGTAGGTTCTTTTTGGGGCTAATGTTACAATGGCAGTGCAAGACCCTTCATACCCGGTAATTCATTATTCTACAAAATAAAAGAAATTTTGTTTAGTCAGTTGCATTTTACTTGTCATTTTCCATTTTCTTCTTAAATTATCTATTTTCATTATGATATATAGGGTTAGGACCAACCTAGGAAGCACGGGTGCGGCATTTTGGTCGCCGCACCCATGTCGAACACGTTTGGGCGTGGCGTGTGGCCTGGACGCGGCTGCATGCGCGTCCCAGACAAAATTATTATTATTCTTTTTTATTTCTGAAGCGGCCTGATACACCGGGACGTTGCCCGATATGCCGGGAAGGTGCCTGATGCGCTGGGACATGGGAAGCTTATTAAAAAGGTGAGTACCTCACTAAAGGTCCTTGCCTCAGGGCTTAGAGGCCATCTTAGTGGCTCCTTGCCTTGCTTGAGCGCCTGGGTGAGCACCCTGCTAACCTTTGACTACACTAATAAGGATTATGCCTAGTAATTCACTTACAGTCGAGAAGTATTGTAGATCTGACATCTGGTTTGTTTTATTTGGGCTATGTTTGAATTTTGACAATTAATTTGGTTGTTGTTTAGGCAGTCCTACCACTTAATTCATAATTTCTCACCATATTGACCATCCATATCGCTTTCAGAAAAATAGAAAAAAAATGATTTTCTTCATTGGGCTGGTATGTTAGATAAGGTATTAGTTACCTGGGGTGTCTTTCTAGTGATTAAGATTTTAAAGGTGTGCAGGATCAATTTCTTACTAGAAATGGATGAAACTGCAGGCTTATGTGGACTCAAGTGTTATCATGGGCCAGACTGGACAGTTTCAGAAGGATGTCCAGAAGTTTCAGAGGATTGAATATATGAAGTGTACTCCAGAGAATGGCTTCTTTCCTGATTTATCAAGTGTTCCTCGAACAGATATCATATTTTTCTGTTCACCAAACAATCCTACTGGTGCTGCTGCAACCAGGGAGCAACTGACCCAGCTGGTAAAGTTTGCTAAGCACAATGGGTCAATCATAGTCTATGATTCTGCCTATGCCATGTATACGTCTGAGGACAACCCCCACTCCATCTATGAAATTCCTGGAGCCAAAGAGGTAACTTTGGAGATGAACGCTTGTTTTTAGATTTTTTTTCTCAGCAAATCTGCCCTTGGATGCTAATTTTGTTTTTGTTTTGCTAATTTTATCCTTCTTACTGCATTGGTCAACACTGAGAGATGCTGTGTGATTTCAGATGAATGAGATCAATAATGTGTTCTAGAAAATATGGCTGGGTGTACTTTCCTCGCTCATAATTGACAAATTTACACCTCTATTAAATTGATTTTGTTTCATTTTGTCTACCTAAGCCATAAAGACACTTCTGGAAAGCTTGTTAGGTTATGGTTATGTAATTTGGAAAATCTTTTCTTTTCTGAAGTTCAAAATCCATACTTATAACAGAAGTATTTTTACGTCAAGGATATGTTTGGACATCTTTGAAATGAACTTTTGAATGATTTTAATGCAGTCATGGAAGATTAGTTTGCTATTACTTTGCAAATTTGCCTATTTGAGTTTTAAGGGTCTAATTCCAGTTAAGTAAAAGTCGTGTGGCTTTAAAGGTCTAGGCATGAGTCTTTTAGGGTTATTTTTTCCTTTTCTCTTCTCTCTTTTCTTATTTTTTCCTTTTCTCTTTTCTTATTCTTCTCTTTGAGGTACTGTTCACGAATACTGTTCATACAGTCCCTGAACACCATAAAATTCACTCTTTTCCTTCTTCCATGCAACCCCAATCAAGTCCTTTCTTTTATGGTTTTACCCATCAAAACCCTAAATTCCCATGTACTTTCTTTTGATAAATAACCATCAAATAACTCATCAAACTGCCTTCTTATTCCTAACACAACTTAATAACCCTTTCTTCAACAACTCTAATTCCAAAATCCACAAATAAACCCACCATAACCACATGTAGACAAATTCCCCAATTTGTCCCATGTCAGATTTTAATATATTTTTCATAGCAACTAAGCTTATTTCTTTTTATTTATTTATTTATTTATCTTTCCTAGGGAAAGACTCCTCATGCACCTGGGGGGTTACTCACTGCTCTATGCTTGTGGGTGTGGGAGGTCCCACTTGCTCCAAAGGCCAATTTAAGCATATTTCTTATTGAGCATGAGGCCATTTTTAAGGATTGCCAGTACTAAACTTGCCATCTGGCTCATGCTTACCGTACTGTTGGAGGAAGTATGAACTCTTTTTTTTTGGGTGAAAATAAGTCATTACCACTTCCCACATTTCACTTGATAGGATCTAGTCTATCCACCATATACCACCTGAATATAGCTCAGAAGATCAATTCTCTCAAAAAGTTTTAAAAAAATTTCAATTTATCCTGATTTAGATGCCATATTTTAGATTCTTGCATTCTGCTACTTTTGCTTTGATTATCATTGGTGTTGATTGCTATAACTTTCTCTAAAATGACATCATGCTAAAAAATGAATCTGTGTCATATAGCACCTCAAAATGTGTCCTTTGCATGAAGGCAGATGATGCACTGTTACCAATTTTCATCTCCTCCTTTCAAGTACATTATGCTAGACAATTCCAAGCGATTTGTGCCTTATGGCACCTCAAAATGTTTCCTTTGCATGGGGTAGCTGATGCATTTTTTTTTTCCTTTGCTTGCAACAAGTGGGGGTAGAGGGATTTCAACTCATGTTCTCCCTAATGGGAGGATTAGGCAATCTCATTGAGTCATAATACGCTTGGCTTTTATCTCCTCATTTCTAGTACATTATGCTAGACAACTCCAAGAGATTAGCCTAGTGGTTCCTAAGCTCCATGAGATACACGAGGTCCTGAGTTTAAGTATTTTACCAACACCTTGAGTTTCAGTTTGTGATTCTCCCTGATTTACCTAGCGGGTGTAAAATGGTGGTACTGCACACGTGGGGGATTAGTCAGGTGTTGATAGAGCATTGGACACCCATGTCAGAAAAAAAGGTATATTATGCCAGACCTGTATCTGAGAGCTATTCTTTGGAGAAATGTCCTTACTAAAACTTTATTCTAGTCTGTAACTCATTAATGACGGCGCCAACTTTTCAAAACTTTGCCCCAAGCTCAAGCCACATCAAGGTCATTTCTACATTTATTTTCCTTTTACTTAAACAACACTGTTTTAGATCACCTATATAATCCTAAACCACAAATTCATTTCTCTCATCTCTTCTTTAACTGCCCCCCTCCCCCCATCTCATCCCTCATCTTCACTCCACTCTGCCTAAATCCTCATCTCATATGGTGACATGGGCCTCAGTGGCTCCTCCATGCATGTCATCCTTGTCATGACTGTGGAGTTCCCAAACCTCACTCTCCACTAATCCATATATGCTGAACAGTTCCTCCTAACCTTCCCTCATTGTCGGACGGTTTTTTCCTTCCTCCTTGATGGACCAGGTGAATCCCTTCTTTTTTCTTTTAATTTATAGGTTTTATTTTGAGCTTCGCCATTCATTCAATTTGGTTTTGGGTTTTTTCCCCCCTCTGATCTGTTTATATGTGATGTGTTTGCTTGATTTTTATTTTGTTTGATTGCTAAGAAAATAGATGTTGAGGGTTTTATTTTTATTATAATTTTATTATTATTATTGTTATTATTTTTTGTCAAGGGTAAAAAAAATAAAAACCAATTGCACTGAACCATGGCTTGCTCAGTTGGTAGTGCAGTTCTGTGGGTGTATCAGTTGGCTTCGGTTGCCAAAAGCAAAACTGAGGCCCTTGGTTAAGGATAAAAGTTCCCCTTCACACTGACCAAACCAAACTGATATAACTGTACCAAGCTGCAACTGTCATTTTATCTTTTTGTTGGTAACAATGATATGTGATTTGGGCAGAAGGAGGGTGCTTGCATAAATATATAAATATATTTTCTTCTTTCAATGTTGTTGACAGAAATGTTCATAAATATATAACTTCTATGTTTAATATTGTGTTGCAGGTTGCAATTGAGACATCATCATTTAGCAAGTATGCTGGTTTCACTGGAGTTCGTCTGGGTTGGACTGTAGTTCCAAAGATACTTCTATTTTCAGATGGATTTCCTGTAGCCAAGGACTTCAACCGTATTTTTTGTACTACCTTCAATGGTGCATCCAACATTGCCCAAGCTGGTGGTCTGGCTTGCCTTTCACCAGAGGGCCTTAAGGTCTGTTTTGTAGTCTCATTTTCTTTGATTGGTTACTTATATATCTAATGATATAATAGAAAACTGGAAGCATTCAGACTGTTTTTTTTTTACCTTCCTCCAATGCTGCTACATTAGTTTTTAACAGTTTATGACTTTTCCATGTCAACGTTATGATTTTCAAAGCTATAAAAAATACTAATTTCTTACATATTAGTTGAAACCAATTAGAATTTGTTGTTTTATTAGAATAAAGCAACCTAACAAGAAACAAATTCTAATTTAATTATGTTTGGTCTTCTCTAAACAAATTGCAATTTAATAATGTATCTCTTTTCTACAAATTCTCTGATTTGGCTTTTACTTTTTAAAATATTTATTGTATATAAACATTTTTTTTTTTTGATAAACCTTCAGGCGTATCGCTGGGGTTACTGAATAGTTTTTTCATAAGGAACCTTTATCATCATATATCCTGTTCTCTTGGTAAAATTATAGGAGATTAAAAAATTATAGTTCTTTATTTGTTTACTTTATTATTATTTTTATTTATTTAATGGGAAAAATAGAACAGTTTAATATTGTTTTTGACATTACTCTTTACTAGCCAAACAGACAGAAAAACGTTACCTATTCTGGTTATAATAAGGTCTATTGATTTATACTTTTGCAGGCAATGCATGATGTGGTCGGTTTCTACAAAGAAAATACTAATATAATAATGGAGACATTTGATTCACTTGGTTTTAAAGTGTATGGTGGGAAGAATGCGCCATATGTGTGGGTTCACTTCCCTGGCAGAAATTCATGGGATGTATTCAGTGAGATTCTGGAGAAAACTCACGTTGTCACCACTCCAGGCAGTGGTTTTGGACCTGCTGGTGATGGGTTCATCAGGGTAAGCGCCTTTGGTCACAGGGAAAACGTTTTGGAGGCTTGTAAAAGATTCAAGCAGCTATACAAGTGAACCAGGGATCCAACTTGTTCTGCTGCCTCTTCTTTGGAGCAGAAAATGACAAATCTGCCTCCAGTTGCTTTGATTTCTGCAATTGTACGACATTAGTGTATTTCATGCTTTGGATTTGTATTTTTAAATTTCGAAATCATTTTGTCAGTTGTAGAAATAGAGTTTACTTTTCATTCGTCATTTTAAATTGTAAGCAGATGTTGTAATATTTTGTAGTTTCCTATTAATGTCCAAGAAGAGTCCAGTTCAAATGTCAGAAATCTGTGTTAGTAAAATATAGGAGATCCAATCAATAGCCAAAAACACTCCTAGGACAAGAAAAATAATTGAAATAGAAATTATGAAGCTGGAGCCTTGAAGCATTGAGCTATGGTGAAGTCTAGGAAAGCCCATGGGCGAAAATGGCACTGTAGCACCTTTAGGTGAAATATATGAAAATTTATCACTGTTTCGAAAATAAGTAACAATGTACCAATTTTTTGATACTCGAGTTCATGGAACTCGATTTCCTCAAACTTGAGTACTGTTTCGAAAATAAGTAACAATGTACCAATTTTTTGATACTCGAGTTCATGGAACTCGATTTCCTCAAACTTGAGTACCAAAAAGTGGTAGATTTTTACATAATTTTGAAACAGTAGTATATTTATATATATTTTCATGAACAGTGGTAGAAGTCCATTTTGGCCGAAGGCCATGTATTCCAATTCCTTTGTTTTTGCCATGAATTAAAGTTTGTCGTTTGGTAGTTTAGTTTAATTTTGGGGGTTTGGCCGAAGTTGGTGGTGGTTTAATTAGCAAGGTGTCCCAAGAGGTTCTTTGATTCTGCTGATTCTAGATTTTGATGAAGATGACCAGCTACTACAAATCTTCGGTGAAGCCTGCCCATTTCAAGAGTAAAATTCAATCACTGCGTCCCTGAATGGCTCTTCTTCAGTTTCGGTGATGTAATATTGGTAATGTCTCTGGTGATGTGATTCTATGCCATCGTGGTGATGTGCTTCTATGCCATCATCGACTTTGACCAATGTATTTGACATCTAAGATCCTCTAGAGTTCATAGAGTAATCTAATTTGTGGAGTTATTAAAATCTTATTCATTTGTTACAAAATGAAAGGATTTGATTTTGTTACATCATCAAAACTTTAAAATAGATGCTAAAATTGTGTCAGTCCATAGTATTTGTTTAAATGATAGTGACATGGTAAAATTAATTCACTAATTTCATATGAATGAATAAGATTTTATGAATTTTATTCATCTTGAGAACTTTAGAGAATCTTAACCTATAACTTAGTTTTGGAAGTCGTCTTTCGGTGCTATCTTTCTTGGACATGGTTTAGCTCTAGTGCTCCAATGCATTGTAGTCGACATGATACAGACATGTATTCGATTTTTGCCAGGTGTCCATATCATGTTAGCTCCAGTGCACTAGAGCTAACCCTTACCCATCTTTCTTTGGTGGAACTGCACTAAATGTTGTTGACTCTAAAATTGCACTGTTTTTTATTTTTTGACAAACGAGGATATCCAGTCCTCTTCAAATATCTGATTATTCATTCAGGTGTATGCAGTTCTCCCATCTCACACGTATTCAAAATAATACAAGGAGGAATCCTATAGGGGCAATCCCAAGATGCTACTAAGAGGTTTTGAATTCAAGATCTTATGGATATCACGAGGTCTCATGGGGGTGGCCCTAAGATGCTGACTAGCTCTAAAATTGCAAGTGACAAACCGTGGGCTATATTCATCTATTGTAGTAGAAGATGCTACACCTATATTTCGCAAGAGGCATTGTATGTATAAATCTCTGTTGCCATAAAAGAAAAGAGTTCCCACGGCCCACGCAACCAGGTTGATTACAGAGATCTTGGAAAGCCTTTGTTTCCTTGCTATAAATGAAGGATGTAGTTCTGGTGCTTCGACTTTTAGCATGGCCTGTATCACGTATGAGTTTCTCTGGCATAATTTTTTTTTTTAACATATTTAACTTGTGATTGTTGTTGAACATTTAGTTTTTATGTTATTAATAGGGCGCTAATTAAATTCATTGTCAAGTTATTTTGTAAGATTTTTGTAATAACATTGGCAGTGGCTATACATTTTTCTCCCTATCACCAAAAACATTTGAGGAGAAAGAAAGATTTTGATCTTAAAGGTAAAGCTGCTCCTCCGTCTTCAACTCAATTTATTTTGTTATCTTGGCAGCTAAAAAGCTCATTAAACTTCTTGTATCATTCATGCGGGCTTTACCTCCACAGGTTTTGTTTCACACATTTCCAATAAAAAGCATAAGTTCATGCTTGCAAACATCCTAGTATTTGAAAGAACAATGTAACTGCTAGGCATGTTTGAGACAGTGAAAGAAGAGGAGAGGAGAAGACCATTATCTCCTGACCTCCATCTACGAGATATGTTGGCTATACGATTGTGCTTCCTCCTGTAAAAGGCATGGATTGAAGGTACACGTAAATGGAATTCTAGAATGAAACTGAAATTTTTTGAGCATCTAAATATGACAATGAACTATCTACCTTTCCTCAAAAGTCAGCATTTAACATACATTCGGAAATACTATGAGATCTATATTTTACATGACCTGACATATAAGTATGGCCTACATACAGCAACACTTCACTACTCCTTGAGAATACACGGTGATCTACAAAGTACAAAATTAGTCACCTAAAACTGTTCAATACTCTTCATAATCTCTGCTTTGCAAGTTGTCTTATAATGTCCAGTTTGATTACACCGACTGCAATGCACAGTATGTTTCTCGCGATTAAGGTCCTCTACACAGATTCGTTTATTTTCAGGGCGTCCTGGTGGTCGACGAAACTTGGGTGGCCGCACAACTTGAGGGTCATCATCCATGGGAGCCACATCTCCCCTTCTCCATTCAAGTCTTCCAGGGATAGGGTGTATCTCCTCTGCATATGTCTCACGGTAACTAGCGACAGTAAAACACTTCTCTGTAAAGGCATATATATCCTTTCGACAGGAGATAAGAGCCGCAACCGCATGTGAGCAAGGTATTCCATGAAGCTGCCAATCACGGCATGAACAATAATGGATCCCAATATTCACAATGTCTGATCGATCTGCAGATATAACCTCAAATTCTACTTCATCTGATCGAAGGACTTGATATGTAGAAGCACGGTCTACAGCTTCTATCATACGCTTCTCAGCAGAGGGGGCAAGTACAGAAAACCAAGAACTGCTCTTTATGCGTCGATCTTCAAACTCAGTCATCAATTTACTTTGAATCTGCTCAATAACCTGGATTATGGGCAACTCTCGAGCTTCAAGAATCCATCTATTAAACTCTTCTAAATTTGAAGAGAGGTGACCATACCGAGTTCCTTCGAAGTATACTAATGCCCAGTGTGAAGGAGGAAACTGTTGCATCCACTTAGCAGCTTCAGGAGAAACCTCCCCGATTTCAGCCATTTTTTGTTTGAAAACAATGCTGGTGGTGGCATATGCAGCTTTCCACAGAAGATGAACAAGCCTTGAGTTCTTAAACTCTCTGCCAACGCTTTCACTCAAGAAGCGCATGCAAAATGCATGACAAGAATTTGGGAATTTCCTTCTTACTGCATCTACAATGCCCTTTTGTCCATTTGATAAAAATGTGAGCTGTAATATATTTTCACTATTCATCTCCAGTGCTTTATGCAACTCTGACAAAAACCACATCCAATTCTCATCATTTTCTACATCAACAACACCAAATGCAAGTGGAAACAACCCACCATCAGCATCAAACGAAGTTGCGGAAAGCAAGGTGCCCAGGTATTTGCTCTTAAGCTGGATAGCACCAAGCCCCACGATAGGCAAGCACCCATTTAGGAACCCATATATGGATGCATAAAATGAAACAAAAAGCCGCTGGAACCGGTTATCAGCACCCGCGGTAAACACCTCTGCAATGCTCCCAGGGTTAGTCTTTCTTATTTGCTCACAATATGAAGGAAGTAGGCAATATCCTTCTTCAGAAGAGCCATAAATTGCTGCAAGCCCGCGTTCTTTTGCTCGCCAAGCTTGCTTATATGGTATGGTGATCCCATATTGTTTATGGATGTCGTGCAGTATATCCTTTGGTTTATAATTAACGTTATCCCGCAGTCGTTCCTCTATAAAACTCACAATCCAATCTACAGAAGCCTGATGGTGCCCGTTTTGTGCATTTCTCCCACAGGTATGTATCCCTTCAAGGCTTCTTATTGTGAAAGTAGGGGCATTAGGAAGCTTAACTGCACGGATGCGCCATGGACAACCCTCGGCAGCACACTTTGCAAAGTAACGGATCAGGTCACTTTTTATAATACGTAGCTCAAAGTGTTGTGCAATTGCAGCTTCTTTAATTGCATTCCGGAAAGATTTGACATCAGGAAACTCTTGACCAACAACAAAAGAGTGGTCCTCCATGTGGTAAGAAATACTAACTCAGAAGTCCTATTTTTCAATGTATATGATCAACTCTTCCAACATTTTGCTTCCCAAAAGGGCAAAGAAGATATGAAAAGAATCATCTTTGCAATATATACATACTTCTGACTTGGAAGCTCAGAAATAGGTTTTCTCATCAGAAAAAAAAGTCTGCAAGAAGCCGAGGGGCTATGTTTACAATCTTACAAAGGGAAAAATTAATTTCATTCAAGGAAGAAAGCAATATTCACTAAGTGATTACCATTAATCACAATGAAAACAATGACAATGGCTTCCTAAATAAAATAATACCACAGAAACATATATGTATTGATGCAAACATAGGCATGCTCATACACACATATACTTATTAAGGGTATCTATATATAAGTAATTCTGCCAGTGTAGACTGATGAATATTCCCCGTATCATTAGGCATGCTCCTATTTGCACAAGCATAGTATTTTCATATTGAATGCCAAGTAGGTTCATTAAAATGGGGGGGGAAAAAATCTGAGGAGCTTTAGCTGAATATCATCATGAAATGATTGAAATGAGGTGACACATCACACTCTTTTGAGAGTCAAAAACTATAGTGATTATTCGCATGGAAAATGACATGAAATTCAAATTAGTAAAACTGGATTAGGATAGTCTACAGTTCTTAGGGTAACCTCACTATGGAATTCCTAAAATCCTATCCACTTACGTTGAATTGAAAGGATTGGATTTTGTCACGTCATCAACATTTAAACAAACATGGAATATTACCATTTTGGTATTTATTTAAATTGTTTATTACGTGATAATATTCAATCCACTCATTTAAAATGAATGGATAGGATTTTAGAAACTTTATGCCCTGAAAGCTCTAGAGGATCTTAATCAGGTAAAATCAACGTTGTCCAAGTTAGAAGAACCATAGAATAATTTTTATTTCATTTTCTTTTAAAGCAAATAACCAACTGCTTTGAAATAAAAAAGAAAAAAAGGCATTAGGTCAGTACAAGGGAAGATTCCATATCGGGTAACAACAATTGGCGACTGCAAGAAAATGTGTGTGTGTTTGCCTATATATATATATCATAGTTAGATGAGCTCCGTGCAAAAGAAGAGATGCTTAAAAAGTTCATTACACTAGTACATATTCAATAGAAATATTAAGGACAGTAAATATAAGAACAAAAGCATAGCATAAAATAGAGGGGTTCATCCTACTGAAAAATCAAATCCAATTGCAAGAGTAATGCCACAATTACAAGAAAGTTGCATCCATGTTAAATATTTCACCCCTTCTCTAAAGCACAATTTGTTGAAATCAAAAGCATCTTCCTTCCTCAAATTACTGTTATGTTTCACCTACCAGAATATCATTAAGAAAAATGCTATTTACAATATATTAGAAAAAAAAAGAAAGAAGAGAAATAGATTCTACTAAAGTCACTTTGTTTTGCGGGTAAATCAATCTCACTGTTACCATAATTATTGCTGTTCTTGTTGTTTTTCATCAACAATGTCCTATGGGATTTCATTTCCTGCCATTGACCCAATTTTTATTATTATTTATTTATATAAAAAAAGACCTTATTCTCAACTAAAATTTGTAACCAATCCCAAAAAACAAATGAAAAGTTTAAAACATAAAAACAAAAGTAAAAGTAGTAAAGTAAAGAACAGAGCTAAGCTAAAATTGAAATTAAGTTAATGTTGAGAATAACCCAGATATAAAAAGAACAAAAGAAGTGAAAGAGGAAATTTAGTAACAAAGAAGAAGCAACTTTTCTAGGAGTCCTAAGATCTGAAGCTGGAAAACCTTAATATCAAGATAGAGCTCAAGCATGAACAAAATAAAACAAACCCATAGAATCAAACATATATAATTCAAAGTACTGACCTTGGAGGATCTTTCAGAGACTGAGTATCGAAACACAGAGGGGACAGAGATGATAGAGGAGCAGTTTTGGTATTCTGACGAAAGTTTAGAGATTGGCTCACAGACTCACAGTAAAGGGTATTTCTGACATTACCTTTGTCAAGTGAGGGTGCTTTGTAAATTTCCAAGACATTGCGATGCCACGTAAGCGCATACTATAAAAGGCTAGAAACACCCAAAAAAAAAAAAATAAAAGATCACAACTTTTACTACGAGTATAATTCTATCTGCAAGTTGTGAATAGTAAATATGAAATAGTAAGTTTATATTTTCATTACTCATAACTTATTATGTGGTAAATTATGACAAAAATTGTGTTATTTTTTGTATTTTTAATGTTATTAAGTAAAGTGCGATACCACAACTATTTCTACAATTTTGGCAAAACTGAGCATATTTCTTTTACTCTTAGAAGTTTTCAAGCCAAGAAGATTTGGTCCAGGGATTGAATTTAATTTCAAGCAATTGCAGGACTTCAGGTTGGATTGTTATTTTTTCTTGTTTCAATGTTCTTTTTTCTGATCTTGTGGATAGTCGTAGTCTTTTGTGTTAGTCAGGTTTCTTTTTTTGAATCATAGTGTCAACGTTAAGAAGGTTTGGTTTAGAGATTAATTTTGAAGCAATTGGTTTTCAATGTTTTTCTTTTTCTGATTTTGTGGGAAGTAGTATTTTTCTTTTGTGTTTTCTATTTTCTGTGGTACTTTCGGAATCCCCCAATTTGTGAGCAATAGTCTTGGCAGTGATATTCACGTATCAGTTATTTCACACTGATTGTAAAAGAATGAGTGTGGGAGAACAATTTGCCACTCTGAGTAGGTGGGTATTATGCCCATGCTAGTAATTCTGATTTCTCTCCACAATACATGAATAAAATGTTTATAATTTCATTCCCATTGAACATAATGGTCATCTAGTATGTTTATAAAAGGAAACGCCACTCATCATTCATCTGGAAAAGTGAAGGAAACTTCACTCATCATTCATCTGGAAAAGTGATGGATTGTTGTGATTGAAGTTTTTGGCCTTTCTAAATCTATAGGTTTTGACTATAAAAAAAAAATGATTGACATTCAACTTTGATTTCGTGTACCAAATAAAATTACTAACGACTCCACTATAATACCCATGTTTTCATTTTTTGTCTCTACGCATTAAATGAAGATCACTCATTATAAGTATATATCTTCTCCAAGCGAGTGAGACTCCAAGATTGTTTCTCCCACTGATCCTTCATAATATAAAGACTCAAAAATGGGGTATATAATTCATGAAATCCCATATTGCTTGGCAAAGCACACGAGGATGTGCTTATAAGGAGTGATCTCCCTTTACTGTACAAAAACTTTTTTTCCCCCCCCTCTGTTGTGTGCTTTGGAGGAAGAACAATATTTTCAATAGAGACATCAAGATATAAATCTCCCCACCCCATCTATCGAGTTATATATATATATATATATATATACATATATCCCTTAAGAATTTACACAAATCTCAGAATTTATGTATATATTTTTTAAAATTTTTATTTTTAAAAGATTTTTTAAATGCAAAAAATTCAAGCCAACCTTAAGGGTCATAGATTTTGTGACGATGACCTGGCCCGTTTGTCAAGTCTAATTTTGTATAACTTGAAAACGCCTCTTTATGCAGGTCAATCCAATACTAACTTGACCCAAAAAAGTAAAGGTTAGGGACTTAGAGCATTCATATCAGTTTTTGTAAAAAATGGGTCTATTTTGACATAAGAACCTACTTTTTTAATTTTACATACTCAATTTTCCAAACACCTTACATTAGATTATTTATTTTACACTATATTACATTAAAACATTAATTTTTCTTGGTTTTTCAAATAGTTTCTCTTTCTTCCCACACAATAACCATCATCCACTCACTTTCTTCAGTTTTAGGATACATTAAAAAAAAACTATATGTAAAGTTAATAGTGTTAATATAAATTTATATCGTTATTGTAGTAATTTTGTAAATTTACACATTTTTAACTTGACTGATGTTAGTGATTTTGAGAGTTGAAAAAACAAATTTATTTAGGAAAAAAACTGAACAATATTATTCTCAAGTAATAGGAACATCACAACTAGCAAAACTATAAATATTTGGTAGAAAATTGAGGGGGTGTTTGGTACATGTATTTAAAAACTAAAAGTATGTGTTTGAAAACATATGTGAAAATACGTGTGAATAAAAAAAAGTGTGAAAATACGTGTGAATAAAAAAAAGTGTGAAAATAGGTGTAATATTATTTAAAAACTAAAAAATGTATTTGAGTGGGTGTACAAAACGGGACCTGATTAAAATTGGTACATTTTTCTATTTTGTATCAATTGATGCAAACGGGTCATAGGCTTTCTATTCTAACCCTTTTATGACAACCCGTTTCCGATCCGAACCAATCTACCAGACCCGTTACCTGGTCTAAATAAATACTAACATTAAAAAGCGCCACTTTCTGTTGTGTCTCACAAAACCCTAAAACCCCATCATCTTTGTGTAGCTCGCGTCGCGAGCCAATCAACCATGGCGTGCACGCTCGATTTCCGTGGCCTCGACGAAGGTTTCGGCGGCAAGACCTACAAGCGAAAGCGAGAGGAAGCGGAAGCTCACTACACCTCGGCCTCGATGGAGATCGACGAGACGTCTCAGCCAGTGGCGAAGCGATCGGCGGTGGCGTCGGAGGAGAATCCCGACAGGCCAATCATCGGGAAGCCGAGCTACGACGGCGTGATCTCCGGTAGAGTCTCCGGCCGGAAATGGAAGCAGACGAGGAAGCACAGGGCGTCGGCGACTCAGGTGAGGAAGGGCTCGAACTTCGAGGAGAGGCAGAAGGAGAAGGAGATAAAGAAGGCGTACAAGGAGAGAATGACGGAGCTGAAGGAGACGATAAGGCAGAACAAGGTGGAGAAGAGGAAGAAGAGAGAGGAGCGCGAGAAGAAGAAGAAGGAGAACATTCTTAGGTCTGGTACCAAGCTTCAGAAGATCACCAATCCCAAGACCTTGAAGAAGATCGCCAAGTCTAAGCATAAGAACCTCCTCAAGGTTGTTCCTGATGATTTGCTCGGCAACAAGAAGAAAAACTAGTCGCTTTTGTTATCTTAAATTCTCAAGTTATGTGTTTTCATTTCGATTTTGAGTTCATTTTGTTGGTTCTTCTTGTAATCTCAAATTTTGGATGGGATTTTCCCAGATTTTAATAGTGATTGGATTAGATAAAAAAAAAATTGTTTATATATTGGTAAACTTTTATATTTTTAGCTTTGGTTATCTAATTTCTGAATGTTTAGAAACTGCTTTTGTAATCTCTGATTCATCAACTCTGCAAACCTATTTTGATAATTCGATAGTTGTGGGTGGGGGATTTGAACCCGGGACGTCTCCGATGGAAACACTCTGCATAGTATTGTTCAAAGTTGTATGGTAGTAGTCCCACATAAAGTTATGGTCTTTATGGACCAAATTTTATATTGTGTTTATAGATAGATGAAATGTACAAAGGGAAATTGTAAACCATTTTATCATTGTCAAATTCAAAGAGATCTGTTCAATTTCAACATCTTATGGGAGTATTCTGAAGTTCAATGACATAATGATGATGTAACTTTAGGTCATATTAACACAAACGCTTCAATAATCTCTGGGTCAACTTGGTTCAATACTTCAATTCCTCCCATTCCCCACCTGGAATGTACTAAAAAAAAAAAAAAAATTAACACCTACCTGTCTAGCTATCGTGATGGAATATGCGTCTAGAGGAGATCTCTTTCAAGGATGTGCAATGCTGGGAAGTTCAGTGAGGATGAGGTTCTCATTTCTTATCCAACATGTTGATTTAGTTTCTGATAGCACCTGTGTTTATATTTTTTTAATTGTACTCTGTCTTGTGTTGCAGGCATGCTACTTCTTCCAGTAACTTATATCAGGAGTTAGTTACTTCATGCAATGGTATGTAAACTAAGTTTCTAGTTATAAATTATAATGTAGGTCTTAAATAATAATACTATGTCTAAGATGGATTTCTTTTTCAGCATCTCTTATGAAGCAAGTATGCCATTGTGAGTGTTTAGAGATTAGTGATTATGGGTACTCCAAGGTACTAATTTTCTTTTCTTTTCGTTGCCTTTATTTGTACATATCTGGTGTGTTTTTATGATTTAAAATCTCTGGTCTTTGCATTTGAAAATTTCAGAAGTGCACCATAGGCTGGTGATTTGCATGTTCATGAGTGTTAATAGACATTTCTTGTGATATTTCCTGTTAGTGATTAGTGATTTCATTAAGAATTATATTTGCCACTTTTTAAGCAAAATATTGGTTTGGTATATAGCAATTGGTTGTTCTTTGAATGTGCTTTCCTTTGTTACCTTCTCTGTGGAAAACTAAATAGGTTCAAAGTGGAGAGCTCCAATACAATTGGCATGCATATGCACATAGGCACATGCATAAAACACATACCTTATCTTACCTTCACTTTGAAAATTTTTAAAAATGTGAGTGGCTATCACCCATTGCATAGCCCATAGGCCCAATTGATTGTATGTTGTAGAATTAATGGGGTAAATACTTCAATGTGAAGTTAGCATTGTTTAAACAGTTATAAAAGTTGATGTATAATTTAAAAGTGAAGCCGTAAAAGTGATTTTTTTTTCTTCTCATTCACCTTTCATCATTAACGACTCTGGTTATCTCCATTGCCACTAGGATTTTTGACCTTTTCCCCTCTTGCCTTTTCTTCAATTTCCTCCCCTTCTTTCCGCATATTAATTAGTTTATGATAAAACAAAAAGAATCTATTGTTATAGGATATAGGAAAATTGAGGTTAGCTGTGTCTACCCATGGTGGGGATATTTCTAAATGTACATGTCCATCTCCCTGCGTGTGTGTGGGAAGAGAAAGTGGAGTATTAGGCCCACAACTTGTATTTTACTATATTTTTACAACTGAAGGTTCAACAATTACTTTATTGATTAGTGCTAGCAAAGCTTCTCTTGGACAACTATAAAGTTGCGACTGCATCAATGTTTTTCACGCTTCATTAATCCCAGTAATTTTTTCAATAGAATGACTTTCTTTGTGAGGAAAGACATTTGTCTATTTCCATTAACATTGATGCTAGTAAGAAACATAAATGGTGCACCCTGGAATGATAAAGATAAATGTATAAGAAAATTTCTATTATTTATTTACAAAAAATGACAGAAATGGCAGGAGGAAAATCGTATATACACGTGTACCCAAATCAATTTAGCAATCAAGCATATGCTTTTAGGTGTAGGGAATGGAAGCAACAAGCGACCAATGCTATAGATAGCCACATAAAAGAAAAGAAAAGCTAGGCTTAATGGTTGGGGGTTTAGGCCTGCGAGAAAAGCCACTAGTGCACTAGCAAAATTACCGCGGAGGCTAGAATAGTTGAAAATTGCTTGCCTTTCTTCCTTCTTTACTTCATTATCAGGTGGAATACAAAACACCCTCTGGAGGGTTGCTGCCAATGTATTCATTGTAATTGCCATTGGCTGAAAACAAAACCAAGTCACATGAAAGTTAGTTGATAATGCCTAAGCAAGTCTTGGCCTATAATAGCTTAGTATCTAATCTAGGCTCACAACAAGATGTACTAATCTTATTTTTCACTGTTCTAAAAATGCCTGTTATCTAGACATATAAAGTTTGAAGCTATCATCTTTTTAATGAGAATCCCACATTTTTACTAGCATTTGGATGGTGTATTGAAAATTGAATTTGCAAAATTTATACATAGAAAATTAAGGAAAGCTGCCAACTTACGCAGTGTGTAAAAAGGATTGGAGATATTCGTACAATGCGGATGCATCATTTAGATTATCCAGAGGCCTGAGAAGATCCCGAAGTACAACAACGTCTGATAGAGTCACAGTCATTCCTCCTCCTGTAAGTGGATGCCGTGTGTTCAATGCATCCCCCCATCAGAATTGCACCTGGAGTAGGATAATTATGTATGGCTGACATGCTCAAATCTGGCATTGTGCTAATGTTTCCTTCATTGATTGTTGATATGAAGGCATTATACAGCTCAGGTGGACTCTAAATGTACACACATTCCTTCATTAGTGCAAAAGTATGAATGACCAAAGAAAATATTAAAATAATGGTTAGATGATTAAATTCACCATTTCTTATCATCTTAAATTTTTGGGACAAGTGATAATTTATCATGTTATTAGAGTTATTAGTTTATGTTTCTGAGACGTATGGTAATTTATCAGAAGGATATTTTAGATAATCCAGTTGATTCTTTGAATGGGTGGGACTGGAAAACATAAAGGTAAACATGGCAGCAAAACTGAACTGAAACAGTTCTCTTTCATTGTTCTGGGTGTTTGAAGTATGCTATGCATCACTGAATGTATGTATGTATGTATCTATGTTGTTTGTTTGTTTGTTTTTTCTTTTTTTGGTGTGTGGATAATTTGATAGTTGTGGGAGGGGGATTTGAACCCTGAATGTCCTTGTTGGAAACATAAAAAAATGTTAGTTGAGCTATAAGGCTCTTGGCCACTGTATATATGTAAGACACAGCTGTTAACGTAGGACAAACATAATCAAAGGATTGACATGAGATAATCTTTGAAGATGTGGAATGATTCTATAGGGTCAAGTTTGGAGAAATTAAAAACTTAAATTAGGTAGAGAAAAAAATGATAATATCTGCAAGAATATAAGAAATTTCCATTGAATTGTTTGCCAGGCCTAGGATTGTCATAGATGATTGTAAAGGATTCATGTCCATCAAATTATAAGTACCTTTGCAGCCACCGCGGTTATCATATAGTGAGGCAATTCACCGTTAGAAATGGAAGGTAAATGCTGCCCTGGTACACCAACAAAACATCGATTCTCTGTGCTGCTGATTGGATAAAACAATATGGGTGAAGGACTTGCTAAAATTATGTCCATAGTTTGGATATGGAAGCTGACAGTTTTCCATAAGCCATCCAACTGTATGAGCAGTCACACACGCCTGACGAGAAGAATAATAATGTCTATCATATTTAAGTCAAATTCCAGACTGCCCACCTGAGCATTCTTCTGAGGCTTCTTCTTTGTCATACAGTAGAAGCCTATTTTTATACATGTGATTGAATTAATATCTCTTTCACATGAGTTAGCACTTATTTTATTATTTGTCGATCAAACCAACCCATATGAACCAATGTGAAAAAACTTACGATAAATGTTGTGTTGTTTATTGTAATATGTGTTGTGTACATAATGAGACAAATCTCTTCACCTTAGATTTGCAGAGAAACCGTCGCAAATTTGAAAAGCAACCATCACATACAATTGTAAGAGAAGCATGTGCTTCGCTCGCTTGATCAGTCATAGTCTTGTACAACACCCCTTTAAAAGTTTCTTTTTCTTGAATCATAGATGTTACCGTTCCTTGTTCAAATCTCACCCTGAAAAGGAGTTAATAGCAGACATGAACTGAATATGGAAGATCATTTCAAACTGACAACCATGGCCTGCTTTATTATTTTAAGCTAAATAGACTCATAGTCTCTAGGTATAATGACAGGGTATTGTATTGAGCACCAATTCAATTTCCCAGTAGGCAATAGGCAATGGCATACATGATTAACAGTGTATTCATATCACAACCAGAAAATGATCACATATGATTTAAACAGGAAATCTGGACTAAAACTAACATGCAATTCCAAAATTTTGTCAGACAACAATAAGCTGTAAATTTTGGTCAATGTGTCCCTTCAACACCTTTTAGGCTTTGTTTGGTTGGAGATGAAATAAGAATGATGAAAACTAAAGGAGAGAAAATAGGTGAGAGAGGTGTTTGGTTGGGAGGGGGAGTGGAAGGAAATTTTGGTAGGGCGCAGGTGTTTTCTCCCCTGGTCCACCAAGATCCTATCTCTCCAATTTGAAGAGAAAACTTAGGGACTTTATTTCAACTCATTCAATTGCATTTTTGCCCTTCTTTTTGTAACTTTGAACATGGAAATCTTAGGTGATTGTTGGCATTTGCCTCTGCTTCAACCAACTTAATAATATTTTCTTGTTTTTTGGTTCACATTGGTATGGTTCATCACTTTTTTCTTTTCATGTTTTTTTATATTATTTCTTTTTCTTCTTCTTGTTTTTGCCCCATCTTTTGTCTTTTTCATCTTTTTATTTTTCCGTTTCTTCTATTCATGCTTCGTTCACTTCATTGTTTAGGGTTTCTCTCTCTCTCTCTCTCTCTCTTTTTTGTGTGGTGCTCATCTTACTTTTTGTCTTCTATATTTTGATTTTTTTATCAATTTCTTCCATAGTTACCTTCTTGTTCTTTTTTTTTCACCAGTTTTGGAATTGGCTTCTGCCTTTTAAAATAATAACTTGAAAACAAAAGTGAAGTGTCCATATATAATTTTTTAAATAAATAAGTGTATAAAAAATTGTGTTGTCTTTTGTTTTATTTTATAGGAATATAATTGTAAATTTATATCAATTTCAATTTTTTTTTTATAGTTTTTCATCTATCCACTTTTCCATTCTTCCAACCAAATACATATGAGAGAAAACTAAATTTTTTCTATCCTCTCACTTTTCTATACCCTTCCCATTTTCTATTCTCCCCACTTTTTCATTCCTCCAACCAAACGGAACTTTTAAGTTCCTTCAAGCTGTAATTGAAATCCTTATATTTTAACTATAAAAAAGTTCATTCTTTGATACGAAATGAAGATACTTAGGAAGAAAGGCAGCTTTCTTTCGCATCCTCTGAATGAAACGCCCATGGTGAAAGCTTTTCCTAGCCACATCTGAATGAAAATCTTTTAAGGGATAAGATGCTCTAGTGTGTTTCCCATCCTTGTAAACAACATATCCAAGCACTTGTTGAGCATCTATTTCTGTTACAGAATCTGCAGTCCCATATCCGTGTACCATACATATTGACACATGATATAGTTAGCAAAGAAGACAACATTTCAATAGAAGAGAGCAAGGAATATTTTACAAAGGCGTAAATTAAAGTTGTGGGGTTTGCTTGCTTACCCTCAAGATCCAACTCAAGCAATTTCAAATAGCCCCCAGGCTGTAGAAGTTCACCAACTATTCTGTTAGGCATTGTCAAGTCTCTTTCGATCACATGAACTTGGTGACCATCCTAAAATGAATGAAACAGGAAATCAAACTTAGAAACAACCATGCTAGTTAACAAAATCCTTATCAAAAAATTACTCTTCCATCCTGTATTAGGAAAACAATCATCTTTATTTAAAATTGATCTATTTGATGTTTCAAATTAAATTTTATAAATCTAAAGGTTTACAAACTACTACATCATATAAAATTTTGGAGAAGATTTAAAATTTTGAGAATCCTATTTAAAAAAAAGACTAAAGTACACTTTTGACTCTTAAAGTTTGTAGCGGTCTTTTTACCTTTCAAAATTTCCTTCATGTTTAATTCCGTTTTTATAATGGCCTTGCCATCCATTTTTGTTACTTGTACTTCATGTTTAACTATTTCATGAAATACTTGCTAAAAAATATTGTAGAATGCATGAAATTCATTGTTGTAGGGAAAAAAAAAATATTGATATTTCCCAACTTACCTTCTATAGCTTTTCATGTATGATTCTGTTTTTTTTTTTTTTTTTTATAAAAAAAAGGCATGCTTGAAATTGTTTTCTTATCAGGATTGTGTTAACGGGCACCGTAAGGTGCCTGTTAATAGGGAAATCTTAACAAGCACCGCACGGTGCTTGTTAACATATCCGTTCTTATTATTGTACGACTAGTGAGGAGCTGAACCAATACAGGGAAGGAACAAGGCATGCATGAAACTATACTTAAAGTCAATGAACAACTTCTCTTTTGTCCATGGAAACAGGAACAAAGAAAGAAAAAGTGATATGTAGGACAAGGTATATTGCATACACCGTACACTCATGCCACTTTTACACGTCGTGACTTGCAGTCACGATTTCCTTGAAAATCAAGTTACCATTTTTGTGCAAAAGTGGCGTGTGCAAGAAACATTTCCCATGTGATAGGTGTATCTATATGGATAATGGATGTTAGAAAAAGTGATAGTTATATGAATGTTGACCTTGCCAAGAGCATAAGCAAGAGCAGAACCTGCAACCCCAGCTCCAACAATGATCACGTCGCTACCTGCAGAATTCTCCCACTGACACCGTGCGTTTGCTAGGCTAGCTTCCCATGTTCTCAAACCTCTAGCTTTCCATAGTCTCCATAAACCGCACAGAACATATCCCAGCACAAAAGCGACTAGCCATAAATTGTACTGACAAATCATATCTTTGGTCAATGCAATCGCAAAAATGCAATGTTTATTTCTGTCTCCTCTGCGTCAACTTCAACCATTTGTTTGTTTGTGGCTGGCCTTTGGTTTGCATGTTTGGTATTGTCTTTCAATTATATTGAAAAGGTTGACAGAACAATCTATATATCAGTATATCACATATATTTTATTAAAAATATTAATAATAGAAATTCAAATTAGAAAATTTATAAAAAAGAAACATTTAATTTTAATTAGAAAAGATCAAACCTAATTACGCGTGTCATGTGCATATATATAGCAATTGAATACTAAATGATATTTTAATAATTTAATGTCAGAAAAGTAGAAAGAAAAAAAACACACAAACACAAGCATATTCATTATTTTGTGTTCATTTATTTGGGTTTTATTTTATCACATGAATAATCCATTTTTCAAAATTTTCAAAGTTGAAATTCAAGTTATGAATGGAATCATTTTTAGCAATTAGATAAATATAGAGCAAAATATATGTGAATTTTTGTTATTTTTGGCTAATATAGACCAATTAAATGTTTAATAATTTAAAATTATTACTATAAACATTATATAATTATCACCATAGTTTAATGTGTTATACACAAATTTTAATGAAGGAGAATAAATTAATAAAAAAAAGAGATAGATGCTATTATAATTGTTTTATGCTTCTTAACTATGTGTCCATATCAACAAGAAATTCAAAAAAAAAAAAAAAAAAAGGAAAAATAAATTAAAAACAAAAGTGTAGTTTTGTTATTAGTTAAAGATTTTTTTTTGGGGGTGGCCGGGGGGCAATTGCCCTCCTAACTCCGCCTTTGTACATGATAGAATAGGTGTCTTTTAATGATCAGTTTAGATTGAAGGGGAGTAAAGTAGAGTTGGCCGAAAATTGCACAAAATTTTGGTCTACTCTACTCTATTCTACCTATCCTCCTTCCCCCTCAATTCAAACTAGCTATTAATATAACTTGTCTATCCTTAAATACACATAACCTCCTTTATATTAGGTTGACGTTATATGTTATATAGTGCCATGAAAAAGCTTGATGTGATGCTTTTTTTTTTTTTATTAACAAAATAGGTTAATTGGAAAAGGGGTTGGTGTTGTTTGAACTCCAGTGCCTAGGCACTACCAGAGGTACTAGAATCAGTGGAATATCCCTCAAACCTTGATGTAATGGTCTTTTACAAGAGAGATTACGTTGTATCTATAGGTATATACAAAATAGTTTATAATTTTTGTAAGTAAGTTTACTTTAAAAGTAAAAAGATGGAGATAATTTTTTAAATAAAAAAAATCACTCGAACCTTGATGTAATGGTCTTAGAGAGGTTATATGTTAGGTATGTATAAAGTAGTTTGTATTATATGAAAGTAACTTTACTTTAAAAGTAAAAAGACAGAAAATTTATAAAATTAAAAATATCCGTCGAACCTTGATCTTCTACAAGTGAGATGTTATATATTAGGTACATAGAAAGTAGTTTGCAATATATGTAAGTTTACTTTAAAAAGTAAAAAGACGGAGATAATTTTTTTAAATTAAAAATTCTAATTTAGTGGGTCGATATTGATGAAGCATTGATCAGTCAACACAACACTTTTTGAAGTGCTTATTAGACCCTGCACGAACAGACCTTGGGCAGAAAGGCTAACGCAGATTAAGGGTCCGTTTGGTTCTCGTAAAATATTTTCTGAAAAATACTTATTTTTCAGAAATGCTATTTTCTGAAAAAGAAAAATATTTTTAAGTGTTTGGTTGTATTATGAAAATTGTTGTGAAAAATATTTTCATGTGTTTGGTTCTATTAGGAAAATGCTCTTTTTCGGCAACAACAACACAACAACAACAACAACAAAAAATTGATTCCGGCAACAACAACAAAATAACAACAACAACAACAACAACAAATTAATTCCGGCAACAACAACAACACAACAACAACAACAACAACAAATTGATTCCGGCAACAACAACAACAACAATCAAACTTTAAAAAACAAAACTGAGATGGGTCTGGGTCTGGGTCTCGGCGATGGGTCGACGACGACATCTGGGTCGAAGGTCTGGGTTGTCAGTCGAAGGTCGAAGGCGATGGATCGAACGTCTGGGTCGAATGCTTGGGTCTGGGTCGAATGGTTGTCTCGCCGGCGCGGTGCGACTCGTGGGTCTCACGGTGCGACTCGCTGGGTCTCGTCGACGCGGTGCGACTCGTGGGTCTTGCAGTGCGACTCGTTGGGTCTCGCCGACGCGGTGCGACTGGTGGGTTCGTGGGTCGAAGGTCGCCGGCGATGGGCTCTGGGCTTGGAGCGCCAGTTCATGCTCTCTCTGGGTCGAAGGTCGCTGGGTCTCTCTTCGTGCTCTCTTCTCTCTTTTCCGGAAAATTTCATTTGAAGTGAAAATGAAACCGGAAATCCATTTCACCCGTTTTTGGCATTATTTTCGGTCAACCGGAAATGGTTTTCAGTTTGACCAAATTTGAAGTAACAGCCAAACACCCAATTTTCTGGAAAATAATTTCCGGAAACCATTTGAAGCCAAAACAAACGGACCCTAAGTAAATTTCTTGGCCTCACAAGAAAAATAGAGAGAGACGCATAGGGTTTCTAAGTCCTTTAAGAAAATTTGAAAAAATAAAGAAAGAAAGAAGAAATAGACATAATTAAAGAAAATGATGGACATGGACGCATGGCACTGGCTCATTGGCCTAGTTAGATAAAAAAATAAAAAAAAGTAATTAAAGCACTTTAGTTTTGGTTTAAAGTTTAAACAAGTGGTCCTAACTCCCAATTAACTAAAGGCTTAGTAAGAAATGAGTTTATTTGTCAAGCCCATATCAATTCTATTACCAAGTCAATAAACAAACCTAGGCTTGACTTGTTTTGTATCTAGCCCAATTGTTCACAAGCCTGTTTATGAAGAGTATTTTTTTTTTGTTTGTTTGGGTTTGGCTTGTTTATCAAACAAACTTAAAACTAAGAGTCAAGTTTGATTTTTTTTATAAACAAACTAGTATGAATTAGTTTTTTTTTTAGTCAAGCAAGCCTAAGTTGTTTATGAAAAACTTGGTTCATTTACAACCCTCGTGTAAAATGCGTGACCAAAAGAAAGAAAGAAATTAGTACATACAAAGATAGTTGTATTAGTTAAAGCACTAGAAGTCAAGCAATGTGCATTTTTCGTGCAAGGGAAAGCAATCACGCAATGCGAAAGGTAAAATAATAGGGTTACTTGTTCAAAGCTGAAACTTGCAGGATTAAGTTTCAGTATTTTTCAAACTCTAGTGAAGCACTAGCAGGTGGGGTAGTTAGGATTGGATTGCGAAAGTCTGGAATTGTGCTTGTAATCTAATTGGACCCTAAAACTTATTTGCAAAGTTGCTTTATTTTAACATAAATTGCCAAGTACAAGTTTGTGGGAAATCTTTTTCCCAAATAAAGCAGATTCTGCTTAGTACACATATTGCACACTTTCATTCTGCTAACTGTTGCCTAGACCTCATTTTTTTTTTTTTTTTTTTTGATGAGGCCTAGACCTCATTTTATTTCTTACAAAGGGAGGATTGCTGATTTACAAATTAATTTCCCTTACAGGAATGAAATCCACATGCTATTATTACATTTCCTTATAGTTAGAAAACTTTTCTTTTGATCATGCTAATGAATAGGAGGAGCTCTGTGATAGGCCGGCACAGTTACAGGGAAAAACATCTGTCTAACTCCTTCAGCCTTGATTATGGGGAAAATGATACCTGCTGCACCCTGGAAAATGAAAAGAATATGATACGGATTAGAAATTTTAATATGCATCGACTTATCAAAAGTGCTAGGAAGAAATCAATATGAAGAAAATAAGCTGAAAGACATATGGAGTGGACTCTGATTGAAAACAAAGTGGTAAATGGAAATACATACATAAATCAATCTAGCTCCAATCCAAATGCGTTTTGGTGAAGGAAATGGAAGTAACAAGCGGCCAACACCAAAGACAGCCACAGCGAAGAAATGGAAAACCAAATTCAATGGGCTAGGGTTTAGACCAGAGAGTAGTGACACAGGTCCAGTTGAGCAAACACCTCCAAGACTCAGATAGTCAAAACATGCTTGGCGCATTTCCTTCCTTGCTGGATCAGGTGATGCGCAAAACACTTTGTAGAGGGCACCTGCCAATGTATTTATGGTAGATGCCACTGGCTGCAAAAAGGGGAAAAAAAGTGCAGTCTAGTAATTAATTTGATAATTCACCTACAATTTCAAATATTTGTCATGAAGGTGTTCGTGTTTTATATGCGTAAAAATGGTACAAAACCAATAGGCATTTGTACTTCATGTAAACTAAAGGAATCAGATAGCAAACATATAATGCAGTTTACCTTGCGTAAGGTGTAGAAGGATTCAAGATATTCGCAAAGGCTAGATGCATCATACAGATTTTGCAGAGGTCTAAGAAGATCCCTTAGTATAACAATATCTGATAGAGCCACAGTCATTCCTCCTCCGGTTAGAGGGTGCCTCATGTTGAATGCATCCCCCATTAAAAGTGCACCAGGAGTTGGATAGGGAGCGGCAGGCATGCTTCTATTTGGCATTGATTTTATGTTTCCCTTATCAACTGCAGCTATGAAAGCATTGTACAGCTCAGGGGGAACCTGAAACACAAGTTTCATTGATTAGTGAGAAAAATCAGTCAAGTAGGAATCAGATATCACAACAACTATTAAAGATGAAATTTCCAAGTCAGAGTGAGTAACCAATAGCTGAACGAAAAAATAAATTTTTTTCTTTTAAATCATAATAATTTAAATGCATGAGACTGTATATTTAGTCCATCACTAAAGATCAGCAAAAGTACCCTTGAAAAAGGATTGGGATTTAGAAACCAGATTTATTTAGTCTCAATGAGTGCATAGAAAAATGCATATACTTGATTGAAATCATATTAGTAAAAAGCAAGACAAACATAAACAGTTCCCAATTAGCAAAGAAAACTTTTTTTGAGTCTTGCGGTTCCTGGATAAATGTACAGAAATCATGCCAAGAAGATTATGGATACCTGGGGAGCCACCACGGATTTCAAATACTGGGCCATTTCGCCATTAGAAATGGACGGCACTTTTTGGCCAGGAACATCAACCAAACATCGAATCTCAGTGCTACTGATAGGATAGAGCAAGATAGGTGAAGGATCTCCGAGAATAACATGTCCATGATTTGCATGTGGAAGATTACAGTTTTCGAGGATTAAACCAACAAAACAGGAGGGGTTATCAACCTGCAGAGTTGATAGTGGAGCAATGTTAAGTAAAATTAGAATGTTCTAATACTGAGTTACTAGCAATCTGAACCCCAGGTTTTGGGGACAGATTGAATGTAACTTTATTGTAGATTTAAAAATGCACAAATTCCTATTTTAATCAATAGTGTCTAATTTGAAATCTTGATAGGTTTAAACAAATTCTCTTGTTATTTTATAAGAACAAAAAATTACCTTAGGGTCGCATAGGGAGCGTCGCAAATTTGAAAAGCAACCATCACATACAATTGTGAGGGGAGCATATGCAGTCAGCTCTTGACTAGTCTTGGTTTTGTAGTGCACCCCTTTGATAGTTCCCTTTTCTTCAACTAAACCTGTTACCGTTCCTTGTTCCAATCTGACACTGCATTAAGTTAAGAAAGAGAGATTGTAACCATTGAAAATAAGAACTATTGAAATAATTATATTGTATCATAATGAGGCAGGGGATTGATCGGCCATACAAACAACATTGCAAGCACCTAAAGTTTTCATAGTTACTAAAGTAAAGAATTGACATGTAAGGCAGTGTACTTTAAAGAATTCATGAACCAAAACATGAGTCAGAGGACAATGTTAAGATTCAGACTTTGGTACAAATTTGCAAACAACAATCCTATAGACACAACAAATTTCACCCAAAAAAAAAAAATGTACAGTTTAAGATTGCATATGTATCAAGTCTTTATCGTAATAACCAATATTTAGAAATAGGAAACTAAGTTGACTCCTGCAAAGATGAGTTCAAAGTGAAATGAAGAATACTTTGGCAGAGATGCAGCCTTTTCCCTCAATCTTTGTATAAAACGGCCATTGTGAAAGCTTCTCCCAGCAACATCTGCACTGAACTTTTCCAATGGATAGGACAGTTTAGTATCTTTCCCATCCTTGTAAAGAGCATATCCAAATACTTTCTGAGCATCGATTTCATTGACACAATCTGCAGCCAAAAACTCCTTATCAATTAGAATGGAAGGCTATTGCAAGACAAGTAAGGAGAGTTCTACTTAATTAATATCAAATTAATTTGATACAAACATAAACTATAGCAAACTTTTGCTATCATACAAATTGCAAGATAGCTTCCTTACCTTCAAGACCCAACTCAATCAGTTTCAAATAGCCGCCTGGTTGTAGCAGCTCACCAACAATTCTGTCAGGTTCACTCAAGTCTCTTTCAATCACATGCACTTGACGTCCTTCCTACAATAAGTAGCAGAATACAAAGTTTGATCAAATCACACTAAGAAAACAAAAGGGCACAAAGGCATATTCTATTTTCATCAAATTAATAAATTTCTCCACTAATTAGAAACCCGCCTTAGCAAATAGTTCGTCTTCTATTTCACTCTATAATCATCCCAACTTATTTTGAACATGATTAACAATTACACACTTTATAATAGTAATGCCTCCAAAGTACAATTTAAAATCTAAGTCCTCTGCTTATAAAATTTTGGACTTGACAAATTGGATTTTGGACTGCACTGAAAGCAGTAATTCATCAGCATCGAGTAATCCTCAATGGGGCCAATTCAGAATAGCATCTTATTATAAAAATTATTTTTAAAAAATGGTATAAAGCATTCAAAAGGCCTATTGGTTTTAGGCTTTTAGCCAAAACTTCAAATTTTATTTCAGCTTTATTTAATGAGAGCCTTTCACTATCCTATCAACTAAAAGAAGAAAAGTGATACACATTTTTGATAGATTTATAAATCAACCAACCTCTCTCATTTTTTTAATAAGTTTCTCAACGTGAAACTTTATAATTGCTCATGTGAATTCATTGTAAAACAGAATCAAAACAAAGAAAAAATTCATAACAAGAAGTCAACAGACTGTTCCGTCATTATGAAAAAGAAGAGAACTTTTAAAATTTTTTTTTTAAAATTTTAAATTGACTACGTATTGTACTATTATGAATTGATTTTGAGCTGACTGATTCCACAAAACGCACCGTTTGGTAGAGTTGTTAAATATCTTATTTTCAATTTTTAAACAACATTGCATACATTTTCACACTTTTTCATCCACATGTATTTCAAAAAATTATAAATAACATTACTCAAACCCCTCTATCAAATAGGCCCTCAAATAGGAAAAAAAATTCATTCTAAAAAAAAAAAAAGAAAAAGAAAAAATGATTTACTTTTTCTTTCCTTTTACCATATTTTCCACTGCAACAAAAAAAACTCAAACTAAAATACTTCTCAACAAGTTTCTCCAAAAAAAAAAAAAAAAAAAAAAAAAAAAAAAAACCTCTCAACAAGATAAAAAGAAAAAGAAAAATCTACCTAAGTTGTGAAAAATCATAATCATATCCACTAGCCAATGAATACAGCACGCAGCTAATGGTCCAAAAGAAACTGTCATCATATTCTAATAAAAAAAATCTCTCCTTACATGGATTCTAGTTATTTTAACTAATATTGTCACCAAATAAAAAACAACATATCAAGTACCACTTACGCCAAAAAGAAAGTTATTGATGTCGTATGGACAACAGTAAAAAGGTCAAAAAGTTAAAAAAAAAGTATGATAAAAATCTCATAACTCATTTGACACTTCTTACTATTTTCAAGAGAGACGTGTGGATTTAGATTTCTGTTCTCTCAACAATAGACTTAATAAAAAAAAAAAAATTTGTGTCATCCTAGATTCAAGTCAAGAACTTTCAAAAGGAATTGTGGGTTTCTCTTCTTTTGACGGAAAAAAGAAAAGAAAAGAAAAAAGAAAAAAGGCTAGTATGTAGAGAAAAATAAAGAATCACCTTCCCAAGAGTGTAAGCAAGAGCTGCACCGGCAACTCCAGCACCAACTATGACCACGTCGGTGCTTCTAGTAATCTCAGACTGACAAATTCCGTTATCCAAAATATTTACAAACCCATTTCTTGTTATCTCCATTGAAGCTCTTGTGGTCTTCTTTCCTTTGACACCGTACAACAAAACAAAACCCAACATAGTAGCCAAAACTACTCCACCGACTATATACTCGTAGATCATCTTCAAAGATTGGTGACTGATTGGATGATGAAGAAGATGAATAGGAACAAGAAAAAAAGTTTAGATGACAATGAACTTTCTACAGTCTTGTGGTGCAAGCGCTCTCTTAGCCTCACAGGTTTTGTACTTATAACTTTTTTTTACGTGTGAGTTGTGTTTTGCAAGTGAAATGGAATGCGTTTATATAGAAGGTAGGTAAGGCAAGGCATTCTACCAAAAAAATGGTTAAGTAACGCAAGCTTTGTAAGTCAATAATGACTTTTTTTTTTTTGGTTTGATAATTAGTCAATAATGGCTTTTGTTGGCCTGTTGGGGCTTCTTTTGATATTTTAGTACTCATTGATTAGTACTGTTATTTTAACTTTTTCTTCAAAAATTTTAGCCAAAAAAAGAAAAAGAAAAAAGAAAGTTAGGTATAATAACGTAAGTGTTTTTGATAGTATGAAAACAGTAATCAGGGATAAAATGAAAACTTCAAAACGTAAAAGGTTAAAATAAAAATATTTTTAAATTTTAAGATATATAATATATATTGTTACCCTTTCTAATCGTAGATCTTTACACCTGACAATATCACACCAACAAAAGATGTTGCACTAGGTATAGTATTAAAATTTTGGGTAAAATATTTTTTTTGTCTTTAAATTTTATTAAAAGTTTATTTTTTGTTTCTTAAAAAAAAAAAAAAAAAAAAAAGAAGAAAAGGTTCTTTTTTCATCTTTAAATTTTTTATGATTTTTTTTTCAATAGTTTAAAGGCAAAAATATGGAGGAAAAATAAAAAAATTTCAATAATTTAGGAATAAAATAAAGATACTGTTTAAAGTTGATGGATAAAAAGGGAAATATTTTCAATATTTTAGTGACGAAAGATGAACATTTCAATAGTTTAAGGGCCAATTACGAACTTTTTAAAGTTTAAAAATGAAAATAAACTTTTGATAAAGTGTAAGAATAAAAAGTATTTTAGTCTTTTTTTTTTTTTTTTTTTTGTCCAATCAATTAGTTACAATGAATATATGATATTGGGCCTATTCTGATCATAAAATAAGAGACATGTTGTTCAGTGTGAAATAGTCCTAAGTCAAAAGAGTTGCACTGGAAATGGATTTCCAAGTAATAATGGATTGCATTGGTCAAAGAGAGTTTGGTAATATGGGAGGATTGGATGATGGCCGATGACTATAAAATTGATTTAGTAAGGTCAAAAAAAATTTCAAGGTTTTTGAAAACAATGGGAACCAAACAGGGGGTGATAAAAAGGATTCCCTTATTCCACAATTAATATATAACTAGTAGACACTTTATAGAATCAGTCCGCACCCGTTTGTAATAAACTTATAAACATATGTTAACCAAAAAAAAAAAAAAAAACTTATAAACATATGAAGTCTGCCAAAGAAGAGGCTGGTCAAGTCAGCTCTCTCAAGAGCAATGTTTTGCCAATTTCCTCTCCTTCTTTAGTTACTATAATTATTTTTCTTTTGTCAATAACTTCAAACTTGATTTATTGACTTTTATTTCCTCAAAAAAAAAAAAAAGATTTATTGACTTTTAGCTTCTATTGATTTAAGAAAAGAAAAGAAAAGAAAAGAAAAGAAAAGAAAAAAAACTCTTTGAGTTTTCTATTGTTCTCTAGCTACCTCCATTTTTTTTTTCCATTGGTTGATGTTCCGTGCGATGCATGTATAAGTTATTAGTTCATTTGAAAATTTAAAAAAATATATTTTTATGGTTAACCTAAAATATTCCTTATGCACGTCATCGATTACATTTGGGAATCATCATATATTATAAGGTAAATTATTATTTTGATTTCTAAATTTTACCTAAAGTTTGTGTTTCATCCTTAAACTTTAAGAAGTTCGTTTTTCATTCTTTTGATAAAAATAAATGTGGAATTATTGGTCATATATTATATTGTGTAATTCAATGGTATGATTTTGAATAATTAAATCAATAAAAAAAATATATTAAATGATGTAACATTAACAAATAGTTACCAACAATGCCATTGTGATCCAAATCAAAAAAAAAAAAAAAAAAAAAAAAAACAATGCCATTGTGATGATGTGGAAGACTAAATAAAAAGAATTTGCCAAACACTAAACCCAACAACAGAAACTAACATCACTCCATAGAATACTGACACATGGACTTTCCTCACCCAGGCATAGCACGTCCGTTAATTCTTTATCACAACAGTCTCTTGGCATTTCCTCCTATTGGGTTTGTCAAGCTCAACATGGATGGCAGTGCCAAGGATAACTCAAGCATAGCCAAGGGCAGAAGCCTGTTGTGCAACCATTGGATTTGGGATCAAATGGCTAGGTGGTTCACCTTCCCCTCTCCCTCTCTCTCTCTCTCTCTCTCTCTCTCTCTCTCTCACACACACACACACACATCTTATTACATATAATTTCTCTTTTTTATATAATAAGCTAAGTTTCAAATTGAAAAAAAGAAAAAGAAAAAAAGACGTACAGAGTATGGTATAAATGTAATTAGTAGGGTACATAAAATGAAACATTAAAGTGGGATAGAAAATTTCTATTAAAACATCTTAGTCATAATAATTAAGATTAATGGTGATAACCTACCATTGGTGGTAATATGAACACGTATATTTTCATGTCATGCATTTAATTTGACTTAAAGGTGGGCCTTAAAAGTAGGTTTTAGTTACACTCTTACAATAATATAGTCTAGCAAGAGTGTCACACATGAAACGTGGTTATCTTTTGTTGTTTTCAATAATTAGGAAATGTGGACCTATGTTATCCACATGAAATAAAACAATTTTTTTTTTTTGAGAAGACGAAATAAGCAAGTCAATAGCACTGAGTTGTAAATCTCTTGGCAAAATTAATAAAACTTTCTTCTCTTATACATAAATAATTGGATAAAGTTTAGCTGTAAAATTGGTTGTAACCTAAGGTTATAACATTACTCAATAAAATAAAAATGACTACATATTTTGAAAATCTAACCGTTGAATTGCATGTTCTTTACGCTCTTAATACACATGTCAAATTTTGTGTCAATTGGATATTATTTACCATATGATCTACAAGTTTATATATTATGCATACTTTTAAATTACAAAAACTTACAATTTAAAAAAATTTATTGATGACATAGTTATTGATTTTTAATTTTTTAGAAATTTTGCAAGCATGGAGGATATAAGAGGAATATGTAATCCAATGGTGGATTTGTCGAAATTCACATTTAATAAAAAAATATTAAGTAAGGTTATAACCTAAAGGTACAACCAATTTTGTAACTAAATTTTGCCATAATTATAAACCTTTGCAGTTTAGATAGTATGTATGTTTCTCCACAACCGAGTAGAGTAAGTTCAATACACTCTGTGTAGTTTCCTTTAATAAACATTTTTTTTTTCATTTTTCAGTTTTAATTTTTCTAATTCCTTCGATTGGATTAATGTACCAAATTAAGGAAAAGTTATTGACCTAGCTACACTGCCAATAATTATTTTTATAACAAAGACACACACACACACACACACACATATATATATAATAAATGAAAAATTTATGTCTACAACATTTTCATAATAAATTTTATGTGACAAATTGTTACTTTCTATTACTAGTAGGCAAAAAAGTAATTTCAGTAGTGAATTGAAATTAAAAACCTATAACAATTTGTCAGTTAAAATTTATTATAAAAATAGTGTGAAAATATTATGGAGGTATAACTTCATATAATAAATTTAGCGGTTGTGTTAGTGGAGCTTGGTATTGACTCTATTTTGGAGAATTTAATGTATAGGAGATGGTGGTTAGAAACCGCAGCTTGCAAGATATGACCAAAACGCAAACAAAAAGGTCTGCCAGTAGGGACCGCCTGTTCCCTCTTTTGCGTCTAACAATAGTAAGACGGAATCCCAACTACTTCCATTGCTTTGCGTATTTACGATTTTTTGTAGGGGATTTTTAGTATTGTTATACAGTTTTTAATATTGTATGTATTTAAGTGTTATAAAAATATGTATTAGAAGTATTATTTAAACACTGAAAATTATTGTTTAAATACTGGTACTAAACAGCTCCTTAGCTTGCCATGCACTATTTTCATATTCTTGGTTGCTGGGTTTGGTCACTATTTTCATATTCATATTCTTATAAATTAATATTGTTGTCAAATGATGAAATAATCCTTACAACTTGTTCAAATCTACATTTAAATATTTAAAATGAAAACATTCGATACTTGTTTTAGGAGAGAGAGAAGTATTGAAATACCACCTAATCTATTTTTATATAATAATAATAATAATAATAATAATAATAATAATAATAATAGGTGAAACTGAGAGAAACTCAAATTAGAATTTCAAATTAGAGTTCTAATTTTACGTCATGCGTCCTAAATTATTTATTTTTAAAGAGTTTTATTTCTTAATTTTAGAATCAAATGTGGAACTACATTATAAATGAATCATTAAAAAAAAAAGTGCTTCACAATCATTAAAAAAAATATATGCACAATTTACATTTTATACTTAATAATATATTTACAAAATTTTTTAAAGAGTTAAAAAAAAAATATAAAAATGACTATTAATAATATTTAAATTATTATATAGAAATTATATTATACATTTTATTGTATATCTTTAAGCATGAGTTACAAGCTAGTTATATATAAAGAGAAAACTAATTTTTATCTTTTAGATAAAAAATGCTGATTTAGTAAATTGGAAATGCTGATTTGATATTAATAGGATCACGTTAATAGGTGCTTCAGGACAATAAATAATAATTTATTTTAAAAAAGTTTTGACGCACCTTTTATGAAAAATAAAAAAAATTGTTAAAATATTAATTATTTTTTTCTTTTCTCATACAAACTTTCTTAAAATAATTTGCTAACAATTGCTCTAAAACATTTGTTAACATTTTTTTTTACCACGTAATTGGGCACTTGTACAACCACATTATATACTTTTTTTATTTTTTATTTTATATATATATATATATATATATATATAAACCTTAATTCAGTAATTCACGTGCTTGCACTCTAGACTGAACTATCAGTCCAAACTTGAAGATTAAACATGAAAAGCTTCAAACAGCCAACCACCACGGCACGACATCACCAAATACAATAAAACCCAAACACAGACACATCAATCACCTAAATCTAACATCAAAGTCAAACCCATTAGAAACCCATCAAAAATTCATATCTAATCCACGCAGGTTGACGAAGATCCATTTGTTGGGCAAAGATCCTCATCCTATTCTCACTCCAACACCGAGCTAAGCGCCAGATCGATCTGAGCGACGATTTGGACGATGGTGGTGGTGGTTCAAGAGATAGTTTTTTGGGTAGTGGAGAGGAAGTTTGTTGGGTTGTGAGTTTGCTCAACGTTTACAATGGAGTTGTCTGGAGAGGTGAAGAGTAAATGGGTGTTGAAGGCTTGAAGCATGTGTGCTCTTATTAGCCTTTGGTTTGGTCTGTCAATCACTTATTGCAAGCACACGAGTTTCTGACATTCCATTAAGGTTTTTGTTTTTGAATGTGATCTGACATGGCTGTATAAGTGTCATTGAGGTGGCAAATTTTATTTGTATCATTTGTCTCTGTATTTTTCATCCGAGAAGCAACAGAAAGAATCAAATTGACAATGCACTAAAAAGTTGAAGACTAAATTAACACAATTAAAAAGTTGAGATTAAATTGACATATAATGTAAAAAATAAGAACCAAGTACGAAGTTTACCTTTATGTCAATCATTATTATCTAATAAGTCAGGATGAACCATCTGTATAGGTTCTCTTCGGGCAAGAAACTGAAAGGCACTATTAAACCACAAGGCACAATTAGATTCTATTGTATTGATACATTATCTAAGTTCTATTAATATTTGTAATATTTGTAATTATGTTAAGAGCCTTGTAATTTAATTGTATTACTAGATTTTCAAGGTCCCATTCAAGCTTTTCAAATTTTCAACAATAGTAAATTAACATTATCAAAAGATAAGAATTTTGTAAGATTTAGAAGTAAAAGAAAAAGAAGAAAGAAAACAATAATAATAATACTTTTATGAATATCCAAATCAGAAATTAAGAAACAAGCAAAGTGTCAAATTAATGGGAATTAAAAATTAGAAATTTTGTTCTATATAAAATGGAAAGATATTACTATACTTTAAGATTTTCAAACAATAATGAAAAGTTTTAAAACAAAGTACTATTGTAATAAGCTACTGTATTTCACTGCTCTCTCCCCTAAACATTGCACTGTCAAAGTGTGAAGTGTGGTCCTGGGATTAAAAACACTGGCCTCAGTTGAGTCCAAAAGAGTAAAGCTCGAAAAGGTGTAGCCATTTTGGCTGGGTCTCTAACGTCATTATCTGAATGTGAAACATGCTTGTAAAAAAATAGAATGTGAAACATCTCATAGGTCAACATTCTTTAAACAATTCACCATGAGTGATTTCAGCCCAAAAAAAAAAAAACACTCGTGGTGAATTTTTTTTTTTTTAACAAACAGTGGAAACTCGGGCCCTGAGCATATGAGGCAGGCCCTAACACCATTTGCTACAAGAGCCATTAATTAAGCTTGAAATTTCTATTCCCCCCCCCCCCCCCCCCCCCCCCCCACCCCCACCCCCAAAAAAAAAAGCTTGATATTCTTTTTAGAACAATCCATTGAATCCAACATGATTTATAGTGTTGGGGAATTTGATAATTGAAACAAATATTATTTGAACTGGTAACCCCAAAATAGAAAAAAGAAAACTTAAAAACTCTCTATCTTTTCTTGACTAATTATTATTTTTGATTAAAAGATAGAAGTCCAAAGTTAAGTTATCACGCAATAACAAATACTTTTAATTTTTTTTCTTTTTTTATAAAAATATTCCCATTTTTTAATGTTATCCTAGACAATATGTAAAATTTCATATAAAATTAAAACAAAGAAAAAAAATTTTCATCCATCGTACTATTGGTGAATGGTGTTTTTAGGATATCTCATGGATGGTGAGTAAAATGGTTTATGCATGGTGTTTTCATGATATCTCATAGATAGGGAGTAAAATAGTTTAATTTAGAGTTGTAAATGAATCAATCCATTCATAAAAAGCCCAAACTTGACTTAATAAAATGCTTATTTATGTTTGTATGTTTATTAGCAAAAAGCCAAACTTGTGCTTTAATTTTAGGCTTGTTTAATAAATGAGCTGAGTCCAAGCAAAAAATATTGATCACGAACATGCTTGTTAACAATAAGGCTAAAAAAGAAACAAATCAAGCTTAGGTTGGGTTATTTACTTTGTAATAAGTTTGACATGAGTTTGAACAATTAACTCATATATTACTAAACCTTTAGTTAATTGGGCATTGAGATTAATCGTCCAAACCAAATAAGCTTGATAATCATAATATACTTAGTATGAGTTTGATAATATACTTGTATTGGATCTCGATCTCATGAACTTGATATTGAGCTTGGACTTTGCTTGAATAACGAATCAAGCCAAACCATGTTGAGCTCAAGCTCAAGTCAAGTTTGAACATTTTATATTTGTTATCGAGCCAAACTTGAATATTTAATACTCGATAAAACTCGACTCATTTACAACCCTAAGTCTAATCAAAAGCCTTTAAAGTTAAAATACAAATCATCATTCCGTAGATGGCATAGGATGAAAATATATTGAATCTATTTTTTTTTTTAAATCCAAGTAAGAGAAGGGAAAAAAAAAATACACTGCTGGGCTTGGGCTTGGGTTTGTAGTGGGTCAAGTAGGCTAATAGGCCGGCCAGCCAAGAGATCCGGTTATATGGGGTCGGGGCAATCCAGAAGAGAGAGGTGAATATGACGAAAACGCCCATAAAATGCCGTTTCTCTTACCCACCTGTCCGAATCTTAAAAAAAAAAAAAACTTTGTTTTTTTTCTCCAACGGCTACTTCCCCACAAGAAATTTAAAACTCTTCCTCTTCTCCTCGGGATGCCAATCTCCCAGAGTCAAGACCCAAACCAAGAGAGTGTCTGCACTCAACTCAAAACACGCTCCTCTTCTCCGCTACTTTCTCAAAACCTAGCTCTCTGTCTCTCTGTTTCAATGGAGGAACCACAGGCAATTATAATGCAGATCAACGGTGATGAAGAAGAAGAATGCTGCGGCAGCGGCGGAGGAGGCGGAGGAGACGAGTTCTACGAGATGATCGAGGCGCCGAAGTTCGTTGACCTCACCAAACCCGATCACCACCGCCCCGACCACGACGATCGCTTCTGGTTCTGCTTACGTGTCGGTCTGTCACTTCTCTTAAATTAATTCTCTACTCATCTCAAAGCTTTGAAAATTTTTTATGAATTACTACAAGTAGATAAAAGTACCGTTATGCTTCAAAAAAGCGATTTTTAAAAAACTGGGTATGACCAAATAAGCTAAAATAAGACTACGAGCCAAATGAACTGCTGAAATTGACTTGTTCCCCAAGACTTTCAAGGATTGGTGGATCATGCAGCTAATGGGGTTTCCTGGTTATGTTTAAATTAACCAATCCCACATTGTACAAGGCCTTATCATCCATTTTTAATAGGTTAATTTAGTGCTTAGTGTGTCTTTTAATGGAATTTGATTTGACTTTTGAGCTCAATATATGTCTCACAATTTTTACTCAATTGACTTGAGTTGCGCTATGTTTATGTTAATTGTGTCTTAGGATGTGACCAGAAGCATGAGGAAGAAATCGATTCTGAAGCCATCTACAAAAATTTTGTTCTCCGGGTTAGTCCTTGTTTTTTGTTCAGTTTTTAATTCTTCCTCAAAAGTGGTTCTACTGTTGGATCTAAGTTTGAGATGATGGCTTTTTAATTATACAGGTCATGGCAGCAAGAAGTCCCAATATACGCCTTCGAAAAGCCCTAAATAGAAAAGGCCCAGGGTACATAAATATATAGAAAAGCACCAATTTAGTTGTTAACTATTTCGATTTTTGCACTTGGGATTTTAACATGTTTCTCTTTTTATTTTTTAGTGCAAATGTGAAATGCCCACATACAGCTCCCCCGAAATCATCCAAGTCTAGAATATCAAGATTAGCCCTCATGTCTTCAATTTCTCAAAAAGTGGTTGAGACCAAATTGAAAGCCAGGCCACCTGCTAAGCTCAGTGCAACCCCAAATTTAAAGGCAAAGCAATCTTCTGATGTGGCTAAGGCTCTTACTACTCCAAGGAATCGAAAGCCCCTCTCAAATCCTAATACATTTAGAAGCGTTCGGAACCCAAAAGCAACATCAATTGCTGTGCCAAAGAATAGAGTCATAGCAAAGGCTTTAGTCTTTAACTCACCAAAGAAAGCAGTAAAGGCAAAGCCTTTTTCAGAATTGAATACTTCTGTGAGAACAATGTGTGCAGCAATGAAGAAGCTTGAGATCACCAGTGGAAAGAAGCAAGTATTAGGCCATAACAAACCACTGCCTAGAGATGCTTCAAGAAAGCCATTAAGAGGACGAGAAGTTAAAAGTCGGGTTTTTAATTCCTTGAATTCTAACAGCCGCAAGGTCCCCGAAGCCAAATCTTCAAGAACCTTGAAGAGAAAGAACGATGAAATAGGCACACAACCCTATCATGATCATGTGCCCCGTGAAGGGGATGATTCTAGTGACATGGATATAGACGAGAAATCAAGGGGTGGTTCTTTTGTAGGGTGCTCTGCATCAGGTACTTCTAATAGCAGTGAAGAGAATGGGCGAGAAGTGTGTTTGAAAACTGTGAAATCACAGAAAGGTGAGAATTCAGTTGATGTTTTCTCAGATTCCTCAAGAGGTGACAATATCGCCCTATCAAGTTCTGAAGAGAGGGATTCAGTTGAAAAAGATGTTCCCAATTCCCAATCTCTTAGTGGAGCAGCTGAAGGGACCAGTGAAAGAAGTGATTGTGAGAAGAGAGTAAAATCAAGTTCAGGGAAAAGGGAAATCCATGAAGTCAAGGAAAGCGACGAAAAGGAAAATGCTCTTCTGACCTGTGATGATACAGAAAATGACTGTGAAGTCATAGATATTGATGACAAGGAAAATGCTTTAGAATCAGATGTTAACAGGTATTGAATTTGAGCATTCAAAATTTCTTGTTATCATGATGGTCTTTTTTTTTTCTTGCAGCTCATGTATCAACAATGTTTTTGTGTGAAATGACTGCAGGGTGCAGAATCAGAATAATGGCCACCGTGAAAGGATAACTCTGGGGAAGCATGAGACTTCAAAAGTTTCACAAAAGGTTGCCTCTTTATTAGCACATCATATTTTTTTTTTTGGTTACATCTGCTTCTAGAAAAACTGTTCATCATAGTCTCATTTCCTTACTTAAAAAATGATGCAGGTTAACCGAGTAACAGGTAAGACTTTAAAAGACAGTTCCATCTCCGCTGCACAAGGGGTGAAGTATAGGAAACCAAAGCCCACAAATCCCAAGCCTTTTAGGCTAAGAACTGATGTATGTGAACTTTTTCAGCCCTGTTTTGTTTAAATAAACAGTTACAGTATTTTCCTTCACATCTGATGCCAATTAAGTTATTTTAGGAAAGAAGGATTCTTAAGGAAGCAAACTTGGAGAAAAAACTCGCTCCCCTGAAAGAAATTACAACAGCTCCAAGGCCTCTTGTTAGGAACTCAGAAAGAATGCATCAGAATGTAATCCTAGTAAGCTTGTTTATTTACTATTGTTTCCCCCTCATTATGGGGATTCTTTGTTTCTGACACCTCTAAATTGACGAGTTGTTTCTGATCTCAGAAAAATGAAAAATCCCATGGAATAAGTAAACGTGTGTATGATATGCGTGAAGGTGGTGAAAAGAAAGTAAAAAGAATAACAAAAGATGATCAATCTGTAAGCCTCTAATACATAAAGAAAGTAAATAGAAGAAAAAATTATGTCCCACTTACTACTCTTTGAAGTTTTTTTTATGTTGAGACTAAAATCTATAGTGACAATATACAGATAAGGATTGGAAGTACTTGCATCAAGGCTACAAAAGTAGATGTGAAACAAAAATCATCTCCTACGCATAGACGAACTGTTTCTACATACCAGAAAGCCAACCTTCCTACTTCACTGGTGGAACATGGAGCAGCTCAAAAATTGAAGGTCAGCTTGAAAAAGACTAAATCACCAATGACGCAACAAAAACTTGCAAAGCCTGGAGGGTAAGTTGTAAGCTATATCAAATTTCCAGTCCTTCATGACTTAAATTTATGTGGACTTCTGAGATAAATTTAGCTGAGTTCTCCTTCTCTTGCAGAGCTACGTCAAGCAGGAAAGAAATGGTTTCCCGCATGACATCTGGTCAACTCAGTGTAATTAAAGAAACCTCATCAACAGTTTTAACACCCCAAGAAGAGGCAAAGCCATGTGAGAGTGGTGCTTCCCCAGGAACTAAAGCTTCTACTCAAACACGGTCGTTGTCACGGGGAAGAAGGCCTCTAACCATTCCAAAGGAGCCAAATTTTCATAGCATTCATGTGCCCAAGAGCTGCACAAGGAAAGGTGATTCCCATCAAAGTTAACTTTTGAGGGTATGATATCCTGTTTGTTCAATAACATCATTGAATTGTATTTTCTTGTTTAAATTTTACTGTCTCCTGCTTTTAGGAATTGGTTCATTTAAGCAAATGTGTGTATGTTGTAACATTTGAGATTCAGAAATGATTAGTAATTTATTTATTCATTTAAAAAGAGAGAGGCAATTTAATTGATTATTTTCCTACATCTATGTTTTGACATGTTTCTTTTATTGACAGTGGGGGAGAACATTTGAATAACATAGTCAATATTTAAATAAATGTTTTGAGGTATCTTTTCCAGTTCATGAAGGACACATGGAGTCTGCGTTTTTATTTTTCCTGAAAATATCAATGGATAAAATAGATGAAAGCAGCCTGAATTTGGACATTTTTAGTTATGAGTATTACGACAAAGGTGGTAAGAGAAGAGAAATATAGAAAACACAGTTTCACTGCACCTATAATGAATTTTCTTTCAGATTACTGATACCTATAAAAATATCAAGTATTTTCCCTAAACTTATCTTCTAATGTCACTGAAGTGAAGACCTCCCTTAATGCTTAACTTTATTTATCTTCTAATGTCATTTTCCAAAAATATGTTTTTTGAAAAATTTTTGGCAGCGGGTGACCTTGAAAATGAGTTCAAAATGTTTTTTGGTGTTTGATACGCACATAAAATTCATAACATTTCTTGTATAATTCAAAAAATGAAAAGGAAACTATAAAAAAGACATCGTATTCTAGAAAATAAAAGCAGAAAACAACCTCTTGGAAATAAGCCAAATTTTAAGGTTTTCTAATGATCAACTTTTAGTTTCCTTTGATCCATATTTTCTCATGCTAAACAACTAGAAAACTTGTAATTATATTAAACAAAGTTTTCCGTTGAAACAAACTATGCATTTTTCGGATGGAGCAAGTAATGCATTATATAAATGTGCCACCCAAAAAATAATAATAATAATAACAAGAGGACATTGCAACTTAAGTGAGAGTTTAAGGTTTATATTAACAATTAACTAAATATCAAACCTCTCAAAAAAACAAACCTCTCAAAAAAAAAAAAAAAAAAAAAAACATATATGTGCATTTTTGGTGTGCCCCCAGTAGGAATATTGTAGAGAATCTCATTCTTCGTCAGGTTTATCTAAGGACGCTGTGGTGCTTGTAACCAAAGTTAAGAATGAGATTAAGACTCATGGCCCATAAAAAAAAAGAAAAAAGAGAGAGATTATGACTCATGTCAATGTTACTGTTTTGCTTTTATAAAAATGAAACCTATTAGATCACAGTAGTTGAACTAATATAGAAGATCAACGTTGTTCTTTAAAGACGTTCCTTTGTAGCCACCTAATTTTCCTGATTAAATATGTTATGTTGTTTTACATGAACAATATGTTGTCCCATTGATTATTCTTTACATCTATTATTCCCCATTAGAAACATCTTCTCCTCAAATTGAATGGGATATCATTTTCCAAAGAAGTAGCATCTAAACTGAATGGGGATATAGTTAGGTTTTTTAGCAATGGATCCCCATGTCAAGAAAATTATCTTATGAGACGATCTTATAAGACATCCCTCTCACAACATATATAAATCCTATCTGTTGTGAAAGAGATGTCTCATGAGACCATCTCATAAATCCTTCATAATCCAAATTCAAACACAAATACACAGGCCAAGGTCCCGCAAACTTTATTAGAAATGTCGTACTCATTAGTTTTTTAATCACAGTTGAAGAGGTAGAGTTGATGAGGACAATGAGACTTCCAACTGCCAACTTTGCTTGCTTTCTATATCAAAAATTCAAAATTGAATCATTTATCTATCTCGCTATATGTTGATGGGAAAGCCCAAGTACCTTCCCAGAGGATTTATGGCCTGATCAAACCGGCAGTGGGAAAAAAGGTTCAAAAGAAGCGGACAGTGATAAGAGTAAGTCTTGCTCAAGGAAAACACCTCTCCTCGCTTGACCAGCATTGGGAAAAAGGTTCAAAAGAAGTGGACAGTGATAAAAGAGGAAGTCTTGCTTAAGGAAAACAACTCTTCATTTTTTACCATGTAATTTTTTGTCCAAAAGACGCATGGTCTATCATATGACAGAGATTCTTGATAAGCACCAATTCTTTCTTGTTAGATCCGGCAGCCTTCATATTTTGAGTAGGTAAATTTTTGTTGCAATCCTGATATGTACAGACACTTCTAGTACAGATATTACGACCCCCATATTTATCTTCTCCAGGATATTGTTAGAATCTCCAACAATTGCCCGAGTGAAGTTATGAGGACCTGTCACCGCGGTTCTTCCACAAAAGATCTTTTAAAAAATCTAGGACTAGCATAACTATAACTTAGGAGCCAAGAGTCAGTAGAGTCTTTCACCTCAACCAAGGCATGAATTTCCTGCTTCATCAAGGAAAGAACTTCCGCATCAAAAGGTAATTTTTTATTAAGATCATCAGCTTTGTCACACTAGGTTCCTTGGGCCAAAAACTTTCACGTTCAAAGCGTGAGACCAATGAGCCTTCATATATAGTTTATCCTCTTTAGAAGGACTAATGGCAGCAAAACCATCGCAAGTGGAGAGAAAAGTCATCAGCTCCTTAGGTTTTGATTGGGCAATGCGGGGTACTACTTCGCTGGCCATAGTGCTTCTTTCAGCAAAGGGCATGCCAACCATATAAGTGGTTTTGGTGAAACAAAAACAGTAATACCATTCAGTTCACAGTCCAGCTCACATGATTACTACCAAATTTCTAATCGAATAATAAATTCATATGAACATAAAACTTTATTCCAAGATAAATAATTTCCATATCTGTAACTTTGGTACAGTCCAAAGACTCCAAACACTCCACCTCAAGCCCCATTTTGCAATACACAGTTCTACCAAAGGCTAAAGATTAATGCATTATCATCTTCAAGAGATCACCTCAAGTCCATCAGTCAAATGACCATCTTGTGCTCACCTAGGTTGCAGCTGAGGAATAATTTCGAATAAAATTATAGCCCCTGCACATTCCTGCAGTGTATGGAACCACAAATTACGAGTTTCAAGAAATAAGGCAGGTGGGATGGGCAAACCATTGCTCTGTTGACTAGCAAGGTCTTCATTCCAGTGAAAGGAGCAGTGTCAACGCAGAGCAATAAACAATCTTAAATATAAACTCAAAACACATTAAACCCAACATACATTACATTCCTCTTAACTGGCTTCAATTATTTGAAACCTTATTTCTCCTAGATGTCATCATCTAGGAACATCAAACAAGAAGCTTGTTTCTCACGTGCAAGTCCTTTCAAAGTCCATTCTTGATGATGTTTTTCAGCCTCTCATTTGCAGCCACAAGTTCTGCAGCTATTCCTGGTTCATTAGCAGAATGTCCAGCATCTGGGACAACCTGTTGACAGTGATGCACATTATTATGTTGCTTATTTATGTTTTTTTGGGGGGGGGGGGGGGGGGGGGGGGGGTGGGCGGAGTCAGAATTCCAAGGGCATATATGAAACATTGAAAGCAAGTAATTATATGTTAATTAATAACAACAGCTCCATTCCCTGAGTTAATCAGGGTATCTGCAAATGAAGAATTCTAAACAGTTTGCCCTACTTTTCATACTTGGATATGAGAGGAAAACAATACTAAATAGAAAGGAAAAAAGATAAAAGAAATTTTTTAATGAAATTTTGGATTTTTCATCAAGCATACTTTACCTCATTCCAGTTTATACACATAATAACACTTGGAATGAAGGAAGATTTTCCCATAATTTTAAGTTGATGGTTGGTTCCTTGAAGATATGTTGACTATGAACTGCTTATCCACACCTTAATATGTGCACTACTTTTGTAGCAATGGCATAGAATTACCGCATCATTTGATAAGTTATCTTAATGTTCTGCACCCTCATAACAATTAGGTCTTAAAGAAATTGATGATCTCAACGGCCACAATTAGTTCAAGAGAAACTTTCTGGTTTTATCACACACAAGTTAAATTATAACATAATCAGATAACATCATACACCGCCAAAGTCTACTCCCTCATCTGAAAATAGACGGGCATTTACAAAATGCATTTTAATGAAACAAAGTAAACAACAGAATCTTCCCAACATGCCCTTAAGCAGGCTAAGAGGGTGGGTTAAAGTTTGAGAAAATGTGATCTCAAATTTAAAGGTAACAGGGGAAGTTAAATGGATGGATGCTTTCTTTTTTGGAAACTCCAAAAAAATTTGGGATGGCCCAAAAAGAGAGCACCCTATCTATTTGGGGAAGGAAAATCTCTATATGTTTAACAAATGGATTGAAAAGTACTAAGCCTGTGCTAGAGCCAAACTTATTAGAATCCTGTGCTGTTTTTAACCACAAGGGTTAGTCAAAATGTTAAACAAGTCCACTAATTGCTTTTAAGAATTGCTCCTTATCAGACAAATACAACATGATGGCTTTACTACGATCAATGAGGAAAAGAAATTTAAGATGCGACCAGATGACAAAAAGAAACTTTTTAAGTAACACACTAAGGGCATTTGGTTTGCACTTTTGCTATGTTGCATTTCTATTCTGTAACTGCACTGTCTGAAACTGCATAATGCCACCACAAGATTATCTACAGGCAAATTACGGGGCACCATTATGCAACACATGCAAGACATGTTTCTCTATCATATACTGACATTTTAAAACGTAGAACCTGACCAGATTGTCCGAACATCAAAGACCAGTGCTCTTTGCAATAGAGGATAAAGAAACTGGTATCAAGCAAGATAAATGGTCTTGAGCAGTTTTCTTACCTTAAAATCTGCCTCTGGCCATACTTTATGGAGATCCCATGCTGACATCATTGGACAGCAAACATCATATCTTCCCTGCAAAATTAAAGAGTGAAAAATTCCTTTCATTTGGCATCAAACTTTGAATTCTACTGAATCCTCAGAAGGCATACCTCATGCAACTTATATGATAGCACATGAGATACAGATATTGCTACAATGCAATATCAACAATTCTCATAGTACTCTTTACAACTAAACTCTGGAAATTTCGATCAAATTGCAAGCACTTAATAACAGAGGATGTTAAAAGCTAAAATTATGAGAACAGGGCCAACAGGCAGCATATCAGCAGGTTGAAGTACCACTGGCACTATAGCCAGGTGACACTTTTTTTTTTAAAGAGGGAGGTCATCTCAGATGAACCAGAGGAAGGGATATTTTAGGGAGTGTAGGCGGGTTCCCTCAAAAATATGGTCCACTATTGCTTGAAAAAGAAGAAACAAGAAGAGTATATTGATTAGGTGGCTGTGGTGGCAAAGAAAAGTTGTGGTTGTGGTAGGTGAGTAGGTCTTAGGTTTAAATCGTACTATCAGAAAATAAGAGGCTACATCTACAGGGGTGTGGGTGTGTGAGGGTGTGTTTGTGTGTGCCTGCAAATGCACATGCGTGCACGCGTGAGCACATGTGTAGCTAAATAACTTATTGTTCTTTACTGTGAATGTTTTGATAACAATAAGTAAATAACTTATTATTATTATTATTATATAATTTCAAAATTCTCATATAGTATACTAGAGGTCTTATAATTTTACATGGAAGGATTTTTTTGTGATTGGATAGATTTTAGCTACATTTTATGTGAGTTCCTATTGCTTTTAGTTAATATAGACTTAGGAAAAGCGTGAATTGAAATGATTTAAGAAAAGTAATGGTTTTAACAATTAAAAAAAAAAAAAAATTACGGTTTAATTTGAAATAACCCCAAACTGTAGGGGAATTATATCCACTTGGCCAAAAGTATAACTGCTTGCCGCATTATAGCCACTTGGCCAAGAGTATATCTATTTGCCGCATTATAGTCACTTGGCCAAGAGTATACCTACTTGCCACATAGAGAAAATACCACTTGACACAATCATAGCTTCTAAGACCCATATTTTATTATATAGTATATGGTGTTGCGGCATATAGATCTTTTTAGCTGACCCAATTAGTTGGGTTTAGAGCTTTGTTAAGTTGATGTCCTTGTTATAACCTTTTGTCCTTGGTGTCCAAGAGGGGTGCATTGCCCCCAGTTCACGGACATTATTATAAAATCTATCTGTTTATAGAAGTTAATAGACTGATGTACTTAGATCAACCCAATTTTCAAAAATTCTTAAACAAATACTTATGAACGTTCTTCCAATTACCATCCAATAAGCACTTATCTAGATGGGCACATGTATAAAATAAGCACTTATCTAGATCATGACATACATGTGCCCTTGTAAAGTTGAGATATGAAATACAACCTTGTATAAATTACTATGGAGTGATAGACAAAATCCATGTACAGGGAAAAAAATCGCAAAATAAATGATAAAACCTTAGGAAAAAAATATATTACTACACACATTATGATAAGAATTAACCAACATAGTTATAAAAATATGTATGTAATACAAAATTAATAGATTTGCTTAATGACTACGTATATCATACTAATGAAAACAATAATGAGAAGGGAGATTCAACTATCTTAAAAGTGTGACGTAAGATATAAGTGAAAATAATAAAAGAGGTCATAGTCGGTGCACAACACTTGCGCCCTTGCAAGGTTTGGGAAAGGGGTTTGGTAGGCAACCTTATATATAAGTAAAAGTCATATGTTAATTATATCAATTTTCTAAACATTAGGGCTTCTTAGAGATTCACCCTAGAAGCTTCACAAGAAATACACTACTAAAACATATTGCTTTCTTAGATGAAAAGAAAATGAAAAATAAGGAAGTGGCAATCAAACAATTCTCCAGCACATGACACATGTTTAATATCACATCAATAAACATTACGCATGTATCATCCTTCCAAGTAGATTACTCTTGCTTCAATAGTTACTAAATAGCACGATCACAATGTATGGGTGATAATCAAAACATTTACCTGTACAATAGTAGTGTTAATATGCCTTATCTTATCAACATTATCTAACAGGAATGAATCTGAAGGAAAGAAACCCCGGTTCACGAAGTAATGATTTTCGATTCTTGCAAATGCCTGGAAAATTTCAAAAAGAAAAAAAAAAAAAAAAACACTTTTCATTAACAAAAGCATAATTTCAATTATTCAAATATCCACAGCTCAGAAGATATGAAATAAGATGCAAATGGCATGGATCTGTCTGATCCTCAGTACTACAGGCAATTATTTACAAGACTTAGTTGCATACTGTTCATCTTGCACCCATGCCACTTATAACTCATATGTGGAAAACCCAATAAAATTTTAGGTTTCTTGTAGTAAATATACAGAGTCCTCGGTGGTTTGAAATTTCAAATTTCTTCTTGTGCATGTTCTAAATGACAGCAGATTAAAAGGAGACACAAGTAGGAGAAATTTTAAATTACTATCAAGTATCTATCTCCCACTGTGTACCCTTTAGTTTTACTTTAGAGGATACTTATATGGTCTTTTTTAAACAATAGAGAAATAAAAAGGAAGAAGGAAGTGAGAACAGGAAAAATGAGGTAAAAAAAAAAAGGAACAAAAAGAACTGGATGCATTGTTGATAAGAAAAGAAACTATATAAAGCCGAAGAAAATGCCATACTTTCAACAAGCTTAAGTATGAAACTTTCCTCACAAAGCTATTCCATAGATTTGCAGCAAGACTTGAGCATCATCAAGCTGTTTCTTAACTTTTTCAATACCTGAAACTATTTTATGAATTTAATTTCCAGCTAAGAGCCATATCTACTAAAATGAATACTTTGCATTCCTTTTAACTATTTAAAAAAAAAAATATATATATATATATATATATATTATCCCCTTCTTATTTTCTGTCAGCATTCTTATTTGCTCCATTGCTACCCCACAAAGAGGATCGCATCATCTGCAAAAACAAAAGGCAATTTTTATTTTTGTTTTGTTTTGATAAGTGCAAAAAACAAAGAACATAGAGTCAAGGCTTCTCCATTACTCCCCTTGACTATAAACCCCATCAGAAAACCTTCCTTTACTGACCAATCGATCATCTTACTAAGCAACTCCATAATTAGGATGAAGAAAAGAGAGGTTAGGGTGTCCCCCTAATGTACCCCTCTCAAATTCTCAACCAAAAAAAAAAAAAAAAAAAAACTGCAGGGCTGCCATTAATGAGAACTGAAAATATGAATGAACAAACACACATTTTGATCCAAATCCTAAATTTCTCTCCAAACTCATATCACTGTTGTAAATAAAGGAGACTATCCCAATTGACATGATCATAAGCATTCTCTATGCCCAGCTTACAAATGATCCATTGGATCCACTATGAACTCTGCTATCCAGGACTTCCTTTGCTATTAAATATGAATCTATTATCTACCTTCCACAAAAGAATTTTGTGAATATAATGAAGATTATCAATACCTTCACAATATGTTGGCTAGTACCTTTGCCAATATTTCATACAAACTCCCTATCAGATGGGTCTAAAATCTCTAATATAAGTAGCTTCTCACTAAACTGAAGCTAGTTGTTCCTACTACAATATAGTTGTTCCAAACACTCCCTCACCTAATCAATAAATCCTGGGGCTTGGAGCATTCTCAAACCTGAAAGGAGGATTGGATGATCTGATACCAGCATTGAAAATCTATGAAGCACGGGTGCATATTTGGATTTGGGTGCAGGTGCAGACACGGGTGCAGGACATGGCAATTTTTGAATAAGTAGGGTGCAGGTGTGATGGGGTGCAACGATTAAAAAATTATTAAAAATATATTTATTTATATTTTCTATATATTGCTAAGCATACTTTTTCATATAATTGTAAATATATATCAATTTAAGAGTAATAGTAGATAATAACTAAAAAATGATGTTCATAAAATAGAATACAATCCACAAGTTTATTTTTATTATTTTTTTAACATGTATTTCGGCCATGATTTCGGCCAATTTCAGCCCGAATTGGCGTGAATCACCGGAATCAGCGCCAAATCGGCGCATCGGAGGAGCGTCACCATGTCGCCGCTAGTCTGGCAGCCCTAGAGCCGCACCCATGCTTTCTAGTCAAAAATATTCTTTTAACTACATTGGAATAATTATCATCCCATGCCACTGAGGTTCAGAAACGATTTATTCATGACATACTCGGTTGCATCTGATACTTTCCCAAGTGTAGAAGCCCTTCTGGACGCTAATAAATCATGTGTACAAGCACATTTATAATAAAAATGATGAATGTGGTCTAAAAGTATCAAATGGCCATCATGACAGCTCATTATTGTCACATGGAATTGTAAAAAAAAAAAGAAAAAAAAAAGTTTCTGCTTGCTAAACTTTAACTCGTTAATTCTCTATTCCATAGCGAAAATGTCAGGAAAATACCCAAAAAAATAAAATGAAGGCAATCATTTTACAAAATTTTGAAACTCTAGAGACCAGATTGGAAAATGGGTCAAACTTTAAGGAAAAACATGGATTATCTTGCAAACGTGCTACTTTGTAACTTTAGGACCAAATTCAATAATGGGCCAAACTTTAAGGACCAAAATTGGCATTTGCCCTTTTTCTGTTTGCAAAGAAGAACAATATAAAAGACACAATAATTATCATTGAATCAACTTACCAATGAAAATTTATCATCATCACCTCTCTTGATGTTCTCTTCATTTGGGAGTAGATGGGCTGTCATCATTTCCCATTTGGTCCAAGCTCTAGCAGCTGCATACTAAGAGAATAGGAAAGGGTTAAGAGAGCTATATGATTTTTCAAATATAACAGCCAAGACAGAATCGCAACCATTCAATAAAAAAATGTAATGCATGGGAAGACCTTTTTTTTTTTTTTTTTTTTTATAGGTGCATGGGAAGACCTATTTCCTCCACAATAAACAGGCACACACTCTTTTGTAGTATTTAGGCCTATGGAAACTCAAACCAGGAAGAGTTCGAGACTACCCCACTAAGAATGCTGCACATAGAGAGTGCTACCTTGTCATGAAGAGGATCTTTTAATTGACCTTCAATGTATATAAAAATAAAGGTTCTACCTTCAGAACATATGCTAGATATGTTTCTCCCACGTGTGTCACACACAAAATATTTAATTCAAATATTTTAAGGAGGGAGGCCTTCGAAGTTAATATGTAACAATCTGACATACCTTATTTAACATCATTAACATTAGTTGCAAATTTTTCTTGTGTTCGTTTCCCCATCAAACAGATAAGATCTTCAAGTAATTGTGCAAAAATGAATATTAGTTTAATTTTTAGTTCTGGCCATAATTTTCAGCATTTATCTAGTGAGGCCAAAATGTCATATCCACTGTAGTCTGTAGGCCGCATCATAGTTGGGTTAAAAGAAATTTCATTTAAAAGATTTGCTCCAGAGTCCAGTTCATTTTTACGCAACAGCAGAATCAAAAGTATTCAGGAATTCTACACAGATCTTTACTTTAGCTATTTAGGCTTATCCACATAGTTTAACTACAACTCAATTTTTATAGGAAACAGTTCTAGGTGTGCTTTCTTCAGTTTCAAGGCAGTTCATTAGCTCTTCATTGAATTGTTTCTGTTGTAAGTTAGTAATTTTTTAAAAAAATAAAAAATTGGCTACACATGTTTTATATTCACTGTTATTTTAAGGTCCATTCAACCAAAACAACATAAAAATATATAATTAATGGGAACTTTACAGTTTGTTGGTTCATTGAAGGCAAGGTAGCCAAGACTACTTTTACATCTAGGATTCAGTGTCTAGGATTCAACAATTATGCCAACATACCACAACAGAATCACATTCCAATCATTTTTTATAATTAATTATTTTCTTGTTTAATACGTTATTACTAATTGAAAATAAGTAATAACTTCATTTTAAGACAGAAGTACATAGAGAATGTACAGCATGCCCAACCCATTACAATCATATTTGAGGAAGGGCATATTATATCGTGAAATTATAAAAGATTATTGGATGTAATATGAATTGTCACTGAGTTTGATCCTTCTTTGCAGCATATCTCAAACTTATTGATTTAGGAAAGGTTATCAATTATAATTCCTCATTGAAGCCACGTGAGTAACAGGTTCACAATCATACGTTCATAACTGCAAGATAGGACCACCTTCATGCTATGTTTGGTTTGGTTGAAAAGTGAGGAAATGGAAAATGGGGGAAGAAAAAGAAAGAGGAAATTATGATTTTCCATTATTTGATTGGGGTGAAAAGGTAAAGGAAAGAAAATGGGGATGGTGGGGATTTTCCCAAGCCCACCAATTTTGTTCCTTCCAAATTGGGGAGAAAATGGCCATGAAAAATAAAATTACAAAAGTATCCCCATTACCCCAGTATTTGGCATAATAGTCTATCCCTCCACTTTTCCATCGCTCTTACCAAACACAAAGGAAAAACAAAAATCTTTTTTTTCCTCCCACTTTTCTAATCTCTCTATATTTTCCATCCCCCAATTTTTCCATCCTTTCAATCAAACATATCCTAAATAGCCTAGGAGTTTAAAAATATTTTCCATCTTGCAGAAACCTTCAAAGTTACATACTTTTAGATATAGGTAAAAGATAAATTTTCTAAATAGATAATTGTTTTTGATAGGTAACGTAAAATTGTATTAAAAATCATAGCCAACCAAAGTACATTGGAAATGTACTAAAGGGGCAAAAGTCAGAAACCAAAATTACAAAGATCAAGTAAAACAGGTAGGGAAAAATAAGAAACAAAAGGCAGAACCAAACTCCATTGTAGGAGAGTTTGAAAGAAAAAAGACTTGAGCTCAAGCATAGACTGTTTACATCCCTCAAAACTTCTAGCATTTGGTTCTTGCCAAATACACGACATCAAGCAATGCGGTACAAGCCTCCAAATAGATAATTAAAGGAAGCTCAAGGTCTCAATAGACACAACAATAGCAAATATTAAATTTCACATGCCCAACCAAGCCTCAATACATGCCTCACTCATTGGGCAGGACCTGCCTCTATTGTAATTTTAGATAATTCTGAAACTTCCATTCCCAGCAAACCAATATTTGATAGATTCCTGTGGTCTGAGAGATAGGACACAGATCTCACAGCTAATAAATCTTTAAAGATAAAATTTTCCATAAAGTAAAAGGAAACTCTTACTTGTGTTTCCACATCATCAGAGTTTAATCTCTTTTTGTAGGCATGAATGAAACTTTCCCTTTCATTTTCTGGGATGAGATCTCTAAATGGCTCCCAAGCTGTACATTGACACAAAATGCAGAAGCATTCAATCAATTAAATATTTTCTCAATAATTTAACCAGCAAAAAGAAAAACACCAAATCAATTCATTAACAAAACAAAAACCTCCCAGACCTGCCTAAAAAAAAGTCAAATCAAATTTGGTTATCATGAAACTACCCGGTATAGTTCATAAGCAAATTAAAAACTCCCTCATGGTTTATCATTTTTAAAACAGGATGATTTAGTATGCCTCATAGTCATTAGCCAAGCCTCATACAATATTATGTAATACCTTATAATTGGAAGGTGTTGCAAATATCAATTTCTTGTAATGTTTAAAGGAATAACCAAATACGAGCAAAGTTATCATAACTAACGTGAAGGATTTTTCCAAATGCATGAAAGTAATTCCACAGATGTGTTAATGACATTCTTAACTTTAAATGCATATACTTTTTTTGATAAGTTTTTTAAAAGTTAAAAAAAAAAAAATTAAATGCATAAACTTAGGATAGATTGAATCCTAAAGCTCACATATAATTTCCAGAAAAGATCGGACAGGAAGCTTATATTGCTTATACCACACAATCACAATAAATCTAGTAGACCAGCAAAGAATTATTAAAAAAAAATACCATCAGGGTATATGGCAGCAGCACCACCCTCATAAAACCAATCAATCTCTTTCTTTCGTACAAGAAAGATCCCTCTAAGGACAATGCCAGTGACCTGATAAAGAAATACAGAGACTGTCAAAATGTGTATATAAAGGGAAGAAATTTCTTAATTACAGATGGCATATTACCATTTTCAACAAAAGAAATAATGATCAATGAAATAAGCTTACGCACCTTGTCAGGGTGTGCTTGGCTGTACGCAAGAGCTAGTGTACTTCCCCATGACCCACCAAACACCTGCATAACAATAATAACGTTATCCATAGTTACAAACACCACCACCTACAGCAACAACAACCAAGCTTCATCCCAAACAGTTACAAACACTAAAAATTAAAAAATTTCTTTTATGTCAAAAACCAGATGTGAAATATTGACCTGCCATTCAGGAATTTCCAAGTGTTCTCTTAGCTTTTCAATATCATCAATGAGGTGCTGTGTCGTGTTTTCTTCCAAGCAAGCATGAGGAGTACTTTGTCCTGAACCTCTCTGAAAGAAAGTATATATTTCTTGATTAAAACATGACTTCAAATGCAAATGGAGCAAATAATTTAGAATAAACATTCACAAAATAACCTGATCAAATAGAATGATCCGGTAAAACTCAGGATCAAAGAATTTTCGATTACTCGGTGTGGTTCCTCCTCCTGGGCCCCCATGAAGAAAGACAACTGGCTGCAAGATAAGGTTCACAAGAAGATTAACCAAAACTTTTTCTTTATTTCTTTTGTTAGGTAAAAAGAAAAAAATCAGCACAGAAATGTAGAGAGATACGAGCTAGACAACGAAGCTCTTTGAGACAATACTCCTTGTACAACCTTGCTAAATAAGTGCTAACAATAAAGGTCAAACATTCACAATAATATTTATTCTAAACGGTGCCATAGATTGAACTCATGTTAAGAGAAACATAATTCCCAATTATGGTCCCCTTCAAAGGCCAAAGATAGTCCTTTCCTTGAATTTTTCAGCCACAAGTATTGTGATAGTACAACCAATACACTCTACCAGCTGGCCAACAGGCATTTTCCGTTGAAACACACGATATTCATCACAACAATTTGAACACACAGCAAGCCTCATAACTCTATATATCAGAACGATAATATATTTGATTAACCATTTGGGAATGTACATATGTCTGATAAAATCCGGACAAAATTTTCCTCCAAACCAGTTTAGACAAAACCTGACCGTCCATACATGCTTTTAGTCTCATAACCTATCTAATGGTCATGCAACTTGTTTAAAAGGCTTAAATGGATCATCCAACTAAAAGTACAGGTGAATGATCATTTGAATTGTCATATAATGAGTCCAAGGAGATTCCTCCAGACTGGTTTGGATGAAAACTTTGCCACGATAAACATTGAATTATTCAATATGATAAACTAATTGTGAAGTCAGACAAGTGAAGAGAAAAAGGACCCATATTGGCAATTGCCACTCACATGCCCACTGGGGTTTCCAGATTGCTCCCAATAGATTGTGTGAATGTCAGAAACCTTCAAAAAGCCAGTACTATACGGCTCAATATTCGGATAGAGGTTTCTGTTCAACTCCACAACCTCCTTCTCAGACTCCATCAAATCAATTAGCTGATGATCACAGTCACTCTTATATCCAACACTCTGCGCACGTAGCACCAATTTCTTCCTTCCTGCACAAAACCAAATTGAATTCTAGCCTTTTCCAGCAAACCCATTTGAAAAAAACAAATTTTGAAAACCATGCTGCCTTATACATACATAAATACACATACATGTGTGCCTATGCGTGTATATAAAGGTAGATACTTTTTCTGACAGGTATTGATTAATTAAGAACAGAAAACAGTAATCAAAGAAGAAATTGAGATTAACTAAACCAAGATAATTCTTTTAATTAAAAATCATGCATAGAAAACAACCAAAATTTAAAAAAAAAAATTGAACACACTCAGAGAAAAAGAGTGACCTGAGGAGGTGAAATTGTTGGAAAATGGAGGAATGGGAAAGTGGAGGAGTTGAAGATGGGAGAGTGAAGAGGGAGTATTTGTTGTATTTATGGCAATGCCAATGGTGGTGTTAGTTGGAATAAAGAGCCCTAATGAATTCATTGTTCATTGCTACTGCTAAAAGTAGGGTACCCACTTCTCAAATGTAGCTGAAAATATGGATTCGGTGCCCAATTGCAGACTTGCGTTTTTGTGTGTCTATCTATCTGTGACTGTCTCTTCGTATTATATTATTCACTATCTTATCTATGGGCATATATCACGTTTTTTCATGTTTTTCGAGAGGATGACTAATTAAACTGTATTTTATAATATTTTTATAAAATATTAATGTGACTAATTTTTTATTAATTTTTATTTGAATTCATCATTAATATTAATTTTTTAATTTATTAATAATGACTTACTATATCAGTAATTTGTAAAATTTTTTGTAAAAAAATTTGTATTTTTAAAATTATTCTAAGAAAATATCTATAATGTTGATTTTATGTAATTTCATTTCATGTCATTTGTATTATTATTATTATTATTTATCTTATTTTATTTTTATCAAAATATTTTTATTTATTTTCTAACATGCATGATTTATAGGAGTATTCAAAAACCCATAGAAACCAAGCGGTTTGACTCGGACCAACTCGTTAACACACCAATCATTTCGAATGACTAGGTCGGTGGATCAATGGGTGTCATGTTTTTTTTATAAAAAGGCTGTGTTTATTACATACAAACGTTTTTTTTACCTGTCAAAATATAAAATTGATTTTTTTTTTTTTTTTGTTGAGAAGAAAACCTGAAAGCTTTATTAAAGAAGACCAGCTATAGTAGCCTGAAAACAAAATAAAACTATGATGGAATATCCTCCGTCCACCCAGCATAATCTATGACATTAAAATACAAAATTGATTTGATTGATAAATAGTACTCTCTCTCTCTCTCATTTAATGTATTACCATCTCACTCAATTGCTCTCACTAGGTTTGAACTTCGTCATCGTAACTAGATTGCACAATTCACCATTCCCCTTTGACAGAATTTCGAGATCTCCACTAGATCAAAACTCCCATGCCCCAACAATTCGAGTCAGCAACGATGAGATCACTAGCGCAATGTCAACTCATGAGTTTGACCAATCCAATTACCAATGTATTGTCATCAAATCGGCAAACAACCTGTATATATACAATCGACAATGGTTCTAGCATCTTAAAAACCAATTGCATTGGGTTGATCATCGGTTTTACCCCAAACCCAAATCCAACTTACTCATGGACACCTCTAATGATTTATATGGATTTTTTGGAATTATTCTATTGATGAAAACAAGTGTAATATATATATATATATATATATATATATATGTTATAGGAATATTATTTTTATTTGTAAAATAAGATGTGCATTGGTTGGATAGATATAATTTTGTCCATTTTAGAGAATGGCTTGTACCTTTTTTGGTGTCATTTGGCTCTAAGTAATTATAGAATACTTCAGGAGTACCAAAAATGCATATTTTTTTTACTAAAAAAAAAAACATAATAGTGGGTCTTATTAATTATATTCATAGAAGGACCTATAATTCATATGAGAGGGATTCGTACGCATTTATAATAATCTTAAAGTATTCTATAATTTTTCTTATCATAAAGTAGTTATATTTTTTTTTCCCATATGAAAAGAAGCTAATTAGCAATTACATGAATGACAATTATTTCTTTCAACATAAACCGTGAACTATAGTTTGCTTCAAATTATTTCAATAAATTCAATTCTCAATTCCTTTATATGGAAGAAGTTTGTATTGTGTCAAATTGAAAGGGAAAAAAAAATCAATTAGTCTCTTAGTGAAATAGGAGGCTCGTTAAGAACTCAATTAGCATTATTAGGGGCTGTTTGGGTTTGCTGTTTCTATAATTCATAACTCAAAAATTGTGGGACCCATGGCTGAGAAGTCTATTTGGATTTTGTTTCCAGTTTTTGTTTCCATCACTCAATTCTCTGATTTTTGAGTGATGAGTTATAGAAACTGAAAACACATTTTAGGTGTTTTCAATTTCCATAACTCTGTTTTCAATTGTATTTCCGTAATTAAACTCACAACTCTCTCACTGTTCAGCCGCAATGTTTGACTTTTGGGTTTTTTTAAATTTTTTTCTTTTGAAACAAAGCCCAGCCGCATATCTTGACTTTTCATTTTTTTTTTTTTGAAACAAAAAGTAACGGCAGAACTGAGTGATAAGTGCCAAATGGGTAGGGTTGGAAAAATTAGGGTATTTTAAGTGATAAGTGATAAGTGACAAAAATTGAGTAAAGAATGATGGGTGATGACAAAAAAAAATTCAAACAGCCCCTGAACTTGTTGAATTTTTTTTCTTCTAAAAAACAAGTTGTTGATTTTTTTGGGATATGAGCCAATCCTAAAGATTCTTTCTAATTTCCATTGTTCTTGGTGAATCCTTTTTGGCATTAAATTAGGCTCATGCCTCTCTTTTCTAAAACCCTTGAATACCTTGTATTATGAAAATTAAAATTTCAAAAAAAGAAAAGAAAAGAAAAAAAAGCTAGGTGGTGATCCAAAGTAGACATTTCCTGTTTTGTGTTTTCCCCCTTCAACATAGACATTTCCAAGTCGTACTAAGAAAATTAAAATTAACAAAACTAAATGAAAAAAAAAATGAAAAAAAGGAATAACAATTAGGTAATGATTATTTAAGTGTCAACATATCACATGCGTGCTTGTATATTTCTAAGGTTTCTTTAATCTATCCATATCACCCTAAAATCGGCCTTCTATATGTTTTATGAATCAATCAATGCATGTGAGTTGTGACACACGGATCATATCTGATATGTATCTTTATTCTTTACATTCAGATTACACTAAAAATTTCAATGGTCATCGTAGTGCTTGTAGTCACTGTTAGCGTGCAATATAATTCAGTAATTTACCATATCCAACATTATAAAGCTAAGATGCACCAGATTCGTGCTTAGTGCTTACAAAAAGGTCTTCCATGTTGCTTGTAGTATCTGTTAGCGTCCATTTTATATTTTACTACTACATCCTAGAGTTCAATTCATTTACTAAAGCTTATCTATTTATTTTAAACAATCCCAAGGGATTAGTTTAGTGAGTCTCAAGTTCTTATGAAATCGTGAGTAGTTAATTTAACTGGCAAAACTTTTTGTTATTGAATAAAAAATTTAGGGTTCAAACTCATCAATACCAAAAATCAATTTGATTTCTTGGCATGATAATAAAAGAAAAATTATTACGAAGCAACGTATGTAAGCCCTGCATTAAAGTACTAAAGTCAATGTAGGTTGGAGGAATCTATGGACAAGATAATAGGATACTTATTGCTCCAGCCTCTCTTATAACCACCTTTTGTCTTATATTAATCTAATCTATATTATATACTCTATAATTTTATGCCAAACAAATTTTGTACAAGCGAGTAATTCTGGTTGACAAATTATGAACTTTTTGAATAAAGTAGAAGCAGAAAAAAAACCTTCATGATGTAACTTGCTTAATGTGAGGATGACTATTGCATCAATACAATGAAAATATGTACCTCTGTCCCTTACGAGCAGAGATCAAAATGATAATTTCCCTTTTTGCTATGACTTTCTTACCTAGTTTAAGCTCATAAATCTATTTGGACTCTAACAAGATGATGTCCAATGCTAGACCACTGCTCCAAGGCCTGGCTTTCAGTAAATTTTACTTTCAAATTCAAGGGCTCCAATCTTGCCAGTATTCTTCAGACTCTCATTTGAACTGTTTTGGCATTCTTTGTTGACAATAATGTCGGTAAGTGTACAAGGCTCAGCCTCTTCCAGCATCTGAACTACCATTCTCATGGAGGGCCTTAGACTTGGAAGTTCTGATGTGCAGTGGACTGCTATTCTCATCACCTTGATTGCATCTTTCTTGAGGGCTTCTGAGATGGTTGAGTCTACTAAGTCAAGCAAACTCTCTTTATTACTGATTTTGCGGCGTACCCAGTAGACTATGTCCTTGTTTTCTCCAAACTCAGGTTCAATCGGCCTCTTTCCCATGACCAGCTCCAATAGGACTACCCCAAAGCTGTAGACATCACTCTTCTCAGTTACCTTGTATGTGTATGCATATTCTTCACCACCAAAATAAGAAGAAAAACAATCAGTTTTCATATGAACAGAAATTTGGCCAATGCTAGAGCTAATGTGTTTTTGGAAATCTCATATCCTATTAGCCATCTTAACTTTGATCCAAATAAGTTTTCAAGCCACTAGGAGTTCATGATACAAGAATTAAAAATGTAAAGGACTACAGAAGACCTAGCTAGACTTTGGAATTAATCATCAAGAGAAAGGGGCAAAGAAAAATGGACACACTGCTTAAGAAACTAGTATCTTTTAAAAAAAAACTACCTTTCCCTAAAAAATTTGCTTGTTTCTTGAGCAATGAGCATTTGTATGTTTTCCTTTCTCATTCTCTTTTGATTATTGGGAGAATGCAACAAAGGAGAGAAGAAACTTACCAGGAGCCATGTATCCAAGTGTCCCAGCAATGACATGGGTCCAGTCCCCTCCAGTAGCCTGCACAATCTTAGCTAACCCAAAATCAGCAATCTTTGGCTTCCAATCCCCGTCCAGCAAAATATTGCTGGATTTCACATCACGGTGTATCACCGGTCTATCACACCCATGATGTAGATACTCCAATCCTCTAGCAGCCCCCAATGCAATCTCATACCTCACCTCCCATCCCATCTCCATCTCCATCTTCCTACTACAATTGTGCAGCCGATCCCACAAGCTCCCATTGGGCAAGTACTCATATACCAGAAGATTACTGTCCTCACTTGTGATACTACAGTATAGCTTCACCACATTGATGTGCCTCACAGAGCTCAATGTGGCCACCTCGGCCTCATATTCAGCAGACCGGTTATTCCTTTTTGTTAGCATAGCCGAGCTGCTTTGCCAGTTTTTCCGGTCACCCGAATCTGATATCCAAATGTGCTTTACAGCAAGTTCTTTACCATCAGTTAATTCAACCCTGTACACATTCCCTGACCCTCCTTTACCAATCTGATTCTCCTTTTTGATGCCATCAATGATCTCTTTCTCTGTGAAGGTAAGTATGTGATAAGGCTTCATGTCCCAAGAATTAGACTTCAATGGGCTATCAAGATTGTTATGTCTTAGCTTGACACATAGGCAACACGATAGTACAATAAGCAGAATCACAGCTCCAGCAATTAAACAGGATACCAGTGTCCCGAGTCGGCTCCGTTTACTGGACCCTGATGAACATGGCTGGAAATGCTCTAAATTCTGACTACATAAGCCTGGATTTCCATTAAAGCTGGTACTGAAGGCTAGGATGGATAGAGAGTCGGGAATATGGCCAATCAACTGGTTGTTTGATAGGTCAAGAAGGGTTAATCTCAGTGATGACAAACTGGTAGGAATTTCACCAGAAAGTTCGTTATTGGACAAGTTCAAGGAATTGAGATTAGGCAAATGTCCAAGACTTGCTGGAATGTTGCCTGAAAGTTTATTGCCAGACAGGTTTATTTCACTGAGGGAAACACATGAGCCTAATGAGTCCGGTATATAACCAGAGAACATGTTTTCATCTAAATAAATATTGCCTAGTGTCTTCAATCTACCAATTGTTTCCGGAATTTGACCCGAAAATTGATTTGAACTCAGCTTTATTGATACTAATGATGAAGCTTCGGAAATTGCCAATGGTAATTCACCAGAGAAGCGATTGTTATTTAGAAATAATTGTGCAAGAGATTTAGCATTACCTACATTAGATGCCACAGGACCTTCAAATTGATTCATTGAAAGATCAAATATGGATAAGTTCGGCAAGCTCCATATCCCAGCCGGAACAACACCCGAAAGAGAATTGTTGTTTACTCTTACACGTCTCAAAGACAAGCAATTAGCATAGCTTTCTGGGATTCCACCAGTGAACTTGTTCTGCATCACACTCAGGGCAATCATTATACCATTCTTGCACATTTCAGGAGGTATAGGACCGGTCAAAAAATTCTCTGCAACATCAATGTAAAGAAAGTCCGCTAAAGAGCCAAGCTTTTGAGGTAAAGGACCAGTGAACTTGTTCCTGTAGAGTGAAAAATTACTGAGGTTCTTGAACTCCCCGATCTCTTCAGGTACCTCCCCTGTGAACTGGTTCATAAAGAGTTGTAAAGAAACAATGTTTGTCAAGAATCCCACCTCAGAAATGTTGCCTTGGAGGTTATTACGACTCATATCAAGGTTCTCAAGACTAGTAAGATTTCCAAATCCAACTGGGAGCTTCCCTGTCAATGAATTTGAGTAAAGCTCAAGTTGCCAAAGGTTCTTGAGTTTTCCAATATCAGCTGGGATTTCACCAGTCAATTGGTTACAAGAAAGCTCAAGATTTATGAGCTGAGTAAGGTTTCCAAGACCTTCTGGAATTGGTCCTGTAAGGCTGCAGTTTGAGAGGTAAAGCCAGTACAATTTCTCAAGCTTAAAGACTTCCACAGGAAAAGTACTTGGTTCAAAGAAATTGTCACCAAGGCTTAAGAAAGTGAGACTCGTAAGATTTTCCAATGAGCTCCATGGAAATGGCCCAGAAAACCCGCTGTTGTTCAAATTCAAGAACTCTAGTTTGCTCAAAGGAGACAAGTCAGGGACTTTTCCAGAAAATTTATTCAAACCCAGGTCCAAGTGTTGCAAACTAGTACAATTCTTCAAGTCATCAGTGATGGCACCGTACAAAAAATTGGACCCCAGAGAGAGTTTCTCAAGAGACTGAAGCGAGCATATTGAATCAAAAGGAAGAATCCCATGTAGATTTTGTTGGGGAAGATTGATTTCTCTGACAAGTCCATTGGAGTTGCATGCAATCCCGGGGAAATTGCATAAGGAGTTAGCTTGTGTCCATGAACTGAAAACATGATTGGTATCTGGGTTCTGGACAGCAGACTTGAATTGAAGAAGTGAATTAAGCTCACTGGATTTGGAGAATGATATCAGGCTGAGAAAGCATAGAAAGAGAAGCAATAAAACCGGCCTCAGCTGGAAAAATTGGTTGGATAACATGGCCAGAGTGAATGCTAAGATCGAGGTGGTGGTGGTGGTGATTTTGGTTTGGTCTGCGAGTCAGCGTTGTAGTAAGAGGAATTTGGAAACGCAAAAGATACTAGGACAAGTAGGAGAGTTGATTATAGCACGAGGGCGGCTTGAAATTTTGAACATAGTTGAAGTTTCTCATCTCTCATGTGACTGAGTGCGGTTGGAGAGGAGAATTTTGGTACGCAAGGCAAGGTTGGCATGTTTCTGTAAAAGGTTGTTGGGACCTTATACCTGTGTGTCCCGTGATTTTGAGGCAAGATGCACCGAAAGAAGAGAAAATTACCGAAGGAATATGACTTATTAGTTATTACACTTCACTCAATCTGTGGTCCAGTGGCCCTCACTGAATAGATTTTTAATTTCCAATTCATGCACAAGGCCAATAAATCTCACACAATTTATTTCCTTATAGTTAGAATGCTCTTTCACCGATCCAATTATTTCCTACTCAATTTCTTTATGCTTGACTCTTTTTTTTTTTGTCGTGGTATAGGATAGCCATCTACTACTTCCTGCGATTCAAAACTTGGACTTGGAGTCAGTGACAGCAAAGAAATCCCAAAAGGTAAACGCCAAAATAGATCATATCAAAAAGAAAAAATCAATCTTAATTGCATGTTCAAGGCTACTGGCATTGACCCAAAGAACGAAATTATTGAAAGCATTTTGAAATGGTTGTGTTGTGTTTCCACTTTCCACGTAACTACGAGGCTCATTCCACGTAGTAGTTAGGCAACTAGGCATGGAGAGCTGAGGTAAGTCAATCTTGGTGGCCGTTGTAAACACTTGGCTCTCTGCTCGCTACATCACATTCTTTTTGTCCTTTGGCAGTGACAGATGGTCAAGAAAAGTGTGTATGGGAGCATTCTCTTGCAAAACTTTAATTTGCATTTTCTATTTTACATATTCACTTTTCACATACAACAATCATCTTTCATTCTTTTTTTTATAGCAGCAATTTATTTTTACACAACTTTACATGACCTGATATGAATAAATTTTAAACTTAATTAGCTAAAATGTGGTCATTTTTCTATTATACAAGCACTAATGCGAGTTTTCTTGTATGGCAACAAGTGTATGAGGCGATAGGTGTACGAGAGACTTTACAATTACACCTATTCCATTACACACAAAATTTTCTCTACAAAAAGAAAACCCAAACATTCTCCTTCATGATATTTAGTTGAATAAAACCAGTATGATTAATTTGCGTGCTTTTTTTTTTTTTGGAAAAATGTTAGATATATAATTTTACAGCAAAAGAAGCAGTGTTAATATGCAATTTTTGTAATATGACCAATTGAACCAATAATGAAGTGGCAACAAATTAGAATAAGACAAAATTACAATTTACATATTCTAATTTTGACTAAAATTCAATTCAGTCTTATAATTTTTTTTCCTTTTCCTTTTCCTTTTAGTCTTTTAACTTTCACTTGTTATCAATTCAGTCTTTTCATCACATTGTGCCATTAAGTGCCTTAAAAAACGATGTCGTTTTGAAAATTTTGAGTTTTTTAAATTAAAAAAAAAAATTAGCAATTTTTATTTTATTTTAAATAAGAGTTAAGTGGGGTTAACCCACCTGGGGTTTGGCCGATTTTAACAAAGTCTACTATGGTTTGAAAATTATCACTTAATCAACTTGAGATGCCCTTCGTTAGATATCCGTTGTCTAGCTTTTACCATTAGTTTTTGTTATATATATATATATATATAACACAGTTGTGGCAAAGTACAATCACTCTCCCCCAAAAAAAAATGTCTAGAATAATGTTGTATTCGCCAATTTTCTTGTGTACATACACATATTGGTAAAAAAGTGGAAAGAAGCACCAATTTCCTATTTTGATGTTGTTGTTACTTATATATAACATCCATAGTCTATTGAATAATTTATGTTGTTAGAGAAACCGATTGAAGTGGATAAGAATGTATGATTTTCCTATCAATCTTGATGGGGCACATTATAGAGTCTCTCTATTGTTGTTGTTGTTTCTCAATTGTGGTGTTCATGGCATTTAATCTAATCCAAAAGCAATATACATTATGTTCATGGAATTTAAGTTTTTCCCCCTCAAACCATCAAAGTGCTTGAAGAATTACTTTGGCTTTGAATTTTTTTTTCCCCTATTATTAAAGCAAAGTTACACTCAGAATTATAGATGATGATTATTGTACATTTTTTTTTGGCAAACCAATCATTAATGTAGCTTCTGCACCTCAGTTGACTCTTCTCAAGAATTTTAAATTTACAATGATATATTTTTCCTCACATGTTAATGCAAATCAGTCATCCTTGACTTATAAGACCTTTGGCTTCTATTTGAGAAGAGCTACTAAATTAAATGGAAAGGTCAAGAAAACTTAATTTTCCCTTTGTATCTATTATTTATTTTGTAACTTTTGAAGCATATGGGAATTCTAAGTGTTTTTGTGCTCTCGACCGGCAAATAGCTTGAGAAACTTTTTGAAAACAAACAAATTCAGGATTGGGTGAGTGCAAGTGCTATTGGTGACCTTCAAAGTCTATTGACCAATATAAGAAGTGTTGGCTCTAATAGGATTGATCCCAAAATTCTTTGTCAAGTCAGGTAATATGCAAATATGACATCAAACTGCTAGGATGAATTTTTCACTTTACATTATATTTACATTTGAATTTTAAAGGTACTTCTATAGTCTATGCAAGGTAAGGAAAGGACTGCGTTCTTTTTCTTAGTATCATGCATCTTGAAAATGTTTATTTTGTTAGTGAAAAAAAGGGCTTAAATGAGTAGTTGGGTAGTTTCAAGGTAAAGTTTAATATGACATATCAAGTCTTATGTCATTATGGAATCATTAGTCTTTCACCGTTGCGTAAACCAAAGATTTTGTCATCCATTATCATGCACATTAAATTAAGCAAGTTTTATTTAGATTGGGAGATGATGAGATATTCTTGAGGTTGGTTTGTATTTATATAATTAAAATTATCTTATCAAAGTTAGTGCTAAATTTGATGTCTAAATCTCTTTGATTGTTTTTTCTTGTATTTAATAATAAGTGCTGACCTTATCTCAGCCAGTTGGTTGCTTGATTAGCAAGAGGGCAATGAATATCTTCTATGATAATATTGGCCTTCTTTTTTGTTTACGTACTTGTACTATATATAATAGCAGAAGCCTCTTCCTACAATCAAGGCCGTTGCGACATGTAGGAAAAATGGCCATCTAAAATTCTGCCACGTATACCCTTTTAAAGGCCAAAAGCCCGATCATTACACCATTTGAGGGCCTCAAATTTAATCTGTACATTTACTGTGTTTTCCACACGGTCTAAAACAAAACACGGTTAAATTGAAAGAAAGAGAGAGAGAGAGCCTGAGAAACAGAGTGAATATGAGAAACAAAGAAACATGGTTTAAAATATCAGGCGGTGGATTCATTCACTCAAATGCACACCTACAGATAGCCATCAACACCGTTACCATCAAATTGAGAGATACGGAGATAGAGAGAGATAGTCCATAAGGCGCACAGGAGTAGAGATTGAGGAAGAGAAAACTAAGTGCCATTAACACGTTTCCATCAGATCATTAGAACTACCATCATGATATACAGTTTCCATGAAGAAGAAGGAAATAGAAGTGGTGAAAATAGAGTTAGTGTTGCCAACCCACCTTTGTTTCAAGCAAATCCAAAGGTAGGCACTAGAAACATCTGAAGCAAATCTTTCAGGCTAAGAATTAGAAGAATTTCCCTCCTTAAGAACCACCTGTAAGTTCTTGGAATGAAAGAACATGTAGGGAATCTTTTCTTTCATGGGCTTTCCTTCATTTTCAAAAAAGCATATATATTAATTATTAAGAAGGGATGATGAGAATGCACCATGCTAAACTTTTTATTACTCATGGTAGAAAGTTGTACTTGCTAAACAAACCAACTATGGCATTATATATTATATTAAATAGCTCAGGATTTATATTTAAATGATTTTATTTTACTGTAGAAGTTGTCTACTGATTCAAGTACTCAAATTCTCTATTTTACCAATGTAAATTAGAGAAAACAGAATTGACGGAGCCAGTTTTCTTTGGCTAACCTACGTTGGAACTTAGTAGTTATGACTCACTTTGTTAGAAATGATTCTATGGGTATGTTGGGACAATCTCATCTTTATCTTCTATCCAATCTTTGTTACATGAATTATTTGTGCCTACTGAAAGCCGCAATTCAATTCCTTATATTTCCAATGGTTTCGAGTTTCCTCCTAAATATATCAACAATGTATTCTCACCCCACACGCATGGTCCCACCAAAATTAAAGTCAAACTTAAACCATGGGTCTAATAACAACACACAACAAATTTTTGGAAAATTGTACAACACTTCAAAAGTACAATGCCGTATGAATTATTCGTACACTGTAAATTCTACAAATTAAATTTACGGTAATACTCATTATTCATGTAAGAGGATGAAGTACAATATTATTATACTCTTAAGATATTTTATAATTTTCTCAAATTTTGTGAATAATTGATTTTTGAAGACTTTCCCATTTGAAAAATATATCTAGAGGCAATCGTCTCGGTCTTGGTCCAATGTGATAAAAGCTTAGAATGATGATTTCAATAACAAACACTTAGAATCACGGGATTCAATCCTTTATTTTTTGGTGGATTTTTTTTCTCACATCTCTCGGCTTTAGGTTGATAAATTTTTATGTTCTTTAGAACTCTACTTTGGGCTAATGTGATTTAGTTTTATTTTTTAAATTGTTTTTGTTTTCTTTTTGTTCTCTATGACTGTTAAATTAAATGTTATCCTATTGCGTTATAAAGAATTAAATAAAGCATATGAAAATATAATATTATTTTATTACATAGCATGATTTAAATAATTTGGTTTTTATTGTTATATCTTTTATTTTTACTTTTCTATCTTCCCATCTTATGTTATTCAACGTTTAAATTCAGTCACATCTTCCATATCATTAAATTATTTATATTATTATTATTTTTTTTTAGAAATTAAACACATAATATTTTATTTAAATTCAAATAAATAAAATTATTCTAAAAAAAGTGTACTCATTTTCTTTTACATTTATACGCTGTCAAACATTTTTCCTTCCTTTTATCTTTCATCTCCCCACTACCTTTTACATATTTTTTTTTTTTGAAACTACTACCCTCTACATTAATATCACTCTTTCTCTTTTCCTTTATCTTCCTCTATTTTATTTCTTTTTGTTCTTATCATCTTAATATAAAATTTTCAATCTCTCTTCTATTCTATATATAATTTTCCCTCACAAAAACAAAATGTTATTTCTCTCTCAATTTTTTGGTGGATTTTTTTTAAAAAATTTTTTTTCTTTCAACTCTCCTTTAGGTTGATCAATTTTTGTGTTCTTTAGAACTCTACTTTGGGTTGATACGATTTAGTTTTGTGCTTTAAGGTTTTTTTTTTTTTTTTTTGTGTGTTCTCTTTGATTGTTACATGTTATCTTATTGCATTATAAAGAATTAAAAATAGTATATAAGAATATAATAACATTCTATTACATAGCATGATTTGGATAATTTGGTGCTTATTGTTATATCTTATATTTTTACTTTTTTTTTTCTTCTTCTCATCTTTTTTTATTCAACATTTAAATTTAGTCCATCTTCCATATCATTAAATTATTTAGATTTTCTCTCATTTAGATTTTTTTTAAATAAAATTTAATATTTTACTTAAATTTAATAAATGAAAGTTTCCTCATAAAGTGGAGTAATGCTAGGGACACACTCATTCTCAAACCCAATACACCAAAGGAAAAATGTAATACAAAATAAATGCCAATTGGGAAACACTAAATTAAAAAAAGAAAGGCAAAAACACTATTTTGGTCCCTACATTTTGGTATTACAGTCAATTTGGTCCATACGTTTTGGTAGCAGTCAATTTGGTTATTGTTATTTTCAACTTACAATCAATTTGGTCTTTACTGTTAACTCACTAACGGAAAATGCCCACGTGGCTAACAGATTACACAATTGTCACACATGAAGCTAACATGGCTAATTAAATGATAATAATAAATTTTAATAATATTAAAAATGCCAACTGGACCAATAATAAAATAACAACAAATGAAAATAAACACGTCATCACCTAGCCAGCAATATGAATTGTCTAATAAGCCACTAATACATTTCACCACTTATCTAGATAAATCTCACATTACCCATGTAACCAAACAATTTTAAATCTTCACCAATAGTCAAATCTAGCCGCCGCCAATATACACACCTCCACCTTCACATTCAACCTGAGAGTGCCATGGCCGCTTCAACCTCACTATCCATTCCAAATCTTCAACTTCAGTCTTCAGCTGTGCCATGACCGATTTGGGCATTCTTAATCAGATATTGAGGTTCATTTAAAGTTCATCAAAGGGGTGTTGGGCTTGATGAGATTGACTGAACTTTTTTCTTTTTCTTTTTTAATTTGTAAAATAACATTAAATACAAATGGTACCAACAAATTGAAGAAAAAAACCCAAAATCAAATACCAAGTTCCACTAGTTGCTGGTTGATATATCCTAGAATCAAAGTAACAACAAATTAAAGAAAAAAACAATTAACATAATTCAAGACTTTGTTGGTAATCAAATGAACTTCTGGTAAAATTGCAAACACTTAAAAATATACTACATTGAGGAAAGAAAAAGGAAAAACTCACTTCTACTAAAATAGCCTAGCCAACACCTTCGGCAACAAAGTTGACCCACCTTCATGCACTCTAGTGATGAATTTGAAGGTGGAGGTTCGCAGATCGACGACTGCTAGATCTTATTGGTGATGAAGATTTTGGAATGATTGGTTACATAGTAACAGATCTTTAAGGTTAAATAGTATCTGTTTGAGTTAGTGGATTAGAAAACTCATGTGGCTGACTAGGTGATGATGTGTTTCAAATTTTTTTTTGTTTGACGTGGAATTTTAAATATTTTTACTAAAATACTTACATGGATTTTTTTTAATATTTAATTATTTAATTTTATATTATTATTTTAACCATGTGTACACCAATAATGCAAACCGTTTGCCACATATGCATTTTCCGTTACTGAATTAATGGTAGGGACCAAATTGGTTGTAAGTTGAAAAAAAATGGACTAAATTGACCGCTACCAAAATGTATGGACCAAATTGATTGTTACACCAAAATGTAAGGACCAAAATAGTGTTTTCACCTTTAAAAAATAATAATGAGGATATCAAATCAAATATAACATAAAGAAACTAATAGTTATGGATATACTAACTTAATGACAGAAAAATTAAATGAAAAAAAAACTACAATGCATATTTAATGCAATAAAATCATCATCAAATTTAGGAAAACCATAGGTTGCCAATGGAGAGAGAGAGAGAGAGAGAGAGAGAGAGATGGTAAAGAAAAAAAAAATACTATACAAAGTAATAAAGAATAAATAATGAGAAAAATCAAATGTCAATTACTAACTGTTAATTGGAAAACAAAGAGGTTGTAAGGAGAAGTAAAAAAGAAAAAAGAAAAAAAAGATATGACCATACGGAGAACATTAAAAACTTTACCGTACAATAAAATCAACCGTTACATTTACTTAAAAAATTAAATTAATAATCAACAATTAAACACAATCATAGTAATACATTTAAACTTAAAACTAATCAAACTCTAATTATGAAAACCATATTTTCATTCATAACTAAAAGGAGATGTTCTCTTGTAATAATAGAAATTACATAAGAAATAAAGTTAGAAAATTTTAAAAATCCCTTTTTTGACATTTCTTTTAACCTTATATATATATATATATATATATATGGGTCGGGTTCAAGCTACACCTGGTGTAACTTTAAGCAATGTTACATTACTCAATATATTTTAATTGAATGCAAATTTTGACAAATTTACCATTAAATTACATTATCTTCGTATATTCTCTATACTTGCAAACTTTCAAAGTGATCAAAGATTAATAGTCATGCCATCAATCAATTGTTTAAATTCAAGTGTTTGTAGTTTAAAATAATGCATAAAAGATAAATTTATGGATCGAATGCTAAATAACATCTAATTGACATGAAAATTGGCATGAATGTTAAGAACATATAGAACATGTAATTCAACGGTAGGATTTCCAAAATATGAACTCTATAATAAGTCCTCAGGTGGTGTAATATTACTTAGAGTTAAACTAAGTGTAATTTGAACCCAACCCCTATATATATATATATATATATATATATAAGGGTTGGGTTCAAGTTACAATACACCATTACTTTTAAAAATCTAATGAACAATGCTACATCTCATTTAACACCTCCGTTATACAATCATTAGCCAGTAAATCTATTTCTATATTATATCTAAAAGCTGAAATGTATCATTTATTGTTTCTACCCTCATGTTGAGCCACATTAGCGACCATGTCATTATTTCTATTAATAAAAAAATTATTTTATTTTCATTCTTTTGCTATTAGTGTTTTAAAATTTTCCACTTCAACTTCCATAACACCCATGACTCCCTATCTCCACTGTTTTCAAATTCTCATATAACTTCTTTAATGCCTGAGACTCCCCTTGCCCATTTCTCGCTTCTTCCTCTCCTCATTGAATCCAACCATTTCATACCTATTTAGTTGCCACTGTCCCTATAAAATCAAAGAGATCATGTATAAACAGTTAGATGTCCTCTATCTCTCTTAATTGGTAGATGAATAGTTTTGGATTTAGCTCCTACAAAAAGCACAGGACTAGTGGTATTAGAACAATTTTTAGGATTATTAGCTCTTTGCTTCCTCATTCTAAAACCCAACTCTATATGTCCAATCACATTACACCACCTAGCTAACAATATCCAACTTTCATTTCAATTTGACACACTCTATCTCTCACTGAGGTTTAGCTTTTATCTGACGGTGATCTATGGTTTTGAGGTTCTTTGGTTGGGACCCACAAAAGTAAACTCTTTTTTCTTGGTCTCTTTGGTGCTTTTTTGGTGGTTTTGTGAGGTTTTTCATGTGAGTTTTTTGAATTAGGTTTATTTATATGGTATGTGTATGCGGGTTTGCTTCAAAGTTGTGCTCTTTGCTATGATTTTGTGGTTGCATTCTCATTTTTGCACCATGTAATATTTGAAATTTTAAGGTTTTGTTATGTGGGTATTTGAACTTTGACCTCTACATGAGGTATTTGTAAATGGGTGCCATTCAAAAACTTCAAGAGCTGTTTTTTAATATTTTGTTTTGTTGGACTACTTTGGTTTTGGGGGTTTGGGTTCATAATTTCCTCTAATTTTCATAGATTATTCATTAAAGTTTTGGTCTTTTTGCGATTGGGTTCTTTATTATTGATTTATATTGCTCAATTTTGGTCAACTTATTGAATTTTGGATTCCTTAAGCCAGGTTTATATGCAATCCAAGTTTCATTAGTTATTCCAAAAAAAAAAAAAAAGTTTTTTTTTTAGCTATTAATCTTTAATTACTTTTTGAAAAAAAGAAAAGAAAAAGATTACTCAGTAACAATGCGTTATAAATAGAGTGTGTAAAATTAGAAATGTTTAGCTTCCTCACTCTAAGTTTCTATGCGTTCATGAGTATGCAACGTGATTGGAATGAAAGTCCAATGCGTATGAAATGTTTTGCCTAAGCCTAATGCATAATAGGCTTCCTCTCTCAATTGTTATAGGCTTTCACACATTAACACTCTATATGTCTAATGCATTATAGAAACTTAGGTTTAGAATTTTTTTTGCCTTCGCTAAGTTCTCTCAACTATCTTATGTGAAATAGGGAAAATGTTTTGTACGGAAAATACTGTTAATACTCAATTTAATTTCTTCCCATTCTTGGTGTATTGTTTCTGACATTTTTTTTTTTTTGGAGAGAGTTTCATCAACATATGTCGTTCATTCCTAATAATAGCTATTTTATTATTAGACCAAAACACCAGTCAATTAATATGATGTGGTCAAATTCAGTATTGGGCCTTGGTACACCTTTTATTGGGTTTATGTCAAAGTCTGATGTGAGGTAGAGCGTAGGGTTTTTAAGCCTGATCTATGATGTGTGGATATTTACCTGTATATAATACAAGGCAGGGTCCCCTTTCCACTCCTAACGTTAGACAAAACCCTAGATCTCATCGTTTAGTGATTAGGGTGGCTAGCCCCATCGAAAGCCATCTTGTAAGGAGGATAATGGAGAGGAAGATCTGCCTGGGTTGTGTGCCTAGTGTTCACATGCGTGACTATTGCTACTTGTAATCTATTCAGGTTTGCTGACAATTTAGGTGTGTTCTTTTTGTAAACACATGGGCTTACTACTCTTTTGGGAAATTATAACAACATTTTTATTTTCATTATCCACATCATATGATAATGATAATCAAAGTTTTTTTCTAAAACGGTTCATTAAATATAAAAGTTATCAAATATTATAAGAATGACTCTTTATTTGCCTAGGTAATAATTCAAACATATGATTATATGAGTATATTCTCTATTGGTTTAGTTAAATTGAATAACAATCAACTACATCCACCATTATATTAGAAGAAAAAAAATTTAAGTTTTACTTATTATTATTAATTATTATCAACAAATCACAATAATCATTCAAATAATAGTTACATTTTTACTATATATATGAAAACATATAGTCCACAAGTATGAGAGTAATATTCAACAACACAAAAATTTACACCATGATTTGTCTTCTTTTCATTTTTCTACTTTTTTTTATTATTATTATTTTTATTATGTCAATTATGAATTCATTAATTTTTGTAAAATCCATGTTTACTCTACACTATATTTAATTATGAAGTTTCTAGGGTATGCTATATATTTGACGGCTAATTCAAATGATTTCTTGACAAAATTTTGTTTGAAAATTTTGATAAGTGGTGTTATATTTCTTTGATTTTTTTTTTTAGTAATGATAGTTTATTAATTTATGTAGTAAAAATTTTCTTTTGACAATTCACAAAATGGTCCTTAAAGAACTATTATTATAAATTTTTTACTTTTAAATAAGTTTATTCACAAATAATCATTAATAATATTCTCACGCATCGCGTAGGTCTATGGCTAATATATAATAATAGTAAGAAACGTTATAAATGAGGTTATGAAAAAAAAAAAGATAAAACTAATCAGCTACTATCATTATGAAGTAATAGTATATGATTTTACATATCTAAAGAAATGGAATATATAGAGTTTATTAAAGGTATATGTAAAGATTCACATTAAAAAAAATATGTAAAGGTTAAAAAAAAAGGTATATTCTATAAATAAAAAAAATGGTATATGTAAGGTTTTTATTAACATAAAAAAAAAAATGAAAAATCAATTATTAAAACTAAAACAAACAAAAAATACATACATACATATATATATATATATATATATAGGGGTAATTATATTCCTCTTCCTTAAGGTTTAAAGAAATGACACTCCACTCCAAACTTGAAGGAAAAAAAAAAAAATTTCTCCATTTACATTTGTTTGACCAAACTTTGTTAAATTAATATTAAAATATTGTGTACTAACCTACCTATGCTTAAGGGTAGACTTCCAAAATTATCATCAATTTTAGAATTAAAATCTCTTATTTTAAAATTTTAAATTAAAGTGTATTTTTAAATTTTATGAGTAATATTTTTACTAACCATGGTTAAACATTTATAAAGAGATCTTTAAAGGAATATAAAATATTTTGTTATTAATATAGACAGAAAGGGAGAGTGTTGATTTTATATATATATATATATATATATATATCCCAATTCTAGCGCAAAGCGCAGGTCTGCGTCTAGTGTATAAATACTTTATTACCGAAGATATTTGACCTGTAGTTGGCTTCTTTATATGGTGACACATAAACTCTGTAGCTTCCACAATTTTACACATGATTGTTATTTTTTGATTAAATTCAATTTTTTACTTAATTTTTTTACTTCTCACCGGATCACTACCTCTCTCCTCCGGATAAACCCTTTCTTTTTCTTTACCTCTGTTAAGACTTCAGAAAGCTTCAATGGCTAAACAAAATATGCGATTAAAGAAGCCAACTTCCAGGAACACCGAAACTCATTCGTCACTGGCAGTTTTTGACCACTTGCACCAAGATGGTCCACTAAAATTATGTGAAATCCAATCCACAAAGGGACAGTGTATGACAACAATTACCATGGCTTTGGTTGGGTTTATGATGAGAGAGTGAAAGAGCCTGGCAGGACGTATAAGGTTTGTTTATATAACATTAAAAAACAATTCCACCCCTCTTCTTCCTTACACATGGGATATGATTATGTTCTACTTCTACAACATATAATTCTCTCCCTTAAAATTTTTACATGTATATTCCAGAGAGACAGGTCCGGCAGCCAGAATTAAAGATTTAATTCTTGCTTTTATGATGATTCCTAAGTACAATTAGTTAAGGTTTTGAAAACAATGGCGGAGGGGCAAGACATGGCTACAATGATGGCTGAAAGATGCCAGCATAGATTCCATTAGCATGCACCAAATACCTGCATGTGAGGTTGTCTACAGATTCTACTAAAATTTGAAAATTTTCATACAGTTAGAAAATGAATATATATATATATATATATATATATATATAATTATTATGAATAGATTTCTTTCAAATTAACAACTGAATGTACAAGAAACTGCTTCAAGCCTTCAACAACACAAATACAGGCAACTTAAAGTTGTAAACCAAAGCACCTAACAAAAGGGTGCAGCTTTCCTTGTGTCGTTCCCCTAGATGCATGACAACTTCCTCTTGCTAAAGTGCACTGAGCTTTTTTCAGATAATGAATGAAATGAATTTCTGTATTTTCATTAATTGGAAAATGAGAGTACAAAAACTATTTATAGACTGATCTAAGCTTTGCAAACTACTCTAACTGAACAACTGAAGCTAACAGAAGAATAACTAACTCCCACACGTGCAGAAACTAACTCTCCCACATGTGAACATCTATACAATTAAAACAAGGAACTAAGCTACATGCCGTTTAAGTTTAAGTACAATATACAAGGTATAAAACGGTTGTCGTTTATGCAGCACTTTGATCTTCACTGTGCTTTAAGCTTCACTGCATCGTGCTCTTCATACTCTGCTCTTGTTTCTTTGTGATTATCTTTGCTATCACTCTGATACTCCCCCTCAAGAGCAGCTGGGGTGTGTATGTTCATCATTCCCATTTTATCAACAAGATTAGAGAACTGATTGTACCCCAATGCCTTGGTAAGCATGTCTGCTGATTGGCAGTGAGACCTCACATGATTAAGCTTGATAACACCTTCCAAAACTTTATCCCTGACCACATGGCAGTCTATCTCAATGTGCTTGGTCCTCTCATGAAAAACAGGATTGGAACCAATATGCAATGCTGCCTGACTATCACAGAACAACAATGCTTCTTTGTCATGTTTAACTCCAATATCCTTTAGAAAATATAGAATCCATACAATTTCACAAGTTGCAACTGCCATAGCTCTATATTCCGCTTCTGCTGAAGACCTGGAAACTGTGGACTGCTTCTTTGATTTCCAAGACACCAATGAATCTCCAATGAAAATGCTATAACCTGTTACTGACTTCCTAGTATCACAACATGAAGCCCAATCAGCATCTGCAAAACCTTTCAAATGCAAATCTGCCTTGGAGGAGAACATGAGACCCTTCCCTGGTTCACTCTTCAGATATTGTAAAATTCTATAGGCTGCATCTAGATGTGGCTTTCTTGGCTTGGACATGTATTGGCTGAGCTTATGGACAGCAAAGGTGATGTCTGGCCTTGTGATGGTCAGATACAGTAACCTCCCAATTAACCTTCTGTAGATGCTAGGATCTTTAAGTTCTTCACCTTCCAATTGACTTAGTTTCAGACTTTGTTCCATAGGAGTTCTAGCTGGTTTACACCCCAACATACCAGCATCATTGAGCACTTCAAGAGTGTATTTTCTTTGACAAAGTGCAATTCCCTTGACTGATCTGGCAACCTCCAATCCAAGGAAGTACTTCAAGTCACCTAAGTCTTTAAGCTTAAACCTGTCATCTAACAAAACCTTGAATCTGTCTATTTCAGTCTTATCATTGCAGGCTACCAAAACATCATCCACATACACCAAAAGCATCATGAAAACATCACCTTGCCTCCTAGTAAACAGTGAGTAATCAGCTTTGGACTGAGTAAAACCAAGTTGAAGCAAGGTACTTGAAAACTTGGCAAACCATTGCCTAGATGCTTGTTTAAGCCCATACAAAGACTTATTCAGTTTACAAACTATCTCCCCCTGGCTATGGAACCCTTGTGGAAGAGCCATATAGACTTCCTCATCCAAATCACCATGCAAAAATGCATTGTTGACATCCAATTGACTAAGGAACCAGCCCTTAATGGCAGCCACAGCAAGAAGGACCTTGACAGAAACCATTTTAGCCACAGGGGAGAAAGTCTCAAAATAGTCCACACCCTCTTTTTGTGTAAACCCCTTAGCAACCAGCCTTGCCTTGTACCTTTCAACTGAACCATTGGCCTTATACTTGATCTTATACACCCATTTACACCCTATAGGTTTCTTACCAGCAGGCAGGGGAGTTAAAGTCCAAGTGTGATTTGCCTCAAGGGTAGCTATTTCAGCAGCCATGGCTTCTTGCCATTTGGGGTCAGAAGCAGCTTGATAGTAATAGGTAGGCTCAATAAGGGAAGAAATGGAACAGCAGAAGGATTTGTAAGAAGGAGAGAGATATTGATAAGAAAGATGAGAAGAGAGTGGATGAGAAGTACCTGACTGGGAAGAAGAGGCATCAGGGACAGATGAAACCTGATTGCAATGATAAGCTAGCAGGTAGGAAGGTTGTTTGACAGGTCTGGAAGATTTTCTAAGAGGAATAGGATCAACAATAGGATTTGGGGGCTCAACTGGAACCTCATCAAGTAAGTCATCATCAATAGAATGATGAATATGGGTAATTGAATCATGAGGTATAGCAGAAGTAGATAAAGGATCAAGAAGAGGATTAACAGCTGGGATACAAGGCACAGGGATAGAACATGGTTGCTGGACAGAATTACTAGAGTTGGAAACAAAAGGAAACACATTTTCATGAAATGTGACATCTCTAGAAACCAAAACCATGTGAGACTCAAGGTCAAAAACTTTAAAACCTTTAACATTGAATGGAAAACCAAGAAAGACACACCTCCTTGCTCTGGGAGTGAATTTGGATCTGTGTTGAGGAATGGTGGATGCAAAACATAGGCAGCCAAAAACTTTGAGATTAGAATAGTCTGGGACTTTGTGAAAAAGAAGCTCAAAAGGAGTTTTATTGTGCAGCAAAGGAGTTGGAAGCCGATTGATAATGTAGGCAGCATGTAACACACAATCACCCCAAAACTGAAGTGGGAGTTGTGATTGAATTTGCAAGGCTCTAGCTATGCAAAGGAGGTGCTGATGTTTCCTCTCCACAACAGAATTTTGTTGTGGAGTGTAAACACAGCTGGTTTGATGCACAATTCCATGAGAATTAAAGAAATCAGTCATGTGAAACTCTTTGGCATTATCAGTTCTAACTACTTTGATTTTAAGGCCAAATTGGGTATGAATCATAGTGTAGAAAGAATGAAAAAGCTGCCTAACTTCAGATTTGGACTTCATTAAAAACAACCATGTTGCTCTTGTAGCATCATCCACAATAGTTAGAAAATACTTGAAGCCATCTAAAGTAGGAGTAGAGTAAGGACCCCATACATCCATATGAATCAAATCAAAAGCATGAGAACTGATATTATTGTGAAAAGGAAAAGGCAATCTCTTAAGTTTTGCCATAGGACAGATTTGACATCCCTTATTACAAGAAAGTTTTAAAGAAGGAATTACATGACATAGACTATTGAGTTTGACATCAGAAGGGTGCCCCAACCTGTCATGCCATATAGAGGAAGATTGAAGAGAATCAGATGTAGAAGTGGCTGCAGTGAAATGGCCAAAGGTATCAGCAAGGTTGTGGGCAGACAAGAATGTAGCAAAGGAAGGACTGGATGATTGTTGAAGGCTGGTTGACTGCAACAGGTACAATCCATCATGTGCCTTGCCTACCCCAATCGTTTTCCAGGAAATAAGGTCCTGAATGAAACAATAGGCAGACAGAAAAATGCAACAATATGGCTGTGAATGAGTTAAGGAACTAATGGACAAAAGATTAAAAGAAAAAGATGGAACACAAAGAACATTCTTGAGAGTTAGAAAAGGTGAAAGGGTAACAGTTCCAATGTGGGTTACTTGAGCTGATTCCCCATTTGGTAATTGAACCAAGGACTGCCTAATAGCTGTGATTGAGGTTAGCAAATCTACTGAACATACAAAATGGTCAGTAGCACCCGTGTCCAAAACCCAGGTTTTACCACCATAAGCCCTCCTATTGACCACTTGTGCAGCAAAAATACTATGGGAAAAATCCATACCTGCCATTGCCATATTTGCAGAAGTGGAAGAAGATGTTGCATTGGCCATTGGACTATGCAATGCTTGAGATGGTGTTGCAAGAGAGGAGCTGGATGCACTAAACAAGGCCAAAAGCTGTTGACACTGCTCAAGAGTGAAAGCAGAAGATTGATGCATTGGAGAAGCAAACTCTGAACTAGAACCTGAGGAGACTTGATGTGCCATAACAGTCTTGTTCTTGAACTTAAAACCAGGAGGGAACTCATGTAATTTGTAGCATTTATCTATGGTATGGCCATTCTTGCCACAGTGGGTACAAATTGGCCTATCCTTACCCTTCCCACCAGAATTAACAAGATTGGTAACATGATTAATTTGATCAGTGGACACCTTAACAGCCAAAGCAGTAGAGTCTACTTTAACAACTGGTACATTTGGGATTGATCTTTGAGTTTCTTCTTGTATCATCAAAGAGTAAACCTTGCTAAGGGATGGAATAGGATCCATGAGCAACACCTGAGACCTAACTTGAGAAAAGGACTCATTCACTCCCATTAAGAATTTCATCACAGATTCTCGACCTTGTAGTTCATTTAGCCTTTTGTTGATATTGCACATACACTTTCCACAAGTGCAAGTGGGAAATGGACTAAGGTTTTGTAACTGATCCCAAAAGACTTTCAACTGAGTAAAGAAGTCAGTGATGCTCATCTCACCTTGGTGTAGCTCTGCAATTTCCTTTTGAAGATTGAACACTCTTGGTCCATTAGTTTGGGCAAAACGATTCTTCAAGTCGCTCCATATTTCTAAAGCAGTATCTTCATATATAATGCTTGCTTGAAGCTTTGAAGAGACTGAATTGGTCAACCAAGTTCCAACCATGTTGTCACATCTAATCCACGCTTGCACAGAAGAAGGAGTAGAAACCAATGGTGATGAGAGAGTAAGAGTCCCATCAATAAATCCCAGCTTATTCTTGGTGAGCAAAGCTTTCCTCACTGCTCGAGCCCAAGCAGAGTAGTTTTCTCCACCAATTAAAGGCTGTGTAACTAGCACTAAGCTTGGATTCTTAGCGTGATGCAAGAACAGGGGATCGTCCATTGGTGACTCTTGTGAAGAAGAAGGAGATGGATTTCCAGGTATAGAACCATTAGCAGAACCAGTTGCAGTCGTGGTTGTGGCAGCGGAAGCCATTGATGATAAAGAAAAGAAGATTTTCTTTAAAGAAGGAAAAATTTTCTCAGAAACAGAGTGCTTTCTTGAGAAAACTGAAGAAGAAAAGAAAATGAAACCCTAAAAGAATTTGGGGATTTGCTCTGATACCATTTCAGATAATGAATGAAATGAATTTCTGTATTTTCATTAATTGGAAAATGAGAGTACAAAAACTATTTATAGACTGATCTAAGCTTTGCAAACTACTCTAACTGAACAACTGAAGCTAACAGAAGAATAACTAACTCCCACACGTGCAGAAACTAACTCTCCCACATGTGAACATCTATACAATTAAAACAAGGAACTAAGCTACATGCCGTTTAAGTTTAAGTACAATATACAAGGTATAAAACGGTTGTCGTTTATGCAGCACTTTGATCTTCACTGTGCTTTAAGCTTCACTGCATCGTGCTCTTCATACTCTGCTCTTGTTTCTTTGTGATTATCTTTGCTATCACTCTGATAGCTTTTCCCAAGCTGATCACAAGCTCCACTCTGCATAATGCTTTGATCCCCACCCAGTTATTGGGCTTCCTCCTCTGCCTCATGTGTCTAGATTCGACTCAAGCTTGTTCTCCTAGAACTGAGTCATTAGTATGTTTCTATTATCATTTCTCCACCCGGCATTGCTTGATCACTGCCCAACTACCTTACCAGGCCATGCTCTTGTTTCGATCTAAACTAAGGTATACAATAGCTACAAGATTTCATTCTTAGTAGGGATTTGATTGATCAGAGACAGCTGGTGACCCTTTAGTTTCCTCCTAGTTTTTTCTTAGTGTTTTAGGGTTTGTGGAATGCAAGCATTAATGTGGAGTTGTTAAGGAATTGGTAATGCCTAGATGGTCAGGGTTAGAGTCCTCATGAGGGACCATGACCCATACATTATTTTCTTATTTGAGACTATATATGGTGGGAAAGGATAAGATTAATAAGATCGATGACCTTAGGTTATGTGGATTGTCATTGTGTACCTACTAGTGGTAGCTAGAGATGGCGTGGAGATGGCCGTGGTCTAGCTCTTTTATGGAATAAGGAAGTCGTTTTAAAAGTGGTGGATGCATCTGCCTAGCAAGTGATGTAATCTCTTAATCAGGTTGTAGGGATTGGTTGTTTGTATGCAGCTATAGGTCTTCCTATTTTGTCAAGAAAGAGAAATTCTGGAGGATCATTTCAAGCTCAGTGAATGCATTTCAAGGGCGCCCTTGTGTTTGCTCTGAAGATTTCAACTGTCTTGTAAGAAAAGAAAAGTTTGGATGCAAGGCTGGCTCTTCTCCAAGAGGAGGTCTCAAAGAGTTCATGTAAGAATAAAGTTGGGTTTTACTGGAATTAGGCATACTTGGTGTAATAAAAAGGAGAACTTGCCAGCATAAGATAGAGGCTAGATAAGACAGTGTGTTACAAGCAGGGGTGATGCAGGAGTATAATCAAAAGTTATTTAAATATTTCATTTTAGATTTTATGTGGATAATTTCAAATTGTAACGTAGTTATTCATTTGTTTAGTTTGGATTAGTATTTGAGTTCTGTTAGGATTAGTTGTTTATCTTTAGCATTAGATTAGTATTGGATTAGTATTTGAGATTGTTTAGGATTTGTATTAGAGAGTTTATCTTTATCATTGTGATTCCTAGATATAAAGTTCCAAATGATTTCTTTTGTATTCAAACTATGATTATAATTATTCAAATTATTAGCAAAAATTGCATTGCATTTGTTTGGTGGTGAACCCAAACACCTTAGGGAGAAGCCTAAGGTCTACTGTGGGACTAATCTAGGTGGGAAGCCTAAATTGTTCTGCATCAATTTGGTATCAAATGAAAAAAAAAGTTAGTCATGTTTATCTCAAAAAATGTATGTTCTGTGGCAAATAGTATAGCTAAGTTCCTTGGGTGCAAAAGTATCAGTCTGAACATCTGGGTACCCCTCTCTTCCTTACTCAAAGGAAAATTGTAGATTTTAATTTTTTTGAAGAAGCTGGAATCTAAGCTCAATTAATTGAAAGTCCAAGTACTTTTTCAGGGATGGTAGAGTGACAGTGATTAAGGCAATAGCTGAATTCTTACCTGCTTACACTACACTATGACCACATTTAGGATCAGCCAACCAATATTGTTAGTATCCAGGTTGTAGGATTATGAGCACTTAAGGTTTGGACATGACAAAAAGGCCAAAATGATAATTTTGACAGGGACAAGCTTGTGTAGGGCTGTCCACGGGTCGGTCCGGGTCGGATTTGTGCCCAACCCGGAACCGACCCGCCGGAATCGGGTGGCAAAACATTAAAACCGCCGCCGACCGCCGGAGTAATCGGATCGGGCGGATTGGACCATCAACAGGTGGCGGTCGGGTCGGTCGGAGTCACAGATCTGAGAAGACGGCGAGAAGACGGCAAGAAAAAGGCGAGAAAAACTCAGATCCGGTGAAAATCTCCTCCGATTCGATGAGATTTGGCCAGATCCGGCGAAAATCTCACCGGATTCGATGAGATTTTGCCAGATACGGTCAAAATCTCACCAGATCTAAGTGAAATATTGCCGAAATCTGGGTTTTTTCGCCGGGATCTGGAAAACTTTCGCCGGAATCTGGGTTTTTTTGGCCGGAATCCGGAAATTTTCGCTGGACTCTGTGTTTCTTCGGTCGGTTCGGGTTTTTCGGGTATTAGGGGAGGAAAACCGAGACCGACCCGCCGGAATCAGTTTCTGGGGTTGAAGAACCGTCGCCGACCGCCGGAGTAGTCGGGTCGGCCGGAATCGGGTCGGATCTGGTCGGTTTCCTCGGGTGGGTAGGGTCTCGGTTCATTCTGGACAGCCCTAAGCTTGTGTATCCAAGCCTTTGGTACTCAACCTTGAACCGGAAAACCCCATAAACATCTGGAACCTTAAATGCTGTAAAATAACTACCCTGCAAGATGACGTAATTATGAATAGAGGTGTACTAGAATCTCAGGCAGTGAAGTTGCATGCGACATATGCCGTAAATAATCTAATAAAGTACCTTCTTGTCAGTTGATAGATTCTTCGGAACATAGGGACTCATCATGTAAAACTGGACTTGAACATTGTCAGCCACATATGGTTCCCAACTTGTACCAGACCACTCATAAATCTCAACCGAATATTCCTTCAACCAGATTTAAAATGTGAGTAGTGGCCAAAACCTTTCCTTTCTTATTAAATTTTAGCACTTATATTTTAATAATTACTCCGGTACTAAAAGTAAAATTACCAAGTCGTCGTTGACCCTATAGATGGTAGGTTCATTGGCCTCTCCAGCTTTGTGATGTCTTACATTCATAGCTTATGAGCCAAACATGGTGCAGCAGGCAACGATTTAAAAAAAAAATGTAGTCAAATAATGACATAAAATAAATGATTTTTTTTTTTTCAGAATCTTATTCAGATGGAACTAACATCTAGGTTACAGTAAGAGACTTAAGAGCATCCGTAGCAGACGTTGCAAAATTTATGTCATTTTACCACATCAAAAGCCTACTTTATTATTTTACCACATCATTTTACAATACCCCATTTATCAGATGTTCTATATTTTTATCACTTCATTAAAATATTATTTCTTAATTCTTATTTTATTCTTTCTTTATTATTTGTTCAACGGTAACATTTTGTCCACAACCCAAATCTCATTTTCAAATCTCTTCAATTCTAACGGTAACATTTTCATCTTTTTTTTTTTTTTTTTTTTTTGGAAACCGAACTGCCTGGGCTTTAATATTTTTTTTTTTTTTTTATAGAAACTGAACTGCCTGGGCTTCAATAATTTTTTTTTTTTTTTTTTTTAGAAACCGGGCTGCCTGGGCTTCAATATACTCAATAGAGTCAATAAAAACAAGCTTGTTCTCATACCCACCATCTGCCTGGGCTCTAAAACGGTAACATTTTCATTTTTTTTTTTTTTTTTTTTTTTTTTTAAGAAACCGGACAGCCTGGGCTTCAATATACTCAATAGAGTCAAAAAAAAAAACAAGCTTGTTCATAGTTTCATACACACACATGACACACCTAATCTGAACTTCTATAATTATGTTTTCATTCTAATTCCTAGTAGTGGTAGCCATATCCTTAACCTGCGGTGGGTATAACACCAACCTTATATACAAACATTCCCCTTTTATTGACATGGGCATCAAATTTTGGCCTGTACAAATTTTGGCCTTTTTTGGCCTATACAAATTTTGGCCTGTACACCTGCTGCATTGTACAAATTTTGGCCTTTTTTGCTAGTAATCCAGCCACACCTGCTACCCTGTACAAAGTTTGGCTTTTTTTGCTAGTAATATTTTTTGCTAAAGCATCAGCCACAGTATTACATGCATGACAAAATTCTGAAAACTGAAAATACTCTTAATTCAACAATACTCTTAACTCAAATGAAAATAAGTAAACAATACTCTTAATTCAACAATCTAAAAGCCAACCTGTCAAGTTGAAGTTATTTCAACTAAACTATACTACCAATGCAGTCCATAAAAAACTTACACAAATAACTCATCCAATAACATTAACTCACATAGAACCAATTGAATTAAACATAGTTGAGCTTGCCACTTCCTTGATGACAAATGGTATTTAAATTTAACACAACAAAACAATTGGCTAATACTAAACTTAACACAACAAAACAACATAGCCAATGAGTTTTAATGGTAGCTTCATAAAAACAAAATGAAACAAATAAACAAAATCAAAAGTTTGAATGGCAACTCTATAAAGAAGAGGGGACAAATAAACAAAACCAAAAGTTTTCATGACTCTCCTCGTAATTGTCATAAATGTTCAACGAGATTCATTTGGAGTTGAGAATGAACTTCTCGATCCCTAATGCATTGATGAACTTGAATGAATTCCGTATATTCATTTGTTGGCTCATGTGACATTGGTGTACATGAAATCTCATCAATTTGTTCATAATCTAAGTCCACTGCTTCAGCTTCATTTCGCTCATCTTCAACAATCATGTTATGAAGAATTATGCATGCTTTCATAATGTCCTGTAGTGTTTTATGATAGAAAAACCATGCAGGTCCACGTACAATTGCAAATCGTGCTTGAAGCACTCCAAATGCACGCTCTACATCCTTCCTATATGCCTCCTGAGCTTTTGCAAATAATTTTCTTTTTGGTCCTAGTGGCCTTGGGATTGTTTTCACAAGTGTTGACCATTGTGGATATATGCCATCGGCAAGATAGTATCCCATTGTGTAATTATGACCATTGATTGAGTAAGTAACTGCAGGAGAACGTCCTTGTGCAAGCTCTTCAAATACATGAGACCGCTCCAACACATTAAGATCATTATTTGACCCAGGTAACCCAAAAAATGAGTGCCATATCCAAAGATCATATGAAGCCACTGCTTCCAAAATAATACTTGGCTCACGAATATGACCACAATACATCCCTTTCCATGCCGTTGGACAATTTTTCCACTTCCAATGCATGCAATCAATACTTCCCAACATGCCTGGAAATCCACGGTTTTGGCCATGAGCTAACAATCTAGCGATGTCTTCATTGTTTGGTGACCTCAAGTACTCCTCTGAAAAAATAGCAACCACTGCTGCAACAAATTTTTTCAAACTGGTTATTGCAGTGGTTTCTGCTATTCTCACATATTCATCCATAAAATCAGCTGCTACTCTATAAGCAAGCATCCTAAGTGCAGCGGTCATCTTTTGAAGGGGAGATAGACCAAGCTTTTTGGCAGCATTTCTTTTTTGGGTAAAGTAAGGTTCATGAGCTTCTACCTTAGATAGGATTCGAAGAAAAAGAGAACGTCTCATTCGAAATCTCCTTCGAAATAAGTTGGGAGGATATACAGGTTCTTCGGCAAAGTAGTCATCATAAAGCCTTCTATGGCCTGCCAAATGATTACGATCAATATACCGACGATGCCTACGTTGTGATGTCGAACCCGTAAGAAGTTTTGTAATTATCTCATCTTCATCTGAGTCATCATCAAGCAATTTACGAAAAAAGGAACGACCCATAGAGATAAACTATAAGAAAACATTAGAAAGTAATTATCAATATAGATGTCATTATCATAATATGAAATGAAATCAATGACTTTAAAAGAAAGTTTGATTGCAATATCTTATAAAAGAAGGATAAGCACATATCATATAAAATCTATAATCTATAATGTGAGTCTAGCCAAACGGCAACAATTTTTATGAAACAATTAAAAATGTAAAAAGGTTGAAAAATTTAAGTAAGTAAATGAAACATAAAGTAGTCACTATAGGGCACACCTAAACAGAATAGAGCAATCCCTTTCATCTCTCAAATATCACCCCCAACCAGTAATTCTCACTAATTTGTTTTAATATGCACAAGTTACTGATTATGCTATGAGATGTGTCCAATGGAATATCCAGAAAGAAAGTTCCTTGTATATACTCCTAATCTAAATATATCACTCTGCTAGATAATATATATTCTTTTATGTGGAAAATGTAAATTCCTTTTCTTTTTCTTTTCCCCATTCTGATTTATGAATATAAGCACATTGCTACTCTTTGGTTAAGTAGGTTTCTTTACATCATGTTTGATAGCACCAGTGGGTATGAAGTTACTAATGGAAGAAGTTAAGAAAATTTCAAAGTTACTAAAGTACCTGTGTTATTCTGAGTGATAGCTTCAAAAGCATTAAGGATCCAAAATGATTTTAGCATCTTAAAATGTAATTACACTGAATAATGAAAATTATAGATTTTAAAGTAAATTAAACATACCACTCTTGTGGTATTCCCTTTAAACATGGAACTATCATATGGTTTATTTTATGACACTTCAAAGTTTGGTTTATCCGTTTATAAACCAGTTATCTCTATGATTTAATTATATGAAGCATTTTTGCTAATTTAATTTGATAGTGTAGAAAGTGTCAATATCATATATTGAGAAAAAATTAAAGTAAATGGCCATTCTACACTCACACTTATGGCTCTCTCTCTCTAACTTTCCTTTTCAACCCTTATTTGAGTTTGTTTATATTTAAAAAGCATAAGTTTGAATGTAGAACAATTTTTTTTTCTTTAATTCTTTTTCAATGGTTGGTATTGGCATTTGTTACATCATCAAATTTTGTTAAAGTTAGTAAAAATGCCTTAAGAAAAGACCCATTAAACAATATATCAAGATGCAACAGAGAAAATTTTCAGGAGAAACAGGAAAAAACCTGTTACCTAAGCTTAATGATGGATAGGTGTACTAGAGTTCAAAGGAGATAGAACTAACCTCCAAACCATGACACTAAGACAGGTGTATTATTAAGGGAAAATTACAAAAAAAATCTGAAGTGAAACAGGTTATTGGAAAGATAATTCTCAGTGATGCATTATATAGTGGCATTGAGAGAAACCACACAACAATGTTACGATAGATATTTGCTGCTAAAAGATCAGTTTGCATTGCTCATGAGTCATGACCAATCAATCAAAGGTATCTCCCCACCCCAAGAAGAAAACAAAACTCGATTCAAAACAAGATTTTGTTTATTTGTATTTTAAAATTTGTAAGTAAAGTAATAGACAGTGAGTTCACAAAGGAGCGCTACTCCTCTACCACTAGGATTCCAGAAGTAGAGAGAAACAACAGATATGCAAAGAAAAGGAGGATATTTTATTTGTTTTTTTGATAGGCAAAGTGCTAAAAAGAGACATTATGGCCTTTATATATATATATATATATATATATATATATAAGTAAAAATTTATTGGACAATAAAGAAAATAATGCCCCCATGTACACAGGCAGTGCGTTACAGTAGTTACACCATGGCCTGTAGTACCCAAAAAAAAAAAATCCACATTTAAGGGGGAAAAGGGGGGGGGGGGGGGGGGAAGCCCCATACTCCATTCTTGACTTGAATGAAGATTGCAGAGAAATGGAAAAGTAGAAACACCTTAAACTACTTCCAACCATCATTTTGGCCGTTGCCTTACCATGAGATCAGGATATAAGAATCAAAGATATCATTGGTAAAGTTTCTAGCAAACAGGAATTAATGATCATGCATCGAAAGTTAGATTGTGTGAAGTAACCTATTGACCTATTGATTGACAAATTACAATCATCATCTCAAACTAGGTAAGATTTCCTTCAGGTTTAAATATTATTTTTAAACATAATATGGAGCTCACTCTCTCTCTCTCTCTCTCTCTCTCTCTCTCTCTCTAACACACACATACACAGATATGCACACACTTGTACATATTTTTCATTTCAAGATGAAATCTTTTTCTTTTTCTGATAACACCAAGGGAAAGGGCAACAAGAGACTCAAACTAGCAACCTCTGAATTATAAGTCATGATCCCCAGCCAATTGTGCAACCCCTTGGGTTTATCATTTCAAGATAATCTATCACTGACCGAAAAAAATTTCTTAACTCTAACACCTTGTTCTCCAAATCAACACTCCCCAAATAACTCACTAGGTGTCCCAACATGGTCACTTTAGTGCCCTTTTTAAACATGTTTAAAAATGCACTTACCCGAGACATTGTAAGAAAGCATGAAATAACTCAATGAACAAGACTTGGCCATTGAATATCAAGTCAACATATAAACCGCTAGATACTCAAAATTATCAACTAGTTAAACCATATAAAAATATAAGTAAACCACTAATCACTGATTGAAATTCAATTGAAGTTGGCATGCTCGAATCATTTAAGAACATCTCTTTTGACTCCAGGATGAAGTAATTATGAAATGAAAAGGGCAATAAGTGGAGACTGCAGAAAAAGGTAAGAATTGGCTCTAAGAACAGTCAAGGCAGTCCCACTAGCATATAAATAAAAGCACTGGATAGCGAAGTGATTGATATAATATTCCTAAAATGACCAGAAGCACCTGTTTGCCAAGATAAAATACTTGCCATACGAGCCTGTGACCATTATTAATCCCTTCTTCAAACATGTTTTAAAATTGCACTTATCCAAGACATTAAAAGAAAGCAAGAAATAAAACAATGAACAAACAAGTTTGTGACCTCAGACATGGATTGACTAGGTTCTTTGACAGGTTCATGATATAACTGAATGAACAAAACTTGGCCATTAGAAATCAAGTCAACATGTAAACCACTAGATAGTCAGAACTATCAACTAGTTAGACCATATAAAAATATAAGAAAACCACTAATCACAGATTGAAATTCAATTGAAGTTGGCAGTGCTTGGATCATTTCAAAATGTCCCTTTTGACTCCACGATGAAGCGATTAAAATGAAAAGGCAACAAGTAGAAATTGCAGAAAAAGGTAAAAGAAAAATGTAAGAAATGACTAAGAACAGTCAAGGCAAACCCATTAGTAGATTAAAAAGGGCACTGGACAGTCAGGTAATTGATATAGCGTTCTTAAAAAGGCAGAATTTTCCAAAAAACACCAGAAGCACCTTTGCGCCAGGATTAAATACTTGCTATATGAGCTAATGACCATTAATAGTGATGAGAGAATGCAATGAATCCCATTTGACCAAAATTCCATATAAAGAGGCTATTCTAAATGCAAAGTTTCAACTTTCAAGATTGCAAACACAAGTGGCACAACGAAGTGAACAACTAAAAGGGAAAATTTACAAAACCAGTCAACATTATAAAACAAACCACAAAGAATATAAGTACGGTAACTCCATATTTTAAATCTATGTCTGCAATTTGCCCTTAATCTTAATTGGAGACTGCAAGATTAGGAGAACGCAAAAACATATAGTACACTCAATTTAAATGTCCGTTGCAAAAGAAAAACTAAATGAGCACTTGCTGGCAAGAAGTGATGAAACCCATTTCTTACACAACCAAGTATTTGTATATTGAATATTGAAGATTGACTACAATGAAAACATATCTAACTACACAACAGTATAAATGACTACAATGACTACGCAACCAACCAAGTAACAATGACTATACAACCAACAGTATTTGACTACACAACAGTATTCCAGGTAACCAAATTCAAAGAGAGACAATGAAAACATATATTTGACTACACAACAGTATCTAACTACACAACCAAGATTGACTACCCCATATATGCAGGTCAGGGACAAATTCCCAGCAACAAACAAACCAAACTACAAGATAATGTAAAACTAAACAACCACATATCCGCTTGGCAAATAGTAGGAAGAAAAATCTGCAAAAGCTGAAGAGTTGTACAATTTTTTTTGTAATATAAATTCAAACATAGAAAATACACGACATTTTATATAATCTAAAATGTTATGATTAATTACATGGCAGTGGCCTATCAGAATCTACAACGATATCACATAATAAAAGAGTCAAGACCTTTTGCTAAGATCACAAAATACATATTAAGGCCTAAAATCAGCTACAACCAAAAAATGCCACAAAATACATATCACAGCCTAAAATTAGTTACTACCAAAATAAGTTTGAAACAAGACATCACCAACATCATCTCAACCCAACGAATGACTTGAGCTTTGTTTTGCAAGGATTTCCTTTTTGAGTCCATCATAAAAAGTTCTTTGGTCTTCATCCATGCCACTTGTGTCTAGCACCATAATTCTTTCATTCTCTTTCAACTCTTGCAAGCGAACCTTTTCCTCTTTGATACGTACTCTCTCTTTTTCGGCTGCACAACCTTCTTCAAGAACTTTCATTTTCTTTTTCAAATATTCCGTTGCAATATCTTTCCCATCATCTTTTCTCTTTCGATTAGCCTTTTCAGCTTTTCTACCTATTGGCCTCTCGAAATCCATAATGCCATCAAGCCCCCTTCCTTGATCTATTGACTCTGGAGTTTGAGGCATTTCTTTTCTTAAATCTTCCCTAGGCGTAGTAGATGCCCACTTTGGAAAATCTTTCAAGATTAGCCAACAATGTTCAAATTGAAAAACGGAACCGTGAATTTCTTTAAACAATTCCTTTGCTTTCTCAATCTAAAAAAAATTAAATAAATATAACGTAATTAGTTTCTTCAAACAATTCATTTGTGTTGTAAATCTAAAAAAATTAAAGACTATTGCAAAATTTATACCTTGTCATGAGCCGTGGTTCCACTTTCATTCTTTGCTTCAATTTTAGCTAAAGACCCAACAAATTTAACTGTTTCCCTATTAATAGTTCCCCATCGAGTTGTTAGGGATGCAACACTACGTGTAGAATTAGTCTTGTATTCCGTAAAGTATTTTGCAATTTTGCCATAAAATGTTGATTTCTGTTGCTCATTACCATACACAGGATCAACACTGGTATTGAGCCATGCTTCTACAAGCAACTTGTCTTCCTCAGCACTGAAGTTGACACCACGTGCTGATTTTTTCTTAGAAGTGGCAACTTCATCATTCAGTGGAGACTCTTCAACTAACAGGGGACTACTTTCAGTTAAATCGAAAATTTCATCCTCAAGATTACTATTCCCCTGTATGAGATCAGTGAATGATGAATAATTTCTTGAGTCCATGCTCTAAATATCTATGAAGACTGCTTGTTCTGGTTTGTTAATTACAACAAAATATATCATTACTAAACTTTGTCAATGTATCTCTCTAGCAAAATTTACCAAACTCAAAATGTGAGCCCTCATCAAACACATGCATTTGTTTTGTTTTGTTTTTAAGAATAAGTAGACTGTATTAAGGTTAACAGGGAAGTTGACAGAATTAAAGTTTCACCTTAATTTCTACACAACTGAGTGAGCGAGAGAGAGAGAAAATCACTCAAAATCAGTTTGTGCTTCATTTATGACACCCAAAATGTTTTTGGCTTGGTCAAGATGTTGTCTAGATTAAAATATGACATCAATTGTTAAACCAACACTCATCAAAAAAAAAAAAAAAAAAATTGTTAAACCAACATCAATTGTTAAACCAATCACATTCACATTCACCTGTTGGCCGAGATGGTCCTCCAACCAACAAAAGCTTACTTTCTAAATTTTTTTTTTTTTTTTTTAAACGTTAGGAATAAGGTTAAAAGTTAACTCTTTACTTTGAATGTCAAGTCTTACTTGATATTACACGTTAAATATATTTCATTCAAGGGAATTCACTTGAATTGATTTGTATGCTAGTAGTTGGCAGAATGGCGAATTAAATAATCATGCTACCTAAAGACAAGAGCAACAGAGAAGATTGTCGGATAGATTAGGCAGAACAAATACATACGGTTTTAGCACAACAAACAGCACATATGAACTAAGTAGATAGAGAGAATCAAAAGTAAACACTGAAATACCAAGACAATCACAGAGAAGAAGGAGAACTTACCTGTGCAGTGAATCGATGAAATAGTATCGCCCAAACAGAGTAAGACCAGCGAGCTATTCCCGTGCACAGATTTCACCAGGGCCTCTTTCACGAAACCGGAAGTCCACTCACAAAGTTCTTGCGCCAAGAATTGATTCAAAGAGCCTACTCTCTGATGAGACAAGGGCTCGGTTAGTTCACCGGGATATAGAACAGAGATGAGAGACCCACAACAAAGAGACCAACGGAAAAGGGGGAAAAAAAAGGGGGAAAAAAGGGGAGAGAATAGAGAGCAGAGAGCGAAGAAAGCAAAGCAAAGGAGGAAAATAAACCGGTGAAGGATATAGATCAGTGATGGTAGAGAGGAAATCGGAAATCACAACCACAACCCACAATCGGAAATCACAACCACAACCTACAACCAAACCCACACTCGGAAATCAACCTACAACCAAACCCACACTCGGAAATCAACCTACAACCAAACCTACAATCGGAAATCAGAACCACAACCTACAACCAAACCCACAATCGGAAACTACAACCAAACCCACAATCGGAAACCACAACCACAACCTACAACCAAACCCACAATCGAAAATCACAACCACAACCCAGACCCACGCTGAGAGAACAGAGAGGAAAGAGTGAAGAAAAGGGAGAAAAAAAACCAACGAAGGATATAGATCAGTGATGATAGTCGGTGGTAGCTCATATTCTTGAACGGGAAGAAAATAGAGCAACAGGGAAGAGGGAAGCGGAAAGAGAATGAGAGAGTGGAGATGGAGATGGAGGCGGTGAATGCTGAACACTAAAGGAGACGAAAGAGAAATGAGAGTGAACGAGGATTAAAAAATTAATAAACCAATATACCACATCTTACCGTACAATTGCAAATTTGTGATTGTACTGTTCAATGTTGCAAAAAATATACCATTTACACCATCTGATAAATGGGGCTAAACACGGTTTGGTGTGGGATATGTGCCAAATATTTAGCATTTGGCACATATCCCACATCTGCTGTGGGTGCTTTAACTTAAGATGACCTCTTTCATGGAAAGCCCATTTGCTAAGTTCAGTCAAAAACTGCTCATTACCCGATTTCTCATGTCTGATACCACAAAATAAATCTATAATCAGTTTCTATTTAGAAGCAGATGACCATTTTCTAAGTATTAAAAAGAATATGCATAAAATAAAACGCATAAGTATACTTATATCACGACCTCATTTTTCATGGATATCCAAATATTTAGTTAGGCGATTCCAAATTCCATGAAAACTTGTACTGTAATCATCAGACAGAAGGCAATCATGAGAGATAGAGAGACTGCAACAATTGTTGCTGGATGAGATATTGAGAGGGAGAGAGAGAGTGTAGCTCATTTGTCAACAATCAACACCACTTCCAAACCATAATTTGCACTAAATTAGCGTGACATTATTATTATTATTTACTTCTCTCTGTTCTGGAGGCCCCTATTGATAGCCACACGTCCTGAGCACAGTAATCTCTATAGACGTCAACAGCTCTATCAGAAACTGTATTGGGTATTATGTCCAAAGTTCTATTAATTCATAAATTTATATTGCACTCTTACAATGTATAAATATATCCAATTTGCTTATAGGATTAGGCTAAGAGTTTGTTGACAACACTTATAGCTGCCTCTAACAGATAATTTATTCAATTTCGTTGTCACCGTCAACGAATTATGAAGCAAGAAACTGCAAGAATCTACCTCAGCAACAATTTGTGTCTGTTTGGAACCCCATAATTTTCACTGGCTTATTTGCATAGTATTTATCAAAAGTGTAGTTTATGGTAGCTTTAATATTAAAGGTGTGACAAAAGGCTAAAAGCTAATTTTTGGTGTTTATTTGTTAAAAAGCAGAGGCCAAAAGCAAAAAGCTTTAAGCTTTTTGCTAAACGCACTCGAATGTTTGACCATTGAATTATTTCTAATGCAGCTACCATTAAACATATTTAGCATAAGATAGTTTAGGCATTTGAATATGGGTAGTCCAAACGTGTCATATTTGGATACAGTCTTCACTAAGCCTGCCACTTGCTTGACACTGAACAAAGGCAAGCCAAAGTTTAACTCACTTGGTTGGGCTCCCAGCCTTCTGCACCTCAGATCTGAAGAATCTGAAAACAAAGCCAAAATTTATTAATGAACATGAAATGAGCAAGAAAACTCTGGCAAGGCTGACCGGTAACTACTACATACCGATTGCTGAACATACTTAATGAGCTGGAGATTAAAATCCGAGCATTGTTTCTAGCCTGCAACAAAAAACAGCTGAAACTGTTCAGATTTTATGAAGATATCAACTGCACTAAAACCATGCATTATCGAGATCAAAGCAGCCGAAAACGCAATTGAGAACATAAAGGTTTCATATACATGCAAAGTTAATAAGACAAATCCTTCTCATCAATATTAAACTCATTCTAACCATAACCTACTAAGAATCTGTGTTGCGTGCACTACAGTAACAAAACATATCACCAACACCAAAAAAGTCATCAACACAACCAAAAAATCGCAACTTCCCGAACACAAATAAACATGCCGTAGGGTTACATCTAGCAGGAGATATATAAGATTTAATTAGTTAAGATCAAAACCACAAAATTTTGTCCTGTTAGAATGATAAATATATCATATGATCTTATTAATAAACCAATTCCACATAAAGGATCTACCCCAACATGAAGCATATTACAATAACAAATGTTATCGGCCTAAACTTCAATAATGGAACAATTGTCCATATTTCCAATGTCTCAAAAGAATTAAAATATATGTTACTCAAATTAATAAGCATCATGGTTGCTCTTGGTATATCAAGGTTTATGCAATCACCATTATTTTAAGCATAATGATAAGGAATAGGTTGGGAGGTTGGTTATTTCTTGGCTCGTTAAATTTATTTCTTAAAAATCACATCAATTTATCTAATAATTTGACAATTACACAATTTGACCATTGCATAAATTGATTTCTATACATCATTTTCATCCCAATGAAGAAGAAGAAAAAAAAAAAAAAAAAAAAAACCCTAATACAAAAGACTTCAAATTGAGACACATTTACAGGGGAGAACCTTCATATATAAATGCAAATCAAATGACATTACATTTGATAAAGGATCTACCCCAACATGAAACATATTACAATAACAAATGTTATCGGCCTAAACTTCAATAAGGGAACAATTGTCCATATTTCCAATGTCTCAAAAGAATTAAAATATATGTTACTCAAATTAATAAGCATCATGGTTGCTCTTGGTATATCAAGGTTTATGCAATCACCATTATTTTAAGCATAATGATAAGGAATAGGTTGGGAGGTTGGTTATTTCTTGGCTCGTTAAATTTATTTCTTAAAAATCACATCAATTTATCTAATAATTTGACAATTACACAATTTGACCATTGCATAAATTGATTTCTATACATCATTTTCATCCCAATGAAGAAGAAGAAGAAAAAAAAAAAAAAAAAAAAAACCTAATACAAAAGACTTCAAATTGAGACACATTTACAGGGGAGAACCTTCATATATAAATGCAAATCAAATGACATTACATTTGAAAATTAACACTTGCAAGAGGTCAATCTTTGGATTGTAGTTTTAATAGTTGAGGCAATCAATTTAGAAATATAATCTCAAAGCTTCAACAACTAACTTGGACTTGTCAAAAAAATATAACTTTCCCCAAACCAGCAATATTTTTTTTATTCCATCAAGTACAAAATCCATAAATTCACAATTCATTAGCAGAAAGTTGAACACCATATTAGTAACACAAGAAAAACGTAGAGCTAGTAAAATACACAACTATATTTATTTCAACTTCGAAAATATGACCATTGTGGACTTTATAAGACAAGCCATAATTGTTGCTAAATATAAGCCATGAGTGTGACAAGGTGACTACACCAGCCTTGCTTACATCGCCATCTATTCCACCTGAAATATGCCATCTATTCTATTGCAAACCAGCTTATTTGGAGCTCTAGCCTCCGTGGCCGCAGTGCTCCCTTGCCTGCATATAGATGACTTAAAAATGAAATATATAGACATTAGTTGATGAAACTATATCACCTATTCCCCTTTGAAGGCTGCCTTATATCAACATTTCCATAAAGACCAGATAGTAGCTATAAAGATTATAGAAAAATCATCCAAACCACATCTTTCAGCAAATCGCTAGTCAACCAGGTAGAGACCCAAGCTTTAATGAGTTTAGGAATCAAGTTATCTACTAGGATTGATAATACAGAACCAAACCACACAGCTTGAGCCAAAGAGCATATGATTCAAATAAGATTAAGAGTTTCCTCATGAGCCTTACATAGAGGACACAATATCCTACAATTTCTGTTCCCTCTCCAGTTGTTTATATGTTTGCTTAAGATGAAGATTATACTTAATTTAGTGTTCATTTTGAATGCAGAGACAAACTTTCTCACTAGTAAAGCAAATCAGTGCTACATAGAACCTGCATCAACAAGTCAATAGCAGGGGAAAAGAGTGGGTTCCATTCTGCAATTTCAGGGAGCATGATGAAGGCAGTTGCTACCCCATCTCATGAATGCTTCACCCAGCACACAATACCCATCTCATGAAAAACGAAGACAATATCAAATAGAGAGAGAGAGAGAGAGAGAGAGAGAGAGAGAGCAGTGATGTGATGTGATATCCCAATTAAAAAAATGGAATCAGGGTTTGTCGCTTTGATCTTTACGTTCAACCATAGGCAAAGCAGTTTTGATCTTTCTCAAAAACCGTGACTACTGCTGCGAGGATGCCCAAAGGAAATTCACCCCAACACACCACACAAAAACCAAGAGAGAAGACAGTCTTTTTTTTCTTTTTCTTTTTTTAATATACGTTACCTGCTTGACCGGTAATGGGTCTCCTATTAAGATTTTTTTTTTTTTTTTTTTTGGACCTGCCTATTAAGGGTCCGTTTGTTTCGGATGAAAATGTTTTCAGGAAATGATTTTACGAAAAATGGTGTGTTTGGTTGTTACTTCAAATTTGGTCAAACTGAAAATAATTTCCGGTTGACCGAAAATAATGCCAAAAACGGGTGAAAACGTTTTCCGGTTTCATTTTCACTTCAAATGAAATTTTCCGAAAAACAAACCGAGAGCACGAAGAGAGAGAGACAGAGAGAACGACGAACCCAGAGCACGACGAACCCAGAGCACGGCAAACGCAGACCCAGACCCACAAGCACGACGAACCCAGACCCACGAGCACGAGCACGACGAACCCATCGCCTTCACCCAGACCCAGACCCACGAGCACGCCTTCACCCAGACCCACGAGCACGACGAACCCATCGCCTTCACCCAGACCCAGACCCACGAGCACGACGAACCCAAACCCACGAGCGCGACAAACCCATCACCTTCACCCAGACCCATCGCCTTCACCTAGACCCATCGCCTCCTCGAGCTCGCCGATCCACGAACCAGACCCATCGCCTCCACGCTCTTTCTTCCTCGATCTCTCAATTTTTTTTTTTTTTATTTGATTGTTGTTGTTTTTTTTTTGGATGAACTGATTGTTGTTGCCGGAATTTATTATCGTTGCTGTTGTTGTTGTTGTTGTTGTTGTGTTGTGTTTTTGTTGCTGGAATTTAATGTTGAATTGGTTGTGATGTTGAAATTTTTTGTAATAAAATTTGTTTGGATGCTGAGAAAATGTGAAATTTTTTTCGAAAAATAGCATTTTTAGAATACATCCAAACACATGAAAATATTTTCCACAACAATTTTCATAATTCAACCAAACACTTAAAAATATTTTCCTTTTTCGGAAAATAGTATTTCCGGAAAATATGTATTTTCCGGAAAATGTTTTACACGAAACAAACACAGCCTAAGATTAAATACATGGGCAAAATACGAAAGAGAAGATAGAAAATGGCTGGCGGTTGCGGGGGTTTGAGGGCAAAATTGTCATCCGTTTTGTGTTGGTAATGATAGAGTGAATTACGTGGCTTTTTTTTAACGGTTGTCAAATTACCTATTGGATATCAAATACATAATAAGGTGCTGACAAGAGCGGGCAGGTTTGTGAAATAAATCTAAAAAGATAGGGGTAAAATAGGGAACAATGAAATCCCAACTAGCCGTTATTTTTGAATGATACAAATACAAATCCCTGTTTTTTTATTTTTTTTTAAAAATGGCAAAAATGTAAAACTGATTCTCTAACTTTCAATTTTTGTCAATGTAGGATTCCATTAAACTCCAGTTATGGGCTGCTGTTAATGTCACTGAAATGACATCGTTTTTTCCTCCTTTTTTGTTTTTTTTTAAATTTCGAAATTAAAAGGAAAAAAATTTTGAAGGGGAATGACGTTGTTCCCCTTCCCCTGAACACTGCTACCATTTCTGTTCAAACGAAACCACTTTCACCCCAATAGCACCTACCAGTCCAACCTCAACTGCCTCCTCTCTTCCCTTTCCTCAAACTCCACACGTGAAAGTGGTTTCTACAACACCATCGTTGGCCAAACCCTAGAGACCACAGTCTACGGCCTCTTCTTCTGCCATGGAGACCTTACACTCGATGAGTGCCAAGACTGTGTGTCAACAGCAACCAAAGAAATTGTTGAGCAGTACTGCCGCATAGAAAAAGTGGTCGTAATATGGTACGGTGATTGTGTGTTACACTACTCAAACAAGTCATTCTTCTCCACCATGTTCCAAACTCCCAACGTTTCTATGTATAACATTTAGAATATAACAAAGCCAGTCCACTTCACGCAGCTACTTGGAACTTCAATGAATGACATAGAAACCAAAGCATCAAATGCTCTGACTGGCACGCAAAAATTTGCAACAACAGAAGCCAATTTTTTTCGGAATTACAAACCCTATACAGCCTTGTCCAATGCGACCCTTTGATATCCAGCTCTGATTTCTCGATTTTGATTTCAGGGGAAGGGGAACGACGACATCGTTCCCCTTAAATGTTTTTTTTTTACAATTTTTTCTTTTTTTCTTTTAATTCCCAAAAAAAAAAAAAAAAAAGAGGTGTTGTTTCAGTGACATTAACGACAGCCCATAACTGGGGTTTAACAGAATCTTGTATTGACAAAAATTGAAAGTTAGAGAACCAAATTGACAAAACTGAAAGTTATTAGACTGAAATGAAAAAAGAGTGAAAGTTAGAGGGTCAGCTTTGCATTTTTGCCACACACAAAAAAACCCCTCTGTTTTGGTCTCTCCAACTCAGAGTCGAAGACGGAGAGAATGACTCTGCTTTTATTCTCCTACTTAGAGAAGGATATATTACAATGTTTTTAATTAATATAAAAATACACTCATATTTCCATACCCAACAACAAACCCTCTCTTCTATAAAAAAAAACAAACCCTTTCCCTCTCTCTGCTTTATTTTTTGTGCTTTATCTCTGAAACTCACAGAGAAAACCCACTTTGTAGCCCACAATTGCTTTCCTTTTCTGAGTGTAAAAACAGAAATTAAGATTCTTGGAGGCCAATTCAACTTAAGAATTGAATTTGGAGTCTCTTTCTTGTCTCTATTTTTTGCTTATTGTTTTATTTCTTTATAACTCATAGAGAATTGATCATCAAAACCATGGTGACTCCCGATTCATGTCCTCCTTCGTGTGAGTCATTCAATGAACTCAAAAGAGAGTGCACCAGAGATGAACAAGTGGACTTGGACTTGCTCACTTTTAGGGTTTTGAAGGACTTGATTCTATTCATCCCTAAAAAACAGTCTCTGCCATTGACTTCAGAAGAGAAGAAACTTCAATATCGTTTCAAACCCACCTGGGGCTCCTTCCAAAGAAAAATATCGAATCTTGGCTCTTTCAAACCTCATACCCATTACCAATTGCCAAATTTGAACGTCAAAAGGAAGAGGTTTTCTCAACCCATTGGCATTGCAAATTCGGAATGAAAAGCTTTGCTACCACTAGAGGGTTTTGCTTGTGCTGTCCCTAAGATCATTACACGCCTCAAAATAATCCCACCCAGGAAATCCCATTCGGGAATCTTCCATCCAGTCGAGTAATAAAAGGAGTAATGAATTAATGATAATATGCTTTTTTTTCCTTTTTTTTTGGAATCATATTGAATGATGAATTGATGATGAAGGAAAAACACATGTATGTTAATTAAAACAAACACTACAACAAAAATATTTATTACAACAAAAACACATTATTGCAATAACATCAAAGTCATTGCAACAGTTTATACAAAGTGTTGCAATAAAATTTGAGATAATAGGTTTGTAGTAAAAAAAAAACTCGTTGCAATAAACTTTAGATATTTTAATGACAATTTTGATGTAATAATATATTTGCTGTTGCAATAAACAATTTACTACTTCAAATATCTTGTAGACTATTATTTCACGAATTTTATTACAATAGATTGCAAATAATTGACAAAAATAATTTTGGTCAAGTTATTGCAACGATATATTCATTGTAATAGATAATTGTTTTATATTTTTCATAACAATAGATTGTAAAATAATTGGTATTAGATTATTGTAATAATATATTCTTTGCAACCTTTTGTTTTTGCAATAGATTGTAAAATAATTGATATTTAGTTATTGCAATGATATATTTGTTGTAATAAGATGACACTTTAACGAAGATATCATAAATTGTTATTGAATACCAACCAAATTGCAAATATAAAAAAAGGTCACATGCAATGCCAGTTGCTAGGTAAGGGTTCAATGAAAAGAGGGAGAAAGTATATAGTGTTCAGTATTACCAAGTCAGCACCTTATTTGGTATTTCATATCCAATAGATGATTAACAATTGTTAAAAAAAAAGCCACTACAATTCACTCTCTTTGAATGATACAAATACAAAATCGATCCCTCTGTTTTGGTCTCTCCGACTCAAAGTCAGAGACGGTGAGGAGAGGAGTGACCGACTCTGATTTTATTCTCCCACTTAGAGAAGGATATATTACAATGTTTTTAATTAATATAAATACAAATACACTTATATTTCCATACCCAAGAACAAACCCTTTCTTCCTCTCAAAAAAAGAACAAACCCTCTATCTCTCTGTTTCTAGTTTTATCTCTGAAACTCACGAAGAAAACCCACTTTGTACCCCACAATTGCTTTCCTTTCCTGATTGTAGAAACAGAAATTAAGATTCTTGGAGGCCAATTCAACTTAAGAATTGAATTTGGAGTCTCTTTCTTGTCTCTGTTTTTTGCTTGTTGCTTTATCTCTTTGTAACTCACAGAGAATTGATCATCAAAACCATGGTGACTTCCAGTTCACTTTGTGCGTGTGATTCATTCAATGAACTCAAAAGAGGCACCAGAGATGAACAAGCGGACTTGGACTTGCTCACTCTTAGGGTTTTGAAGGACTTCATTCTATTCCTCTCTAAAAAACCCTATCTGCCACTGACTTCAAAAGAGAAGAAACTTCAATATTGTTTCAAACCCACCTGGGGCTCCTTCCAAAAAAAAAGATCGAATCTTGGTTCTTCCAAGCCTCGTACCCATTACCAATTGCCAAATTTGAACGTCAAAAGGAAGAGATTTTCTCAACCCACTGGCATTGCAGATCCAGAATGGAAAGCGTCACTACCACCAGAGGGTTTTGCTTGTGCTTCGCCCAAGATCATCACACGCCTCAAAATAATCCCACCCAAGAAACCCCATTTGGGAATCTCTGCTGCTTCATCCATTGCTGTTCTTAACCACTCTAAATCTCCCAAACCCAAACCATCCGGAGTAATTGATGGCCTCAACTGTCAAGGTTTGAAGCTTGTTACCCAGAAGCGAAGAAAAGCCACCAAAGAAGACAAAATTGAAGAAAAGCCACCAAAGAAGCCCAAATTGAACCCAACCCTTCTATTCTTAAACCCATCACCAAAACTGCCTCAAACTTTCCAGAATATCATTGACACAATGGGTGGAACCCAATTGCTTTTGGTCATACAGAAACCTCTCAATAAGACTGACCTGAACCAACATAACGCTCAGTTGTTCATGCCTTTAAGCCAAATCAATGGCAGTTTCTTGAGGGAGACAGAAAGAGAATATATGGATCAACAACAAGCAATGGAAGTCCCATTCATGAAGGCCTCCGGTAAGGTAAATCAAATTGTTTTGAGGCAATAGGACATGCCCAAGGAGTCAGGGAAGAAAAGCTCATGCTATGTGCTGATAAAATCTTGGAATGAGGTGGTGGAAAAAAATGATCTTGGCAGAAAGCTTAACTAAGTGATCCAAATTTGGTCTTTTAGACTTGGTAATGAAGATTAACTTTGCTTGGCTTTTGTTGTGGTCAACACAAGGGAGATGAAGGAGCAAGTAGCAGCAGGCAATGAAGAGATATGGATTGACACTAATTTTGGCCTTTTCAATTGACCAATTGTCTTGTAATTAGTTATTTTGTTTAGAGTTTATTAGAGAGAAACCATGTCAATATGTTATGACTCATGACGTATTGTTTATTAGTGTGTATATATATATATATATATATATTTTTAAATTTTAGATAGGGATCTATTGTCAATTAATGTAAAGAGTATGCTCATTGAAATTTTTGATTAATGAAGTTCCTAGAAATTTTGATTTATGAAAATTTTGTCAATTGTAATGTACTTAGTTTGTCTTTGGTGTAAAAAAATGGCTTGACGACTTGCAAAATGCTCTTATAAAGCATATGGAACAGTATGTCCTTTTTGTGGAACTCTTAAGAAGCAGGGGATCTTTATGATCTTGAAGCATGCTTAACATTGTGTATTGGTTGCAGAATTCAGAAAGACTTAGTGGACCCTGAAAAGCTTCAGGTGATCTTGACTAGTGAAACTCTTAGTGAGGCTTGTGACCTAAAGAGGGCTCTTGAAATGGTAGCACTATTGGAAGTCCAACTGAAGGAGATGAATCCTAATCTTGATTCTATCTCAGAGTATGACTTTCTCTGTTGTTCTTTAAAAATGTTTATCAACTTGAGTTGAATTCTTCAGGGCCTTCTGCTAAATTTTTCATACTATGATTAATAAATATCGGACAAAGGTATCATTATATAATGAACGAGTTAAGGAATTAAACAGGCTCTTGTTGTGGTCAACACAGGAGAGAACTGTCAATATTCTACAAAGGAGGATAGAAATGATCATGACAAAAGCAAGGATCAAGGGAAGAAGAAGACTCTCAAGTCTGCTACTTAAATGACAATACATTGTACATTGTATTTGTTTTATTTTATACTACGACATGTAGCTTTGCATCACTGTGTATAAGTCTTAGTAATTAGCACGTGGATAACACGTGTGTGGTGGTTAGTTCTATTAATCAAGTTTGAAGGGAAATTCTGGTAGATTAGTTAGTTAATTAGTTAATCTGTTGCCCCTGTTTTGCTTTCCTTGTATATATATACTCTTAGCCTTTGTAATCTTCAATTGAGATAATATATAGAAATTCTCCAAGTCCATAATCTTCTTTTCTTTGTTTTCCTAATATTGTACCAGAGCAATTTTTGGCTTCCGCTTAAATTTCTCAATCCCTTTTCTTCCCAAAAGTTAGGATTTTTCTTCTTCTTTAGAGTCTCGAAGCTTCATCAATGGCTTCCTCTGATCAAGTTTCTACAAGCATCACCGTTGATGAATCGCATCCATTTTTTCTTCATCATGCTGAAAATCCTGGTGCGATATTAGTCTCACAACCATGGATTGGAGGTGAGAATTACCCTACATGGGCGCGATCTGTGGAGAGAGCTCTTAGGATCAAGAACAAGTTCTGGTTGATTGATGGATCAGCTTCTCTGACTTCAGCCATGGAGAAAATTCCTCTCTTGGTTCAAAGCTGGTCACAATGCAATGATATTGTGGTTTGTTGGATCATTATTTGTGTTTCTCTCAGAATTGCCACAAGCATGGTGTATCATAAGACTGCTAAGGAAGTCTGGAAGAAGCTTCAGAACATGTTTTCTCAGGGTATGGACCTAGGGTTTATCAATTACAGAAGGATCTTGCAAGTTTTTCTCAAGGTGAGCTATCTGTGACTGAGTACTTCACCAATCTTTCAATTCTATGGGATGAATTACAGAATTGTGAACCTCTTCCTACATGTTCTTGTGAGAAGTGTGTATGTCATGTGAATGAGAGGATCTCTAAAATTCATCATAGAGAAGTTGTTATGCAATTTTTGATGGGTCTCAATGACTCTTTCTCTCACATTCGAGGTCAAATCTTGTTGATGGATCCTGTTCCATCTGTTGAGAAAGTCTTCTCCTTGCTGATTCAAGATGAGAAGCAAAGATCAGTTAGGCAAGGTAGCAACAATGGTCCTTTTGTGGAGTCCATATCACTTGTAGCAAAGACCATGAATTTTGATTCCAAAACCTTCAAGAAAACTAAGGAAAAGCCTACTTGCAGCCACTGTGGATTGCGTGGTCACACCATGGAGAAGTGCTACAAACTCCATGGCTACCCTCCTGGCTACAAGACCAAACCAAGGGCTAATCAGGTTTCTTCTTTTGATGTTGCTCAAGAGTCTATTGTTGTTACCACTCAACAAGCATTTCCTTTTACAATGGAGCAATGTCAGAAATTGCTTGCTATGATTGGAGGGAATGATGCTCAGGCCAACACTGTTGCCATGGCAAATAATGTTGCTTTCAATCAAGCTTCGTGCTCTCAGTCCACACCCCTAGCAGGTGATCTCAAGCACTCCATATTTTCTGCTAAGCTTGTGAACAAAACTGCCTTTGGTGTTGATACTTGGGTCATTGATACAGGAGCAAGTGATCATATAGTCTATTCTGTCTCTCTTTTTTAGTCTTATACTACTGTTTCACATTGTGTTGTTGAATTGCCAAATTGTGAATCAGCACATGTCACTCACATTGGCATTGTTAAACTTTCTAATTCTCTTATTCTTGAACATGTTCTTTGTGTTCATTCTTTCTCATTTAATCTCTTGTCTGTCAGTCAACTTACTCAAAGATTGCCTTTGTGTCTTGTGTTTTTGTCTCAATATTGTTTCATTCAGGACCTTTCATGTTGGAAGACGATTGGAGTGGGTGAAGTCCATAATGGTTTGTATCTGCTATAGAAGAATACTTCCAAGACTACACCTTCTCTGTCAGATCATCTTTCCAATCACAAGTGCTTCAAGTTAGCTTTTTCCTCTTCTGTTTCTTCTAAAGACATGTCAATCTTATGGCATTTTAGGTTAGGCAATCCATCCTTGAGCAGAATGTCTGTTTTATAGAATATTTTACCTTCTTTTTCAGCCCAATGTACTGATGTTTGTACCATTTGTCCTTTGGCAAAGCAAAAGAGATTTCATTTTCCTTCTTACAATAACATATGTAATGACCCTTTTTCATTAATTCATGTGGATGTTTAGGGTTCATATTCTATTTGCACTCATGATGGTTTTAAATTTTTCCTTACAATTGTTGATGATGCTACCAGGTCTACTTGGGTGTACCTCATGAAAGCTAAATCAGATGTTAAACATCTTTTAATCTTATTTTATAACATGGTTTACACCCAATTTAACACTGGTATTAAAGCAATTAGATCATACAATACTTTTGAATTCTCTTTACCTAATTTTTATAGTGCTCATGGCATTGTGCATCAAAAGAGTTGTGCCTATACACCACAAAAAAATTCTATGGTTGAAAGGAAGCACCAACATCTTTTGAATGTTGCAAGGTCTCTTAAACTCCAATCCAATCTTCCTTCTGCTTATTGGGGTGATTCCATCCTCACTACCACATACCTCATTAATAGATTGCATGTCCCTTTGTTACAAAACAAGTCCCCTTTTGAACTTCTTTTTCATAAACCACCTTCATTTGATCACCTTAGAGTTTTTGGATGTTTGTGTTTTATCTCTACTCCTTCTACTCATAGGTTGAAATTTGACTCTAGAGCCCTTCCTTGTGTCTTCCTTGGTTACCCTTTCAATGTGAAAGGTTACAAAGTCCTTAATCTGCACACTAGGAAGATCACTATCTCTAGAGATGTTATTTTTCATGAATCAATTTTTCCTTTCTCTCCTTCTTATAAGTCTTTGTTATCTAAGACACCTCCATTGTCAATTCCTTTACCTGTTTCTTGTAATCTTGTTTTTGATGATTCCTCTAGTCCAAGCTTTGTTTTTGTAGGCACACCTCTGAATCCAGGGGCATCTTTGGCACCCTCATCTAGTCCTTCTTCTATTTTGGTTGGTTCTTTACCAATTCCCTTGCTTGCTGATCATCAATATATTGTTCCTGATCAGTCCCCTTCCATGTTTGTTGATCACCCTGATGGGTTACCTAATCAACCCTCTTCCATATCTGTTGATCAACCTCTTGTGTTGCCTGATCATCTCAATTCCTCGTCTAATTCTGATCAGCCTATTTCCCTTAGGAAATCTACTAGGGTCAGTCATAAACCAGCTTATTTAGATGCTTACAAATGTAATCAAGTCTCTTCCAGTACTGCCCATCCTTTGTCTTCCTACTTGTCTTCTCACAGGTTGTCCTTTAAACACTTGCATTTCTGCAATATGATTTCCTCAATTGAGGAACCTAAGTTCTATCACCAGGCAGTCAAGGATCCCAAGTGGAGAGAAGCTATGGCTGTTGAGATTTCTGCCCTTGAAGCTAACCATACTTGGGTTCTCACTCCTTTGCCTTCTCATAAGAAAACTATTGGATGTAAATAGGTGTATAAGGTGAAATATAAGTCTGATGGGAGTGTGGAAAGGTATAAGGCCAGGTTGGTTGCCAAAGGCTTCACTCAAAAGGAATGCCTTGATTATTTGGAGACTTTTTCTCCTGTTGCAAAGTTGGTTTTTGTCAAATGCCTCATTGCAGTAGCTGCTGTGCAAGGCTGGTATCTATGTCAGCTTGATGTGAACAATGCCTTCCTTCATGGTGATTTGAAGGAAGAGGTATATATGGACCTTCCACTAGGCTTCCACAGCAAGGGGGGGCTTGTGTGCAAGCTTGTCAAATCCTTGTATGGTCTGAAACAAGCTTCCAAACACTGGTTTGCTAAGTTTTCCACTGCTTTACTCATGCTAGGCTTTACTCAATCTAGAGCAGATTACTCTTTGTTTACTAAGAAGACTTCTACTTCATTCATTACTCTTTTAGTATATGTTGATGATATTTTAATTGCTAGTGACAACAAGCAAGCAGTGGATGAATTAAAGGTTCTTCTTGATCAACAGTTTAAATTGAAGGATTTGGGTGACTTAAAGTTCTTTTTGGGTCTTGAAGTAGCAAAGACTACAAGTGGCATTAGCTTGTGTCAAAGGAAGTACATACTAGATTTATTGAAAGAGGCTGGCATGATGGGATGTAAACCAGCTAAAATTTCAATGGATCCTAATGTCAAGCTCAGTAAGTATGAAGGTAAAGCTTTTCAAGATCCTAGTTCCTATAGGAGGCTTATAGGAAGGCTTCTATACTTAACCATAACCAGACTTGATATAACTTTTGCTGTGAATCGTTTAAGTCAATTCATGGCATATCCTAGAGAACCACACTTACATGCAGCCAATAAAGTGTTGCAATACCTCAAGACAACACCATGTCAGGGTCTATTCTTTTCAAGCAAGTTAGACCTACACTTGAAAGCCTTCACAGATGCAGACTGGGCTTCTTGTCCTGACACTAGAAGGTCTGTGACTAGGTTTTGTGTCTTTCTTGGTGAGTCTCTAGTCTCCTGGAAGTCTAAAAAGCAACAAACAGTTTCAAAATCCTCAGCAGAATCAGAGTATCGAGCCATGGCAGTAGTTGTTTGTGAGGTCATTTGGCTTTTGTATTTGCTTAGTGATCTTCAAGGCAAGCATCCTCAAGCAGCCCTTCTGTTCTGTGACAGTCAAGCAGCTCTTCACATAGCTGCAAACCCGGTTTTCCATGAAAGAACGAAGCATATTGAAATAGATTGCCATCTAGTGAGGGATAAGGTTTTGGAAGGGTATATCAGAATGTTACATGTTAAAACCAATTCCCAAATTGCAGATTTGTTGACAAAGGCCTTGAATGCTCATCAATTTTCCTTTTTTGTGTCTAAGTTGAATATGGTCAATATTCATACCCCTCTTCCACTTGAGGGGGGGGTGTCAAGATTCTACAAAGAAGGATAGAAAGGATCATGACAGAAGCAAGGATCAAGGGAAGAAGAAGACTCTCAAGTCTGCTGCTTAAACGACAATACACTGTACACTGTATTTTTGTTTTATTTTATACTACGACATGTAGCTTTGCATCACTGTGTATAAGTCTTAGTAATTAGCACGTGGATAACACGTGTGTGGTGGTTAGTTCTATTAATCAGGTTTGAAGGGAAATTCTGGTAGATTAGTTAGTTAATTAGTTAATTTGTTTCCCCTGTTTTGCTTTCCTTGTATATATATACTCTTAGCCTTTGTAATCTTCAATTGAGGAAATATACAGAAATTCTCCAAGTCCAAAATCTTCTTTTCTCTGTTTTCCTAATAGGAACAAATGTAGTGGTAGTGGCAATGAGGGAGCAAGTAGCAGTAGTCAATGAAGAGAATGGGTACATAATATTGTCAGTAGCAGAGTCGAAGATGCAGAAAATAGAGATATGGAATCAGGATGACACTAATTTTGGCCTTTTTATTTGACAATTTTTCTTTTAATTAGATATTTTGTTTAGAGTTTATTCAAGGTCATGTCAATATGTATAACTCATGACCTATTGTTTATTGTTATTTTTTTAAATTTTTGGATAGGGATCTATTGTCAATTAATGTAAGAGTATGATCATTGAAATTTTGATTAATGAAGTTCCTAGAAATTTTGATTTATGAAAATTTTGTCAATTGTAATGTACTTAGTTTGTATTTGGTGTAATATTTGAGTGGATTCATGTTACAAAATAATTTTTCATTCCCATTTTCGAACATGCACATTATGTGTTTGACAAAATATCTCTCTTGCACCATGAATTTGTGATATTATAGCACCAGATGTTCCATTTTTAACAAAGCCATAGCCTTCGAATTGCCAGATTCCACTTGAATAGTCAATCCCCTACAAAGGAAACAGCTGCTTAATCCTTTTGCATTTTGTGAGCATTAATAAACACATGAATTCATACATACATATTATCTTTATTCGAGTTTTAGTCCGTGGTTTGGTATGACTATTGGGATTATATGGCTTATCATCGGAATAGACCCATAATCAGTAAACCCCATTAACAGAACTGTACCATTGCTCGAGTGGTATGTCATATAGTTTCTGTTGCTCAAAATTTGACTGACAAGGGTGAAACCTTCAGTAGGATCAGCACCACATAAATTGAACATCTCTAGTGAGCGGACCAGAACTAATAAGACAAGCAGACCTACGAAAATCATTCATTTTTCTCACTCTCTTTAGTGTGGTTGGAGCTTTAGAAGTTGCAGGCATCCATATATTATATATAGGGGTTATGACTTATGCTGGCCATTATTTTCTAAGCATTTGGAAACATAGATATTGTTTTATTTGTTTGGACTTATCCTTGTTCAACTAACATGGGAATATGACATCTGCTCATTAGCAAACTACAATGTCATGTTTTCGATGCTACCAAGGAATAAGGGCAGCCCAGTTATAGAGTGTTAAAGCCCCGTGAGATACAAGAGTCGTGGGCTTGTGGCTACATAGGATGACATCGTGCACTCCTCCATTTTCAATCTGGCTTCAATAACTTTATTCTACAAACTGCCAAATTGTCCTCCGGAAATCAGCCTTAAAAATCTCAAGCTTTTTATATGCTTCTGAACAATGGATTACTCAAAACTTGATTGCTCCAACCCTTTTTGAACAATGACTCGAAATTCTTTTACTCCAACCAGAAATTGAAGAATTTAGATGGTTGAGATCAACATAGGCGAATGATATGAAATGCCAGGTGCTAGGAACTTTATTCCTTGGCCTAGGAAACAACGGAAACCATTGCTCATTAGCCATTAACCATTAACCATTAACCATCACTCATTAGTCATATTGACAACAAAAGTTGTCCCAGTTCTTTATTTTTGTATTATTTTTCTTGGTTATCCTGAACTTGGTTTGGTATGAATAGATTACCTTTCTGGTCTTTTCTATAAGATTCAAGTATTGAATATTGACACTAATAGTAAAATTAATTAATGTCTAAAGCATCTTTCTCACCTGGTCTGCACTAACTGATGTTGGTTTTCTATCAAAGAATCAAGTTTCATAAATAGCTATTATGTTTTCATAGCTTTTGAGTGGAATTTGTGGTATGCCTCTGAGTCATACTTAGAACCCCATGTCCTCTCCCTCATGTGTGTATTTGTTTCTAAAAAAAATTACTATTATCATTATTATTTCTATGGAATAAAAACATACATTGGGTTTTAGTCTAAATTTTGAAATGTACCATTTTAGTCTTTTTGTAACCTTGTTTAATTGTTGCTTAGATGACATGATTTTTTTTTTGTTTTTCTGTTGTGAAAAATGTTGTGAGAATTTGTGTCTGGCATTACTCTCTCCTTGAACTTAGCTTTGATGCAGGATGGGTCAGCAAACTGTGACCAACACATTCCTCTTCCTTACACCAAATTCTCATAAACCCTAAATCAATTCACCCCCAAATCCACAAATTTCTTAACACTGTTATCAGTGGTTCCTAGAAATTTTGAACATTAGTACTAACATGAAACAGATTAAAAATGAGATAATTGATCATATTATGAAGAAAGATACAGATGCTAAAGACATCTTTGGATCTGATCAAGGTCTAATTTTAGAAGTCTGCAGGACAGACCAACATAGGAACATAAATCTTTTATTTTATATATTTATCTCAATTAATGTTTATATATTTTGATGTCTCTCCACCTTGATTCCATGTAGTAGCTGATATTAGTCGGTGCAGCATAAACCCCACATTTGAAGTACAAGTCTCCTGGTCCTTCATCTTTTACTTGAAAATTTTGGACACCATCAATGAAAACAGTTACCATCCCCATATCAACATCATGAATTATATTAAGTCTGAACCACTTATCATAGAGATCAGTAGCCACCAGATCTCTACTGTAATACCTCATGTCCCCATCATAGATTCTTAGTATCAAAGTGGTGGCACCATGAGCTGCACCATGAATCTGTGCTACTGTAGCACCAGATGTTCCATTTGGAACAAAGCCATAGCCTTCAAATTGCCAGACTCCACTTGAATAGTCAAGCCCCTACAAAAGGAAGAAGTTGCTTAATGCTTTTTGCATTTATGAGCATAAATAAAAACCTGAATTTATGCATACATATTACCTTTATTCGAATTTCAGTATGTGGCCGGGTATGACTACTGGGGTCGTGTGGTTTGTCATCAGCATAGACCCATAAATGGTGAACCCCATTAACAAAACTGTAGCGTTGGTCTAGGGGTATGTCATATGGCTTCTGTAGCTCAAAATTTGACTCTGTTAATGGCACAAGGGTGAAGCCATCAGTAAGATCAGCACCACAAAAATTGAACATCTCTAGTGCGCTGACCATAACCAATATGACAAGCAGAAACCTACCGGAATTATTCATTTTTCTCATTTATTCTCTCACTCTTTGGTGTGGTTGGAGCTCTGAAGTTGTAGGCATCCATATACAGTGGTTATGACCTATGCTGACAATTATTTTCTAAGACTTGACAAACATAGATATTGTTTTATTTGCTTGGACTTATGTTCCTTGCCCAACTAACATGGGAATATGACCAGTCTGCTCGTTAAAAAATAGCAATGCCATGGTTACAGTGTTCCCAAGAATATTTTAAGGACGGTCCAGTTATAAGCTATATATGGCATCTTACTTAACTACCTATGTGCATGAGGGAGGCATGCCATGACTCATGGGTTGAGCAAGGTGACTTGTTGTGGTCAGCATGTTGTGCTGCCCCTTTGTGCATGTCTACACAGTTTTTTTCCAATATGTTCAACCTTATTACCTTCTCCATCTACTAATCACTTGATCAAATTTCTTGCATTTTTCACTTTCACCATAGTATGGAAGAATGCAGTGTTTTGGTCTCCCAGGTTCAACCAAGCAACTTTGGATTTTTTTTTTTTTTTGAACAAAGACTCCTCAGGTCTTCTCAAAGACAGAAATTCATGCAGCGTCAACTTCTCTCTCTTGATACAATCCTGCTAACCAGGATTAGCTAGAACAGCCCTTTGATTCTCCTCCATGTCCAATCAGGCATCAATAAATTATTCTCCAAACTGCCAAATTGTCCTCCTGAAATTAGCCTTAAGCATCTCGAGCTTTTATTGGCTCTGAACAATGGATTACCCAAAACCTGATTACTCCAACCCTTTTGAACAATAGACTGGAAATCTTTATAATCCACCAGAATTTGAAGAATTTAAGTGGCTAGAAGCGAGCAATATCAATAGGAACCAACGAGATCAACATAGAAGAATGATATACAATGCCAGGTGCTAGGAACTCTACCTTGGCCTGACAAAACAACTGAAACAATTGCTCATTAGGCATTAACAGTCACTCATTAGTCATACTGACAACAAATTTGTTCCATTTCTTTATTTTTTGTATTCCTTTTCTGGATTATCATGAACTTGGGTTGAATTGTATAGATTACCATTTTTGGTATTTTCTAAAAGATTCAAGTATTGAATATTGACACTAATAGTAGAATTATTAATGTCTGAAGCATCTCTCTCACCTTGAACACAATTACTGATGTTGGTTTTGTATCAAAGGATTCATAACTGATTATCATTTTTGTGAACCACCATGAGCATTTTTTTTAGAATTAAACTGATTGCGCAGGTTGTCAGTATCATATGCAGAATCTTTGAGCTTTGACAACCATATGCTGACAGCTTTACTGGGTCACTGTCCAGTAATGCCTCATTTTTTCTCCAGCATAGCAGGCTATAAATCTCTTTGGTGATCGATCACTGAAATCTGGAATTTAGAAACCTTACTGATCTTATTTCTTTGGTTTCAATAAGTATTAATTCAATTGAAAGCACCAAAGAGAGGGTATGAAAGCATAACTCAATGAAGAAGAGCGAAGGAAAGGGAAAGGTAAAAATATAACTCAAATATAAAAATCATGGAGCATCTATAAAAAATTTGTAACCATTAATTTGTTATGCTCGTTCAAGTTGTCGTCTTACATAGGAGTCATTATAATATTATGGATAGCCTTTAAAGCAGCAATGACTAGTTGACCGATTCACACCTTTTGCTTCAACATTGCAATGTCTGTTTTGTCAAGGCCACATAAAGGGGAAAAAAAAATCTTCAGAAAACAAAGATAGAAGAATGCAGGCAAGCAAAAAATTAACAGTTTTATTGCTTAATGATTTTCATCCAATTAAAAATATACATGGTGGTTCAAAAAGAATTGAATGGATCTTTTCTGCTGTGAAAGAGCCAGCCCCTGCCTTAAAAATTAAAATAAGAATAATGCTAGAAATACAAATTATTTTACAAAATATTTTACAAATGGCTGATATTGGTAAATAAAAAAATGATATTAATGATGAGTCTAGATGAAAACCAATAAGATGTTGGTCACATTAACCTTTTGTAAAAATATTGTAAAATAGTTTGTTACTGCAGCATTACTCTTAAAATAAATGCCACATTAGTTATTAAAATTGACATGTCAGGTTATAAAATTTATTTTTGTGTTTAAGAAATTAAAAAACTCAGAAGATCTGAGTCTCAATCTTAATCTTATTGCTGTGCTGGTACCAGCGGCAAAGAGCTTGTCTCCAGCAATAGTGAGTTTCACCAAAATTGAAGTCTTGATTCAAGATTTGATTTCTTTTTGACGAATGGGTTTGTGGGGTTATGTTGATTGTTGAAGAACTTTCTTTTTCCGAGAGAGAAAAGGAGAGAGAGTTGCACTGACACAAATTTCTTTGATTTTTTTTTGGTTTGTGTTGAAGCAATTTTTTTTATAGCCGTTGTACACATAACCTCCATAAGTCGGTTTAGACGCGCGGAGCAAGTAAATTTAAATTCTTTAGTGTAGTTGGTTTATTTACTTTTATACCCCAGTTTTTTTTCTTCTTTGCTTTTTTTTTTTTTTTTTTTGTTGAAAAAAATTGTATTTGCTTTCATTTTATTTTTGATTCTATCTGTTTTTTTTTTTGGACCTTCATTTTAATTTGAACTATTACTGTCTATATTCTCACATGATTCACACATTAATTAAAAAATATTTTAAGAATTTATCAAAACTATCTTAATAATTAATGAACAACTTGAAACTTTTTGCACCTAGAATAAATGAAATATTTAGTAATTAATGGGCCACCGGATAAAAAAAATATTAATTTTATAATTTGTAACACAAATGTTGAGCCACTTAGGGTAAAAACGATAAATAGGATGTAACTTTTATTATAGTAAAGCACAAAATTATAACAAATAATTAAAATAAATAATAAATTTTATTTTGAAAATTCTTGAAACTTTTGGAAATAGCATTTCAGTTTGAGTATCATTTTAAATTTCTAGAAATTTAGGTAATAAAGTTTTACTTAAAATACACAATTTTAACAATTAATAAAGCACTTGATATTTTGGTAATAAGGTTTCATCTTAAAGTAATCTGTCTTAATAATTAATGAAGCACATGACAAAAGCTCATTTTGTGTACTATATACATTGCTCAACCACATCTTATAGGATTCAACTTTAATCGTATAAAGATATGATATTATATGATATTTTTAATTCTTCATCGCTTTTCAGAAGAAAGAGAAAAGGTAAATAATTTTTTATTTTGACAGATTACATTTAAAAACCTATAATGTATGAAGTATAACAAATTAAATTATGTAATTTCAAAAGTAACTACAACATGAAATTGTCAACAAATTTACAAACCAAACCCTAACCTTGAGGTTTCAAAAAGTAAAAAATCAAACATCCAACCTATATTAAACCACTTAGATGAGTTGAGAGTTAAGTTTTTACTTTTTATTATTTTATAGGGCTTAATTTGTTACTTTTGAAATTATTAGGATTTAATTTTTTTTTAACAAATGAAAATTTTTGTTTTATTTTTTAGGTGTATGGACGATAGTGTGTTATTTAGTATGTACTTATGTTTCTCAATGCCTGCAATTTAGTATTTGCTAATAATTATCATTGCCATCTTAATGGTTTATAATATTCTTTTTTACCTTTTATTTTTTGGAAAAAAAAAATCCATTATTGTAAAATTGATTGCCTTCTTTACAATTATGTCTATCATCTATTATATGTATAATCTCTCACGTAATATGTGGATATGCTGTGATAGATATGAATATCTACTAAATACACAATATTCTCATTACAGAGTAATAAATCGGGTAATACTCTTGCTAATAATTGTTCAAATAGGAAACTTAGTTAGAGAAGCCCATTAATTGAATTGTTTTTTTAAGAATTACGAGAATTCTAAGTCATACAAGTAAAGAAATCTATTATCAATAAAGAAAAAGAATGCAATCGCGTGCCTTACAACATTAGGGCTTCTAGAATAAATTTTTTTTAACCTAAATAATAATCCAAAGCCAATAATCAAGCTTTAATGCATCATTATTAAATTTATAATCCAATCATGAAGCAAAAAAAATCATAATGAAATCCATAATTAACAGAACAGGCATTTCTCATTGAAATTTGATTACAGGCTCTGTCTTTACATTATAAAAAAAAAAAAAAATTGAAGTACTCATTCCATAGTTGTAGAAGTCAATAGGGCACTTAATGTTGTCAATCTTTCAACCTTGAAGTACTTGTTTTGTATCCGATGTCTGTCTCTTCAGTAGTTTGTAGTTTGTGCTAGCCAGCGATAGTAGTTAAATACAACGTTGTCCAAGGGAAACCCACCCCTTAATTTTCCAATTCCGTTGATTAATTTATTGAGGAATATATTTAATTTATTTATATACACCACTTAATTTACTACATGCAATAAAAAAACCATTTGGACTAGAGTTAGAAACATACAGAGGATTCAATAATTTAAAATTTATATTTGAATTGAAAGAGAAGGGGGCAGGTATGAGAAATAAATTGCAAAGCCCAGGGGTAAAATGGGGAAGATGAAAAAAAATGTTAACGTTAGAAAGCTTGGTGAGAAAGAATTAAAATTATAAATGGTGATAGAGAGCCACCGCCCTCAGCCCCCATAATCATATATGGGGAAGAAAAGTGTTTTCAGTTAGAGAAGTCAATGAGAACTAAAGAAACCGAGTTTAAGAGAAGCCCTTCCCAAATACCAACTAACCGTTAGTTTTTTAGGGTTTGGATTTTTGAATTTATAAATAAAACTCCCTCTGTTTTGCTCTGTTTTGTTTTCTCAGACTCAGAGTCGGAGAAACTGGGATGGACCTGAACCCAACGCAACCCTTTTCATTCAAACTCAACTAGCCGTTACTCTGACAGAGTGCCACCGGCCTCAGCCCCATAATCATATATATACGACCGTTTTACTTTTACTTGCTTCTCACTAACACTCATAATTCATTTCATTCAACATACCCTCTCTCCCTCTGTGTCTCTGCTTTCTTTCCCTTTGTCAATCAAATTTCCTATTTCTCTCTCTCTCTCTCTCTCTGGAGATGGAGCAGAAAGAAATTTTGGTCTCTGAAATTTTGCTCCGAATTCCATTCCTCCACTCACAATGCCATTTCAGATCTGGGTATCGTTTCAAACCCATTTGGGGTGACCACAGAAAAAGATCAAACTTTGCTAATTCTAAACCCCAATCCCATCCCCAAATTCCAATTTTGAATCTCAAGAGGAAGAGGGATTATGGGGTTCTGCCAGAACTTCCTGCTAACGCTAAACCCCATTTGGACGTGGGTTCTGATCTTGATGAAAATCCAAAGCCCCCCAAGATCAAACGGCTGAAAATAATCCCACCCAAAAAGCCACCTAACTCCTGCTCTGTTACTCCCATTTGGTTCTCTTTTGACGCCTTGGTTGAGGTTGCATCTCTAGAAATAGAAAATTTTGACAAGTTTGCAACATTGATACAAGAGAAGGCTCTCAAGAAGCCAATCTTTATCCAAGAAAAGGTCAAGAGCGCTGCTATTCAAAAGAGACCAAGATTTGGACATGATGATGATGATGATCAAGATTGGGGTTTGGAATTGGAAACCAAGAAACAGAGGGCAATGGTTGTGCAAGAAAAGGTCATGGGCTCCTCTGCCTTTTCTATTCAAGATTGGGGTTTGTGTTTGGAGGCCAAGAAAAAGAAGCAATGCTCGATGCCAATCAAGAAAGCAATTGTGGGTCCACACCCACCACCCATCCTGCCTCCAGAGTTCAAGGATGTGATCAAGACATTGAATGGGCGTGATGAATTGCTGGTGATACAGAAAAAGCTGTTCAAGACTGACATAACAAAGGGTAACAACCGGTTTTCAATGCCTTTGAGACAAATAGTGAGGGAGGATTTCTTGTCTGAGCAAGAGAAAGAGGAACTTAGAGCACGGCAAGAAATCCCAGCGAGACTCGTCGATCCCAAGCTTCAGATTTTTAATGATGTAGTCTTGATTCGGTGGGACATGCCTAAGGATACGGGAAATACAAGTTCAACATATGCATTGAGAACCGGTTGGAACAATGTTCGGCTGTCGAATGATCTCAAGGAAGGTGATTTAGTGCAACTTTGGTCATTCCGGGTTGGCCAACAAGCCTGTGAAGACGCCTCTTCTTCTACTGCTACAAACAATGGACAACTCTGTTTTGCCCTTGTGTTGCTTTAGAGAGCATAAAGCTGAAGCTGTGATTTTTTTTTATTTTTTATAAATTTGTGTTCAAATTTTGTAGTCTACTTTTCTCGTAGATTTTCAGTAATGTATATTTGGTCAACCTCCAATTGATAATCAATATATATATAGATTTTAGTTCTCAACAAGGTTTGTATTTATATCAAAGTATTAATTCATTGAATTAACCATATTAATTATAGAGTAAAATTTATATATTAATTACCAATAATTGTGTATTAATTATCTATATTAAAGGAATTTATGATTATTTTTATAAATTTTATATAAGTAACTGTTTTAATTTGGAATGATAATAATAATAATTGATTTAAAATATGTCATTTGGCTTAGTTAAAGCCCCATAAGGAAAAGATAAACTTCAAGAAATGAAGAGGCAAGGAAGAAAAAAAATCAACACTTCTATCGCTCATCATTTTTCATCAAATTACACAATGTGGTAATGTGGTTCGAACAAGAATTTACATGAATCTTTTTTGCTGTTAAAAGGGATGCTCCAGCCAGCTTCTCTTTTCTCTTTCCTGATAAACTGTTGTCACTCTTTAACAATATTTAGAGTTTTACTCCCACTAAAGTTAGACTTGACCGAATTCAAGAACTAAGAACACACAGTCATCACAATTCTTCCCGCACATCTTCTTCTTCAGTGAGTAGATGCTCTCTTCTATACTTCTCGCAAATTTTGTACTATAAAAAGAGCCACATGAATTAAATCCCGCGTCTAAATGTGTAAATATAATATACTACTGTGGTAGCCGAAATTAGGAATTTGAGACAGAACTTGCCTGACATTGATTGTGTAAATACTATGGGGAATCGTGGCAATTACAGAATGATATTAAGTTGCAATCTAGTTTAAAGAAATAAAATATAAAATCATAATTCAAAGTGCCTGGAGCACTTTCAAAGCAAGTTTTACCCCAGGTCATTGTAAGTTGCAACAAGATGGTGTAACACAAAAAGAAAGCCAGAAAACAAAAATAGACTCAATCTCAAAAAATAAAAGCTTTATGACTTGTTTGGTAATGTTGTTCTAGCAATGTTATTTAAGTGTTGTGTTTAAGTATTGTGAAAATATGTGTGAGTGAAAAAATGTTGTGAAAATGCGAGTTGTGTTGTATAAACAACTATAACTGTTTTTTAAATTACACTAACAAACAGCCCTAGTCTCTAGGCACCTAGAAAACCCATACGGGTTTTAGCCCGAAACAAAAAAAAAAAAAGTAACAAAACCCACAAAAATTAAATATCTAACACAAGAAAATCCTTGACATATATAGCATCAAGTTTTATTGAATAGAAACTAATTGAACGTACCTAATACCAAAGCCACTACTTATCCAGTCACTCACTATAGCCATTGGTCAATACCACCTTTGCCAACTAAAATTGTAGCAAACTTGCACAGAATGGCCACAAAGACCAAGCAAGGTTGCCAACACTCGAAGTTTGCAAGAATTGAGATGTTTCTAATCAAGGTTAGGCTAACCCAAGTAGTTCACATTGATTGCAAATATAAACTCTAATATACAACAGATTTCGTACACCTGTAACAAGAAGATGAGGATGTTTAAACCACATAAAGTTCACCCGCTTAGTCAGAAACTTGAGTGTAAGTTGAATGAAAAGTTTATTGATGTCGTGTGGATCTTCTTTAGTACCATTCTCCCTTCTTACAGTTGAGTTAATTTCATTTCGATAAATTTTTTCTAAGTGAATATTTCAAATAGGCACTAACTACAACCACTTGATACCAAGTTCAAGACCCACAATGAATCCAAAAGATAATTGTTTATGATTTGTTCTGAAGAATCTGAAAACCAGGTTTGTTCTCTACCCCCTTAGCCTTCATCTCTTCTCTCACCATCTCCACATCCTTCCACCTTTCATAAACATTTGACAAAGCTACATAGTCTTCACTCCTAACAGTCAAATTTGCAGTACTCTTCTCTGCTGAAGCTGGAGGAGAAGCTTCCCCACCTTCTCACCCATAGTGACATCCCCACGAACTTTGCAAGAACTTAGTAAACTCCTCCACAATATAGCATCTGGTTCAATTGCATCTTCATTATAAATTCATACGCTTCTTTTAAGTGCCTAACACGACCAAGAAGATCAACCATGCATGCAGCCATAATGTTGCATCACAGGCAAGACACCAAATTTACTCTTCATCATATCAAACAAATGTAGACCTTCTTCAACAAGCCCTACATGACAACAAGCTGATAACAAGCTAGTAAAAGTTACTGCTTTGGGTTTAACACCATAAGTCTCCATTGTCTCCAAAACTTCCTTTCCTCTTCCATGGATAGCTAGTAAACTTGACATTACTGTCCAAGTCAAGACATTCCTCTCATTCATTTGCCAAAAAATAGATAAAGCAGTCTCCAGGCACCCACATTCTGACTACATATCAACTAAGCCAGTGCCAATATTCATTTATTAATAAATACATCATTCTCAGGCACACAAACTGTCTTCTCTATATAGCCATGAACACAAGCCCCAGATTCTAACACAACTAATTGAGAAGTAGCAGAAAGAAGACAAACCAATGTAGTATCAGTCATTTTCACTCCACAAACACCAACCAAAATATCTTGAAACAACACCAATGCATCACGGGTATATTCCTTAGTCCTTTTTCTTTGTGTACAATAACCAGTAATCATTGCATTACATGTAACATTACTCTCACCACCATTTCATCAAACACTCTTCGTGCCGAAAAAACATCCTTACTATTAGCATAAAAATGTATCATTGTGGTTTGCACCAAAATATTTGACATAACACCATGTCTCAAAACTTGTCCATGTTTCTGTCTCCCTTGCCATAATGTTGCCAATGGAGGAGCTCTAGCACAAGCTCCAAGAATGAAAATATGAGTACGTAAAATCATCAAACACTAAGCCCCCTTTGAAACCCAATTGGCAAAAACAAGAAGCGAGTTTTTAGGTTGAGTACATCGTATCAAAGTGTTAAAGAGGAACATGTTTGGCTGCCCAAAGTGTTTGAATACTAAATAGGCATAGGGAGATGATGAAACGGCACAGTATTGGTCAATGAGTTTGGCAAAAAGAGGGGGTGACTTGAGGCCATTGGTAATCAACTGGGCATGGATTTGTTTGTGGTTGCGTGCAGTTTTGGATTTGATCTGGTTTAAGAGGGAGAAAAAAATTAGTCTTGGGAGGGAGGGCATATGAGTGGTTCTTGGACTAGCAATGATAGACCAAGAAAATAGGTTAACATATATGACATTAATAAGTCTCAAGTAAATTAAAAGCAACATGCAAGAATATCATCTCTAGAATAGTATCCTATTTTGTGTTTTTCCACCCACTTTGTGAGAAACCATCTTATACATGAAAACAAAATGTCTGAGCTGGCCAATAATATATAAAACTATATGATAACTACAATAACTATAAAGCCTAAGCTGTTAGAGACCCAAAAAAAAAAAAAAATGCTCTTAGACAAAAATGTCATTCGGCTGTTCATATAGAGAGAGAGAGAGAGAGAGAGAGAGAGAGAGAGAGAGAGAGAGAGAGAGAGAGAGAGAGAGAGAGAGCAGTAAGAAATTCAATTAAACTTTAAATTAGATTCTAATTGTTATCTAATTTTGCACCAAATATCTTATTTAAGTTTTTATAATTTTTGTCGTATGTGAATTAATTTTGCGCAAAAAAAGAAAAGTCTAATATAAATAAGCCATAAAAAAACCAGTAAAAAAAAATAGTAAACTCATGTCTATATCTATTAAAAAAAACTGTAAAACTCAAGTATATATCTATGACTTAAAAAATATGTAACTCTTATTCTGGGTGTATTTTGTACCTATATATGTTTGTAATTGTGATTGTTTTTAATTGTACCATGCATACACCCAAGTTATACATTAATAGAGTATGACAGTAGTAACAAATGATGGCCGAAGGAAATACAAAAAAATAGAAGCACCAAAACACAACATCAAATGTGAAAAAATCCTAGAGAAAAAATTGTAATTGAGACACTCAACTTTTCAATTAACTAGACACTTGTTGATAGCGTAACTGTAAGTGTTAATCTAGAAAGCACGAACGCGGATATGGGTACAAGTACAGGTACAACGCAACAATTTTTGAACAATTAAGATATAGATAAAGCAAGAATACGTATATTAATTATTTATTAAATATATTTTAATTTATATATTTATATATGGTTAATCATTTATTTTGCATATAATATTATACATATATATATATATTTAAGAGCAATAATGAATGTTTTTTTTTTTGTTAAAGTCTAAGAGTCTTTTATATTTATTTAATAGAGATCTAAAATATTTTTTCCTTTAATAATTTAAGTCCATGTCCGAAGTATATAAAAACTCATTATTATGTGAGTGTCATTTTAATATGTGAATTGAAAAAAAAAAAAAATGAAGAGACGCGTGGATGAGAGAGAGGAAGTGGCTAATAGCTGGCCACTTAAAAGTAAAATTGTAAAAGAAGAGACAGTCAGCCACACAACTATTAAAAAAAACAATAGATAAGTTTTGAAAACAAAAAAATGAGAGAGTTTTTTACCACAAAAAAAAAAAAATGAGAGAGAAAGTTAAGAAAGATGAAGAAACACAGCGTGAGAGAAACTGCAAAAACATAAAAAAGACTGAAGACGGAGAATGGAGATACAATAATTTATAATTAATAAATAAAAAAACAGTTGTAATACACGTGCAGCTGTGTCCCATGCGTATTCGACATGGGCACACCAGGCAAAATTCCTTGTGTGCTTTCCAGATGCTAATACACAAAGCCCTTTTCCCTAGATTATGTATCCCAAATATTATCATCAAACTCAACTAACCTAAGCCTTCATCCCTACAAAGTAGAGGGTCAACTCCATGGATCTTATCAACTAATTGAGCTTGGATGCATCTTTTTTCTGTCAGTTAGTCCTACTCCAACCTAAAGATCATATTTTTCATTAGCTCCCTTCTTACCATAAAATTGAAATAATAAAATATATTATCTACAACCAACAAATAGATTGAGCTATTTGGTCACGAATGACTTTCATCTCCTCACAATGTCTACTCTTCACATTTTCATAACTGCTACTATCTACTTCAACGACATTGCTTCCCAATTCACCTGAGTTACACTCATCCCATCTAATATTTATTTGGATTAAGGGTATCTAAGCAAACAATATTTCCTAAACAAAAACATAATAACACGTGAGATACAAGGTTTTCATACCCGGACCATTCATTGAACCGTAAAAGAGAGAAGTTCAAGGTTTTTGAAGTTGAACCGAGATCAAACCGAGGTCGAACCGTGATGATGTCATAATTGTTACCATTCCGGGATGCCTCTTGTTGACTTTCCATTCTGGGATGCCCTTAGAGGGCTGGCCTCCAATCTCTCTTCCCTCAAGGCTTTTAATCCTTACCTTTTCGGACTCAGTTTTTTGGTTGTCCTTCCTTTTGTCATTTTTCCCAGATAAGCCAAATTCATTCCTGCCAGATTAAAGGTTTTCCCGACTACTTTTCTTTATAGTTCTTCCTTCTGGGTAGCCCGAAGTACCAGCCCTCTTGTTCATGAATTGCTACTTTCCAAGTCTTCTGGTTCCTCTCTGCATCATAGGGCAATTGAGAAGGACGCATATGTCCTTCGTTTCTTGTGTTTCTGGGTACTCTTTTTGAACTGTTTCAATCTCCTCCTAGCTGTGGTGCACGCCCCGAGGATCCCGAGCCCCTAGCAACTTCTGGGTATCCCAGCCTAATTCTTTCACTGGACTCCCTTTGATTTTCTTATTCTGGATAGACTGAGCTTTTTTCTTTCCTCCTTTTGTTTCATGGGCCTTAAGGCCTGTCCCTTCATGGGTTTTGGGCTTCAAATCTTTTGCTTGTGGTGAGCTCAACCACTTTAATATTACTTTCTATGGAGTTGGCCCATTATGCTATTTTTGGGCCTTGGTATTATGATTTTTTAGACCTCAACAATTTCCTCCTAGCTGTGTTGCACGCTCCGAGGATCCTGAGCCCCTGACAACCTCTGGGTATCCCGACTCAATTTTTTCATTGGACTCCCTTTGATTTTCTTATTCTAGATAAGCTGGGCTTTTTTTCTTTCCTCCCTTCGTTTCATGGGCCCTAAGGCCTATCCCTTCATGGATTTTGGACTTCAAATCTTTTGGGCTTACCATATTTTTCCCTTGTGGTGAGCTCAACTATTTTAATATTACTTTCTATGGAGTTGGCCATTGTGCTATTTTTGAGCCTTAGTATTATGATTTTTTAGGCCTCAACAATATCTTATTATTCTGACAGACACAAACACTAACACAGACAAACAAATCTTTGTCAGTGTCAATAACTAATAAACTGACACACATCCACGCTCAAACACATTTTGTCTATAACAACCTAAGACCCCTGAATATCAATGTCTCAAACTCTCCTTTACGGATTTTAATATTTATTATTCCCATGTTCTCCTTTCATTTTTAATTCTTTAACCTATATTATATTAGTTAATTAATTAATTAGCATTTCTTTCTTTTTTCATGGTCATAATCATGGGATCTCCCCAACCCAGCCTAGATTAGTCAAGCTTCTACTACTATTAATTAATTCCTATAAAAAAGGAAAAAAAAAAAACTATTTTCACTAGATTTTTTGCACCTACTATTTTCACCTCAAATTATTTGAGAATTGTCGTGTTCACAATATTTTTACAATATTTTTACTACAAATTTTAGGTGGTAGATTGTTACAGATTTTTAATTTAATTCTACTACTGAAATTACTTTTTTAAAGCCATTAGATACAACAAATAACAACTTACTACCAAAAATTTGCTATAAAAATGTTGTGAACATATCATTTTTCAAATTATCTAAACTACATCCTAAAGTTTCGGGTCATTAAATTTTACATCTTAAAGTTCCAAATTTAAATTTTACTTCTAAAATTCTATTTCATTTATATCAATAGTACCTCAATCTATATTTTTCGTTAAATAAGTATTACGTAAACTTATTGTTTAGTTATCTAATCATTTTTCAAATTATTTAAACTACATCCTAAAGTTTCGGGTCATTAAATTTTACATCTTAAAGTTTCCAAATTTAAATTTTACTTCTAAAATTCTATTTCATTTATATCAGTAGTACCTCAATCTATAGTTTTCGTTAACTAAGTATTACGTAAACTTACTGTTTAGTTATCCAATCATTTGCACCCAATAACTTAGAGCATTCGCATTCGGAATTTACAAAAAAATCTATTTTACCATCAAAACTCACTTTATCATTTATACCAAACTATTTTTCAACACTCCCAACATCTCAACTTTTATTTTCCTATTCTACTCATTAAATTAATATTTCTACACAATAAAATAATATATCTCAAAATCACCATCATTTACAATACAACACATTATTTATTCTTTCTCTTTCATTCTTTCTATTCAAGACAACCACAAATTTACTGAAACCACCATCACCGGCCACCATCAACACCAGCACAACAGCTCACAAATAATATATCCCAAATCCATTCGTAATCATCGGCCACCATGACCACAACCCAAATCCAACCAAATTTGCAACAAAAATCATCTAAAAAACCAATGAAAATTACACAAACCCATCACCACGAAGGAACAAATAAAAAACACAACAGCATCACCACCTAAAACTCACCATCACCACAACCCATAATCCAAAATCAACCAAAGACCCAAACCATAAATCCACAAAATCAACCCACAACCCAGAAACTCAAATCGGTGAGGGGCGAGACTGATAGGCGGCGATGGTCGTGGCGGACAGGTTGCATGTTCGTTTGAGAGAGAGAGAGCCGAAAGGGGGAGAGTGAAAGAGGCTAAGATTGAGAGAGAGGAGGATGATGATCAAGATTTGGACATCCGGGGTGAGATCAGTGGCGAGTTGGTGGCATGTAAGGTCGGCGACGATGAGATCGCCAACTTGTCGGCATGTAGAATGGCACTATAGCAACTAAAATTTTTCACAATTGTTCCCATTTGGCAATCCAGATGCTGAGCTCCTTTGGGCCTAAAATGCCAAATTTTCCTTACATTTGGCATTTGCCAGGCCTAGTACAAATGCTTTTACTGTTTAGATAAAATTTCAAGTGTCACCCCCCTAAACTTTATCCCAAAAAATTATTTATTTAAATTTTTAAAAATTTGAAGTTGAGTAATTTTAATTGGTAATCGACGTGGTCGTGAAATTCAAAATTAGTGTCTGTCTGGGGACACTTATAACAGACACTTTTTTTCGAAGGTGACGAGGAGGGAAGATGATGATGAACAATAGCAACATCAATTCATTGTCGACATCTCCAATGCCCCATCATCATCATCATCATTTTGAACGAAGCCGAAGCCGACTTCGTCCATGGCGTCGCAGCTGCATTGTCACTGCGGCGATGGCCGTGGCGACACTTCTCCTCTCCACCACTGCCTGGCTCTCTCTCATTTTCTCCGACACCACCACCGACTGCTGGCACCGCTTCAAGAATTGGGAAGCCAGCCCCCATTCTTCTCTCCGCTGGGCCTGGAACAACCAATCCTTTGTGTCATCACCACCGCTGTCGCCCACTTAGTCTCACAATATTGTAAATACATGCATCTTTGTGGGACCCGTGTCAGGGACATGTGTACCTCAAGTCCTTAGCACCAACGACTTTCTCTTTCTCTCTTTCCCCTTTTCTCTTTCTTCTTTCCCCTTTCTCCTTCTCCCAGCAACAAACCAACATTTCTTCATAAATTTTTTACTCCTTTCTCTCTTGTCCTATCTATACTTTTCTCCTTTGCAACTAAGGGTCCGTTTGGTTCCCGTAAAATATTTTCCGGAAAATACATATTTTTCGAAAATGCTATTTTCCGAAAAAGGAAAATATTTTCAAGTGTTTGGTTGTATTATGAAATTGTTGTGGAAAATATTTTCATGTGTTTGGTTCTATTAGGAAAATGCTATTTTCCTACCATTTTTTCACATTTTCTCAGCATCCAAACAAATTTTATTACAAAAAATTTCAACATCACAGTCAATTCAACAACAAATTCCGGCAGCAAATTCCGGCAACAACAACAACACAACAACAGCAACAACAACAACAACAATCAGTTCATCAAAAAAAAAAAAAACAACAACAACAATCAAATTAAATAAAAAAAAAAAAAAACTGAGAGATTGAGGAAGAGAGAGCGTGGAGGCGATGGGTCTGGTTCGTGGATCGGCGAGCTCGAGGAGGCGATGGGTCTGGTTCGTGGAAGGCGATGGGTTGCTCGTGCTGTTGCTCGTGGGTCTGGGTTCGTCGTGCTCGTGGGTCTGGGTCTGGGTGAAGGCGATGGGTTTCTCTCTGTCTCTCTCTCTTCGTGCTCTCTATTCTTTTCCGGAAAATTTCATTTGAAGTGAAAATGAAACCGGAAATCATTTTCACCCGTTTTTGGCATCATTTTCGGTCAACCGGAAATTATTTTCAGTTTGACCAAATTTGAAGTAACAACCAAACACACAATTTTCCGTAAAACCATTTCCTGAAAACGTTTTCACCCGAAACAAACGGACCCTAAAGAACAACAATACCCAAGCGAAGATCTCCATCTAAAAGAACAATACCTAGGCGAAGACTGAAACCTAGGCGAAGACCGAAACCCAGGTGAAGACCGAAACCCAGGTGAACAACAATACCCATCAGCTAACTGAAGCTCTCCACCAGATTTGCAGAGTTCTCTCTATCTCCTTGGCAAGATCAAAATTTTTTTTCACTCTCTATCTTGTGGGTGCGAAGTTCGGATTTGAGATGTGGTTATAGGGTTTTGATTTTTGAGACATGGGTGTGTGTGTGTGTGGTTCAGATTTGTGGTGTGGGTTCGGATTTGATTTGGGCATAAGGTTTGTATTTGTGATTTTTGATTTGGGTATTTGTGGGTTTTGATTTGAACATCTGTGGGTACCTATGAGTTTATGTTTGTATTCATTTGTGTTTGTATGTTTATGATGGTTTGGTCGTAGGTTTGGGATAGGATTGTTCTTGTTGATGTGTGTGTACATGAGAAATGAAAAAGAAAGAGGACAGCTTCAGTGAGAGTAACAGGGCAATGGTGATTGAAAGAGGACAGCTTCAGTGAGAGTAACAGGGCAATGGTTTGGGATAGGATTGTTCTTGTTGATGTGTGTGTACATGAGAAATGAAAGAGAAAGAGGACAGCTTTAGTGAGAGTAACAGGGCAATGGTGACTAAAAGGGAAGAAAATGAAATGAAGAGAGTGAGGGTGAGGCGGGTAGGCTAACAGAACTTATGACATAGTGTTTAGGCACGGATCCCATCAAAAGTAGAAAAAATTGAGTGATGAGAACCTGAAAATATGTGCCAAACAAGTGGGGGTAAGAAATTGAAGTATTTTAAGTGATAAGTAATGAGTGATGAATGATGAGTGATGGGTGATGAAAACTGAGTGACGAGTGATAAGTGACATTTTTTTTGGAACCAAACAAGCCCTCACTGTTTAGATAAAAATTCAAGTGTCATAATTAGCACCCCCTAAACTTTAACCCAAAAAAATTATTTATTTAAATTTTTTAAAATTTGAAGTTAAAGTAATTTTAATTGGTAATCGACGCGGTCGTGAAATTCAAAATTAGTCTGTCTGGGGACACTAGTAGACACACTTTTTTCGAAGGTGACGAGGAGGGAAGATGATGATGATGAACAACAGCAACATCAATTCATTGTCGACTTCTCCAATGCCCCATCATCATAATCATCACTTTGAACGAAGCCGAAGCCGACTTCGTCCATGGCGTCGCAGCCGCATAGGCACTGCGGCGGTGGCCATGGCGGCACTTCTCCTCTCCACCACTGCCTGGCTCTCTCTCGTTTTCTCCGGCACCACCACCGACTGCTGGCACCGCTTCAAGAATTGGGAAGCCAGCCCCCACTCTTCTCTCCGCTGGGCCTGGAACAACCAATCATTTGTGTCATCACCATCACCGCCGCCGCCACCCACTCAGTCTCGCAATCGCAGCCTTTCCGAAACGGAAAAGCAGGACGAAGAAGAGGAGTTGTCACTGAAACACATCGTATTCGGCATTGCCGGATCCTCGCAACTCTGGACTCGTCGCAAGGAATTCGTGAAGCTCTGGTGGCGGCCAGCCGAGATGCGAGGACACGTGTGGTTAGAAGAAGAGGCAGAGGAAGCAGCAGCAGCAGCAGATAATGGATCGTTGTTGTTGCTGCCGCCGGTGATGGTTTCTGAGGACATATCCCGGTTCCGCTACACGAATCCGACCGGCCACCCGTCTGGGCTTCGCATCTCCCGCATAATCACAGAGTGTTTTCGGCTGGGTCTGCCCAATGCTCGCTGGTATGTGCTTGGTGACGATGACACCATCTTCAATGTTGATAATTTGGTAGCTCTTCTTCACAAGTATGATCCTTCTCAAATGGTCTACATTGGTAGCCCATCTGAGAGCCATTCTGCCAACACCTATTTCAGTCACTCCATGGCCTTTGGTGGTGGCGGCATTGCCATTAGCCACCCACTTGCACAGGCGCTCTCTTCCATTCTCGATGACTGCCTTGATAGATATCCAAAGCTCTACGGCAGTGATGATCGCCTCCATGCTTGTATTTCTGAACTCGGAGTTCCTCTCACCAGAGAACCCGGCTTCCACCAGGTCTCAATTCTCATTTCTCATTTCTCATTTCATTTGTTGTACTAGTATAGCTGAATATTGAAAATTGAAGTTGAAACTAGTTAATTAATTGCAGTGGGATATCAGGGGTAGTGCACATGGTATTCTATCCTCACACCCAGTTGCCCCATTTGTGTCTATCCACCATGTTGAAGCTGTTGACCCTGTCTATCCCGGGTTGAGCTCTCTAGACAGCTTGAAACTCTTCACTAAGGTCATGAGACTCGACCCCGCTAGCTTCTTGCAGCGATCAATTTGTTATGATAGACCACGGCGTCTCACTTTTTCTGTCTCCTTGGGTTATGTTGTTCAAGTGTTCCCAAACATTGTGCTCCCCCGTGAGCTCGAACGCTCGGAGGTCACCTATACTGCTTGGAACAAAATTCGTCGGAGGAATGAGTTTGATTTTGACACCAGGGATCCATACTCTTCTCTTTGTAAAAAGCCTACCCTTTTTTTCTTGAAACGTGTATCAAAGCAAGGTAATGCCACATTGGGTTTGTATGCGCGGGACACACCAAGAGATGATTTCAAAAGAAGAGTTCTCTGCTTTCCTCGTTCACCTCCCCTGCGCGGTTTGAAATATATTCAGGTCATGGGAAATCCACTGACCAAGAATTGGCATTTGGTGTGTTTCTTTTGCTTTGCTTTTTGTTGTTCTATCTCTACAAAGGTTTGTTTCAATTTTATGTAGTTTAATGGTTTGAATGTCCTTGGACAGGCACCACGTCGCCTATGTTGCAAACTTAACCAAACCACTGAAGAAGGTCTTATATTAACAGTTGGACAGTGTGAGAAGGCAGCTTTCAGCTCTATAACTGATTTTCTGTGACTTTTGTTTAAGATAGTGGCGCATCGGTGTATTACTCCTCAATTAATCTGAATATATGAATACTGCCTAAAATCCAAGTGTCTACACCAGCATGCGCTTTATCTTGTTCAGGCACATTAACTCTACCTGTCTTTCAACAATCATTGATAACTGAGATATGGACATTTGATAGTCCATGCTTACAGATTGCAGATATGAGGGCATTTTATTTTATACAAGCAAGTTATATTGAAGATGAGTATGCAATCCTTCGGCTCGGTGTTTACACTCTCTGCCTTCAATTTTTCTTCAGAAGGTATTTAGTCATAAACTATTATCCAACATCTCGGAATTATTATTGATGTGAGAAAAGTAGTAGTTATACAACATGAAATGCTTATATTAGTGATAATGCTTAAATTGATGATGATGGGAAAAAATAAACAGATGGGCATGATTAACCAGCTCTAGGGTATTCAGAGACAGTTTAATTAATCCCTCTTGTGCCGAATTAAATAAAAGGGAAGTGCAACTTTGTAACCCATGCATATATTAGTCCTCCATTGCTACATGTATGTTAAAGGCATTTAAACTTTATCAACTCTTTTGTATTCAAGACATATTATTATTATTATTAACAGTTGATATTATAACTTAAAAAATGATATTTTAAAGTTACAATATAAGTTTTTGTTCATGCTGGCTCCATTTGTGTAGCCTGGGTTCACACTTATCTACTAAAAGAAAGAAAAAAGCTCATGGACTATGAAGAGTCCTAGCAACTGCTCTTGGATTTGGAGGAAACTTTTGAAGCTAAGAATTACGCAATATCTGTTTAGATTGTGATGTACACAGAGGTGTTACTAAAAGTTTTGAGCGACTGAGCTATGGTGATCATCAATGATGCATGAGAATGCTTTATTTGATGACTGTTATAATCTACTATATCATTCTTTATTATTTTTTTGTTTTTTTTGTTTTTTGGATTTTGACTTTGGATCATGACCAAGGTTGTATCAAGTATTTGATAATGAATGAGAAGCCTCAACTGTAGAACTTGTTATATCTAAATAAAAATGTTCTTAAGTTAACAAGCCCTTAAATTCAATTCATTTTCTTTTAGCAAGCACGATTTTTGTGCCCTTTACCTCTGTGGAAGGTCATATCCCACTAAATAAAACTTGAGCCACATTCTCTTGTTTGTACTAGTGGAGTGTGGACTCATAAGTTCTGGTGTCATTATTTTAAGTCAAATTTCTCTTCCCTGCTACTGTGTATGTTTACCTAGGAAGCATGGACACTTTATTTAGGGTGCCGTACCCATATCGTATCTATGTCGTACCCATGTCATGCCAATGTTGTATTGGCCGTTTCATATTATAATTTTTCAAAAATTGCTCGTGTCATTGTGTCGTACCCGTGTCTGTATCCGTGCTTCCTAGATGATTATTGATAGCCGTTGTACATAATGACAACCATCTTAGAGAAGTTCCCTCATTCTTTCCTGTTGTGCATTCATTTCTACTGTAATTTTTGTAACAGGATCTAATTACCTACGTGATACATAATTTTCAACAAAGTTGAAATTTTGGCTAATGCCCTGTCTTCTGATGCTAGGAAATGAAATTGATGTGATACGTGGATTATGTAAGTTGGAGGAGAACTTTAGTTTGAGGATGACAAGTTGCTGAGCTAAAGGTGGGGCAGCTGGGTTCAAAGTTACAATCTTGGTTGCTACTGGGGGCTTTGGCTTGCCTCTTGGCTATGTTGATGAAGATGAACCCTCTAGTTTCGGTTCTTCATCTTTATGATGTTGTAAACTCACCTGGTGTTACTGCTGATATTACTCACATGGACACTGGTGCTGTGGTAATTTTTCATTATAAATGCTATTAAATTTTCTCATTCTTTTGTCCCCTCCCTCTTACAATCCAAAGCGACTTCTGGGAATTACAATGCATAATGTTGAGTGATCAAATACTTTGTGGTGGGTAACAATAAATGGATATGTTGATTTGTGTTCCCCATTTTAAGGATTCTGCTAATTTGCATTTGGCTTCATTACAGAAGATATTGCAATTATTTGTTGAGAAAAAAAGATAATTGTCCAACAATAAATATCCTTCTATTGCAACTATTAGGCAAAAAACATAAGGTAGTTTGAGAAATGATCAAGTAAAAAACAGCTCCAAATGCAGCAACACATGCATAGAATTATATATATATATATATATATAAATTAAATATATCATGGATTCAACTCCGCAATGATATAATCCTCTCTTCTTCTTTCCCAAGAGGCCTGATTCACCCCTTCCTATTGAGCCTAGGCTCGATCTGCTGGGGATTCAGGGAAGGCTGTTGCTCGGCCAGGTTTAGGCTTTATAAGAGACCTTTTTGATCAATAGCATTGCCTCAGCATCCCCATGCAAGATATTCTCCATATTATTGTTGTTCTTGTTTAGATACTAGAGTAAATTCTAATTGTGGATCCTCAATTGTTGCTTATGATTTTGTATGCTTAAGTATCCTCAAGCGATCCACTCTAGTCTTTGTCATTTTCATATTGCTAACCTATGAATATTTTCCTCAATGATTCTTGACAGAAGAAAATTCCTATATTCTTTAATGCACCTCTTCAACAATGGACTGCAAGAATAAAAATAAATGAAATATGCCAGACCATGATAAATGATGGTAGTGCACTATTGCTTGCAGAGTGCAAAGTAAAAGCATATATGTTTAATTGATTTCTACTTTCTTTTTGGTTAATAAGTAAAGTTTTATCTTATTCTATATAATGATTTTTGTACAGGCAGTGGTGTTGGGGCCTGATCCTAGGGAAGTTAATGTTGACAATTTTGCCTCCTGTCACAAGATTTGTAAAAATGAATTTTCAACTTCAACAATGCAGACCCTGTTAATGCAGCCATCTAAGTAATGCATTTTATAATGTAAGCTGCTTTGAGCTATCAAACAGTTGGTGAAATTAAAAATAAAATAAATTTTATGGGTCTTCTGCAAAAATAAAAAATCAACACTTCTATTGCTCATTATTTATTATCAAATTACACAATGTATACATGATGTGGTACTGTGGTTTAAAAAGAATTTAAATGAGTATTATTTTCTTCTGTTACAAGGCTAGCTACAGACAGCCCCTCTTTTCTATTTCCAAATACATCAGTCTCTCCAACAATTTGTAATGTGTTACTCACTGTAACGTTAGACTCAACAAAATTCATGAACATCTGACACCTTTGGGAGGAAAAAAAATCTTGAAGAAGACAGGACTCAAGCACTTAAGTCTGAAGCTTTTTTATGGGTCTTCTGTAGTTATTGTGCAAGGGATTGATGGGTCCACCATATTTTTCTCCCCCTCAGAATCTATAGATTTTCCAGGAAAACCGTTCTCTGTATTTAGTTCACAATATAAAACGCCCTTGCCTGAACCCTCTGACTGTTGAAGCTCACCATTTTGTTTTGCTTGATCTACTTGTTCTTGAAACCTCAAGAGGCGAGTTGCATCCTTCTGGTTCGTTCCCGAGAAATTGCCTTCAGGTGAAGTTAAAGGTGCTTGGTCACCAATTTGGTCAGCAACCCTCACCTTATCAATCAAACCCATGGGTTAATTAGTAATCGTTCCACTGGTTACAAACTTCAAATTAAATGTGTAGCATATAAACAAATCATAAGCAACACAGTAATTCATGTAATTTAAGAAGTTGGAATTAAACAGCAACAGGGCTTAAAAAAAATTGTCAAACTTGTCACCAATGGTAATTCAAAATAGGAAATTATACAGAATAGTACATTGCAAAAGCCACAGATGCATAGAAAGAAAGTTCTAGTTCATCTAAAAATCTCGCCCTAATTAGGAAATTGTTCATTATAATGAGGTTTTATGAATAGAACAATTCATGAATGCTACAATATCCCAATCAGGTTTAAATCTCAAAAATTAAAAGGAGGGACAATACAATGTGATGTAAATTCAGTGCAGATCAGTTCCTTGTATTGGAAATTATTTGCAAACTGACCTCTTCAGTGTTCAATGGGGGACCAAATTATTACATTTAAAATCAGTATAAGTACCTGTAATGGCTTCATGATCTCGTATTCTCGATCATCACTTTTGCTGAGTTCTTCTTGAGCTTGTAGTTCCATTGAGTCACGGAAAAGCTGGCCGAGAAAGTTTACATCATCAGACATAAGACCAAGCCCCTTCAAAAGTTTAGAGCCCAGCTGTAAACTTGTCTGCATGAGGAAAGTGAAAACTTCAGTAAGCATGCCCAGACCACAATACCGGAGAGCTTTTAGTTTACACTTCACAAGTCCAAACATAACTTAAAGAAAATAAGAATACTTCTATTAATACCTCTGCATTTTCCAAAATAGCATCTGTTGCACCTGCTTTCTTCAGATCTAAAAGATGCATGAGGTCCTGCGCTCTGGCATAAATTGGGATCTGATGGATAGAATTTTTGCCACAAGATTCACAATCAAACCAGCAAAAATACAACTAGAAATATAGTATTATTTATGAAGTAATAACATTAACACAAACTCAATATAACTTTGAAAGAATAATATTAAGAAAAAATCCTAAAATATTCTTTTATGATGGCACACCTAGTTAACCCCATATACTTTTCCCACTCTTTCTGCATTCTGTGATTAGTGGTGAGCTGATTTTCTGATCTTGTTTGTCATGGTTGTCACCAACAAATCATGCACACATGCATGAGAGAGAGAGAGAGAGAGATAATGAAAACATTACCGCAGGGAAAGCAAGTCGAAGCCTTTGAACAGCCTCAATTGTCCTGTTCTTCTCTGAGTACATAACCATGACAGCCTTTGGAGAAGAGATACCAGCAGACTGCAAAACTGCTGGACGTGATCCATCCCCATAAAGAATTGGAAAGCCAAGTTTTCGAGATGCCTGTCAAGGCAGTGGTGAAAAAAATATATATATTTCTTTACCTTGTACAATCTCTAATTTAACACAATATAAAGAGAAATTGCCAAATCTACATACAATTCATGCTACAAAATTACAACACAAAGGGTGCATACTATATCAGAGTGATTCTATATGGATAGACCTACAGGATTTTTATTTGGAGTATCCCCAAGACATAAATTAATTAAAGAGTGAAACTTGCGATCTCAGATCATGAAGATCAAAAATCTTAAAACTGATTCACAACCACCAAAAATAATTGTAATAAATTTCAAAATTGCTATACCAAAAATACAGTTAAAATTTCTCATATTTGATTTTCTTTTTGCTTTCTACAGTACAAGCAACTTGCAGTTACCAAAGGGACTGAGGGAGCTTTGAATTGGTTGGAGGCCTTTGGTGGAACTTTAGTGACCAAACAAGATATTTCATTCCGGCAAAGTGAACACAACAAGACTTTGATGAATAATGGGTCGGACGAAACAAATAATCCAACCATTGTTCACAAACGATGGTGAGAGAAATTAAGAGATCAGAGATAATGGTTAGAAGAGAGGTAAAGTGAGAGACTGGAAAATGGAAAGGGGGGCTTGTAAGGATGAAGGGTTTTGATCAGATGCAGCCAAGACTGAATGTTGTCATTGCATTCTTTACTTCTATCAAATGTTGCCACATTTATAATATATACACAGATATATATATACATATATATATATATTCTAAAAATTAAATATATTTAACTCAGTTTTGCTGTGAGAAATCACAGCACCAAACGTCAAAAAAAATTAACAAGGTAAAACTGATACTGACCGACCATGTACAGAAACCAATTGCAGTAGGATTGGTTTTCTGGTTTTTAGTTGCACCCCTAGCTTTTCCCATTACCTTTTCACTATGAGAAATAAAGGAATTTTACTATTTGTATCTTTCCTGTGTACTTGAACATTCTTTTCTTGTTAATAAAATAGTTTTATATATCAAAAGAAGAGGAAGAAGAAGAAAAGACTATTTGAAATCAGAATTTGTACTAATGGAAAAAAGTTTAAGCTTCCATCAATTTGTAGAGTTCTTAGGGAAGCCATGAACTCCAAATTGAAATCAACAAGAACATCATTACATATGATCAAAGAGTTATAGAAACATTTTTAAACTGAAGAAAAAGTGCATAAAAATATTCAAAATTGGATAAAGTTATCCTCCAAACCAAGTTGGAGGATCACATGGTAGTTCCTAAGACCATCCACTTGTATTAAATGACATGATTCATTAAGTAGGTCATATGATTAAAAGAACACGTGAATGTTCATTTGACTTGCCACATATTAGGTTGGAGGAACTTTCCTCAAAACCTAGGATGAAAATTATGTTCTTCAAAATTCTGGAACGCTAAAATCGGGCACATATCCACCAAGAAAAATTAAATACATCAAGGCAATTTTACTTTTGGATTATTGGAATCATTTAAGTGAGTCAAATTAAAGAAAGCAGTCTTTTAAATCTAACGGTCATTTACCTTAACTATAGAAACATCAAGATCAAAAGCAACATAAGCCTGTCCCACAGAATCACCATCTAATCCAGAAGCCAATGGGGTGGCCAAAAAATTGGCAAGGACCTGCATCAATTTAAAAAAAAAAAATTTTATTATTATTATTTTTATAACATAGAACAAAAATCATCGACAATGGAATCATGAGCTAGAGCTCAAAGTAATAATTCTTACTGTATAAGAATTACTTTACCTGACCCATTTGTCCAAACCCAAGGATCACTACAGGATCACTAGCATCAAAGTTTCCCATCTCAGCAGCTTTCTGTGGAAGTTTCATATTTTCAATTTAAGCATACTAAATAGTTACTGAAGAATTGGGAATATATTATATCTGTAGAAATATCTGGCAGAATTGACATATTGAATGAAATACTACACGTTCAAAGTAAGGTCAAGAATGCAAGAACTTAGAGATAGTTACTGAGTAAATAAATTTAATTATTTAATAACTCATCTGCTTTTATAACTTTCACTTGTTACTTAACCCTTTCCTTGTTTTCATTAAAAATAAAATTAAAAAAAGCAAGTGAATGGTTTGAAGAGTAGGGCTGGGAAGATGCAATCAGTATCTAACCTTTTTTTTTTTTTTGAGAGGATTTTTTCGTAAAAGTGACGGTTCAGTTGGGTTGACAGTGGCCATGTTGGATCCAATTGGCACTGGCCCCTTATCCTTCCACTGCAAAGAGTGGGAGGTAGTCGCTGCTCTGTGAAACCAGCCTCACGCATTGCACTCCTCTTCAAGAACCATTGAACCCAGAGCCTTAGCTCAAGTCCATTGGCTCATCTCTTTGCTTGGAATGGACAGGACAGGATGAAAGCCTCACTGAATCCAACCAACTGGTTTGGGCCAAAGTCCCATCACAATTATGCCCCCACTTGGGTTACAAGCTCACGTTACTGAGCTCGGCAATTAGTATTTAACCTAAAATGACTAGATCAGCTACATGTATGGCATCCAAGTTGCATCCTATTTTAGTCGTCATATGCAAACTTAATCCAACCACATTAATGCTAGACATGATTTCCCTATTTATTAAGCCATTTGCTGAGGCCTTCAAGTAGGAACATACATTCTCTTCATCAAACTTGTCCCCAATAAATTCAGCAGCCCTTCTTCCAGCATCATTGAGCAATGGAGTTAATGCCATTGACAAGACAACGACAATTATGAGCAGCTTGTTAAGCTCAAGTGGTAGCACACCAAGCCTGGTTCCAAGAAGGCAGAAAACTCCATAAGAAAAAGGAAATATGGAATGCTTAGTCTAAGAAAAGTTGTAAATCAAACTAATTTATGACTAACCTGTTTGCAAGAGAAAAAACTACAAATCCAAACTCGCCTCCTTGAGATAAAAGCAATCCTATTCTTACACTTTCCTGAATAGTCAGTCCAACACGAGGACCTATTGCTGTTATGATCAGAGTCTTGATGACAATCAAACCTGCCAAGAGTGAAAGTACATTTGGCCACTCTCGGATAAGGAGCTGTAGAGACAGGAAAAAATGATGGCTAGACTTAATAGTGATTAGTGAGCTAAAAGAACCAGCACAATGCACAGGAGCCTTATTAGATTTTAAATTATTAACATTTTACTTTTAAAACAAATTAACAAAGCAGATGTGTGTGTGTGTGTGTGAGAGAGAGAGAGAGAGAGAGAGAGAGACTTTTAAGTTTGTTATCCAAAATATTATCCTTTTTCTTTCTAAGATGACTTTTAATGAATAATAATAACTAATAATTACAAGATACAATGGATGACTAAGACTTAAAGAGATATCATTGAGAAAGGCAGGCTCCACAAAAGTTAAATAATTTAAATAAATGATTAGAATAAATATGAGAGGAACTCACGTAGGATTAATCAATGTAGAGCTATAAAATCAACAGATTCAGGATGACTAAAATATATTGAGATATTATGCTTTTGCCATTATGGATATTTCAATATATTTACTTATATCAGAGCCAAACGCAGTTCCTTGCCACATAGGTTAAAGGGAATTATGACTCAAAGATTTCATGTTTTTCAATTTTCCATAAGATAAATAAGTATTTAAACAGTTAAAATTTGATTCAGCCACTTCAAGTGAACTCTTCCCATGCTCCATTTTTGAGAGTGTCCATCATAAACACAAATCTTACAAAACATTGTAATCAGAATTAAAATGCACACCCATCTGGGTCGAAGAGAAGTGTATTTGAGAAAACTATTATTATCCTTCACCAGAACCTTACATCATCTGTTACTAAAACCTTGTGTACTTAACAGCTTCTCATCATAATAAATTTCCAGTCAAATACACAAAAATTAAGAAATTCAACAATGCATAATATTATATACCTGCATATCAATTGATGTCCCTGTAGTGACAAAAAATAACCCAAGAAGTAAGCCTCTAAATGGCCTTATATCAGCTTCAATCTGTGTCCGGAAATTTGTTTCTGCTAATAGTGCCCCAGCCAAAAATGCTCCAAGCTGCAGTTTGAAATCAAATTTCACCACCAGATGGAAATTAAGAATAAAAATATCAGCCATTCTCCATGCTTAAGAAAAAGATGTCAAACCGTATCACTAAAGCCCAACTTCTGGGTGAGAAGTGAAGTCCCAGCAACAGTCAATAGGCAAAGAGCAACAAATCCCTCTGAGCTTCTCGCTTCTGCAACAAACTGAAATAGGAAAAATAAATTAAACCCTCTAAATTATAAAAGTGTTTTGGGCCCTCATAAAATCAACATGATGCGAACCTCGAAAACTCGCCTAAGAAGATACTTCCCTGCAAGAGAAAGCAGACCCAGTCCACCTAAAGCCTTTAAACTTTCTTTGGCAAGCATTGGCCAAATACTTTCCTCTACCAGATTCTGCATAAAACCAGAGAGAGAGAGAGAGCACAAACATGCAAGGAGTCAATAAATGAGATTGTATGTGAGAAGCAAAAATATAATAGAAAAAAAGTAAAGTAAAAATACAAGAAAATAAAATATTATCAGGGGATAGGACTATAAATGTGATGAGAAAAATTCATTGACAAATATTACTTAGCAATTTTAAACTCAATGAAATTTCTGAATATATCTAGATTAAAAAGCATGGCTAACAAAATTCAAAGTTTTTCAGTTGGATTTTGATAGCGTACACACATGCACACACATTGGTTTTGTTCATCAATAAAATTTCTGAATATTATCTAGAACTAAAAGCATGGCTAATAAAATTTAAAGTTTTTCAGTTGGGTTTGGATAGTCACACACACACACAAGTTACTTTTGTTATTTTTAAATTAGCTTGTTAGCTTATTCTTGTATTCTTGCCATATCACTCTAATATAAATATGTGCTAAGGTGAGGGAATGATCGAATAAACCCTAAACCTTTTCTCAAATATCTCTCTCCACTGATTCTCAAAAAAAAAACCTCTCCACTATTCGTTCCTCCTTTAACCCTAATATCTCATACTTAACAACTTAACTATATTTGAACAAAGACATCACAATATATATTGCAGATCACAAAAAGCTCTATCCATCTTACAGAGAATCCCACCAATCATATCCATTAGAGACTACTAGCTGGTTTATAAAATAAAAGACAGGTTAAATCGAACTCAAAGATTAAAACTCTATAGTTACTAGACATTAATAATGAACATTGCATATTTGAATGTAAAATATATTTCAGGTACTTAGCTTTAAGAAATTAGAATCCTATGTACCTGGCTCTCTAGCACCGGAAGTATGACTAATAGAGGGACAACTGCTATGTCCTGCAAATATCAACCAGTGGGAGTTCAAAAAGTTACTGACATCATACTTGATGCGTACTACTTTGAAAAGATGACCCTAGCAAAATTCAGAAAGGGAAGTAAAAAGAACTATAATAGCACCAGTATTAATATATTGATTTAACAACAAAACAGAAGACCATGCATTCATCAGTCTCATATAGAACCTGTAACAGAAGTATTCCCAGAGTTGCTGAGCCAAATCTTGTTGGGAGCTCGCCTTTTTCTGCAAGAAGCTATATACTATACTATGTAAGTAAAAAAGAGAGGGCAGGAGGGCAGGAGGGCAGGAGAATCTAAATTAAACCATATATGGAATAGGGAGTAAAGGATATCTACAATGCAAGTCACTACTAACTGCTCCTAACTCAGCCTGAGAGTCTACTATACTAGGTGCCCACAAAATCTATCAACCTAATCACAAGATCCAACACTAACCCATCACACTATCTCTATTGTCTTGTCTTACAATGCCCCAACTTGTGTCAAGAATAATTTAGAAATTTATAAAAACTTTCACATTATTTTCAATCATTACACACCGATAGAACATATGATCAATAGAAAATTGTTTCATATATGAGCCAAATTGTGAAGTAACAAGTTCATAACTGTGAGCAATTGCTATGAAATATAAGTTGGATTGGCATGCACCGTTCAGGTTACAAGAAATTTGCCAACCTACAGCCACAAGCTCAATCTTCTCTGACAAAATTGATCTAAAACCATGGTAAATATATTTATAAACTAGATTAAAATATGAGGAAGAGACAGAAAATTTTCCACCACAGTTGATGGCATCATTCTGGAGTTGCATAAGCATCTATAATTCTATATGCCAACTTATTAATAAGCATATCATCATACTTCTCCAACAGCCAATCTACAAGCTTAAGCTTTCAAGGCAACCCAATTAAGCAACAGTTCCACTGAATGTGCACATATACTCAACTTTGAACTTCACAATACCATTAAGATTCAAACCTTACTTATTAAACTCACGAAGTCATTACAAAAGAAACATAAGATAGCAACACAAATCACCCATGATACATTACTAATTCTCCCAAAAGCTTAAACTGATAGAAAATGTTGAATTTAATCATTTAACCAATATTCTAAAACTCTCCCTCACGCATGGGCCCAAACTCCACTTTAATAAGTGAGTCCCAACATGTGGTATTTTTAAAGTGAGGCCAACTAGTGGGAATTTTAACTTTTTAAATGGGAGGTAGAGTAGCTCTGATACCATAATAAATTTCTGATTCTCCCAAAAGCTTAAGTTGATAGGAAATGGTGAATTTAATTACTTAACCAATATTATAACAACCCCCAATCACAATACTAGTTTATTGCATCATCCTCAACCTCCAGTTTCAAATTTGTGTGCTTGGAGAAAATAATTCACATGATCAGGTCAAGAATAGAAAAGGATACAACTCCATATCTTAATATGTGACATTGTTGTTTTTTTTTAATATATAGATTCTTTAACAAGAAGTAAGATTCCAAGTACGAGTCCTAAAAGTTCATAATGCCACAAAAAGCTAGTGGTGAATCTAGCTCACAATTGATTCATAATATCAGAAGAAGCAAGTCAACATAATTGCTACATTGGGTGCTCATTCAAAGATGTTTCCACTTGTTGAAACTTTGAAGTTTTCAGCATAAGAGAAATCTAGATAGAAAAATTGCCAATATCCGAACTTGAGCTTGACTATTTGTATTTATCAAGGGGTTTTAATAATTGCACAATTATGTCCAAAATTACAATACCAATTAATGGGAACATACTTAATATATAGATACCTACAATAAGAATACCTGTAGAACAAAAGCTGAAGAAGACAGAGAGAGTGCAGCACCAATCACCACAGCCTCATCAATGCTTCTGATGTTGACCTACAACAATACGGTTGAACTTATATACCAAAAAAGCAACATTATGTTAGGAGTACTTCAGAGCATATAGAAGATGGTTCCAGCAGCAAGGCTTTCATTCAACAAGGTCAATATGTATAGTTAGAGAACTAACACATTTGCATAATCTATGTCAGTAGAGTATGCATATATTTTCATTCTATTTAGAAACACCTAGCATAGAAAGAGAAATACACAAATCTAATGTAAGTAATGATAATCGACATCTCTATCTATAAAAACAATAAAAGGGTGTTTGTCTACACAATCAAAAAACCAAAAACCCCATGGTGTCCACCCCAAATTACCTCAACTAACCCTGAAGAGGAGACAAAGAGAGGGAGAGAGAAAATATGGTGAAGTGAATGATGGCATTAAAACTTTCCAGTAAATAGTCCATTTCATATGAGATTCCAATTAAAACAAAAAACAAGTGAATGATGATGGTTAAGACAAGTTATTACATGCAAAGTATTGAAGATGTCTAGAAAAAGAGTTCTCACCAAATCAGACCTTGAGTGAAAAAGGAATTCCAAAATTTTTGTTCCAATAGCCCCATTAGGTGGAAGTTCAAATGCTGTGAAAGCAAGAGTAGATAACACAACCTTCAAAAGCAAAAAAACAAAATTGGTGAAACAAGATAGGTAATCAATTTAAGGACCCACCCAGAATTCATAGAATTGTTAGTCATGTCTTGCCACACAACTTCAAGAACCACCATGAGAATTAAATGCAAGCTAAACAAGTAAAATCACAAGCAACAACACCGATATGGAATGCATTTTAACAAAGCTAAGTCAAGTGGATTCCTATTTCTAAACAATAAATTACTCAATAAACTTATATATATAATTAAATTGATTAATAATTAAGTCATCTTTGATGGGAATTTTACTCTTAATGTTAAAGGAAAAGAAAAGATATAATTAAATTGATTAATTTTCCATGAAAGTAGCTAATTAACTATGGAAACAACTTTTCATACTCAATTCTAGTACTGGTTTATCCTAACCAGCCAACCAAAATCGTTAACATCTATCTGTAAAGTGTTGGATTTTTAGCATTTTTGGCTCGGACATGGCCAAAAACCATAATAAATAATAAATTTATTTTTTACCAGTAAGCTATGTACCAACCCTATGGGTCTTGAACCCACAACCTTACCCACCACCTTGCTCTTACAATGGGATGAGGTGCCATTAAAGCTAGAGCTCATTGGCCAAAAAACCACAGAAACTTCAAGAAAATTCCTAAAGAATGTAATTTCCAAGCTATAGAAAACCAAGTTCCAAGTCCAAAAATTGTCAAAAAGGTATATGTCTCTCGAAACAGAACACACATAAACCTCCAATAATATTAGCAAATCAAATTCTTTGTATCATTAAATCTTGAGAGTGCTGCAAAAGCACAACTTTCCATCAATTTCACATCTTGCATGTCAGGAAATTTAATGAACCATTGCCTTAACTTTCCACATTGGATTTTCATTTTCCATAACGCTCAAGAACTGGAATAATACCATCTTATTTACAAGAGTATTCAACCCTTATGGACAACTAGATCTTAGCTTTTGAGATCATACCTGAGTCAAACCCATGCCAAAGGCAAATTTTGCAAGAGCTTTTAGACGTGCAAATGAAAGCTCTAAACCCATCTCAAACAGCTGAAAACGTTACATGTTAGTCTAAAAAAAAACTTCATCTTAACAAGGTATGCTGCAAAATATTCATTAGTCATTACAAGTGGACAATGTGATAGTTATATAATCTATATCCTCTAATCTTTTCAGAGAAGTTAAAATTCAAACCAAGAAATAAATATCCAAAACATTATGCAAAGAAGACAAACTTTTCAGAGAAAAGAATTCCCACATGTTGTCCTGTGTATATATTAGCTCATAATATTGGAACATGAAACCTAAGTACTTCTCACTGCCCTACCTTTTAGTGTTATAGTTAGATGCAAGAAACAATCAACTGATAAAAAAAAAAAAAAAAAAAAAAAAATCACACACACAGACAGCTTAAAGTTGATACTCATTCATGGTTCTACATCTAACAAACATTTGTGCAGATGTTCTCCGATACTTAAATCAATTAATATCAGATATTTAAGAAAAAGCTAAAACTCTGCATGCGAAATGTTATCGATGTAAATTCAGGTCCCTACTATGTAGTATCAATAGAACATAGTTTGCCATCTTGGCGAAAAGGTTATACAAGGATAAACATTTCACAATAGAAATACTGTCAGGAGCTATGTGATGGACATACAATGGCAGATGATTAGTTTCAGTAGTTGGTATAGCAACGTGCTTTATTGCATTATAAATATTTTTTAATAAAAATGTAATGATAAACATCATCATGAATAACAATAGAATTGAAATTGCAATGCTATGGTTAGGACAACAATTTGTTCCAAAAATATAAGAGCAGCAAAAGTGGCAGATAAAGCAGACAAATGATTAAGCTTACCAAAAAAAGAATCCCCCACTCGGACAAAACTTTGACATCTGTGAGATTTCTAAACAAACCAAACTGATTGAGCACAACCCCCGCAAAGAAGAAACCAAGTATCTGCAAATGATTGGCACTAAAATTGTCAATAGAAATGAAATAATGAACTGATAAGAACTATTGCACCTGTTCACTTCTTCCACACTTGATTTAAACATGAAGCTTTGTCAAGTAGCACTGCATTGTTGTAGGAAGTATGCAAAAACATGTATACGAGCTATTGCTTTTGTATTTTATATTAATACATTCTGATATCCTTGCAATGTTCATTGACTAAGTAGAAAGTTAGAATTCAACCTCAGAATTATTAAATTTTCAACAAAATAATAAGCACAAATATATCATTGTAAAATCTAACCAAGTAAAATCAAGTTAGATGTCTTGCTGATCATTACAAATAAAAAAATTGACAAAAAGAACTAAAATTCAAATGGACAATATCAATCATGTAGATTTTGTTGTATAATTTAGTTACCATAATTATAATGCCTATTTTGCTCATAATTAAGAATGAAAATATTCATCTGTTTGTGTGGTGTGTTTGGATTTTCTTTTCAACAATTGTCCTTACATTGTCACACCTTTTGAGAAAAGCACAGGGACAAATCTAACTCAACTCTAAAGAATATATATTCTTGCATTTGTGTGCATGTGTGTAAGAGAGAAAGAGATAAAGAAAAAAGATCAAAATGCATATGTTACACTTACGGGGCTAGCTTTAATGGTCTTGAAGGCCGGAACAACCAAGACAGTCACACCTAAGAATGTCAGAGTATCCAAACCTAGATCATTAATGACATCAACACCATTGGCAACATCAAGGCCTGCATACACCCGTGATCTTTTGCAAGGGCCTAGTCTATGGTTAGAAAAACAGAATCCTCCGCAATTAGATACCGAGGAAATCAACAAAGGTGTGCCCTCAAAGATATATCCTGAAAAAGATCTATGAATAATCCCATAACTGATGGCAGATGATGGAAGACATACTTTCCGGTTATGGGAAGAAGATATATGAACATATTGTTCACCAAGTCGGGAAACAGCATGAGAGTAAGCCTGGATTGGGCTCTTTTGTTTGATTATGTTGTATCCCTGGAAGATGACAAACAATTGAAATCGATTAGTTACCACCATGGTTTTACCTTTAAGAATTCAAAGTTCAAGTCAATGCACAATAATACACATTTAATAATCAAGCACGCACAAATAGTTGAACTAAGGTTGGACATACATGAATAATCACACACATTAAAGAGTTAATCAGGCACCTGAATTAAGATAGTGAATATCATCATGTCATTGATGTGCCAATTACTCCAGAGAAATTTCCTGGATAAAATTCATGAGCATGTCAAGGAGCACTGGAGCAGGGAGATATCTAACTTGATATTTGCCATTCAAAGATTTTTACTTTAACCAAGATCTAAAACTATCCAACTTCTCGGGGGGGAGAAATGATGAAAATGGGGTTCTCTCCAATTCCAAATTGCATATAAAATAGGATGACAAATTAATGATTTCACAAAATTATTCAGGGCAATGATTATTAATCTGTGGTCACATTAGTGCTCTAGTTCTGTTGGGAAACTAAGTTTGAGTGGAAATTTGGGGAAAGTGGGAAACTTAACACCAAACAAAACAAAAATAACATAGCTTGAAGAAGTTTTACAGGTATTCAGTGTATGATAGAAGATGTATTAATATTATTACACAAATACTAAATACTCCACCCTATAATTTGGCACTTCAATTCTATTTGCAACATCTGATTTTTAATATCAGTGAGATTTCCAATTAAATTAAGCAAAATTTCTTAAACTAAACGTGCTTGTTGGGCAGTTGCAAAAAAAGCTAACCTCCAAATATCATTGATGGTTAACCAATGCATACACCTTGAACACACACCAAATTGCATACCAACAAAAGACTCAGATATCATTTCATCAAGAAAACCCAAATCAAGTTAACTAACATTGAAGTGAACAATTTCTGTTTTTTTTTTTTTCCTTTTTCTTTACTTATTGTTTATTTAAGTGAACAAAGTCAACAATCCTAAATTCAATAAAACCACCATGAAACAAACAAGTTCCAAAAAAAGCAAACACCCATTATTGCATTAAAAAACCAACTGGGTTAGCCAAAAAAAGTACAATAATTTGTAAAGAACAGGAGGTGAAGTACTGAACTAAACAATGAACCAAAACTCTTGGTGAAGGAATACTACCTTAGAGTTATGGTAACAAGCAACTGAGTCCAACATAGTGCTTAGGTTCATGAAGCAAGTACTCCCAACTTGAACAAGTTAAATTGCATTTGGTTGTTTTGCTGACAAACCCAAGTACAGAAATTGCAGATATTTCAAAGAACACCAAGAAAAAGATTGAAGCTTTGGCTATATATTTAGACAACTCAAAAAAGTGACAACCACGAAAACAAAAACAAAAGCAAAGGGTGAAATTGAGGACAACAAAAGCACACGTTGGAGCCCTGTAAACTTGGAACTTTTTAGAGAGAGAAAGAGGAATCTGCTCAATCTGTATCTGTCTGTGAGTGTGCGTATTTTTGTGGAGGAAATTTTAGCGCTCAGAGCATGAACTTGCATTATTTTTTGAAGCCAGAAGCTAACATAATATCCACGTGGCAATTGGTGATTATCCTATAAGGAAATGTTGAAAAAAAATGTTTAAATAGTATTTTGACTAAAATACCCTTATAGATTTTAGTCTACATCCTACACCTCTAAATATTTTTTCCCCCCTCAAATTTAAGAAAGTTATAATTTTACTAGCAATTTTTTTCTTTATCTAGATTAAATTTAATATAACAAAAAGATATACTAATTTTTTTCTTTTATTTATATTAATTATGTAGCTTCCAATTAGTTGAAATGATAATGTTTTTTATTATTAAATAAAAGAAAAATAATAAATAAATAAATAAGAAAAGACTGTTAATATGTTGACTTAATGACGTTGAAACAAACTCAATGATTTGATTGTATTATATCAAAAAATATATATTTTACAGACAAAAATCGTAAAATTTTCTATTTTAGAGATAAAAATTAAATTAGAGGCAAATTCTAAGATTTAAAGTATTTTGACCTAATTTCACACCAAGAGAAACATTTTTATTAAATAAAAAAATTAATAACCAAATTGAAAATTTCTCAATTTTAGAGACGAATTAAATTAGGAAAAAAAAATTTATAGGACCAAAAGTAATTTGACATAATTTTTACATAAAGAAATACCTTTTTTTTTTAATAAATAAATGAATGTTTTGAGCATCTATGACTATGTGAAACCACGGTTCTCACTTGAATACGCCAAGTTAAAACCATTTTTAGACATGTTAAATGGAGATTTTGGTCATATGCTATCCTCTCTTTGGGAATAAATCAAGGCACTGAATTCAAAATCAACCGCAAGTTTATTGGTTTCTTATCATTTCAATTTTCGATGCTTCTCATAAAAATAAATAAATAAACAAACAAGTCCTTAACATGTCATTGATTAATTCATTCATTAAATTTAAAACCCAGAATGACGAAGACCCAATCAAGACATTTCTCAGCATACCCATGCTTACCTTACCTCCCTTTTTTTTTTTTATTATCATATAGAGATCAGCCCATTTTCACCTTGGATTTTGTATTTGGGTCAAGATCCCTTTGATCTTGATGCCTGGCTGGAATAAATTTTTTTTTTTAAGTGATACCGATACTAGAAGTTTTATTACATTGATCTCATAATTAATTGTGTTACCCATTAAAAATTGGCAATTCAAATATTCAGTTATAAAATAGTTAAAGTCCACCAATCATATTTATTGTCACATCAATTTGTAGGTTTTATATAATAAAACTTATAGTACTTTTAACATTTTTCTTTGTAAAAATGAAATAGACTAGAACTTATTGTTTTTGAATAGCTTTTTTATCATGTGATCAGATTTAGTCAATTAGATTTGAGTAAGATATCTTGAACTCAAGTTTGTTAGATACACATGCATATACTCTATCTCTCTAATTTAAGCCCATTTATTGCCCTAAAGTAAAGGGCTTTGGAATCTTAATGCATGTATTTAATTTATTTAAAATAAAACTAATAGAGTATGATCTACTTTTTGGGAATACGAATTAAAACAATAACAATAATAATTATGTTAGCGGACGTCTTTCACAATTCCTGGAGAAAGGGAGTTCACTGGTAGACCAAAGGATGAAAGGATAGGTAAATGTAATTTGACTCATTCACCTCTAAATCATTAATGTTTGGAAATCATATTTGCAAGGAATTGTTCATAACAAAAATAAATAAAATCAAAAGATCCAAGTCCACAAAGACTGAGAAAATTGACTCAAGAACACATTTTATTTTTATTAGAATTCTAGAATTCAGGCCTAACCATTAAGCAATGGGAACGATGAAACCTGTGGATGCAGAAGATTCTATCTACATGCTGCTCCACTCTCTACGCTTTAGCTTTCTTTTTGCTATCACGCTATGGCCTATGGTTCTTTTACTTCCCTTTAAGAACAAGAGCTAAATACTATAATAGGATCCTTCTGTTGTTCTTCTACGTCACCCATCAACCTGGAATCAAATAAATTCCATTGCTTCGGCTACTTTTTTTTTTTCATATTATGCCCTATCTGCATTTCCTGAAAAGATAGGCTTTCATTTTGATGATGGGAATGCTTTAGTGTTTGTTTAATACATTGGAATTGACTTTTAATTTCCTATCTGCATATTTAGACCAATTCAAGGTGTCAAATGGGGTTGCTTCCACATCAAAACTGAGATAAAGTTTGAGCCAAAAAATCTCAATCAAGATAAATTAATAAGGAAGTGAGATCTCTTTGGGATTTACTCCGGCACTTAGAAATTAGTTAATCTATAAAGAATCTAAAAATACATGTACTTAATGCCCGGCTTAAGAAAGAGACCCAAGTCGTAGTGGCCTGACTAAATGGTGATTAGTGGCAGAGGAAGGTAAAATGAGATACTTTTCTCTGTTTTCTTTTTTCATTATATTGCATCAATTAAATTGACCTTCATGCTATTTACACCCAATCAAAAGATACTCATGCTATCATGCAATACACTGCTAAACCACCCCAATAATAAACAACATCAACTTATCCTCGACCTGTCAGTTGGATCCCAAAAACTCCCTTATTGCCTATGATAAATGGATGGTAGTATAAGAGTATACAGCATGCCGATGACAAATTTATGGTAAAATTAGTGGGTTTGTAGGATTGAGTTCAAGAATCAGCCTCACCTAAAAATAAATATATAGATTAGGGTGAAATTTACCAATCACTTTTCTCAAACTCCTCAAAAATGGGAGTTGTGTGCTCTGAGTATGACCTTTTTATACTGCTTCAATTCCTAATAAAATATTACCTATCCAATACTTTGAAAGGGAAAATACTATGCCAAAGTTATAATTTATCCAAAACAAACACAAACTAAAGTAAGGAGGATATTTAATGCCTCACCTCAACATAATCAATTCATCCACCAGCTTAATTTAGTGCTTGGGTGATCACGTTTCTTAACTCTCTACCAATTACTTGACCCTTTTCTGCAGCAAATTTAGCTCTTGACAATTACCTGTTTATAGACAATGCCTGCCAAATGTACAAAAGAAATTGTACAATAATGTAAAAAATATGTTTGTAAAAAATTGTTCAATTATTTGTTTGCTATTAATATATATATATATATATATATATATAAGTGAAGCTGGGAGAAACTCAAATAGAATTCCAAATTAGAGTTCTAATTTTGCGCCATGTGTCCTAAATTATTTATTCTTAAAAAGTTTTATTTCTTAATTTTAGAATCAAATATGGAACCACGTCATAAATATTTATCCAAGTGAGTTATTAAGTACAAAAATCAAAGAGTCTAGAATAAAAAAATTTAAAAAAAAATAAAGTGCTTCACAATAAAATTTTTTTTTAAAAACATGGACAATTTATATTTTATACCTAATAATATCCTTACAAAAATTTTAAAGAGTTAACAAAATATAAAAATGACTATCAATAGTATTTAAATTATATATATATAGGAATTATATTATGGATCTTATTGTATATATTTAAGTATATCCATGCATATGCATGGGGTTACAAACTAGTATATATTAATAGCCAAATCTCATAGAAAATCAAATTAAATTTTAATTGGATTCTCGATTTTGTGCCGCGTGTCCCATTTAATTTTCAATTTTGTACTAAGTGAATTATTAAGTGTAAAAATCAAAAAGTTCAAATACAATTAGATTCTAAATTGGATTTCAATTGGAGTTCAATTTTCCGCCACGTGTCCATTTATTTTTGTAATTTTTGTGGCAAGTGAATTATTGAGTGAAAAAACCGAAGAGTTTAAATCTAATTAAATTCTAAATCATATATATATATATATATATAATGAGAAACCATTACATATTTTAAAAATGTATGGTTTAAAAAAAAGTATAAGATAATATAATGTATAATTTGAATCTCTTCTTTAAAAAAAATGTATGATTGCAATTGTTTTTAATTATACTCGTGCATATATATGGGGCTACACACTAGTAATAATAATAATAATAATAATGAGGTACTTCAAATAAGATATACGTATCAGAAGTCAAAACATTTGCAATGGGAGGGAGGGAAAAGATTTAACCTCCAATATTTCTTGTAAACTGAGGGATTTTTTTATTATAAATTTTTTAGGCTAAAATGGCCAAATACCATCTTTGGAGAAAATATTTGGCGATTTACTACTGTTTGCGAAATAATTAGGGATCTACAACTTTTTTGAAATTTGAGTTTGTCATGTAACTCGAATTTTGGGAACTCGAGTTCCATGAAAAATAGCCACCAATTTTTTATGTAACTCAAGTTCTAGGAACTCAAGTTCCATAAAAAATAGCAGGATTTTTTTATAAAATAACTATAAAATCCAAACATTATTATTAGTTAGGCAACGTTTTAAACATATTGCATTTTTAACAATTCGACTTCAGAGGAGTCGATTTTACTGTTCATATTGCTTATTTTTGTGCCACATAGATAAAGAAATCGAGTCCATTATACTCATTTTTTATACATAGAAATCGACCACAGAGGTGTCGTTTTCAATACAAAGAAAACGACTACAGTGGAGTCGTTTTCTTTGTATTGAAAACGACTCCTCTGTGGTTGATTTCCCCAAAAACCCATCTCCTCCACTGAGAACCCAGCAACAGAAGAATGGTGTCTCCAGCGATTGAAGACGACTTCAGCGGCAAAACCCACAACGCTTCGTTCTTCGTTCTTCGTTCTTCGTTTGTTCAGGCGCCTGGGTTTCTTGCCGACGAACTCAGGCGCCGATTCTGACCGACGAACCCAGCACACCAAACCCCGACGAACTTGGACACCGACGAGCCTAACACGCTCGGATCGGATCAGTGGAGGAGAAGAACACGCTCGTCGGCGCCTGGGTTCGTCGGCGCCTGCGTTCGTCGGTGCCTGCGTTCGGTGTTGCTGGGTTCGTTTTGCTGGGTTCGCTGGGTTCCTGTGGGTTTTTTGGCGCATGGGTCCTTCTGTGGGTTCGTCCGTGGGGGTTTTTTGGACAAAGAAATTGACCACAGAGGAGTCGTTTTCAATACAAAGAAAACGACTCCACTGTAGTCGTTTTCTATGTATTGAAAACGACTCCTCTATGGTCGATTTCCATGTAGAAAAACTGAATATAATGGACTCGATTTCTTTACCTACGTGGCACAAAAATATGCAATATGAACAGTAAAATCGACTTCTCTGAAGTCGAATTGTTAGAAATGCAATATGTTTGAAACGTTGCCTAACTAATAATATTGTTTGGGTTTTATAATTATTTTATAAAAAAATCCAAAATAGCATGGCAAACTTGAAGGCTATTTTTTTCAAAAAACTCGAGTTTCGAAAGAGTGATACATCCATATATATTTCTCAAACAGTGGTAGATTGCCAAATATTTCGGCCAACAATGGTATTTGGCCATTTTGGCCAAATTTTCTATTATTCAATAATAAAAAGAGACCCTCAAGCACTAGCCAAAATATCCGCACATCTATTGGTTTCACGGTAAACATGATGTGGGATGCACTATTCATTGCCTCTTCAAGAGATTCTTGCAATTCAACACAAGAGCAAATAAACCTAGGGTCATAGTACTGTGGATTGTAATTTGTTAGTAACGAAATGATAAGAGCTTAATCCTAAAATTACATTATGGTATATGCTAATTCCCAAGTCAAGTTTAACTGTTTAACCTATAGTGAACCGCTTGTAGTTTAACTATGGGACATTTTTTAGAGAGAGAGAGAGAGAGAGAGAGAACAAGTAAAGAAAAGACAAAAAAGAGAGAGAGGAGTAAAAAGTAACAAATGGCATTGGCGAGAAACTGAAGGAGAGGTTCACCCGAAATTCAAATTATAATTAATCGAAAAGGATCAAAATGACTGAAACACTCTAAAATTCATTGGAATTTAAGCTGAGATGAAATAAGGTGGTTTAGTGTACTCAAATGGAATGAAATTGATAACACGAGGTAAAACTTGAAAGTATTACTCATGTGGGGCCAATTATCCAAAAAGGTGATATGGATATAGTAGGAAGTGGGCTCGTGGCCCAACGGCCCAGTCCGAGGACATTCACTTATCCGAAGATGGTTAAAGAAAGACATTGTGGGAGTAGTAAAAGAAAAAAGGGATGAAGGTCATATATAGTGGCCCAAAACGCGTTCGAGGATAAGACCCACCTCGGATACCATGGTCCAAGGTGGATGTAACTATCTTACTATTTAGGGTACTTCGGAAAGTTATATTAGAACTGGAAAGTGAATATAGAACAAAGGAAGAACCGGGAGAGATAACAAATATCTTCTAAAGCTGCTACCTCCACATTAAATGCTTCCCAGCTAACTCTCTGACCGCATTAATGTGGAGGTGATACCTGAACAGTAACTAAGCAGCCTTATGGCTGCTGAGCGAAAGTTCCGGTAGGTGCTGGATGGGACAGAAATGAGTTCCCAGAATAGAACCTACACGTGTACAGTGAAAATGGGGTGAAGAATGTGGTATATAACCTAAAAGTGGATGACATTAGAGGGGACTGGAAAAAAAAAAAAAAAAAAACGATAGAACCAAGAAAGATATTCCCTGAAACCTAGCCGAAGAGAGTTTTGATCGTTTGGTTAGTCTAAAGCGTCTTTTGCTGCACAATGATCATGACCTTTTCTACCGAGTGGAACTAGTTCTTTCACCCACTCTCTAAAAATTTATTGTTTAGGCTTGTTGGGCTAAAAACCCATCCCTATTCTGGATCCAATCCAATTTGAGTCCCTACAATTGCCGCCGTCTGTGGGAAGAGCTTGATCTATTCGTAGGGAAAGGCAAGTGCAGCGGTTGTGACGGAAGGGGGAGCACCGCAGCAACCAGTGGTGGGCCCACAGTAGGTGGATGTTAATCCACACCGGGCAGAGTCCAGGGGCTCCCAGCATGGTCATCCACTGGTAATCCTTGAACAGAGAGGGGGTCGTGAGGGAAGTGCGCGAACAACTCACACTGATAGAAGTCATTCTCGGGAGAAAAGCCATATTTCCCACGTAAGGAACGACGGGGACATGCAGCGTGAGATTAACAAATTGAAAAGGGAATTGTGACATGAGCGACGAAGACGTATGGCTCACAACTCTGGGCAATCCTCAGAGGAGTCAGATGACACCAGTTATAGACAGAGGTCAATAACTCCACCCAGTGAATCTTTCTCGTATGATGAGGAGTACCACCATGAACAAAAATATAAGAGTCCGCCTCGTCAAGGCTTAGGGAATGAAGCCCTGAACAAAGCGTTAAGCCAAGTTTCCAAATCGCCCTTCACGCGACGCATTGAGGAAGCAGATCTTCCTCAGCGGTTCCATTAACCTGCGTTCACCATTTATAATGGTCGAACAGATCCAGTGGAACATGTTAGTTATTTCAGTCAAAGGATGGCCATTCATGCTAAGGATGAGGCCTTGATGTGCAAAGTTTTCCCATCTAGCCTAGGTCCAGTGGCGATGAGATGGTTCAACGGTCTAAGAACGAATACCATTGACTCCTTTAAGAAGCTCACCCAAGCTTTTGGTGCCCGTTTTATCACCTGCAGGAGGGTTGTTTAGCCCTTGGGATCTTTATTATCCATGTCTATGCAGGAGGGGGAAACTCTGAAGGCCTATTCTGATAGATACTGGGAAATGTTCAATGAAGTAGATGGAGCCTATGATGACGTGGCCGTTAATACCTTTAAGGAAGGCCTTCCAACCGAGCATGATTTGAGGAAATTTTTGACTGGTAAACCTATTACCAGCGTGCGTCAGCTTATGGATCAGATTGACAAGTATAGAAGAGTAGAGGAGGATCAGATGCAGGGTAGAGGAAAGTCCAAGGTAATCCCTCAGGAGATGAGGGATTTCAGGTCGAACCGGTACAACAACAACCAACCTCGAAGGGACTTCGGGGGGCAATCAGGATCTGCTAATTCCCAAGTGGTTAATCCCATGTTCCGAGAACCAGTACAACGGGTTCTGGAGAAGATAAAGAACGAGCCATTCTTCAGATGGCCCAATAGGATGGCAGGGGATCCTGCGAAACGTAATCAAAATCTTTACTGCGAGTACCACCAGGACCATGGACATACTACTGAGGATTGCAGAAATTTGTGGGATCACTTGGAACAGCTGGTCCGAGAAAGGAAGTTGACCCAGCTTCTGCATCATTCCAATGGCCGAGTAAGTCAAGCAGGTTCAACATTTCGGGGGGATGCCTCTTCAGGACCCCTCCTAGGAACGATAAACGTTATATTTGCCGCCCCGGGAAGAACAGGGTTTTGTCCCTCCAGGGTAATGTCTGTGTCTCATTGTTCGGATAAAGGCTCCAGTTCAATGCCGAAAAGAGCCAGACTGGGCACCTCACTAGTGTTGGGCTTTTCAAATGAAGACAAGAGAGGAACCATACAACCACATGATGACGCTTTGGTGGTTACATTTAGGATCGGGGGATATGATGTGAGAAAGGTCATGGTTGATGAAGGGAGCGCAGCCGAGGTGATGTATCCTGACCTGTATAGGGGGCTGAATTTAAGACCTCAGGATCTGACAGCCTATAGCTCCCCGTTGGTGAGTTTTGAGGGTAGGTCGGTCATTCCGATGGGTATGATTAGATTACCTATGTAGACTGGCTCAGACGTGGTGGAGGTGGATTTTATTGTAGTAGATGTTTTTTCTCTATATACTACTATTTTGGGTAGGCCCTGACTGCATACCTTGGGAGCTGTTTCTTCTACTCTCCATCAAAAGGTAAAATATCCCTCGGGAGGCCAGGTGCTAGAAATATTGGGAAATCAAGCCATGGCTAGGCAGTGCTTGATAACTGCTATTCAACATCGGTCAGAGATAGACACTTCGGCCATGGCCGAGAATGACTTATAGCAATTAAAGACTCCGACGACCCTCCTCAGCACTTCTGCCGGTGAAGCGGAGTATGAGAATTTGGAGAGGGTGAGTGTGGGGGATGATCCAGACAAGTTCTTTCAGGTTTGGGCACAGTTGCCTTTGTTGGAGAAGGAGCAATTGGTTGAGGTCCTTAAGAGAAACATTGATGTGTTTGCATGGGATACTTACAAAGCCCCAGGGGTGGATCCAGATTTCATTTGTTATCATTTGAATGTTAATCATTCTGTTACTCCGAAGAAGCAGCCACTTCGGCGTCCGTCTAGGGTACATGCCGAGGCTATCAAAGACGAGGTGACCAAGCTCAAGCAGGCAGGGGCTATCAAGGAGGTATTTTACTCTCGATGGTTGGCTAATACGGTCGTGGTGAAAAAGAAAAATGAAAAATGGTGCGTATGTGTTGATTTCACGGACCTTAATAAAGCTTGTCCAAAAGACCATTTTCCCATGCCCCGTATAGATCAGTTGGTGGATGCAACAGTGGGCCATCCTCGGATGAGTTTCCTAGATGCTTTTCAAGGCTATCACCAGATCCCACTGGCATTGGATGATCAGGAAAAGACCGCTTTTCTCACTCCCACTGGAAATTATCACTACAAGGTAATACCCTTTGGCTTGGAGAATGCGGGGTCTACTTACCAGCGGATGATGACGAAGATGTTTGAGCCACAATTGGGCAGGAGCATCGAAGTCTATATTGATGATATGGTTGTGAAGAGCAGGGTAGTGGCCGAGCATGTGACAGACCTCACCAACACTTTTGAGATTTTAAGGAAACACAAATTGCGACTGAACGCATCTAAGTGCTCATTTGGGGTAAGCTTAGGGAAGTTTTTGGGCTACATGGTAACTCACCGAGGAATTGAGGTGAACCCCGATCAAATTAGAGCCATAAGTAGCTTGCAACCACCTCGGAATCCCAAGAAGGTCCAGAGGTTGACTGGGATAACCGTTGCTTTGAATAGATTCATATCCAGGTCGGCGGATAGGTGCAGACTTTTTTTTCCTTTTACTCCATAAGTGGAAAGGATTCAAATGGACTGAGGAGTGCGCCCTGGCATTTCAGCAACTTAAAGAGTACCTATCTCGGCCGCCCATTATGTCCAGTCCCGAGGTGGATGAGGTCCTTTTTTCCTACTTGGCGATAGCCACTTATGCGATCAGTTTTGTTATAATACGAGTAGATAATGGCTTACAACGGCCAGTCTACTATGTGAGCAAGTCGCTTCATAAGGCTGAAGTACGCTATCTGCCGTTGGAAAATGCCATTTTGGCAGTGGTGCATGCTACAAGGAAACTTCCCCATAATTTCCAGGCACACACTGTGGGCGTCCTAACTCAGTATCCGCTCAAAGCAGTACTTCAGAGTGTAGACTACACTGGCAGGATTGCCAAGTGGGGCATAATTTTAGGGGTTTTTGATATTAAGTACATGCTTCGTACCTCTGTGAAGGGTCAGGTTCTCGCCGACCTGGTGGCCGAATTTGCTGAAGGCCCTGAAGAAATAGAGACAAGCCTGCGTGGCATGGATGAAAAATCAGTTGGCTTTATCTCCGTGTAACATGCCTTACCCTGGAAGGTGTATATGGATGGAGCAGCAAACCAGCGGGGGTCAGGAATGGGGCTGGTTCTGGTATCTCCTAAGAAGGTCATTATCGAGACGTCTTTAAGGTTGTGATTCTCAGCTACTAACAACGAGCCAGAGTATGAAACTTTATTAATGGGGATGGCGATGGTCAGGAAACTAGGTGGAAAAATAGTGGAGATTTTCTCGGATTCGAGACTGGTTGTGGGCCAGGTTAGAGGAGAGTTGGAAGCTCGAGACACAAGAATGCAGGAGTACTTGGATTAGGTTAGACGTATGCAAGTAAATTTTGAATTTTTTGAAGTAACCCATGTCCCTAGGAGTGGAAATGCCCACGCAGATTCTTTGGCTACCCTTGCTACCTCCTCGGCGCAAAACTTGTCCCGAGTGATAATGGTTGAAGACTTAAACACACCCACCCTAGTAACAGGGGACTCACTTCAGGTCAATCAAATCCATTTGGCGCGTAGTTGGATGGATCCTATACTGTTATTCTTTGAGAAGGATATATTGCCCGAGGACAGATCGAAAGCTGAAAAGATACGAAGAAAAGCTCCTCGGTTTTGGCTATCCGAGGACAAAAAGTTATACAAACGCTCTTTCTCTAGGTTGTATCTGCTTTGTGTACACCCTGAAGCCTCAGAAGCACTTCTAGAAGAACTACATGAATGGATTTGTGGGAGTCACACTGGAGGAAGATTTTATCTCACCAGGCAATTACTCAAGGGTATTGGTGGCCAGGCATGCAAAAGGAAGCACAGGAGTATTTTAGGAAGTGTGATCAGTGTTAGAGGTTCTCCTCGAACATCCATCAGCCAGGGGGAGTTCTTAATTCTCTTTCTAGTCCTTGGCCTTTTGCTCAGTGGGGCTTAGACATCGTTGGCCCTTTCCCTAAAGCAGTAGAAAATAAAAAATATCTGCTAGTTGGCACAGACTATTTCACGAAGTGGGTCGAAACCGAGCCTCTGGCCAATATCAGGGATGTGGATGTGAAGAGGTTCGTCTGGAAGAATATCATTACTCGATTCGGGGTCCCTCAAGCTCTCATCTCGAATAATGGTCTTCAATTTGATAGCAAGGCTTTTAGAAAATATTGTTCCGATTTGGGGATAAAGAATAGATATTCCACTCCGGCCTATCCACAGGGAAATGGGCAGGCCGAGGTTGTCAACAAGGTCATAGTAGGTGGGCTCAAAAAAAGGTTGGATGATGCAAAGGAAAAATGGATGGAGGAGCTGCCACATGTCCTCTGGATGTATCGAACAACACCTCGGCGGTCAACAGGTGAAACCCCATTTTCAATGACATACGGGGCTGAGGCCGTGATTCCTCTTGAAACGGGCTTTCCCACACTAAGGACCAGTACTTTCACTTCGGATGGAAATGATGAACTGTTGAAGAAGAACCTAGATTTGATAGACGAACGGTGGGAGAATGCGATGGTTCAATTGGCCTACTACCAACACAAGCTAAAACAAGGTTATGATGCAAATGTCAAGTTGAGGCCGTTAACCCCAGGAGATTTGGTATTGAGAAAAGTCTTGGGGACTATCAAAAATCCAGTCTGGGGAAAGTTAGGGCCTAATTGGGAAGGACCATATCGTATCACATCTGTAGCAGGAATAGGTGCTTATTACTTGGAGGATTTAGATGAAAAAATTGTACTTCACCCATGGAATGTAAGCAATCTAAAGAGGTATTACTATTAATAAAAACAGTTCTGTTTTACTTCTCTCTACAACTTACCCTAATTCTGCAACTTGTGTTTCTCGATCTATTGAATTATTAAACAGAAACTAAATCATGTCAGGTCCTCGGACCACAAACTTAGTGAAAATTAATACACTATGACATCTATTGAAGTATTAAACAGAAACTAAGTCATGTCAAATCCTTGGACCACAAATTTAGTGGAAATTAATACACTATGACATCTATTGAAGTATTAAACAGAAACTAAGTCATGTCAGGTACTCGGACCACAAATTTAGTGGAAATTAATACACTATGACATCTAGTGAAGTATTAAACAGAAACTAAGTCATGTCAGGTCCTCGGACCACAAACTTAGTGGAAATTAATACACTATGACATCTAGTGAAGTATTAAACAGAAACTAAGTCATGTCAGGTCCTTGGACCACAAACTTAGTGAAAATTAATAGACTATGACATCTATTGAAGTATTAAACAGAAACTAAGTCATGTCAGATCCTCGGACCACAAACTTAGTGGAAATTAATATACTATGACATCTAGTGAAGTATTAAACAGAAACTAAGTCATGTCAGGTCCTCGAACCACAAACTTAGTGGAAATTAATATACTATGACATCTATTGAAGTATTAAACAGAAACTAAGGTATGACAGATTGTTTATACAACAAACTTAGTAGGAATCAATGCTTTTTAAGTAAGGTCCATACAACTAAAATTGTACATCAAAACAAACTCCATGAACATCACTTAAAGCATTTTAAGGTGCCCAGTACCTCCCTGGGTTAAACATTTGGAATACTTTCTCTAGTGTGGGTACTTTTTAATGAATTAAAAGCAAGCCTTTGTAGGGCTGAGGAGTTCACTATTATAGTCTGCTTTGGTTTCTAATTAACTTACAAGTTTTCCCTTATAGTATCAGCTTTTGTTCTTCTATAGCCTGGGATCATGTAAAAACAAAGAATATTCATGCAGAAAATTATACAAGTGATAGATAAAGCAACAACATCTTATATAAATTTGGAAAGGGAAATATACATTACAATTAAAAATATCCTCGATAAAAAAAAATGAATTGAAAAATAAAAGAAGTTTAACTATGTTAACTATGGCTTTAATTTTATTTGGAGCTTGGGTTAGGGAGCTTTGCCAGTTGCCTCAGGAGGAGCATCTTTCTCTTTTTCCTTTGGAACTTCTCCAGCAGGTAGGATGGTTGAAGCTAAAGCCTATTCAAAGTTTTGAGAAGTTGTTCTCCCCTTAGGTCCCTCTGCTGCTTTGTCCGAGGAAATGTCTTTTGCAACTTCAGGCACTTCAGGTTGCTTCTGCTGGTTGGGAAAGGGAGGATCCTGAGGTTGTACTTCTTTGGCCAAATCAGCAACTGTGGAGGATGCCTCTTTTTGTTGAGAAGAAGAGCTAGAGGCTCGTATAGCCGGAGGGAAGTAAACGTTTTCTGGTCTTCTCAGCTCGGATGAAGACTCAACCCCAACTCGGTTGAGAGCTTCTTGCCAAGTCTGGGCACAGTATGCCCGACATACGACGGGCACCTCAGCTCGGAAGCTATCCTCCGTCTCAGCAAAGCCAATGTCATATTCGTGCTGTTCGGCTCTGTCTTTTTCTTTTTCAACCTCAGCTTTTGCTTTCTCCGCCTCAGCTTTAGCTTCTTCAGCCTGGTCCCTGAGCCTTTGAGCTTCCTCCAGTTGTTTCTGCAAAGTTGATATATGTTCCTTGGAAGTAGCCAGCTGGTCAGTAGCATCGCGTAGACGTTTTCTCTGGTCCTTGGCTTGCCTTTGGGCTCTCTCCAAGGCGGAGTCAGCACTCTTCCGAGCATGGTCTTCCTCGGCTAGCTTTTTCTTCAGCTGTACATTGGTTTGTTCAGCAACTGTGAGTGTTTGCACAACTGTTGCTCGCTTCTTCCTCTTATCGTCTATTTGCTGGTAACAAGCATTCGTTATCTCCTCCAGCCTGAAGGTGGCTTGAACGGCTTAAAAGGAAAAGAGTTAGAGATGCAATACATAGAGTCGTGTGCATGACACTCATAATAATAATAAATAAAAAAAGTAATAAGGGTATCATACCATGCCCAAATATCTTTTAGTATTCTAGAAGACTTCGTTCCTCTTTATGCCTCTCAGCTCGGCCATATCCTTGGGCAAAAGGAGAGTTTCCTCTAAGGCCGAGGCGACGTGGCACCCAATTCTGCCGTTGAAATCCCTAATTAATGCATCTTCCCTCAGAGGCTCACTACCGAGCATGGGTGCAGGGAGCCAAGCCTTGGGTTCCGAGGACTGAGTGGTTGTCCTCTCCACGACTCGTTGAGGCCCATGGGTAACCTTTTGCTGCTTCGCAGCTCGTTGGACCTCGTCTTCGTGAGTTGGACGAGATCTCCTAGTTTCCATCACTTCCTTATCTTTCGGCTCTTTCCTCCTCTTTGGATCATTAGGTTCGGTCCCATGTGGTTGGGGTGGTTGAGGAGGAGGAGGAGGAGGAGGGGGGAGACTGAGTTGAGTTGACTTCCCCGGCGCCCCCTTTCCAGGCTGGCCTTCGATCACTTCCATTAAACTTCTCTAGCTCTTCCTCTGGATGCCCATTTCGTCAGAAATCACCTCGGGAGATTGGGGTTAATTGAATACTTCAAATTCGTCTGCAGAATCCAACAATTCTACAACTCCCTCTGAAGTTTCTTCTTCTTCTTCTTCTTTTTCCTCTTCCTCCTTCTTTTCCTGAGGAATGGAGCGCGACGACGAAACTCCTACAGAAGGAGTGGCCACAAATAACGGCTGAGTATAAGGGGTACCTTCAGGAATCGGAACGCCCTCGAGAACAAGAAATCCTTCAAAAGCTACACTGATGCGGTGAAGCCAAGAATCTTTGGCCTTTATCACGCACTTGGGAGCTTGAAATGCTTTGGAAATAGGTTTGTACCTAAGGATTATGTGTGCTGCTCTTAGTTGGCTGTCAGATGGGTTCACATACACCTCGGATCGCAAGATTCTATCTAAACTCTCCCTGTTAACCAACCTAAACTGAGGTCTGGTAGCGTGCTTGTCTGGAAAGTCATAAAAACAGAAAAAAAAAAAAAAAAAAAAAAATCTTTGTCAGAAATAAAGATGACTTGAACTAAAGAGTACAATTCAAATTACATAGGCTTATAGTCCAAAAACCCCACCTGGTTTTCCCTCTTTAGTCGGACAGGGTAAACCATCATGCCATTCCCTAGAAAAAATAAGAAAGTCGTCTTTTAAGCCCTTATTTGATATAGGGAGACATTGGATTAACCTTATTTCAGGGTGCCTAGACTTAAGATAGTATCCCTGACCCTTCAGATGATTGAGGTTGTACACCCAGTTCACATCGTGATGGGTCAGGCCTAAGTTCATCCTCGCATTTAAGGCTTCTATACTCCCTAGCACCCTGAACATATTTGGGGCACATTGTGTGGGAGATAACTTAAAAAACCTGAGATAACTTCTAGTGAGACTACCCATGGGAATAGTCATCCCTCCCTCTATAAAGGCGATCATAAGGATGACCACTTCTCCTGTTTTCCTATCGTTTAACCAGGTTTCTAGGGAAGCATATCTCAAGCCCACTGTTGAGAGAATCCTATACTTAGCTCTAAATCTAAATATCTCTATATTCTCCTCGGACTCAACCAGACTCTTGAACCTACCCATTTCCTAAAAGTTGTGAAGAAAAATTAATGAAAAGGATTGAAGGCTAAGGAGGGTTAAGGAAACTTACAGGCTTGAAAAATGAGGTCATCGGACAGACTCTCAGTATTTATGAGAGCGCGGAGAGGTGAGAAAGAGTGACGGGTTCAATGAATACACGCTAAGATAATATGATTTTTGTAACTGGAAAGAGAGTTGATTTGAAAAGCTCTTTATAGTGGTGCAGAAATTGTAAGCGGGAAAAATCCCGCTCATAAATACTGAAGAACCTCCACCGTTAGATGTACATCTTACTGTTGAACGTGGGGGACAAAGAAGCTATCCTCATTTAATAATGGCGTGCTCCTGACGCCGAAACTTCAGGAGCGTGCCTTGGGCAGGTAGAAAGGCGTTCTGGAGATTAGGAAAATCCACGAAAGGGCTGAGGGCAAGATATCAAAATCTCCATTTTTTCGAAGTGACAAAAAGCGAGATTTTGAGGGGCTATTGTGGGGCCGGTTATCCAAAAAGGTGATATGGATATCGTAGGAAGTGGGCTCGTGGCCCAACGGCCCAGTCCGAGGACATTCACTTATCCGAGGATGGTTAAAGAAAGACATTGTGGGAGTAGTATAAGAAAAAGGGATGAAGGTCATATATAGTGGCCCAAAACGCGTTCGAGGATAAGACCCACCTCGGATACCATGGTCCGATGTGGATGTAACTATCTTACTATTTAGGGTACTTCGCAAAGTTGTATTAGAACTGAAAAGTGAATATAGAACAAAGGAGGAGCTGGGAGAGATAACAAATATCTTCTAAAACTGCTACCTCCACATTAAATGCTTCCCAGCTAACTCTCTGACAGCATTAATGTGGAGGTGATACCTGAACAGTAACTAAGCAGCCTTATGGCTGCTGAGCAAAAGTTCCGGGAGGTGCTGGATGGGACAGAAAGGAGTTCCCAGAATAGAACCTACACGTGTACGGTGAAAATGGGGTGAGAAACGTGTTATATAACCTTAAAGTGGATGACATTAGAAGGGACTGGAAAAAAAAGAAGAAAACGATAGAACCCAGAAAGATATTCCCTGAAACCTAGCCGAGGAGAGTTTTGATCGTTTGGTTAGTCTAAAGCGTCTTTTGCTGCACAATGATCGTGACCTTTTCTACCGAGTGGAACTAGTTCTTTCACCCACTCTCTAAAAATTTATTGTTTGGGCTTGTTGGGCTAAAAACTCATCCCTATTCTGGGTCCAATCCAATTTGAGTCCCTACAACTCATTTTATATATAATTAACAAGCCAAATTTCTTGTTAATATGGTGGTATTTATTATACAATTAATAAAATATTTTTTTTTATTTAAAAAAAAAAACTTGAAATTTAAACCAAATGAGGTAATTCTTAATTAATAGATAATTTTGATATTGTAAAAGCATATAAAGAATATAAAAAGATAATATAACTCAGTAATAGATTTTTCAGAAAATTTAGTCAATAAAAAATTATTAAATAAAGTAATATTAACAAGAGTTATTCAAATCCTATTGAATTTATAAAGTTAACTCAATGCTTACTTTTCCCTATTAAAAAAAAAAAAAAAAAAATCAATGCTTACTTTGTCTTTCCTTGTTGCCAAAAGTTTTGTAACTTAATCATTTGCACTTTCTAATTGATGATGCCAAAAATCGTGACAGAACCTATGAAACAGAAACAAAGAAGACCTTACAGAGAATACCAGTGTAGTACCGACCAAATACCCTCTGAAGGTTAAGTTAAAGAGAGAGAATTTCTACAAGACTAGAGTACCAGAGTTGGGAAAATTATGTGTACCTTGATTTGTGAGGCCTTTGAGGTTTTTATAGTAGTGTAGAACTGACCTTAGTTTCTTGTGGGAGAAGTTATTTCCTCTTGGAAAAGATTCCCATTAATACTCACGCTTTATGGGATCCTTTCCTTCTAGGGATTCCTCTAATCATGGTTGGGTGTAGAATGCAAGACATTTCCATACTAGAATTCTTGGAGACTACCCATGCCACGTAGGTGCCATGTGGCTTCATCAAGCCATCTCCCTTGGACCTGTCTACTTTAAGGAGTTCATTTGTCGCCTTGCCTCTCCGTCCAGGTCATGAACCCATCCACTAGTTCTTTGATTGGTAGAGTGCTTAGGCCGTCTCTTCTGGTGACTCCGTCACTAATGTCTACCCCCTTTATTTGTGTCTGTCTACTTAGGGGTTTTTTTCCTATAACTAATATTTTCAATGGAAACATTCAGAATTCGAATTTCCCCTCTCAATTAAAATTATCAAACTATCAAAAAAAAAAAAAAACTACCATGTACTTCCTCTCTTGTTATTAACGGTGATGTGTATATCATGCCAAAATTACGATCTCGTGATTTACAGTACACTACTAGTTCAAGCCAACCAATGGTGACTTTGGCTCAATCCATTTCTAATCTTCCACGTTATCATCCAAGAAAATGACGAGACCAATAAAATGGTCATAAATGGCTCCTATAAAATGCTCCAGCTTCATTTGAAAATGGTGGATCCACTGTATATATATTATATAGCAAATTGCTCATGTCGGTATACCCCCACCCCCCCCCCCCCCCCCCCCCCCCCCGCGCCCCTTTTTACTTTTCTTTTTTTTATGCTTTTGTTTCCTGCAAAGTTTGAATTGATTAACATAAATACCACAATACGTTGGGGACAGTTAAAACATTTTCATATAGTCTTTTACAATCAAATATTCATATAGCCTCTTTTGTTTTTTTGAGAGATATTCATATAGCCTCTTGGTTATTAATCTATATAGATAGAGAGAGAGAAATGAAAATAAATATATTTGAAACCTAGAATTTGCTCAATTATCCACTACTAGTTTTATCTTCCTTTTCAAACACCTAAAATGCTACATATTAATGCTTATTTAAATATACTAAGAATCTTGTAATTTAAATGGTTAAGGGCTCGTTTGTTCCTGTTATTTTAACAACAGTTTTAGTATTTAAATAACATTACACGTATTTTCACACATTTTTTTACCCACACGTATTTTTAAAAAATACAAACAACATTACTAAAAGTTTCTTACTAAACGGACATTAATACTTTTTAGTACTTTCAATGTAAACATCAGACATTCAATATTCAAATCCCATTGAATTTATCAAATTATTCCAAAAAAAAAAAAAAATACTTATTTAAATATTTTTCATATTCCAATCAAAGAAGATTTCCATTGATTAATAAGGGTAAGGGGACCATAGCACGTCTTTCTGGCTAGGGCACTGACTATAATTATATAACTTACTTTGTCTACAACTCACAAGACCATTCACACTAGTTTCTACGTACAGAAAGTTGGTTCTTCTTCATTCTTCACCTACTCATAATTCATAAATATTGCTTCTCCTTGAGCGCAATAGCTAAGCGGCAAAATCAAGCCCTCTACTTTGTTTCGAAAAACCAAAACCCAGTTGAGTTTCAGCTCCCCCATCCTCCTCACAAACCTCATCCTTGTGTATGGGTGTCTTTATTCTCCTATTGTGGTGTGGCTTATTAGTCACCTCTGTGATTGCTGGCGATAACGAGACAGACCGGTTGGCGTTACTCAAGTTCAAAGCTAAGATCACTCATGACCCTTTTGGCATTCTGAGCTCTTGGAATGATAGCATCCACTTTTGTCAATGGCGAGGTGTCACTTGTGGTCGTCGACATCAAAGAATCACTGTGTTGGACTTGCAATCTTTGAAACTGGTAGGCTCTATATCACCACATGTTGGAAATTTAAGTTTTTTGAAGATTCTCACTCTCTTTAACAACAGCTTTCAGAATGAAATCCCTTCAGAAATTGGTCATTTGCATAGAATGCGATTCTTACAATTGCAAAACAACACACTTGGTGGCAAAATTCCTAGCAATTTATCCAATTGCTCTAACCTCGAAGCGATTCATGTCGCTTACAACTTTCTGGTTGGAGAAATCCCTGAAACGCTTAGCACTTTGTCAAAGCTTTGGTTTTTTGCTAGTTATAGAAATAATCTGATGGGAAGTATACCACACTCTTTTGGAAACTTGTCGTTTCTAAAATCATTTTCGGTTGGTGAAAATGACTTGGGTGGGATTATCCCTGAGTCTTTTGGCCAGTTGACAAAGCCTACATTTTTTGGTGTGGGTAATAATAGGTTGAGTGGTACAATTCCTTCCTCAATGTTCAATTTATCTTCATTGACAACCTTTGCTATAGCAATCAACCAAATCCAGGGGCATCTCCCTTTGGACATTGGCATCACTCTACAAAATATAGAAATATTAAACTTTGCGCACAACCAATTTACAGGATCTATCCCAATTTCAATATCTAATGCCTCAAATCTAGGATTTTTGGCATTGAACAAAAATAAACTAAGTGGAAAAGTTCCTTCCTTGGAGAATTTAAATAGGATCTCATTTTTTTCTATTACCCTTAACAATCTTGGGAGTGGAGGGGCAAATGACTTGGGCTTTCTCTGTTCTTTGACAAATGCCACCAATTTGACTTTTCTTGCTATAAATGACAATAACTTTGGAGGAGAGTTGCCCAAGTGCATTGGCAATTTGTCAACCATTGAATTTAGTGTATTTAATAACAAAATTTCTGGAAAGATTCCTACTGAAATAGGAAATATGATCAACCTGGTGAATCTCGCAGTGTCGAACAACAAATTTTCTGGTAATATTCCCTTTGAAATTGGAAAGCTTCAGAAGTTACAAATTTTGGCATTAGATACAAACAAATTCTCTGGGAACATTCCATCCTCTCTCGGAAATTTGACAGTCTTGACACACTTGTATTTATATGACAATAATCTTCAAGGCAACATCCCTCTAAGTCTAAGCAAGTGCCAAAATTTGTTTACTTTGAATCTTCATAATAATGATCTCAATGGTTCGATATCCCCACAAGTCATTGGTCTCTCATTCTCACCAACTTTTCTACTTTTGTCAGCCAACCAATTTACTGGTGTTCTTCCCATGGAAATAGGAAATTTTATAAATCTACAAGAATTGGATATTTCCAAAAATATGTTGTTTGGCAAAATTCCCACAAGTCTTGGAAGTTGCATAAAGTTGGAATATCTATACATGGAAAGAAACCTCTTCCAAGGGACCATTCCTCCATCTTTGGAATCATTAAGAGGTCTACAACATCTAGATCTTTCTGAAAATAATTTATCTGGCCAAATTCCAAAATTTTTGGAGCACTTTGTTTACTTGCAATTTTTGAATCTATCTAACAACCATTTTGAGGGTGAGATACCAATAGAAGGAGTTTTCAAGAACACGAGTGAAACTTTTGTTAAGGGAAATGTTAAGCTATGTGGAGGCATACCTAAGTTTCAACTTCCTAAATGCAAATACGAAAAATCCAAGAAGAGCAATTTGACCCTTTCCTTGAAGTTAATAATCTCTATAGTTTCTGGGCTTCTTGGAGTAACCTTGATTCTGTCAATTATATTTCTTTGTTTTTCAAGAAAGAAAAGAAAAGAAAATAGCTCAAGTGACACAAGAAATTTTCTTTTGAACCTATCTTACCAAAGTCTCCTAGATGCAACTGATGGGTTCTCATCTACCAATTTAATTGGTGTGGGTGGCTTTGGATCTGTGTATAAAGGAATTACTGATCAAGGTAGACAAATGATTGCTGTCAAGGTGCTCAACCTTTCGCATCATGGAGCTTCCAAAAGTTTCTTGGTCGAGTGTGAGGCTTTACGAAACATTAGACATCGAAATCTTGTAAAGGTGCTTACATCATGTTCAAGTATTGACCATCAAGGTCATGATTTTAAAGCTTTGGTATATGAGTTCATGGAAAATGGCAACCTGGATGAATGGCTACATCCAACTTCAAGAACATATGGCACTCTTGAGGAACGAAGGAATTTGAATCTTCTTCAAAGACTGAATATTGCCATTGATATTGCTAATGCATTGGATTATCTTCATCATCATTGCCAAACACCAATCATTCACTGCGACTTGAAGCCTAGCAATATTCTTCTTGATGATGAAATGATTGGACATGTAGGTGACTTTGGCTTGGCGAAATTGCTCTTTGATGCTACCCAAGATTGTTCTATTAATCAATCAAGCTCCATTGGAGTAAGAGGCACAGTTGGTTATACTCCTCCAGGTAAATATCATTATCATTTTTTAAATTTAATTGTATTTCCTTTTCCCTTTATTCTTTTACTATATTTTAAAACCTAAAAGAAATTTTTTAATAAGGGTGGACTGTAGCTTGAAATTAGAATGCTACCTAACAAAATTTTCCGTTTATCTTTCTTATTACATGCCATTGAAAAATCTCCTTTATTAATACTTTGTCTGTCATATCATGTATCTTTTTCCTGCTTTCTTTTTTTGGGTAGAAACCTATGCTCATAACATATATGTTATATGTAATTTTTGATTGCAGAGTATGGTCTAGGAAACAAGGTGTCAACATATGGTGATGTCTATAGTTATGGCATATTATTGTTAGAGATGTTCACGAAAAAAAGACCTACTGATAGCATTTTCCAAAATAGCTTAAACCTTCGTGACTTTGTTAAAGCAGCTTTGCCAAAACGAATAGTTGACATTATAGATCCTATCCTTCTGTGGGAAAGAGAAGAGGGAGAGACACAGATGAACAACATTACTCACAATGCAGGTCAAAATGGAAGTGAAAAAATTCAAGAATGCATGATTTCGATATTTGAAATTGGGGTTGCTTGTTCGGTCGAATTTCCAAGAGAAAGGATGAACATGAGTTTTGTTCTAATTGAGCTACATTCAATTCGACAAAAACTTCTTGGAACTAATATACAAAATCAAAGACTTAAAGCCACAGGTAATATTTTTTTTTTCTTGGTAGATATACTTTGGTACTTGGTAGCACCCCACACCACATGATCTGATAGAGCCACTCCAAATGTTTTAAGGAAAGAAGGGATATTCATATAGTGATTATAAGTCACATGCCTTTGTGTTTAATTTACAAATTAAGTTATTGATAAGGATTATTTTAGGATTCATTTTACTTTAGGAAAAACTTCATTTAGCATATTGTCATTTTTTGAAATTGAAACCTGTTATTCTAATAAATTGAAATGATCTTTCTTCTTCGCAGGTGCACAAAGATGATGACTTTTCATCAAGGTTTTCATCATGATTTTCTAAATTTTATAATATAACATTGGAGCAAATAATCAATCTAGTAGCTTCTCTATAGCATTCATGTATTTATTTTGTCTCCTGTATCAAGTACGTAATATTTTCCTAAATTATTAAATTTGTGTGTTTAATGTACTATTGAATAAGATTTTATTAAATAAATAAGTAAAAGAATAGCAGTTTATAGCTAAAGATATTCACAATAAAGACCCTATAGAATTTGCATGCACAAGAATTTTTTCGAAAGGCTAAATTTTTGCATGGACCAAGAAGTACCCCAGAGAATTGATCTTTATATGCAGCCCCTACTTTATTCCTTATGCAGTTCTATGCTTTTCTATTTTTGGGTGATAATTTGATAGTTACAACGGGTGAGAGATTTGAACCCAAGTATCCTATATTGTATTAATCAATGGACTGCAGATAGACTATTTGGATCCTTAATTGCAACTCTTATGAGTTATGATGGATAATCTACGGGATATTAAATAAAGGAAAAATTAAAGAAAGCCTTGAAATTTTATTAAATAAAATGATGACCACAATAAATAAAAAAAAAAAAAAATCAATTATATAATTTTTGGCTCTAACAATATAGAAGAAATTAAAAATATAAGATATAACTTCAAACGCACATTAAAAAAAACTATCTGCATTGCTTAATTTTGGTTTAGAAATTAAGTTACAAGATGAGAATTTGCTAGAAACCATCCATACTTAGTTCTAAAATAAGTCTTTTGGCTTCTAATAGTCAATACTCATCAAACAGCAAAAATATCTCTTAAAAAAGTTTCAACTTCTACCAACTTAAGGCCAAACATTCAGAAATCATGAAGAGGGAACTCCAAAAAAATCTACCGAATCTAAGACATAATACGAAATACTCAGAACGCAATAACAAATGAAGGATGAAACGGATACCAAAAAACAAAACAAATGGTGGCAGTTACCCAAAAGTCAAAAGAGTCAAAACATCAGTATGTTTGTGCTCACCAAACAACATCAACATTCTCTGATTTCAAAATCCCTTATCCTATAATAAGCAGGTAAAGCCTTCACTCTATACAAGGCACTTAGCAACACAACAACAAATAAAGTGTAAGATGCATATTAAGGAGTTACAATAGCATTCAACTCAAATGTGGCAGCATTAGTCTTTTATTTTGTTAAACTCATTTACAACAGAATGAACATAACATTAGAATAGACTTCACTGGGAAGCATAAGAATTTGCTGGACCAAACTTGAGTGATATGCTATTGACACAGTGGCGTTCATCTGTGGGTGTTGGGAAGCCTTCACCTTTAAATACATGGCCTAGATGCCCTCCACAAGCTGCACATGTAATTTCAATCCTCATGCCATCTGGGTCCGGCTGATTACATTAAGGTCTTGTTAATAAATTGATCAAACTGAATATTTAGAAGAACTTAAAGATTAACGTGAGAAAAAAATGGGGAAATAAAAAACAAGAGAACGGCAGATACATTGCGATTTATGGCTCCAGGAAGACCTTCATAGAAAGCTGGCCAACCACAACCAGAGTTGAATTTAGTTGTGGACCTATAGAGAGGAGTTCCGCATCCTGCACACTGATAAACTCCCTCCCCGAAAAACTTGTCATATTCTCCCGTGCCTGGATATCTGCATAGCTCCCAGGCAGTGTCAAATTGTCAAGAATTACATACAATTCTTTGACAAACAAGACTCAAGTTTCTTCTGAAATATTTGTCAGAAAGTATGACGGGGTACATCTTATCAATGTAATCAGAATATGTTACCAAGTTGGAGCATATTGCCAATGCATATATTGGATTTGTGTTCCATTGAATTATTACATTAAAAGAAACCAATTCAAAACATCTAGAGTATCTCAATGAATCTGATTCAACTCTTTCTTCTATCTTTCTAACATCTATTACAAGCAGTAAGCTAAACCTCAGAGATACACTTACTAAAATTGGCCAAAAGCTTAAAAGGCTACTTTATTTAGGAAAGAAGGTTCAGATGCGGCACAATGAACTTACATCTCATCATCAATCTTGCTTTTTGCCTGGGGCCTTAGCGGCATATATGAAGCAAAAGCTAAAGTGGTTACACATGGATGAGAAACCATAATCCCTTAGCAGATATGTCTTCTTGTGTATAACACTTAAGCCTTGTCTTTAATTATACCATGCCTACCCAAGCCAATGAGCTTGGTACCTCCCCTAGTAAGCACAAGGTGAAGGATGAGGTCATGGATTTTAAGGCATCTGCTAGGCTAAAACCTCAGGTATGCACCTAGTAAAAAATAAAATTAGCCAGAGGCTAAAGCTACTCTCTCTAACATTCTCGGATTTGAAGGCACAAGGTTCAGACTTGCTAGGGGTCTTACCGCAGCATCCAGAGGCAAGTACATGCTGTACCCATTTGGTGGTACAGCTTATTTTTTCAACTATTTGAAAATGGGCTACTTGCAAAAAGTTGTACCAGATTTTAATAGATATACTTTGCAAAATTGTGGTTTCAAAATGGGTACATCTCCTTGCTTTTAATTCTTAAGCCTTATCTTGTTAATATATTATTATTAAAAAGCACAAGTTTCACCCAAATTGGCATCATCTGAATCCAACAAAGGAATAACCACCTCGCAAAGAGACCCATAGAGCTTTAAAGGATAACAACAACAACAACAACAGCAAACGACCCATTCGTTCGATGACCAATACCCTCAATTCTACAAACAAACAAAAAATCACCAGTAGCCCCAATTCTACCATTGCACTTTCTCAAACATATTAACCCAGATGTCTTCATTTCTCAGAGACTCCCAACATTATCATAAACATACTAAACACTCTTCTAACCCAAATCCCAAATTTTAGCACTACCTCCAAGTCTTCAAATTGTAACAAACACAGAACAATCAAACAAAACCCATAATTCACAAAAACTGAATCCAATTCTTAAACACTAAACAATGCAAAAAATCCTTTTAAACACAAGATTCATTTGAGTGTCACTTACTCGGTGCCCTTTTGCCTCAGAATCCGAAACTGCTCAGGCGAGAGTACGGCCTGCCACTCCTCCTCCGATTTCTGGAACGACCCAGGTGCAGCAGCCATGGCTACAACCCCACCACGAAAGCTACGGTTACTCTGCTGAAACTGAAACGATGCACCACCAAACCCAGTTGCAGAATTGGGAACAGTAACAATGGGTTTTGAAACAAAGGGTCTGAATTGGGTTTTGAAGAGAGAGGTGGGAGCAAGGGTTGGTGGAGAAACGAGCTTAGAGAAGATTAAAGTTTTGGAGGAAGAGAGAGGTGGTGTTCTCAGAATTTGATAGCCCATTTGAGAAAAATCCAGAGTCGGTGAATGGAGTTTGTACTTGGACCAGTTCCACAGTTCAGATTCTTACGAGAATATTATTATTAGATTAGATAATAATGTCCACGCTGTTTTCATTTTTTCGCTACAACGTAGGAGCTATTCTTGGCCTTACGATTCTGTGAAGTTCGTGTTGTTCACTAACGGTTCAGATCTGCTAAGTACAATTGGCAACAGTGATTGGGAATTTGGGAATACAGAATTACAGACTATAAAAATGTTGACCTTCGATTTATCAGAAAATTACAAATACGTCTCCAAGTTTTATGGAAACATTTTAAGTTGATAATTCATTAATTAGTAATTTCCTATGATAAAAAGCTTTTATTATAAACAAATGTCATAAGATGAAACTATTTCTAAAAAAAAGGCTAACTAATGACAATATGTTACATTGATAATTCACTAATATTTCACTTAATTATATATCACTAATTTTCCTCATCTTTTTTTTTTTTTGGCAAAAACACTATTTTAGTCTCTATATTTTGAGGTCGCAATCAATTTAATCTCTACATTTTTGTAGTAATTAATTTGGTCCCTATTATTTTTAACTTACAGGCAATTTAGTCTTTATTGCTAACTCACTAACGAAAAATGTCTATGTGGCAAACAGACTGTACGATTTTCACACTCAAACTCAATGCTTATGTAGCAATAAAATAATAATAATAAATTTTAATTGGAGAGGTGCTACGTTCACGATAATTTTTACAACAAATCATAAGTAGTTAGTTGTTATTAGTTCTAATTTGAACCTACTACTTAAATTACTTTTTTACCCCACCAATAACAACCTGTAATAATCTGCTACATAGAATTTATTGTGAAAATGTTATAAAAAAATTGTGGATATAGCATTTCTCTTTTAATTAACATCATAAAAATGTCGCATAAGCATTTAAATAATTAAAAACTCAATGCCAAAAAAAAAAATAAATAAATAAAAAAAACTTAAAAACTCAACAATTAAAAAAGAGAAATCATCAAAAAGAAAATAAAAAATTAAAATTAAAATTAACTTTATCTTCAAATAAGAATTAAGAAAGAACACAAATGTCCAGATACTCTCTTCTATTGAATCCATTAAATATTCAAATTTCTCCAACACAACCCACTATACAACAAAAACAAAACCCCATTGTCCTCATCAAATAATTCAAATGCAAATGCCGTCGTCCTTCTCCTACCCAAAGATCTCAAATGTTGATTTATGTTTTGGGTGTTAATGTTTCTAGCGGCTCCAGGTTCTTATGCGGGTATTGGATATTGCATTAGAATATTCATTCTGAGTGTTAATGTTTTTGGGAATTCCAATTTGTTTAGTGGGTATTGGATGTTTCCCGAGAGTATTGCATAAAGTTTAGATTTTGATGGATGTGTATCTTTCAATCTGAGGAGATTTCTAGAACATGCTCTCTCTATGATTCCCGATTTGCCATGGACAAGCCAACTCGATCTCCATCTCCTTTGTCTACAGCTTAGTTCTTTTCTTTTTGATGAGTTTGATGAGTTTCTTTTTTTAATTGTTGTGTGTTTAAGGTTTTTTCTTGGTAATTCTTTTGCTAACATGGACTTTTTAATTATTTAAATGCTTATGTGACATTTTTTAAATGTTAATTAAATTTTTTTTAATTATTTGTTTGTCACGTAAGCTTCAGGTGTGTTTATTATGCAATCTGTTTGCCACGTGGCCATTTTCCGTTAATAAGTTAACGATAAAGACGAAATTGATTGTAAGTTGAAAATAATAGGGACTAAATTGATTGTAACCCCAAAATGTAGGGACCAGGGACGAAGTTAGGACTTGAAATTATGGAGGGCAGCTCGCTACTAGTTACTTGTGGTAACTCCAGCCTCCAGCTTTGCTGCTTAGACGTTGAGGGTTTTTTTTTTTTTTTTTTTTTTTTTTTTTGTGTGTGTTTGTTGCTAGGCAAAGACAAAATTTGCTAAATTTTTTTTAAAGGGCTGGGTTGTTTGTTTTGGGTAAAATTTGTTAATTGGACTTAATTTTTTTTTAGTTTTGCTATTAGTAATTTTTGTTGTTGCGCTAATGTTTTTAGGCTTGTATATTTTGTTTTAGATATATAATTTTTTTTTGGCTTTTAAAAAGAGAAAAATATTAAGGATACAAACTTTTTTTGAGAATCTTAAGGATACAAACTTGTTTTATAAATTAACGATATTGGTAAGTAAAAAAATGATATAAATGGTGAGTCCAAATACAAACTAATAAGAAATTTGTTATCTCAACACTTTGTAAAAATATGATAAAAAAGTTTGTAACGATAGTATTACTCTCAAAAGAATCAATGATATTGTTAGGAGGACAAAGTATAATTTTATAAAATAAAATTGCTAAAATTAATACCTATATATATACTAATATTAAAAAAAAAAAAAAAATAGGCGCAGCCATTACCCCCCAAAGTCCAAGCTTAGCTCTGTCCCTAGTAGGGACCAAATTAGTGTTTTTGCTTTTATTTTTGTGTGTGTGTTTATCCAACCAATGTGTTTGTTTTCGTTTTGATGAACTAATTGTATTCATTTAGACATCATGGGTAATTACCTCTAAAAAAAAAAAAAAAATGTGGTTAAATTTAATTGGATAATTTAATATACTGTACCTAAGATATTATATTTAAGTTTGAGCTAATATTAAAAATCTTGACTCACATAAGCGACTTACTAAAATTATGACACGTGTGACTGAGCACGAAGAAATCGGGCCATATATAAAAAGAGAGCATTTAACAAGCAGCAAGAGCATGGTCTATGGATGCGAGAAAAGTAACATTGAAGTAATTGTTGAAGGTTGCAAGCAGAACCTGGATATTTGACAAGTGGCATCCAAATCCAACCATGTGAAAAGAGTAACTATTGATAGTCGAATGACCTTAAAAGTATAAATAGTTAAACTTACCTTCAAGAAAAACACACAAAAGTCTCCTCTCACAAATGTCATCTCTATTTGTATTTTCTTTTTAGTTTCGTATGGTTTTACAAGGTGTTCATGCGAGTAAGTAGTATACTTGTAATTTGTTGTTCTTTACTCATTATTATACTTCGGCTCTTTTGAATTTCCATCAAATTCTTCATTCTATCACATGAGAGTGTGGTTTGATGGTAGGAGTTCTTGTTCTACACCCAGAAAGGAGTGGTTCGAGCGATAGCCCCAGCAAGACCTGTGTGGTACACATGATATTACTCATTGCCATCATATGCGCGTGGGGTCGATAAGTCCCACACCGAATACCCCTTTTTTAATTCAGCCAAAAAAAAAAAAAAAAGTTCTTCATTCTTAACCTGTTTGATCCTTAGTATTGTGTCATTGATCTCATTTGGTGTTTATATCAATTTGTTTGTGATTGCATCGATTTGCTTTGTCAACATCCAGTTTTAGTGTTACTTTTAACTGCTTAGTTTCTTCTTGATGCTTGATAACTTTTTATCTCACTTAAGACCTAGTCATTTACTTTCTACCGATAAATGTTACTTGCATTTTTTTTAATATTTCCATTGATCTTGAAAAGTCTTCTTATTTGAGGCATCATTGAAGCACATTACTATAAGATATAAAGTCAAATAATTAAATTAAGTTTATAAGCAAAGAAATCGATGTTTAGTGCATATCAGTGATATATACTTACAATCCCATCAATAAGGAAAAATTAAAATCATATCAAATAGTAAGGTTTTAAAAAGTTGTACTTTGTACATAAACAAAATAAGCATAGCCAAACTCACCTGATCACTTTAAATTTTATTTTATTTTAGTGTCAAGTGAATTAACATCTTAAATAATAATAAGAAGAGCAACAACACTAATTGAAAAAACAATATTATGTTTTATGATCTATCCATCCATGAAGCGTATTATTTAAGTTATTCAGCAAATAAAATATAAAAAATTTAACACTACATATTGAGTTGCCTTTTAGTATTCGGACGCTCACAGTGAAAGTTACAATTAAAATGAAGGTTTGTCATTTCTTTCTGTTGTAATGGTTGTCGTTGATACACAAAGGGGGCATTACAATCACACGTTCACAATGACAGTGAAGGCTTCGTGCAATCAACTATATACCAGTGGGTTAGCATGAAATATATAAATATATATATATATATATATATATATAATTTAAACATTAAATGTCTCAATTGAAAATACCAAAAAGTGTCAACTAATTGAATTACAAAACTCTTAACGATGAATTAAGCTGGATTAATTTGAAGATTGATCAGATTTTGGACTTCGCCTGTATTTGATGCTTGACCTTTTTACGTGAGGGGTTCAAGTTTTGTTTTGTTTCATTTTTTGTTGTAATTAAAGTTTTTTTTTTTTTTTTTTTTTTTTTTTTTTTTGTGGCTGAATATGGAATTGATGGGTTGAAGTTTTATTAATTTATTTAATTCTAATGCTTCTATTTTGATGGGTTGAAGTTAACAAAAGTTAAACAACATATTTGCCTTATAACTTACGCTCTTGAGCATAGTTGTCAAAACATGAATCATATCGTGAATTGATTTTTGATTTTTTTTGTATAGTATCGTGTATTGTAAAATACGCAAACGCTTAATAAAATTTATAAAAAATTATAGATACACATATATAAAGAGTATATTCATTATAAATTTTGAATATATTCAACTAATGACTAATTTATTTATCACTTATATAATAATATTTAACAAACTAATTAAATAAATCAAACTAGCATGTATTTATAACATAAATATTCAAATTGCTTAAATTCAAAAGTGGTGATAATATATTATAAATGACCCAAAAATAATAATTTAATTTCAACATATTGCCTAATCAATCTTATCTAAGTCAATGCTATCATCATGTTTATCATTTTGCAAACTTATTTCTTCACTAAAATTTTCTTCATCACTGTTAACATTTACTATCTCTTCTTGTTCTTTTTATTTTAATAATTTAAATAAAAAAAAATCTTCTTGGCATTCTAGTTTCTTGGACTTGTAACAATAATGACAAAAAAAAAATTTATATTATCAATTAATATCTTATTCATAGTATAGAAAATAATTTTGTAAATATTAAAGTGAAATGTAAGCATGTACTGTGTAGTCCAAATTTTGTAAGAGAAAGAGAGAACAAAAAAAAACTTATGAATATATTATTTTATTAGCCTAAATAAAGTAACCTAATGATTTTGTATTAAAAACAAGTCTAACAACTTGTTAGATTCAAATAAAAGTACAAATTTTAACAAAAAATCTCATTTTAAAGCATTTGTCTATGTATCGTACAATACGTACAATTTTACGATACGATATGATACGATTCATATAATACGCACACTATATTGTACAATTCATAAGCACTTACGATACGTCAATACGATACAGAACTATTTACATATGATACGATACATATCATATGATAATGACAACTATGCTCTTTAGTATGACCTCATTGCCAATGTATCCGTTTTGTTAGAGCTTGATGCGTTTTCTTTGTTAATTAATAACTTAATTCATCAAAACAACTTTTTTTTAATAGAAAAAAATGGGTAAATTACAAATTTACTCCTAAAGTTGGGGGATGATTGGATTTTACACATTGAAGTTTTAGAATTTGGATTTTACCTCCAAAGTTTTGGATGTTTGGATTTTACACCATGACGTTTCAGAACTTGGATTTTACCCTCTAAAGTTTAGAGTTGTTTGGATTTTACACCACCAAATTTTGAAATTTTAGAATGTAAAATCCAAACACTTCAAAAATATAAGGGGTAAAATTCAAATTTTAAAACGTCAGGGTGTTAAATTCAAACATCACCAAATTTTAGGAGGTAAAATCCAAATTTTGAAATTTTAGGATATAAAATTCAATTACCTCCAAACTTTATGGGTGTAATTTGCAATTTACCAAAAAAAAATACAGATAATAATGAGTTAAAACTTAAGAAGTTGCAATCTTTTAATAACTATTTTTTGTTGAAGAGAACAATACGAATTGGATTTGGCATTTTCAAAGGGTATAAAAAGCGTTAAATATATATATATATATATATATATATAATATATTAAGATAAAGTCAGAATTATGACGTCTGCTATTACGATACCTCTAAATCTAATCCTTAGAAAATCCTTTAAAAATCTAATACGGAATTTAATTATAAAAACAAATAAAGGGGTAAAATTTAATTATTATGAAAAGTAAAAACAAGTTTGGCTCCTTCAAATTCTCACAGCTCCCTCATAATATTGTTGTAGAGGAAGATTGTTAAGAGGGTTTTTTTTTTTTTTTTTTTTGTAATTTTTCATACAGAAAAGATAAACAAAAAGGTAATATTTTAATCCTTAATTTAATAGTAAAAAGTAATTATTCAAAACCGACGTCTTAAATTGAAACTATTTAAAAAAAAAAAAAACCGAGCATGCGGTTTAAATGTGACGTGTGTATCGCCGTAGTGGTAGTTGGCCGGTGGTGCTTGTCCTGTCGTGTGGACAAAACGCGTCTTCCCAAAATTTGTTGACAACATCAAAACTTCTACTTTTGTTTTTTTTTTTGTTTTTGTTTTCCTTGAATGATCAAAACGTGCATCTACTAGCAGTACTACTATTACTTTCATATTGGCTTTGGTCAAATCTCTCGCACCAAACCCATGTTCCTAATTCCTAACCCATTATTACTTTGAATTTTTCTTTCTATTCTCTCTCTCTATAAAGTCTCTTTATATATAATAATGACTATTCTTATATTATTATGATATATGAGCATTTCGATCTATTCATTCATCGCGTCTTTCAGCTCTTTAACATTCATCTTCATCTTCATCAATGGCGGCTGAGACTGCCTTAATCGCTTCTCTCCTTCCATCTCCGATTGCCAAGAACGCAACTTTCACGTCATTTTCTTCTTGGGCCTCTCCTTCCCAAGTTTCGATCTTCTACAAACCCATTAAGATCAGCAGGTCCCTTGTTTCCCAGAGAAAAAAACCCTCTCTGAACACTAGGTGCCAGGTTGTGTTCCCAAATGACAACATCGATTCCAAGGCCTTCACTGCTTCGCCTCTCCAATTGCTCAAGTCCTCCCCTGCTAACAGTGAGTCCACATTAACTCTAATCTAATTCTTCCGTTTTTTTTTTCCCCCTTTAAGTTGGGTTTTTGTTCTGGTATCAAATTTTTATATTTTTAATTCTATTATGTTTAATTGTTCCTTGGTTTGGTGAAAATTCTAGTAAGAAAGGCTTCTGGGTTGAATAGAGCAATTGGGTATTTTCTATATATACATATTCATGTGAATAGCCATTGTTTTTTGTTTTTTATTTGTCAACCATTATGTGTTTAATTTGTTCATTGGTTTGATGAGATTCTTGTAAAAAAAAAAGAAAAAGAAAAGAAAGGGCTCAATGCTGACTTTACAAAGCCTTTTTTTTTTCTTTAAATATAAAATAAAAATGGGGTTTATGTAAAGTCAGCATGAATGTTGAGAATTTGACTGGTTTTTACATCTGAAAGTCAACATTTGCAGCCAACTCTTGTTTAACGTGTGAAACAATAACAACAACAACAACCAAACTTTTGGGCCCAACACTTTGGAGACAGCTATGGATCTCAACCAACTAGTAAGGACGAGATCTAGTTGACTAATGTGTGAACAATGTTTCATGAGTTTGATTATGAGGGATGATTCCTTGATAATTTTGGTCCAAAGTTGGGTGCGGTGGCCCAATATGGATTAAGGTTGTTGAAGATGAGAATTTCTTAACATCTAATACCATCCTTGCTGGGAGTTTGTTGAAGATCCGTATAGCCATGTCAATAGTTAAGTGAAATTAATGCCGACCAAAATGTAATTGTTATTGTACAATGCAGTTGAAGTTTGTAAATTGAATATTTCTAATGATGGATCACATGAAAATCGTAATATTAGAGAGGTGTAGTTTTCTGATTTCCTAGATTGAAATTGGTTGCAAAGATTTGTGGGCAGATGTGTTGTTTTGACTAGTGTCTGATGCTTATAGAGAATTGAGAGGCATCTATTACTTTGGCAGATGGTGAACTGGTGTCGCATCACACATTTGGAGAAATTTCCAAAGTATTGGTTTGTATGACTGCCTGAACTGATTGCAATAAGATTTGAAATTATAGGGACAGTGAATGAGTGATTTGTGACCATGTTGGCTTGTTTTCTTGTCCAATTTTGTGTTATGGGGAGTGATAATAATATGTTGTATCTCCGCTTCTTCCAAAATGTGTAGATAATTGTCTCCTAGGAAGGAGTTGAAGAGGAATTGTGACTTTTTGTTTCCTCTTGAAAAGGTCTTCTTGTAATTTTAAGATGGAGTTGTTTGTTGACCTGTTATTACCTTTTCTGTTAGGATATACAAAGGAAAGGAGCTGCATTGCGGTCATAGGGCTTAATGTTCACACTGCATCGGTTGAGATACGTGAAAAACTAGCCATCCCAGAAGCACAGTGGCCTCAAGCAATTAGTGAGCTCTGTGCTATGAACCATATTGAAGAAGCTGCTGTCCTTAGTACATGTAACCGAATGGAAGTATATGTCGTTGCTCTGTCTCAGCATCGTGGGGTTAAAGAAGTTACTGAATGGATGTCAAAGGTAATTTTTTAGCTCTAGTAAGTAATGTTCATTTTCTGTGTAGAGAGGAAGCATGTAACTTCTCCACCCCCACCACCCAGAAAGAAAGGGGTTAAGGCAACAGAAACAAGAAAAATAAGAAACCAAGGGAGATAAGAGTTAATTTCATATAATGTAACTTCTCATGGGTGGCCACTGCAATGTCTCTTGTTAATTTGATAGCCTTTCCATGGGCCCAATTGTGGAGTCTAATTGGATAAAAACTCAACCATTCTTAATTATATATATGTGGTTGTTGCCGCTACAAAGTATTTGTTTCCTAGGGTTTTTTAATGAACATAAGTGTCAAACTACCCATTAATGTCTGTCTATTTCGGCGTCTATATGAAGAGTGCTCTGAATTTCTACTGTACATAGCTGCCAATTAACCATATTTAGTTTTCTTATTCCAAAAAAAAGAAAAAGGTGGTGGATGTGACATAACGAGTTTTATCTTTTGTTTGCTGCAGATAAGTGGGGTTCCTGTTTCTGAGCTCTGTCAGCACCAATTTGTGTTGTATAACAAAGATGCCACTCAGCATCTGTTTGAAGTAGCTGCTGGGCTTAATTCTCTTGTTCTAGGGGAAGGTCAAATCCTTGCTCAGGTAAAACAAGTTGTTAAAGTTGGGCAAGGAGTATCTGGCTTTGATAGGAAAATCAGTGGGCTATTCAAGCATGCAATCACTGTTGGAAAGCGGGTTAGAAGTGAGACGAACATATCATCAGGGTCTGTTTCTGTCAGTGCTGCTGCTGTGGAGCTTGCCTTAATGAAGCTTACAGGGTCTTCTTATGCTACTGCCAGAGTGCTAGTGGTTGGAGCTGGAAAGATGGGGAAACTTGTGATTAAGCACTTGGCTGCAAAAGGGTGTAAAAACATGGTTGTTCTTAACAGAACGGAAGAGAGAGTTGCTGCCATTCGGGAAGAGATCAAGGATGTTGAAATCATCTACAAACCCTTATCAGAAATGCTATCTTGTGCTTCAGAAGCTGATGTAGTTTTTACCTGCACTGCATCAGAGACCCCATTATTCTTGAAAGAGCATGTAGAGATGCTCCCCACTGTGCAACCTGAAATTGGAAGGCGGCTTTTTATTGATATCTCCGTTCCTAGGAATGTGGAACAGAGTGTCTCAGAACTTAAGACTGCAGTTGTGTACAATGTGGATGACCTCAAGGAAGTTGTAGAAGCTAACAAGGAGGATAGACTGCGAAAAGCTATGGAGGCTCATACAATACTACTGGAGGAATTGAATAAATTCGAAGCTTGGAAAGATTCCCTTGAGACTGTTCCCACCATCAAGAGATTAAAAAACAACTTTGAAAGGATCAGGGATGCCGAGCTTAATAAGTGTTTATCAAAGATAGGTGATGATATCTCTGAGAAGAATAAAAAAGCTATTTATGATCTTAGTGTGGCTTTAGTAAAAAAGCTTCTTCGTGGTCCAATGGAGAACTTGAGATGTGATGATGCACGTACTCTGGATGAGATACTTGAGAATATGCGTGCTCTTAATAGGATGTTTGACCTCGAGACAGATAAGTCTGTGTTGGAACAGAAGATTCGAGCCAAGGTGGAACAGACCCGGAAATAAGTGTTTCATAACATGTTTCTCTTACTCCAATTAGACCATTCTTTAGAAATCAGAAGGACCTTCCTGACCATGTTGCTGTACATTTCAGATAGAAATAGGTGGTCACTTTGGAGGCTTTTCTTTTTATTCATACTGTACTTCACTCAGGGATTTTTTTTTTGTCTATGCTGCATAGATAGTAATAGGTATCCGGCATAGTAGAAACCAACCTGAAATGCTGATGTGAGCTTGGTCTGCCTATCAGATAATTGTCTTGATAGCTGACTGAATGATTCTTTGTAATTAACCCACTGATTATAGCAATTTTTGAAATGCCAATCATTCAATTTTTTATTTTTCCCCTGTTTAAGCTGAGCATCGATATATTGCTTCTCTTTGTGATGCATGGTAGGTGGAGGAAATAATTATACTGTAATGAGAAATACTACGTCCACAATATTTTTACAATATTTTCACAATAAATCATAGGTGGTTAGTTGTTATTAGTTCAAATTTGACTCCTGAGATTACCTTTTTGCCCCAATAATAACAATTAGTAACAATTTGTCACTCAAGATTTGTTGTGGACATAACGTGTCTCATACTGTAATTTAAGATTATTATGATCACTACATTTCTTAGGCTAACCCAGATTGTTGCATATTTAACTTACATTTCAAATTTATTGAATTAGTTTTAGCTGTCATTATGTGATCAAAACATATGTAAATGAGTAATTGAATTGTTATGTAATAGCTTTGAAGTTTGAACAAGTTTAGAGGAAAATTTTAATTTTACATATTAATACTATAGATATCAGAAACAAGTCAAGAACTCGAGATGGTATGGTTTAATACTAGAGTTGCATCATTTTTCAATTTTCATTCGAGATTTTTTATGTTTTCATGCCCCCCCTTTGAAACAAAAGGCCTTTTATTTTAACTTATTTATTTATTTATTTTTGTGATTATATGAACACACACGAGATTTAGATACTTTGTGTATGACATTCCAAACCATAGAAGAATATGGAGAAATATCATTTGCTCCTATGAAATTGTAAGTTAAAATAATGTGATCGGGTGCTGTTGGTTTAAAAAGAGATAAAAGAAATCAATGAAATGCAAGTTAAAATCTTATTTTTCGTTTTTAGAGTATTAAATAAAAACTTTACATTTTCTATCCTTAAATTTTTTTAAATATATATATATATATATATTTTTTTTTTTTAATTTCTAAACTATTTAAAAAAAAGTTTGCTTTTTATCCCTAAATTTGATCCCAATCATTTCATTTTTTTTTAGTCTTAAACTATTCAAGGAAACTCTTTTATAGTTTAGAAACAAAAATGGAAAATTTAGGTTTAAAGGTGAAAAATGAAGTTAAGAGGCTTGTGGCCTAACTAATACTTTGTGATGTTTCAAACAAAACATTTACGGCATGTTTGGTTTCAAAAAGTGGTGTATTTACTTTTCATTTTCTTTATTCTATATTCAAATCTTGAATTTAAATATAGAAAAAAATACTTATTTTCACATTTGGTTACGGTAGTGTTTGGTAAGTTGTTTTGAATACATAATTTGGGTATAGAATACATCATACAAGAGTTTGGTCATTGTTTTCTATTTCAAGAAAAAGTAGTTTTTCTCACTCACAAACAACACTAAAAAAAAATAATTAACTTTGTGTTTTTAAAATATTTACGAATATGCCACTGTATTCGTATTTATAGAAAATGAAAATGCTAAAAAGTTATATTCATTTTTTGTATTCAAATTCAACTTTTAGGATACTAAAAATGAAAACTAAAATACAAATGCTAAAAGCAAAAAACAAAAAATACAGTACTTTTTTAAGCTAACCAAACAATCCATTAGTGTGTGTTTGGGTTAGGATTAAAAATTAAAATTATTTTACTATTCAGTTTATTTTTGTTACTATTCATGAGTCATATTGCACTTTTTGGCACTATTCATGACCTCATGTACTATTTCAATTAACTTTTACATTTATCTACAATACTTTTAGCAATAATTTTTCAGTTTTAGAAAAATAAGTGGTATTCAAACACACCTTTAGAGTTCAAATTCCCCACCTTCGTTGCCACTGTCATTTGTAACCATTGTCCAATTGCATTTACAATAAATCTATATACACCTAAATTGACAATAGTTTTCGCTACTATCTTATGTAGCAAGTTAATAATACTAAATAATAAAGTAATGTAAGCCGTGGAGCATATGATAATAAATAATAACTTATCAACCCATTTATGAAATTTGATAGCATTACCATTGCATTTAGTGTTTGTTTGGCAAGATTATATTTGCCAGTTTATTTTACTATTCAACTTATTTTTTACTATTATACATGAGTTCTATTGCATTTTTGGGTAATATTTATGCATTTCATTGTATTATTTCAACTAATTTTTACTTTTATTTATAATACTTTTAACAAAAAATTTGCAAATCCGACAAAATATACAAATCTCAAACAGACTTTCATAGACGTAATTAATGGTGTGTGTGCTATTTGTGTGCTATTTAAGCCTATTTTATTTTTTTGTTGAGAAAGAGAGCGTATGCATGTTACTTTATCGGTTAGAATTGCCAAATTGGGAATGTTGTAGCCGCCAGCCCGCCACGTTTACCGTTTACATTCACCGTCACCTTCAAACTCTCATTCACCGACACGTGGCAGCATTGTATTAGGTAAGAAATGTAGACAGCAGAACCGTACGAAAACAAACGGACAAGCAAAGCAAAAGCCGATTCTTATATCTAAAATGATTGATTGGCAAAGGACACAGAAGTCATTAATACAATATCCAAAGGGCAATCTAGTAAAAGTAACATCTCCCACTTTCTACACACGTGTGCTCCTCAACCACCAGCCAAGCTTTCTCTCCCAAACTCACACGCTTCACTCTCTCTCTGTCTCTCTCTCTCGCTCTCCTCTGCTACTGCTCGACGAGGAAAGAGCTTCTTCTCTGTAAGATCTCTTCTTTACCTTCACTCTTTTCGATCTTATTTCAGTTTCATTTCATGAGAATTTCGTTTTACAAGATTGTAATTTCCGTTTGGTTCCCGAGAAAATAATTAAGTGGAAAAATAATCACTGATGAGAATTGTAAAACTTCAATAAAAAATGCTATCTTTTTTGTATTTCCGGTGACCCAACTTCAACAAATCAAAGTTTTTACTCTTTTTTTTTTTTTTTCTTTTTCTTTTAATTTCCTAGGTTTTCTCAGCAACCAAACAGAGACTGTGATTAGTTGGTGCTGTGGAGAGGAAGTTTAATAGTGATTAGCTTTTTAGTTTGCTTGATTTCGAGTTTTTTTTTTTTTTTGCTTTAGCCTCTGTTTGGTTGATGAGAAAAGTGAAGGAAAATGATTGTTTAGTCAGTTTTAATTTTAGTGCATAGAGAAAATGCGGAGATTTCAAATATTGATTGTTTTGCTGTGTTTTTTTTGGTACTGTATATAGGCAGGAGGATTGTTTATCTGTTTGTGCTTGTGCTTTGTGAAAGTAATTGTTGGTGGCAATGTGTATTGAGCTTTTGGGAAATTTTTTATTGAGTACCATTTACTTATTATTGTAAAGATTTTGTGATTGTTGCAGAGAAGAGCTTGTTACTTTAATATTTGAGACTGGATTATGCCTCTACTGCTTCTGTAGAGTCTTTATCTTCTATAAACACATGTGGGACTATCTAGCAATGTAATGTAGTGTAGGTTTTAGGTGTTATCAGAGTAATTGTTGGTGGCAATGTGTATTGAGCTTTTGGGAAATTTTTTATTGAGTACCATTTACTTATTATTGTAAAGATTTTGTGATTGTTGCAGAGAATAGCTTGTTACTTTAATATTTGAGACTGGATTAGGCCTCTACTGCTTCTGTAGCATCTTTATCTTCTATAAACACATGTGGGACTATCTAGCAATGTAATGTAGTGTAGGTTTTAGGTGTTATCAGAGTATTCCATGGTACTTAGCAACTCCGAAATGTGCTCAAATGGGAATTTCAGATAGGATAGGTAATATTTTGTTCCATTGTGCTTTCATTGTGGACCATTCAAAAAACCTTTAGTCCTGTTGGCCTGCTTAGTAATGTTCAGTTCCATAGCTATTTGTGATAGAATACACGTGTCACTTATTCTCAAGTACAACAACTAGCAGTTGCTGAAAGTTTCCTTTCTTTTAGAGGTTTAAAATAACGGAATCCTGATTGGAAGTTTCCATTCGTAGGTGTTGGTGTAAGAATGACGTAGGACAGATTTGAAGTACCTGTCATATGCAGGTTTTGGACTCTAGGATAAGAATAGTTCTGTTGTTAGGGTATTATGGTGAGGGAAAGGCTTTAGGGATTATGCAATGCTTATGGTTTGAAAAGTTAGGATTTAATTGCAAAGAAGGCTTGTAAAGTGAACAAAATGGCTGCAGGAATTGTGTTTTAGTAATAAAGTTTACTATTATTTATTCAAAAAAAAAAGAAAAAGAAAAAGCTGGTTGCAGGAATTTACTCAGAGGCTGATTGAAGGTTTTTTTGTTTGATTTAAAGCATTATTTGGCGGCTAAAGTTTATAAAAAAATTAGGATTTTTAAGGTTTTAAAGAAATGAGAAGAAAAATTTGCGGTTGTAGAAAGGAAGAAACTAGAGAATTTTGTTACGGTTTAAGGTTTTTTGAACAGTGACAGTGCAGTTAAAAGGAAGAAGAATAAAGCTTTATTAGAAATATAGAAATTTTGCCTCAAAACTGATTCACTCAAATTTCCATTAATCAAGTCTGAATTTTTTTATTAGTAAGTTACACACACAAAGTGATATGTTAATTAAAAAGGTGATAGAGAATATGATCTTGGATAGGATAGAATGTCAGAGAAGAATACATTTGGCTGACCTCAATGTAGTTTGTTGAGAATCCATAGCCAATCCCAAATCTTTTGGGCTTAGGTTTTGTTGTTGTTGTTGTTAAGTTATGCATGTGCCCAATAGATCTTAAACCATAACTTCATCCTCTAACCTTACTCTTTCAAGGGAAGGAGATGACATTTAAACTAGAGCTCATTGGCTAAAGTCTGAATTTTTCTTTTAAATAATGAAATAGATTTATATAGACTCAGTGACTTCTACTTTTCCTACTAGGACTATAACTCCTGATTTGACTAGTAATCTAAGGGCCTAAGAAAACCCAATAAAATACTCTTAATCATAGTTGTCAATACTGTACAGTTTGGACGTATTGGCCTGTATTACTGTACCAACTGAAATGGCCTCTCTTATGGTGTTGAAACTTTGCTCCTTAACTCCTTATACAATTAGAAATTCCAGAATGACCTAGGCCAACATAGTTAAGAAGTGACCCTAAAATAAAATTATGCACAGAGATTTTAGGAAATTCTAGATCTGCCCCACATAAAAAATGCCTATAACCAAGAGCCTAATTACTCAATTTAAAAACCACTTTAACCTGGTAATGACTTGACCTTCAAAACCATGTAAGATGTTCCAATTATCAAGACAAAAACAAAAAAAGGTTCCAATTTGATATTGCACTTGAGCCACAAAATAAATCATGGAATCTATGAAGTTGTGAAGTAACAGTAAATCAATCTTCCATGGTTGCATCAAACGCTCATGCAAAACGTCTTAGGTTTTTGCATCTTAGAGATGTCTATGACAATAGGTTACACACTGAACTCTTCCTTTATCACCCAATGATTACTAATAACATAATCTCTCCTTTTGTTTCTTAGCTACTCTGGTTTCTAATCTTTGTCATGTGCTTGTTAGTAGTTATGCACTTTACTTCTTAAAATTGGAAATTATTGGGAAAAATAAAATACCATGGAGTCAAATTTTAATGTCTTATGTTGATGGTTTAGAACTCTAGGTGTTACTAATCTAAGATGAATTCTTTTTCTTTTGATAAGTGATAAGATTTATTGATATCAAAAAGGGACACCCTTGTACACAAATGAAGAAAATCAAAGATAGAAGAGAATGATTGGTTTTGCAAGGCAAACAACCAATCCAAAAAAGATCTAAAGAAAAATAACTTGAGGTCAGGAATAGATCTCGAAGATGAATTCTTTGTTTGGCAGTGAAGTCATTGAAGTCTAAGTTGCTCATTTTACATTTATTTTCTCTATAAAGGTTTTCTTTTCGACTTACTGTCTAGAAGTAATAAAAGTTTTCATCATAAAAAGTGGGGGTAAGGAGCTAAATGGTCCTTTTAGGATCTGTTAGAATCTCTAGATAGCACTAATTGTTATTAGGAATTTTCATTTTATACTTACTTTCACTAAGTAAAGGAGGAAGTTTCCCATAAAGTTGAGGCAAGAAGTTAAAATGATCCTTTTTTATGAGTGATGACACGAGGACAGACACAAGCCAAGCTCAAGCCTTAGTTCCATTATCACACTTTAGTGTCTCATACTCTCATTGAATTTGTACCACAAATCTAGCAACTTTCTACCCCGAACTTTTGATTGAACTAGAATTTGGATCAATGTAGTCAATTGATTTGGGTGTTTAAGGTCATGTGAACTTAGTTGTATACACATTTTGAGCATCTTGGGTATTGCAATTGGCTTTTAGTTTGGATGTGTATATATATATATATATATAAAATCAAATATGTAATCACAATGCTGACTGACTGTATTCAGTTCAATATGGCCCCACCTACATTTTTTAGAACTAATAATCATGTCATAAACACTCCAAAATTTAGGGATTCTTTCCTCAATTGGAGATCAAGCTTCAGGATCCAAAGGTTTCGGACTGTGCTTCTGCTTAATTTTGTGGTCAGAACTTGCCTGTATTCTTTAAACTCCTCCAAGTGTAAAAATTCATCTTTAATGTTGGTAACATTGAATTATGCTTGCATAGGGTAGCTCAATTGGTTGGCCTCATGGAAACCCCATGAGGTCTCCAGTTCTACTCCTGGGATTTCTTGATACACAGTTCTTGCAGGTGTGGATGTAGGATTTCATTCAGTTGACCTTCCTCCCTGTACCTCCTTTTTTTTTCCTTGGCTGTGGAGGGAGAATTCTTAATTTAGTTAATAACTCCTGACTTCTTTCTACCTCTGCTCCTACTATCTTTCATTACACACACGTATATATATATTGATAAGATGTTTCTCATGTATATCGGCCATCTACTTAGGGTTTGTCTATATGGTTTTATAAGTTCTATTGCCCTTCAGCAGAAATTTTTTCCTTTAGGTGGGGGGGTGGGGGAGAAAGAGAAGAAAAATCTCTGATTGGCTGCTGGGGCTTATATATATAGAGATTCAACCCTGTGAGGTTGCAAAAACAAGAAGAAAGGAGAAATGTCTTCTATTTTGATATTTGGTGTTGGAATCTTAGCCTAAATTTAGAACTATAGAGATTTAACTGTAAAAGGTTTCAAAACCAGGAAGAAAGCAGAAGTGTCTTCTATGTTGACAATTGGTGTTGAATCTTAGTCTAAATTTAGAATGTGAATCATGGTCTATGACCATAGAGAAAGTGTAAGACACATGCACACAAAAGGTTCATTTAATGATCAAGTAGGTATAAGGCAAGAACAAATTGAGTGAGCCTTTGTGTGATATTTGTTGTTTTTAGTCAGGGACTGTGGAAGGAACAGTAGGTTGATAACCAGTGCAAAACTAGTTACATCTCATAAAAATCTGGCTGTAAAAACATTGATTTATGAACTTTGGGCCCCATGTACTGACTGGAAATTCCATTTTTATTTTCCAACACATAGTGAGCTTAGCGGATGACTAGGCAGGCTGAGGTGAGCTGCAGGAGTCCATGTTAATTGTTACCTGCAGGTGAACAATTGAACAAGTGGTTTTCTTGAACCTTTTTCTGGGTGAATCTTTAACCTTATGAATCCAAGGGAATCATGTAGAAATGCCATACACTCCATTCCTTTAACCACTTTATATATAACCTTGTGGTGCTTGCTAATATCTTGATGATCTCGTTACTGACATAGAATTGGATTCTTTGTTATTTCTTCCCAAGAATTAAAACAGTATGCATACATCTGAAAATGTATAATTTTACTTATAGTTTCCTGTTTCCTACATCAATTTTGCACAACTTATCTGCATTTTTGGACCATGAAAACTTGCCTGCACTTTCTTGCAGGAGCTTGTTCGTTGAACTGAATGATGGAGCTAACTACCATCAAAGATGCATTTGAGCGTGTTACTAAAAAGCAAAAATTGTCTTCTTCTAAATCCCAAGAAGTTATTGACCAAGTTGGCCATGAAATTGAACAGGCGTTAGGAAAAATCCACTCAGCTGATGACCCCACCTCCCCTGTTGATCAGAAGTCCATCCTCACAGATCTCAAACTCAAGCTCAATGCACTTGTCCCACTCCACCAGTTAGAAGGGTCACAGAAGGAACTAAACTTGAACCTTAGCAAGTACCTAAAACTACTAGAGAAATTCTTCAATCCTGACATATCAAAGGCGTACAGAAATGTTGATTTTGATTTCCACATTGTGAATCAGACTATTGCAAACCATTTTTACCGGCAAGGCTTGTTTGATCTTGGAGATAGCATATTAAATGAGGCTGGAGAACCAGAGGCAATTGCAGTAAGATCTCAATTCTTTGAAATGCATCAGATACTTGAAGCTGTGAGAGTTGGGAATCTTGAGCCTGCTCTGAAGTGGGCCTGTATCAATCGCGAGAAGCTCAAACAGAATGGTTCAAATATTGAGCTTAAACTTCATAGGCTGCAGTTTGTGGAGATTTTACGCAGAGGAAGCCTAGCTGATTCACTCAATTATGCCAGAGCTTACCTTGCTCCCTTTGCTACCCTCCACATGGAGGAGATCCAAAAGCTTATGGCTTGCCTCTTGTTTGCAAGAAGGCTTGACAGTTCCCCATATGCTGATATGACATCTCCAACCCAATGGGAGAATTTGACTGAAGAACTGACTGGGCAATTCTGCAGTCTCTTGGAGCAGTCCTATGAGAGCCCATTGAGTGTGGCAATAGCAGCTGGTGTTGAGGGGTTGCCTACTCTTTTAAAGTTGGCAAATGTAATGGCTGCTAAGAAGCCGGAGTGGCAAGCAATGAAACAGTTGCCAGTGCCAGTTGAATTGGGAAAGGAATTTCAGTTTCATTCAATATTTGTTTGTCCTGTGAGTAGGGATCAAGCTAGTGATGAGAATCCGCCAATGCTGCTTCCATGTTTGCATGTTCTTTGCAAGCAATCGATCATGAAGTTGTCAAAAAGTGGTACGAGGACATTTAAGTGTCCATATTGTCCTGCAGAGGCTTCAGTTGCACAGTGCAAGCAGTTGCATTTCTGAGAAAAAACGAGCCCCCCTCCTTCTCCTCCTCCTCTGACTAATGGAAGTGTGTTGGCAATGATCTGGTTGGTTTTAGTGGGGTGATGGCTCCATTTTATCTCTGGTTTACTATTTTGTATATAAAAATTCATTCTAGATTCCTTTTATGGAAATTAATTAATTTATAATCTAGACAACTTGTTTATACATTATTGTGAAGTAGTGCAATGGGCCTCTAAACTCATTGTTGTTTTTCCATTGGACTAAGGTCAAAAGGGAAAAAATATATCAACCCTTTCAGGTGAAAATTGCTGCGATACAGAGATTGCCTGGTTGATTTCAACTCACTCGATTTTCCTTGTATCCACTTTGGTACTCGAGCATCATCTCCTATCCCTTCAAATATGATCTTTTCTTATCTGATTCTTCCCTGTTGATGCTTCTCTCTCTCTCTCTATTTTTTTTTTTTTTTTTTCCTCAAGCGTTCTGTTTTGTATTTTTTTTTCTTCAGAGGTATAGAACTGGCCGCAGTCTCATACTCTTCTCATCTTAGTTTCGCATAGTCTTGAGCATCGATAACTCTCTCTTGGATTAGGATTACTCCTGTTACTGTCTTCATCACTCATCTACTTATTGGCTTAGGGCTGCCTTTGTTGGTTGTTTCACGTGGGTGTACTTGCTAAAAGCCTAAAAGCACTAACCATTGTGGTGTAATGCTTATTTGAACAAGTACTACCACACGTACTTACTACACTCCATTGTTTGTGTCATGCAATTGCTTCACCTCCTATTTGATTAACCAGCCATGATTCATCTTTGGTTAGATGATGATATTAAAGAGGAAAGAAACTTGTGTGGCTTCTGGGTGATTCTTGCATGCTCTGGAAGTAATGCTCTCCCCTCTCACATGAGAGGTGGGCCCCATGATAGGACCCACACGTGAGGCCCCGTCCCATGTGAGAGGAGGGAGCATTGCTCCTAGAGCATCTAAGTTTTTTACCGTGGCTTCCTGTTTGATTTGCACTAAGCAGGAGAAGCAACCTAGCAGCCTACGTATCTGCCAATTGTCTTATACATGCCAGGTGTCCTTGCATTTCATCTTTTTCTTTTTCTTTTTGGTTATCCTTTCATGATGTAATTTGCATGTAGTTCATAATGGGTGCGTATTATGTCTTGGGTGAGCTGGTTTCATCTCTCATTTGTAATGGATAGACAAAAGGGTTATTGGCTCGCTAACAAACTCGAAAACTATAATTTGAGGTACAGGAGGGACAATTATGCATATGAATTTTATGACAATATGAGTCTCATTAAATTTAGGATGTATAATGCCTATTTTTCTTTTAAATTAAAACCATGAACTTTTAAATCATTTCAAGTCACATCTTTAATAATCTCTATTAACTAAGAGTACTAGAAAACCTATCTAAAGTTCATTATATATATATATATATATATATATATATATATATAAAATTGTTTTTAAATTCTTGATTGTGTTTTTATTTTATTTTAATTTTTTTTTGTTGGACCTTGTTTTTACCATTGCAAAAGTAAATTTATGCAAGAATGCTATATTTCTAATCAATTTTTTCCTCATATAAATCTTATAAAACTGACATCAAAATTTCATTATACTTAAATAATTAATTAACCACTTAAAATAGTTAATATATATATATATATATATATTTATCACATTAGTAATCCTTTTAATTACATAGAAGAAATACTACAATGTTGGTTATATATATAATATCACTAAAAGATATTAAGAAATCTAAATAGTTATGACTAATTTTAGTGAACTTACAAATATTTAATTTTTTATGATTTTTGTGTCAATTGTTGTCAAAACGACTAAATATTTTAAATCCATTATTATTATTATTATTATTATAAATATTTTTTTTTGAGAAAGAATAAAAATATATGCATTTACTCCATTAGTTAATTCAATGAACTAATACTATAATGTAAATATAAACTTAATTTAGGAGTAAGCCTAAATAAAGAAAATCCCAAGGAATGCGTCGTCACATAACAAAACTTTATACTCTCTTGCATGAAATCTTTGCTTTTATATATAGATTGATTATTATTGTGGGTACTTGACTCCGCCATTATCAGGAGATTATCCGCTTTGGGGAGCCAGGCCCTCACGGTTTATCGGCTCGTCCCCGAGTGCAGGCGTTCACCCAAGCAAGCGCTTAGCTTGGACTTGTAGGCAACTTAGTCCCACATCGGTTAGAGTTCCCTCCCACTAACCCCTTATAAGCTTCTGGAGCAAGAGTTAGTGTACCACCACTAAGACTCTGAGAGTCTTAGTGGTGGTACACTAACTCTTGCTCCAGAAGCTTATAAGGGGTTAGTGGGAGGGAACTCTAACCGATGTGGGACTAAGTTGCCTACAAGTCCAAGCTAAGCGCTTGCTTGGGTGAACGCCTGCACTCGGGGACGAGCCGATAAACCGTGAGGGCCTGGCTCCCCAAAGCGGATAAATCCTGATAATGGCGGAGTCAAGTACCCACAATTATTATTATTATTATTATTATTTTTATTATAACACTAACATGTTAACATCAAATCTTAGTATTATTGTTAATATCTATTGGATGATTCCCTCAAAATATATTGGAGGGATTTTTTATAGGTGACAATACACGCACAAGGACTTAGAAAACTTTGCAACTTGAATGAAAATGTCATGATCAAATGACAAAAGGAGGGAGCCTTCAAGTAGAAAAATCACATATAGCATTTCTCTTTAATTTTTAGTATCATTCTGTATTATTTACACAATAAAAGAATAAATGAAATTAAGGCTGCGTTTGAATTGGGAGTAAATCATTTCCGGAAATGGTTTTCCACATTTTCGCGTGTTTGGCTGTTCCGGAAAATAGAATTTTCCGGAAAATCACTTCCAATTTTCCCTTAACCAACGGAAATCATTTTCAGTAGCTTTTTTCACTTCAAAGTATTTCCGGAAAAAATTGAGAGAGCGAGAGAGAGAGAGGAAGGAAGAAACGGAGAGAGAGGAAGGAAGCAAAAGAGCGACCCACGAACCCAGAAACGAAGCGACGCACGGCGACCCACCGCCACGAGCCATCGACCCACGACCCACCGATCTTCGAACCAGAGTCGGCGACCGACGAACCCAAAGGCCAAATCGTTCGACCCAGACCCAGACGACCCATCGCTCGACCCAAACCCAGACGACCCATCGCTCGACCCAAACCCAGAACCAGAGCCGGCGACCCATCGCTCTCTCTCCTCGATCTCGTCGACCCAGACCTAGACGACCCATCGCTCGACCCAAACCCAGAACCAGAGCCGGCGACCCATCGCTCTCTCTTCCTCGATCTCGTCGACGACTCGGTTTGCGTTGTTGCCGGAATTTGCGTTGTGTTGTTGTTGTTGTTGTTGTGTTGTTGTTGCCGGATGTTGTTTTTGTTGTTGTTGTTGTTGCCGGAATTTGCGTTGTGTTGTTGTTGTTGTTGTGTTGTTGTTGCTGGATGTTGTTTTTGTTGTTGTTGTTGTTGCCGGAATTTGTTTGGATGCTAAGAAAATGTGAAAAAATTGTAGGAAAATAGCATTTTCCTAATAGAACCAAACACATTAAAATATTTTCCACAACAATTTTCATAATATAACCAAACACTTGAAAATATTTTCCTTTTTCAGAAAATAGCATTTTCGAAAAATAGGTATTTTTCAAAAAATATTTTACAGGAACCAAACGGAGCCTAAATGAAGTGGGCAAAAACAAGAAATATTTTAACAACAATCAAAAAGAAACAATAGCACTGATACAAATGATGTCACTGCCCTCTTGCAGTGATTGCAATTACCCATGAAATGATAAAAATTGTACCTGGGTTACCAAAAAAAGATAAAAATTGTACCTGAAATGTCTTTATCACGTATATTTTTCCTATTCTATAAAGTGAATTACTATTTAGTACAGCATTTTTTTTTTTTTTGGTAAACGACGCTTGGAATTAACTAACAAACAACAAGCCTATTACAACAAACAAGGCCAGGTTTATCTCTAGCTAGAATTAGACGCCTATTACCAGTGAGGTCAAACTATTTCACACGTGATGGCAAAACTGTTTTTTTTTATTTATTTAAGATTTTGAGAAATGAGACTCTACCCAAAACTTAAAAATATCATTAAACATTTGTTTGACCAAATTCTATTAAAATAATGTTAAAAATATTGTGCACTAACCTAATTTTTGCTTAAAGATAGGTTTCCAAAATTATCCTTACTTTTAAAATTAAAATTCATTATTTTTAATTTTTAATTATAAAGTAATTAAAAATATTAAGTATGACTTTTGCATTTTTTTTTTGGGATAGGGTGAGAAAAGATTTGTTGTTGTAAATCTTTTGATGCTTGACAAACTTTGTATTTTAATTCTAAATTTATCAGTATTGTTTTTTCTAATTAATGATTAAACTTTGATAAAAAAGAATCTTATAGAAATTTAAAATATTTCATTACTAATCTATATATTACTAAAAGCTGAAGCGTAGCATTTATTGTTGCTACGCTCCAGTTGAGCCACATTAGCGTCCACCTCATTATCTTTTTCTTTCCAATATTCCTATAATTGTTTTTAACATTTACTTTTTATTTTATTTTAATATTTGCATTTTTTTCAACCTTTCTTCATCCTTACCTTTTCATCTCCCCACTACCCTCTACATAAATATTATTATTCATCTTTTCATCTCCCCACTACCCTCTACATAAATATTATTATTCTTATTTCTCTTCATCTTCCTTTATTTTGTATTTTCTTATTCACACTCTCTTACTATAAATTGGTAACTATCTATTCCATTCTATGCATGGTTTTCTCTCACAAAAAAGGTTCTCTCTCTCTCTCTCTCTCTCTCTCTCTCTCAATTTTTCGATGATTTTTTTATACATTCTTCTATTTATGCCAAATTACTAATCTTTGGGAATCCTTTTTTTTCTTTTTTTCTTCTTTGTTTTTCTACACTAGAATCATTATGCTCATTTCTCACTTAATTTAATCGGGTAGTTTGTCAGAGTTCAAAAAAAGGTTCTCTCTCTCTCTTTCTCACTCAATTTTTCAATGAATTTTTTATACATTCTTCTATTTATGCCAAATTACTAATTTTTGGGAATTTTTTTTTTTTCTAAACTAGAATCATTATGCTCATTTTCTCACTTAATTTAATTGGGTAGTTTGCAGGAATTCAAGTAAAACCAGACAATAAGGAATTTTACGGCATTGGAGAACGCCTAAATATATACTAGCCAAAAGTTGAAAGTCAGCAAATTAGTGGAGCTATGATTAAGCTTTAAACGGGATTGATGGTATTGCCAATGTTCTTTAATTAGCATCCTTATTTCTATTTCTCTACATATGTTTCCTAGAATTAGTAGTAGTCTCATTTTTATTTTCTCTATTATATTCTAGGTAAACCAAGAGTTCTTTAAAACTCCACATTGGTTAATGCCATTTAGATTTGTTTTCTAAATTGTTTTTTTTTTCTCTCTTTAATTGTTAAATGTTACCCTTTTTTGCTCTTTCTTATAACTCTAATTAATGTTGATGGTTCTTTTTTTTTTTTTTTTTGGTTAGTTAAGGTTGATGGTTTTTTCTTACAGAGAAAAGAAAAAATTGAAAACAATTGAATTCTGTATAAACCTATACCTAAAGGGGACAAGAGCCTTTGTTTATTTGATTAGAGACAATATATTAAAGGGGCATATCCTTTGGCCATTGCATTGCATTTCTTAGAGGTTAAAAGATAAAGCTTGTCATTATAGGAAAACATTTTGGGTGGGGATAAGGGTGTCATTTTGTTTGCTCTAAGAGTAACAAAAGATCCTATTATAAAGGGAAGCCCACAACCATATCACATGTTTATTACACTAACCATGAGCACAACCCATTATTCTCTCTCACCATGTTTCTACTACATTTGCATTTAGCAACCTAAGATTAGAATTTATTCCCAATAGAAGACTTGTAGAATCATTCAGTTTTTATAGGAAACTAGCCGTAGACTCACATGATGCATGGGAATATAAATATTATGCAGTGAAATGTAATATATAAAAAGTAACAATTACTTCAAGCATTGTCTTTTTTTCAAAAAAAAAAAAAGATTTTTACACTTTTTTTTTTTATTATCTTTTTATCTCTACAAATATATCATTTTATTTATTTATTTATTTATTGTATTTCATTAATAATTTTTAAAGTAAACCATATTCTTCTAACTTTGTTGTAGTGTGTTACATTTGCTTAATATACAACTCATCTCTTAAGTAATAAGAAAATTATCATAATAATAAAAAATCATCACAAAGTTACAGTTAACTTAACCAAAATTAAAATAAAACTAAAGAAATAAAAAATAGATTTTATAATAATTTATTAGTCAAAAAATTGGCAGGCATATTCAAATTTCTATTTCCAAAAACAACTAAGTATTAATCCAAACCAAAATTCAATCAAAATTATAAAAGGGAAAGAAAAGACTTTCTTATGGGAAATTAAAAAAAGCACAATCCTAAAACACATATTAAAAAAAAAAAAAAACCATCAATCTTAATTTGAGTTATAAGAAAGAACAAAAATCTTTTAGTGCAATTGTTCTCTTTATTGGTATTTATTGTTATATATTTTATTTTTACTTTTTTTTTCATCTCATCTTATGTTATTCAACATTTAAATTCAGTCACATCTTCTACACCATTAAATTATTTATATTTTCTCTCTTTTTTATTTTTAATAATTAAACATGGAATATTTTATTTAAATAATAAAATTATCCTTAAAAAATTGTACTCTTTTATTTTATTTTATTTTATTTTTACATTTACACTTTGTCCAAGTTTTTTCCTTACCTTTTTCTTTTCATCTCCCCACTACCTTCTACCTTAATATCACTATTCATCTCCCCACATCTTCCATATCATTAAATTATTTATATTTTTCTCTCCTTTTTATTTAAAAAAATTAAAAATTAAAAATTATACTTAATTTCAATAAATAAAAGTGTCATCATAAAGTGGAGTAATACTAGGGACACACTCATTCTCAAACCCAATACATCAAAGAAAAAATATAATACAAAACAAATGCCAATTAGGAAACACTAAATAATAATAATAATAATAATAATGAGGATATCAAACCAAATATAATATAAAGAAACTAATAGTTATGGATATACTAACTTAAGGGTAGCAAAATTAAATGAAAAAAAAAACTACAATGCAAATTTAATGTAATAAAATCATCATCAAATTTTGGAAAACAGTAGGTTGCCTATGGGGAGAGAGAGAGAGAGAGAGATGGTAAAGAAAAAAAAATCAAATGTCAATAAGTAACTATTAATTGGAAAACAAAGAGGTTGTAAGGAGAAGTAAAAATAAAAAATAAATACGATCAATATGGAGAACATTAAAAACTTTACAGTGCAATAAAATCAACTATTACATTCACTTAAAAAATTGAACCAATAATCAATAATTATACACAATCATAGCAATATATTTAAACTAAAAACTAATCAAACTCTAATCCATAACTAAAAGGAGATGTTCTCATGAAATAATAGAAATTACATAAGAAATAAAGTTAGAAAATTTTAAAATCCATTTTTTGACATTTCATTTAACTTTATATATATATATATATATATATATGTAATCTTCATACACAATTGCATTTAAAAATCTAATAAACAATATTACATCTCATTTAACACATCTGTTATGAAAATCATTAGCCAGTAAATATATGATAATAGTAAAACTGTTATAAATGAAATTATGAAAAAAAAGTGATAAAACTAATTAGTTACTATCATTATGAAGTAGTAGTCTATGATTTTACACATCTAAAGAAGTGAAATATATAGAGTTTACTTAAGGTATATGTAAAGATTCACATTAAAAAAAAAAAAGATATGTAAAGTTTTAAAAAATGTATATTCTATAAATAAATAAAAAGGTATATGTAAGGTTTTTATTAACTTAAAAAGAAAATGAAAAATCAATTATTAACAAGAAGAAGAAGAAGCAGAAGAAGAAGAAGAAGAATATAGGGGTAATTACATTCCCCTTCCTTGAGGTTTGAAGAAATGACACTCTACCCTAAACTTGAAAGGAAAAAATATTTTCACTCTTTACATTTGTTTAATCAAACTTTGTTTAATTATTATTAAAATATTGTGTATTAACCTGCCTATGCTTAAGATAGGTTCCAAAATTATCCTTAATTTTAAAATTAAATTCTCTTATTTTAAAATTTTAAATTAAAGTGTATTTCAAAATATTAAGTAATGTCTTTTGCTTCTTCATTTTTTCCCCCTTTTATTTTCCCAATGAGTTATGGAGAGATTTGTCATTTCAAATATTTTCGTATGTTATAAATTTGTATTTTAATTCTAAAGTTATGAGTAATGTTACTAACCATGGTTAAACATTTATAAACAAATTCTTATATAAATTTAAAATATTTTGTTATTAATATAAACAAAATAGGAGAGTGTTATTACTTATTACCTCAAATATATTTAATAAGATCACCCTAAAAAAAAATTATCTCGCGCAATAGAGATTGAGCAGAAAACCGATTGAAAAGATCTTTCAGCTGAAGATCATCAGCAATAAAAACATCATGCTTGTTAAACAGCAAAACTTCTTCTGAGGCAGAAGCAACCGGCAATTTCACCAGCTTCTCAGTGATAGTTTTCTCAGTCTTTTCACCCCAGTGCTTCAAAACATACCCCCAGAACTTAAGACAGTCATCATTTGACAATCGGTGTCCTGAAATTTCCCAAGCCTCCCAAAGCTTACAGTAATCGAAAACTGAAGGATTGCATTTAACATGGAAAGCATGTGAGAAGAAGTTAAGTAAATTTTGCTCATAAAATTTGTCAAGAACTTTCAGCGTCAAAAGGGGAAAAAAAAAAACCATAAAGCAAAAGAATAGAACACAAAAGAAATTGGAATGTAGGGATACCTCCACTGAACCAAGCCGCTTACGTCAGTATTTATATAGATGTGAAGAGAGGAAGGAAGGAAGGAAGACAGAGAGGCTACCGTTAGAAGCCAAAATAGAAGTTGAAACCGTAGATCAGGAAGATGAAAATGTGAGAATCAAAACGTGGGGAAAGGGAAGGGACTAAACCTGAAACAATGAAACAAAACGTGGGTCACATCAGCGTCCACCTCATTATCATTTTCTTTTCAATTTTCCTATAATTGTTTTTAACGTTTATTTTTTATTTTATTTTAATATTTACACTTTTTCCAACCTTTCTCCACCCTTACCTTTTTATCTCCCCACTACCCTCTACATAAATACTATTCTTCTTCTTTTCATCTCCCCACTACCATCTACATAAATATTATTCTTCTTCTTTCTCTTCACCTTCCTTTATTTTGTCTCTTCTTATGCACACTCTCTTACTATAAATTTGTAACTATCTATTCCATTCTATGCATGATTTTCTCTCACAAAAAAAGGTTCTCTCTCCCTCTCTCAATTTTTTGATGAATTTTTATACATTCTTCTATTTATGCCAAATTACTAATATTTGGGAATCATTTCTTCTTCTTCTTTTTTCAGCGTCTACCTCATTATCATTTTCTTTTCAATTTTCCTATAATTGTTTTTAACATTTACTTTTTATTTTATTTTAATATTTACACTTTTTCCAACATTTCTCCACCCTTACCTTTTCATCTCTCCACTACCCTCTACATAAATACTATTCTTCTTCTTTTCATCTCTCCACTACCATCTACATAAATATTATTCTTCTTCTTTCTCTTCACCTTCTTTTATTTTGTCTCTTCTTATGCACACTCTCTTACTATAAATTTGTAACTGTGGGGGGCGAAAAGTCCAACCTAACTTGTTGGGCCCAAGGCCCCATTTAAGGAACACTGTTCGTCCGAGGAGATGAAAACATTTAATCAGAGGCCCATGTAAAGGGAGCATGTCTGGAGAGGAGCGCGTGCAATATCCGAGGAGATGTTTATTTGTCCAAGGAGTCCAATGCCCTCGGACCCGAAGAATCTTTGCCTGACAGATATATGGGAAGCTCAAGTGATCCTTCTGACAAGTGTAAGGAGGGAAGTGAACCTCGGACACGCATGAGGATAACAGGAACAGAGAAATATCTAAGAGACAGGCCTCAACCACCGCATTAAATGCACTGCACCTACCTTCCTGGCCGCATTTATGTGGAGAGGACCCCTGAACAGTGCATTCTCAGCTACCGCCACTCACACAAGGCTAAAGGGAGAGTGTGATGGGACATGCACTCAAGTGGGCGTCTAGATGATGAACAAGTGGACGGTGAAGATGAAGGAAGGGGGTACTATATAAGAGAGGGATGCCCCTGATGGGGAGGGGATCGAAAATCAAAAGGAAAAAAAGGAGAGAATCTCATTACTGTAGCTCCAAAGAATTGTAAACCAAGTTTATGAAGTAGAAACACCTCTTCGGACGTGGAGTATACATGCGTCCGAGCACGTTTTAATACAAATTCATCCTCAAACATTGCTGTCTATTTCTGTTTATTCAGTTCTAGCCTAGCTCTTTCACCCACTCTCTACAAATTTATTGTTTTGGGTTCAGTGGGCTCAAAATCCATATCTTCGTGGGCTTGAGCTACAAAAATTGACCCTACAGTAACTATCTATTCCATTCTATGCATGATTTTCTCTCACAAAAAAAGGTTCTCTCTCTCTCTCTCTCAATTTTTTGATGAATTTTTTTATACATTCTTCTATTTATGCCAAATTGCTAATATTTGGGAATCTTTTCTTCTTCTTTTTTTTTCTACACTAGAATCATTATGCTTATTTTCTCACTTAATTTAATTGGGTAGTTTACCGGAATTCAAAAAAAGGTTCTCTCTCTCTTTATCTCTCAATGTTTCGATGAATTTTTTTATATATTCTTCTATTTATGCCAAATTACTAATCTTTGGGAATTCTTTATTTATTTTTTCTTTTTTTTTTTCTACACTAGAATCATTATGCTCATTTTCTCACTTAATTTAATCGGGTAGTTTGCCGAAATTCAAGTAAAACCAGACAATAAGGAATTTTATGGCATTGGAGAACACCTAAATATATTCCAGCCAAAAGTTGAAAGTCAGCAAGTTAGTGGAGCTATGATTAAGCTTCAAACGGGATTGATGGTATTGCCAATGTTCTTTAATTAGCATCCTTATTTCTATTTCTCTATATATGTTTCCTAGAATTAGTATTAGTCTCATTTTTATTTTCTCTATTATATTCTAGGTAAACCAAGAGTTCTTTAAAACTCCACATGGGTAAATGCCATTTAGATTTGTTTTTTAAATTGTTTTTTTTTCTCTTTAATTTTTAAATGTTATCCTATTTTTGTTCTTTTTTATAACTCTAATTAATGTTGATGGTTCTTTATTTTTTGGTTAGTTAAGGTTGATGGTTCTTTCTTACAGAGAAAAGAAAAAAATTGAAAACAATTGAATTCCGTATAAACCTGTACCTAAAGGGGATAGGAGCCTTTGTTTATTTGATTAGAGACAATATATTAAAGGGGCATATCATTTGACCATTGCATTGCATTTCTTAGAGGTTAAAAGATAAACCTTGTCATTATAGGAAAACATTTTGGGTGGGGATAAGAATAATAATAAGAGAGTGTGAATAAGAAAATACAAAATAAAGGAAGATGAAGAGAAATAAGAATAATAATATTTATGTAGAGGGTAGTGGGGAGATGAAAAGATGAATAATAATATTTATGTAGAGGGTAGTGGGGAGATGAAAAGGTAAGGATGAAGAAAGGTTGAAAAAAATGCAAATATTAAAATAAAATAAAAAGTAAATGTTAAAAACAATTATTGGAAAATTGGAAAGAAAAAGATAATGAGGTGGATGCTAATGTGGTTCAACTGGAGCGTAGCAACAATAAATGCTACGCTTCAGCTTTTAGTAATATATAGATTGGATGAAAATTTTTAACAAACACATTGTTGGATTAGATTTTCTTCTTATACTCTTTATGCATACAAAATTTCAAGATGATTTGAAATTATTAACTATGTCATTGATCAAGTTTTTAAATGTCAAATTTTTGTGTTTAAAATTGCGCATGAAAGATTGGTTTCCATATCAAATACTAAACATCATCTAATTAGTGTGAAACTTGTTATGCGTGTTGAAGAACATAAAAAACATGTAATCCAACGGTTGATTTTTATTTATTTTTTATACAAGATAGAAATTCCACTCTAGCCTAATCTAAGTGTATATGTGTGTGAAACTCCCTCCTGGAGACTTGAAGCCTAGCCTTTGCCCTCACACCTCACAAATACTTATACTTGTAAAGTGACTATCACACCAAAAGTGTGCGGTGGTGGATTTTTGAAATATTAATCTAATAAAAATATTGAGCGGTGTAACTCACACCAAGTGTTAATAAGGTTTAATTAACATTAATATTAGATTTTGATTAGGGCCAATTTGTTGTTTAATATTTTTATTTAAATAATATTAGAAATTAGGATTGGATCAAACAAACATTCTATAAAAAAAAGTGTTAGGGTCCTGTTAACGGATACCTTTAGGATAATTGTTAATAAACAATTTTAAGAAAGTTTTGGTGCAACTTTCATGGGAAATATAAAAGGCGCTAAAAAATTAATTGTTTTTTTTTTTTCATTAAAAGTTTCTGAAATTATTTCTTAAACAAATGCTCTTAGGGTATCTGTTAACTTTTCCTTAATTTTAACTATGAATTAATAAGTCTATAGACATGATTACTGCTAAAAGCAGAATTAGTGATGATAATTTGTACCCATATGCCCATGGTTCAGGCCAACAATTTTTTTTTTTCTTTATTGGATAAATCCATATAGATACTTTTTTTTCCCTTTTTCATTGCATGATGAGATTAAAAAACAATAATAATAAGGAATCTACCCTAAGGAGAAGATGGCCATGGGCCTTCACCAATTTTGTTAAAAACCAAGTGTGTGTCTTTATATATAAATATAAATATAAATATATATATATATATATATATATATATGGGTTAGGATCAAGTTACACCTAGTTTAACTTTAAGTAATATTACACCACTTAATATTTTTTAATTGGATGTAAATTTTGACAAATCCACCGTTAGATTATGTTATCTTCGTATATTCTCCATGCTTGCAAAATTTCATGGTGATCAGAGATCAATAGCCATGTCATTAATTATCAGAGTTTAGATGAAACTGAAGCCACCAAGATCAGTAGCAAGAGCAGAGATGCTGAGTGTATAACAGAGCATAAACGACAGATCAAAGAAAATGAAGAAAGTGTTGAAACGACTTGTAGCTTAGCATGTTTTAAACCTCCTTAAGTGTTAACACGTGAACTGATCAGTTAGTCCTGTAGCTTGCACGTGTAATGAGTTGTTATTTCTGTTAGTTAGTTATTCTTGCGTTCACACCTGTACAGATGAGTATATATGTGTAGTCTGTGTAGTCATTGATGCATATATGAAAATACAGATTTCTTTTCTTGATTCTGTGATATGGTATCAGAGCAAATTCCCAAATTCCTGTAGGGTTTCGTTTTCGTTTCAATTTTTTTTTCCTTTCTCTTCAATTTTCCCGAGAAAATCTTCCTCTGTTCTTGAGAAAACTTCAATCTTTGGAAATTCTTTCTTCAATTGTCATATATGGCTTCCGCTACAAATGCAAATGGTTCTACAGATGCTTCCACGTCTGAGAATCCATCTTCTTCATCACAAGATTCCCCAATGGATAACCCTTTGTTCTTGCATCATGCCGAGAATCCAAGCTTAGTTCTTGTCACACAGCCATTGATAGGTGGAGAGAATTATGCAGCTTGGGCTCGTGCAGTGAGAAAAGCTTTACTCACCAAGAATAAATTGGGTTTTATTGATGGAACTTTGACCCTTTCATCATCACTGGTATCAACTGCTTCAAATGTGCAAGCCTGGATAAGATGTGACAACATGGTTGGCACGTGGTTAACCAATTCAGTTTCACCAAAAATCCAAGCAAGCATCATTTATGAAGACACAGCCTTAGAAATCTGGAATGACCTGAAGAATCGATTTGCTCAGACAAATGGACCTAGAGTTTTCAACCTTCAAAAGGACATAGCAGAGCTTCATCAAGGTGAGATGTCCATCACTGATTTCTTTACCCAGTTGAAGGTGTTTTGGGATCAGTTGCAGAATCTTAGTCCTTTTCCTACTTGCACCTGTGGTAAATGCATTTGCAATATTAATAAGAGGCTCACTGATCTACAAGTAAGAGAATCTGTCATGAAATTCCTAATGGGGTTGAGTGATTCTTTCTCTCAAGTCAGATCCCAAGTTCTACTTATGGATCCTATTCCACCTCTTAGTAAGGTTTACTCCTTGCTGATTCAAGAAGAGACTCAGAGATCTGTGCCCAATGGATCTTTTGCTAAAGTTGATTCTACTGCTTTAGCTGCTAAATTGTCAAATGAAAATCTTGGTTCGTTTCTTGGTGGTGTTGTTAGCAAGGGAAAGGAGAGACCAACTTGCACACATTGTGGCAAGACTGGTCACACAGTGGACAAATGCTATAAAAAGCATGGTTTTCCACCAGGATTTAAGTTCAAGAACAAGCCTTTCATGGCTCATCAAGTATCCTCAGATGTTACTCCTTCAGTTGCTTCACCACTGCATCAACAAACTCCCTTTACCCCTGAACAGTATCAGCAACTTTTTGCCATATTTGGAGCTTCTAATTCATCACCTGGACCTTCTGCCCCAGTCAAAGACACTTCAATGGCTAATATAGTATCATCTTCCACACTTGCTGGTGCTCCAATGTCAGGTATTGATCTATCCCATAGTGTTTTCTCTGCACAAGTGGTAAACAGAAGAAATTATGATAAATGGACTTGGGTATTAGATACTGGAGCTACGGATCATTTTGTTTGTTCAGTTGATCTATTAACTTCAATTACTGCTACTATACAGTCTTTGGTTCACTTGCCTAATGGGGAATCAGCTCAAGTCACTCATGTTGGAACTGTTGTTCTTTCTTCTTCCCTTACTCTCACTAATGTTCTTTGTGTTCCCTCATTTAGTTTTAACCTTCTATCTGTCAGCACACTCACATTATCTCAGCCTTATTGTCTTGTTTTCCTCTCCAATCATTGTTTTCTTCAGGACCTTTCATCTTGGAAAACGATTGGGGTGGGCAAGGCTGTTGATGGGTTGTACTTGTTGCAGTGTGAAAGTCTTCAACATACTCCTCCTTCTGCACTTGCTGATTATCTAAACAATCACAAGTTCAGTGCCTCTTTTCTCCCTTTCTCTGCATCAACTTCTGCAGGTTCTGCATCAGCTTCAGCAGGTTCTGCATCTTCATTTCTCTGGCATGCTAGATTAGGACACCCTTCAGACATGAAACTTAAATCTTTAGGTCATACAATCCCTTCTTTACATTCTTTTTGTAATAAGGCTTGTCAGATTTGTCCTATGGCCAAGCTTAAAAGATTACCATTCCCTTTTAATAATAACATCTCTACTTGTGCTTTTGATTTAGTTCATATGGATGTTTGGGGACCTTATTCTATTCTTACTCTAGATGGTTATAAATATTTCTTGACCATTGTGGATGATGCAACCCGAGCTACTTGGCTGTTTCTAATGAAATCCAAATGTGATGTTAAACATTTATTTCAATCTTTTTACACTATGGTTGCCACACAATTTGGTCAGAAAATTAAATCCATTAGAACTGATAATGCAAAAGAATTTGCCATGACTGATTTTCTTAGTTCCCATGGCATTATTCACCAACATAGTTGTGTTTATACTCCACAACAAAATTCTGTTGTGGAGAGAAAACACCAACACCTTCTTTCCATTGCAAGGGCTTTACAAATTCAATCTCATATACCTTTGCCTTTTTGGGGTGATTGTGTATTGACTGCTGCATATCTCATAAATCGCCTTCCCTCTCCTTTGTTACATGACAAAACACCTTTTGAGATGTTATTCCATAAACCTCCTGAATATAATCACCTAAAGGTATTTGGCTGTCTTTGTTTTGCTTCTACCATTGCTCAAAGTAGGACAAAATTCTCACCAAGGGCAAGAAGATGTGTTTTTCTTGGATACCCTTGTAATATCAAAGGTTATAAACTCTATGACCTTGATACTCATGCTGTTTTTGTTTCAAGGGATGTTGTTTTCCATGAATCCGTGTTTCCTTATTCTTCATCTTCCACTCATTCAATTCCTTTCAATTCACTGCCTTTGCCATGTGTTCCTTCTGTTTCTTCTTTACATGATGATCCCCTCACATCACACTCCAACACTCCTGTTTTTTCTCCACATTCCATTATCCAAGTTCATCATACTATTGATGATGACTTTCTTGATGAAGTCCCAGAGGCACCTCTTGATCCTATTACTGATCCTCTTCCCCTTAGAAGGTCCACTAGATCTGTTCACAGACCTTCTTACCTACAGGACTTTCACTGCAATCAAGCTACATCTGCCCAGCCTTTGCCTTCTTCCCAACCAGGTACTTCTCATCCACTCTCATCTCACATCTCATATCATCATCTTTCCCCTTCATATAAGACCTTTTGTTGTGCCATTTCCTCTATTGTTGAACCTCAATTCTACTACCAAGCTGTATCTGATCCCCAATGGCAAGCTGCCATGGCTGCTGAAATAGCAGCACTTGAAGCTAATAACACCTGGACTCTGACCCCTTTACCTGCTGGTAAGAAAGCTATTGGATGCAAGTGGGTTTATAAAATCAAGTACAAAGCTAATGGTTCTATTGAGAGATTTAAAGCCAGGTTAGTGGCCAAGGGATTCACACAAAAGGAGGGCATTGATTACTTTGAGACTTTCTCACCAGTAGCTAAAATGGTGTCTGTCAAAGTCCTTCTTGCTGTTGCTGCCATCAAGGGTTGGTCTCTTAGTCAATTAGATGTCAATAATGCCTTTCTTCATGGGGATTTGGATGAAGAAGTGTTTATGGCTCTTCCACAAGGGTTTCACAGCCAGGGGGAGGTTGTTTGCAAGCTTAATAAGTCCATTCATGGTCTCAAGCAAGCTTCAAGGCAATGGTTTACCAAATTCTCAAGTACCTTGATTCAGCTTGGTTTTATCCAGTCCAAGGCTGACTACTCCTTGTTTACCAGAAGGCATGGTGACACTTTCATGATTCTTTTGGTGTATGTAGATGATGTTTTGATAGCTTGTAATGACAAAGCAGAAGTGGATAGGTTCAAGGTCATGCTGGATGATAAGTTCAAACTTAAAGACTTGGGTGATCTAAAATATTTTCTTGGTTTAGAGGTTGCAAGATCAAGTAAAGGAATTGCCCTCTGTCAAAGAAAATACACCATTGAACTACTCAATGATGCAGGACTGCTTGGATGTAAGAGTGCTAAAACACCTATGGAGCACAACCTAAGACTAAGCAAGTATGAAGGAGAAGAGCTTAAAGATCCAAGTCATTATAGAAGACTTGTGGGCAGACTTTTGTACTTAACAATCACAAGGCCTGACATTACATTTGCTGTCCATAAACTCAGTCAATTTATGTCTAAGCCAAGGAGAACACATTTGGATGCAGCACATAGGGTGTTGCAATATTTGAAAGGTGAACCAGGAAAAGGACTTGTGTTTTCTTCTAGCACAGACCTGCATTTAAAAGGCTTTGCAGATGCAGATTGGGCTGCATGTCCTGACACTAGGAGATCAGTGACTGGCTATAGCATCTTCATTGGTGATTCTTTGGTATCATGGAAATCAAAGAAGCAATCCACAGTATCAAGATCCTCAGCTGAAGCTGAGTACAGATCCATGGCAGTGGCAACGTGTGAAATAGTATGGATTTTATACTTTCTCAAAGATATTGGGGTGAATCATGAGAAGGAGGCTTTATTATTCTGTGATAGTCAAGCTGCATTGCATATCGGTTCCAACCCAGTCTTCCATGAGAGGACAAAACATATAGAAATTGATTGTCATGTGGTTAGAGATAAGGTGTTGGAGAAGGTGATTAAGCTAAATCATGTTAGATCAAACTGTCAATTGGCTGATCTACTCACTAAAGCCTTGAATTACAATCAATTCTCAACTCTTATTGGAAAGATGGGGATGCTTAATATTCATACACCTGCTGCTCTTGAGGGGGAGTATCAGAGTTTAGATGAAACTGAAGCCACCAAGATCAGTAGCAAGAGCAGAGATGCTGAGTGTATAACAGAGCATAAACGACAGATCAAAGAAAATGAAGAAAGTGTTGAAACGACTTGTAGCTTAGCATGTTTTAAACCTCCTTAAGTGTTAACACGTGAACTGATCAGTTAGTCCTGTAGCTTGCATGTGTAATGAGTTGTTATTTCTGTTAGTTAGTTATTCTTGCGTTCACACCTATACAGATGAGTATATATGTGTAGTCTGTGTAGTCATTGATGCATATATGAAAATACAGATTTCTTTTCTTGATTCTGTGATATTAATCAATTGTTCAAATTCAAGTTTTTGTAGTTTAAAATAATGCATAAAAGTGAGTTTATGGATCAAATGGTAAATTACATTTGATCGTCATGAAAATTGGTATGCATATTAAGAGCATATAAAACATGTTATTTAACGGTTAGATTTTCAAAATATGAATTCAATAATAAGTTATTGAGTGGGGTAACATTGCTTAGAGTTACACCAGGTGTAACTTGAACCCAACTATATATATATATATATATATATAATTAGAATTTTGGTCCAAAATTATGTCTAAGGCCTTTGGGGAATATGAAGGTTATCCTAAGGAATAAAAAAATGGCCTTAATCCAAGCTTATAAAACACACATACACAAAAAGACATTTTACATTTAATAGATCCTAAAAGCTATATACAAGAATAACCACTTCGACCACAATTGATCATTAATTTCTAGCCTCGAGGTTCTCAATTAGTGTTGTGAAGGACAGCAATGCCAATAATTAACCACAAGCACTAATGTGTTTAAGTGTTTTTAATTTTTGACTTGCAACACTAATTAACTTTAGAGTAAGAAAGATATTCTATAATGATAATAAATTTGATTTTTATTTGATTTTTAAATTTTGAAAAAAAAAAAAATTACAATATTGAACTTAAAAAAATATAAATGATTCAAAAGTTGATACTAGCGATGCATTAATATCATCCTCTAATTAATGGCGGTTCTAGAAATTTTTTATAGGGTAATCATTAAAAAACTTAAATTATAGAAAATTCTAATAAAAAGAGAACTGAATATATCGACACCACCAAAAAAAAAAAAAGACACCAAAATACATGAAATTTTAAAAATTTTCTACTACTAACAAAATTAAAAGGAAGAAAGCGATTGATGAGAGATAAAACGAGAACTGAAAATGACGAGAGAGAGAGAGAGAGAGAGAGAGAGAGAGAGAGAGAGAGAGTCTACATTTAGAAAATAGCATACAAAAAATTTTAAAATAAATTATCAAAAGAAAATTAAATTAATAAAGAATTGTGATGGCCCCATGTGTGAGTTAGCATGCTAATTTAAAAATGTTGTGAAATTATTGTGACATTTTATTATACTCTTAGCATTACTCTTATTTTTGTTGAACCCAAACTTCTAGTATTCTCAAGTTAGGGTATGCAATTTTTTTTTGGGTAAACCAAATAGGTATAATTATGTATAAAAAAAATTTGTTAGTATAAATTTTTTACAAGTCAGGGTAAATTTCATTATGTCCTAAAAGCTTGGTAGAGATGAAAAGTTTTGGTTGATGGGTAATAAAAGTGATGGTGGTCTCAGTCTAGTTGAAAGTGATGTTATATATTTTTTTTCTTTTAATTTATATTTTTTGGTATGTGAAGAATTATACAATAGATGTTAGGCTTATTCTATATTAATCACAATTTTTTGGATCAATGCTACAGTCACAATCTATTTTATAACATTTTTACAAATTGTTGATGTGACCAACTTCTTGCTGGTTTTCATCTAGGTCTACCATTAACATCACTTTTTTCATTTACCAATAAACACTCACCACATTAGCAATTTGTAAAAAAATTTGTATCTCTAACATTACTTAATTTTTTTGTAGATACCTCTACGAGTTGTAAAAAATAGTTGATCCTAACTGAGGTAGTTTTTATGAGAGCAGTAAAAGCTTTGTAGAGCACTTAAACCACAGTTTGATAGAAAACAAACAAACACTGAGACAGTCACAGAGGTTGGTTTCTTTGATTATATATTGGGTTTGCCTTCGAGGTAAACTATCTGTTTTGATGAGAAAACAAAGGAAGCTAATAATAATAATAATAATAATAATAATAAAAAGAATGAAAAATTATTACTTAAATAAAATAGAAGGTAAAGTAGATTATCTGATGCTGGAGTTTTGGAAAAGTGCATAGGTAAAAAAAAAAAAAGTGATTTTAATAATAAAATAAATAGAAATTTTTAGACGAATTTATGTGAATACTCTAAGTATACCAATAAAAGGCGGAACCAAGGTGGGTTAAGGGGAGGCAATTCCCTCCTTTCCCACCCAAAACTCCCCCTACCCCTATATATATATATATATATATATATATATTCCCCCCCCCCCCCCATGTTCTCTTCTATTTCGTGTTATATGTGTGTGTGTGTGCATGCAAGCGCGTTTTTTATGGATCATATTTCATAGAAAAAATTATTAAGAAAATATTCTTTGTATGAATATTTTTAGGATTCAAAAGGTCTAAAAAAAATTAAGGATAGGAAAAAAATGTACAAAAAAATATTGTTATCTTTCAAAAGTGTTATTACTTTAAATTATTTATGTAGTAACTTATTAATTTTCATAAATTTGTGTATAAGTAATAAAATTTACCACCAAGTATCCTTGACGTAATGGTCATTCTATATGTACAAAATTCTTGGGGGGTGTGAGCGGTAAGGGCTGGGATTTAAGTTTTTAAGATGAAACTTCACACACATATACACTTAGATTATTCTAAATTAGAATTTCTATTTTGTATAAAAAAAATAAAAATAATTGAAAATAATAAAATTCATAAATTGATTTTTTTTTTTCAAGTTAAACTCTAAAATTTTAGACACACAAAATGGTAATCATATGTGTAGGGACACAATTTGGATCCTGTACCCAAAAAGTAAGGGGGTCTAGCCCCAATGAGCCCAATACAATGAATTTGTAGATAGTGGGTTGGAAAACTATGTTATAATGAGTTGGGTAACAATTATAATGGATCTAGATGACAGTAAAGTAAAAGTGGACAGGTTTTATCTTAAGAAAACCGTCCTCAGCACAGTCCGAGAAGATCAGTTCATATATATATTACTTGAAGTTGATAACAAATATAGTATTAATAGCTACAGTCTTTCTTTCTTTTGTTTTTCAATCCTTTTCTCTTAGGGTCTCCCTTCTAATTTATACTACATCTCCCCTTTCATCTCTACCCTCCATGTGGACAATAGGTTGCTTTGTGTTGATTCTTGTCCTATCAGCACCCTCCTGAAGTCTTTAGGGGTAGCTGTAAGGCTGAAAAACACTGTTCAGATATCACTTCCTCATTAATGCAGCTAGAGAGTTCGCTGCGGAGCATTCAATGCAGTGATAGTAGTTTCTCTTAGATATTTCTCAGCTCCTATCTCTCCTATACGTTCATAACGCATGTCCTTATCAATAGAACTTCCTGGAATGTCACCCTGGATGGTAAGATACACATTTTGACTAGTGCTTCGTTTAGCCGAGGAGATATTCCTCCTTGGCCTGCCTTCCCCAACTTTCTCATTTGTAACTTACTCATGGGGCTCTGAGTCTTATATCCTTATTACTGTTTATCTGTCCTCGGATCACCCAACGTCATCGGCCAAGGCTCAAGGCCCAATATATAATTTTGGGCCCCTTATCCCTACAATATGGTTTAAAGTTGTTTTTATATATATATATATATATATATATTTTTTTTTTTTAAAAATTATATAAGTTGTACTTGAGATTTATCAAATTTCAAAAATCATTATATGAGAATTAAAATTAGAAGTTTGAGTATGAAAAAAATTACAACACAACTTATTGAGATTATAAAAACCTAACAAATTGGTGAATATAATGAATATGCTATATTTGTTGGTTAATCTAGCAGTAAATTACCACTTGATATTCACGCATGTGGTTTTATTTTATTTTATTATTATTATTTTTTTTTTACAGATTGGTATTAAGTATTATATATATAATGCACGCATTGTGCTCATCCATAATTTATATAAAACTACGTATATCCACAGGTATATGGAGACATATGTATCTAATTTATAGATTTTGTAATCTTGAAGTCAAATCTTGGCTTTGTCACTTCATATAACTCTTATGTTATCTCAATATGCTAAATAAAAAATACTTTTGTCTAGTGCTCTTGTGCACTAGATGGGATATGAAGCCAATATGTGTCCATTTTAGGACACATGTTGCACCCATATTATGTCTAATGTAATGGAGTATTGGATGTAAGTCAAACTCAAGTTAATTAGATGTGTGAGTAATGTGAGAGTGTTGTTTGAGAAAACCCTAGTGTTCTTGATATAGACAGTAATAATGGTGAAGATATTTGATACAACTTGCAAACATGATATAAACATGATATGATTTTTTGCATGTTAGTATTTACATTATCAATAAGTGGGTCAATTCCGTGTTGACTTGCTTAACCTACTATCAATCCAAAATGACCTAATTCATATGAATAAATGTCATTATATTTAATATAAAATTTGAATTTTAGATATAGAATTGAGTAATTAAAATACTTTTAATGGTTACTAGTATTATTCTCGTGCGATGCACGGCTTAATAAAGATTCATATCTAAGTTCAAAAGGATTAAAATAATTAAAACTAAGTTATTAAATAAATAGTAATAATAAATTATAAAATGAGTAAATAATTTTAATAAAAAAATTACTTTAAGTTCTGATTGTTTAGAGTTTAGACTTGTAGGGTCCGTTTTTGTAGCCCAAGCCCACTAAGTGTGGAATAGGAGCCCAGCAGACCCAAAGCAATAAATTTGTAGAGCGTGGGTGAAAGAACTGGGCCGGGTACGAATTAAACAAGAGTTGATGGTAGCATGGGCAAATAATCTGACATGCAATCACGTAAAAACCATGAGGGACTAAAGGTCCGAAGAGGTATTTTATTGATTGTTCTTAGATTACAGGTTTCAGAGCTACAGTAAAGTGATTTTCTGTTCTTCTTCCTCTTCTTTCCCCCCCTATCAGGGGTTCTCCTTCTTTATATAGCCTCTTTCCTAATCATCCTAACCCTCCACTTGTCTTCCATCTGCTAACATGCTTGAGTAAGGGTCACGTCAAGCACCTCCTTTAGCTTCTTGGGAGTGGCGGTAGGTGAAGTTGCACTGTTCAGGGGTCCTCTCCACATAAATGCGGCCAGAGGAGTTGCTGCAGGGCATTAAATGCGGTGGTGGCAGCTTTTCCTTGAGATATTTCTTCATCCTTATCATTCCCAAGAGTGCCCAGAGCTTATCTTTGTCACCCAGATTGCCAGGAAGGGCACTCGGGCTTCCTGTACATGTATTTAATCAGAGCTACTCGTATCCGAGGAGTAAAACCTCTTCGGACAATAAGTGACCTCTTCGGATTATACTTTTCGGCCATCTTTAGGCCTGATGTCCGCAGGAGAACACTGTCCCAGCCCGCTATTGCTCTTCGGACGTAGGATGCCATAAAGAACAGGGCCCCAGGCCCAATTGATAGATCTGGGCTTTTGCTCCCCACAATAGCCCCTCAAAATCTCAATTTTTCCCTCGCATCCGAAGAGAAAAAGTGTGATTTTGACTTGCCACGGAGAAAAAAGTTTGAGAATAGTCACGTGTTTGAATTGGCACGTGTGTAAGCATAGTTATAGGCGCTCCATCATTGCCGCTACGGTTTCCATATTCACGAGGCGTCGCATTAATTACACCAGGTGGTGCTTTGTCTTTTGTATTCAACGGTGGATGATTGATCTGACGGACATGGTCTTTCCCCGGGGTTTGGGCGAAATAACTTTCGCCCCTTCATGTGACCCAGTATAAATTCTCAGAAGAAATCATTTCTTCCTTACCTTGCGAATTTTCAAACACTCCAGCGAGAACAAGCACGCGTCTCCGTTCCAATCTCTCAGTCACCGATTCCGGCCTTCTCAGAGTTTTCACGAACCTCCTTACAAGTCTGCAAATCCTCCTCCGACCTAGTTCTTGTAAGTCGTCGTCCACTAAATCCTTCAGTTTTCTCTTCGGCCAGTTATTTTTGCTTTAGGTGCCATGGGGAAACTCCAATACCTGGTAGATAGCCCTGAGCAAATGGAGGCGTTTAGGGCCGCGTATCGCATACCCCCAAATGTGGGTGTGAGGTATTGTCCTCCGGAAAAAATACTAACGGACCGGAAGACGGGCGAAGTGGTCATCCCCCTCGTCGCCTTCCTAGAAGGAGGGATGACCATCCTTATGGGTCCCATCACCACCAACTATCTTAGGAACCATAGGATTAGCCCGGATCAGTGTGCACCCAATATGTTTAGAATTCTAGGAGCGGTTGAGGACTTGAACCTCCATTTGAACTTGGGCCTCACCTGGCTTGATGTGGTGCACATGTATGAGTGCCACAGCCAACAAGGTGCGGGATACTACCTGAAATCCCGGTCCGACGAGGTTAGGCTGATCTCCTGCCTCCCCAAATCCAACAAAGGGATGAAAGACGATTACGTAATCGTCTCAGGCGCATGGCATGACGGCCATCACTGTCCGACCAAGCCAGGAGACTCAGGTGGGACATGCTAGATTTAGGTCCACCAGCAGTAGGCTTAGGATTCCCGCCTTTTCAACAGTTTTTAATTCTGTGTTATCGTCTATGAGTTTCTAATGGACTTTTTACTGTGATTTTTTACAGATAGGAACCGCGTTTCTCCTCGGCTCAGCCTTACCAATACTGCCGCCCTCAACTTCTTGTTAAGATCGGAGATCTTCGTGAGTGAGGACGGACAGCTGCGGTCGGCCCCACTCATTCTCGGGTATGAGATGAAGAAGAAGGATTGTTAACCCATCGGCAATGCTATAACACAAGGGGATTACCGTCTCCAAAGAATAGACGTTGCTCGGAAGGGGTTTTTAGCACCATACGATCTTCCACCAGTGCCCCATCCTAACCCAGCGGGTGTGCCACTGCTCGCCCAACCAATTGCCCAAGTCCCCCTTGATCCAGAAGCAGTGGGTGAGAGGGTTGGCTCCTCGACCTCCTCGTTAGAAGAACAGATAGACAAGTTTCAATTTAGAGGAGAAGGTTCAGGCGGGGTGCAAGTAATTCCGTCCTCGGACTCTGAAGAGGAGATTGACAGGCATTCCAGCGCCCATCCACCTCTTCTGGTGACTGCCATTCCTGACGTCTCTTCGCAAGAGGAAGACATGGCAGAATTAAGGGCACTGATGAAGAATAGGGGGAAGAAGCCCGAGCTGAAGGGTGCTGGGACTTCTCAACCGGTGGTGAACCTGCCTCCGCCACCACCTCAAGTCCCTGACCCCAACCTAAGGCCCATACCAGACATGAGGAAGAAGAGGCCCCTCAAAACCGAGGAGAGGGAGGTGGTGGTGGTGCCACCAAAGACAAGCAAGCAACAGAAGGTGGTGAGAGACCACCGGAGTAGAAGGGGCTCGTCTGTTGAGAGCCGAGAGGAGCCTGTGGTGGCAGAGGTCCGCCGAGCAGGGCCCCGCACTTGGTGTCCTAGGCTGGAGTTGGAGGGCGCTCCAATCCCCTGGGACACCTCTCTCTGGAATTATGACGGGGGGAGGGCAGGCTTTGTTGCCGAGGCCCTTGAGCAGCCACTCCTCCTTCCCATGATATGGAGTCCTACCGGCGCTTTAACCAGCAGGAGCTCTTCCTATCCCTCAAGAGGGATATAGCCATGGTAAGTGGGCTTAGTCCGCTAAGATAAATCACTGAGCTTTTTAAACATGTATATATATTTACTATTTTATTATTATTTTTTGTCCTTTACACTCAGTTTCCCTTGTGCAGGTCACCCAGCAGATCTATGTGGCCGAAGAGTGGAATAAGAAGGCCCACCTCGAAGCCCAAGCAGAGGCCCAAACTCGGTTCGAGGTTGAAAAGTCCCTGGGCGGTCTGAAGGAAGAGTATGCTCATTTATCCGAGCAACTCAAGGACATGACCAACCAGCGGAACAGCCTCGACGCTGGCCTCAAAAATGCTGAAACGCAGGCCGAGGATCAGCGCAAACTGCTACGTATGACCGAGATTAACTTGGCCACTGAAAAAGAGCTGGTAAAAGGGCTGAGAGAGGAGCTTAAGAAGGCCAGGGAAGCTGCCATGCTGGCTGAGAAGAACGCGTAGTTAGCCAAGGAAGCAGTGGAGGCCGAGAGGAAGGCAGCTTACACGCTGGGGGTGGAGGAGACCCAAATCAGCCTCACCGAGCAGTTCGCCGCAGTCGGCCGAGACTACTACGACATCACCTGGGTGAAAGCTTTAGATGCTGCTGGAGTTCCTGCGGATTCTCCGTTGAGGCTGCCTGGGAGTACGTACTATTATCCGGAGATCCGCGTACTCTTAGAGGCTGAGGAGCACCCTCCAGCCAGCTAGGTACCTCCTGCCCCAGTGGAAGCAAGCAAGGAGTCTGCGGGTGAGAAAGCAAAAAATGGAGAACAAGTCCTAGACCTTGCTGCTGCCCCATCAGGCTAAGTGACTGATCCCTCCGCTACTCGGACATAGATCTGCTGTTGTGGCCAGTTTTACTTAGTACTTGTAAACGTTTTTGTTATTATTATTATTATTTTTTTTTTTTGTTATAAGAGCTTGTAAACCCCCTTTTTTTTTATTAATGAAATTCTGTCTTTTGCTTTCAACATGCTTGTTCTTTAAATTGTGAATCTCTCTATTGCAGTAGACAACTTGAATCACATGTTAACAGTAGTAAAGGCAAACTCAAACATGCTGTTAGGACAATGAGACCAATAACTTAGATTAGTACCGAAGAGAGTAAGTTACTTAACAGTTGAAAACAAAGGGAGAAGAGTGATGAACACTTCGCAGGCTTTCGTGTGAGTGTACAGAGCAGGGCTTTAGCTAAGAAGTTTAGTTGTAACTTAAACACATTCAAGGATTTTGAGCACGATAAACTCAAACTCTGGAGATAACTGTGTAAGGGTGTTATTTATGATTGAACAATCCAATCTGATGATTACCGTTAATGTCCAATGTATGTTTAAATATTGAGAGACCCTGGAACGAGTATTAACTAACCCAAATCATCTGGTCCGAGGACTACAGGCATGATAGGATTTAAGTTTAAACACTTAAAGAACAGTAACGGAGTGTTAACTAACCCAAATCATCTGGTCCGAGGACTACAGGCATGATAGGATTTAAGTTTAAACACTTAAAGAACAGTAACAGAGTTTTAACTAACCCAAATCATCTGGTCTGAGGACTACAGGCATGATAGGATTTCAGTTTAAACACTTAAAGAACAGTAACAGAGTGTTAACTAACCCAAATCATCTGGTCCGAGAACTACAGGCATGATAGGATTTAAGTTTAAACACTTAAAGAACAGTAACGGAGTGTTAACTAACCCAAATCATCTGGTCCGAGGACTACAAGCATGATAGGATTTAAGTTTAAACACTTAAAGAACAGTAACGGAGTGTTAACTAACCCAAATCATCTGGTCCGAGGACTACAGACATGATAGGATTTAAGTTTAAACACTTAAAGAACAGTAACGGAGTGTTAACTAACCCAAATCATCTGGTCCGAGGACTACAGGCATGATAGGATTTAAGTTTAAACACTTAAAGAACAGTCACGGAGTGTTAACTAACCCAAATCATCTGGTCCGAGGACTACAGGCATGATAAGATTTAAGTTTAAACACTTAAAGAACAGTCACGGAGTGTTAACTAACCCAAATCATCTGGTCTGAGGACTACAGGCATGATATGATTTAACTTTAAACACTTAAAGAACAGTAGGATATACAGAATCAGAATGTTAATTGAAGGAAACGATCATCTAATAATAGTACCTTTTGAGGTTGTTTACATTCCAAGGACGTGGTATTACATGACCATCCAGGTCTTCTAGGAAGTACGCCCCAATGCCAGCTCCTGAAGTGATACGATCTGGCCCTTCCCAATTGGGTCCTAGCTTTCCCCAAGCTGGGTTCTTCGCCGTACCAACAACTTTCCTGAGTACCAGATCACCAGGTTCTAGTGGCCTTAATCTTACGTTAGCGTCGTAACCCTGCCTGAGCTTTTGCTGATAATGTGCCAGTCGAACCATTGCATTTTCCCTCCTTTCATCAATCAGATCCAGATCCCTCTCTAACTGCTCGTTATTGCTAGTTGGACTGAAGGAACTGGTCCTCAAGGTTGGGAATCCAGTTTCCAAAGGTATGACGGCTTCAGCTCCGTAGGTCATTGAGAAGGGGGTCTCTCCAGTAGACCTGCGAGGCGTGGTTCTGTAAGTCCAAAGCACATGTGGTAGTTCTTCTACCCATTTGCCCTTCGCGTCATCTAGCCTCTTCTTCAGGCCATTCACTTGACCTTGTTGACTGCTTCTGCTTGCCCATTACCCTGGGGGTAGGTAGGTGTGGAGTATCTATTTACGATCCCCAGCTCGCTGCAGTAACTCCTGAATGCTTTGCTATCGAACTGCAGGCCATTGTTCGAGATGAGAGTGTGAGGAACTCCAAACCGAGTGACAATGTTCTTCCACACAAACTTTTGAACGTCAATGTCCCTAATATTGGCTAACGGCTCTGCTTCGACCCACTTGGTGAAATAGTCTGTACCGACCAGAAGGTACTTCTTGTTCCCTACAGCTTTAGGGAACGGTCCCACGATGTCCAAGCCCCATTGGGCGAAAGGCCATGGGCTAGATAACGGGTTGAGAGTTCCCCCAGGTTGATGAATGTTTGGGGCGAAGCGCTGACATTGATCACACATTCTAACATACTCCCGGGCTTCTTTCTGCATGTTCGGCCACTAATAACCTTGAGTGATAGCCCGATGAGCCAAAGATCTTCCTCCCGTATGGCTTCCACATATTCCTTCATGTAATTCTTCTAGCAATAACTCGGCCGATTCAGGATGCATGCATAGTAAGTATGGTCCCGAGTAGGAGCGTTTATACAGTCTCTGGTCTTCGGATAGCCAGAACCTAGTCGCCTTCCTTCGAATTTTATCTGCTTCCCCTCTTTCTTTAGGCAAGATGTCTTCTTTCAAGATTTTAACTATGGGGTCGATCCAGCAGGGGCCAGTCCTAACTTGATGAACCTGAATTACATTCTTCTTTATCTCTGTTGGTCCATGCAAGTTCTCAACAAGAATAACTCTAGGCAAACTTTGAGCCGAAGAGGTGGCAAGCGTGGCCAAAGAGTCGGCATGTGCGTTACCACTTCTGGGGATGTGCATCAAACTAAAAGAGTCGAACTCTGATTGCAGGCATTTAACTCGACTCAGGTACCCCTGCATCCTTTCGTCTTTCGCCTCGAACTCGCCTTGTACTTGACCCACGACTAACCTTGAGTCTGAGAACAATTCCACAGACTTACCTCCCATCTTTCGGACCATAGCCATTCCCGTCAGCAGGGCTTCGTACTCTGCCTCATTGTTCGTTGCCGAGAAGTCCAACCTCAACGACTTTTCGATGACTATTCTTTCAGGGGATATCAACACTAGCCCCACTCCCGAACCTTTTTGATTAGCAGCACTGTCTACGTAAACTTCCCAACGAGGGGCGTCTTGCTGAGAAATCATGCCAACTGATTTTTCATCCATGTCCGACATGGGCATTACCTCTTCTAGTTGAGGTTCCGTGAACTCAGCCACTAAGTCTGCAAGGACCTGGCCCTTGACCGATGTGCGAGGCATATATTTGATATCGAAAGCCCCTAAGATCGTACCCTACTTGGCAATCCGCCCTGTGTAATCGGCACTTCGGAGTACGACCCTGAGTGGGAGTTGAGTGAGGACAATGACAGTGTGAGCCTGGAAGTAATGTGGCAGCTTTCGCGTGTCGAGTACCACTGCTAGGATTGCCTTCTCCAGAGGCAAGTAACGGACCTCAGCCTCATGCAGTGACTTGCTTACATAATAAATTGGTCTTTGCACGCCGCAGTCTGATCGTATCAACACCAAGCTCATCGCACAGGGAGCTACGGCGATGTATGCGAACAATACCTCGTCTGGCTCAGGTCTGGACATGATTGGTGGCCGGGCCAAATAATCTTTGAGCTGCTGGAAGGCCAAAGCACACTCTTCAGTCCATTCGAATCCCTTCCACTTGCCGAGCAATGAGAAAAAGGGGCGACATCTGTCCGCTGATCTGGAGGTGAATCGATTCAGGGCAGCAGTCATCCCAGTCAGTTTGTGGACCTCTTTGGGATTCCGAGGAGCTCGTAAATCGTTGATGGCCTTTATCTGGTCAGGGTTAACCTCAATTCCTCTGTGAGTCACCATGTACCCCAAGAACTTGCCGGACCCCACCCCAAATGAACATTTGGATGCATTCAGGCGCAGCTTGTACTTCCTTAGTACTTTAAAGGTACTTTCCAGGTCCTTCACATGCTCAGCAACAACCTTGATCTTTACTACCATGTCATCTATATAGACCTCGATATTTCTACCCAGCTGTGCCTCAAACATCCTTGTCATCATTCTCTGATAGGTAGACCCCGCGTTCTTCAAGCCAAAGGCATCACCTTATAGTGGTAGTTACCGATAGGGGTGACGAAGGCAGTTTTCTCCTGATCCTCCAGGGCTAGTGGTATCTGGTGGTAACCTTGGAAGGCGTCCAGGAAGCTCATCCGAGGATGGCCGACGGTGGCATCCACCAGTTGGTCTATTTTCGGCATAGGAAAAGGATCTTTGGGGCAAGCCTTATTCAAGTCAGTAAAGTCCACGCATACTCGCCACTTCCCACTCTTCTTTTTTACCACCACGGTATTTGCCAGCCACTCAGGATAGAAAACCTCCTTGATAGCTCCGGCTTGTTTGAGCTTCGCTACTTCCTTTCTTACTGCATCAGCATGCTCCTTGGATGGGCGTCGAGGAGGCTGTTTCTTAGGGGTAACCAGCGGGTTTACCTTTAGGTGGTGACATATGAACTCCGGGTCCACCCCTGGGGCTTCGTAAGCACTCCAGGCGAATACATCAAGATTCCTCTTGAGGAATTCTATTAACTCTTCCCTCTCTTGAAGAGGTAGCTGTGATCCGACTTGGAAGAACTTATCAAGATCATCTCCAATAACCACTTTCGTTAGATCCTCACACCGAGTGCTTTCATTTAGACCTTCAACGGGCAATTCCCGAGACTTTAATTGCTATAAACCCCTTTCGGCCCTGGACGAAGACTCGGCTTCGAGCTCGTGTTGGACGGCAACCACTAGACACTGTCGGGCCGCAGATTGGTCTCCTTAGATCTCGTAAACCTGCCCTTCAGACGGGTATTTGACCTTCTGATGCAAAGTAGAGGAAACAGCCCCTAGTGCATGAAGCCAGGGTCTGGCCACAATTGCCGTATAAGGCGAGTATACGTCCACAACAATAAAATCCACCTCTACCACCTCGGCTCCAGCCTGCACCGGTAGGCGTATCTAGCCTTTTGGGGTGACTGCCCTCCCTTCAAAACTCACGAGGGGGGAGTTGTATGGTATGAGGTCCTGGGGTTTCAGGCCTAGCCCCTTATAGAGATCAGGGTACATTATCTCCACAGTGCTTCCCTGGTTCACCATCACCCTCTTCACATCGTACCCTCCAATTCTGAGGGTGATAACTAAAGCATCGTCATGGGGTTGGATGGTGCCAGCCATGTCTTCGTCCGAGAACCCTATGATAAGCGGAGCGCTCGACTTAGCTCTCTTCGGAACTCTGCCTATATCCCCTGCTGATGGTTGGCCAACCGACATAACTTTCAATGGCCAGGACCTTATTCTTCCCGGCGTGGCGAAGATGACGTTAATAGTTCCTAGTGGCGGCTTTGAAGGGTCATCTCTTCGTGGCCCTGAGCCCATCTGCCTTCCTCGGCCGCTAGAGGGGTGCAAGAGATGTCTTAGCTTACCATCACGAACCAATTGGTCCAAGTGGTCCCATAGGCTCCTACAATCCTCCGTGGTGTGCCCATGGTCTTGATGGTACTAGCAGTAGAGATTATGATTACGTCTCTCAGGATTTCCTACCATTTTATTCGGCCACCTGAAAAACGGCTCGTTCTTAATCTTCTCCAAAACTTGGGGCACTGGCTCTTTAAACACAGTGTTGACCGTTTGAGGATTGGTCGACCCTGATTGTCCAGCAAAATCTCTACGCGGTTTACTGCTGTTGTAGCGATCCGACTGGAAATCCCTCCTCTCTTGGGGGATGGCTTTATCTTTTCCCTTCCCTTGTTGCTGATCCTCTTCAACTCTCTTGTACTTTTCTATACAGTTCATAAGTTGGCGCATATTAATGACTGGTTTGCCAGATAAGGAGGTCCTTAAACCGTGATCTGTAGGGAGGCCAAGCTTGAATGTGCTGAGGGCCATTGCATCAGAGTTGCCCTTCATATCGTTAAACATCTCCCAGTATCTGTTTGAGTACGCTTTCAGAGTCTCGCCCTCGTGCATGCTTAGGGACAATAGTGAAGACAGGGGCCTGGCTACTCTTCGGCATGTGACAAATCGTGAACCAAATGCCTGAGTGAGCTCCTTGAAGGAATTAATAGTGTTTGCCTTCAGGCCGTCAAACCACCTCATTGCCACTGGTCCCAGACTGGAAGGGAAAACCTTACACATCAGAGCTTCATCTCTGGAGTAGACAGCCATCCTTTGATTGAAATGACTCACGTGCTCCACGGGGTCCATTTTACCATTGTAGATGGTAAACGTTGGTTGATTAAAACGCCGAGGGAGTCTTGCCTCCTCAATTCTACGAGTAAAAGGTGACCGAGAGATCTGATTCAAGGCCTCGTTCATAGCATCATTCCCTACGCCTCCGCGTGATGGGCTTCTAGATCGCTTTTTGCAATGAGGCTCTTCTTCATAGAAAAAGGATTCACTGACCGGCATTCGAGATTTCTGCTGATAAGTGACGTCCTGCTTGTCGTCCGAGTCATTATCTGAATATGAGGAAATCCGTTTCCTCTTTGCATGGCGTAGCTCTCTCTTCAGTTTCTCAACTTCTAGTTGCAAGTCCCGATTCTCCTCTGCATGGGACACGTGACTTCCACCGTGCGACTGGCTTTGACCAGTATGCACAGTGTGCACACTACCCTCACGATCCTGCCTTCTTTCCAAGTTAAGAAATGGGTCTGCACGCTGGGATGCTCTAGACTCTGCTTGTTGTTGACTTCGTTCTGCCATCACCAACGGTTATTTTCACTCCTGCACAAGCTCTCCCCACAGACGGCGCCAATTGTAGGGTCCGTTTTTGTAGCCCAAACCCACTAAGTGTGGAATAGGAGCCCAGCAGACCCAAATCAATAAATTTGTAGAGCGTGGGTGAAAGAACTGGGCCGGGTACGAATTAAACAAGAGTTGATGGTAGCATGGACAAATAATCTAACATACAATCACGTAAAAACCATGAGGGACTAAAGGTCCGAAGAGGCATTTTATTGATTGTTCTTAGATTACAGGTTTCAGAGCTACAGTAAAGTGATTTTCTGTTCTTCTTCCTCTTCTTTTTTCCCCCCTATCAGGGGTTCTCCTTCTTTATATAGCCTCTTTCCTAATCATTCTAACCCTCCACTTGTCTTCCATCTGCTAACATGCTTGAGTAAGGGTCACATCAAGCACCTCCTTTAGCTTCTTGGGAGTGGCGGTAGGTGAAGTTGCACTGTTCAGGGGTCTTCTCCACATAAATGCAGCCAGAGGAGTTGCTGCAGGGCATTAAATGCGGTGGTGGCAGCTTTTCCTTGAGATATTTCTTCATCCTTATCATTCCCAGGAGTGCCCAGAGCTTATCTTTGTCACCCAGATTGCCAGGAAGGGCACTCGGGCTTCCTGTACATGTATTTAATCAGAGCTACTCGTATCCGAGGAGTAAAACCTCTTCGGACAATAAGTGACCTCTTTGGATTATACTTTTCGGCCATCTTTGGGCCTGATGTCCGCAGGAGAACACTGTCCCAGCCCGCTATTGCTCTTCGGACGTAGGATGCCATAAAGAACAGGGCCCCAGGCCCAATTGATAGATCTGGGCTTTTGCTCCCCACAAGACTTTATCAGTGTTTATCTATTTTCATATTTTAAAATTTTCTTTGTGCTTTGTGTTAATTTCTTGATATGAGATATGAAATGACTTTGATCATTTCTATTTGGGTTATGTTTAATTTATGCCCTAACTAGCACAAAACAATAATAAAAAAAATAATTCCTTAATGCTAATTTTCTCCTACTGATAGTCTAATTGAAAAAATCAACACACTCACAAATTAAATACAATAACCTAAACAAAAAAATCAAAATATACACAAAAGAGTTCAAAGATTGAGAATATAAAAAAATAAATAAAAAATTACATAAGAGAACCAAGAACTTTTTTTTTTTTTGGATGAAAGAAAACCAAGAACTTAAATGAGTATTCATTGTTTTGTTTTTTTTATAGTAAACTTTCTTTGGCATAATATCTTGCACTCAAATTCAGAAGTAAAGAACAATAAGCAAAATGAATTTATTATATTAAAACATAAGTGTAAGTTGCATTTTGAAAAAAAAAAAAAAAAATACAACGATGTGGGGTTGAGTCTAAATCTTCTATCCCACTCTTCTATACTCTACAAATAAAAACATGCCACACGTCCATCTATTTTATTAAATGTTAAATTTATACCTGTACGGCCCCCGCACCATGGCCCATAGTGGGCCTTGAACCCAGGCCGAGGTATGTGGCCCATGAGGCCGGTCTCCCTTTGCCTAACGGCCCATCCCCGAGCCACGCAGGCTGCAAGCCCTAGCTTCGCCTTTAAACCGTCTCTCGGCAAACCCATTCCCGAGCAGTGATGAACTCACGTCTCGCGGGACACCCGCCCCGTACCTACCCGGCCTCACCTCGGAGAGGCACTACTGCCGGGAGCTATAGTGAAATTGGGAACCAAGTTCCAACGCCACCCTCACCGCTTCCCATGCCCACCTAACCACCCACTTACGATCAACGATACTGGACCGCCGGTTGCACTTGCTGGCAGATAATTATGACCTCCACATTACTTCGTGGACTATAAATAGAGGAATTTTCGAGGAAACAAGGGTTGGGGAGTTGAAGGAACGAAGAGGAGAAATAGAGAGAAAACGGAGTAAAGAAGGGGCTCAGATCCCAGAGGGAAAAAAAAGTGATTCAGTTGAGCCTTGGCGTTTAGAACGACCCAGTGTAGGAAATCCAGACCCACCATACAAGTAAGTTGTGAGCCCAAGTGAGGCCCAGCATAACGGGTTTCTGTTTTGGGTGCGCAAAATTGGCGCCGTCTGTGGGAACTCTTACTAAGCAGTGGTTCCGCTGAGACTCGTATACAGGAAAGATGTCTGGAGGTAACGCCGAGAGTGGCTCGGCAGGGTCTTCCAGGGGCTCCACCTGGCGGGAACAGAGGCAGAAGAGGCGCGCGGATCCGTTTTACGAGCAACTGGAAGAGCGCTCCGGCCTTGGAGAGGGGTCGTATCAAACGGGGAGAACGGTATCCCATGCTTCCCGGCATAGGCAGCCCGATGTCAGGGATGAAGAGCTTGAGCGGCTGCGGAGGTTGGTGCAGGACCTGGAGATGGAAGCACGAAACGAACGCCGCCGGGCCGGTCAAGGCGACCAAGAAAGAGGGCCTGGAGCCGAGGAAGAGAGACGCGGGATGGGATCGAATCAATCAGGATCCCGCCACCACAGGGAACGCTCGCACTCGAGGGAGTCCCGTCGTCGCCGAGACCGCTCCCATTCCGCAGAATCTCGCCGGCAGCGAAATCGTTCTCGGTCGCGGGAATACGGGAATCAGGGCTCGGAGTCTCCAGATGGACGGCCGAGGAATGCGGCCATGGATGCTATGAGCCGTGCATTGCGCAGAGCGGCTCGGTCGCCATTCTCAGCAGATATTGAGCGAGCACCGATGCCAGACAGATTTACGCGCCCGCCGTTCAATTCGTACGGGGGGAAAACGGACCCCGTAGAGCACGTCAGCCACTATATCCAGATGATGTCTTTGCATACCCGCAATGACGCTTTGATGTGCAAGGTCTTTCCCTCCAGTCTTGGTCCCACGGCCTTAAGGTGGTTCAACGGGTTGCGCAAAGGCTCCATTCGCAGTTTCGCCGAGCTGATACAGGAGTTCGGTTCCCGTTTCGTGACGTGCAGCCGGGAGCAGCAACCGGTGGACGCGCTGCTGTCTATGAAGATGAGGGCAGGGGAAACCCTCCGTGATTACGCAAGCCGATACTGGGAGCTCTACAACGAGATTGGCGGAGGGAACGAGAAGATTGCAGTGAGCACTTTCAGAATGGGGTTGCCTGACGACTCGGGGTTGAGAGAATCATTGACTAAGAAGCCTCCCGAGGACATGAGGCAGCTGATGAGGCGCATCGAGGAGTACAAGCGGTTGGAAGATGATAAAATACAAAGCAAAGGCAAAGCACAAGTGACAGATCGTCCTCGGCAGAGCAGTTTTCAACAGAGGGCACGGGGAAATCTGAGGATTCAAGAGCCAGTAGCACCAGCAGGGGAGGTGAACGTGACGTTCAAGGAGCCCGTGCATAAAATCGTGGATAAGATCAAGCACGAGCCGTACTTCAGATGGCCGAACCGGATGGCTGGCGACCCCTCTAGGAGGAATCAGAACCTGTACTGCACCTACCACAAAGACCGGGGGCATACTACCGAGCAGTGCCGAGTGTTAAGGGACCATCTCGAGCAGTTGGCTAAGGCGGGACACCTCAAGGATTTTGTGACGGATGTCGGGAATCGGGGAACAGGACATGGCGCCCCACACACAGGGAATCCCCTTCCGCCCCCTCTTGGGATAATTGACGTTATCCACGTCGCCCCGAGAGTCGTTTCAACGGCAAAGGGGAAGGAGGTGCTGACAATGATACCGGTAGGGGGGAGTACGGGCGTGTCGCCTCCCGCGAAGAAGATCAGACCTGCCCGAGAGCCGATCTCCTTCGACGACAGTGATTTGGAAGGGACTGTTCAGCCGCACGACGACGCATTGATAGTCATGGCAAGGATCGGCGGTTTCGTCGTGAAGAGAATAATGATAGACCAGGGAAGCGGAGCGGATGTTATGTACCCGGACCTATTCAGGGGGCTCGGGTTGAGGAGTGAGGATCTGTCGAAGTACAGCACTCCCCTGGTTGGTTTCGACGGGAAATTGGTGGTGCCCGAGGGGCGAATCTGTTTGCCCGTGAACATGGGGGGCAAGGAGGCGATGGTGAGCTTCTTCGTAGTTACCTCGTATTCCCCATACACGGCAATTTTAGGGAGGCCATGGATACATGCAATGGGGGCTGTCCCATCTACTCTGCACATGAGGGTCAAGTTTCACACCGACTGTGGTGTCGCGGTGATACAAGGAAGTCAGCAGGCGGCCAGGCAGTGTTTGATCGCCATGGTCGACTGGAAGGAGCAGACCGGCCAGAAGGACCCGGTCGATCCCAAATGTTCGTCGTCGGGGACGCCTTTATAGCAATTATAGGGACCGCCAGAGGTCGTGCGCGCCGAGAACATGCTCAAGGTAAGAGTGCTGCCGGATACGGACAAGTACTTCAAGATAGGGGAGAGCATTGAGGATCGGGAAAGAATAGAGATGTTGCTACTCCTAATACGGAATGTGGACGTGTTTGCTTGGAGCCCGTACGAGGTGCCCGGGGTGGATCCCGAGTTCATCATACATAGACTGGGAGTCGACCCCTCCTTTGCACCCAAAAAGCAGAGGCCGAGAAGATCAGCCTGGGAGCACTCCGAGGCAGTGAAAGTGGAAGTTCAGAGATTGAAGGAGGCAGGGGTGATTCGGGAGATCATCTTCCCGGATTGGTTGGCGAACACCGTGGTAGTGAAGAAGAAGAACGGCAAGTGGAGGGTCTGCGTCGATTTCACCGATCTGAACAGAGCCTGCCCGAAGGACCCCTTTCCCGTGCCGAAGATTGATCAGCTGGTGGACGCCACGTGTGGGCACCAGAGGATGAGCTTTCTGGATGCCTTCCAAGGGTATCACCAGATCGCCCTAGCGCCCGAGGATCAAGAGAAAACGGCGTTCATTTCCCCGGAGGCAAATTACCATTACACAAGGATGCCCTTTGGACTGAAGAACGCCGGGGCCACTTACCAACGAATGATGACAAGAATGTTCTGAGACAAGATAGGGGACCTCCAGGAGGTTTTCGAGGTTCTCCGACGGCACAAGTTGCGCCTTAATGCGGAGAAGTGCGCGTTCGGCGTCGGGGCCGGGAAGTTTTTGGGATACCTGATCAGTACACGGGGAATTGAGGTCAACCCCGACCAGATAGAAGCTGTGAGAAGACTGAAGCCACCGAGCAACCCGAAGGAAGTACAGGTACTAACCGGGATGCTGGCCGCCCTTAACCGGTTCATCTCAAAGTTCGCAGATCGCTGCCGTCCATTCTACCAACTGCTGAAGAAATGGACGGGATTTCGGTGGAGCGAGGAGTGCGAAGAGGCCTTCGCGGATCTGAAAAGTTATTTGGCGCGAGCGCCTATGCTAGCGGCACCAGAGGCAGGTGAGGATTTATTCATGTATCTGGCGGTATCCGAGCACGCCGTGAGTGCTGTGCTATTGAGGGACAAAGGGATCCAGCAACCCGTATACTACATCAGCAAAACTCTTGTCGACGCCGAGACGAGATACTTGCCCTTGGAGAAGCTCGTATTAGCCCTGATACACGCCACCAGGAAATTGCCGCACTATTTCCAGGCTCACACCGTATACGTCCTGACCGAGTACCCATTACAGTCGTTATTGAAGAAGTCCGATTTCACGGGCCGTATAGCCAAATGGGGGACTCGACTCGGTTCCTTCGACATACGATACAGACCCCGAAGCTCGGTGAAGGGCCAGGTCCTTGCGGATTTTATTGCTGAGTTTTCGCCCAGAGAAAGAGGGGAGATGGTTTGCCAACTGGAGGCTCGACCGTGGAAGATATTCGTGGACGGAGCATCGAGCTCCACGGGGGCCGGTTCGGGAGTTGTTATGATTACCCCTGAAGGAATACGGCTGGAACACTCGTTTAGATTGGGTTTCAGGGCATCCAACAACGAGGCAGAATACGAAGCTTTTCTGGCCAGATTGAGGGTAGCTTCGAACCTGGGGGCTCGGGATATTGAGCTATACTCGGATTCACGTCTGGTGGTTAATCAGGTGCAGGGCAGTTTCGAAGCACGAGACCCCCGAATGAAAGCATACCTGGGACAAGCAAGGATAGTCATGACCGGCTTCAACACGGTGAAAATTGTCCACATAGCTCGAACCCAGAACAGACACGCTGACTCCCTAGCCACGCTGGCATCCTCAGTAGCCGAGGAGATACCACGGCAGATCAAAATCGAGCATATTTCGGAGCCAAGCGTCAGTGTAATGAGCAACCCGAAAACTACAGGGATTAGTGTCACGGCAATCGCAGCCCCTGCCACGTGCTGGATCGACCCCATTATCAACTTTTTGGCCGACGACCAACTGCCGAGCGACGAAAAGGAGGGCATCAGGATCCGTAGGATGGCTCCTCGGTATTGGTTGGCGGCGGACCGGACTTTGTATCGAAGGTCCTACGGAGGGCCGTACCTCTTATGCTTACGACCAGAGAAGGTGGCTGAACTGTTGGCGGAACTCCACTCTGGGGTGTGCGGTGGCCATGTCGGGGGACGTTCATTGGCTCACCGAGCAATGACTCAGGGGTTTTGGTGGCCTCGGATGCAGAAAGACGCTGCCGAGTATGTGCTTAAGTGTGAGCAGTGTCAAAAGCACGCCCCACTGATCCATCAGCCCGCGGGCCACCTGAACCCGATCAGCAGCCCTTGGCCATTTGCACAATGGGGGCTGGACATCATCGGCCCGTTCCCTAGGGCGACTGGCGGCCGAAGGTTCGTTTTGGTGGCCGTCGACTATTTTACCAAATGGGCGGAGGCGGAAGCGTTGGCCAACATACGGGATGTGGAAGTGAAGAAATTCATGTGGAAGAATATCGTCACCAGGTTCGGGGTGCCGAACACTATCATATCTGACAACGGGCTACAGTTTGACAGCCGGGCGTTCCGAGAATTTTGCAGTGGTTTCGGCATCAAGAATAGGTACTCAACTCCTGCTTACCCACAGGGCAACGGTCAGGCCGAGGCCGTGAATAAGGTGATTGTGAGCGGGCTGAAGAAAAGGCTGGAGGGAGCAAAGGGAAACTGGGCTGAGGAACTTCCCAAAGTCTTGTGGGCATACCGCACCACTCCTAGACGATCCACCGGGGAGACCCCTTTCTCTCTCACGTACGGAGCGGAAGCCGTGATACCCACCGAGGTGAATCTGTGTAGTGCACGAGTGGCGGGTTTCGATCACGCCCAAAACGAACAAATGATGATAGGATATTTGGATAAGGTGGAAGAGTACCGCGAGATGGTGACAATACGGCTCGCGGAATATCAGCAGAAACTCGCCCTAAGATACAACCAAGGCGTGAGAGCGAGGGAATTTGTCTCCGGGGATTTGGTTCTCAGAAGAGCCGTGGGCAACATGCGAGACACTGGTGCCGGGAAATTGGCACAGACATGGGAGGGGCCCTATAGGGTCACGGCTGTGGCCGGTACCGGAGCGTATTTCTTGGAAGACCTGGACGAGAGACAGCTTCCCCGACCATGGAATGTCCATAATCTGAAGAAGTACTATCACTAATGACCGATTCACCGAGCATAGAGCTAACCGCGACATGTTGTAAATGTCTTGATTGTTATACTAATGATGTCTTTCATGCAGATCCGCACTATTCTGGCCAAAATTCTCGGTCCGATCCCATTCACCGAGCAATGTTTATTTTTGAACGATTCACTCAAAGGACAGAAACCTGACTCTCGGTTCGACTCAAATCACCGGGCAGGTGGAAACCTTAACCTTTTCGTTTCATGGACAGAAGCCTGGCCCTCGGTTCGATCCTATCACCGAGCAGGTGGAAACCTGAACGATTCGCTCAAAGGACAGAAACCTGACTCTCGGTTCGACTCTAATCACCGAGCAGGTGGAAACCTTAACCTTTTCGTTTCATGGACAGAAGCCTGGCCCTCGGTTCGATCCTATCACCGAGCAGGTGGAAACCTGAACGATTCACTTAAAGGACAGAAACCTGACTCTCGGTTCGACTCTAATCACCGAGCAGGTGGAAACCTTAACCTTTTCGTTTTATGGACAGGGGCCTGACCCTCGGTTCGATTCAATCATCGAGCAGGTAGAAACTTAAACGATTCGCTCTAAGGACAGAAGCCTGACCCTCGGTTCGACCCTAATCACCGAGCAGGTGGAAACCAGAACGACTAACTCTTAAGGACGGAAGCCTACCCTCGGGTCGCTCCTATAACCGAGCATGTGAAGACCTTAGACATTTCATCCTCAGAGGGGAACCCGACCCTCGGTTAGATCACTACCTCCGAGCATGCGGAGACCTTACCATGGACGGGCACATCATAACAAAAAGGCAACCAATAAAAATTCATTATTCGGTCAATATGAAAAAGTAACACGGTAAAGCATTCGTGATTAAAACGTGAAACTTAAAACAATGTTTTATTGCCAAAACCCGGCAACTTGAAACAAAGAAAAGACGACAAACAAATTATCCCGTCACCACATCCCGGTGACATAGGCAATTCCACTTCTCAAAAATTCTTAAACAAAGGAAAAATAAAGGGGGGCTGGATTTCAACTTTAACTGTCTGCCGCATGGGCGGAGGATGCATCCTCTTGGGTGTGTTGGTCGGCGTGAGGAGTTGGCGGCTGGATATCCCCGGGGTGAGGGTGGCTGGTCCCCTCCATGTCGGTCGGCACTGCATGAGAATCAATGGCGTTCACCAATTCCCTCATGTTGGAGGTCTCTTCCTCGTCAATAACAAGGGGCGCAGGATTCTCGGTGTGGGGGATGCTCGGGAAGGGGATCTTGCTGCGATCCCTCAACGGAGAATCCTCGGGAATCCCCAGGGCTTGAAGGGCGGCGAACCAACCCTCCTCAAATCCGAGCCTGTGGGCCTGGCGAATGACCGGCTCCGCCGAATTCTCGGCATCCGCAAATCTCTCGTTGTACCACTTGTTTTCACAAGCTTCCAACGCCGCCTTCGATTCGGCCAGCTGCCCTTCCAGCATAGCGTTCAAGCTCTGAGCCTCGGCCAATTTGAGCTCGGTGCCTCCTAATTGGAGTTCCAGTTCCTCACACTTCGTTTCAGTGATAGCCTGGGCCTTCACAGCTGTGGCGATTTTGTCCTTTGCCTCCTCGGCAATTTTCGAATGCTCCTTCGCTGTGGCCTCGGCAACATCCTTCAGGGCCTTCTCCCGCTCAACATCCTCGGCCAGCTCCTTCACCCTCTCGTCCATGACGTACGATATTTGCGCAGCCTGACCACACAACATTCACTTTGTAAGAAAAAAGGGAAAGTACATGTGCATAGGCAAATGGGAAACCGAGAATCATAAGGAAAAGTAAAACCATTACCGCTATGGTGTGCCACTGCAAACGCCTCCCCAAAGACTCATCCGTCGAGTTCGTAAAGGCATGCAAGTCCTCGGGCAAGAGGATGCCGCGCGCCAGACTCTGCGCCACGAAGCCACCATGACCTTTGTCCCACACCCGGGCACTTGCCGTCGACGGAAGAGGCTCGCCGCCGAGTTGGAAGGAGGGTCTCCATGCTGGCGGAGCCCGGGAAGAGGATGCCAGATCCATCCCGGTTTGCGCTACCGGTTCCCGGATGACGATACCGGCCGGGGGTCGGGGGGGCACGTTGCCCGAGCCCGTCTGAGTCTGATCGGTCGTACGCGGCCTTTTTCGAACTCGGGTTGGTTGGGCAGCAAGAGGCGAAGCATCTCGGGCGGGGGCTTGTTGTTGCTGCACGATAGGCCGGGCACTCGGGACGAAGCGGTCTATCGTCATCTTCCTCCTTGCCACCATGGCGAAGCCTCGATCGGAGCCTGTCTCCGAGGAGTCAGTCGTTTCTGCGGCTGCACCCTCCCCTTCCCGATCAGCGGCCTCGGGTTCTACGGTTCTCTCGGGCTGAGCGGGAGCTTGTTGGATTTGCTCGTGGGCGCGCCTCCTACGCTCGGCAGATACACGCTTGGCTGACTCGTCACGGACTGGTGGACGCTCGTCTGAACAAATATACTGAGGACCGTGATCACGTGCCTCGCCTACAGTTAGCCTTGGGGGAAGGAAGTTTGCGTGCCGGACGTCGATGTATAAGATGAGAGGACTGTCAACCAGCAAAGCTTGGCCGAACGGCTGCCAAGTTGAGTAGACGGGATTGACACCGAGGATGAGGTGGGACGCTCGGAGTTGTCCGTCCGTGTGCACGAAGATTTCCGACCTGAGTACGAAGTTCAGGTCCCGAACATGTACCACTCTTATGTCCGGCTTGAATCTTTTGCTCTCTGCACGAAGGAAATAAGGGTTAGCAATCACAAAATCGGACCAAAATCGAAATACAACAAAGTAAAAAAAAAAAAAAAAAAAAAAAAAAAAAAAGGTTAGTCACCGACCAACGTCGCGGGGCGAGAACGCGCAGGGGAGCCCTTCGGCAAACCAATTGCCGCTCACCCGAACGAAATCCTTGGCCGAGTTACGATTTGAATCCGGTAGGCATGAAATAAGCCGTACCCTCGCGTCCCTAGTCTTTAGGTAATAGTCAGACTCAATCTTGCCGCACAGACTATACATCTGATTAATGTCGTGGTGATCAAGTTGCAACCCGTACAACCGGTTCAGCCTACTCACACAACTTACTACCCGGTAAAAGTTGGGAGGGAGTTGGTCGGGGCAAAGGCCGTAAAACCTAAGGGTGCTAAGAATTAAGGGGTCAACCGGGAACCTAAGCCCACCCTCTAGAACGGCCATCAAAGGAAAAAACACCGTGTTTTCACCACGGCGCCTCTGGATGTCGATATCGCCCATATTACAGTAGGCGATGTCTACGTCGCTGGGAACGTTATATGCTTCCCTAAATCTAGCCAAGGCGTGCTCGGAAGAAAGGAGGTAAGAGTAACTCATGTTTCTTCTTCCAAAACAGTGTTTTTATTAAGAGGGAAAAGGAATGCTACGAATATCAAAGAATCGACTGAAATGGATGAACTAAAAAGCAAGAAGAGGAAAAGGAACTTTACTTTGGGCTCTAAAGAGGAAGAATGTTCTGGGCCAGTAGATGAACCACGAAGAGAAGGATGCTCGGCAGAGTAAGAAACTGAGAAGTGAGGAATGCGAAAGTGAGATTCAGCGTCTGGAGGGGCTATTTATAGACATGGGGAGTGAAATGAGAAGCAATTAATGATCCGCTGGAGGGAAACCACGCAGAACACCGCTTCAACTGCCACACGCACGACGCCTCGGTTCACGAACCGTCAGGCAATGATGGCGGGTAGGCCGTTAGTCAATTCCAAACGCATCTTTTAAGACGCGCATTAATGCGCCTGTCAGTGGTCGGGTACTGATCCTTCGACTTCCCAAAAAGGGCATTTACCCCCCGGGATCCTTGATTCACCCCCGGGAATGGGGAGCGAATCAAGGGGGGGCTATTGTACGACCCCCGCACCATGGCCCATAGTGGGCCTTGAACCCAGGCCGGGGTATGTGGCCCATGAGGCCGGTCTCCCTTTGCCTAACGGCCCATCCCCGAGCCACGCAGGCTGCAAGCCCTAGCTTCGCCTTTAAACCGTCTCTCGGCAAACCCATTCCCGAGCAGTGATGAACTCACGTTTCGCGGGACACCCGCCCCGTACCTACCCGGCCGCACCTCGGAGAGGCACTACTGCCGGGAGCTATAGTGAAATTGGGAACCAAGTTCCAACGCCACCCTCACCGCTTCCCATGCCCACCTAACCACCCACTTACGATCAACGATACTGGACCGCCGGTTGCACTTGCTGGCAGATAATTATGACCTCCACATTACTTCGTGGACTATAAATAGAGGAATTTTCGAGGAAACAAGGGTTGGAGAGTTGAAGGAACGAAGAGGAGAAATAGAGAGAAAACGGAGTAAAGAAGGGGCTCAGATCCCAGAGGGAAAAAAAAGTGATTCAGTTGAGCCTTGGCGTTTAGAACGACCCAGTGTAGGAAATCCAGACCCACCATACAAGTAAGTTGTGAGCCCAAGTGAGGCCCAGCATAACGGGTTTCTGTTTTGGGTGCGCACAATACCTTTTATTATTTCAATTACTTAAGATAAATAAATAAATAAAAACCTATCATATTCCTACTGCCCCACCACCACCTTTGCCGACAGCTAAGAGATAAGAGATAAGTTTAATCTCTTCTAAAGGATTACACATAAAGATAGTAATGTGTCAGAGTAATTCTTTTATCACCGTTCTATTTTGAATCCATATACTTCTCCCTTGGCCTAAAACAATATGAACCGGTACCTTGGGTTCGAAACAGTCCAACCATGATCTCCATGACTCACATGCAAAGATCATCGTGTAATCTCCTCGAACCATTCATTGCAACCATCTACAATAACCTTGACCCAAATCGGTGCAACCAAACAACACCATGGGTGGCCACCGTATCAAGGCCATATATTTTTGGCTAGAAAGCTTGTTTTGCTCTAGTTGCCATCTTCTTCGTGGGGTTGGGAGGAACAAAAGTGGAAGAGTGATGAGTTTCGTTGGAGGCATTAGACTTAGTGGCAGTGGCTGGCCGTGATAGCAGTGGCTTCCAGTGAAGGTGGTGGTGAGGCAGTGGGAATATGAGGGGTTATTTATTTATTTATTTATTTATTTTAGAAAATTAAAATAATAGAAGACATAAATTTAGCATTAAATAAAATAGATGGATATGTGACATGTTTTTATTTGTGGAGTATATAGTAGAGCATGAAGAGTAAGACAGAAGATTTGAACTCATATTTTGTGGGATTTAATTATAGGGATGATTTTTTGGTTAAGAGGGATTGTATTGAAAAATCATGATTGAATATATATATAAGTTATAAAAATGATTATAGATTTTTAGTTGGAGTAGAATTTAAATTTCTAAAACTTTGATGATAAAGCTTTATTTAGATTAAATTATTGTTAAATCTTCTACCTTAGTTAAAAGCTTTGTAGCTAAATATCCTAATAAAATATTAATTTAATAAGATGCAACTTGAGGAAAAAAACAAAATGTGGGTTGTGTGAGATTTTTAAGTTTATAAATTTTTTTAATAAACTTTTAGTTTGAATAGAATTTAAATTTGTTTTAAAATATTGTAAACATGGGTTGTGTGGGATTTAAGTTTTAAAATTTTTGATAATAAACTTTTAGTTTGAATAGAATTTAATTTTTTTAAAATTATTTTTAAATCTTATCCCTTAATCAAAACGTGAGGGGATTTTTGTTAAGAAAGAAAACGTGGATTGTTGGGTAGATTTAAGTTAAAATTTTTTTATAATAAAATTTTAGTTCGAATAGAATTTAAATTTGTTGAAAATTAAATGATAAAATTTTACCTAAATTAAACAATTGTTAAATATTATCCCTTAGAGGAAATATATCCTAAAAAAATATATAATTAATTTACTAATTAGTAGAGTAGCCATTTGGTGTAATCACAGCTCCTAAGCCCAACTTTTATTATATATCCCAATAATTAATAAAAAATTAATTTAATAGGGAAAAAATTGTTCCACGAGTATCAAATAAATTTATCAACTCTTATAAATCTATATAACATGTATATCATTCTAATACAAATACATATGCGTAAGTTGCAACTAAAAAAAATAATGATAAAATACAAAAAAAATGTGGGGTGCAAGAGAGATTCTATGAAAAGACCATTGGTGAATATGTATAAGTATAGAAATTTTGATAATAGATTTTTAGTGATGCATGTTGCATATGTTAATTTTGTTACAACACTTATTCTTACTTTATCTAAAGAAATTGAGAAGAATAAATAAGTTAATGTCTCTATCAACTGAAACTTAGATGCATGTTACATATATTGTTAAAACACTTATTATTACTTTATTTAAAAAATTGATAAGAACAAATAAGTTGTTATCTCTAGCAACTGAAACTTAGATGCATGTTGCACTTAGGTGGACCACCGTACACCCTTGATGCGATGGTCACTTCACAAGTATAAGTGTTTGTGGGGTGGGGGGAGCTGGGGTTCAAGTCTCTGGGAGAGAGCTTCACACACATATACACTTAGATTAGGTTAGAGTAGAATTTCTATCTTGTATTAAAAAAAAAACACTTAGGAGGCGTTTGGTTCATTGTGATGTGTCCTTGATGTGATGTATATTACGATGATGTAACATTAAATTTTTTAGTTTATTTTATTTTTTCTAACACTACCCCAATCAAAAATTACAAAATATATCACATCATCTTAATCTCATCACCTTCATAAACAATGTAATGTTGTATTCTTATATTGAGATTATATTGATGTAATATTACAATAATGTAATATTACAGTGTAATGTAACATCACGGCGAACCAAACACCTCCTTATTGTTACTTTATTTAAAGAAATTGATAAGTACAAATAAGTTGTTGTCTCTATTAATAGAAACTTAGATGCACATTGCATATTTTGTTAAAATACTTATTGTTATTTTAACTAAATAAATTAATAAAAATACATAAGTTGTTTTCTCTATCTAAAAAATGTTTTTATCCAAAATATTGTTGTAATTTGGTAAGCCACTTGGCTCAACCACAGTTTCTAAGCCCAACTTTTATTATATAGTATATGATGATATAATATTGAAGAAAAAAAAAATGTTCAGTTTTTATCATTTTTTAAATGGGTTGAAATGAGTTATGTGTTATATCATTGTTAATCTAATACATGTCTATTAAATAAGCTGAAATTAGTCATGTTTATGTCAAGTTAACTCAACAAGATCTATATATTAAGTGTTTTCTGATAAAAAGTTTTTAAAAGTATTTCCTAAAATAATGCCGTTAAAACTTTATATATATATATATATGGGCAAAATTTAGGTACAGTACCTTAGGTATAGTTCCTTAGGTTCCCCATTTAAATTTCAACTATCTGTCAAATAAAAAATATTCACTAACGACGTCAAAAGCCACAAATGACTTAAACACTATCGTTAACTCTGTTTGTGAAAAAAAAAAAAAACCCCAGCCACCATCGTTAACTCTATTTGTGATTAAAAAGAAAAAAAAAAAGAAAAAAGAAAAAAGAAAAAAGAAAAAAACCCAGCCACCAGAACTCCTGTGTAACATCTCTAACATCAACCCACTCCTCCTCGTCACTCACAATTTGCTCTGCCACATTGCCAATGACTACTCCCTCTCACCCAAAATGTCTACTTTTGGTCTTAAATTGTAGGCAAAACCCAAAAACATATCATCCCTTAAAACCAAAATTTCCAAACAATCCTGATGATGCCGAAAATCGTCAGTAAGTCACACAGTACTCACGTGCTTGAGATAATACCTGTGAAACAAGAACAATGAAAACCTTAGGAATGTATTGGTGTGGTATGCCAAAAACCCTCCGAAGGTTAAGTTATAAATCTTTTCACAACTCTAGAGTGCCAGAGCTGGGGTGAATTATGCGTACCTTGGTTTGTGAGGGTTTTGGAGGGGGGGTTTATAGTAACATAGGGTTGACATCTGTTCCTTGGCTTAGAAGTCTTTTCCTTGTAGGAGAGATCCTCTTTAATTCGCGTATCTTATGGAAATCCTTTCCTTGTAGGTCTCTGCTTGACTAGGGTTGATCGTGGGACGCAAGTTGCTTCCATTTAGGATTCTTTGGAGGCCACTTACGCCATATGGATACCATGTGGCCTTGAGGTCCGTCCAGCTTTTGTCCTTGTATCTCGGATCCGTTCATGTAGATAGAATAACCATCCACTAATATCGTACCATCAGGTCTATTTAAATGGATCCATCAACCTAAATTTTGTACTCTTCAGTTGCCCCTTCACTCCATGGATCTGTCACCTCCTCTGGACGGACTTGTGGAGTGATGGCTTGATTTGTCTCCTGAGAAGCGTGCACAGATTGACAGGTTAGCCTAGAGTCATTAATGTTGTAGGGGCACGTGGCATTCCTTTAGTGGTTAATCTCTCGGAACGAAGCGTCCTTTCGTCTTCCATGTCGTTCCCTTTAAATAAACCTGTTTCTTTACCTCTCATTCTTTACTTTCCACAGCAAATTCATGATCAGAGAGCTACCGTTGCCCTTGATAAGCAAGCACACCGTCTACTTGGTGCACCCGTCATCTACACCTTTCCTGGTGTTCGTCTTCAACTGGTAAGTACTCTTCTCCTTCTATTAAATTCTCCTTATTTTTTAGACTTTGCACACCCATCAACTATGTAGATTCGTCAGTGTCTTAGGGTTTACCTGTCACGTGTAGGTGACAGATGTCTAGTGTGTCAAGTAACCAATCATTTATCCGTGAGGAGGCGGTCTACAATGAGGTCTTCCCATCGGGTTAGAGCGACCCTTGCACCACAAGCGAAGAAAGGAATCCGTTAGCCACCTCACCTTCCTTAAGGGATGAGGATTTGGACATGGATAGGTCGGGGGGTGATTCCACTGATGGCCTAGTTGGAGATGAATCCCCAGCCCAATTCGTCATAGGTCCTGATGGACTTAGGGAGTTTATAATACTTCTCTTGTGGACGGTTAACGACTTCATTTCTGCCATCAAAGAGTCACACTTCAACACGCTTAGGGAGAAGTACCAGATACCCGAAAACATACCCATCCGTCTACCCTACAAGTCAGAGAAGTGTTATTATGAGGGTGTCGAAAGTGTTGGGGTCTATGAGCAAATGCTGAAAGTAGGGCTCAGATTCCCATTGAGCGTTCTCCACCGTCGCCTCCTTCAATACTTAGGGCTGGCCGTCACCTAAATTTCCTCAAATGCCTAGAGGGTCTTTCTAGGCGTGGAGGTCTTGTATAGGGCCATGTCTGACAGGGCGCGTAGGTTGACGGTGGAAGAATTTTTCCATTGTTACCATTTGACTGAGATTGTTCAGTCCAAAGGCATGTATGGCTTCGTGCCAAGGAGCCCTCTGCTAAAACTTGTGAGCGACACCCCCAATTCTAATAGGAATTAGAAGAGTCGTTATTTTTTTGTTGAAGGCGACGAGTGGATGTGTCACCCTAGTGACCAAGAGTACATGCCCGTTGACAAAACATGGGGTATAATGCCCCCGTCTGGTATGCATCTGTTTGTATTTAGATTTTTTAGTTGTTACCTTTTGTTGTTTACTTTAACCGTCTCTTTTCATAGCTTGGGACCGTCCACAAGTCACACTTGAACAATGGAACTTCTTGGAAATTTTTTTTAACAAAACCAAGCTGTCAGAGAGGACGTGGGCTAAGTGGTACTGTGGCGAACTAGAACTCACGGCAGCTGCCCGTCGTTACGACCTTCAAGTTTGCCAACATAAGTTCGTCGCCCAATACTTTGGTTTCTTTGTTTTTCATTACCTAACTCTATCCGTTCGTCTTTATGCAGAAATGGAAGATAGTAAGAGAAGGGCTTTGATTAAGCAGTAAGCTGCGAAGAAGAAACAAGAGGGAGTCAACCCCTTAAGGGGACAGGTTCGGCCAACTTGTTTACCAAAAGAAAGCCGTCAGAGAAATCTGACCGTCCTCCAAAAAAGCCTAAAGTTGAGCCCGTAGTAGGTTTAAAGGCTGAAACCAAGAAGACAGCCACTCCACTTGGTCAAGGAAGGGGCAAGGGACTTATGACGGGCTTTGTCTTCGTCACTGAAAAACCACCAGTCCTCCTTCGCAAAGATTCTACGTATGCGCTACAGCAGCTCTTGTCCATTATCATAGCTGAAAATTATGAGGACTTAAACAACCATGCAACTAAAGCCATGGGGGAGATGGGTCTTTTTTTCCTTCCTTCAACTTGCTTGTTTATTAACACCTCTTTTGTTTCCAAGCGATGCTAATGATGAAAGGATTGATGGGTCATTGCCTAGACCACAAGATAGCACTGGGTTGTATTAGGGCGAAGGTGAGGTCGACTAAGGACGAGCTAGCTGAGCTAAAGGCTTGGAAGGCGGTTCAGGAGAAGAAGCTTGCTTGTTCGAAGCAAGCTCGAGGTGAGCTGGAGAAGCAGACAGAGGTGCTGCAGCAGGTCCTTGAGGATAAGGAAAAAGAGATCAAAACTCTCAAGGATCAGCTCCGTTAGGCCAAGGAAGACGCAACGCTGGAGTATCGTGACTCTGACGCATATTTAACGGAGCTCGGTGGTACCTTCGTGGATGGTTTTGATGACTGCCTCTATCAAGTCAGGGCTTCTTTTCCTAACCTAGACCTGTCACATATTTCTATTGATGCCCAGGCCCAGACAGCTCAGCCTGTCCACTTCGAGAGCACTGACGAATTATTTGCCGATGATGCCCCTGTTGACGACCCTCGGGGTGACGACCCTCACGTTGAAAGCCAAATTAAACCCATTGAGGACAGTACCCATCAACCCGATGACGTGTTGATTGTAGAGGAGAAGGATGAAGAAAACCCCTCCATCCAACAGTAGTTTACTTAGCTCTTTGGCTAAAATGTAAAGTTTTTTTAGAACAGTATTTAGATTTAATTTATCCGTTGCTTTTTGTATTTGGACATCTCCATTTATGGGTTTTCTTAATATATTTGATCATTTGTTTTAGACTGTTCGTCTACTTTGGCCTTTATTCCTGTAGATGAATCCGTTTGGTTTAATGAATATGACTTCATTGGTTAGAACGAATTCGTCTGCTTTTTAGATTTAAGCGCTTGTATTTGAATCTGTTCACCTTGTAAGCCTGACAGACTTAATCTCATTTGGGTGATCCCGTCCACTTTATGGACTGTTAAAAGACAAACCTGTCTGTTAAGTGGAATCGGTAATTTTAAGCTATCATTTTTGGGATGATCCCGTCCACTTTACGGACCTGTTAGAGTATTTTTTTTTCAATATGAATCCGTCCACTTCATGGACTAACTTTCAGGTCTTTTGGACGAATCTGTCCTCTTATGGCTTTCGTTATCAACACGTGGTTGAATCTGTCCACTCTTGTAGACCAAATTTTCAAATCACCCTTCTAGGATGGATCCGTCCTCTTACGAACTTTCGTTATCAACATGTGGTTGAATCCGTCCACTCTTGTGGACTAAATTTTCAAATCACCCTTTTAGGATGGATCCGTCCTCTTACGGACTTGCGTTATCAACACATGGTTGAATTCGTCCATTCTTGTGGACTAAATTTTCAAAACACCCTTTTAGGATGGGTCCGTCCTCTTACGGACTTGCGTTATTAACACGTGGTTGAATCCATTCACTCTTGAGGACTAAATTTTCACATCACCCTTTTAGGATGAATCTATCCTCTTAAGGACTTAAATGTAGGGATGTAGATAGCATACACGTGGTGTTTTCTGAATAACTCCTCTTATTATGTGATAAAAAAAAAATGCGTTAAAATTGTTCTTTAAAAGATAAAAAACTTGCCCTGGGGCTTAAAAGAAACTGTAGATAATAAAAATTAAACTAAAAGAAAATAAACTAGGAATAAGGAGTGTCGTTGTTTGTCTACTGATAGTACTTCTTTAGGTGCTTTGTGTTCCATAGGTGATGCAAATTTTGTCCATCGAGTGTCTCCAGGTGGTAGTTTCCCTTCCTATGCCATGATGCAACTCTATATGGTCCTTCCCAGTTAGGCTCTAGCTTCCCCTGGGAGGCGTCTCTTATAGCGCCCATGACCTTTTTTAGGATAAGATCTCCAACCTGGAAGTCCCTGTGTCTGACCTTGGAGTTGTAGTACTTGGTCATGAGATTCTGGTAACGTGCTAATCTCTGCTCAACTGTTGCTCTTACTTTGTCCACCAGATCAAGCTGCAGTCGCATAGCATCATCATTCTTGCTTTCCTCATGGTTCCCTACTCTGTAGCTTCTAAGTCCTACTTCAGTCGGGATGACTGCCTTGCTTCCGTATGCTAGCCGAAACGGGGTCTCCCCTGTAGGCGTCCTTGCCGTTGTCCTACATGCCCACAAAACACTTGGTAGTTCATCTGGCCATATACCCTTTGCCCCCTTGAGCTGAGTCTTGATGATTTTGAGTAAGGATCGGTTCGTGACTTGAACTTGTCCGTTGGCCTGTGGGTGGGTGGGTGATGAATAGTGGTTCTTGATCCCCAATTGTAAGCAAAAATCTCTAAATGTGTCGTTGTCGAATTGCTTCCCGTTATCCGAGACTAGAACTCTAGGTATACCGTACCTACAAATGATGTTCTTCCATACAAAGCTTCGCATATTCCTCTTAGTGATGGTGGCCAGGGCTTTCGCTTCTACCCATTTGGTGAAGTAATCTATACCGACTACCAGGAACTTCAACTGTCTAATTGTTGTTGGGAACGAGCCCATGATATCCAAACCCCATTGAGTGAACGGCCACGGCGCCGTCATTGGGGTGAGCTCCTTTGTCGGTTGCCTAATGAGGTTGCCAAATCTCTGACACCTGTCACAAGTTTTGATGTATGCATGGGCATCTTTTTGCATGGTTGGCCAATAGTATCCTGCTCGGATGAGTTTGTGCACCAACGACCGTGATTCAGAGTGGTTTCCTCAGACTCCTTTGTGGACCTCTCTCAAGACATAGTTTGCTTCCTTAAGGATGAGGCACCTCAGGTACGGTCGGGAGAAGCCCTTCTTATAAAGAACATCTTTCAGCAGAATGAAGCGAGCTGCTTAAACCTGCAACTTCCTTGCAGTCTCTTTGTCGTCTGGTAGCACTCCATCCTTTAGGTAGGAGGCTATTGGTGTCATCCAATAGTTCTCAAAACCTATCTCCTGTATACTGGTATCGTCTATTAATGATGAGATTTGAACGAAAGATAATACTTGATTGAGGATGAGCATGTACTCTGCTGAAGCAACTTTAGCAAGTCGGTCGACGTGCTCGTTCTCCTTCCTTGGGATTTGAACAAACTTTACTTTGAGGCTGCTAACTCGTCCCTTCACCTGTTCGAGGTACTTCTTCATCCGTTCATTCTTGCACTCATAGTTGCCATTAACCTGACTGGTTACTACTTGGGAATCGCAGTATACGACCAACTTTTCAGCTCCTACTGCCTTTGCAAGGTCCAGTCCTGCTATCAAGGTTTCGTACTCTTCTTCATTATTGGTTGTAGGAAAATTCAGACGCATCATGCATTCGATCTTATCTCCTTCTGGGCTGTGGAGTACCACACCAGCTCCACCTGCTTTCCTTGTAGGTCTTTGCTTGACTAGGGTTGATTGTGGGACACAAGTTGCTTCCATTTAGGATTCCTTGGAGGCCACGTAAGCCATGTGGATACCACATGGCCTTGAGGTCCGTCCACCTTTTGTCCCTGTATCTTGAATCCATTCATGTAGAGAGAATAACCGTCCACTAATATCGTACCGTCAGGTCTATTTAAATGGATCCATCAGCCTAAATTTTGTACTCTTCAAGTCCAAACACAAAACCAAAACCCGAATAAAATTCAATTCATAAAAGGTAAAACCTAAAAAAAAGATCCACCCAAAAAACCAAAAATTTACTAAGAGAATCTCTGTGATCTTGCTAGAAAAGTTTCCAATCATTCATTGGTCAACAAAAGAAAAGACAAGATTCGCTGCTGGATTCACCAGCTTCATCATCGAACTCTACCGTGTGTCTTCTTTGCCGCCGTAAACTTCTTCAAATTTGGGAGTATTTGATGTGTAGGGAAGGACGCATGAAGAGCTTGCATGTGTTTGGACAGAGGCGGTGGAGGCAGTGGGCCTGTGACAGAGAGGACTAGAGTGGTTAGGGTGTTGAAGTTAGGTGGGGCTGGGGAAAAAATTTAAACATAATCATTTGGCTTTTGACGCGGTTAGTGAATTTTTTTTATTTGAGAGATGGCTGAAATTTAAATAGGGAATGTAAGGAACTGTACCTAAGGTATTATATCTAAATTTTGTCATATATTATATATATATATATATAACCGAAACTTTTGAAACTCTCACAATTTTCCACATCAGCATTTATTATTTTATTTAAAATAAATTATATATATATATATATATATATATATATATATATAAATTGCCACACATCGTGAGAATCCCCAATCCACATACATGGCCACGACTAACACTTCAGCCATATCTTGGTGGAATACCACTGCCAGCCGCATTGTGAATTACTGCCTTAAACAGAAAAGACTACAGCCACATCAGATGCTCTCCTTCCACATATTCATTATGGTATTTTTTTTTTAAAGATGCTTAAGCTTGAGCCATCATCACCTTTCTCTAAAATTTTGTCTTTCGAAAGTTTTGTTTTTTTTTTTGTCTATTAAAATTTCTTTCGTAAGTTATATGTATGGTTCCATTAATATTTCCAATCTTAAGTTGCTTTCAAGAAATTAAAGAAAAGTTTTTCTTTTAAGTAATAACACACAAAGTGATGAAAACACAGTGAAGAACTTTTTTGTTAGAAGGTATACAAAGCCAAGAAAGTCAAATTATTTTTTATTCAAAATTGTTTTCGAAATAGATGTTTAGCAAGTGATCTTTGCTATGCAATCTTCTAACTCCAAATTTCAAAGCAATGGACTTTTAGTTGTTGCTATTTTAATAGTTTATACTCTGTTGCCAGGATTTCATTAGTGGAAATTCAATTTCATTCCGGCCAAGCTCAATATGGTTATTGTAATGTTAGCTAATTATGTAGGGTAAGGTTTTCTTCATTCTCATCATTTCTCTTTTATGTACGTTGTTAGAACATTATGTTCAAAACTCTAAATTCCTTGATGTGAGACTAGCAACTTTTTATATGAAATTCAAGGAATCTTGGAAATTTTAAATTAACATAAAAAATGTAGCCCAAACAAGATGTTTAAATTTAAATTCCATCCCATCTCTCTCTCTTTTTGTGTCATTCCTTTGGTTTTTTTTAAAATTTTTTTTATGTAATAATAATAATGATTTTTGTTTGGTTACTGAGAAATTGTAGGAATCAAATTGGTTATTATTAGTTTCACTATATATATATATATATATGATGGCTGCTACAATGACAAAACAATGGCACAATGGATGCAAATGGATGAAAATCTATATAGTTGAGGGTGGTTGTCACAATGATAGATATGACACTGAGTGTTTTTACAAGAAATGTACAACTTGTGTTTATGTGACGGATAACACCAACTCTTCTAAGTTTATGAAAATTTATATGTTTTATTTTTGTGTTATTGTCTCTATGAAATTGTATATTTGTTGCATTAGGTTTCTGCTTTAAGTTTTTACAAGTATTGTAGTTAAAGGTTGTATATATTGTGTATTGGTACTATTAAAGTGTTGTCTAAACAAAAAAGGAAGAATGTTTAAACATTTGGATTCTTATTTTCAAATAGGACAAAGTTTAGCTACAAAATTGATTGTAGCTTTATGCTATAACCTTACTCAATATCTTTTAATTAGAGGTGAATTTTGACAAATTCACCATTAGTTGTAACTAAATTTTGTCCTTTCAAATATACCATGGAAAGATTGAAAATATTAAAACATGTGAAATGAGTATTTTTTTTTTTTTCATTTTTTGTTGTAGTTGTCTTTGGAGAATCTATCAAGAAAATTCAATATTATTATGTTTGAGAACCTTTCCAAGCATGCACTTGCAAGCCTTTCCAACACATGTAAATTCATTTATACAAATGTATCTTTAGTGTATTAACTCATTTGTTTTAGTCAATAACTTTTAGATGAAATGTGTGAACCTTTATTTTGAACAAAATTATTTATTACCATTCATTTTCAAGTCATATTACCTTCAGGTAAGCTAAATATTTTTAATTTTTATTTAATTATCCCTTACCTAAGCCTTTGACTTTTTGTTGACTCTTTAAAACTTGCCACATCATTATTATTTTTTTAAAACAATTTTCCACACCATTTCAATTCATTTTATTTTTTTTATTTCTTTAATTAAATTGCAATCTGCCGCACAATACATACATAAATAGGTTAGGACTCATCTCTTCCTTATGAAAACCCTACGTTAAACTAAGTTTCTGAAACAGAAAACAAACCCAACGCACTGCTATAGCTAAACCCTCCGTGAAGCCTTCCTAGCACCCTTATACTATCTCCTGAAACAAATAGTAAGTCACCAATCACCATCTTTATGTGCTTTAGTTTTAGTTAATTGTCATGTTTAATTGAAGAACAATTATACAAATCTGATAAAGAACTATATATTTACTCTTTATTTAATTCTTTGAATTGGTCTGCTATAGCTAAACCCTACGTGAAGCTTTCCTAGCGCTCTTATACTATCTCCTGAAACAAATGGTAAGTCACTAATCACCATCTTTATGTGCTTTAGTTTTAGTTAATTGTCCAGTGTAATTGAACAACAATTATGCAAATCTGATACAGAACTATATATTTACTCTTTATTTAATTCTTTGAATTGGTCTGCTCATCATCCAATAATCCAATAGTTTGTGTTGGAGCATTTTAATATTAAATAAATAAAATGAATAAATGTAATAACATAAATGTAAAGATGTGAGAGTGAATATGAAAGAGGAGGAGTTAGTGAAAATGTTTAACCCCACATTGAAAAGGAGAAAGACTATTTTATTCTTTTTAATTGTGGTGATTAATGGGCTAAAATGTATTGACTCAGATATTGGGCTAGATACGTGCGCAAGGGGGAGGTGACACTTGTTGGGCTGTTGTATCATAATTTCTCTCTTTAAAGTAATAAAAATTCAGAAGTATTATTCAGTTTTTCTTTGTATTATTTCTATTATCATTGTATTTGCACCAACAGTTTGTGTATAGTATATGTTCTGATAAATATAGTAGCATTTTTTTTTTTTTTGGTTTCAGACATTTGTGTAGGAACTGAATCTTTGGAAAATTTTTTTTTTGGCCTTCTTGAAGTTTTAAAATCTGAATATTTAATTTTTTTGCAAAATTCTGAAACTATCTGGCAAATTTCACCAGTTATAACTCTATTGTGTACTAATATATTTTATGTTTTGTTTCAATAATTCCTAGGCTTTTAATCTTCTAATTATTTGATTTTCTTGGCTTTTAGTATATTTAACATCTGAATATTTGAGCTATTTTTGCAACATTTGGATCTCTCTATAGCATATTTCCAAGGTTATATAATGTATCGGTCTTTTGAGGGTAATTCATTTTTTCTTATATATATCTTTGTTGTGTAGTTATATACTGTGGATTATTTTTTTTAGGGAAACTCATGTATCATTCTTTTGAGGGTAATTCATTTTTCTTTTATATATCTCTATTGTGTAGTTATATACCCATGGATTATTCTTTTTTAGGGAAACTCATTAAATAATAACATATACTAATATAATAAAAGTTGAACTTAGAATCTTTGGTTGCGCCAAGTGGCTTCATCAAATTGTAGATTTTTTTTTAGATTTTAAAAAATATATAATTTTTTTCTCCCATAATTTCTAAGTTGATAAAAATCTTCATTTGATTACAATCCAAATTCTTCATCTAATCCATTCAATCCTTCTTTTTTAAGTGTAGTGTATTATAATCCAAATTCTTCATCTAATCCTTATTTGTACGTGTAGTGTATTATAAAAAAAACAGTTTTAACAAAACATGCAACTTATATTAAAAAATAAGTTGTGGGGCCTGTTATCTAAAAAGATGTAGGAATCTTAGGAAATGGGCTTGGGGCCCAACGACCCAGTCCGAGGACATTCGCTTGTCCGAGGATGGTTAAAGAACTGTATTGTGATAGAAATCATATATATAAAGCACAAAACGCGTCCGAGAATAATACTCACCTCGAATACCATGGTCCGAGGTGGATGTAACTACCTCTCTATCCAGGGTACCCCGCAAAGTTGTCTTAGAACTGGAAAGTGAATATAGACCTAAGGAGGAACCGGGAAAGATAACAAATATCTTCTAAGGCTACTACCTCCACATTAAATGCTTTCTAGCTAACTCTCTGGCCGCATTAATGTGGAGGTGATACCTGAACAGTAACTAAGCAGCTTTATGGCTACTGAACAAAAGTTCTGGGAGGTGCTGGATGGGACAGAAAGGAGTTCCCAAGATAGGAACTACACGTGTACGGTGGGAATGAGGTAGGGAACGCAGTATATAACATGGAAGCAGGTGACATTAGAGGGGACTTTTGCGGGGGGAAAAGAAAAAAAGAAAGAAGAGCAATAGAACTCAGGAAGATACCCTCTGAAAATGAGCCGAGGAGGGTTTTTATCATACAGTTAGCTTGAAGTGTCCTTTACTGCACTGTAACCATGACCTTTTCTATCAAATAGAACTAGTTCTTGTACCCACACTCTAAAAATTTATTGTTAGGGCTTGTTGGGCTAGAAACCCATCCTTATTCTGGCTCCAATCCAATTTGAATCCCTACAATTGGCGCCGCCTGTGGGAAGAACTTGATCTATTCACAAGGAAGGGCAAGCGCAGTGTTTGTGATGGAAGGGGGAGCACCGCATCAACCAGTGGCTGGCCCACAGCAGGTGGATGCTAATCCATACCAAGCAGAGTCTGGGGGCTCTCAGCATAGTAATTCGTTGGTAGTCCATGAGCATAGGGGGGATCGTGAGGGAAGTGTTCGAACCACCCACACAGATAGAAGTCAGTCTCGGGGAAAAAGCCATATTTCCCACGTAAAGAACGACAGGGATATGCAGCACGAGATTAACAAATTAAAAAGGGAGTTACGACATGAGTGACGGAAGTGTATGGCCCACAACTCTGGGCAATCCTCTGAGGAGTCAGATGACACCAGTTACCGGCGGAGGTCAAGAACTCCACCCAGTGAGACTTTCTCGTATGATGAGGATTATCACTGTGAGCGAAGATATAAGAGTCCACCTCGCCAGGGCTTAGGGAATGACGCCCTGAATAAAGCTTTGAGTCAAGTTTCCAAATCGCCCTTCACGCGACGCATTGAGGATGCAAGTCTTCCTCGGCAGTTCAATTAGCCTGCGTTCACCATTTATAACGGCCGAACAGATCCAGTGGAACATGTTAGCCATTTCAGTCAGAGAATGGCTGTTCATGCTAGGGATGAGGCCTTGGTGTGCAAGGTTTTCCCATCCAGCTTGGGTCTAGTGGCGATGAGATGGTTTGACGGTCTGAAGGCGAATACCATCGATTCCTTTGAGAAGCTTACCCAGGCTTTTGGTGCCCGTTTTATCACCTGCAGGAGGGTTGTTCAACCCTTGGGATCGTTATTATCTATGTTTATGCGGGAGGGGGAAACCCTGAAGGCCTATTCTGATAGATATTGGGAAATGTTCAACGAGGTAGACGGAGCTCATGATGACGTGGCCATTAATACCTTTAAGGAAGGCCCTCCGACCGAGCATGGCCTGAGGAAATCTTTGACTGGTAAACCTGTTACTAGCGTACGTCAGCTTATGGATCGGATAGACAAGTATAGAAGAGTAGAGGAGGATTAGATACAAGGTAGAGGAAAGTCTAAGGCAGTTCCTCAGGAGAGGAGGGATTTCAGGTCGGACCGGTACAATAACAACCGACCTCGGAGGGACTTTGGGGGGTAATCAGGATCTGCCAACTCCCAGGCGGTTAATGCCGTGTTCCGAGAACCAGTGCAACGGGTTCTGGAGAAGATAAAAGATGAGTCATTCTTCAGATGGCCCAATAGGATGGCAGGGGATCCTGCGAAACGTAATCGAAACCTTTACTGCCAGAACCACCAAGACCATGGACATACTACTGAAGATTGCAAAAACTTGTGGGATCACTTGGAACAGCTGGTCCGAGAAGGGAAGTTGACTCAGCTTCTACATCATTCCAGCGGCCGAGGAGGCCAGACAGGTTCAACATTTCGAGGGAATGCTTCTTTAGGACTCCCTTTAGGCACAATAAACGTTATATTTGCTGCCCCAGGGAGAACTAGGTCTTACCCTTCCAGGGTAATGTCTGTGTCCCAGTGCTTGGATGAGGGCTCCAGTTCAAGGCCGAAGAGAGCCAGACTGAGCACCTCACTGGTGTTAGGCTTTTCAGAGGAAGATAAGAGAGGAACCATACAACCACATGATGATGCTTTGGTGGTTACGATTAGGATTGGAGGGTATGACGTGAGACGGGTGATGGTTGATGAGGGGAGTGTAGCCGAGGTTATGTATCCTGACCTATTTAGGGGGCTGAATTTGAAACCCGAGGATCTGACAGCCTACAGCTCCCCACTGGTGGGTTTCGAGGGCAGGTCGGTTATTCCGATGGGGATGATTAGATTACCTGTGCAGGCTGGTTCAGAGGTGGTAGAGGTGGATTTTATTGTGGTGGATGCTTTTTCTCCGTATACGGCTATTCTAGGTAGACCCTGGTTGCATGCCTTGGGGGCCGTCTCTTCCACTCTTCATCAGAAGGTGAAGTATCCCTTAGAAGGCCAGGTCTCAGAAATTTTGGGAAATCAGGCCATGGCTAGGCAGTGCTTGATAATGGCCATTCAACATCGGCTAGAAACAGATACTCCGGCCGCAGCCGAGGGTGACTTATAGCAATCAATGACTCAGGAAACCCACTTCAGCATGTCCGCTAGGGAAACGGAGTGTGAGAATTTGTAGAGGGTGAGTATTGGTGATGATCCACAAAAGTACTTTCAGGTTGGAGCCCAGTTACCTTTGTTGGAGAAGGAGCAGTTGGTTGAGGTCCTTAGGAGAAATGTTGATGTGTTCGTATGGAATGCCTATGAAGCCCCAGGGGTGGATCTGGAGTTCATTTGTCATCATTTGAATGTCAATCCTTCTGTGATTCCAAAGAAACAGCCACCTCGGCGTCCGTCCAGGGTACATGCCGAGGCTATCAAAGACGAGGTGACCAAGCTCAAACAGGCAGGGGCTATCAAGGAGGTATTTTACCCTCAGTGGTTGGCCAATACGGTCGTGGTGGAAAAGAAAAATGGAAAATGACGCGTATGTGTTGATTTCACAGATCTCAATAGAGCTTGTCCAAAAGACCCTTTTCCCATGCCCGTATAGATCAGCTGGTGGATGCAACAGTGGGCCATCCTCGGATGAGTTTCCTAGATGCCTTTCAGGGCTATCATCAGATCCCACTGGCATTGGATGACTAAGAGAAGACCGCTTTTCTTACTCTTACTGAAAATTATCACTACAAGGTAATGCCTTTTGGCTTGAAGAATGCGGGGTCTACTTACTAGCAGATGATGACGAAGATGTTTGAGCCACAGCTGGGTAAGAGCATTGAGGTCTATATTGATGATATGGTTGTGAAGAGCAAGGTAGTGGCCGAGCATGTGACAGACCTCACCAACACTTTTGAGATTTTAAGGAAACATAAATTGCGACTGAACGCATCTAAGTGCTCATTCGGGGTAAGCTCAGGGAAGTTTTTGGGCTACATGGTGACTCACCGAGGGATTGAGGTGAACCCTGATCAAATTAGAGCCATAAGCAATTTGCAACCACCTCGGAATCCCAAGGAGGTCCAAAGGTTAACTGGGATGACTGCTGCGCTGAACAGATTCATATCTAGGTCGGCGGATAGGTGCAGGCCTTTTTTCCTGCTGCTCCACAAGTGGAAGGGATTTGAATGGACAGAGGAGTGCGCCCTGGCATTCCATCAGCTTAAAGAGTATCTATCTCGGCCACCCATTATGTCCAGTCCTAAGGTGGATGAGGTCCTTTTCTCTTATTTGGCGATAACCACTTACGCGATTAGTTTTGTTCTGATACGAGTAGATAATGGCGTACAACGACCAGTTTATTATGTGAGTAAGTCTCTTCACGAGGCTGAAGTACGTTATCTGCCTTTGGAAAAGGCCATTTTGGCAGTGGTGCATGCTACAAGGAAACTTCCCCATTACTTCCAGGCACATACTGTGGTCGTCTTAACTCAGTATCCGCTCAAAGCAGTACTTCGGAGTGCAGGCTACACTGGCAGGGTTGCCAAGTGGGGCACGGTTCTAGGGGCTTTTGATATTAAGTATATGCCCCGTACCTCCGTGAAGGGCCAGGTTCTCGCCGATTTGGTGGCTGAATTTGCTGAAGGCCCTGAGGAAATAGAGACAAGCCCGCGTGGCATGGATGAAAAATTAGTTGGCCTCATCTCGGCGCAACCTGCTTTACCCTGGAAAGTGTATGTGGATGGAGCAGCAAATCTGAGGGGGTTAGGAGTGGGGCTAGTTCTAATATCTCTTGAAAAGATAATTATCGAGAAGTCTTTGAGGCTGGGATTCTCAGCTACTAACAACAAGGCAAAATATGAGGCCTTATTAATGAGAATGACGATGGTTAAGAAGTTGGGTGGAAAAATAGTGGAGATGTTCTCGGATTCAGGACTGGTCATTGGTCAGGTCAAAAGGGAATTGGAAGCTCGTGACACCAGAATGCAGGGTTACTTGAGCCAGGTTAGGCGTATGCAAGTGGATTTTGAGTTTTTTGAATTATCCCATGTCCCCTAGAAGTGGAAATGCCCATGCGGATTCATTGGCTACTCTTGCTACCTCCTTGGCGCAGAACTTACCCCGGATGATAATGGTTGAAGACTTAAACACACCCACCCTAGTGACAGGGGACTCGCTGCAAGTTAGTCAAATCAGCTCGGCCTGATGTTGGATGGATCCTATTCTGTTGTTCCTCGAGAAGGATATATTGCCCGAGGACAAATCAGTAGCTGAAAAGATACGAAGAAAGCTCCTCGGTTTTGGCTGTCCGAGGATAAAAAGTTATACAAACGCTTTTACTCTGGGCCATATTTGCTTTGTGTACATCCTGAGGCATCAGAATCACTTCTAGAAGAGTTACATGAAGGGATCTGTGGGAGTCACACTGGTGGGAGGTCTTTATCTCATCGGGCAATTACTCAGGGGTATTGGTGGCCAGGCATGCAAAAAGAAGCGCAGGAGTATGTTAGGAAGTGTGATCAATGCCAAAAGTTCGCACCGAACATCTATCAACCGGGAGGAGTTCTTAATCCTCTTTCAAGTCCTTGGCCTTTTGCTCAGTGGGGCTTAGATATCGTTGGCCCTTTCCCTAAAGCGGTGGGAAATAAGAAATATTTGCTAGTTGGCACTGATTATTTTACGAAGTGGGTAGAAGTTGAGCCTCTGGCCAATATCAGGGATGTGGATGTCAAGAGGTTTGTCTGGAAGAACATCATCACTCGGTTTGGGGTTCCACAAGCTCTCATCTCGGATAATGATCTACAATTTGACAGCAAGGCTTTTAGAAATTATTGTTTCGATCTGGGGATAAAGAACAGATATTCCACTCCCGCTTATCCACAGGGAAATGGACAGGCCGAAGCTGTCAATAAAGTCAAAGTAGGTGGGCTTAAGAAGAGGCTGGATGACGCAAAAGGCAGATGGGTGGAGGAACTGCCACATGTCCTCTGGACTTATCGAACAACACCTCGGTGGTCAACAGGGGAAACCCCATTCTCAATGACGTACGGGGCTGAGGCTATGATTCCTCTTGAAACGGGTTTTCCAATGCTAAGGACTAGCGCATTCACCTCGAACGGGAATGATGAACTATTGAAGAAGAGTCTGGACTTGATAGACGAGCGGCGAGAGAATGCAATGGTTCAATTGGCCTACTGTCAGCAAAAGCTAAAGTAAGGTTATGATGCGAATGTCAGGTTGAGACCGTTAGTTCCAGGAGATTTGGTGTTGAGAAAAGTCTTGGGAACTACCAAAAATTCAAACTGGGGAAAGTTGGGGCCTAATTGGGAAGGGCCATATCGTATCACATTTGAGGGATAGGTGCTTATTACGTAGAAGATTTAGATGAAAAAACTGTACTCCATCCCTGGAATGTAAGCAACCTAAAGAGGTATTATTATTAACAAGTTCTGTTTTACTTCTTTTTATAATTTGTCTTATCTCCGTAGTGTATGCTTCTAAATCTATTGAAGTATTAAACAGAAACTAAGTCATGTCAGGTCCTCGGACCACAACTTGGTGGAAATTAATACACTACGAAATCTATTGAAGTATTAAACAGAAACTAAGTCATGTCAGGTCCTCGGACCACAACTTAGTGGAAATTAATACACTATGAAATCTATTGAAGTATTAAACAGAAATTAAGTCATGTCAGGTTCTCGGACCACAACTTAGTGGAAATTAATACACTACGACATCTATTGAAGTATTAAACAGAAACTAAGTCATGTCAGGTCCTCGAACCACAACTTAGTGGAAATTAATACACTATGAAATCTATTGAAGTATTAAACAGAAACTAAGTCATGTCAGGTCCTCGGACCACAACTTAGTGGAAATTAATACACTATGAAATCTATTGAAGTATTAAACAGAAACTAAGTCATATCAGGTCCTCGGACCACAACTTAGTGGAAATTAATACACTATGAAATCTATTGAAGTATTAAACAGAAACTAAGTCATGTCAGGTCCTTGGACCACAACTTAGTGAAAATTAATACCCTGGGACGTCAATTGAAATATTGCATAGAGACTAAGATGTGATAAATTGTTTATACAACAAAGTTAGTTGGAGTCAGTGCTTCTTAGATGGGGTCCGTGCAGCTAAACTTGTATATCAAAGCAAACTCCATGAGCATCACTTAAAGCATTTTAAGGCGTTGAGTACCTCCCGGGGTTAAACGTGTAGAATGCTATCTCAAGTATGGACACTTCTTAATGAATTTAAAATAAGCCTTTTTGAGGCTGTAGAGTTCGCTGCTATAGTCTATTTTTGTTTCTGATTAGCATACTTAACGTTAAATTTTCCATTATAGTGTCAGATTTCATTCTTCTATAACCAGGGATCATGTAAAAATAAAAAACATTCGCGCGAGAAATTATACATGTGATAGACAAAACCACAACATCTCATGTAAACTTGGAAAGGGAAATGCATATTATAATTAGAAATGTCCTTAAAAAGCTTTAACAACAAAAAAAAAAAAAAAAAGAGAAGGAAAATGAAATAAAAGGGAAAATAATGGGAAGATTGACTACATCAACTACTTGTTTAACTTGATCTGGAGCTTGGGCTGAGGGGCTTTGCCAGTGGCCACGGGAGGAACATCTTTCTCCTTTGCCTTTGGATCTTCTCCAACAGGTAAAATGGTTGAGGCTAGGGCTTGCTCAAAGCTTTGTGAAGTCGCTCCGTCCTTAGGCCCTTCTGTTCCTTTGTCCGAGGAGATGTCCTTTGCAACTTCAAGCACTTCAGTTTGCTTTTGCTGATTAAGAGAGGAAGGGGCCTGAGTTTGAGCTTCCTAGGCTGATTCAATAACTATGGAAGGTGCCTCTTCTTGTTGAGCAGAAGGACCTGGGGCTCGTGTAGCTGGGGGGAAATAAATGTTTTCAGGCCTTCTAAGCTCGGATGAAGTCTTTACCCCAGCTCGGTTGAGAGCTTCTCCCCAGGTCAGAGCATAGTATGCTCGGCAAACGACGGGCACCTCAGCCCGGAAACTTTCCTCGGTTTCAGCAACGCCAACGTCATAGCCATGTTGCTCAGTTGTGTCTCTTTCCTTTTCAACCTCAGCTTTTGCCTTTTCAGCCTCGGCCTTAGCTTGTTTAGCGTGATCTCTAAGTCTCTGGGCTTCCTCCAATTGTTCCTGCAGAGATGATATCTGTTCCTTGGAGGCTGCCAGCTGGGCATTAGCATCACGCAAGAGTTTCCTCTGGTCCTCGGATTGCTTTTGAGCGTTATCCAAAGCTGAATCAGCACTCTTCCGAGCATGTTCTTCCTCGGCTAGCTTTTTCTTCAGCTGCACGTTAGTTTGTTCAGCAGCATTGAGTGTGTGCACAGCTGTGGCCTTTTTCCTCCTCTCATCATCAATTTGCTGGTAGCAAGAATTGGTTATCTCCTCCAGCCTGAAAGTGGCTTGGACGGCCTAAAAAAAAAAAAAAAAGTTAGAAGTGCAATACTTGAAGTTTGGTGTAGAAGAAAAATAATAATAATAATAAAGTATTAAAGACATCCTACCATGCCCAAGTATCTTTTCGTATTTTGAAAAACTTCGTTCCTCTTTAATCTCCTCAGTTTGGCCATATCCTTGGGGAGGAGGAGAGTTTCCTTTAAAACTGAGGCGACTTGGCACCCAATCCCACCATTAAAGTCCCTGATCGAGGCATCTTCCCTCAGGGGCTCACCACCGAGCATGGGAGCAGGGAGCCAGGCCTCAGGTTCCGAGGACTGAATGGTTGCCCTTTCTACTGCACGTTGAGGCCCGTGGGTAACTTTTTGCTGCTTCGCCGCTCGTTGGTCCTCGGCTTCATGGGTCGGGCGAGATCTCTTAGCCTCCATCACTCCTTTATCTTTTGGCTCTCTCCTCCTCTTTGGGTCACTGGGTTCAGTCTCATGCGGTTGGGGTGGCTGAGAAGGAGGAGGAGGGGGGAGACTGGGTTGAGTTGACTTCTCTGGCACTCCTCTCCCAGGTTGGCCTTTGATTACGTCTTTCAAACTCCTCTTGCTCTTCCTCTGAATGCCCATTTCTTCAGAATTCACCTTGGGTGATTGAGGTTGGTTGAAAACTTCAAAGTCGTCTGCAGGATCTGATAATTCTACAACTCCTTCTGAAGGCTATTCTTCTTCTTCTTCTTCCTCCCTTTCTTTCTCCTCTTCCTCCTTCACTTCACGAGGAATGGAATGTGACGACGAGGCTCCTACAGAAGGAATGGCCATAGGTAACGGCTGAGTGAAAGGAGTACCCTCAGGAATCGGAACACCCTCGGAACGATGATTCCTTCGAAGGCTACACTGATACGGTGAAGCCGAGGATCTTTGGCCTTTATCACGCACTTGGGTGCTTGAAACGCCTGGGAAATTGGCTTGTACCGAAGGATTATGTGGGCTGCCCTTAGTTGTCCGTCCGATGGGTTTACGTACACCTCGGACCTCAGGATTCTGTCTAAACTTTCCCTGTTAACCAGCCTGAGCTGAGGTTGTGTAGCACGCTTGTCTGCGAGATCATTACAACAGAAGAAAAACTTTGTCAGAAATAGAGGTAACATGATTTGAAGAACACAACTTAGGTTATAAGGGCTTATAGCCTCAGAACCCCACTTGGTTTTCCCTCTTTAGTCGGACAGTGTAAACCATCATGCCATTCCCCAGAAAAAAATAAGAAAATCGTCTTTTAGGCCCTTATTTGATAAGGGGAGACACTGAATCAACCTTACTTCGGGGAACCTAGATTTCAGATAGTACCCCTGACCCTTCAAATGATTGAGATTGTACACCCAATTCACATCATGATGGGTCAGACCTAGGTTCATCTGGGCATTTAGGACTTCTATACTCCCAAGCACCCTGAACATATTTGGGGCGCATTGAGTGGGAGATAATCTAAAGAACCTAAGGTAACTTCTGGTAAGGTTACCCATAGGGATAGTCATCCCTCCCTCTATGAAAGCAATTATAGGAATTACCACTTCCCCGGTTTTCCTATCGTTTAACCATGTTTCTGTGAAGGCATACCTCATACCCACCGTGGGGGGAATCCTATACTTAGCTCTAAATGCCTCTATTTGTTCCTTGGAGTCAACTAGATGCTTGAACCTACCCATTTCCTAACAGTTATGAAGAAAAATTGTTGAAGAGGATGGAAAACTAAAGTGGGTTAAGGAAACTTACAAGTGTGGAAAATGAGCTCCTCGGACAGAGTCTTAGTATTTATGAGAGCGTGGAGTGGTGAGAGAGAGAGGCAGGTTCAATGAATATACGCTGAGATGGTGCGATTTTTGTAACTGAAAAGAGAGTTGATTTGAAAAGCTCTTTATAGTGGCGCAGAAATTGTAAGCGGGAAAAATCCCGCCCATAAATACTGAAAATCCTCCACCGTTAGATTCACATCTTGCCGTTGAACGTGGGGGACAAAGGAGCCGTCATCATTTAATGATGGCATGCTCCTGACGCCGAAACGTCAGATGCGCGCCTTGGGCAGATAGAAAGGTGCTCTGAAGACTAAGAAAGTCCGCAAAAAAGGTGAGGGTAGGATATCAAAATCTCCATTTTTTCCGAGGTAACAAAAAGCGAGATTTTGAGGGGCTATTGTGGGGCCTGTTATCTAAAAAGATGTAGGAATCTTAGGAAATGGGCTTGGGGCCCAACGGCCTAGTCCTAGGACATTCGCTTGTCCGAGGATGGTTAAAGAACTGTATTGTGATAGAAATCATATATATAAAGCACAAAACGCATCCGAGGATAATACTCACCTCGGATACCATGGTCCGAGGTGGATGTAACTACCTCTCTATCCAGGGTACCCCGCAAAGTTGTCTTAGAACTGGAAAGTGAATATAGACCTAAGGAGGAACTGGGAAAGATAACAAATATCTTCTAAGGCTACTACCTCCACATTAAATACTTTCCAGCTAACTCTCTGGCCGCATTAATGTGGAGGTGATACCTGAACAGTAACCAAGAAGCTTTATGGCTACTGAACAAAAGTTTCGGGAGGTGCTGGATGGGACAGAAAGGAGTTCCCAAGATAGGAACTACACGTGTATGGTGGGAATGAGGTAAGGAACGCAGTATATAACATGGAAGCAGGTGACATTAGAGGGGACTTTTTGGGGGGGGGGGGAAGAAAAAAAGAAAGAAGAGCAATAGAACTCAGGAAGATACCCCCTGAAAATGAGCTGAGGAGAGTTTTTATCATACAGTTAGCTTGAAATGTCCTTTACTGCATTGTAACCATGACTTTTTCTATCAAATAGAACTAGTTCTTGTACCCATGCTCTAAAAATTTATTGTTAGGGCTTGTTGGGCTAGAAATCCATCCTTATTCTGGGTCCAATCCAATTTGAGTCCCTACATAAGTGTTTTAACAAAATATGCTATCTACATTCAACAAAATGTAAAATTTTAAAAAGAGATTAAATTTAGTTGGTTTTCTTCTTTGAAAAGTAAATTTAGTTAGTTGGTGCCATACAACTACAACTTACAATTATGTCTATCTAAATATTATCAACAAAGCCTAAAATAATAGGATAGAAAGAAAGAAAAAAAATCCAAAGTATAAAATATTAAAATGTGTAGTAGTGTACATAGAAGTATAGCTAATCCCATGAATTAAAAAAAAAAAAAAAAAAAAAAAAAAAACACCATATTCATTGGGAGGATGTACACACGGGAAGCAATTAATAATAAATTTGTTATCTATTTTTCTTTTCAAATTTATTTTGTTTAAATTTATTTATTTATTTTTTGGATAAATATCAAAATTTTGGATAACCAAAAAAAAAAAAAAAAAACTAATAACATTAACAACTTGATCTTTACCGTATATTAGGGAAAAATATTGAAATTAACGTTAACAACTTGATTTTTATGGTTTTTTTTTTTTTGATAGGTTGATTTTTATGGTATTTGATTTTAAATAAATTCCTTCTTTATTTTTTTGCTTATAACAACTTCTTCACAATTTAAAATTATTTTTTAAATAGAAAAAACTTCTTATCAACTTTTTTTTTTTCTTTTTTCTTTTTTTGTTGAAGTTTACCATGGTTGAAATTTTGTTTGTTGGATAAATATAGGAATGATTATGGATAATAGTTTACCTGCAATTGTGTCTATCTAAATATTATCAACAAAGCCTAAAATAATAGGATAGAAGGGGGGAAAAAAAATCCAAAACATAAAATATTAAAATGTGTAGTTGTGTAAGTAGAAGTATAGCTAATCCCATAAATTAAAAATAAATATATATATAAAAAAACCACTTTCATTTGGAGGATATACACACGGGGGAATTAATAATAAATTTGTTATCTACTTTTTTTCAAATATATATATTTTTAATTAATTTATTTTTTGGATAAATATCAAATTTTTGGATAACAAAAAAAAAGCTAATAACATTAACAACTTGATATTTACCGTATATTAGAAGGAAAAAAAAATTGTTATTAAGGTTAACAACATTTTTATTGTATTTGATTTTAAATAAATTCCTGTTTTTTTTTTTTTTTTTTTGTACTTATAACAACTTCTTCACTATTTAAAATTATTATTTTAAATAGAAACAACTTCTTATCAACCTTTTTTTTTGGGTTAAAGTTTACCGTGGTTGAAATTTTTTTTGTTGGATAAATATAGAAATGATTATGGATAATAGTTTTTTTATACCGTGACTCTCATCTTTAGATTTTCAGGTCACTATAAATAATAAAGCCAGATTCATGATTTTTTTCATTAATATTTTTCCAAGTTTCTATCATTTTTAAGGGTTATTTGTTATTTGTTTTTCTCTCAAACTCAGTCCCTCTTTGTTTCAAAAAATAAATTCCCAATTTTGTTTTTTTTATTATTATTATTCATGTTTTTTTTATTATATTTTTCGAAGGAGTTTCCTTGAGGTTTCAAAGCACTCAATCAAAATTTTTTCTCAAGAAAATTTCTTGAAGTTTATATTTACACATTTTATTTTGATAGGGAGAAATTTGGTGCCTCCTTCCTCACTTTCAAAGACAAAAATTCAATTCTTACATAAGTTTATCTATTTTTATTTTTTAATGTTTAGTAATTCGGGTTGTTCATAATTCTAAACTATTACATTGAGGTTACCACTTAAATATGCTTTCAATTATTATTTTTTAATTATTGAATTCAGGGCTTTTCATTTAAATATGCACTTGAGTTTTAATTATGCAAACTCCCTTTATATTTTTCAGACATCTCCTTTTATATTAGTTGCAAAGTTATTTACCATATTCCATTCAATTAATTTTGGACTTATATATGATTTTTTTTTATTTATAAAAACTCTATCTTACATAATATGCATTCATTAAATAACATAAAGTAAAAGGTTACTTATTTAAAAAAAAAAAATAGAGCTAAAGATTACTTTATTTTTATTATCTATTTAATTTTAATTAATATAAAAATTATTATTCTTTATTTTCATTAATTTACATATGATTCTTAATAAAGTTGTGCATCGCACGGGCCTAATACTAGTTTATTTATATTTTACAATACAATTTAATGCAAATTTTTTAGATGTATTGCATGGGTTAGCAACTAGTCAATATACATATAAAGCGCCAATTGGCTTCACCAAATTGGAGAAATTTTAATAAACTAGATAAAGGCATGTGCGTTGCACCGTTTTAGCTTAAATTTATAGAATATATATTTTATCTGATAAACAATAAAAAAAAAAATAATTATTATAATAAAAAGGAATAAATTGTATTGGTATAATAACTATCAAATATAAAATGATAACACCTAAATAAAAAATTATTATTTTGTAACATACCAATTGTGCTCTAATAAGAATTTTGTATCTTTGGGAGATTGTTGAATACCTCTTTGTAGACTATATTTCTAGTGTATCCTTGTTCTTGTTTGTCAATTTTCTTTATTAGAAAATTTAATGATTGATAAAAATCATTTCAGGCCATATTTAATGATTTATAAAAATAAAATAAAAAACTAAATGGACAGATGGCCTTCTTCTATAGGTCAAAGTGTACAACTCTAATAGTTAGCCAAAGCTATTTCCATTGGGGGAAAAAAAAAAATCAAATTGTTATGAACAATTTATCATCAAATTTATATCAGGACATGCTTAATAATAAGCTAAAAAGAAGGTTGTTCTCTAAATCAAAATTGAGAGGATGAAAGCAACATATCACCATTGGAACCCATGTCATAAAACACAAAATAATTTAAAAAATCATGTCTAAGCATATTTAATAATTGATTCTCAAACCATAATCATATAAATTGGATAAAACTTAAGTGAATTAGGTTAAGCAAAAGAAAAAAAATACACAAAACTTATTCAATTTAATGGAAAAATAATTTGAGTAAACAAATACATATATATATACACACACACACTACACATTGAAGAAGTTGATATTAACAAAAAGTATAATGTTAGTTGAATAGGATTTTATATGGATAAAGTTATGTTGAGTTTAATTTCTTCTTCTTCATATAACTTTAAACTTTTATTAAGCTAATTATAACTTTAAAAAAAAAAAAAATCTATCCTATTTCCTAATTGTCATCATTCGCGTTTACTTATTTCTTTTTAGTTTGAATTAACACATCCTTAGTGTTTTGGATAAAAATAAATCTTTTTTGTTTTTCTCATTACAAAGTTAAATACCCTTTGATACGTAAAAATAAATCATGGTCAACCCGTCAGCTTTTTGCCCTACGGTTTAAGCTGACGCCTCGGACAACTGGAAAAGCAGAGGAATCCAAGGCTGACGGATGGGGATTCGGAGCCCTTGGGCAGCGCTGCAAAGAACTGACGACGACATGGCTGACGGGGATAAGGCAAGCCGACGACCCCGATGCCGACGGTTAGGAGTAAAACTTTGACCTGGCCACCACGCGTGGTATTTAAGGAAATTACTTGTATCCCACGCGCAGTATTAGAGTCCTATAAGGAAAGGATTCCGCGATCCGTGCTCATGAGGATTCCTATAAGGAAAAGACTTCTACTCCAAGGAAAAATGTCAACCTTCAACTACTATAAAAGTCCCAATACTCTCACAAATCGAGGTACGCATAATTAACCCCTCTCTAGCACTCTAGAGTTGAAAGAAGTTCTAATTTGACCTTCGGAGGGTATTTGGCCGGCACCACACCGGTGCTCTCTGTTAGGTCTTTTCTTTTCCTTATGCAGGTGTCGTTTCGAGAGTACGGGCATTGTGCAACTCACTGTTGATATTTTCGGCATCATCAGTTGGCGCCGTCTGTGGGGAACTCGAAGTAATTAAGCCATATTATCGTTTCCCGGACTAAAGGGTTGCATGGTACTCACTCGCTCAATGGCAACTACTAATGACGTTCAAGGAGAGGAACCACCCACGACTGCCCTCGAGAGACAAGTTCGGACTCTCGGTGCCGCCGTGGAGCGTCTCACCAAACAAAACCACGACTTGGAAGAACAGCTGCGCCAGAAGAATGCAGCACTGAATGACCAACAAGAAGATCAGGAAGGGACCAGCGCTCCAAAGAAGAATCAGGAGAAACCTGAAGGCAGCCACGCCCCAAGCAAGCCGGAGAGGCAGAACGTGAGCATGCCATCTCTCACGGATGCAACTCCACCATATATTATCGCAGAGATGCAGGCAATGAGGTAGCAGACAAGATTATGTGCAGGGCCTTCCCCACAACACTCAAAGGCCCAGCAAGGGTATGGTTCAGCCGACTGACGCCCAACTCCATCAGCACCTTCAAAGAGCTAAGCGCTCAGTTCACTACACACTTTATTGAGGGACACAGGTATAAGAAGTCCACGACATGTTTGATGAGTATCAAGCAAAGAGAGGACGAGACGTTGAGATCCTACATAACGCATTTTAATAAGGAAGCACTATCTGTTGACGAAGCCGACGACAAAATGCTTGTAGCAGCCTTCACAAATGGGTTGCGCAAGGGCAAGTTTTTGTTCTCCCTATACAAAAACGACCCGAAGACCATGTCGGAAGTACTCTACAGGGCCACTAAGTATATGAATGCTGAGGACGCGCTGTAGGCCTGGGAAGAGAAGCCGAGAAAAAGGGAGAGGCAGGAAGACGCACGGCCAGACCAAGGGAGGAAGAGGCCCAGAATGGGAGATCGGAGGGACGAAAGGCATTCTAAACCTCCGGGAGGAAGATTCACAAGCTTCACCCCGCTGACCGCCCCAATAGATCAAGTCCTAATGCAAATTAAGGACGAAGGGGCTCTGACCTTCCCTGGAAAGCTGAAGGGAGATCCTAGCAGGCGTTCTAGAGACAAGTACTGCTACTTTCACCGAGATCACGGCCATGACACAGCCGACTGTTACGACTTGAAGCAACAAATTGAGGCCCTTATAAGACAAGGGAAATTGCAGAAGTTCGTAAGCAAGGAAAGAGCGGATCCAGCACCTCTAGAGCACCCCTCCCGACGAGATAATGACCATCCAAGACCTCCCGTCGGTGACATACGAATGATTGTAGGAGGAATGGCTACCGGGTCGTCCAAAAAGGCTCGAAAGACGTACCTCCGGATGGTCCAAAACGTCCAGCTGACGGGTCTAGTGCAAAAGGTAGCTCGAAGGGAAAGTCCCATTATCGAGTTCTCGGAAGAAGATGCGCGACGTCTTCACCACCCGCACGACGACGCGCTTGTTGTTAGCCTACAAGTTGGGGACTACAACTTGCATCGGGTGTTGGTCGACAATGGCAGCTCAGTAGACATCCTGTACTACCCGGCATGCCAGCAGATGAAAATCAACAGGGAACAACTGGTTCCAACGAATGCCCCACTTGTCGGTTTTGGAGGTACAAAGGTGTTTCCGCTAGGCGCGGTCACGCTAGCTGTGACGGCAGGCGACTATCCCCAGCAAATCACGAAGGACGTAATGTTCCTCGTGGTCGACCATTCATCTGCCTATAATGCTATCCTAGGGCGACCCACCCTCAACGCATGGAAGGCGGCAACTTCGACTTATCATTTAATGATCAAGTTCCCAACTGAATACGGAGTCGGAGAACTACGTGGAAACCAGATTGCCGCACGTGAATGCTACGTGGCCATGATGGAAATGGATGATCACCTCCAAACCATGAGCATAGAAGAACACCGGAGCACGACAGAGCCAGTCGAGAAGCTTGAAGAAATACCCCTGGACGACTCCAGACCTGACCAGACAACGAGGATTGGAACCCTTGCAAGTCCCGCAATCCGGCAAACACTTACAGCATTCCTCAAAGAGAATCAGGACGTATTCGCCTGGAGTCACGAGGACATGCCAAGAATAGACCCTTCAGTCATGGTGCATAAGCTGAATGTATCACCATCCTTTCCGCCCATCCGGCAGAAGAAGCGGGTCTTTGCCCCAGAACGGGATCAAGCCATAGCTAAAGAAGTCCGCAAGCTACGAGAGGCAAATTTCATTAGAGAAGTCTACTACCCCGACTGGCTAGCAAACGTAGTGATGGTCAAGAAAGCTTCCGGGAAGTGGAGGATGTGTGTAGACTTCACCGATCTAAACAAGGCATGCCCTAAAGACAGCTACCCTCTCCCGAGAGTCGACACTCTAGTAGACTCTACGGCTCAACACCAGCTGTTAAGCTTCATGGACGCTTTCTCTGGCTACAACCAAATCAAGATGCACGACGATGATCAAGAAAAAACTTCCTTCGTAACTAGCCAAGGCCTCTTCTGCTACAAGGTAATGCCGTTTGGTCTAAAGAATGCGGGCGCAACATATCAAAGGCTTATGAACAAGATGTTCGCACGGCAGATCAGGAGAAACGTCCAGGTGTACGTAGATGATATGCTGGTTAAAAGTCAAAGGGAAGAAGATCATTTAGAAGACCTCAGGGAAACGTTCAACACTCTTCGCTCTTACAATATGAAGCTTAATCCAGGGAAGTGTGCCTTTGGGGTAACGGCAGGAAAATTCTTAGGATTCATGGTTTCCCAGAGGGGCATCGAGGTCAATCTAGACAAGATCCGGGCTATAATGGAGATGGCACCACCAAAGAATGTGAAGGAAGTACAAAGCATCAACGGCAAGATAGCAGCGCTAAACAGGTTCGTCTCCAGGGCAACAGACAAATGCTTACCCTTCTTTCGCACACTAAAAAGGTCTTTCGAGTGGACCACTGAGTGCCAACAAGCGTTTGAGGAGTTGAAAGCTTACCTCTCTTCCCCACCACTGCTGAGTCCCTTGCAACCAGGAAAATAACTCTTTCTCTATCTCGCCATCTCCCCAGCCGCCGTCAGTGTCGCCTTGATCAGAGAAGAAGAGAAAGTACAGAAACCTGTGTATTACACTAGCCGGGCATTACGCGGGGCTGAAGAAAGATATCCACCCATGGAAAAGCTTGCTTTCGCGCTGGTTACAGTAGCACGCAAACTGAAGTCGTATTTTCAAGCCCACACGATGATTGTCCTAACTGATAAGCCTTTGCGACGGGCAATGAGCAATCCAGAAGCTGCTGGGCGCTTGGCACTTTGGGCTATAGAATTAAGCGAGTTTGACATCCAATATCGCCCGCGGACCGCCGTTAAGGGACAGGTTGTTGCAGATTTCATAGCAGCATTCACGAATGGTGAGGACAAGGGGGCAGAATCATCCCCGCAATGGAGCATACATGTAGATGGATCCTCCAACAGGCAGGCTGGCGGAGCCGGTGTCGTACTACAGTCACCCGAAGGAGACACGGTAGAGTGTATGGTCCGCCTTGAATTCCCTACCACCAATAACGAGGCGGAGTACGAAGCTCTGATAGCAGGGCTTGACCTCGTAAAAGCAGCGGGAGCCGCAAAAGTGATCGTTTACTGTGACTCCCAAGTCATAGTCAACCAGATAAATGGGGAGTATGAATGCAAAGGCGAAAGAATGAAGAAGTATCTGGACCAAGCAAGAAGGAGGATAAACGAGCTGAAGGTCAAAATTATACAGATCCCTCGGGAAGAAAACGAACAAGCCGACCGCCTGGCCAAAGCCGCCTCAGCCGAACACATGGCCACCATTAGTAATATACTCTCCTTCACACAGCTCTCTCCACTCATAAATTCTGTCGACATACAGGAGCTCGGTCCCCAAAGCGATTGGACCACGCCGTTAACCTCTTTCTTGAAGAACGGCATATTGCCGAATGAGAAGGAAGCTGCAAGAAAACTGAAGGTCCAAGCAGCAAGGTTCGTTCTGATAAGAGATGTCTTGTATAAGAGAGGTTTCTCCCGCCCCTACCTACGATGCTTAGGTCCTGAAGAAGCAGATTACGTCATGAGAGAAGTGCACGAGGGAATCTGCGGAAACCACTCAGGATCAAGATCACTAGTACACAAGCTAGTACGAACCGGGTACTTTTGGCCAACAATGCAGAAGGATGCCGAGGCTTATGTGAAGACCTGCAACAAATGCCAAAGGTTCAGCAATGTCATCAGACAACCACCTGAAGAACTCACCCCGATGACGGCACCATGGCCGTTCGCTCAGTGGGGGTTGGACATCATGGGGTCGTTCCCTACGGCAATACGACAGCTGAAGTTTCTAATTGTCGGCATTGACTACTTTACGAAGTGGGTGGAAGCTGAAGCCTTGGCCACCATTACAGAAAAAAACGTACGGAGCTTCGTTTGGCGATGCATCATATGCAGGTTTGGCATTCCTAGAGTTTTAGTCTCGGACAACGGGAAGCAATTCGACAACGACTCCTTCAGGGACTTCTGCTCGCAGTTGGGGGTAAGGAACCACTACTCCTCCCCCGCCCACCCCTAAGCCAATGGACAGGTCGAAGTCACAAACCGATCCTTGCTAAAAATTATTAAGACCCGGCTCGAGGGGGCAAAGGACATATGGGCTGAAGAGTTGCCGAGCATACTATGGGCCTATAGGACAACAGCAAGGACACCAACAGGAGAGACACCATTTCGACTAACATACGGGAACGAAGCAGTCATCCCAGCCGAAGTCGGCCTTACAAGCTACAGGGTGCACAACCATGACGAAAAGAGGAATGACGAGGCCATACGTCTGCAACTTGATCTGGTGGACGAAGTCAAGATGGTAGCAGAACAAAGGCTTGCACGGTACCAGGACCGCATGGCCAAGCATTACAACTCCCGGGTCAGACACAGAGACTTCCAGGTTGGAGACCTCGTTCTAAGAAAGGTTATGGATGCAGCAAGGGACCCCACCCAAGGAAAGCTCGGCCCAAATTGGGAAGGACCCTACCGAGTTACGGCATGGCAAAGGAAGGGCACCTACCATCTAGAGGCACTGGACGGACGGAAGTTACCACATCCATGGAATGCTGAACACTTGCAGAAGTACTACCAGTAGGGGCGACGGCACGAAAAACAACACCACCCTTTTTTGCATGCACTCAGACTTATCAATTACCTTTTTAAGTATTTGCTACAATAAGCCCAAAGGGCAGTAGTTTTTTTCCCCTACTTAAGTATTTGCTACAATAAGCCCAAAGGGCAGTTTCTTCTACTTATGTTTTTGCTACAATAAGCCCAAAATGGGCAGATTTTGTTTTCAAACTACTTTTTATATTGATACATGACAATGAGAGTTTATTCAGAATTACTGAAATATCTACTTACAAGTTCAAATTCACAAAACGTGAACGGCTTTAAAACCTAAAAAAGTGGTTAAATCCATAAACAACTCAGCTCTCAAGCTGACGGTCTAAAAGACTGAAAAAGTGGTTAAGTCCACAATCATCTCAGCTCTCAAGCTGACGGTCTAAAAGACTGAAAAAAGTGGTTAAGTCCATGAATAGCTCAGCTCTCAAGTTGACGGTCTAACCAAAAGACTGAAAAAGTGGGTTAAGTCCACGAACAGCTCAGCTCTCAAGCTGACGGACTAACTAAAAGACTGAAAAAGTGGTTTAAGTCCACAATCATCTCAGCTGTCAAGCTGACGGTCTAAAAGACTGAAAAAGTGGTTAAGTCCACGAACAACTCAGCTCTCAAGCTGACGGTCTAACTAAAAGACTGAAAAAATGGTTGTCCACAATCAACTCAGCTCTCAAGCTGACGGTTTAAAAGACTGAAAAAGTGGTCAAGTCCACAATCATCTCAGCTCTCAAGCTGACGGTCTAAAAAGACATAAAAAGTGGGACTTCTCAGCTCTCAAGTTGACGGTCTAAAAGACTGAAAAAGTGGTCAAGACCACAATCATCTCAGCTCTCAAGCTGACGGTCTAAAAAACTGAGAAAGTGGTTAAGTCCACAATCAACTCAGCTCTCAAGCTGACGATCAAAATAAAAAACTGAAAAAGTGGTTAAGTTCAGCAATTAAGCTGACGATTAGAATAAAGACCGACGATCTGCCATACACATAATGAGCAAAAATAAGCTGACGGTCCACTAAAAACCAAAGAAACTAAAGCTCAAAAGCTGACGGTTTAAATACAACTGACGGCTATATTAAACGGGCATCACAACTGCGTTCTGTTGAATCATGACCAAAAAAACTAAGCGAGCCCAACATTAAAAATAAAGGAATAACCAAAAATTCCAAGCAGGAGAGTGACGGCCTTATTAAGACAGTAATTTAAAGATTGACGGCCTCAAAAGAAAGTAAATTTATAAAGGAAAACTTGAGCGAATAGCCCGACGAATGTACATAAAAAGTGACAGAAGTCAATCAGTGTTCAAATCGAAACCCCAAAGACAAAGGGGGCACTTAAAAAATATTATCCAAAACGAAATACAACTACAAAAAATAAATAAATACAAGGAACGTCACTTGGAGCCTTTCTACTTCTTGGGAGCTGAAGGGTCTTCCACTACAAGGATCTCAGGTGAAGGGTGGACGGGAGGATTCGCGGCAGGTTGGGCTAAAACAACTCCAATATCTGCATGTGGAGAATCCTCCTAGTCGTCACCACTAGCAGTAACGGCGTCAGTAGCAGGCGTCATCGGCTGAGCGTCGTCTAGGGTAATCCCAGATAGGTCCAGATCAGGGAAAGCTGACGCAACTTGTTTGAGGCAGTCATCGAATCCCGTGCCATAGTAGCCACCACAAGAATCGATGAAAGAGTCTGACGCTTTGAATTTCTCAATGGCGTCAGCCCCTACCGTCTCTAACTGACCACGATGAGTCGTCAGCTCTCTCTCTAGCTCACCCTTCTGACGGCTCGCCTCTTCCAACTTCTCCCGTACCTCTTTTAGCTCAACATTAAGCACACGCACTGCCTCCTTATACTGAGCCTGCTGGTCTCGCATGTTAGCATTATGTTTGCTAACACAAGTGACGACCCCCTCCTTGGCCACGTACCGGTCTTGAAGTGCCTTTACGTGAACCAAGGCCTAGAAAAAATACAACTGTCAGTCATCAAAAAAGAAAGATTAAGCACGTCAGTTAAAAAGGCTGACGGCTTACCCGTGAGAGATCAAACAAAGCGGACGACCCCAGTTCTTCCGTCCCCAGTTGAGCGCAAGGATCTACATCCGTCGGTCTTATAAGTGCTTCAATAGTTTCGACAGCAAAATCCTTGTGCGTCAACAGGCTACGGGGTCCCTTCAGGACGGGACCAGAAGAAGTCATAACACCCTTCCCTGCTCCATGGCCCGACTTGGGGGGCGACTTCTCGGGGGGCTCACTCCCAGGAGTGACGGTTGTCTTTTTCAAGGGACAAATGACGTCCTCGTCAGGTTTCCTTTTCAGGGAACCCTTAGTGACGGTCTGGGGGGCAGACGTAGACGTCGCCTCCCCCTTTGCCTTCCTTTCCTCCTTCTGACGGGCAGCGGCAGCCCTGATCCGTTGCTTAGCTGCGTCCATCTCTGCAAAAGAAACGCATAAGGGAAGCTAACGACTAAGAGTACAAAAGTGACGTAACAAAAGGGTCAAGGAACTCACGGTGACGGGAAAACTCTTCCAATCTGCGAGCTTCAGGCATCAGTTCGGGACCTCCGCAGTACACGTGAAGAGTGTCGAGGGTAATTAAGTCCCGACACGATCGCTCTTCTATGGGTATCTCCAAAACCCGACAGATGAAATCTTCCTGCTCGTCGGTTATTGGTGGGCAAGTGAAGGCTGAAAAAGAACAAACAAATTGGCGACGTTAAAACCTTTTCAGAAAATAAATTGTGATACGCAGAAAACTGACGAGGACAAAAGCTGACGGTTAAAACCTGACTCCCTAGCAAATGCCCAAGTATTGTCGAAACAACCCAGAGGTATCGTCTCCCACTCTTCTTGAGGGCACACCCAGTCCGTACCTTCGACAAAAAAGAACCTACTCTTCCAGGCTCTATTTGAATCTGGCATCTCAGACACCAGCCTCAACTCCTTCTCCCTGACAGCAAAATGATACATCCCCTTTGAAGAAGAAAGGTGCCGGGGTCTGTAACAATAAAAAAACTCGTCCAGGGAAAGCTGACGATGGCCTCCACTTAGACGGCCCCACAGTATCTCAGCACCAATAAAGATTCTCCACGAGTTTGGAGCAATCTGACTGACGGATAAACCAAGGAAGTCAGCCAACTGACGGTGTAAAGCCGTCAGAGGCAGTCTCAAACCCGCGGCAAACATGGCATCGTACATGCCAACATCTGCAGTTCTTCCCGTATAACATTTTTCACCATCTCTAGGCAGACGGATAGGAATATGGTCGGGGATTTGGAAACGGGTGCGTAACTCTTTAAAAATTTTAAGTGTCATCTTTGGAAGGAACTTATTCACAGCCCACTCCTTGGGAAGGATGAAGGGACGACTACCTCCGGGACTTCCAGAAGTCCCTTCACAAGACTCCTCGTCACCCTCATCCTCGTCACTATTTCTCTCTTTTACCCCAACTTCCCTCTCCTCACCTACTTCCTCGTCCTGGCTGCCGTTTCCTTGACCTTCTACCTCCTTGACGGGAGTATGGGCCGATGTCTCCCTCTCTGACGACCAGGAAAAACTCCCAGACTCACTACCTGAACCTGAACCAAATACTCGTCGTAGCCCGCTCCTTCGCGAACCGACGACTGGTCACTCGACGCGTCACTCGACATCTGACTACCTACAAGTGATGGGTGTAAACTAAGCACCTAGGATGACTACCTCACTTTAAAGAAATTAATTGAAATGAAGTGTGCAAGGAAAGAGAAGAAACTTACAAGTTTTTCAAAAGTGACGGTTAACGAAGTGACGATAGAAATGATGGCAGTACTGACGGAGTATGGCGACGGATTAGCTCTCTAGGAATCAGTAAAAGCAAATAGGAAGAAATGGGGAGAGGTGGGCCACATATATATATAAGGGAAACGCACGGAAGACGAAGCGACGCCCTCGTCCAGAAGTGGAGCCAACCGAAACTCGCCACGTGTCCAAAGCATTTAATTCCAACTGTATTATTTTCTCTCTCCTAGCTAAAATGAAGGTCAGCAACAAAAAATAACTCCATAGCCCGTCAGCTTGAACTGACGGAGATATGGAGTAGGGGGCAACTGATACGTAAAAATAAATCATGGTCAACCCGTCAGCTTTTTGCCCTACGGTCTAAGCTGACGGCCTCGAACAACTGGAAAAGCAGAGGAATCCAAGGCTGACGGATGGGGATTCGGAGCCCTAGGGCAGCGTTGCAAAGAACTGACGACGACATGGCTGATGGGGATAAGGCAAACCGACGACCCCGATGCCGATGGTTAGGAGTAAAACTTTGACCTGGCCACCACGCGTGGTATTTAAGGAAATTACTTGTATCCCACGCGCAGTATTAGAGTCCTATAAGGAAAGGATTCTGCGATCCGCGATCATGAGGATTCCTATAAGGAAAAGACTTCTACTCCAAGGAAAAAGGTCAACCCTCAACTACTATAAAAGCCCCAATACTCTCACAAATCGAGGTACGCATAATTAACCCCTCTCTAGCACTCTAGAGTTGAAAGAAGTTCTAATTTGACCTTCGGAGGGTATTTGGCCGGCACCACACCGGTGCTCTCTGTTAGGTCTTCTCTTTTCCCTGTGCAGGTGTCGTTTCGAGAGTACGAGCATTGTGCAACTCACTGTTGATATTTTCGGCATCATCACCCCTAATTCTCTTTACATTACCGAATGTTCATATATCTGAAAATAAACATATTAGTATTACATAGAAATTAAACAATCCAGAAGAATGGAAATGCCAAGGAGTAAATACCGGCACTCCAAGCCAATGTATGTAGTAATGCAAGCCAACCAAGTTAAGCAGCACATTGCACTTAGGTTTGAACAGAAACATTTGGACATTTGCTGGGTTTTTTTATGTGTGCAATGTTATGTTTTTTTGATGTGCAGTAATATAATTAAAAAAAAAAGAATTAGTTGAAGATTTTGGATTGTAATCAAATTGATATTTTTTTTTATCAACTTATAAATTATAATAAGAAAAGAATTAGATGAAAAATTTGGATTGTACTCAAATTAAGATTTTATCAACTTAGAAATTATAGGGGAAAAAAAAAACTATATCTATTTTTTGAAAAATCTAAAAATATTTATGCATTTTAGTGAAGCCACTTGGTGCAATCACGACTTCTAAGCCCAACTTTTACGTGTGCCCGTGCGATGCACGGCTTAATAAAAGAATTATATATAAAATTTAAAAAAAATATATTTTTGATAATATAATTAAATTTAATAACAAATAAAATAGTAAAAATATTTTAAAGATTATGGCAAGTTTTAAAATTTTAAATTTAGTAGTAAACGGGCCGGGCTTTGCACGGTTTTGGTCATAAACTTATAACATGAATAATTTTATTAAGAAACGCTAATTAATGATTGAAGAGAAACAATTAAGGTGAAGTAGGGCGAGGAACAACAAATAATAATTATAACATACCGGCTTAATAACATTTATATTTAATTATAATGAAATGCTTGCATCTCAAAGTGTCAAATTAATATCAACACTAAACATGCTAAGATGTTTATGTTAATTAATGTAAATAAGTATAAAATTAATATCAACATATAACACCTGCAAAAAAGATTTTTAAAAAAATATCAGTTTCTCTGTAAACGTAGAAGTTGGGTCTTCTTTTTAACTTCTCTTTCACAGTAGAATTCGGGTGTCCCTTTGAAGAAGGTGTTGAGTATCCTGGGAGTAACACTGTTGCTTCTAGGCTTGTTGGGTTCTTTTTTGGGGTGTGGGAAACAATTTGTGTGAGTTTAAGGATGGACGATTTGGCTCAGTCATGGAATAGGCTTACACTGTCAGATAGGGAGACGATGAGAGCAATGAGAAGTTTTCTATTGCTGCAAAATTTCTGACTAAGCGAGCCATTAACATGGAAGTCATAGCAAAGACGTTTACCCCGCTATGGAGAACGAAGAACGGCTTCAAAATCCAAAGTTTTGGAGATCATAAATTTCTTTTCTCCTTTGATAGTAGGGAGGAAGTGGACAGAATTTTAGAGGGAGAGCCATGGACTTTCGATAAACACTTGGTAGTAATGAGCTGATATGAGAGCGAGTCCTTACTGCAGGATGTAAGGTTTGAGAAGACTAAATTATGGGTCCAACTGCATGGAATTCCCATGAAGTTTATGACAGTAGAGGCTGCAAAAAAAATTGGTAGTGTCTTGGGGGAGGTTTTCACACTGACCGATTCGAAAATATTTGATGATGGGCATTTTATTCGAATTCAGGCCTCCATTGATTTGTCACTACCATTGTGTCGTGGTAGATTGATTCAGTAGGTGAGGGAGGTAAGCAAGTGTGGATTTCGTTCAAGTATGAGAGGTTGCCGAATATGTATTGCTGGTGTGGATGTCTCACTCACGATGACAGAGATTGTGAGTTATGGATCAACAATGAAGGTACGCTCACTCCAGAGCAGCGTGAGTTTGGTTCTTACATGAGAGCTCCTCCGTTTGTGGCTGCAAGAAGAAGCACAATTCTAGTACCTGGATTTTAGGCTGAGAAGAAGAAGAGATTTTCAGTTACACCGGGGGACATTGATTCAGGCCGGAGTTCCGATTCAAGTAGAGGAAGAGCATCGGAGCAACCACAAGGAGTAACAGCTAGCAATAATGTCAACATTGAAGTTGAGGAAATAAATGTCTCATTAAGGCGTAATGAAGGGGATGGGATTATTAGGGAAGATTCGGTCAATCAAAATAGGATTAATGAGATAATCACTTAAGTTTGGCTCAAAAAACCCTAAGGCACATGACAACTTAAGTGAGCCTCCTACACTTAATAAGTCACGTGTTGCCAAGGAAAATAGGGTTCAGGGGTCATCAACTCCACGTGCTTCAGCAACCTGGAAACGCAGAGAAAGAAAGAAGCCTAGAGGCAACATGGCAGCAGGCTTTCAGTCACATAGGAAGAAGAGAGTGGCTGAAACAGAGGAAGATTAGTGTGAAGTTTCATCAAAGTGGTTTCAAACAACCCTTAATGGAGAACACAAAACCTTGGAAAAGGCGGGAGCTAATGTTCAGCCCCGCCTAGAACAATGAGTTTTTAGCATGGAACTGTCGTGAGCTTGGGAACCTGCGTATGGTGAGGGAGCTCGTGGAAATCATACGGGCAAAAGATCCCACTATAGTGTTTTTAGCCGAGACGCTTACAGATGATGCAAGGCTAGAATTTGTTCAAAGGAGTATTGGGTTTGATCATAGATGGGTTGTTCCAAGAGTGGGTAGAGATGGAGGATTAGTTCTTTATTGGAAAGCAACGATTAATTTAAAAGTGGAAGGTGCAGACAGATACTACATTGATGCGGTGATTGATAAAGATACAGAGAATGAGTGGAGATTGACGGGTTTTTTATGGTGAACTGGAGACAACTAGACGTTAGGAAGTATGGAATAAGCTTAGGGCATTGAACTCAAGACCTGAAAAGCCATGGCTTTGTTACGGGGACTTTAATGAAATTATCAGACAAGAGGAGAAAATTGGGGGTGCTAGAAGGCCTTATGATCAAATGCAGCAATTTAGGGAGGTGATTGATGAATGTGGGTTCATGGACTTGGGATTTGAGGGCTCCAATTATACTTGGAGCAAACACTTTGAAAATGGAAATTCAATTTGGGAGAGGCTTGATAGGTGTTTAGTCAATAATAGTTGGTTTATGAAGTTTGGAGGTTCAAGGGTGTTCCATTTGTCTTGTAATTCATCAGATCATGTTCCAATTCTTGTATCACTTTTGGTGTGAATACACCTACCCGGGAAAAAAAATTTCGATTCGAACAGATGTAGCTCTTAAATTCCAGTTGTGAGGAAGTGGTAGTTTCGGCTTAGGTTAGTGGAAGTGAAATTGGTGTAGAGGGTGACATACTAAGAAAAGTGGAGAAGTGTGGGAAGGAATTGGGGCAATGGGAAAAAAATGTTTTTGGGAATGTGAGATTGGAACTAAGTCGTTTGAAAAAGGAGCTAGCTAAAGAAGAGAGGATAGCCATGGTTAGTGGGAACATTTGTAGGGTGAGACAAATTAAAAAGGAGATTAAGGTATTGCAAGATAGGGAAGCTACGATGTGGGCTCAACGATCACGAATTCTATGGGCAAATGAGGGGGGAGAAAAATACCAAATATTTTCATAGTTGTACCATAAAGAGATTCAGGAAAAATTCTATGGAAGGCATTAGGGATTTGGGGGGTGTGTGAGAACTAGTCAGGAGGATATTGGGGAAGTTATGATGAACTATTACAAATCTCTTTTCACCTTAACGGATGGGAGGGTCTCCATAAGCATCTTAGATTGTGTGCCCACAATGATTGATGAGGAGATGAATGAAAGTTTATATAGAGAGTTTGAAGCAAGTGAAGTAGCTACTGCCCTCAAAGAAATGGCGCCCCTCAAGGTACCTGGTCCAGATGGCATGCCCCCACTCTTCTACCAACATTTTTGGAGCACGGTAAATCATGATGTCACTTCTTCCATCTTGTCATGGTTGAACTCAGGTACTATACCTAAATTACTCACTTCCATTATCACAGAACACCAATCAGCCTTCACAAAGGGTAGAATAATTTCTGATAATATTTTAGTGCCCTTTGAGACTTTGCATAGTTTACAAAACTATAAGGGGGGTAACTATGGTTATATGGCATTAAAATTGGACATGACTAAGGCGTATGACCGGGTGGAGTGGTATTATTTAGAGGGGGTAATGAGGAAGATGGGATTTAAGGAGAGGTGGACAAATCTTGTTATGGGTTGTGTGAAAACAGTATCATATTTGGTCTTGGTAAATGGAGAACCATGTGGGATGATTTTTCCTACAAGGGGGATTAGGCAGGGAGACCCACTCTCCCCCTTCCTATTCCTTCTTTGTACGGAAGGGCTGAATGGTCTAATTAAAAAGGCGGAGTTACAAGGTGATATCCATGGCTATTCTCTTTGTAGGAGGGGTCCAAAACTAACGCATCTGCTTTTTGCAGATGATAGTCTTATTTTTTGCAGGGCCACAATGGAGGAGTGTGATAATGTCTTGGAGATACAAAATAGTATGAAGAAGCATTGGGTCAAAAAATGAATAGGAGCAAAACTTCCTTGTTCTTTAGTAAGACTACTCCGGAGGTGGTGAAGCATGGAATCAAGGTAGCCTTAGGTGTTCCAGAAATCTTGCACTATGAAAAATACCTTGGGCTGCCCTCCTTAGTTGGGAAAGGGAAAAAAGAAAGTTTTAACTACATCAAGGAAAAGGTTTGGCGGAAACTTCAAGGGTGGGAAGCAAAATTACTCTCATAAGCCGGGAGGGAAGTGCTCTTAAAGGCGGTCATACAAGCCATCCCCACTTATACTATGGGATGCTTCAAATTGTCAGTGAGTTTGTGCAATGAAATTGAGGCTCTAATCAGAAGATTTTGGTGGGGACAAAGGGGTGATCGTAGGAAAATCCATTGGGTTAAATGCGAAGAGATGACAAAATCTAAGACTATTGGAGGTATGGGCTTTCGAGACCTTGCTATGTTCAATGATTCCTTCTAGCAAAGCAAGCATGGCGACTCTTGAATAATAAAACCTCACTATTTTATAAAGTGTTTAAAACTCGTTTCTTCCCCCATTCATCACTTTTGGAGACTGCCGACTCAAGGATGGGGTCTTATGCATGGAAAAGTATACTTAGAGGAAGAGATATCATTCAAAGGGATGCCTTGTGGAGGGTAGGAAGTGGAGAAAAAATAAATATTTGGCAGCATCGTTGGCTGCCAAGAAAACACCCATCGGTTCAGCCTATTTGCCCATTGGAGAGTTTTGAAAATCATAACGTCGACTCACTTATTGACCCAAGCACAAAAAGTTGGAATGAGCAGATGGGGGATGGATTATTTGTGGAAGAGGATGCCAAGTTGATAAAGAAAATTCCCCTTAGCCAACACGTGACAGAGGACTCCTTGTATTGGCCGTATACCACTTCAGGAAACTACACATGTAAGTCCGGTTATAGGTTCCTTAAAGAAAAAGAGGAGCTGCAATTGAATGCTCAAACCCCTCCAATCTGTCATAAGCGTGTTTGGAAGGAAGTATGGCAGATGCAAGCCCCTCCAAAGTTAAAAAACTTCCTATGGAGAGCTTGCCGTAATGTACTTCCAACCAAACAAGCTTTGATGCGAAGGAAAATTTTGGAGGACCCGATATGTGAAAGGTGTAAAAGGGCAATAGAGGATTCGGTGCATGCTTTATGGTCTTGTCCAGAGCTTGATGTTGTGTGGGCTGATCAGAAAGCGTGGGGGTTTAGAGGTGAAATTGATTTTACGTGTGTTAAAGAGCTGTTGTTATGGATGGTAGACAAAGGAAAATCACTGGTGTTGTTTGCATATACGGCCTGCACTATTTGGAATCAGAGAAACAAGGTGAGGCTCAATCTTCAAGCTAATTCGCTGCACCAAGTTGCTGCACAGTCAGCAGCAATGCTAGCACACTTTAGAGCAATCACATAAGCTTCATGTATGCAGATCAGAAGCAACAGTCCAAGAGGTAACAGATGGCAAGCTCCACAAGCGGGTTTTGTGAAAGTGAACTTTGATGGTGCGATCTTTGGTGAGTTAAATAAGTCAGGTGTTGGAGTTGTGATAAGGGACAACAATGGGGCTGTTCTAGCTTCATGTTCAGAGAAGTTATCGCAAGCATATAAGGCAAAGGAGACGGAAACATTGGCTGCCCTCATGAGTTGGGGTTCCAAAGGATAATACTAGAATGGGATGCTCTTGGTTTGATTCAAGCTTTGAAGTCACAAGAGCAGAACCTAAGTCCATTGGGTTCGCTGGTGGAGGATGTGAAACTTTATTCGAATCATTTTCAAAGAGTGTTGTATTCTCATGTAAAGAGAGACAGCAATAGTGTAGCTCATAATCTGGCGAAACATGCTATATGCATACCAGATTTCCAAGTTTGGATGGAAGATGGTCCACCTCATATTGTTTCGTTTTTGTATTCAGATGTAACTCATTTACATTAATAAAAGTACTTGATTTCTTTCTCAAAAAAAAAAAAAAAAAACATCTAACACCCTACTATTGCATGAATTTTGATTAAAATTGACCGAATATTTTTACTTTAACCCCAAGCAATCATCCCAAATTTACAAATTAAAACTAACCAAATTTATAAAATTAAAAAAAAAAAAATTGAATGCAAAATTCACAATAGCACACACATAAATATATAGACACAAAGAAACTCTGAATTCAATAATTACAAACAATATAAATTTCTAAACATTAAAAAAAAAAAAAAAATCTGGAATTAGAGTTTTTTTTTTTTGGAGAGCCGGAATTAGAGTTAAAGTAAAGATACTCACATGAAAATTGAATTAACTTTGACAGGAAGGGGAAGTCAGCGAAGTCATGGAGATTTCACATCAACTTAAATATCCATTGTTTTTACATCACCATTTTTACATTTAATCAATTTTCTGTCTCCATTCTTTGTGGAGTGATGTTCATTATCATGGTTTTGGATGCTCAAATCTTGGTCTCATGGCTACCTGTGTGATCTACACATATTGGAAAACAGATCTTTCAAAAAGTGAATAAAATTTTTGTTAAAATTAATTTGTTAGTTTTCATGGAAGATATACAATTGATTCTGAAGACCATAATAAGCATATAAATTAGATCAAAGTTAACAAAAATAACTTAAACAAAAGGCAACCCGCACACAAAACATATTCAATTTGATGGAAAAAAAAATAAAGAAGGGAATTTTATGAAAAAACAAAAAGAAGAAGGCAAATATATACATGCAAGTTTCATAGGTAAGGTAAGTATGAGAAGGAAAGAATACATCAAGAAATCGTACGGTAGGAAAAGGGAAAAATATACCTAACTATATATATACCCCCACTTTTATATTAGATAATTTTAAATTATGAAAAAGTTGATAACTTGATATGAACAGAAAAAAAAAAAGGAGTTTATGTAATTAAGAAGTTTATGTTAATTACATATTAGTTTTTTTTTTTTTTTTTTTTTTTTTTTTTTACTTTATCCCAAAAAATTTGTTAATGTTATTAGATTGTTATTAATTTTTTTTTTTTTAGTTTACGTTAAAGTTAATAAATATTAGCTATTTTTTTTGTTATTTATTCCAAAAGAAAAAAAAAATTGAGAAGAAAAAATAATACTTTTAAATTTGTTACTTTATTATTAGGAAATAGTTGATGTAGGATAAATGTTTATCCCCCCCCCCCCCCCCCAAAAAAAAAATACTAACGTAAGCTAGTAAAATTGTTACTTTATAAAATTAAAAAAGAAGAAGAAGAAGAAGAAGTTCATTAGAACACTTATTATTACTTTATCCAAAGAAGTTGATAAAGATCAAAAACTTTTTGTTTTTATCTAAAAACTTAAGTGAATGAATTTATTGAAAAATCTAAAAAAATTTCTGCAATTTGATGAAGCCACTTGGTGCAATCACGGTTTCTAAACTTAACTTTTATTATATAGTATATGATTTTTAGATTTTAAGAATAGATATATACATATTTTTTGGATAAATATGACAAATCAAGTAATGAAAGAAAGCAGTAATTGATTTACAACTATAATAGTTGTGTTTATCTAAAATGTTATCAACAAAACTTAAAATCAATAGAATAGAATTACCTAAGGATAGAATTTAAATAAACAAGAGAGATAAAAAAACGAAAGTAAAAAAAAAAAAAATTTGCGTTTCACCTAAACTATTTTTTTTGTTCATATCATCTTCTTCACAACCTAAAATTCCCACTATATATACACACTGATTTTTGGTGTTTTGTTATTTCTTCTACGTACTTTACAATAATTTGCTATATTCTTCCTTTCTCCTCTCTGTCCTACCTACAACCTTGCAGGTAATTTTTTTTTTTCTTTCATCAAATTGAATAGATTTTGTGTATTTGTTGCCTTTTTATTATATATAATATGATTTTTATAAACAAGTTTTATAGATAGGCAGAAATTCTATGTTTTTCTTTTTGTTCATATCATTTTCTTCACAGCCTAAAATTCCCACTATATATACACACAGTTTTTTGGTGTTTCATTATTTCTATTACGTACTTTACAATTGTTTGCTATATTATTCATTTCTCCTCTCTACCTTTCTTTCATCAAATTGAATAGATTTTATGTAGTTGTTGCCTTTTTATTATATATAATATGATTTTTATTAACAATTTTTATAGATAGGCTGAAATTCTATGTTTGATCACACCTTTTAGTATTTTTTTTTAGAAGTCAATATAGCCAGCAATATATTTGTATTTTTTAATTTCTTATTACATGATTATTTGTTGTTGACATCAATATTTTATAATGAATTTAATTTTTATTAAAAATCGAATTTGCATTTTTTTTTCCTACGTTTCTTTAAAAAATGTAAAAGGAAAAAAAGATAGAACTTGCATTTTTTTTTCCTACTTTTTTTTTGTGTGGATAAATTTGCATCTTATGTCATCTTTTTCCTAATAATAAAGTAAAAAAAAAAAAAAAAGTATTTGAGTTTTACCTAAAATACTTCTTTTTGTTCATATCATCTTCTTCACAACCTAAAATTCTCACTATATATACACAGAGTTTTTTGGTATTTCATTATTTCTACTATGTACTTTACAATTATTTGCTATATTCTTCCTTTCTCCTCTCTGCCCTACCTACAACCTTGCAGGTAAATTTTTTTTTTTCTTTCATCAAATTGAATAGATTTTGTGTATTTGTTGCCTTTTTTTTTTTTTTTATATAGAAATTTTCTTGCCTTTTTATTATATATAATATGATTTTAGTGTTTTTATTATATATTCTTCACACCTTTTAGTGTTTTTTTCAAAATTCAATATAGCAAGCAATATATTTGTATTTTTTAATTTCTTATTACATGATTATTTGTTGTTGACATCAATATTTTATAATGGATTTAATTTGTAATGGCTTTTGTTTGGTGCTTTGTTCCATGTAATCTATATACTTAAATTAAAAGCAAAATTTGCTATCAAACATGAAATTGGATACGAGAGAATCCATCTGTCCAAATTTCTATGTAAGTCTATCTTTACTTAACTCTTTTTTTTTTTTTTTTTTTTTTAAGCTCAAAAATTTGGATATTTTTTCATTAATGAATTGAGGTTTTGGCTTAATTTTGTTTTCAACCGTTTCAATTATTGAATTCATTATTTTTTCATGTGTAATATTAATATTTGTGTTTTTTTTTTTTTTATGATTAAAAAATAATATATGTGTTCTTAAAGGCTAAAGCACACTACAATTACAAACATTTCTTTAAGTTAGGGTGTTATATTTATTTATTAGTAAGCTAAAATGTTACATTAAGTTAGAGTATTATATTTTTATTTATTATTAATTTAAAATGTTACATATGGATACATATGCTGATTTAGGGTAGATATAACTTATAACCATTTGAATGAAATCAACATTAAAACAAATGATTTAAATATCAAAATAAGAAATAAAAATTAAATTTCTCTTAAGTGTACAAGTACAATTTATTTTTTAATCTTAAATTTTGAATTAATTTTTTTTTCATTTTATTTGTTATTAAATTAATTATATTATCAAAATATTTTTTATTAAGTCTGCATCGCACGGGCATAATATTAGTATATATAAAACTAAGGCCTCTGACCTCTCCACAATTTTCCACGTCAGCATTACTTAAATAAATATTATAATTAATTAATAAATATCATATTACGATTTTATAGCCGACTAAATTCTTTCAAAAAAAAAGAATTTATACCCAACTCATTCACTTCTCCCTGGCTCCATCTCCACTCCACTCTCCAATCTTACCAATTCAGCCGATCTCTCGCAACCTCTTATATTATCTCTGACTTATAATCCTACATTTAGGAAGAGAAGAAAAAAACCCTAAGAGTTTCTTAGAGATCAACGTTATTTCAAGGCTGAACCGAAGCCTCTGACCTCTCCACAATTTTCCACGTCAGCATTACTTAAATAAATATTATAATTAATTAATAAATATTATATTACGATTTTATAGCCGACTAAATTCTCTGAAAAAAATAAGAATTTATACCCGACTCATTCTCTTCTCCCTGGCTCCATCTCCACTCCACTCTCTAATCTTATTAATTCAGTTGATCTCTCCCAACCCCTTATTTTATCTTTGACTTATAATCCTATGTTTAGGAAGAGAAAAACAAACTTAGAGAGCAACGTTATTTCAAGGCTGAAGGTAATAAAAAATTTCATCGTGATTTGATGGCAGGGTTGTTGCACATGATTATGGCCCAATGGAGTGAACCAAGCTTCTTAGAGAGCAACGTTATTCCAAGGCTTTTGTGTGTGTTAGCTTTTGTTGGGTATGAAAGGAGTCTAGGCAGAATTTTATTTTTTATTTTTGATGGGTCTTCCAAGCTCTTGCATAATGGAGTTTATAAAAATTGTGTTTTTTTTTTCTTCTCCAAATGCAAACAAAAAAGATCAGAGAGGACTATTGAGAAAAAAAAAAAAAAAAAATCAGCGTGAGCTTCCCAAATCCCCTACCATCAACCTTCAATTCCTTCGTAAGATTCCAATTGCTTATTAATTTTTCCACTCCTACTTTGGTTTTGATTTTCGGTTTTTGAATTTCTTAATTAGTTTATTTTTATGACTATCCAATTCTTGATTCTAGAGTGTAAGAAGAGCAAATCCCATCTATTCATAAAAAAGGAAAAAAAGAAGAAGAAGATGAAATCCAAGTTGTTAATATTGCAGGACCATCATATTTGATTTTGAGTTTCATATAGATATGAAAGTTTCATATAAAAAATTATTCAAAGACTTGCAAATGAGACTAAACTATTCAAAAACATGAAATTTTCATATTTAGACAATAAGGGATATCATCTATATACAAAAATTTACTATAGCGATTTAGCAGGTATCGTAGGCAATTAGAAGGAATAATCTTTGTGGTTATTGCTATTCTACTATAGCAATTTAGCTTGCTATTGTAGGCTATCAAAAGATATAATTTACATGCAGCTTAAGTGGGTATTATTTTTTTAAACTAGGAATTTGTGGGATATGGTTTATGAATTATGGATTTTAATCAAATTTCTCAAATCAAATGATGATGTGGGATTAAGGGGTTTGTGGTTTTATCGACAAGTGTTGTAATAGGTTTGTACCATAGACACCCGTTAAACAATAAGTTTAGTGTTATAAATTTTTGTAATGCATTAAATTCCTATTTTGTATATTTTATTTTAAAGTTAGATATGCACTTATCATTTTTAAAAAAAATCAAGAGCTAGGAAACAGATTCAATTTCAGAGGTATTAACAAATTCTCTTAATTTATAATGACATTTTTTTTTATTTTTATGTTTCATAATTTTTTTTATTCATTGTATAAATAATAATAATTGTACAAGACACTTTTATGTTTTCTTCGTTCTATAACATATAATTGTTAATATATATTTTAGCTATATAGTGTTATTTACAAATTCAATTTATTTGATTGTATTAAAATAAATCAAGATCAAATCACATATGTTCATTAAAGAAATTAAATCATATATCATACTTGACACATTTTTCATGTATCACACGCGTTAGTGACTAGTATAACTTAATATAGAAGCTCAAAAAACAAACAAACACAAGTTATACATGTTTTCGATTTAAAGTCCAATTTGTCAATTCCCAAGTTATACAAACAAACAAACACTAGTTACGATTTTTTTTTTTTTTTGACATGACTAGTTACGAATTCTTTATTGGCTAAGCTAAAGGATCATTTCAATAATCTCGAGGAATATTCTTCACTAAATTCTTTTTTTTTGCTGTGTCTCCCACAATTTATATTATATTATGAGATATCTTTTTGATAATCTATATTATGAGATATTGATATCTTTATTATAGCCAGGAGATAAGATCTCCTAAAATCATGGTCTAATAAAAATTGGAACCAACGTAAAGTCGTAAACCACTTATGAACTGAGATTGCTTTTTTATTTTTATTTTAAGAAAACTGGATAAGGTTTGGTACACAATATTCACAAAACTTTTTTTCAAATTAATGAGTTGAATTTAGTTACAGTAATTTTACTTAATTAAATTCAAATACTATTTAGATAAATTGAATTTAATTGTTCTTAAAAAAGGAAACATGTTTGTATCTTATTAGTCACTCTAATCAAGTATTTGAACTTAATTAGAAATCTAATGAACTACAAACAAGGTACTGTATCTAATATACTACAAATACTACAAATAAGGTACCTTATTTACTTTTACTCTGGATTTTTTTTTTTTTTTGAACCCCTTAAGCTAATATTTTTATTTTTTATTTTTATAAAAGCTAATAGTATTATTTGGCCAGGGCTTGTGTTGTAGTATCGATATAATATAACAAGGCATTGATGATATTTTAAAATTTAAACCAAATTTAATAGCTTGAGCATTCAAGAAAAAAATTCCAAAAATATCTAAACAAACTTATAGGATATTCCGTCTGGAATAAGTATTTCAACAAAAAAAAAAAAAAAATCCCTTCTTTTCCTCGGACTCCTTATTTAAATCGAACAATAAATTCAAAGTCATCAATTTCCAACCCACAACGACACACTTTTCTATATAAACACACTCCATTGTTTGTTTCCTAATCATTTGACAGCAAGAAGAAGCTGTTAGCTGACGCTAAACTACGACCAAATCTTTTTTTTCCATTGTACCTTTACCAACGAAAAACTACTATTCATAAAATCAAAGTTTAAACCGTTCACTGTTAAAATTCTTCTTTCTTTCATTGTTTGATGGCAATGGAGAAAGAAGAACAAACAATTGCAAAGGAATCTAAGCCTTTGGCTGATGGGAAAGGCAGGGTTCTGGAACTTCCTAAAACTGCTTCTACTCCTTCATGGTTCACACCCAAGAGGTACTTTCTTGTGCTTTTGTGTGTGTTAATTTTTTTTTTTTGAGAGAGTGAGACCTTTTTTTGGGTTCTTGATATTGAGAGTTGTGGGTTTTCTTTGTGTATTGGTTGTTTAGAAAATAGTAGCGAAAATTTGCTCATTTGGGTCAGTTTGGTTCAATTGTATTAGTGTTTCTGGAAGCCAATGTCAATGTGCAGAATTTTCAAATTTTGAACTTTGGAAGTGTGATGTTGCTGGGTTTTTGTATGTTTTAATGTTTAATATTCCTTGAAGGGAGTAGAAAGTTCGTCCAATACAGTAAGTTGGGACAGTTAGAAATTTCTTATATATGGAGTACTTTAGAAACACAGATGCTATAGGGTTGATATTAAAATTCAGACTCTTCTGTGGTCAAATTGGTCACCGGGCATCGATTAAATACAAAAATTTTGGCTATGATTTGATATCTCATTGCACATTTGCCTATGCGTGTTTTCTTTGCATCTTTTACCATAGACATGGATGGGTTGGAACACATGTTGATTTGTTTCTTTACTAAAGATGATTTTCTTAAGGTTTTTGAAGTCCCATTTTCAGGATGATAGAGTGTTCTGAATATTCATTATTGATTCTGATAAAAAGTTATTCCGGTAGATTACAGTACGGCACATTTAATGATTTAAAGGAAAATGATACTTCTTGTTTACTTAATTTCTAATTCATCAGCCCAAGTAGCTTGACTCTGAGTTTGGGTTGAAAATCTCTTGAAGTTTCAAGCTTTATGGTCCTTATTTCATGTTGTTCATTGCACAATGTAATAGACTTGTTTATGTCATTTTTGCAGGTTACTTTTTATCTTTTGTGTGATTAACTTGATAAATTACTTGGATCGCGGAGCAATAGCAAGTAATGGTGTGAATGGTAGCGAAAGAACTTGCAACAAAGGTGGTTCATGCACACCTGGTACCGGAATACAGTAAGATTAACTTGGGTCTTTTCATCTGAACCTGTGAAACTAAGCTTTCCTCTCTAGCATTTGACATACCTTTATTCTATTTCATTTTCCCTTTCTTCTTATCTTTTATTTATTTATTTATTTTTATGTTGTGGTGGGGGGGGGGGGGGGGGGGGCTTGAGAATACTATTTGTTACTTCACTTCTTCTCTAGTCATATTTGTGTACATACATACTACATTCATGTGGTGTAAAACTAATGTTCACTTGCGGTGGGACTAACTGATTGAGGTCATGTGTATCTATTTGGATGTGGTTAGGTGGGTGGATGCGACTGTTGCTGAGTGTTGTGTCCACTTTTTATGCTCATTCGTGGGACATTTGCTTGAGCACTAAAATTATGGGACATTTACTTTTTCAAGAAGCTTAAATTTCCTAGACTTAATTTCAATTCCTTATTGTACGCAGGGGGCAGTTCAACTTGAGCAATTTTGAAGATGGAGTTATATCATCAGCTTTTATGGTTGGGCTTCTTGTGGCTTCCCCCATATTTGCAACACTAGCAAAGAGGTAATAACCATCTTGTTTTGCATTGATCACCGACCTATCCTGCTATAGTTTATTGAAGGGTAAAGGGGGAAAAAAGACTCAAGATAAGAAACAGAATTCAATATAAATGAAAAATATACCTCCATTTTGGAGAAAGGGAGAGAGGGAGGGGGGGGGGGGGGGGTACTTTGCTGATTATAAGGTGCATATAAGAATTGATTCCATATTTCCATGCATCTTTCTTATTTGCCATGGTTGCCAATTAAAATCTATGTTTTGTGTTCCACTTTTATGTTATTCTCTTTATCATCTATTTATCTTGTCCAATGCTTTCTTTTAAGTTTACCAAACATTACCAAGAGAAGATCTTATCATTAATATGCAAATACCAAATATGCCATATAGATTAAATGATCTGACTATTCATGAAACTGTTTGCAAAATCTGTTATACAGGAAGTTTGTGGTGAAGTTTTAAATTTGTGGAAAGTCATGAGTTCCTAAGAACACAATTTTTAGAAAAACATATTCCCAGTGTCATCTCCATAATCATTTCTGTCAATGTAATTCAACCATTTGGTGTTGGCAGTACTCCTATTATCTAGCTTTGCCATTTGATAGAGGAACCTTGGGGTCAATATGATAGAATACTAATTTATGTGGAATTTGATCATGAGAGATTGTGGCATTCATTATCATCATGCTACTTGCGCAGATATTGTTAAAATACATTAAACTTTTGGGGCAGGGAAGGATCTTATTGCCTTGATACTTACCCATAAAAATTGTAGTTCATCCAATGATGCTTATAATAAGTTCTTATGCATAAAAATAGTATTTCAAAATTGGAAAGAGGCTTTAAAAACGATTATAAGGAAATTTATGTTTTTATGCATAGGGTCCTGTTCATCCCTCTTCACATTTGAATCCTTGAAATTGACAATTCTGAATATATAATTGAGGCAGAAATTTTTTTGAACTTGTTGTGGAATTCATTTTTATTATTCTACGTTGTGCTTTGCCATGTTAATCTACTATGGTTGAAGAAAGAGAAGAAGTTTTTTTTTGGCATCTCCTCAGATTTTGTATTACATGCAGTATAAATTCATTTAAGTTTACCGGACCTGGATTGCAAGTTCAGACTTTCATGCAATCAATTGAGTTTCCTTTTGGTTTTTGTGGTTATTGATACGTATATGGGATACATGTACGATATAAATGGAAAACTATTTGTCAATTCTTGAAAATTTAGAATACGATGTGGCATGGATATTTTAATTTATTAATATGCGTTAAACTACCACTAATCATAAAAGCTTAAGCTGATGGGAAATGGTGAATTTATTCACTTAACCAATATTCTAATAATTTGTAAATAAATATTTTTAAATAGATATTATGCTAATTTTTAGTTTAAAAGATAAACAACAAACGCTTAAAGGCTTTAAAAATGTCTGGAGAGCCATGCCTCTTTGCATCATGTGGAATTTTGTGGTATGAAAGGAACTACAGGGTGTTTGATGGAGTTGACTGTCCTACCTTTGTAATCAAAGAGCATATTTTGCAGTTCTTGTACGATCGGATGAGTGCACAAGGTGGCATTCCTTTGATGTCTTTTGTTGATTTTTCAGTTTCTTCTCTGTGATTTGTATTTGAAGTGGGACTGTACACATCCTGTGTGTCAACCTCTTTTCCTAATTCAATAACATTTTTAGTTATAAAAACAACAAAATAAAGCCAACTAAAGAGCTATTGATTTCGAAGAGAGAAAGTGAGTGAGTGAGAGGAAGAGAAAAATAAAAAAGTTAAAGAAATATCTTGCTGTATCTGAGAGCATCTGTATCAGATTCATGTCTGAAACAGATATGGTTACTAGTTTGAAGTCTCAATGCTTCCTAGTTACTACTTCATAGCTTTGTCACATTTTTTCTATAATGATTTAAGAGAGAGAAAGCTTTTTTATTTTTTCAGCTCTAATTTTGTTTTTATCTTCCAAAGGTTTGATTCCTGGCCGCCCTCATTAATTTATTTCTGTATGAGTACTTTTTTTTTTTTAATGATATTTTGCAGTGTCAACCCATTTCGGCTTATTGGAGTGGGACTTTCAGTTTGGACTATTGGTGTAATTGGTTCTGCTGCTTCATGGAATTTCTGGTCCATTACAATCGCTCGCATGTAAGTTGCTTACTCATTGGCTATATACATGTTTTTGTGTGTGTGCATGTGTTTTTCTTTCAATTCATCTTATATATTTTCCTTGTAGTTCTTTGGTTACACAAGTAGTTAGGGATATTGTGATGCGTGAATTGATATGGTTTTATGAGTTGCTTTATTATTATTATTATTTTTTGGGTAAGCTAGTTGTTGTTGATGAGGAAATTATATTTTATTCTATATCTAGACACACACTTCAGGGTGGGGCAGGGTGGATTGATAGGAAAAATCTGCCCCTAGCCATTCCCTGTCAGGTTGGGGAAAACCCACACAGGATGGGGGCAGTGTTGGTTGGCTCAGGAGTCAGGACTGAGTGGGGACATTTTGCCATCCCTACTTCATTTATAAGTGTTACAGCATCAATGATTGTCAGTTATTGATAATCATGCCCCAGCTATTGAACACATTCATATGTCTGTGTTCGTGCGTGTGCATGTGTGTGTTTCAACTCATCTTATATTTTTTTTTCCTTGTAGTTCTTTGGTTACTTAAGTAGTAAGGTTTTGTAACACTTGAATTAATATAGTTTATGAGTCACTATAATGCTTTTTTTTTTTTTTTTTTTTTTTTGTAGGCTAGTTGGTGTTGGTGAGGCATCATTTATAAGTCTTGCAGCCCCCTTCATTGATGATACTGCCCCAGCTGCTCAGGTTTCTTTTTTTGCTCTCTTTTGTCTATGCTTGGAATTTTGAATTTGTATGATGTGTGCTGTGTCTGCTGTCTACTGTAGTAATTAAGTTCCTCAAATGTTTGGATGAAATGATTCTATGGCATATTGAGGTCAAAGCACCGTGTGCAAGCATTCTAAAAATTTCATGTTCTCTAGTTCCCTTTAGCATCTTTGGTTTGATCATGTTATATTTTATCTACCATCTGAAATTTTGCTGCTCTTTCAGTTGGACCTTTTCATTTATTAGTAAGTTATGCATGCACCCATTGGGTTTTGAACCCATGACCACACCCTTCACCCATTCTTGGAAGAAGTACCATTTGAACCAGAGCTTATTGGCCACTTTCAGTCTAGACTTTGATGTGCTAAATATTTAAATGTTTGTTAGAGTTGTCAATTCTGATTATGAGCTTGGAATATGGATGGGATAGGAAGTCTTCTCTTTGTGCTTAAATCACCAATGTTTTTGCTTTCATAGGTCTTGTAGAAGCCAGTGGGATCTAGACATGATCGAATTATAAGAACTTTTTCTTTCCCTTTTTGAATGTTTAGGGAAAGATTCTTATATCCGGATGCTTTATTTTGTCACCAGAGGAATAATCAGACAAAAAAAAAATGTTGTCATCAAAAGAAGACAAGAATATTATTGTTAGGGGCTAGAAATAGCAAGTTAGGCCCTTTGTTATTCTCCTTTACTTCAGGGGATCTCTAAGATTCCCTTCTCCTTTAGAGTGGAGTGCTTGTAGATGGTTAGGTCTGCCATGGGAGTTAGATGTTTTGGTGGAATTTGGGGCTGCCATTTAATATTACTTAAGAGGGCTTCTATATCCTCTTTTTAATGTAGATCTAGTAATGTATTATTCTTTAATCTATGGAAATGGTAATGTTTCTTGTAAACTCATTTTTTCAAAAGTCACTAGCTTTTGGATATATTCTCAGGCTTGACTAATTGTTTGCGTCCTTTTTCCCTTAGCAATGAATCTTCTATTTGGTGTAATAATTCTGTTGTGTTTTACTTTTGATCTTGTTGAAACCTGTCTTATAGCCTGTATTTGTATCAGAAAACGGCGTGGCTTGGAATATTTTACATGTGTATACCAACTGGATATGCAATTGGCTATATTTATGGAGGATTGGTAAGTCTGTTTACTCAATTGCCATATGACTGAGGTCCGTGTGGTCACGTTCACTCACATATGATCTCAATTAATATGTAATTGTAAAATTGTAATAACTTTGTATGCATTTGTGACCATTTTCCAGCTGCCGCTATAATTTATGTTCTGATTTCCATTTCTCACTCGTTCCTAATAACTTTATATTGCTTGCCCCAATGTTATCAGATTGCCCATATAATTCCTCTTTTTAAATATAGGTCGGAGATCATTTCAGTTGGCGTTATGCATTCTGGGGAGAGGCAATTTTGATGTTTCCTTTTGTTGTTCTAGGCTTTATTATGAAGCCTCTTCAGTTGAAAGGTGCATGTTCTTTTTTTTTTTTTTTTTTTGGTTGTTGTTGTTGTTGATATGCACCCAGTGGATTTTGAATTCATGACCACACCCTCCACCTAGTGCTTGCAAGGGGAGAAGCTGCCAGTTGAGCTAGAGCTAAGTGGCAAAAGTTGCACGTTCTTTATGCATTTACCTGTCATCCTGCCAGCATTTTCTTTGTGATTCTAAGCAATTTGTGATACAGGCTTTGCTCCAGCTGAATCTAAAAAAGCATTTACACAAGTAGAGACAGCTGCCTCAGAAGGTACTTCATATTATGATTTTAACAAATTGGAATTATGTACTGTCTGCTTTAATATTTTACGTGTCTGTAATATGCTTCATTCACTAGATGCAGAACATCTTACCACTGATAATATTCCAACTATACAATATATATGGAGCATGCATCAATGATTAACATCAAGGTTTTAATGTGATCATAGTTGCATAAAATGTCTTAATTTAGGATTTTACTGATTATCATGATACCTTAAGCTTCAACAACAATTTGTAATTAAAGAATTTTTATGATGAAATTTATGCTAGTCTGAATCTCACCTTCACCATAAGAAAGGATTGCTTCACTGGTAAGGAAATCCAGATCTCTTTTGAAGTCAGCTGGTTGATTTATGGATTCCATGTTCTGGATTTGAAAAGGAATGATTTGGTGTATTAAGCTACTTACTCCACTTAGCATAGCAAAGTTCAACCATGATAAACTACTTTTAGATACAGAAGGGCATAAAATATGTTTTTTTTTTTTTTAAGAGAGATTTAAATTTTGACGATTTCATGTCATTCCTTTACTTAGTACGCGTTTGGATTGCGTCTACAACCCAGCATCTGCATTTTGAGTTCCTTTTTTTTTTTATTTTTTTGGGAGAAGCGCATTTCAGCTGCAAAGTGCATTTCCAGTGGATCTTTAGTACTGTTCACGGGACCCACAAACCTCTTTTTTCAACAAAACTTTCATTAAAAATGGGTCCCACGATACTATTCGCATATTTAAAAATTATTTTGCTACAATGTTTTTAATTTTCAGTTTTCAGCAAAATAAGCAGTATCCAAACGAATCCTTAGTCCTTGGTTCTTTTCTAATTAAAATTATTGATAATATATCTTATACACAATTAGATCAGTTATCTGCTCTGTTAATTAGTTTCTTATAAGGGTAGTTCTCTTTATCAGCTGTAATAATTAAATTTTGATTCTCAATGCATAGATACAGAGGTTGAAATTGGCAATGGTGGAGCAGCATCTACGAAAGAAGGTTTTGGAGATAAGAAGTTGTATAAACCTGCCAAGTGAGGAGCCTCATCCTTCTGCTTATTAGATGTGTTATTAATTTTTGAACGTGGTTAATATACTACCTGTAAAGAGTGTACGGCACCTGCCTATATATGTGAATATATTTTGATTTTTTTTCTTGGATCTTATTTTATGGCAGAGTGAAAGGTGCCATGAAAACTTCAAATCAATTTGTAAGATTTATGAAAGACATGAAAGTGCTCATGCTTGATAAGGTGTATGTCACTAATGTTCTAGGTATATTTCTCACCTGCTTTACCTACCTTCTTGCATATGTAGCTACATTCTTTCAATTCAGTGTGTTGTCCTGAAATGTTATTCATCCTTGTAAGTCATCGTTTTCTTTTGGGATCTTTCGAATCTACTGATTCATTAAACATGTTGTTTTCCTCACTCCTTAAATACTAATTCTCTTGACGCTGAATGACCCTTAGGTTACGTAGCATACAACTTCGTCATAGGATCATACTCATATTGGGGGCCTAAGGCTGGTAAAAATATATATAACATGGTAAGCTCTTGCGCTTGATCTGATGTCTTTAATTTTAGATCATTCAATACAACCTTGTTTAATGCTACTTTCATTTTACTTCACATGATTGGTATAAATAAGATATACTTTTTAATTATAAACAATATAGTACCAAGATACAATTTGATGGTCTTGATGCACTGCATATAATCATGAATTTTTGCAGAGCAATGCAGATATGATATTTGGAGGGATTACAGTTGTTTGTGGAATATTGGGCACGATTACTGGAGGCTTTGTTCTTGATTTTATGACTAACACCATTCCAAATGCTTTTAAGGTAGGTTTTGTTGAGTTTAGAGAAAATGATCTAGGATTACCTTCCTTGATACTTTTCTTAAAGATTAGCACATTATTTTCTTCTTGTTAGGCTGTCACTGTCAGGCATAGAAGAGTGAGATTATCAAATATATTTCATGAGGCAATTTTACTTGCATAGTACAGAAGCATATAACAGTTGAGCATGCTGTGAATTTAATTGGCTTGCCTTGAAATAAGATTTATGTCACTTCTTATTTCTTTTTTTGTTAGTATATTTTCAAGTCTGATCCAGTGAAGTCTGACTGGATATACTACTATATCACTTACTGTACAGATATAACTTTTGGGAATTAAGAAAACCTCCTGGATGGCCTTATACAATTCAAATATTGCTAGTCTTTATGTACAATCATCATGCCAAAAAAATTTCACCTTGCCTTTGCCACTTACCTTGGACCCTTTTTCAGCTTCTTTCGATGACAACATTTATTGGAGCGGCGTTTTGCTTCGGTGCCTTTTGTTTCAAGAGCATGTATCTTTTCCTAGCTTTTTTTGCAATCGGTGAATTTCTCGTCTTTGCCACTCAGGTATTTTCCTTGATGCAAAATAGATTTGTTATTGTTTGGTTGTGCCATTGAAATTGGGCTATGCTGCTATTTTATTGTCACTGATTAGGAAGTAAAATTAAATGCATCTTATGAACATTCAGACTATATGATCTGCTTGTAATTTACTTTTAATATTGAACCTTTAGCTGAGTTCTTAAGCATGTAGTTCCTACGCTAAACCCTCAACAAACTTACGTATTTGTTAGTGATCTTATGTAATATGCTTCACCTGTACCTGCTGTTAATTGGTAATTTAGATTATTGAACTTTAGTCTATCTGAAAGTGTTCAATGTTGATACACATTATCCTGCAAAAGGATATTGTAATGATGGGTGTGTCATGCTTCTTTGGTACATGTAAATTTGATTTAATCATCCTCAATGCTCAACGTTGCCAACAATTTTTTTCTAAATTGCTGCTTAGGTAATTTGTTTGTCCTTTTTGGACTTCCACTGAAATAGGTGGCCTCCCCAACTCCTCACTTCCTCTTCTCTGTCCTTTATGAGATGGATGGATAAGAAAATCTAATGCACAAAAAAAAAAAAAAAAAAAAATCAATGAATCAAAAGGTGGAAAAGGAAAAGATAAAAGACGAAGAAAATGTAGCTGCTGTTCAGTTGAATTATCTTCAGTATAAACACTACATCAAGCAAGTCTTTGTCATAAATAAGTTATAACTTTTCATTTCATGGTTGTGATGCATCATTGTAAGTGGTAACATAAGATGTTTCTCATAAAATAATTACAAGAAGAGTTAATATGCTCTAAGAGTGAAATTTGAACATCCACATGGTGCCATAACATTCATCTAGTCTTTTCTCCTTTTGCCAACCTATTAGAAAAATTTCCTTAACTTAAATGGCCAATGTAACGCCACTCCCTCTTGATATACCTAGAATACAAAATTTAAAATGGAAAATTGTAATGTCTCTCCCTTCTGATTCACCTAATCTAGAATCAGAGTACTCTGATACTCTCTGGCTATATTATATATTGTTTGGGGGTCAACCCATATGTAACTTTCCTCAACATAACCTTTCGTCTGATTTCTCTAATCCCATGATCAATGTACAACTTATTTGATCATAGTTCCAGGTGAGGCTGCTAAAAATTTGACCTAGAGGTGAGGGCATATGCTATGACAGTTAGGATATACCTTATATTTTGCATCAACGTTAATTTACCTTTGAGGGATTTATAGGTTTTCTGTTTTAAATTTTTTTTGACATTTCCTGTCATAACTATAGTGAGCGATTTTTTTTTTCCCTTGAAAAATTAACCTATATCGGTAACTTAATGATATTTGTCTAGACAAATTGATTTGGTTTGGAAGTATTAAATTTGAAAGTACATCTGATTTAGAAGAAATTTTCATTATATCTCTTTGTATACAAGCTGAAAGGCCTTATTGTATGCAACTTTTTGGCACCAAAAAAAGAAGGAAAAAAGAATAAACCAGGAATTCCGAATGCTCACTCTACAGGAACACTATCTTTTCTTTTGCAGGGACCTGTAAACTTTGTATGTCTCCATTGTGTGAATCCAAGTTTGAGGCCACTGTCAATGGCAATGTGTACTGTTGCAACTCACCTCTTTGGAGATGTTCCGTCCTCACCTCTTGTTGGAGTTCTCCAGGTTTGCCTTCTTTGATTATTGTGCCTATGAAATTTTGGAGATTGGTATTTTGTTGAGACCCTAGGGACTCACAATTTCCCTTTTACTGGTTTCAAGTGTGGATATTACTGATGCCAGTTCAGAGTGTTGTAATCTATTTTTAGTTTTCTGGTCAATCTTGAAGTGTTATTTTCAATTACAAATTAGGAAAATACAGCCAAAAGGATAATCAATTAAATACTAGCAGTTTAGAGTCCTGTCTGGATAATAGCCAATTATGTGTTTTTATAGATTACATTAGTGACAAAATTACCCTACTAATTCAAGAATACAATGCATCTATGAAATCACCCATATTTAATGGTCTATCACAGTCCAAGGACACTCAGTTAAAAAAAGACCTACAAAATTAGATTCGAATTTCAAAGGTTCTATCCTCTTGCTCCAAATTTGCCACAACAATCATGCTGGACAATTTCTGGTGTCCACTGAGAATGGATTGTCAACTTTCTTTTTGAATCTCATGCCCAAATAGTTTTAAGGCTGCATTTATCATAATTATCATAAAATTTTAAACACAACAGGGAATTTCCTTTTAAAGTTTCGGTGTGTTCCATTGTCATTCAAACAGTGATTGTGTTACATATTCTCCTTAAATGTTATTTGCTTACTGCGTTCTTCCTGGTAGAGTTCACTTTATCAAGGTCTTATGATATTGAAGTCCTGATAGTAGACTGTCATTTTACTGGCCTTACTTTGTAATAATCATGCAGGATCATATTCACAACTGGAGGGAGACTGCTCTTATTCTAACATCGATTTTGTTCCCAGCAGCTGGGATTTGGTTCATTGGTAAGTTCTTGTTAGTTATTCTCCCCTTCTCTATTTTCTTCCTTTTCCTACAAAGAAGTATTCAAGTAGACAATTCATTTAGTAGACAGCATTTTAGTGAGGGCAATGATGTTGCAGTAAATTCCGCAAGTAAATAGCGGGCAGGCTAGGCTGATGTTGTACGTGACTAGAAAAGAGTTCCGAACATTTGCATGAATAAGAATAATTTGTGGGTGTTTGTTCTGTTTTATGCTTCTATAGAAAGGGTCCTTGCATACCAAACTCAGAATAGTGACTGTTTACTACATGCCACCATTCTCCTCAAACAAGAAGCACACAAACAGAAACACACGCACACACACCAATTACCAAAGCCTTTGATCGGTTGTTAGTCATTCAAAGTTAGCTTATCTACCTGAATACCAAAGCCTTTGATCGGTTGTTAGTCATTCAAAATTTAGCTTATCTACCCGAATTTGATAGTAATTAAGTATCATAATTACATAGACAAATAACACCAAACTTTTCGGATCCCATGAAATTATGTAACCAATATGTACTACGACAGGAGTATTTCTAAACAGCGTGGATAGATTTAATGAAGAAAGTGAGCATGAAGTCAACAGAACACCATTGCTCGAAAGCAAGACAGCAGAGAGAAAAGAATCTTCAGCTCAATCTTAAGCTTTTTCCTTATTTTTATTTTTTTGCTTTTTTTTCCTTCAGTTAGGATGGACTTTGGTTGATGATGTCTTTCTTTTATGTAAATAATGTTTTGCATTTAATCACATGCAAGTTGATTTGCTTAAATATTTTTCATTACTAATCACTCATAACTCATAAGGCTGAACCTTGGCATCAAAGAAAATTGACAATTTGTGCACATTGCACAACTCATGCACATTACAGTGTTCACGTCAACTTGTGCGGAAATCATATGACCTGAATTCAAGTGGTTTTGGAGTTAAAAACTAACGGTCAATGTATTTTTTAAAAATAAATAGAAGAAACAATATCACTTCAATAGGCATAATTGGGTGGTAGAAAGGTTGTCAAAATTGGGATCCTACATAGGATCATTGAAAGTAAGTAGGATCGTAGATCGTAGGATCGGATCATAAATTGTAAGATCTTACATATTTTTAGATTTAAAGTAAAAAACACATTAATAATGACTTTGTATATTGAATAATCACGTAAATTATAAATTCATCCATAAAAAAACTTAGATTTGCATAGTATAATGTAATTTGCATATCATACATCACTAAATCTATACTAATGAAACAAATATATTCAAGTTTTGATCCAATGTATCTAAAAAGTTTAATAAATGTTTAATTAGCAATCATATACCAAAATATTTATCAAAACATATGGAAAATATTTTCAAAGTACTAAGTTTCAAGTTTGAAATCCAAAATAAGTTAGCAAATGGAAACTAACTAATTACAATATGAAATCCAAAAGCAAGATGAATATTAAGGTGAAGTAAACATTTAATTATTCTCATTCTAAGGTTCTTATAATCACTGTCTTAAATTCTTAATTATCATCATCTATTTCATTATATACGTAGACATTATATATTTGTATACTAGAGTTGTAAAAGACATCAAGATATAATTTCACATTCAACTATTCAAGTTATATCACTCAGCAACAATTAAAGAGCATGCTCAAAAAAATTAATCAATTAATATACAAATACATGCATAATTGATAAAATTATATATAAAAAATATTTTAGTAATATTAAAACACACATTAGTATATTGATCAAACAAATTTAACAATATTATAACTTAAAAGGTAGCAAAGCCAACGTTAAATTTTTCATTTTGATTACAAGTGAATTAGAAACTAAAAAAAATTTGTTTAGATTGACATAATTTTATAAAATAAAAAATAAAAAGTCATACCATCACAACATGATAAAATAAAAGCCCTTAAAGCTTTATTAAAATAAAAAATTTATCCAAAAAAAAAAAAAAATTATGTTTTTGGTAGGATCAGTAGGATCTCATACGATCCTATGATCTTATACGATCTTACGTACAATCCTACAATTTTTACGATCTTAGTGCGATTTTAAATGTTTTGGTAAGGTGAGATCGTAAAATTGTGCGATCTTACGATCTAGATCGCGATTTTGACAACCATGGGTTGTAGTGATTCAATTGAATGAGGCTAAAAACCTTGTAGTGCTCAACAGGTACCTTCTGGTCTGGGTTAGCTCTACAGTATAAGCAAAAAAGGCACTTGCTTAAGGCTCCCTCATTTTAGCTAGGTTATTTTCTTTCATTGTTAATGAAATAATTTTTTTATTAAAAAAGAAATGTCATGGTCATAACATTTTTCACAATTTTTTCACAATAAATCTTAAGGAGTAGGTTGTTACTAGCTGTTATTAGTAGTAAAAAAGAAAAAAAAAAAAGTAATTTCAGTGGTTGGTTTAAATTAGATCTAGTAACAAATACTTAGGATTTGTAGTGAAAATGTTATAAATGTAGCTGTGGAGATAAAAACCCAAATTTGTATATTGGGCCTTAGGCCCTATTTGAAGATGTGGGTACGTCCGAGGATGTGTAAAGGATTGGGGAAGGGCCTCAGAGTGGAGAATCACGTCAGGAAAGGATAAAGGACTATAGTCCGAGGAGGGTATCCTCCTCGGATTTGAAGAATGTTGGTCAAGCAAATACCTGAGCAGTTTGGGTGAACTTCTAGGAAGTTCCAATGATAAGGATGAACTTCATGCACGTATAAGATGATAAGAATAGAGAAATATCTAAAGAAAAAGCTGCTATCACCGCATTTAATGTACTACAACGACTTTTCTGGCTGCATTTATGTGGAGAAGACCCTTGAACAGTGTAATCTCAGCTGCCACCACTCATGGAGAACCAAAGAAGATACCTGATGGGACATGTACTCAAGTAAATGCTTAGATGAAAAACAAGTGTACGATGAAGATGATTTAAAAAGAAGACTATATAAATGTAAGAGACGTCTCATAAAAGGGAGATTGGAAAAAAGAGAAAAAGAAGAAGAAAGAAAATTTATTGTAGCTCTAAGAATTGTATAGCCTTTCAAACAATAATTTATCTCTTCGGACATCAGTTTATTCAAGTTTCAAGCGTGTTTTTGTACTGGTTCATCTTTTAAAATCTGGATTAACTGTTGTTTAGTTCACAAACAGTCCAGTTATTTCACCCACTTTTTACAAATTCATTGTATTGGGCTTATTGGGCTCATATCCCATATCTTTTAGGCTTGAGTTACAAATCTTGACCCTACAGTAGCACTTCTGAAAAAATAAAAATAATTTTTTTTACTAGTTTTCATTTTTTAGAACAATTGAGTTGACAAACTTTTAGTAGTTCTCATAAGTTTTTCATTAATATCACTTTTTTACTTACCACTATTAATCTACCACATCAACAAGTATGATAAATTGTCAAATTTTTTTGTCTATAGATTTTCTCAAAAAATATTCTTTGTGGTTAATGTTAATTAGTTATTTTGCATCTAAAACAAGAAAATAGAATTTAAATAATATTTAAATTATTTTTTTAAAATGTCATATTTAAATATGTGAAAGGCCTCAATCTATTTTTTGCCTTAAACCCCCCCAAATACATCAAGCCTTTCTTGCTTTTAGTATTTTGAACGATGACATAAAAGTTTAAATCTACCTAACCCAGTTATTGATGTATCAAAAAAAAAGAAAAAAAAAAAAAGGTTTGAGTAATGGCTAATGAGTAGCAATCAACAGCTTATTAATGATAGTGACAGTTGTTAACAATGGTGACAATAACACAACCGTTTGATTGAACGTGAAGATAGTAATGGTAGTGACGTCGAGTGATTAACATATTTAAGGTAATGATAATCACAACAATGGAAAATAGTCATGGGCAGTGTTGCTCATACGGGTGACAAAAAGGATTATCCATAGGATGAAAGCACTTCAAAATGAAAATAAATAAATGATCAATTTAATTAAGCACTTAATTGTCGAGTTATCAATGATAAATTAAAACATTGTCAAACATACATTTGAATCAAATGATTTCGGTTAACTTAACTAATAAAGTTTTTTGTGCCCGAACAATTATCATTTTTTTTTTGACCAGCCCGAACAATTATCATAGCTTCATAACAAAAGCAATCAATCATTATGAATAAGTTAAAATTTTATTGTATTTAAAAAAAAAAAAAAAAACTCAAAGTAGGAAGGCTCATTGCCAAAATGAGCAAGACCCAAAGTCAAAAAAACACTTCTAGCTTCCAAAATCAAAAGCCAAGGGCTTTCAAATAGAAAGAATGAATCCCACAGCACCCCTTTTCCACATTTTCAAATGGAGTGGATTTTTTGTCTTTTATTTTTAATAAGCTTACCGAGTGGATTGTTTTGTCTTTTCTTGGACATTTTGTGTCCAAGACAAGAATGAAAGATATAAAGGAAAAATGGATTGAAAGTTAATTATATAACTCTAAATCTCAATCATTGGGATCCAAATCTAAGTTTTGTCCAAATATGGAAAAAAATTGGCAATTGCCTTTTTTGAGCAAAAAAAGCAGTATTTTGCCATCTTTCCCAAACTAATTAGGGAAATGTCCCCCTTTTTGTAACTTGATAATACGACAGGCGAGTTATATAAATAACTTGATTATTAGATAATCGAGTTAACTTCAGGTTTATGCCACCCTGTCAAAAGCAGACGTGGCCTTTTCGATTAAAAAAATGGTTGTTTATAAACGCATAACTCGGTAAGTATAAAATCGAGTTTGCTTTACATTTTCAAACCCAACGTCTCACAACGCCTGTATACTCTTTGCCTGTTCGCGCCCCTCGCTCTCTGTCATTACTCTCAAAGGGTTCACTCTCCCTCGCTCTTTGTGATCACGTTTCCTCAGTCTCCCCCACCCTCCATCAGTCTCCCTCAACCTTTTTCGATTAGTCACCGTTGCCGGTACCATGGTGCTCTGCCGTATCCTTTTCAAATCCTCACCGTAACCACCGCCGTTGATTACAGGTACGTTGCTCTGCCGTTGATGACTGTTTTGTCTGTGATGCATTTGTTTTGTGGGAAATGGATGATTATCAGAGGGGGATCTCGCATTACCAAAATCTTCAAATTTTTTCATTTGTTTTATGGGTATGACTGAGTTTCAGATTTTGCCTAGGGGAAGAAAAGATGATAATAAGTGCAAGTTAAATTTTTTAGTATTTGAAAATGGTTTGTTTGTTTGTTTGAAAAAATTTTGTTTGATATTGCCAAAACAAATGGCTACTGTGGAAGGAGCAAAATAGCTGTATTTTTGAAGATACAAACTGATTAAAGACTCGGTTGGAATCATTATTGATTAGAACTTTGGTTGATTGGTCTCGTGCATGGGGTGCTTACAAATAGCAACGACTGTTGTAGATTTCCCATAATCACTTAGCTTTGTGCATAATTTTTTTAGGTTATGGTGTGCTTATCATCATGAAAATTAAGGAACCTGTTCTATCAATAAAATTTATTTATTAATATATGAAAGTATAGTTTATATAAAGATTTTCCATTTCTACGATAGGTGTGGACATTGAACTTCATGTTGATATCGTTTCTTGATTTCATTTATTGTAGAATTTCTATTTACTACAAACAGTATAAGTGTATGCACTGACATTGAAAATAGAGAATATATTGCTGCTTTCATTAGAGTTCAAGCCATGGCATGAATTTCATGATTTCCATTTTGTGAAGTTTCTTATATTAATCTATGCACTGACATTGAAAATATAGACTAAATGCACATCAAAGATTGTAACATTTGTTTTATGATTATTAATATTCAATTGTTTATATTAATCTTCCATGTTTTTCATTCGTTTTATGATTATCAGAGGGGGATTAATCTATATTTGTCTTTCATTCTCTCTAAGAATGTGTGAGTTATAATATGTTGACTGTTACTTCAATCTATCTTTATTTTTTCATTTGTTTTATGTTGACTATGAATCATATACTTTTTATCTTGTTGTTAAATACCGGTTCTGAAATCTTCCATCATTCATTTGAATCTTGAACCAAATGATAAAATCTCTTTTAAAATAGGAAGACAATTTGGTGAGAAGATGTCTCAATGACTTTTTTTTTTTGGGTACCCTTTTGTTTGGTACCTTTTTGTTAGTTTCTGTTAATGCTAATTGAATTGATTTTGTATTAATTCACTAGTGTGCTCGCCCACAAATTAGGATTAATCTTTCAAGTATGCTTTCTTTATTGCTAAAACCAAACAATTTTCATGCTTTCTTTAGTGTTTTGGAATTTTGTACCAACTTGGTTTATGTTCCTTTTATGGAGAGAGAGAGAGAGAGAGAGAGAGGCATAGAAGGATATTTTGAATGCCAAAAGTTGTCCATGCAAAGTCCTTTTTGTAATTTATAGTTTGTACTAGAAACTTATAGTTTGTACAAAATCCAGTGAAGTATACACATCCTGTATACTTCACTGGATTTTGTTGTACTCGGTTTTTTATTTGATGAAATTTAAGCTTCATGGTCTAATGTAGAATCCTGACCATTGCTTATAGCTAATATTGGACCTAGGTATAGTTTGGAGTCTGATAGAGTCATACTCATATAAATGGATCTACAACCAACTCCTAAAATTAACTAACCAAGCAGGAAATTGAGTAGAATTAACTCCTAAAATGTTGATAACAGACCTAAGAAGTAGGGAAATGGGCTGACTGAGTCATGGTATGCTTACATATCCAGTGATTAGAAATGTAGAATAATTAATGGTAGGGATCTTAGTGGTCCATTGCTCAGACGTTGAATAGCTAGGTATCAATTAAGTTTCTAGCACATTAATTAGTCACTTGTTTGTTTTTTTTTTATACTTCAATTACAGATAATAGAAAAAAAAGAAGAAGTGTTTTTATGTAAAATGATGGCAAGTTCTTATTTATTTAAGCTTTAATTTGATTGCTTTTGGGTTGCATGTTAAGTGGGGGCTAGAAGTGATGTTGACAATCTTGTTGGGGTCATAATATGTCTTATTGTATCCATGCTTTTATTTTGTATTAATTGTGGTTTACTTTTCAGATAATTTCTAACAATCTATTTGATGCCATGTCAGATATGCAAGCACTAGATAGAGTGCGGCCTGGACCTGATGAGCTGACCCAGCAGCCGGATCATCGGTCAACTCCGCTTTGGAGGCACGCCGCTGATGAGGTATGTAGTTGTATTATTAATACATGTCCGTTTTATAATCACCTCATGTGCACTACCTAACACAATGCTCGTCCGTGTGCAGGTGGTGCTTGGCATGATAAAGGTTCGACGCCGTAAATGTGCATTACCGCAGGGTGGGCTAGACCCACGTATCATGCAATACATAGATGCATCAGGTTTGACCGGGTTATTCAAGGTTCCTAATATGGAGGTCGACCATGACTTGATCACGGCGTTGGTTGAGCGGTGGCATCCAGAGACGCACACATTCCACTTACCCCATGGAGAAATGGGTATCACCCTGCAAGATATAGAGGTGATGCTGGGGAATTCCGGTGGATGGGTTGCTTGTCACTGGAGGACAGACCAACAATGGAACTTGGTGTGCTAGGATTTGTTGGGCCATGAACCTCCACCTGTGATACCGAACTCAAACAAGTCTACCCTTATTGGGGCGAGGAACCGAGGATAAAATACAAGTGGCTTGATGAACAGTTTGCCGCTGCCCCGGCTGCGGATGCTAGTGACGAAGTTGTGCAGCAACATGCCCGCTACCACCTACTTGTACAGATTGGGGCCCTGTTGTTCATGGACAAGTCGGCAGACCGGGTCTCGCTGTTGCCTCTGCAGTTCTTTAACCCAATCAGTGGTGCGAGACAGTACAACTGGGGTAGTGCAGCATTGGCCTGGCTCTACAGGCATCTTTGTCGTGCATCAAAGAAGGATGCGATGCAGATTGGAGGAGCACTCTTGTTGGTGCAGCTATGGGCCTATTCAAGGTTCCCACGAATATGCCCTATTACGAGGCTGCCTCTATCGCCAGTGCACTCAGGGCCCCTTGCCATTAGGTACGTTCATTGAATTCTTGTTATTCAAGCTAAGTGGCTCTTACGAATAATTATTTATGTGTAATAGTATATTAGATTTTATTTGTCTATTTGATATAATTAAAAATATGTCAAACTAATTAACAAACAAAAGAAACTTATCAATGCAACGTATATGGATGTGAAATATAAAGCAAAGTTTGTTAAATGTAAAGTAAGGTTTAGTAACGAGCATTTGTCGAAACCCCATGTTTGGTAGGTGGAGCGGGCCAAAGAGCACTGCAGAGCATGCCACACACGTCCTTGCTGCGTACCGGACATCGCTGGCTACATTACGGGCAGAGCAGGTATTCGGTTAATTTACGGCCTCAATTTGAGGTTTTTATTTTCGTTTCCCTCAATTGCATGACCACGTTTTTAATTTTATTTTTGTTTGAATTCTTGGATTGTTGTAGGAATGAGTTGATTTACGAATATTGGTTCCTTTCTGGTTTATTTAGGATATATGCTTGGTATTGATGTTTCGTCAGATTAATTTGAATCATGGTGCTGATTGTCATATGGTGATTCAAGGCTCTTATCCCCGATTCAGGAGTTGTATTGATGCAGAATACTGCTGTAGTGTTATGTTAAGAAGCTTAATACTTTAGATTAATATTTATTAGTCGCTAACCCGTGCTATGCTATTAAATATGAGTCAGAAGATTAGTCTAATCACGCACACAATCTTCTCTTTTTCTTCCCCCATTTTCATACACTGCCAACTCTGTCTCAGGCTTGAACTCAATATAAGTTCATTTAGTTTTGTGTTGTGTAGGATTAAATGTGTTTCGTTTCCTATGTTGGGGCTCCTTTCATTTCCTACAATAGCAACACTTGATTGATGCAGCCATAATGCTGCACTACCTCATCTACCTCATAATGCTGGAAATTATGAAGGTCAGAATGAAAAGCCTACAAGTATATTAAACACAATTAGACCTATTAGTGGTAATTTGAACTCTAGTAGAATAACCTACTACTAATTTCACGAAATTGAATCCTGGAAGACATTTTTCTAAACCTACAAATAAGTTTATAAAAAAAAAAAAAATTAAATAGGGGGCACAATAAAGGAACAAAGAAAAAAAAAAACAAAAACAAAAGCAATTTCTAAATTCGAAGGAAAAGTTTCGTGCACCTAGCATATGTTCATGTTGTGTTTCCCATATTGGCTCCTGCGTTTGCACATCCTTGAGCTCACTCTAAGTTGAAACCCCCAAGCGTTCCTAACCAAAAATAATATATACTTTTTTTTTTACGAAATATTCAGTAAAATTGTTAACAAAAGTTGAGTACAACCACCGATCCAAAAGAAGGTTCAAGTTTTGTACTCTTCTTGGCAGTAAAATAGATAATTACATGGTTAGATTCAGTATAAGAGATGTTATCACAGCAATGATGTACCAAAAACTCATTCTTGCATTATGTTTCAAGTCATTCAAAGTTAAGTGCTAACTTAAACCAATTACAACAAAACTGAAACCTCACCATAAAACCATAACAGAACCAACCAAAATGGTTGTAAAAAACTGAAAACCTTAGTCTCTAATGGAGTCGCTTGGCTTTGAAGGATATGCATATGAACATAGGGCTATTGGAATGTGGATCTCGGTCAACCTAGATCTTTTACTATTTTCTGCAGATCAATGCTAGACATTGTTTTAATTGCTTGTTGACTTCATTTTGTTAATATTTTAAACACAATGTTGTTGTTATTTTACTAATAGAAGCAAGAAATTCCATGCTTTCCATATTACATATCACAAACATAATCTTAAATTAGTATGATGTCTCACTATCACAAACATAATCCACTTATGCAGATTGTATGGGAGTCGTACACGCATACGTTGGGCTCCCTGCCTGCGTATTGCACCACCGGGCAGCATATTTGGAGGGCCGAGGTGCCATTGATCTACTTTTGGATAGTAAAGGGGCATCATCCTGAGCGGGTCTTCCGTCAATTTGGGATGAAGCAACCAGTTCCACTTGTCGTGGATACGTTGACTGTCCTTCACAAAATATCCCTCCAGGGTAAATGGGAGAAGAATTGGGAGACATAACATGATGTCTATATTTAGCGATGGGCCAACCGAAGGCATGAAGTTCACGTTGCCCCTCTCCTGGACGGTGATGATACGTACCTTCTTCAGTACATGCAGTGGTACAATCGCAGCACAAGGCGGTACATAACACTAGAGTCTACTGGGAACTCATGGTGAGGCAACAATTCCTTCCCCTTTGTTGAAACCATTGTTCGATTAAATATCTTGATTAGGTTTATCATGCATGCAAAACTCCACAATAATTATTGTCGTTACAGCTCTATGGAGTTTATCTTTCATTATATTTTAAACTAAAAAAATATTGTCTACATGGAGTTTATCTTTATGGAGTTTTATCTTTCATTATATTCTACGTCTCTATGGAGTTTATCTTTCATTATATTTTAAGTTTTTCATAAATAAGTGAATTTGTCTTGATCCAATTTGTTCGCGTGAGGAATGGTTAACTGGCAATGGGTTAGGTAGACCACACTGTTGTGAATATAATTACATTCAAATTTTAAAAAGGATGGGTTGGGTTTTATTATTTTATTTATATTTTTAGTTTATTTGTTTTTGGTTGGCTGTAATTTCAAATGGACGGTGCAACTCTTTTTAGCAGTGATATTTACACATTTCATGATAGTTTACAGTCACACTAGTTAGCCTTACCTCTAGGACTGAAAGCTATCTAGTGCGATATGATAGATATTACCTGTAAAATTGTGATTGGTTTCCTTCAAGGTTTTTGTTTTCGTATTTTCATGATTTTCTGGTGCTGTAGAATTTGTCGGAAATAAATATGGTTTATCATGTTCTATGTTGTTTTCTCTTTCGTAGTGGAATTAGGATTGAATAATGATGCAGATTGGACCCTCACCCACTATATGCTCTCAACGAGATAGCAATTAATTTACTGACTTGCATTATCTAAACAATTGTTACTGCGCAAAAGTCTACTGCTTCTGTAAGTGTCTGAGAGGTCATTAGTAAACATTCTTTCCTCCAAATTTGGAAAGGCCAATACTTGGCTCAAACCCACAACACTTGGCTTGGACAGAGGGCGCGTTTTTTTGATAAGTAGCGATTTATATTTAGCAATAAGAATTTAAATAAATAAAAATAAAAAAACCGTAGACTTCATTTCACTACCTGAGGGTGCTTGGAATCACCACCAAGCTATAGAAATACTGTTCAAAAGTCAGTACTCAAACCTATTCCTGTGTAGCCTCTTTTTAAAAAGGTTCAAGAGTTCATTGAGTGAAAATTGCAGTCCACAAAATCCTCAACAACATGAAAGTTCAATTTTAAATTTTCAAATATGACATAAGGTATCTCAAATAAGTAACATTTCAATCCAATTTTAATTTTCTACTTTTTTCTTTTGATTTTGGAACAGATTTATCCATGTTTTGCATCATAGTGTTCATGCTTTTATGACGCCTTTGTTTTGCAAGTTCGGACGATGCTGAGGTCTCTACAGAGGTGCGACGAAGGTTCTGACATGCACAATGACCTTAAGTTGACACTAGAATATGTTGATGAGCTGGGCCGACTTAAATTGGCAAATGCGCTCGCAGAAGCCTCCGACATTAGTACACAGGCCCCAGGTCGCGCTAGGCAAAGTGGTGGGTCTCGAGGGGGTAGACGTCATGGAGGTTGTCGAGCTGGTTGCGGCCGTACGACTGAGCCGGATCCCATCTCCGACGAAGGGGATGACTCGGGTGCAGAAGAGTCATGGCTTGGCACTGATTGGGTATTGTCTGACGACGGCGGCAGGACACTGCGATGCACGCCTGATGCTGGTATTGGGCCATCCCACACTACCAGTCATGATGGCACTTTTCCAGCCCAGACTCCGTCTCGTGGTGCTAGCACGGACTATGAGGACCCTCCCCGTATGTCGCCCCCAGTTTTCAGTGGATCTGCCCATAATGGTGGATGCATATTTGTCCCCACACTAGGCATGCCCACCCCACCTCTAGTGCATGTGGAGCCCACCATGGCAATTTCATCTCCAACCCCCCACGAAGAGGCTGTACAAATTGAGCAAATACCGGCTGAGGACATTGAGCCGGTGGAGGGTTTGCGGAGATCGCGACGCTTTCCTGCGCATGCTCCCGATTGTGGGACCGGTGATGGTATGTACTTCATCTACACTTCCCATCTTCTTGAGCTACTTATACTGTGCATTTGATTGAATATGTTAATTTAATTATGCTGTTGTGTTTGATGAAACAGGTAAGATTAGACCTGTTAGGGCATATGGGCGGAAATGAAAAGATCATTAAATGGCAAAGTGTGTGCTTATACTTCCTGTCAATAGGTGACTGGATATTTCCGTTTCACTTTTCTTTTAAAGTTGTATCTTTTTTTTATAGCTCAATTATGGTGGAAACAATGCTACCCGTAAAAAATATTTTCAAAATTTTCACAATTTATTAGAGTGAGCAGTTATAATTGGTACAATATCACTTTGTTTTGATTCCATACTAATACAATTTATGATAATGCATTATATCCCATCTCTTTCTCTTTCTCAAGCAATTTAAGAGAGGATGTTCGATATTTAATATGGTCAAAATTGTCTCTCTAGGACCTTGGAAATAACGCTATGTTCGTCATTATAATCATATACTCTCACACTCTCTCATGATCTGGCAAGCATGTTTGACACATTTTCGATGTAGAAACAAACTCTGATATCTGGTAATCTTCTTCTTGATGCAGGACAACATTGAGGAATTTCCGTACATGTGCTTGTGGTGGGTTCAGGGTTAGGAGAATTTGTAGGTTTTGATTTATAATTGTTGAGGAGAAGGTTGTGGGGTTCTATTAGGAATTAAAAGATAGTTTGATGAGTTTCTTGATGGCTATTTGGTAGAAGCAAAGTTAGGGTTTTGATAGGTAACAGGAAGGACTTAATTTGGGTTTTGTAAGAAAGAAGACAAAAGAGACAATAAGGATATGTTTAGGGGCTGTATATGAAGTACCATTCATCCATCATATTAAAAAAAATAATGTTCCCCTGAATAGTACCACAATTGAAAAACAAAAGAGAGAAGAGAAAGGGAAGAAGAACGGGAGAAGATAACAGAGAATAACAACAAGGTTAATGTGCCCTATACTCTTCTATTTATCACAGCTGTCATCCACATGTTTTGTGGCCTTGATTATTGTGTCCTATACTCTTCTGTTTATCACGGCTGTCATCCACAGTCATAGTTTGTTTTTTCTTTTCCAGTTGAATTGGGGATCATTTTTCCCTTTTATCAAAGCTTTAGATTAGCCAATGACGTATGGTATTAGAACACTATAATTTTGAAGTCAACAATGAACGTGTTTACTAGATAGGGGTAGTGTTCATTTGGACAATAAAAATGGAGTTGGCGTTTTCCATGTTCTGTGGAAATAGCTTTGCAATGCTATTCTTCTTCTGATCAAATTCATGCTCTAACCATGGTCAAAAGAATTTCTTATGTGTGTGTGTGGATGGAATTTGTAACAGTTTACCCATAGAGTTTGATAGTTCCTCACCCATTTTTATCTATATAGATAGAATTTTGTAACATGTTCAGATGTTTTATAACATGTACAAGATAAAGTCAAATATATGAAATTGTGTTAGTATGTGTGTGAAGGGAATTTTGTAACAGTTTAAGATCAGGTGGTGATGCAGACAATAAAGAGTTCGAGGGAAAACAAGATTAAATACCAGCAGTTTCAAGTATTGTGGTTTAGTTTCAATGTGCAGTTTCTTGACACCTTGGGTGATTTAGGTTATTATTGAGTTTAGTATTAAGTTTCTTTAGGTTAAGTTTATGGTTCAATTTTATTTATTTTTTACTACAAGAGTGGTTGTTTGTAAATTTTCAGATTTGTGGAATATGCTGTAGTGTGCTGTTCTAGAGACCCATGTCTTCCTTTATGTTTTGAGTCCTTTTCCTTTTTGGTTTAAAAGTTCATAATTACTTTTCGTTATTGTTAGGAGTCCTAGACTTTCTACGAAGTGATTATTTAAAATCCAAGTTCTTTGAAGAGTAGTCTTGGTAATAGCCTACAAAAGAATCTTTATGTATTCAATTATAGATAGATATAGAGAGATTGATTTTAATTAAATTCTAGTGGCTTATTTCAAGCTTTGAGGGTGGGTGCGTCTGCCTTCTCCTTCCTATGTGTAATTGCCTAGTTTTTATATTTCTTTGTTTCTCATTCCATTTGCCATTTAACCACAGAGAACCATCAAACTCATTCAAGATCTATTTTTTTTAATCGCTCAACCTACCCGAACCCTTAAACATCAAAGCCTATTCAAGAACTCTTTAATGTCTCATCAAGAACCGTAATTTAGTACTGAACTCGTAAAAAGAGCCTACATCACAATCGGCATCAGACCCTAGCAAGGCTTCTGTCCTGCGTCAGGTAGTTCTCCATTGATTTTGATAGGGCCTCACCCATTTTTACCTATGTTGACGGAATTCTGAAACAGTTTAAGATATTCTACAAGTTAAGGACTCTTATACAAGTTATAACAAAGTTAGAATATGATTAAATGCTTTTTTTCCCCTGCAAAAGATGAATGTTGCATTGTTGCTCATGTTTGAATTGCTATCTACAATTCAAATGCAAGTTCAAAAATAACCATTTTACTCTATTAATTCAAACCCAATTGGAAAATGTTGATCATTATGGTTTATACATTTACTAGTAGACTAATATGTGTAAATGGGTGAGGCCCCATTAAGATTGATACGAGGCCATCCCATCATACTTCATCCCTTTATATGCATACACACAAAGGGATTTTCAAGAATTATTTTAGTATAACTTATAAATGATCAGAATCTCCAACACATGACCTTATAGTGTAATTTGATGATTCATTTTGTTTGGACTTGTATTTAACTATTGCCGATTCAGTTTTTTTTTTTTTTTTTTTGGTGTGCAAGGTTTTTGATTGATTTCTTTTGTGGTGGCATTCCTTGGTACATTGGAACTTTTATTCTGCTTTGTGTGCGAGTTGATTACAGAGAAAAACTTGGATATATTGCATGCACAATAGTTGTAAGTATTTTTGTTGTGCAGTATCTCTTTTTTCTCGGTTATGAGGTTGTTTTCTATTTATATTATTTTCTTTCTTTATGATTCCTTGTATTGATATGGACTTCAGCAAATAATTTGGCTAGTGTTCATTACATATCTTTTGAGACTGGCCCTATTGTCTGAAATGAGCAATCTACACATATTATTTTCTTTCTTGGTAGTTGCTGGATCTAGTTCATAATTTAATCGCATGCTAGGAAGTATTGCATCAGCTTCACTACTCTTTCAAGTTGGCCTATTGAATTGGAGAGTTGGGGTTTTGAATAAAAGCTTAATGTCCAACATCATTTAGAATGAGTGGATCTTGTATATTTATAGCTGGAGTATGATGGACGTAAGTCAGGGAATTCTCTGTGCTAGAAATGTTTATGGTCTAGAATTAATATACAAAAAGAACCCATGCATGTAAATAGCTCAAATGTGATGATCTTTTTTCTGTTTGATGATCTTTTAAATAGCTCAAATGTGAACGGAAATCATCAATTCCAAATCTATAAATTCATTAACATTGAAGGAATAAATCATAATTGAGAAAAAATTTCAAAGCTTTTAGAAATTCTACTTATTGCAGCAAGACTGTACTTGTCCCGCAAGAATTTATAGAGAGCCAGCATTAAAGCTGTTTTCCTGTATGCATGAAAGAGAACACCATCATTACCTGTTCATTGAGTTTAACAGGCTAGCAATGCATAATATATAAAAGATCATAAAAGGGGAATCAAGCAATGAAGTTTGAATGAAGGGCTGGAGGAATGAAAAATCCTATATTAAGGCATCATAAATCATACATCTCTATTTTCCCTATTAATCATCCATATTCACATTTAAAGAGAATGATACTTAACAAGGCAAATATGTCAAAATCAATGATAGGAAGAAACAACCAAAGCTCAAAATTGTATACAAGTGCACATCATCAAGTGTCAAAAGACATTGAAGCCTGAAAGAAATATTCACTCTAATAATGAAAATGACTCAAATAAATCGGTTCATGGAATAAACTATGAACTACAATGTTAGTATTTGATTTCATTGTGAATGCCTCTCAAACTTTTGAACTTATCCAAAAAGAATGATAAATAGGTTCATAGAATAGACTAACAAATACAATGTTAGTATTTGATTTCATTGTGAATGTGTTAGAAGTGTGTGAGTATGTTAATGAGTGGCTGAGGTGTGTGGTGATGATTGGCTGTGCGTGTGCTGTTGCAGGAGGGTGCGTGTGATGCTGCATGTGGGGTGCTGGTGAAGGCGTGTACAAGTTCCTGATGAAGAGTGTGTGAGTTGCTGATGAGGCATGTAGGAGTTTATTACTTGGTCCACTTTAATTAAAGAACCCATGCATGTAAGCCTTTTCTTTTTTGGTGTGGGGTGGAGGTTGATAAGTCACAATATTTATTAAGTTAAAACAAATATTATGTCAAAGTTTGTCAAAACCAGTTCAGGTTCTTGGACCAATTTGAGCAGTTTGTGAATTTAGGCGAAACTGGTATAGGTCCGATTTTAAGATTATGAGGATAGGTGCCTTTCAAGGTATGATTTATGACATATGGCCTATGGTTTTGGAGGCTTCCAAAGTATGTTGTATTACTTGAAAAACTTCTGGTTTTACAAGGTGCATGATTTGTTTGATTTATAGTAATTTTTTCAAGATCTTTTGTGTTCATTGTTGTTAACATAAAGTCTTTTTCATCATGAATAAAACTCATTACTTATCAAAAAAAATCAGATGGTGATGTGCATTTCATTTGTGTGCTATCGCATGATAATCTATAAATACATTTGCTAAACATCTAAATACATAGTTTGGTGCATTTAGATGTGAGGTACAATCTTGCTAATGATATATGTTGCTCGTTGCTAGTTGCTAGTAGCTGGCATAATGCTGTTTGCAAATGCTACGTGTACAAAATTACTACATTTTGGTTACCAGTTGACATATTCATTGAGCTCTAGTGCCATGCGTATCCCTACTAACCTCCTCTGTGAATTTGGAATACAGAACGTGCAAGCAATCTGTACAACAGTACAAGTTAATATAGACATGTTATTTAGTAAATACTAGAGCTGATTTTACTATTAGTTTCTACGCTGGTTTGTGTTAGGAATTTATAATTTTGACAATTGGCCTTCCTTCTTGCTTCTTTGTAAAAATTGATATTTTTTATCTGCTTATTTGCTGGCTACGAAATGATGATATATGCTTTGCCTGTACTCACACAATTTTTATTTTTACATACGCAGTCCACACTGGCTGTGATTGCTGTTATGCTTGGTGTAACAAGGAGAGCGCATGGTCATGACTGGTGAGATTATAGGATCAATTGCAAAATCTGATGTATATATGCCTGTATCCAAAGTACAAATTGGTTGGTTATTATAATTTTCCTTTGAGGCTGTTCTAACCTGTATTTGTGCATATTAATTGCTGGCATTCTTCTGAATTGGTAGCAAATTCCTAATAGATTTCCAAATGTTGACAATCTCAAGGCAATGAAAGGAAATGCTGTATTTTTAAAAATCAACTTAAATGTTATTCTGATTCCGTTAATATATAAATTCTATTGGCTATGTGCATGCCCTAAACTGTCGCGTATGTTGTTTGGAGAGATTTTACGGAGGATGGAAAATTGGGGAGAGAAAAGTGCAGAGAACTTTTTAATGGGTGTTTGGTTGGAAGGGGGAGAGGAAAAAAAATATGATGGGGCCCAGGTGTTTTTTCTTCGGGTCTTCCAAAATGTTTTCTTTCTAAAATAGAGAGAACTTAAAAGAGAAAACTCAGTCTATTAAAAAGACTGGAATACCCATGTGCAAGGTCAAGCTGATTATTTTTCCATTTACGCATCTAAATGTTCAATGATTATTATTACAATAATTATATCAAAATATTATAATAACTATATCAAAAAAATTATAATATTTCGGATGGCTTAATCAGGAGAATGGCTGCATCCATACTGGGTGATTGGGTTGCTCACCCAAGATGGTGGACTGATCTTTTATGATATTTTTGACTACCCCAAAGCTTCCACGGCCTCATACTGTGCGAACATGCATTATATCTTTTTATTTTTATCTTTTTGGATAAAAGAAAACCTTCAGGTATTGCGGAAACAAAAATAATTTGGTTAACTGGAAATTGGCATAAATAAAACAATTAGCAGGTTTGTTATCAAGCATCGGAAATATAGCCACACTATACAGACAAACAGCTGGAAAACGATGACATTTATAGTTAAACCACAGTAATTAGGGAAACCACAAACTTCACATTTATACACATCTTATTGAATACCACAGCAGGAAGTCATATACTTGCATTCATTTACCCGTATGCTGTCTACTCGATTCGTCAACTTCATTATCGGCCACAACATGGGCTACCACCTCATTCAACATGTTTGCACTCAAGGTTGCAATTCTTCTTGCATGGCCACACTCCTCAATGGCAACTTCTAACTGATACCTCAATAAGGTGTTCCTAATGTCTCCACTTGGACGGTTGGCTTCTTCGCTTCGAAATGTGTTCGATGGACTTGATGTGGACATGTTTGGACTTGCAGACGATGCGGATGCACCACCCTGAACGTCCATACCATTATGATACAAATACTCCATGTATGCGCCTTCTGCATCCCTTCGATCTTTATATGATTTGTGATTGGTGTTTGGGAACTGATGAACTTGTCTACTCGCATCTACCCAGTTGTTGTATATGCCTAGAACACGACCGTTAAACACAACATAAGTACGTCCCATTCTACTCTGCAAACACGGAATGGTGTGGCGCTAGTTCCTGCACTAGAATGTGATGCTTACTAGCTGCTGCACTGGGTTTATAAAGAGAAAACTCAATTGAAAAACTCGATTTCTACGTAATCGAGTTATTGAGTAACTCGATTCTAGAATTGCCGAGTTCCTGACTCACCATCACATCAATAGATTTCTAAAGATATAACTCGGCCACTTAGAGGTAAAGTTTTTCTTAAGTAACTCGACTAATTGGATATCGAGTTATTTGGCTACCCATATATCAGAGCCCATGCATGTGTCTGCCTCTTTCAGGTGTAAACAGCTTCAGTGCATGGGTTCCTATCAGGAAAGCTTGAGAGTGAACAAGTTCGTTTGCTGTGTTGGTGTTTCCCTCCCAACGATTGCATCCTACCAAGCGTGCTACACCTGTGGTTCCCTTAGTCTTTGTTGTGGCACATCTCTCCTAACAGGTATATTTCAACTATGATTTCACTTGGATTGGCCTTATAGTATAAATGTGATTACCATGTTACTATGATTCTGACACTGTGTGTGTATAGCCACACTATATAGATGTATGTATGTATAGATATATCTATATATCAACAAACCTAATGACCCATAGTTGATATTGATGTATGTGGATACACACACACACACACACACACACATATATATATATGTAGATACACACACACACACACACACACACACATATATATATGTGTGTGTGTGTGTGTGTGTAGACTATGTCTATATATAACCAAACCTACCTACCCATATATGATCATATATATATATATACACACACGTGTGTGTTTAGATTACATTTTGTTAAAAATTGAAAAAATTGTCAATATTTCCTTCAATTTCTGATGAAATTCTTTTAAAAAATTATTAATTATTTGTATGCCCTTAGGTTGCACGTTAGCAAAATCCTATATATGCATAGACGTGTGTGTATGTGTGTGTAGTAGTGACACTGTATACATATATAGTAATGTATGTATAGATACCTATGAACATATGTATAAACAAACATACATGCGAATTTCTATGATGATGATATATGCATTCGTCCATAGGTATCAACAATGATGTAAGAAGCAATCATTGGTTTAATTTGTGTGGCTTTTTTAGTTCTGAACAGCTTCAGTGTGTGGGTTCTGAAAAAGAAAGCTGAGAGGTGAACAAGTTCGTATGTTAAGAATACTTAGGATATCATGATAGTGCGTCCGTAAAAACTGGTTTGTACGTTCATATTGGTAAAGATTAATTACACCATGGCATAACATAACCCCCTATATTCTGCATGATAATCGCATATAATTTTCCTTATCCAGGTCGGCCATGGGTCATCATTGCTCCTATGTTTACTACGATGGGGAGCAGTATTTCCATGAGTTGCATGGGCTGTCCTATAAAGGTGAGTCAATGAAGCAGAAGTTCATTGACTTCAAATGTGGAACACACTTGAGAAAGATGCACCGGAAGATAATGGAAGCTCTAGGGTTGGACAGGGAGTCACATAAGATATCCATTGTGTACCGTGCCCCTTAGCTACTTGTGAATACTCAGGTTGTCTACAACTCATATCTGTTGGGTTGCGATGCTGACGTGGACATGATGTGGACAGTGATTAAGCGAACCCCCCAATTCATAGCGTTCAACTTGTATGTAACTGTTGAGGTTGTTGGGTTCCATGCTGGTGCAAGTTCGCAGCATGGCAGTGGGATGGAAGAGCCACACTGGTCCCTATCGCTTGACATACATCCTTCCTTTGCTGATGCCACACCTTTGCCTGACAATACTCAACCATGCAGTGCGGTTGATGATTTGGACAACACCGAAGTGTTGGGCGCCACCCAAACACATGATGTGGGAGGGTCTACTCACGCATATGAACATGTCCAAGCCTATATGGATGGGGGCCTTGATATTGATGTCAGCCGAGATGTGTACGAAGAGTTCATTAATACTGATGGACCGGTGGACGAAGCAGAGGTCTTAGATGGAACACAAATCGAAAACAATGAGGAGGATTCCCCTACTACAGTTCCTATCCCAGAATGGTTCACATCAAATACGTGGGACAATATTAATGACCCATCACCTGCATTGGGTATAGGACAGCTTACAAGTTGACATAAAGGTGACCAGCCAGCGAAAGGGATGCTATTCCAAAATAAATCCTCAATTCATTATGTGTTGACCTTCTACTTTGTGGAGCATAATAAGCAATACAAGGTCATCAAGTCTGACACCAATAGGCTGGTGGTGCGGTGCATACATGAGGCATGTCCGTGGTCAATTCAGGCTACTTGCAGCAAGAAGCACAGGATGTGGATGATCAGTAAATGTACTTGTCCCCATAGTTGCACATCCCTCCAGGTAGCAACCGATGGGCGGATGATGGATTCAAAGTTCATCTCCATTGCACTTAAGAAGTATGTATGGGAAGACCTAACTCGATCTATAAAGGACCTGCGCAGTATTCTGCATGCAAAGCACGGGCATGATATAACTATGTACAAGGTTTGGGAAGCTAAACAGAAGGCAGTTGCACGTATTTACGGGGATTTTGATGAGTCGTACGCAACATTGCCACGGTTTCTAGCGACATTGTCTGATGCAGATTCGAACACTATAACCACGTTAAAGTGCGACCCCCGTGTCCCGGGGACTTGTATAGTCAATTGTGCTTTTTGGGCTTTCGGTCCTTGTATTAGAGGGTTCAGGTATTGCAAGCCAGTGATAAGTATAGATGCAACGCACCTCTATGGCAAGTACAAAGGAAAGCTGTTGATAGCAATGGCAACAGATGGTAACAACGAGGTTTATCCACTTGCGTTTGCTGTTGTTGAAAGCAAAAGCACGGAGACATGGGGATGGTTCTTGGCATGCCTGCTGACCTATGTTACGGACTGGACCAATTTGTGTATAATCTCCGACAGGCATCGTGGGATACAATCATGCTTCGATGACACTGAACATAGGGGCTACTTGCAACCGCCCTTAGTCCATCACCGGTATTGCCTCCGCTATTTAGTAAGCAATGTTAACACTAACTTCAATAGTGTGGCGTTAAAGAACTTGGTATGGATGACAGCAACTGCGAATCAAGTTAGGAAGTTTGAAAACACCATGGATGGCATCAAGAATGTCAATGCCGATGCGTATGACTATCTGAAGGAGGTAGCTCAAGAAAAGTGGACACTTGTACATGGCCATGGGCATCGATATGGGGCAATGACAACCAACCTGTCAGAGTGCTTCAATGGGGTACTTAAGGGCGCACGTAGCTTGCCCATAACTGCAATGGTTTAGTTCACATTTTACAAGGTGAACTCGTACTTTGACGATCGTCGAAATAAAACCCTAGCACAGTTGGAAGAGGGACAAGAGTGGTGCAAATATGCCTATGATAAGTTTGAGGCAAATCAAGAGAAGGCGAAGCTCCATATGGTTAGAAGGATGAGTGCGCAACAGCGCTTGTATACAATGGAGACACAGTCTTCACTGTTGAACACTAGTGGGGGAGCTTACACCCATACAGTTTCCCTCGTGGACAAGACATGCACGTGCAGGAAATGGGAAGCAAACAAGATCCCCTGTTCACACTTGATAGCAGTTTGTGCCATGTACAACCACGATGCGACGGAGTTTATGGATCGTTTCTACCGTGTGGAAGAACGGTATCACAGCTACGAGCCAATATTCCAACCACTAAAAGATAAGTTAGAATGGCCGGAACCGCAAGAAAGGAGAATAGTGATGCCAAACCCACGGTTGATCCGCGAGAAAGGTCGGCCTAAGTCCACAAGAATCCGCAATGAGATGGATGACGAGGATAGGGAGTTGCCAACCTCGTTGTGGATTGAGAACGGTCCAAATTTGAAGTGTGGGTTATGTCGCCAAGAGGGTCATAACTGTCGTAGATGTCCGACTCGGAACGTGGAATCAACAAGCCACGGTGGTACATAGCAGGTAACAATTACAAGTCCTAGTAAGGAGCGGGATATTCCATAAGTTATTCTTATTTAGTGTTGTCAATTATTCTTACAAGTCATAAGTTGTTTTTACAAGTCTTGTAGTAATGTGTATATTGGATTTGTGATAGTAAAACATGGTTTTAAAAGATGAGTAAACGATGCGGTATTGATGTACTTTTTGTCATACATGTGCAGATATGGGATTCGCGGCAAAGAGGCAGTTGGTGTGGCGCTAGTTGAAATTAAATCTCTTCTTGTAAACTATGACAAGACATCATTTATATGTAAATGGTTGTACTTACATTGTGAACAACTTGGTTCAATGGTTTTAAATGTATAGTGGCTCCTTATTTTCCATTGTAGATTGTATGGATGATTTTCTTATTCATGTGATTGTTTAATGAAGTGATTTGGTTATGGATGTGGTTGGAAGTGTATGGATGATTTGATTATGGAAGTAGTTGGAACTCTATGGATGAGTTGTTGATGGAAGCCATACAAGGTCTACTTTTATGATGACTAAACAGGCCAACTTAGTATGGGTGTGAACAGTGCTGCGTGACTACTCCAAATAAATTCATAAGCGAATTGCACTACACATAACTCAACTTTTAAGTAATCGGGTTATGTGGAAGATCTTCTGGACACTTGGATTCCACTTGGACTGCTTCTGGATCAGTCCAAATATCTGGGTTGGGTCTGGAAGCCCAGTGCACATAACTCGATATACGTATTAACGAGTAATAATACAAATAACCCGATTTCCCTTTAATCGAGTTCTGTGGAAATAAAACCCTGGGTTGTGGGAGTTGCACCACACATAACTCGACTTGTAATTAATCGGGTTATGTGGAATATCTTCTGGACACTTGGATTCCACTTGGACTGCTCCTGGATCAGTCCAAATATCTGGGCTGGGTCTGGGAGCCCAGTGCACGTAACTCGATATACGTATTACCGAGTAATAATACAAATAACCCGATTTCCCTTTAATCGATTTCTGTGGAAAATAAAACCCTGGGTTGTGGGAGTTGCACCACACATAACTCGACTTGTAATTAATCGGGTTATGTGGAATATCTTCTGGACACTTGGATTCCACTTGGACTACTTCTGGATCAGTCCAAATATCTGGGCTGGGTCTGGGAGCCCAGTGCACGTAACTCGATACACATACTACCGAGTAATAATACAAATAACCTGATTTCCCTTTAATCGAGTTTTGTGGAAAATAAAACCCTGGGTTGTGGGAGTTGCACCACACATAACTCGACTTGTAATTAATCAGGTTATGTGGAATATCTTCTGGACACTTGGATTCCACTTGGACTGCTTCTGGATCAATCCAAATATCTGGGCTGGGTCTGGGAGCCCAGTGCATGTAACTCGATATACATATTACCGAGTAATAATACAAATAACCCGATTTCCCTTTAATCGAGTTTTGTGGAAAATAAAACCCTGGGTTGTGGGAGTTGCACCACACATAACTCGACTTGTAATTAATCAGGTTATGTGGAATATCTTCTGGACGCTTAGATTCCACTTGGACTACTTCTGGATCAGTCCAAATATCTGGGTTGGGTCTGGGAGCCCAGTGCACATAACTCGATATACGTATTACCGAGTAATAATACAAATAACCTGATTTCCCTTTAATCGAGTTCTATGGAAAATAAAACCCTGGGTTATGGGAGTTGCACCACACATAACTCGACTTGTAATTAATCGAGTTAAGTGGAATATCTTCTGGACACTTGGATTCCACTTGGACTGCTTCTGGATCAGTCCAAATATCTGGGCTGGGTCTGGGAGCCCAGTGCATGTAACTCGATATACGTATTACCGAGTAATAATACAAATAACCCAATTTCCCTTTAATCGAATTCTGTGGAAAATAAAACCCTAGGTTGTGGGAGTTGCACCACACATAACTCGACTTGTAATTAATCGTGTTATGTGGAATATCTTCTGGACACTTGGATTCCACTTGGACTACTTCTGGATCAGTCCAAATATCTGGGCTGGGTCTGGGAGCCCAATGCACTTAACTCGATATACGTATTACCGAGTAATAATAAAAATAACCCGATTTCCCTTTAATTGAGTTCTGTGGAAAATAAAACCCTGGGTTGTGGAAGTTGCACCACACATAACTTAACTTGTAATTAATCGGGTTATGTGGAATATCTTCTGGACACTTGGATTCCACTTGGACTGCTTCTGGATCAGTCCAAATATCTGGGCTGGGTCTGGGAGCCCAGTGCATGTAACTCGATATATGTATTACCGAGTAATATTACGAGTAACCCGATTTTCAAGTACTCGATTTACGTGGAAGCCAGACAACGCATCATGGATTCCTTTCAGTTACAGTGCACACAACATGGATTGGTTACAGTTACACTGCACATAACTTGATTACTTAATAATCGGGTTATGTGGAAGTCCAACCACAATCCTGGACACTCTATTTCAGTACTCAGCCTAATGTGCATCAGCAGTTATGATTCTGAGGAAAAAACACTCTGGAGAACCAGAACGATGACTTCTTAACACCGGAGGGACAATGGGGATGGTCCTGCTGATCGTACCACACACTTCCCACACTTTTTCAAGATTATTATGCCTCAAACTCTAGCAGAAGGAAAGCTTGTAAGTATACTTAATTTCATTGCCGAGTTTCTATCTGAAAATCATATGCTAATTAACGTCATCCACTTTATCTTTTTTATTTGTGATTCTTGAAAAATTTTACATTTGTTGATGACCAAGTTTAAGAAAATTCTGTGAAGTTGGTTCCATACTGGTTACCTGTAGTCATAAAAAGCTTACATTTTGTAATGCGTAGGATACAGTGGAACAATATTTCCCATTAGTTTTGATTTTATTTTCTTACTTACATCTTTCTGCCACTGTCTATATGGTTTTTGCCTGGGTTTGTTTCATCCAACAAGTATGTTCGTTGAACAATTATTAAAGTATGATTATAAAAGAAAGACTAAATTTATTTTTCCTGTAATGGTATTGACTGCACAACTCAAAGTTCGTTTGATTGATTGCATCTGTTTATTTACAAAGCTTGCATTTATGTTCAAGTTCTTCTTTTTATAGCGGATTCCAAAGAAGTTTATAAGCGAATATGGAGTTGATCTGGCAGATATGGCCTTTCTTATGATTCCAAATGGTACAAAATGGACAGTGAAGTTGACAAAACATGATGGGGAGGTTTGTTTTCAAAATGGTTAGTCCGAATTTGCAAGCTGTCATGCTCTAACCGTGGGGCACTTGCTAGTTTTCAGATATGAAGGAAATTCACAATTTTCTGTACTTATATTCGATGCCACTGCAATAGAAGTAGACTATCCTGCAACTGAACTCCAAGTTCGTAGGATGGAAGACAATAAGAGTGATGATAACTTGATTGAAATCATCGATGGCTTTATGCCAAGCCGAGAAACAGGGGATAAACCACTAGTATAATGCCCTCTACCTCATTAGAGGGCAAAAACCAATCCATCAATGTTATAGAAATCAAAAAGGTGGTTTGGGCCATCTTTTACTGGGGGGAGAGTTCAGGTTTGAATCTTACACTTTTGTCACTACCTGGTTGATTTTGTAAGCTTGTTCACTATTAATTTCATGTGCATGAACTGATTAATTGTCATGTCATTTCAGGATCAGCTCATGGGGTTGGATGAAATCGAGTAGGATGCAAAAGCAACCCGTTAGTTAAAGTTGAATCTGATTGCAATCTGGATGAGTCTTTCTCACATGACCAATGTCCTAATAAAGATGGTGGTGTAGCTGAAAATCTTGTGAGAGCCAATGCTTTGAAATTAGAAAATCCCCTTTTCATGGTTATCATTCATCCATCGTACATTAATGGCAAGGATCGTGCGGTAAGCTTTCAGCTGAACATCTTGTTGGGTTTTAGAAATGCAACTCCCATGAACTTTGATTTTCCATAGTTCAATTAGAAAGCATGTAGCATCAAGTTGTTGATGGACATAACTTGGTAGTGATTTGCTTCATTGTGTTGTTAGTTCATATAGTATCATCTTAGGTGGTAGAAGGAAATCACATAAGAATGTAAAGTCATTATGAACAACATGATCAAATCAAAATGGCATCAACATAGCTGCCATCCAACTATCAGTATAACATATAGTGATAGTACTGCCTCAAAAATGCTTTTCATTCAAATGGGTTCAGTATGGGTTTGAAATACGTCTTCTTGTTTTTTGTACAAAGCTTACCCAATAGCATTATCAACTACTTACCAAGAGAAGGCTTTACCAAGGACTACACCAAAGGAAGTACAGTCATTGTGAAGCTTGAGGTTGTGGACCAGTTCTGGCCTGTGAAGTTATACATTTATGAAGAAAAATACTCATCGTGTGTCATATTTGCTGGTTGGTCTGCATTTGCGAGGGACAATACTTTGCGAGTAGGAGATGTTTGTGTATTTGAGCTGATTATGAGGGACGATGTTGTGTTCAAAGTCCAAATTTTCAGATGCCTTGATTAAGTGGTTACAAACTTTGTATTATAAGTAAAAATGTTGGATATGTACCGTATCTGGGAGCTTATTATTTTGCAACTACTATGTTCAATCTTCAAAGATAGCAGTTTGTCAAGATTTCATATTTGTTGAGTTGTTAGTATTTACCAGAATTTATGTATAAACTGGATTTGTGATTTCTGTATTGGTATTTTTGAGTTATGATCTATATTGGATTAATGTTTTCCGATTTTAGTATGTGGCATTAACATGAATTTTATTTCTCCCTGTGGTTGTGTGTGGGTTCCGAAAATCAGTGTCCAGCTCTCTAATAAAACCATGTGAGGCACTTGTACAGAGACATGAAATTGGCCTCCATCTGTAATTAGGGTTGTGTGAAGTTTGTATGTTGCACTGGTGCATTTGTTAGAGAGCTGGTGCATTGTATTATATTGTGATTTGTGCTTGAAGTTAGTTTGTGCTACAGTTGGTGGTGGAGGAATCACTATCAGGGGATGCATGGATAGAAACCCCAATTGCTCCATAAACATTCAGATATCAGAGCTGGATATCTGGATATTATGAAATTTTGATGAAAACTATTTTCATTGATTAATTCCGTAGCTATACAACTGTATATATATATATATATATACACACTAACTTAACCGCTACAAGCATGTGTGAACACAACGTAACAAACATAACAAACTCACTCACGTGTCTGACTTAAAGGCTAACTAAACTAACTAATCAAAAGCTACATGCCGTTTATGTATACTCATCAAGCAGACCAAGAATGCTTGCCATCGTTTAGAGGAGTAATTACAACTCTTCAATTTCTTCAACTCTGAAATACAATCTGGACTTCTACTTGAATCTTCAATTTGAACTTCACTTGTCTTTAATCATTCATTTCTTCTCTTAGTTGTTCCAGTGCTTGTTTGAGCAGTTCTAATGCACGAGCTGCTGCACTGGGTACCAAGCTGTGCTGCACTGAGTGTGGCAGCTGAGTCTGCATCACCTGGTGCACTGGCTGCTGCACTGGGTGGCATGCTGTGCTGCACTGGTGTGGCAGCTGGTGATGGTGCACTGGCTGCTGCACTGGGTGGCATGCTGTGCTGCACTAGTGTGGCAGCTGGTGATGCATCCTCTTGCTTTTCATAGATATCCTATGCAAAAAGGTTTCTCAATGTTGAAGTTGAGCAATTGCACAAATTATATAGAGGCATTGGCAATCAATACTTTTGTTGTCCTTGTTATTTTTCCTCTTGGACTGGTTGTTCTATATTATGATTGCTTAAATAATCAAAACCAATCCGGTTAATACATGCAAATATGCAATTACTGAAGTTTAATTTCTCTTTTGAAATGTAAACTTGATTGCAAAATCATCACAAAAAGTTTCTCAAAACCAATCCGGCTGGGATTAAACTATTCTCTTTTTTTGGGATTGCTAGAGATGGTTCGTATACGCCTGGCCATTCGATGTTTTTTCATTTATTTTTGGGAGTGTCGACTTGGGTCAAGGAATAATCATCCACCTGTGATCACTAACTGAAATGAAATCAGCATAACACAATAGGAATCAATATTGGTTGAAGAATAAGGATGAAACAACACCCACTTATCATACTCTACCCCAAGTCACTAGTAATAGTAAAAATCTTTCATGGACAAAAGGAAGACATACATTTCCTCTAATACCGAACAAAGAATAATTTCATTTTTCTCTCAAAAAGAGATTCTAATAGATTATTAATAATTCATATACACCAGTGGTCTTATCCGTAGTAGAGACATTAAGGCTGACATTGATGTAATGCTACCCATCGATGTTTCCACATGTGAGAAGACCTGTTGTATGAAAAAGAAGATCACTACCCAAGTAAATTACGGATGAAATTGGATATGTTATGCACCTTTTATTATTATTATTAATAAGGATGAAACAACATAAATAATTCAAATCATTTACTAATTCAATCAAATTGTTATAGACTCAACTTACCTCAGGCATGTATAAAACAGCTAAGCGTATGTTTGGGAACAATTGACTGAAGTGGATAAAATGGACTAAACTAGACCAAAAGTGCCGAGATTTCTAGGAAATGGTCAGAATTGGACCGAAGTGGACCGGATTCACCAAAGTGGACCTAATAGACCGAAGTGGACTAAAAGGACCGAATGGATAGGACCAATGGCCATTGTACCCATAATTTTAGTTTAGAGGGGGCAAAATGAAAATATGATATTAAAAGTGAAATTAATCTAAAAAATAATAACAAAATAAATAAACAATTGTAAGCAAATATGAATATATTTCATATTATTAAAATAAATAAACAAAAATAACCAATTCATAGCTACTAAAAATTTAGAAATTGATGGAGTAAGAATGTGATTAGTGTTACTAGACCAAAAATATATTGAATAAATGTTTGAAATGAATTTTTTGTGATTTGTGACATGTCAATTTGTAAGACATAAGTTGTGAAATTTGTAGTATTTCTAACATCATTCAAGGATAAAATGCTCTCAAAAGTATCATAAATAGTAAAAATGGTGTACATAATGATATAAAATAAAAAATAAAAAATAGTGAAATAGGTGCAAGTTGCAGTAGGACAAGACAAAAGCAATGGTTAATTTGGTCACTTCCAACAAGTAAAAGTCCTTTTTTTTCATTTTTTTTTTTGTTTCCTCCATGTCAGTATATAACTACTTTAGATTACTATTACTAAAAAATTTGAGGAGTCAGGGGGGGCAGGTGCCCCCCCTTGCCCCCTCTGGCTCTGCCAGTGGACAGGACCTAAGAGACCAAAGTGGACCTAATGGAGCAAAAGGACGGAATGGACTAAAGTGTACCTAAGGGACGGAAGTGGACCAAAATGGACCAGAAAGAGCAATGCATAATATACATAATTTGAATGGACCAAATGGACTAAAGTAGACCTAGGGGACTGATGTGGACCTCAATGGACCAAAAATTCGTAAATGACCAAAGTGGACTGAATGGACCACGTGGACCAAAATAGACCAAAATTGACTGAATGGAGTGAAGTGGTCAAAATTGGATCGAAATGGACCTAATTGGACCAAATCAACTAAATTGAACCGAAGTGGTGTGAAGGGACTAAAAGGACATTGTGTCACACTACACATAACTCGATTTAAGAATAATCGGGTTATGTGCAAGACCTTTCTGGGAACTTGGATTCCTCTTGGACTGCATCTGGATCAGTCCAAATATCTGGGCTTAAACTAGGACCACACCTCACATAACTCGATCAACGTATTAGCGAGTATCTGATAACTCGATTATTAAGATATCGAGATATGTGATTACCCACCATTATAAACTCTCCCCCAGTTGTGCAGAATTTGCAGCAGTCCGAAATTACATCTTCGATTGCTCTCAGCTGCATCCGGCTAGAATCGACAATTTCCCGCGCAAATTCTTCGAAGATTTTACATAGTAAGAGTCTTTTAACCGTTATTGTCTTTAAAATTACACATTGGTGGTGTGTTATTCTCTATTAATTTTTGGATGATGCTTCAAACTTCATTGTCTATGTAGATTGTGATGGAATTGGGTGTTTGGCTAGTCAAATGCTTTGTTGTTAGTAAGGTTACTTGCTTATCTATTAGGTTGTCTTCGACTAGTCTCCTTCCACAAAATGAACTTGCTGTTTGTATGTCTGAACTGTACATTATGCAATTTAAGGTTTTTTATACAAGTTGGTGAAACTTACTACATGTAGCTACAAATTTCAAAAATGTGTCAGGTCCTACATCCACTTGTATGTTTCTTGTATAATATTATTGCTGTTAGAATGCTTGCTATCGATGCGTGACATTATTGATCATTTTGACAAAATTGAATATGTTAACAAATTGCATGTTGGCTCTTTCAGTTCAACTAAAGTTTATATACTATAGGTCTCTATATTCAAATTATTGACTTGGTACAAAATGCATTACAAATATTTCACCAACTAAACAACCTGTGAATCCTGATCGTGTTTCCATTGGTGACCATCAATTAGTTATGGCTCCAAAGAGGGCTAAGAGGGGAAAATCCAAAGTTGCACCCGAACCTGAAGTGGTGTTTGATCGATCAAAGTTCCTCACACTCGAAAATGAGCAAACATTTGAAACCTTGATTAAGCGTAGGCGTATTTGGGGAGAAAGGCAAATAAATCTACATGAACTACATCCTTCTGTCCGTGAGAATCTGCAGTCTAGGAATTGGCTATCCCTGTGTACAAACATACAACCCCCTCCAGCTGACTTGATTAGAGAATTTTATTCGAATCTCTCGGTGCATGAGGATCGCGGTGGTCACAAAGTGGCATCGTGGATACGTGGTGTACCGTTTACAATAACTAGGGTCGACGTATCTGAAGCTCTTGATGTACCTATAATTCGTACACCTACTTATCCATACTCTAGGTCTCCTTGTATTGATGATGTTATGGATGTTCTTTATGGACGATCAGTCAATCGGGGTTCTGATCGAAGTATTAGCTCGAGTGAGTTAACTGAGCTTAATTATATCTTCTTTAGGATAGCTTGTCACAACATTTTCCCTATCTCTCATATCCATACAATCCCTATAGACAGGTGTTTCTTTCTTTATGCCCTGGTCACCAATAATTCCATTTGTTTTCCTTCCCTTTTCATTGAAACCATTGTGGAGGTGCGTAGGAGCAAGTATAAGAGGCATGGTCTATTCTTTCCAGTTCTCATCCATAGGGTCCTCAAATATTTACAATTAGACAACTTTCCTTCCCAAGAGTTGGTTCACATCCAAGCCCCCATAGGAGCCAAATTTCTGAAGCAGCGAAGTGCCCAAAAGAAGTTTGTCGACCCCAGTGTTGGTTCGTCCAAGAGACCACAAGTACAGTCTACTACTAGAGATGTTCCATATGAGGACATGCATGGGGATCCCACAACTACTGTTGCTGAGGATGGTGATTATGAGGTACATGTTGACACTGCTGCTGCAGCGCATACAAGCCCTCCTCCTCCATCTCTTCGTGCTATGATGGAGACCATCATGACTACTCAAGCAACCCATGGGCAGGTTCTATATGGTCTTCTTGCCGAGGTTGCAGCTCTGCGAGCGGACTTAGCTAACTATAGACGTCCTGTTCCACCTTCTCCACCATCTGACTCTTGATGATTGCCATTGGCCATTGTACCCAAGCGGGGAACGAATTTGTAGTAGTTGCTGTAGCATATTTGGAGAATTGTATGACAGTTCTATGAAGTGGCTTTCAGCCAGTTGTATATTTTGTTATTTTAGTGGCAGTTTTGAAGAACATGGTATCTGTGGAAAGTAATTTGATTTTTTTGCGCATGATGGTTAGTTTCATGCCCATCATTACTATTATTAGTATTATTGAAATGGTTCTAACTGTAACAATTTTTATGTTATTATGTGATTCTATATAATATCAAGTAGATCCGAAAATGTAAATAAGAATTATTTCATAATTCAGTATGGCGCTCACATGTTATTACATTATAGTAATTAATAATACAAATTGAAGGTTTGTAAAAGCACAATTCGTTTACAGGGTTTGATATTGCCGATTAACCACCTAGGAGATTTTCCTTGGAGCAATGGCTCAAGCTATATCTTGACTTCAGGCAACTGTTTTTATTAGAGGTTTTGCTTTTTAGTCATGTATTTTCCACTGATTGGATATCGTTGTTGCTCTTAAATCAGCAATTATATTATTCTGAATTTGGTCCCCATGTTTGGACTGTACCTCATGCATCATATTTTATTACAAAATTTATTGATGAAACCTTGCAGTGCAGATTCATCCAAAAAGAAAAAAAGTGACACTTGCCACGACGTCATGCACTCCCGCATTACGTCTAACGGTTTTTTTTTTAATCAAATATTGAGTGTATTGATTTCGCGCTACTACAATAGAGTATATGAATGTTAATCTTCATTGTGTTGTTCAATTGCTCCATGCATCGCATGGGTTAGTGACCAGTGATAGTCATAATAACTACAATAGCAATAATAACTACAACGAGCACGAAGTCATTCCCAAAAAAAAAAAAAAAAATAGAGTAACTGGATACGCCAGCTACTATTGCGCCAAGTCTAGTCCTATCAAACTGCTTCACGTGAATATGTACGCAAACTTTCTCACAGTACCCTCATCAGCCCGTTACTGTTGCCCCAATTCGAATCAATATCAAATCGAATCACATGAAAACTACATGTACTGTTTCCAAAACTATCCCCCGTTTATAGAGTAGAACATTAATAATTATAAAAAACAAAAGTTTATTTACAAATTTCACATAGAATTAACTTATGATAGAACAGAAATTTGTTTACAAGGCTGATAGATAACAACCACTTCATGTGACGTTTGAATTGGGTAACTATTAACACGATACATCAAATATATAATAATACCCTGTAAAAAAAAAAGTGTCATAAATAACATTTACAAAAATAGCGTAAATAACATGGAAAAACTCCATTACATAATACCCTCTAACCGTTATTAGCGTAAATTACAGCAGAAAGAAAGTAGCGTAAATTACCACTTCAAGCAGCTTAATTCCCTTGAAACCCAACCCCAAATTGACCAATCATGCACACAGTCCTTGCTTGTCGCATTAATTGGCTACGATTAGAAGAGATATTTTAGTGTTTCAGGCTGTGGGGCTACGTAATTTGTAAGAGTGATGCCTTTAACCTCTAAATGTTTAATGACCAAAGATAATAAATACTGTGATGTTCAGGATCTGTTTTCTGAAGACCAAACATAATTAATAAATTAATATAGTGTTATTTCAACGTGAAAGACTAAACACAATTAATATAATGAAGTTTCAAGATGACTAAGTTCGAACTTTGAGGGCACGTCACCAGCCCGGTGCTGTAGCACCAACTGTAGTCATATCAAATTCCTTCAATTGCAGCACATGTGCCAACAGATGAGGCTGTTTAGCCAAGTCATGTTCGCAATTCTGCATGTGTTGCTTAATAGCTTAGCACTGTTTCACACCCACACTCACGTAGGTTTACAACTGTGAAATTGGATGCATAGATGTCCCATTTACATCTAATGTTGCAACTATTGCCCACCTTTGATGTGACATTGGGAACATTTAAAATCCTATTGATATAGTGTTTTTCCAGCCTGTATTGATATGACAAGCCCTAATAACTAAAATTGTAATACTTGGACCATGAAATTACGTTATAAATGCAACACAAAGCCTGATCTTCTTTCTACCCCGCTAACTTCGTAGATTGATTAAGCTATGAGTCGTAACGCCTCAGCATCAAATCGTACAATGCGAAACAAGTTTGGATCTACTTCAACAAATGAATCATCAGAAGTTCCAATAGATCAACAACTACAGACATACACAGACCACTATGGAGGGAAATGGGTTGGAAAGAAGAGAGATTTCGTTAATATGCCAATATACACGTATGAGAGTCTTGGAAGCGTCGGGCACATCATGGTCGACAAACCTACAAAACTAAGTACAACTACCATCGCAATAGAGTTCACCGAAGCAGAACCACCATGTTCAACCCTATACGAGAAGAGGTGTGAGTTAGAGGTGTATTGTCGATGGCACGGGTTACGAGTTCCTAAGGCACGCTCAGCCGAGTTACCTAGAGATGAACCTACCAACATACTTGCTCGTCTTGAACAATAGAACAATCAAATGCAAAAGCGACAAGACCGTTTTCACGCAATGCAAAAAGCTAGGAAGCATCTAAAGGGGAAGGCACAAGAGCGAGCTATCAAGTCTATTAATAAAATTACTGCATTAGATGATGAAAGAGATATTTCAGACTTCTCAGATTCAAGCAATGATGATTTTCAAAAATTTCTACCTACGAACATTAGACGGTGTTGTTAATGTCTACACATTCTATGCAATACAAAATGTTGTTGTTAATGTTTGACAAATGATGATTATGTACGTTCACTGCTGTTTGAAATGTTGTTGTTGTTTCTCTTGTTTTCCCTGCCGTTCGTTGTTACTACATATGATTCTTATGCTTTGGTTGGACAATGTCGTCTGCTTTGTAATGTACGAAGAACCTTAGGAAGTAAAATGCCTCCAGTTTGTTTAGGGGATGTTTCCAATGTTCTGTTTGTGTAACTTGAAATGTTAAACACATAATACTCATCACCCAAATTACATTTATTGCACATTACTTGTAGGAAAATTTAATATATTCAATACATACAGACTCATCCAAACCACACAGACCAACCACACATATGATTCAATAATACGAATAATTCAATTATATGAGTTGATTAAGTCACTGTATCATATACACATATCTGTGTATCTTATTTTTGCTAGTGTACTACTTTATATAGATACATTACATACAGACTCATCCAAACCAGACTAACCGCTCACTCACTAAAAATCCATATGGCTCACACAAGGTCATCATTACGATGATATTTGGCTTACTTAGAAATAGGCCAAATGCCTAAAAGCCTGCTCAGCCTAAAAAATGTTTCATTCAAGTTATTGGTTTGTTGTATCATTGCTCCAAAGCTCCCTAATGTTGCAATTGTGATCATCGAAAGCCATTGATGTAAACCTTGGAAGCATAGTTGCACTCATGTAATTTTACATTGATGTTGAGAAAATGTAACTACATCTTGTACCCGCAAAGACTCGTTGAAAAGTTTGTAAAGGAATATGGGGACAAAACTCTCCAATGTTGCAACACTCACTGCTCGTAATAGTAGTAGTTGGGAAGTCATGTTTGCAGTCCTGCATGTGCTGCTCAACAGCTCGGCACTGTTGATCACTGTTCAGTCATAGCATCCATGCTCACGTGAATACACAGATATGCAACCTTTTGTAATGCACTATTTTCAATGATGCAGAGGATCCCTCAAAAGTGTAAGCAAAATCTTGGGGGTGAGCTGTCCACCATTGCTACACTGATGTTTGCAGTTCTGCATGTGATGCTCAACATCTTGGCACTGTTGAACACTAACTACAAGTACCCATTCCTACTCACGTGAATACACAGACATGCAACCCTTTGCAATGCACCGTTTTCGAGGAGGCAAAGCATCCCTGAATTGGTTTATTATAATTTTGGGGGTGAGCTGTCCACCATTGCTACACTGATGTTCGCAGTGCTACATGTGCTGCTCAACAGCTTCGCACTGTTGAACCCTATCCAGTCATATCACCTACACGCACGTCAACACATAGATATGCATACTTTTGCAATGCACCGTTTTCAAGGATGCAGAGCATCCCTGAAAAGTTTATGATACGTTTTAACACAGCTCGACACTGTCTCGTCAAGTCATGTCAGATGAAGCATAAGAATGCTGAATAGTCTTCAACAAGACATACCAAACTAGTCAGAGAAACGTCTTAAAACCATATCCATCAAATATAAACCATACCATCAAATATAAGCGTAAACATCACTAGTTTTAAATTTAAATAGGTTATCCTAGTACAAATTCTGATGGTCAACCACGTGGAATATTGAGACACTAAGCACAACAGGCTTCCTCTTGATCTCCTTGTTCTAAATTATTGTCTTTCGAAAATGCAACCCATCCCTTCTCGAATCTCATTGCTAAATAAGTTTTGATGGGGGGTAATAGGGTAATAGCACAAGACATTGAAATGTGACAAATTGCTTCCCAATAATATACTTGGTAGAAAATTCAACAGGTACATATTGCACAAGAAGGAGAAACAACTAAGCATTAAAGCATATATGTTTCAAGGCCATATTTAAGAGGACTGTGATGATCACATTATGTATAAAGGCTCACCACCATATTATGCGGCCGCGAGATACCCATGAAAGAAAGATTGTTAGGCTTGAACTTTTCGACTGCTTGAATTGCTCTCTCTCTTCCTCTGGACATGCTATAAAATATTTTCGTAACAAACTTTTCTCTGACTTCATCTTTTGTGGGCAAATCATCTGAAGGAGATATGTTTGTATCATCTTCCTTTAAGTCTATTATTTCTACCTGATGATCTTCTGATTTACAGTTCTTGCTGGGTGGATATTGAATCCCAGTGGTAGTCTTATCAAATATAAGAACATGGAAGCTTGAATTTCGTTTATATTTGAAGACTAAAAAATAACCATAACAGATAGGATGGTATTCAATGAAATCCTACCAACCAATTTTCTGGACAAAATGTTGTTATCAACTTTCTTCAATCCCACTTGCCAAATACCACCATAAGGAGCAATGAGTGTAGCTACAGTGGATAGCTCAGCACTGTTGAACCCTGACCACAAGTACCCATCCACACTCACGTGAATACACAGAGCATCCCTGAAAAAGTTTATGCATCAATTTTGGGAGTGAGCTGTCCACCATTGCTACACTGATGTCCACAGTGCTACATGTGCTACTCAGTAGTTTCGCACTATTGAACCCTGTCCAGTCATATCACCTACACACACGTCAATACACAAATATGCATCCTTTTGCAATGCACCACTTTCAGAGCATCCCTGAAAAGTTTATAATACATTTAACACAGCTCAGTACTGTCTCGTCAAGTCATGTCAGATGAAGCACAAGAATGCTAAATAGTCTTCACGTGAATAAATACACAACCTCCTTTGCAATACACATCACCAACCCGCTGCTGTAGCACAAACTATAGCCATATCAAACAACTGCCTCAGTGAACCACAAGCACCAACGGGTGCCACTGTATAGCCAAGTCATGTTTGCAGTTTTGCATGTGTTCCTCAACACCTCACTGAACAATACACTGTTGAGTCATATCATCTTTATTCACGTGAATATTTACCCTTACATATAGTCATATCCACGTGAATACTTACCCTTGCAAAACTCCTATATAAAGTCCCATTTACATCTACCCTTGCAAAACATCTACACATATCGATCAGAAGTCACATTTTCCAATGTCAATGCGCAATTGGATGCTACCTCATTTTCCAGATAACTATAGGCAGGAGAGAGATTCCGACGAGAGGGAATACTATACCGGACTGTGGCGGGAGTGGGACTTTCGTGTGAACGAGTCCAACGCTCTGCACGATGATCTCCTACGACTCGGAGCACCTTTTCTCGACCGTACATCGATCACATTTCCACGGAGAAACATGCACCAATATGAGCGTGCAGTAACAAAAATAAAAAAAGAGAACAATCTAATGATACTTCGTAGGTCGAGGTATCACATGCTACAACTCGCAGAAGAGCTGGCTACCGCAACGAACAGGCAACTCATTCCAACGGAACGTAACAATGTCCTCAACTACGAGGACTACCTGTCAGAGTGAATGCCTATGTGGTATGTGTGTTGTGTCTACGGTTAAGTTAATAATGTTAGTATCATTACTGTTCAATATGCAATGCATGCATATTGGTGACGTCGTGTAAGTTATTTTCACTTTTCTGTGTTATGTTGTAGGTGCTTATTGAAAAACATCATGTGTAGGATTATTTAACTTCTATGCGTTATGTGGGAATAATTTAGATTACGAATAACGTGCATGCTCCTCACAATCAATAATAAGGTTTACATAGTACAAATGCAACAACAGTGACACACATACATTTAAAACATAGTTAGCCAAAATAGTTCTGCAACAAAGTCTAATTACACCATGACACGATTACTCTTCATCTGACATCTCCACATCTGACTGATACATGGGATCAGCAAGAAGTGATTGCATGAATTGTGTGTGCTCGTACCACCCCTCCACTGACTCTCGAATCTTAACTTGAGTACGATATCGATTAAGACATATCTTCATTCGATTATTTTCTTCTCTTATGCGGTTCAATGCTTTACGAAGTTCGTCGATCGTCTCTCTGGGCATTTGCGATGCGAGTTGTCGAGGCACTGGCAACTTAAAACCAACCAACTCATCATAAAACATTTGTTGTTCACGAAATAACCAAGCCCACTCCTGTCTCATGGTATTGTGAACGTAAGCACTATTTCGTAGATTTGGATTGATTGGATAGCTGAACTCATCTTCCAATACCCAGCAATGACCCATAGCAGTGAACACATCGTGAGGCCTATGGTGTTGTGGGTTGCCAGAACCAGACATTGACGTTGAATACAATAACAACAAGTGATCAAGTTAACAGTTTGCATCAACTGTTGGTAAGAAATGTAATGCTGCATAAAATGGTACACGACAAAAACATTCATAAATTTGTGTACTATTACATGCTAAAAATGAAATACTAATACTAACACTAACACTAACACTAACATTTGACCATATACATTAGATGTTATTGTTAATGTCTACATGTTGTGTGCAATACAAAATGTTGTTGTTAATGTCTGACCAGTGATGATTGTCATGGGCGGCTCTAGGAACAGTTCAGGGGTTTCAAATGAACCCCCTGAGCTGGCCAAAAAAAGATAAAACTTATATATAATTTTTTAATTTATTTTTTAACCCTCTTAAAATAAAATTTTGAACCCCCTAAACCTAAATTTTTTAAAAGCCTGGTTGAAATGAACTTGATTATGATTATCTTGACAATATTTTGGTCAAACAACAACTCTAACAACAAAAGTATAAATTTATTCTTCTTAAATTAAAAAAAAAAATCATTTAGATCATAAAAATTTGAATCAAACTAATACATAAAAGTTTATTGTATTTAGATCTCGCTTGAAGTTTACTTAACGACAATAATTCATATGTTTATAGTATTTAAAAACAATAAATAATTTCCAAGATTTAATCTTAGTAACAATAATTAGTATCTTTATTATATTAATAAACTATTATGAAAAAAAATCGTATTAATAAACAATATATATTAAACTTATAGTTTATCTTATATAAGAAACGCTATATTCATAATACTTTCACAGCAAATCTTAAGTAACAGATGTTACTGGTTGTTACTGATGAAAAAAAAAGTAATTTCAGTAGTGAATTTAAATAAAAACTAATAACAAATTATCACCTAAAATTGTTAGAAATGTGTTATGGAAATTTTGTAAATATAGCACTTTGAAAATAAAGAAATCATATAGACTACAAAATTCATTTTTTACCCAAAATGCATTTTCTTATTGACCCCCCTAAAAATATATCCTGGAGCCGCCACTGATGATTGTGTACATGCCTCTATATGATTATGACCAATGATGATTATGTGCAATACAAAATGTTGCTATTGTAAATATTTCTTTCTTTTCTGACCAACATTTATAACAACAAACAGCCAAAATCACACCAATGTACTTACTTCACACTCATTCAACAAAACAAATAAAAATTTCAGTACAATATCAAATGAAAATTCCATTGCCATAAAATTATGGTGTGAGTTTTTTACTTGACACAAATTTTAGTTGAGTCCGGAAGCAACTGTGGAGCAGATTGGAATTCAGTTCAGACAGAAAGAAGACACTCCGAATGGGAGGAGATGTGTAGTAAAATACGAGAATAACTCGATATTACGGTGTGTGAGTATACTTTATAACTCGATTAATTTTATATCGAGTTATGTTAAAAGACATAAACTCGTACGCCTGACATCAAGACAGTGTGAAAACAGCTTTAATAACAGTATAACTTGATATCTCTGTAATCGGTTACATAACTCATTTTTCGTATAATCGAGTTATTTAGGGATTGGACCAATGAAATGCCACGCTGGTTGTCCAGCGTGGCACAAAGCTGAAGGTAACTCGACTATCGTATATTCAAGTTCTTCACATAACTTGCTCTTTTAATTATCGAGTTATAAAAGTGGAGCATTTCTCTAATTAGTTTGAGAATGAGAGTAGAATGCTGCTTTTTTTGCTCAAAAAGGGCATTCGCCCATTTTCTCCCCAAATATGTATATATGCCTTTTCTTCACTTCTCATTACTGCCTTGTTGCTTAGGCATTGTTAACAGACGCAACTGTAGCCGTCAACATAATGGTAGCTATCATTATTTCTAACATTGACTTGAGTAGCAAATTATAAAATATTTAGTATAAAATAATACCAGCCGAAATTCAATAATTTAAATAATATGAGTGCAAAATAATCTTATTTGCATTTCAACATTATTCTTAGATGATTAAATAGTTCGTATACACATCTTTTATTTATTGGATCTTGGACCTGTCATTATTCGATAATGCTAAATACTTTCTCCAAAGTTAGACTTGTTTGACTTGAAACCAGTCCAAAAGTTGAGCCAACCAACATTTCACACGTGGTAAGATTGTAAAAAGGGTGAAATTATTATTTAAGGATTGCTAATGTGTCTTTTTTAACTAATGAGATAATGTTATCTATGTAAATATATGTGTGACATTTTTAATCAACGCAAAAAATAAAAAATAAAAATTTTCAAATGATATCACATTTACATAAATAATAACATCTTATTAATTAGAAATATAAAAAAACCACGTAAGCCGTCCTTAATAATTTCTCGTATGGCAGCAACAAGTTTCAGTTGAAAAACTGTGGTCTCACACGTGTCAACGTACGACAAAGTCAAGTTGTACTTCCCCAAAACAAAACAACAGGCAATTCCCCAAAACGGCAACGAGCTACAATCAAGTGCACTCAACTCGAGTACTACCGTAATGTGGTGTCACAATTTTGATCGGTTCAACTTAAAAAAAAGTCAAACTTGAACCCAAATGACCCACTGTTTTAGCCAATAGTCTCATCCTAAAACCAACAAAACCAAAACCCGCAGATTGTTTGCTGGTTTAACCCCTCCCTCTCTCTCTCTCTCTCTCTCTCATACATATATATATATATATATAGTCATATATATCCATTTCAGCTTAGTAAATCAAATCAATGGCGCCCACAGCAGCAATGCTAATACTGTGTCTTCACGGCAAACCAAAATCCCCACCATCTTTTGCTCCTCCATCACCACCTGCAACTTTTTTTGGGCCTAAGCTTTCGGCAGTGAGGTGGGTTTCGGTAGTGAATTCCATCTGCAAAGCAACATCAGATGAAAAGCAAGTTGATCCTTCTTCTGCGTTGGAGAAGAGGTTTCAAGATGCCCTTGAACTCAGTTGCTGGTCGAGCTGAATAACATTACTTTTAACCAGAAAAAAGGCCTAATTATGTGTTGTGGAGGTGGGTTTGACTGTTTTATTTATGTACAGTGAATGGTCTGTATATTTGATCTGGTGACAGAAACTTTTGTTCATGAATTTCACATTTATTAGCTGCTAATGTCAAGGTTACAAGCATAATTTGCAAAGGTTTTCATATTTTACCATGAACCACGAATAGCAAGTTGTATATTCAATTGAATGGTAGCAAATAAAGAGCACGTAGCTTAAAGCCTTAAACATATGCAGTTTATTCAGGGGCGGCGCTACACTTTGTTCAGGGGGTTCTTTCAATTTTTCTTTTTGGTTAGTTTAACATTTTAATTTATTCTTAAAAATATTATTTCTAAGAGTAAGAGTTTGTAATTGTAAGTGTAATTTTTTATTATAAATTTGTAATATATATATGTGTGTGTGTGTGTCGAATATTGATAGTGTGCATTATTTTTTGTTATTATAATATTATTTGTGTAAATAATGATGCGTGAGGAAGTTTGTGTTTACGGAATAAATATATAAGAGAAATATTTTGACATTACTTTTATAAAAAATATAACAATTGCTTTAAGAGCATTTGTTAATATGACCCTAAATATAATATACTTTTATATAATTTAGTAATTAGAGATGGTTTATTGCATGTACGTGTATTATTTCCACGTTATAATAACTTTTTGTTATAAAGTCAAAAAAATTCATGTAAAATTAGTGATTGTTTAAATAGACACGTATTGTATTATATATATATATATATGTATGTATGTATGTATGTATGTATGTATGTATGAGTACGATTGTATGCATCAATAATTAATATAAAGTCAATGAATTGAGTTTATTCATTTAGTTTAAAATATTTTTATAAAAACAAAGACAAATAGATAATAAAAATTACATAAAATAAAAATAAAAATATTAGACAAACTTAACAAAATAAAATGGTTAAAACTACCTATAATAGTAATAAATACTCATAATGAACTATTATCTAACAATTCAAAATTAGAATACCATGTAACAATTCAAAATTTGAAAATTTTTAAAAGGAAATTGTAAAATTTTTTTTTTTATCGATAATTTAATATATTTAAGTTCTCTTTTTATTGTGTTAGAACCCCTTTCTCTTTTCGTGTGTGTGTATTTGTTTCTAAAAAAAAAAACTTACTAAAAATTTTTCATTTAAGTTTTTTAATGTCTCCTCTAAACAAAATTCTTGGAGCCACCAAGTTTATTAAGCTTCAGAAAATGTTGGGATGGAGCTGTACGTATCTCTCTCCCTTTCCTTTTGAGTGCACGTTTGCTTGAAGAAAGAAAAGAGTTTGATGGGGCTGTCTGCAGCATAGGCCAAATCTGCCTTAGGCAACAGCCCCATCATGTTAAAGGCTTTGCCAACTAAAACTTTTAGAATTGGAGCAACGTTCATCACGTATATGAAGTAATATTTCCAAGCGCACCTCATCTGATGAATCTGGTATTTACTTCTCACCGCTTCAAGTTGTAATTTTATCAATTTTCCATAAAGTAGAACGTGTGCCACTCTATGCAAACTAGAAATGTATGGTACAAGAAGAGAGGAGTTCATAAACCCAAGTCGATAAAGGACAATTTGCTCTTTTTTTCCCATAAGAAGCACGATACCAGTCAATAGATATAAACAAATTCACAAGAAACTCAAATATTTGTTTCTGTTATTGAATGTAGCAGGTGCCAATCTCATCTTTCACTCCAAAAGCAATTGATAATTTCCTCACTAAAAGTACAGTTCAGAACATTAAAGAACCACGGATAAGTGATGCATCGTTTCTGCTCAACAATGGGAAAAATGGCTTTTAACTTAATATATTACCAGGGATCGCTCTGCAAAAGGAAAATCTCTGATAAGTGTCCCGTCCCGAGTTCTGCTCTACCAAATCATTTTATACAAGTGAAAGATCTCCACCACGGACCGATCTCTTGACAAGTTTAGCCCACGACTCATTGGTCTCAGTGATGACTTTAAGAGCATAGTCCTGTATATCGGGCAGAATTTTTTATCAGGAAAAAATGAAAACAGAAAGAACAAAAGTTAAAAACACCATGCATGCATACAATGGGAGAACATAAAACAGAAACAGCAACAACAACAATACTAGCAATAACAGCGACAAGTATAAATGTATATAGTGTAGTGCTATGTACAGAATGGGCTTCTTTATATAGATCATGAAATGGTTTCAACTCGTGGCATTTTTATTTATATCTTTTCAAAGATAGATAAAGAAGGGAAATGTCAGCGGTTCAATCCATCACACCGTCGATTATCAAAAAAGATAGCAGTATAGCTCAGGCAAAGAATAAGTGTGGTCTGTGTAACTACATCTAACAACCAAACTGACTAAACTAGTAGGCATCTTCTCATATGCTGTGGATAGTTGGCTAGAATTTAATATATACAAAAAAGAGAAAACTAGCAACTGGTTCAACTGAGTTCCTATTATCAATTATACTTGAAAGCAACTGTCTTGGTATGGCAAGGAATATGTTTATATGCTAGTATGCTACTGTATTCAGAATCCTTTTAACATAGGCGAGATATTCAAAATCTAGATTGTACAAATAGAAATATAAAAACATGCATATATACTAGCGACCATACTTGGGACAAAAAACATGGAATGAACTTGTACCAAAGAACAAGGATACAGCACTTGCCTGAAAGAAAACTTTAGAATAATAAATGTTATATTTAAAATGTGGAAAAAGATCCTTGATCAAAATATGTGGCCAGCAATCTTGGTGTAGAAAATGACAGTAAGCAGAGACAACACCCCAAATGAATCAAGCATTGAAAATCAGACTACTAAAAAGAAAAAATACCTTGTTTGCTGCCTTGTTTCCAAGACCAAACTTGTTTGCAGGTTTCCCATCAGGAATCTTGTAGTCTCTGAACCAATCCCTAATTGCAGTGAGAGTGCCCTGAAGAAAACCATCAAATAAGACCCCATAAATTTTGCTTACTGTAAATGCAATTGCTTCACTATTTGTCTTCTTGTTTTTTCTTTTTGGCCTCTTTTATCTTTTGGCTAGACTATGGCAACCAATGCTTCACTTTGTTCTAGCTCACACTTGATTCTCCAATTAATTAGTGATTTGTTCATTGACAGACACGTCCGTAGACAATATGCTGTTTGGGCTAATGGATTAACAATGTTAATAATAGCTTTACTATTATGCACATGAGATGAGTAAACCACAGAAATACTCAATTCAACAAAGCCCTATTTCAACTTTTTAACTCCACAGCAGAAAATAATTTACTACCCTTGTCTTTGTCTATATCTATATCTTCTCTTAAATATTGGACCTGTATGTAATCCTTTTAATAAGCCTATAATTTCCAACAAGAATCAAAAGTCTAGTAATAATAAATTGATGCAATCTCAACAAAATCTGCTACTCATCTTCAAACCCACCAAGTAGTTAAGTGCCACATCACCATTTTAATGAACCCAACTTATCTTGCACAATTTTCTAATTCTTGCAAACTGGATTCCTTTTTCTTCTTCATGGATAATGACTTATCACATGGAGATTTACAGCAGCCATAGTCCTAATCCATCTGCTCACATAAACGATGTTCTATCTGCCTATTTTTCACAATAATCTATACAATTGAAAATGTATGTTGTGAATACTTCCTGGCCATTGCTTATTTATAAATGTGGTGGTTGCTACCAACTGAACAAATATAAGCTGTTTAATCACTAAGTAGGTATTGTTTATAAAACATTTACACATGTTCTGGTCATTCTTTCCATTAAAAACATGGCATAATGACTTATGGTCTGTTTGAATGGAAGGATGGAAGAGTGGGAGGAGATAAAATATAGGGAGGATATAAAAGTGAAACGATAAAAAGATTTTAGTTTTCTACCATGTGTGTTTGGTATAAAAGATGGAAAAGTAGAAGGATGGAGAACAAATATAAATTTATTTTGTTTGGTTGAGAAAAAAAAAAAGAGATGATAGAAAGTATAATTTGTCTAATTTACTATCATGCCCCTCTTACAGAGGAACTAATTTTTTCAATAATATATTAGAAGTAATTTTTTCCAATATTACATAAGGGAATAAATTATCAATTAAATTAGTAAAAATGACATCTTATAAAAGTAAAAATATCACACACACACACACATATATATTTACCTATCCTTTTTACATCCTTAAAATATAAATATATATATATATATATATATGTATGTATGCATGTATGTATGTATGGTTAACTAAATCAGTTAAAATAGCACCTTATAAAAAAGAAGGTATCATTTTATTCTATTTTCATTCTATGCCAAAATTCACTGTACTGACTTTTGGCATTCATCCCTTACTTAAAAGAACAATCTGCAATTGTGCATGTTATAGAACATAATTGGCTTATACGTTTCATAAGGGATATTGAAAATACAAGCAAGACCTGAAGTATGAAATAAAAAGAATATATTATTATAAGTAGGGTTAGTTTCGTCTCCAAAGCCAAAAAACAATAGAGTAGTCATCTGATAATGTTTGCATTTGCAGAACAACAGCATGGTGGTGAATAGATGAAGAAGATTAAAAGCACTTGGGTTACTGAAATTAAGTTGGAAGAAGGGTAGAAAGGTAATATTACTAACCAACCCATTTTTCCTCTCATTTTCTCAACATTGTGGGGAGAAAATATTTTGGTGGGCCTGGGTGAAAAACACCCGGGCATCCAGTTTTACTTCCAATTTTCTCTTGCTAATCAAACAGAGGAAAAACCTCGTTTTCCATCCATTTTTCCTTCATCCCTTTCCTACCCACCCACTTTTTTCAACCCAACCAAACAAAGCCTTAGAGTACAATTGAAGATGTTACAACATTTAGCAAAGTAAGGGAGGGGGGAAAGGGGGATAGATTTAACAGCACTTAGAAAATGGGCATACCGGGAAATGCTTCTCAACATCATCGATGTCGTTCACAAGAGAAGCTTTTGGATCATCCAATGAAATTGCAACTATTTTCCAGTCAAGTTCCCCTTCATCAATCATGGCCAAAGCAGCCAAGGGCTTGACTTTAAGAATTTGTCCAATTTTTCTTTGACTTTCACCAATCTCAACAACATCAACTGCAAATTAAAAGAAAACAGCAAGGATATTAATACAAATTGCTATTTAGGACCAAAAAAGGACATAGACATACTAGAATGGTCAAAACTAAAACAATATCTGGTGATATACCTGGATCATTATCACCAAATGCTCCTTCAACTTCTGCATTAGCAAGTTTTGGGTCTTCCCATGTTTGTGGAAGCAATCCATAATTCCAATTTATATTGTAGCTGTCAATCAAATAATAAGATCAATCAGGATTTAGATTTTTAAGGAATTAAAACTCAATGATATCAACGAGATCAAGGGCCCCAATGAAGTTATTACCCATTACAGCCTAAAATGGGTGGAGACAGTGGGTTTATAGTTACAGCTTGTTTACATTCAAAGATGGGCATTGGAACCCCTCTCTTTGTGTATCAATAATGACTATTAAGGAACAAATTTCAAACTTCAGAAGATGTACGATTCAAATATAAATTTACAATAAGATTTTACACAATCAGTAAAATTTTATATAACAGATAGAGATTGAGTTAGGTTTCATCATTTTTAATCAATTCTTGCCATACAGCAACTGGTGAGCAATAGCACTAGCCTATTTCTCATATTCAACCCTAGGGTTTTTGCAAACTCTATAGAGATCGAGTTAGGTTTCATCATTTTTAACCAATTCTTGCCATAAAAATTCCTCTATGGAAGACAGGAACTGGTGAGCAATAGCACTAGCCTATTTCTCATATTCAACCCTAGGGATTTTGCAAACTCAACCAACATCTGAGCTAAGATATCTTTGCATAAAAATACAAATACATAAATCAGGACAACTAAAACATCAAAATCTTACGGATAGTATCGAAGCTTTCCCTTTTTGGTATCCTGCTTTATGGGGGTAAATGGCTCATCAGTAGCAATCTCCATCTTTGCACTTGATTCTTTGGGTATTTCAACAATAAAGTTGAAAACACCATCACCCAAGTGCAGTGGAATATCATGCCAAGGGGAAACCTGCATGAGCGAGCAAGCAATTATTCTCAACATCAGTACATAAAAGCAAGAACAAAAGGTGTTTCAATTTCTCTCTCTCACACACAAAGGGGAGGGGAAAATAGAGGAAAAACTAAAATCCAAAATCAAATTCCTAATTTAATTGGAGACAAGAGAGCCCTCAACTAGGCCCAAAACTACATTAATTGTGTAAAATTTGTTGTTTCTTGGGCTATGCAATTGAAAATCCTACTATAAGTTTTTCATTTCTTGTCTCTTTCTACATTTTCTTGGCAATGACCATTTGAATTCTAAAAAAACCTTGGTTAAAAGTGTAAGGAATATTGGATTTTTAAAAGCCATGTTTTCTGTAGTTTACCATATCTAAAACTAAACGATGACTGCCTCAACTAGGCCAAACAATTACCCTCAACATATTTTCATAACATTCTTTTCCAAATTCTACATAATCCAAAATCATTAATTTCTTTTATTTCACACAATTGGGCAAATAGAGAGTAGCCAGACGATAATAGCAAAATTTGTACTCCTTCAAACACAGACTGAGCATCATCAAATGCCCTAAATGCTTCAGCTAGCCTGAGTAACCATCAGATTTTACTTCTCCCGAAGTCCCAACTCCCCAAAACAAAGGAAGAAAAATCAGAGATTCATAACTCAATTTTCTTTTCATTTCCCAATCTTTTAATTTTTTTAAAAAAAAAAATGCTCAGATAGAACGGTGAAACTAATGGCACACCAAAGTTCCAAACACAGATTGGGCAATTAGGAGTACAGAACAAAACAACGCATCAAATAATAATAATTCAATATATGAACAGTTATCAGAATCAATAATTTTAAAAGATTCAAAACTCCAACTTTTCTCTTATTTTCCCCCTCATTTTCTCGTGAGCCAAACAAGATGCTAAAGGTACCTTCTTTCCGGAATTTTCAACGAAGAAGACCCTGTAGTCAAGGGTTTCGGGCTGACCCTCCTCTTTGATCTGAACCTCGGGGTTGTAAATAGCTCTACAAGTGAACAACCTCTTAGAAACCAAGGAAGACGCTGGCTTGATGTTCTTGAAACCGAGGGTACTCTGTTTGGAGAGGAAAGGCTTCTTGAAGAGCAAGCAAGTGGCGGAGGCAGTGGTGGTGTTGCTCGCTACGGCTATGGCTCTCGTGGCCGCCATGATTAATCGGCTGAGAGTGAAAGTCTGAGAGTGAGAGAGTCACAGTAAAATTGAATAAATGCGTCAGCAAAGTTTTGTCCTAGTGATGTTGATTAACCTTTTTTTTTCATTTTATTTTATTTTATTTGTTTATAATGAGGTGGCAGTTGGTGATTGGATGATCCAACACTGAGGTTTGAAGCGCGTGTTGTTGCTATCTTTGTTTGAAGTTGAATGAACCTGGTCAATACTCGATACTGTGACAACTGTTCCGATGATGTCTCACACGTGTGTCTGGTCTGTACTCTGTTTTAGCCTATGATGTTGTTTCACATGGTGCGAATCTGAATGCAGACAAGGCCGGCTCTACAGATGATGCAACTGATGTAATTGTCTAAGGCCCCCAAATAAAAAAAGGCCCCCACTTATAAAAAAATTTATGTACTTTTTTTAGTCAATAAAATACATTAAAAATGCCTCATTGTATCATAAAATGCAAAAGAGTAAAAAGAGAAAAAACAAAAATAGTTAAGACAAGACTGCACACAAGCTGTGTGCAGACAAGACTGCATAGTGCACATAGCATCGCACAGTTTGCCCAAAGCCCACAGCACGTCACAGCTGGTCCCACCACATACTAATTAATCATTTATCATTTTTTTTTAATGCATACTCTTATTTTATCAATTATTATAAATTATCACACTAATTAATAATTTGATATGTATCATATCAACTCATTTGTTTTATAGTGATGCTAATTTACTGAACCATGTAATAAATTAATTTTTATTTGTGCAGGTTTAGACTTTAAAATGGTCACGACTTTAGAAAAATTGAAATAATCAGGTTCTATTATTCTATACTTTAAATTTTATTTCTAGTAATTTTGCATCTCAAAAAGTAAGAAAAATAGATTTTAAATAAAAAAATTCAATACATATTATTTAATTAATATTTAAATATAAAAAAGACTCCACTTAAAATTTTCGCCTAAGGCCCCCAAAGTTGATGAGCCGGCTCTGAATGTAGATTATACTTTCTGTCTCGCCTTCATCTGCTAGTCTGTCGACGCTTCGCGGCTGCTCAACTACTCATTGTGGCGATGCTCGCACGCCTCTCTACCTCTTTCGGCTTGAGAGTTGTTGTGGATATGGAAGTGTGTCATACCTCGGGTATGTGACTGGAATATGAGTCAGTTTTATGAATATTATTAAGAGTAAGTGAAGTCACCATCAATCATTAGGTTTTTCTAGGTGTGATTGGTCATTTAACTCTATTTGATTTTATTACCGATCCTAGACTAAGAAAATGGTTGTTTTTCCTAATCTAATGTGAATGGGTAAAAAATCTTGATTCTTGAGTTTGGAAGTCTGGTTATGTGTGGGGAAGGTGTAAGGCACCCCCACAATGCCTGTCTGTAGACAGTCCTTTGTTTTGGTAAAATCATAATTTAAGGACATTAGCAATTGAAAACAAGCTATTGGCATTAGCTTTTGTGGCTATAAATGTGTTGGGCTTTGAGGTTTGATGTTGGAATGGGTATGGTCTCGATCGATGCTTTCCAAGTGTGTTTGAAGTTGTTGCTAAATTTCCATGGCGAAAATTCGGTAGCGCTTCGCCTTAGATGCGTCATAGCTCGCAAAACGCTATTCTCACCAAACTTTCAATATGAGAATACGGCAATGGGGATGCCCCATTTTCACGGCGAAAATCTGGCAGAGTTTCGCGTCTGTTTATACGACGTGCATTGACATGCTCGTATTGTGACGAGTCGAATCCCTTCAAAGTGCCAAGCATGTTGATAAATGTTGCATACACGGGGAAACCAATGTCACTTGGTGACATGGATCAAGACAATCACACCACAAAGATCGTGCACACAATATAACATGAATATGTACTTGCGACAATCGCCTTGAGCACATACCCACACCACAAGGTCAAGAGCTCTCATGACTAGAGAGGGTCACTCACGTAGCCATAAGAGTCCATATACAAGCAGATATAGATATACATACATCATGCACAATGCTATCATGCAGGGCAGGAAAGTAAAACAGACATTGCCAACGTCCTAAAGGTAAGGCCTAGCAAGATACAAGAAATGTAAAACAGATATTGCCATCCTTAGGGAACGCGGCCCAAGCATAGAACATGAAAAATAAAGGGGTACATGGAGAGGGGGAACCCTAATACATGCTCTAGGGAAGAGGCTTTGAGAGAAGGAAAGAGAAAACCACTTTGGAGGGGCTAGGCTCCCTAATCTACTGAACATTGCCCTTTGTGGGCTTGCATCTTTTTGCTTGCATCCTTACCCTTTTTGCCTGCGCCTAGGAGGTCACACCCTTGCTTCAAGCGTCCTTGCTCCATGTGTGTACACGCAACAGACAAGGAAACAAGCTAGCAGACAAGCAAATAAACAAATAGAAGGGAAGCATGCTAAAAGACAAGATAGGGAAAGATGCCAAACAGGGGCAAACAAACATGTGAAGCACATGAAGGGGCAAACAACATGTTATTAAACAAAATGGGGTATCCTAGGAGGACAAATGTAGGTTTGGATCAAATGTCCATAGTTCCATTGGATTGGAGTATGAACAACGCACAAACTTATGCATGAACATGTAGGCAAGAATGCAAAGGTGCAAAGATGCAAAGAAGCAAAGAAAGCCAAACGGGTGGTGCAAAGCAAGCAAGGCAAGCATATCAACATCGCAAGGAGCGAAGAAAGGTGTGAATCAAGCACACCAACACCACGGAGGTGTATCTCACAAGTGGTTACATCCAAACGAACCCTAGGAGGGAAGGATGTAACCATACAGGCAAATCCACGGGGGGCACAAAGCATGACAAGGCCTAGATCTAGAGAGGCTAACATGGAGATAAAGCATAAAAGCAAGCAAGCAAACATAGACCTGCAAAGGAAATGATCCAAACCCTTTAATATAGGCCTAGGTGTATGGATGTAGGCCTAGACCACAGGATCTAGATCTACACCCTACCAAAAGGGCCAAAACATAAGAAAGAGAGATATCAAGAGATGGAAGGGCTTTAGTATAGCAACCAACATAGATCTAAGCACACAAGCATGGCACGGAGCACATAAACACATAGATCTAAACATAGGGATGTAGATCTAAGCACAAACATGAAGATCTAAGAATAAACATGGCAAAGAACACATAGGCATATAGATCCAAGCATAAACATGGCCAAGGGCCTCAAAGCATGTAGATCTAAGCATGAACATGACAAAGAACAAACATAGGCATGTAGGTCTAAGCATAAACATTGCAAGGAGCCTAACAACATGTGGATCTAAGCACATACATTAAATTTAGACATATCCTAACCCAAGAAGGCTAGGCCAACAACATCAAAGGTTTAAATCATGGCATAAGCAAGTAAAAATACTATAAAAACTATAAAGACATGTTAGGAAGCAAGAACATGCTAGGAAAAGCAATAAAGCATTTTATTAGGCAAGATAAAGCTAAGAAAAGGTTATAAAAGAAAATGGTGTGGATTGTAGCTAAAAAGCTACATCCACACCCCTAAACCTCAAATCCAAGGTATGGAACCAAGGAGAGGAAGATTGGGTGCAAGAACACTACCTTAATGATTGTAGAAAAAAGAGGAGAATCTAAGGTGTTTTTGAAGGTGTTTAGATGTGTTTGGGAGAGAAATTAGAGAGAGGAGAGAAATAATTTTCCCAGGAAAACTGCCCAAAACTCTCTTTTGTAGGTGTGTGTGTGTGTGTGTGTGCGTGTGCGCGTGCGTGCGCACGTAAAATAAGGGGTCTGTGGGGTATTTATTCTGAAAAAATGGCCCTTTGGCCTTTTGCTTGGTCCAGCTTCCGATGTGTATTTGAAGGCATTTCCAGACTTCAATTGAGCTGATCTTAGTGTACTTGGAAAACTCTGGATGTCTAGTTTTTAGAACACTAAAGAAATTGAAAATCCAACAGTCGTATCAAAAGTTATGGCATCAGGAAGGGTTCTGATGCGCTTTTCACAGTTTTCTAGATATCTTAACCTTTTTAACTCCGATTTTGACTCATGAATAGTAATTGGAAAGGGAATTTGATAATCTTCGCAATGGCATTGGTCCCAACATGTTCTGACAGTCAGATCAAAATTAGAGTTTCTAGTGCCCTCGAGAGTCAACCTTGGGTCAAACTTGGTTAAAGTTGACGAAAATCACCGAGCAGCTTGGGTTTGATGTATAAACATGAAAAATGTTGTTTTGGGATGATTTCGACTGACTTTTACTTTCGGTCAAACTAAGGTTGACCAGGGACATTTTGGTCAATTTGACCGAAAAAGGCACTTCGATTTCTCTGATGCCCAAATGGGTTGCACCAAATTCCCATGGAGAAAAGATAATATTTTTGGAATTTTCAAGGTCCGGCACGCAAAATACGTTGTTTACAACTGCCCCTTCTTTATTTATAATCTTGAGTGCAATGAGAGGTGTCGGGTAAAGAACGTGATTCTGCATTTTGTTGCCCCAAAATTGCTTGTGGAAACTATGTTGTTCATGGGTCAATACCGGCCTTACTTGGCAAGATTGAGCTGCTACAGTTGGTTTGGAAAATTTTTGGCTTAGTCCTTAATGCTGGGCAAAAGACTCTTTTTTTGTTTTTTTGTTTTTGTTTTCATCATTTATCCCATGATGATGTTGGAAAATATATATGTTCAAATGTTTTAAGTAGCATAGGCAAACTTGCATATGTCGGATGCTATGAAAACACATGAAACACTAACAAAACTAAAAGAAAGGCGAGGTAGATATGAGAGACTATGCATAATAAAAAGGGAAAATTTTGAGAGGATTGAAAATGTGAAAACAATGCAATTTTGAGTGATGGTAGTTTTGGAAAACATAGGATTAAACGGTCGCTATCGAATCTGAACCCTGATGAATGCATAGGATGCATAGGACTAAACGGTTGTTGCTGAATCTGAATCTTGGTGAGACTAAACGGTCCCTGCCGAATTTGAATCTTGAAGAAGGCATAAGATGCCTAGGACTAAACGATCGCCGCTGAATCCGAATCCTGATGAATGCATAGAATGCATAGGACTAATGGTCGTTGTTGAATTTGAATCTTGGTGAGACTAAATGGTCACTGCCGAATCTGAATCTCGAAGAAGGCGTAGGTTGCTTAGGACTAAACGGTCGCTGCCGAATCTGAATCCTGGTGAATGCATAGGATGCATAGGACTAAACGGTCATTGCCTAATCTAAATCTTGGTGAGACTAAACGGTTGTTGCTGAATCTGAATCTCGGTGAATGCATAGGATGCGTAGGACTAAATGGTCATTGCCAAATCTGAATCCTGGTGAGACTAAATGGTCGCTGCCAAATTTGAATATTGAAGAAGGCATAGGATGCCTAGGACTAAACGGTCACTGCCAAATTTAAATCCTGAGAAAGAGGTATTTTGAAAATTATGACATTTTTTGAGAAAACGTAACATTTTGGTATGAACATGCATGATATGTGTTAGGCAATAGGGTTAGGCATACTTACCTGTTTACATGCATTGCCAAATGTTCTTGGGCTTACTTATCAATCTTGAATTTGCCTCCGCAAGTATGTCTCGAGGGATGAGATTCGGTGGTGCTCGCAAGAAGGCTCACGCCTTTGTTCCATCTCAAGTTGATTCGTCTAGTAGCGATGACGATACTGTGTCAGTTAGCGTATAGGTTGCGCAGACCCTTCAGAGGTGCTTTGACCGAGGTGGTGATGACCCTGCGCCCCCTGGGGACATATATATAGCATATTGTACTAGGAGTTGATGTTCGGTGGAGACGGTCAGTGCCTTGTCTCAATCCTGCACTGGTTTAGGAGGAAGTTCTTCACAGTTCCTTCGGATTGAGGAGGGAGGAGGACTAGGGGGCGAGGAGCTCATGTTTGATGTAGAGGCCGATGACAGGGTCGAGCCAGGTCCAAGCGCTCCGAGGTGCCGCAATCGTAGACCGTGGTTTTCGCCTTGTTTGTTTGGGGCCGAGGCCTATACTGGAGAGGTCGATGATAGCATAGACAATACTCATCTTCATCATGGTCTGAAGAGGCATCCTTCCGCTTAGATTCGGAAGGCTCAAGTATGTTCCTTTTTTCTCCTTCACTTGTCAAATCTAAATGTGTAGATATGCATGCTAATTGGTAGCTTTTCTGATTTTGAGTGCAGGTCGTTAACAAGATTCGTGGTTGGGAAGTCTGGCCTTCATTCCTTCTTCGCCTATTCGACCCTGAGATGAATGTGCACTATCTCAGCTTTTTGATTAAGCATGGCTTTGAGGTGTTCCTGAGGATTCCCCCTTATTCCATTAGGCATGTGATATCGGAAACTTGGGTGCAACGATTCCATGTAGAAACTGGCACCTTTCATTTGTGCTGTGGGGAGTATGTAGTCCTTCCCGTTGACTAGACGGCCATTCTGGGCCTTAGATTCGGTGGGTATCCAATCCCAATTGATTTTGTAGATTTTGATGTTACGAGTGAGCTTTTGGGCATTCGCTATCCCTTTACCCCGGTAAGGAGACATTATTTTGGACCTACCAACGAGCCTCAGATTCGTATGGAGTGGCTGAGGGTGAACATACCCTAGGAGGCGAAGCCGGACGATATTTCTCTCAGGTAGTTCTTCTACTTCATTGGTAGTTACCTGTTTGGCAACAACCTGTCGGTGCTAACTTGCAAGCTGCTAGGAGCCATGAGAGTAGTATTAGATATAGGGGCCTATGATTGGGGGTCCCCTTCTTATGGATTCTTCATCACTTTCCTAAGGTAGGCTTCGGGACAAGACTTTAGGAGCCTAGAGGGTTATTGGTAGATTTTGATATGGTGGGCATATGAGTATATCCCAGCCTTGCGTCCACAGTATTCCAGCCTTTCTTTAGGGATATATCCTAGGGCATATGCCTAGTCCCACTGCACGATCACCAGAGTTATTTTGACACAGCCGTCCATCGTCGGCGCTATGTTAGATTGTGTCACTTGGGCAAGATACCCAATCGCCCCTATGATGAGCGGTTGTTGGCTAGGCATGAGGTTACCCATTCTATGAATAAGTCGCAGGCGCGGTGTTGGTTTTGAGCTTTGTCAAGCTGGAAGTTTTTCTTAGCTGAGAGGACCTACCATCAGGTTATGCTGGTCTTTAGAGTTCTTAAGGACCCCCCTCAGGAGCTTTTGTGTATCGAGGTGATTTCGGACGACCCTAACTATACGACAGGCTTCTTCGAGTATTTTGTCATGGAGGACACTAATTACTTCGCTTGGTTCCTGTAGTCCTTAACTGGACCCATTATGGATGATTGCCCTGTGAGTGGTGGCAGAGTGCTCGGTGGCATAGCACACGCTCGTTGGGCTTCAAAGGCCCATTTGAGGTTGCATGTAAATACCCTATAAGCTTGGGTGAGAGATCTTGAGGGCACGGGCGCCACTAGAGAGGGGTATATACAAGAGGAGATTGCCAAGTTGCTTGCTTGAGAAAGGGACTTATGGTAGAGAGAGAGGGAGGCCCATGCCATTGCCACAGAGAGAGAGAGAGAGAGGTGTCAGCTACAAGTTGAGATAGGCCAGCTTTGTGGGTACATCGACGTTTTGATTAGTGAGATGAGGGGGCATATGATGCCTGTACCTCCTACACCTCATATTTCTAGCAGAGATCCTCCTATTTGTCGTCATGAGTTAGAGTATATGCCTGCTCCTCTTGGACCAACCGGTAGTTGGGGATATGCCCCCTTAGATGATTGGGCACGGGGCCTTGTACCAGATTAAGTGCCATTTCAGGCTTTGGGATATGCCCTAGATTCCTCAGTGGATTAAGCTGGTCCTTTTACAGGTTCCACTGCGGGTGATGATGCTGATGACGGCAACGCTGGGCATTTCGCTGATGATGCCATTAGAGATGATGATTCCCCTTAGGCCAGCCATGTATTGTTGTACCATGATGATGTAGCCCTTGCGTAGGCATGTTTTTCTCATTTTTCTTGTATTTTGTAGACATTTCCCCTTGGTGGGCTAGATATGTATATATTAGATTGCCTCTTGGTAGGTCTGGACTGTATGTATTATATTGCCTTTTGGTAGGCTTTAGACATGTATGTATTATATTGCCCCATAGTGGGCGCTGATGTATGATATTGCCTCTCGGTAGGCCCCTAATGTATGTATGGACATTGCCTCTTGGTAGGCCTTATATGTATGTTTCTAAATTTCACATGTTGGTAGGCTCTTGATGTATGATTCTTGAACATTTTCTCTTGGTAGGTCTTACATGTATGTTTCTGGATATCGTTTGTTGGTAGGCTCTTGATGTATATATGAACACTACCTCTTGGTAGGTCTTACATGTATGTTTTTGGATATCACCTGTTGGATAATGAACTTGGTCAATACTCGATACTGTGACAATTGTTCCGATGATGTCTCACATGTGTGTCTGGTCTATACTCTGTTTTAGCCTATGATGTTGTTTCACATGGTGCGAATCTAAATGCAGATTATACTTTCTGTCTCGCCTTCATCTGTCAGTCTGTCGACGCTTCGCGGCTGCTCAACTACCCATTGTAGCGATGCTTGCATGCCTCTCTACCTCTTTCGGCTTGAGAGTTGTTGTGGATATGGAAGTGTGTCATACCTCAGGTATGTGACTGGAATATGAGTCAGTTTTATGAATATTACTAAGGGTAAGTGAAGTTGCCATCAATTATTAGGTTTTTCTAGGTGCGATTAATCACTTAGCTCTATTTGATTTTAATACCGATCCTAGACTAAGGGTGAGTTTGGTTCAGCTTTTTGAAGTTGTGCTTTTTGAAAAAGTGGAGTTTTCAAAAAGTGCAGTATGAAAAAGTACTTTTTCAAAAAGCTGAGTGTTTGGTAAAAACTATTAAAAAGTGCTTTTTGAAAAAGCTGAGTGTTTGGCTATAACTTATAAAAGTGGTAGTTTGAGGGGTAAATTACTAAAAAGGACAATGTCTATATAAAGAAAATTCTTTGTTTTAATTACCTCTTTTAATGCAAGTCATGGACACAATAATTTCACAAAAATTTCACAACAAAGTCTATATAACAAGTTGTTAATGGTAGGGGAAAAAAAATGTCACTAATAGGTCTAGATAAGAACTAATAACAACTTACTATATAAACCTCATTATGAAATTGTTATAAAAATATTCTGTCGATAGGATTTTTCTTTTTTTTTTTCTTTTTTTTTTTGAAGAAAAATAGTACTAACTTAAAAAGTTTAGAGATATAATAAAATGTCACAATATTTTCATAATACTAATTTAAAATTAATCTTTGTAAAATAAAATTTTATTAACACTTATCTTTTAAATGAGTTGTTCTAGTACCCAAAATTTTTCTCCACCATATACTCTATAACATCACAGTTATGAAAAAGAAGTTGTAAAATGATCTATGTTCCTACTCTCTATATTTTCTTCCACGTTGCTTTACCCAAACTCAAAAACTCTTTTTTTTTTCTCACTTTTTTCTCATCCACACATTCACTTCGTCCTCATCTTCTTATCTTCCTTTTCTTTTACTTTCCTCCACATAAAGCCCCCCCCCCCCCCCCCCACACACACAAACAAGTCTGAGCTCTCTCTCGAGCTCCCTCTCTCTACTCCATGTCTCCAAAGGTTCCATTTATCAAAAACTCTACCGAATTCAAAAGGTTTTTTTTATAGATTAGATATGTAAGACGTAAACCAAAAAAAAAAAAAAAAAATAGAGAAGAGAAGAGGAAGAAGTAGCACAAAAGAAGAAGAAGATGAGATGCCGCAGCACAGCAGCATAGAGGAGCAAAAAAAAAAAAAAAAAAAAAAAAAAAAAACTATGGGCAATTTAGGAAAAAAAGAAATCCACCAACGGTAATATTTCTATTTTGAGAAAACGTTTTTGTGCGTTTTGCAACTGCAGCTTTGAGCTCCTTTTTGCAAATGCACATTTTCTTCACAAACCCAAAACGCAACTTTTAGCAAAAAGTTGCTTTTTGAACCTTACCAAACGGGCTTTAAGAAAATGGTTGTTTTTCCTAATCTAATGTATATGAGTAAAAAATCTTGATTCTTGAGTTTGGAAGTCTGGTTACACGTGGGGAAGGTATAAGGCACTCCTACAATGCCTGTCTGTAGACAGTCCTTTGTTTTGGTAAAATCATAATTTAAGGAAATTAGCAATTGAAATCAAGCTATTGGCATTAGTTTCGTGGCTTTAAATGTTTTAGGCTTTAAGGTTTGATCTTGGAATGGGTATGGTCTCGATTGATGCTTTCCAAGTGTGTTTGAAGTTATTGCCAAATTTCCAAGGTGAAAATCTATTAGCGCTTTGCCTCAGATGCGTCATAGCACGCAAAACGCTATTTTCACCAAACTTTCAACGTGAGAGTATGGCAATGGGGATGCCCCATTTTCACGGTGAAAATCTCGCAGAGTTTCACATCTGTGTATACGGTGTGCATTGACATGCTCATACTATGACGAGTCGAAGCCCTTCAGAGTGCCAAGCATGTTGATAAGTGTCGCATACACGGGGAAACCAATGTCACTTGGTGACATGGATTAAGACAATCACATCACAAAGATCGTGCACACAATATAGCATGAATATGCACCTACGACAATTGCCATGAGCACATACCCACATCACAAGGTCAAGAGCTCTCATGACTAGAAAGGGTCACTCATGTAGCCACAAGAGTCCATATACAAGTAGATATAGATATACATACATTATGCACAATGCTATCATGCAGGGCAGGAAAGTAAAACAGACATTGCCAACATCCTAAGGGTATGGCCCAGCAAGATACAGGAAATGTAAAATAGACATTGCTATACTTAGGGAACACGGCCCAAGCATAGAACAGGAAAAATAAAAGGGGTACATGGAGAGGAGGAACCCTAATACATGCTCTAGGGAAGAGGCTTTGGGAGAGGGAAAGAGAAAACCACTTTGGAGGGGCTAGGCCCCCTAATCTACTGAACATTGCCCTTTGTGGGCTTGCATCCTCTTGCTTTCATCTTTTCCTTTTTTGCCTACGCCTAGGAGGTCACACCCTTGCTTCAAGCGTCCTTGCTCCATGTGTGTACACGCAACAAACAAGGAAACAAGCTAGCAGACAAGAAAATAAACAAATAAAAGGAAAGCATGCTAAAAGACAAGCTAGGGAAAGATGCCAAACAGGGGCAAACAAACATGTGAAGCACATGAAGGGGCAAACAACATGTTATCAAACAAAAGGGGGTGTCTTAGGAGGACTAATGTAGGTTTGGATCGAGTGTCCATAGTTCCATTGGATTGGAGTATGGATGACGCATGGACTTATGCATGAACATGTAGGCAAGCGTGCAAAGATGCAAAGAAGCAAAGAAAGCCAAACAGGTGGTGCAAAGCAAGCAAGGCAAGCATATCAACATCGCAAGGAGCGAAGAAAGGTGCGAATCAAGCACATCAACACCACGGAGGTGTATCTCACAGGTGGTTACATCCAAACAAACCCTAGGAGGGAAGGATGTAACCATATAGGCAAATCCACTGGGGGCACAAAGCATGGCAAGGCTAAGATCTAGAGAGGATAACATGGAGATAAAACATAAAAACAAGCAAACATAGACATGCAAGGAAATGATCCAAACCTTTTAATATAGGCCTAGGTGTATGGATGTAGGCCTAGACCACAGGATCTAGATTTACACCCTACCAAAAGGGCCAAAACATAAGAAAGAGAGATATCAAGAGATTTAAGGGCTTTAGAAGCACATGGTATAGCAACCAACATAGATCTAAGCACACAAGCATGGCATGGAGAACATAAACACATAGATCTAAACATAGGGATGTACATCTAAGCTTAAACATGTAGATCTAAGAATAAACATGGCAAAGAACACATAGGCATGTAGATCTAATCTTAAACATGGCCAAGGGCCTCAAAGCATGTAGATCTAAGCATGAACATGACAAAGAACACATTGGCATGTAGGTCTAAGCATAAACATTGCAAGGAGCCTAACAACATGTGGATCTAAGCACATACATTAAATTTAGACATATCCGAACCCAAGAAGGCTAGGCCAACAACATCGAAGAGATAAATCATGGCATAAGTAAGGAAAAATGCTATAAAAACTATAAAGACATGTTAGGAAGCAAGAACATGCTAGGAAAAGCAATAAAACATTTTATTAGGCAAGATAAAGCTAAGGAAAGGTTATAAAAGAAAAGGGTGTGGATTGTAGCTAAAAAGCTACATCCACACCCCTAAACCTCAAATCCAAGGAGAGGAAGATTGGGTGCAAGAACACTACCTTAATGATTGTAGAAAAAAGAGGAGAATCTAAGGTGTTTGAAGGTGTTTAGGAGAGAAATTAGAGAGAGGAGAGAGAGAATTTGCCCAGGAAAACTGCCCAAAACTTTTTTTTTTTTTTTAGTGTGCAAAATAAGGGGTTTGTGGGTATTTATTCTAGAAAAATGACCCTTTGGCCTTTTGCTTGGTCCAACTTCCGATGTGTATTTGAAGGCATTTCTAGACTTTGATTGAGCTAATCTTAGTGTCCTTGGAAAGTTCTGGATGTATAGTTTTCAGAATACTAAAGAAATTGAAAATCCAACAGTCGTATCAAAAGTTATGGCCTCAGGAAGCACGCTGATGCGCTTTTCATATTTTTCTAGATATCTCAACCTTTTTAACTCCGATTTTGACCCATGAATAGTCATTGGAAAGGGAATTTTATAATCTTTGCAATGGCATTGGTTCCAACATGTTCTGACAGTCAAATCAAAATTAGGGTTTCTAGTGCCCTCGGGAATTAACCTCGATTCAAACTTGGTTAAAGTTGACGAAAATCACCGAGTAGCTTGGGTTTGATGTATAAACATGAAAAATGTTCTTTTGGGATGATTTCGACTGTCTTTTACTTTCGGTCAACCTAGGGTTGACCGGGACATTTTGGTCAATTTGACCGAAAAAGGCACTTCGATTACTTTGATGCCCGAATGGGTTGTGCTACATTGATCTAGATGTTTCCGCGGCCCCATGGAGAAAAGATAATATTTTGGAATTTTCAGGGTTCGACATGCAAATCGAGGGTGGACAAAATACGTTGTCTACAACTGCCCCTTCTTTATCTGACATCTTGAGTGCAATGAGAGGTGTCGAGTAAAGAACGTGATTCTACATTTTGTTGCCCCAAAATTGCTTGTGGAAACTGTGTTGTTCATGGGTCAATACTGGCCTTACTTGGCAAGATTGAGCTGCTGCAGCTGGTTTGGAAAATTTTTGGCTTAGTCCTTGATGCTGGGCAAAAGACTCTTTTTTTTTTTTTCATCATTTATCCCATGATGATGTTGGAAAATATGTGTTCACATGTTTTAAGTAGCATTGGTAAACTTGCATATGTCGGATGCTATGAAAACACGTGAAACACTAACAAAACTAAAAGAAAGCTGAGGTAGATATAAGAGACTATGCATAATAAAAAGGGAAAAATTTGAGAGGATTGAAAATGTGAAAACAATGCAATTTTGAGTGATGGTAGTTTTGGAAAATGTAGGATTAAACGGTTGCTGTCGAATCTGAACCTTGATGAATGCATAGGATGCATAGGACTAAACGGTTGTTGCTGAATTTGAATCTTGGTTAGACTAAACAGTCGCTGCCGAATTTGAATCTTGAAGAAGGCATAGGATGCTTAGAACTAAACGATCGCTGCTGAATTTGAATCCTTATGAATGCATAGAATGCATAGGATTAAACGGTCATTGCTGAATTTGAATCTTGGTGAGACTAAATGGTCGCTGACGAATCTGAATCTGGAAGAAGGCATAGGATGTTTAGGACTAAGCGGTTGTTGCCGAATCTGAATCCTGGTGAATGCATAGGATGCATAGGACTAAACGGTCGTTGCCTAATCCGAATCTTGGTGAGACTAAATGATTGCTGCTGAATTTGAATCTCAGTGAATGCATAGGATGCGTAGGACTAAATGGTCATTGCCGAATCTGAATCCTAGTGAGACTAAACGGTCACTGCCAAATTTGAATCTCGAAGAAGGCATAGGATGCCTAGGACTAAATGGTCGTTGCCGAATCTGAATCCTGATGAATGCATAAGACTAAACGGTCATTGCCAAATTTGAATCTTGGTGAGACTAAACGGTCACTGCCGAATCTGAATCTTAAAGAAGGCATAGGATGCCTAGCACTAAACGGTCATTGCCAAATTTGAATCCTGAGAGGGAGGTATTTTGAAAATTATGACATTTTTTGAGAAAACGTAATATTTTGGTATGAACATGCATGATATGTGTTAGGCAGTAGGGTTAGACATACTTACCTATTTACTTGCATTGCCAAATGTTCTTGGGCTTACTTATCAATCTTGAATTTGCCTCCGCAAGTATGTCTCGAGGGATGAGATTCGATGGTGCTCGCGAGAAGGCTCACACCTTTGTTCCATTCAAGTTGATTCGTCTAGTAGCGATGACGATACTGTGTTAGCTGGTGTAAAGGTTGCGCAGACCCTTCAAAGGCGCTTTGAACGAGGTGGTGATGACCTTACACCCCCTGGGGGCATATATATAGCACATCGTACTAGGAGTTGATGTTCGATGGAGACGGCCAGTGCCTCGTCTCAATCCTGCACTGGTTTAGGAGGCAGTTCTTCACAGTTCCTTCGGATCGAAGAGGGAGGAGGCCTAGGGGGTAAGGAGCTAGATGAAAAGCTCATGTTTGATGTAGAGGTTGATGATAGGGCCGAGCTAGGTCCAGGTGCTCCGAGGTGCCGCAATCGTAAACCGAGGTTTCTGCCTTGTTTGTGTGGGGTTGAGGCCTATATTGGAGAGGTTGATGATAGCATAGACGATACTCATCTTCATCATGGTCTGAAGAGGCATCCTTCTACTCAGATTTAGAAGGCTCAGGTATGTTCCTTTTTTCTCTTTCACTTGTCAAATCTAAATGTGTAGATATGAATGCTAGCTGGTCTTCATTCCTTCTTTGCCTATTCGACCCTGAGACGAATGTGCACTATCTCAGCTTTTTGATTGAGCAGGGCTTTGAGGTGTTCCTGAGGATTCCCCCTTATTCCATTAGGCATGTGATATTAGAGACTTTGGTGCAGTGATTCCATGTAGAGATTGGGACCTTTCATTTGTGCTGTGGGGAGTATGTAGTCCTTCCTGTTGACTAGACGGCCATTTTGGGCCTTAGATTTGGTGGGTATCCAATCCTAACTAATTTTGTAGATTTTGATGTTACGAGCGAGCTTTTGGGCATTTTCTATCCCTTTACCCCTGTAAGGAGACAGTATTTTGGACCTACCAACGAGCCTCAGATCCGTATGGAGTGGCAAAGGGTGAGCATACCCTGGGAGGTGGAGCTGGACGATATTTCTCTCAGGTGATTCTTTTACTTCATTTGTAGTTGCTTGTTTGGCAACAACTGGTTGGTGCTGACTTGAAGGCTACTAGGAGCCATAAGAGTAGTATCAAATATAGGGGCCTATGATTAGGGGTCCTTTTCTTATAGATTCTTCATCGCTTTCCTAAGGCAGGCTTCGGGACAAGACTTTAGGAGCTTAGAGGGTTGTTGGCAAATTTTGACATGGTGGGCATATGATTATATCCCAGTCCTGCGTCCACAGTATTTAAGCCTTTCTTTAGGGATATATCCTAGGGCATATGCCTGGTCCCACTGCACGATCACCAGAGTTGTTTTGACATAGCCGTCCACTTTTGACGCTGCATTGGATTGTGTCACTTGGGCGAGATACTCAATCGCCCCTATGACAGGTAGTTGTTGGCTAAGCATGAGGTTACCCATTCGATAGATGAGTTGCAAGCGCAGCGCTGGTTCTGAGCTTTGTCAAGTTGGGGTTTTTTCTTAGCTGAGAGGACCTACTATCAGGTTATGCCGGTCTTTAGAGTTCCTAGGGACCTACCTCAGGAGCTTTTGTGTATTGAGGTGATTTCGGACGACCTTGACTATATGACAAGCTCCTTCGAGTATTTCATCACGGAGGACACTACTTACTTCGCTTGGTTCCTACAGTCCTCAACTAGACCCATCATGGATGGTTGCCCTGTGAGTGGTGGCAGAGTGCTTAGTGGCATAGCACACGCTCATTAGGCTTCAAAGGCCCATTTAAGGTTGCATGTAAATACCCTATAAGCTTGGATGAGAGATCTTGAGGGCGCAGCCGCCACTAAAGAGGGGTATATACAGGAGGAAATTGCCAGGTTGCTTCCTTAAGAAAGGGACCTATGGCAGAGAGAGAGGGAGGCCCATGCCATTGCCACAGAAAGAGAGAGAGGTGTCAACTCCAGGTTGAGATAGGCTTGCTTTGTGGGTACATTGACGTTTTGATTAGCAAGATGAGGGGGCATATGATGCCTGTACCTCTTACACCTCATATTTCTAGCAGAGATCCTCGTATTCGTCATCATGAGTCAGAGTATATGCCTGCTCCTCTTGGACTAGCCGGTAGTTAGGGATATGCCCCCTTAGATGATTGGGCACGGGGCCCTGTACTAGATCAAGCGCCATTTCAGGCTTCGAGATATGCCCTAGGTTCCTCGGTGGATCGAGCCGGTCCTTTTATAGGTCCCACTGTGGGTGATGATGTTGATGACGACAATGTTGGGCACTTCGCTAATGACACCATTAGAGATGATGATTCCCCTTAGGCCAGCCATGTTTTGTTGTACCATGATGATGTAGGCCTTGCGTAGGCATGCTTTTCTCATTTTTCTTGTATTTTGTAGACATTTCCTCTTGGTGGGCTAGATATGTATATATTAGATTGCCTCTTGGTAGGTTTGGACTGTATGTATTATATTACCCCTATAGTGGGCCTTGATGTATGATATTGCCTCTCAGTAGGCTTCTGATGTATGTATGGACATTGCCTCTTGGTAGGCCTTATATGTATGTTTCTAAATTTTGCATGTTGGTAGGCTCTTGATGTATGATTCTTGAACATTTTCTCTTGGTAGGTCTTACATGTATGTTTCTGGATATCGCTTGTTGGTAGGCTCTTGATGTATATATGAACACTACATCTTGGTAGGTCTTACATGTATGTTTTTGGATATCCCTTGTTGGTAGGCCTTCAATGTGTGTATGAACATTGCCTCTTGGTAGGTCTTACATGTATGTTTTTGGATTTCGCCTATTACTAGGCTCTCGATGTATATATGAACACTGCCTCTTGGTAGATCTTGCATGTATGTTTCTAGATTTCACTTGTTGGTAGGCTCCTAATGTATGATGAACATTGCCTCTTAGTAGGTCTTACATGAATATTTGCCAATAGCATTTTAGCATTTAGGAGCCAGTTGCACCACTGTGGTCACTTTGCAGTACTTTCACGGGTTTACTGATAAAATTTGACATTGATTAACCCGCTGAGGGATATGGAAAGAGGAAAGACCGCATAAAATAAAATAGCCCCAGTGTAGGTTTTATGCAGTTCTTAACATGAGAGGAAAGGTTCCGGGCGGGATGAACCCGTTTTTGAGCATATTGATTAGCAAAAAATGGACTGAACCACACAAAATAAATTGCCCCAGTGTAGGGTTTTGCGTGGTTCTAAAATGATCAACCGACTTAAAGCAAGATTAGAATCGCATTGGATGATATGGGTTCCTTGACAACCCTAATGATGATCGTGGATTTCCCCAACAGTATTCTGGACTTGCCGTGCGATGGAATGCGCTGATTGTCTCGATTATCGACTGAATTGAATGATGCTTCGAGAAAAGTTCCCTTGAGTAATTTATCGTCGTGATCTTCACACCATGCTGGATGAATTGCTATTGGTGATTGGGAATGGCCTTGGCACTGTCCCATTACATGTCTTGACAACGAGGGCTGAACCGATCCCTGAACCGGGTGAACCAGGTTTTGAAAACGAGGTTCAAGATATTTCAAGATGCCAGACGAGATGCGCAAAGATAAATTGCCTCGGTATAGGTTTTGTGTGGTCTCGATTGTGTGAAAAAAAATCTTTTGAAGGACAAGTTTGCTGTTGAACCTATCGCGCACCACTATTAGTGCAAAAACTGAGGGAATCTTTGCCTTGTAGCTGTCTGAAACCCTCCATCCTTTGGATTCAAGTTTGGAATAGGTGTGGGTTTATGCTAGGGGGGTTGAAAAACCTTAGCACATGTCCCGAGGGGCAGTGGCCCTTCGAGGTGCGTTGGCTTCGAGAAGCGTGCATAAAAGTTAGATGCCTCCCAGACCTTCCACATTCTAGTTTGCAACTTCTAGGGCCTTCTCTTGCCATTTTTCTTCACTGAAAACTCCTAGAAACACTATTTTTCTTCACTTTTCTACACATATTTGCATCAAAACTCTAGATTCTTTCAGATCTGAGCATGGATGTTCTTGGGCTCAAAACTTATGATACTGTGATGAAGCTTGAGTAGGAGACTTTTCATGAGAAGGAGCTTAATAGACGGTGGACTTCATTCTCTTCCAAGGATTGGGCCTACATCAAGTAGTTCCTTTGGAGATGCCACTTCACTCTTTTGCACTTCTTTGGATTGGCACTTACTAGAGGCCATAGCTACTTGTTGGGATCTCGCTTTGAGTTGCATCACTATTAGGGATGTGGACTTGGTCCCTATTTTATCGACTACCAACTCAATCTCACTTTCGCAAGCGGTTGGCGGAGCTATTAGGCCTAAAGACGCTTGTTGTGGATGTTCTAACCCGATATGGGAGCGTTTGGGGGGTAGCATCCCTTTCGATTTTTTGCCTTGTCAGTTTGGCAAAGCTGAGTGCCCTGCTGCTTATCGAGGAAACTTTGTGGATTTGGAGGAGCATTGAACCTTCTACAGGCTCCAGGCCTTTATGGTGGCCTTCTTTAGCTTAGTGCTATTCCCTTCTTAGTCGGGTTCTATCAGCGTTACAGTTCTACCTTGGTGAGTACTCTGCCTCATAGCACTTCTTTTATTCCCCTTCTCATCTCTAAGACTATTCAATCTCTTTCTCTGTGTTGTGAGACAGATAGTGGTAGGCTAGGTTGTTGTGTGCATCTGCTGCAGTTGTGGTTCTGTAGTCATCTAAGTGTGATATCTAGGCCACAGCCTGCTAGGTTCTTAAGGAAGAATTGGGTTAAAATCATTGTGGCCCTTGATCTTCCTTTTACTAGGGACACCGTTGGTTGGTTGTAGTATTTGTTTGGCTTGGGTCTCACTGACTGGACATGGAAGGTCAAGTAGGGAGTTGCTAGGTGGCAAGGTTGGACCCATTGTGTTGGTTTGCTTGGCATCCCTTTGGTGGCCATCTGGGGTTGTACAGGGTACTTTCCAGGTATGGCCTTAAGGTAATTCGAGGGCGATCAGCATGTCCCTTTTTTTTAGTGATCTTCCTGTCATTACTTGTGATTATAGGCTCCAGGATATCAACACAATCATCATAGATCGCATTTTTGGCTTCTGGTAGGAGTGCAGGTCGACTATTGACTATCCTACTTGTCTTGGGGACGATCATGAGTGGTCTACTGTGGAGTTTAAAGAGTGGAGGGCCAGTAGGGACCCATGCTTCATTGTTGATTTATCGAATCTAGATCCTCTTGATCCCTGCCTTTCGGCTAACATATTGAGGGATTATGCACTTGAGTTTGAGGTTAGAGTTAAGAGTACTCTTAGAGACCCAAGGGAGTGCCTGACAGAGGCTATTAGGGACAGAGACTGCTGCAGGGAGCTTCTTGATGCCATGGTGGATGATTATGATAAGATGGGGAGAGCCTATGAGGCTGAGCTCGCCACCTTTAGAGTAGAGCTTGAGCAGAAAAGTCCGGCTCTTTTAGCCAAGGAGGTGGAGTGCATTCAGTCTGAAATCCCGAGTCACTAGCTTGGAGAGTGAGTTGGTAGATCTTACTCAGAGATTCATTGTCTTAGGCCAGATAAGTGATGAGGAGAGGGCCATAGTGGAGGCCAGACGTGCTAAGGTGAGCAACAGGGCTGATGATTTAGCATTGAGGCTATTAGAGGCTAGATCCTTCATCCATTCCACTTTGAGCTTGGAGTATGGGCCAGCTGATAAGCCTAGTGAGCCACAGTTGGCTTTTTGTTGCCTTCAGACTGAGGTAGCCGAGAAGAAAGAGGCATTGAAAGTTACTACTGCAGAGGTTAGAACCTCGCAAGCTTTCCTTGATACAGAGAGGCAGGGCTGCACCTGGAGTCCTAGTATGGAGAGGGAGTTGGTTCATCTTCGACATTCATATGGCTAACTTAGGGAGATTTCTAGAGATTTGGGCTTTGATGCAGTAGGGTTGCTTCGTACCTATTCCTTAGATGATCCGATTCTTCTCATCAGTTTTGGGAGGCTATACAGGGTGGTATCAGACCATTTGGGCCACGTTTGACTTGTTAAAGTCTTTTATGTTTCTTTTCATTTCTGCACATGAGCTATGTAGTTAGTATTCCACCACATACGGAAAGGTCCGTTGTAAATTGCTAGGCAATTGCGTATGGCCTTCCACTTTTGGATTTTTAAAGCACAGTCTAGTTTGTAAGGCATACTTAAAAATGGAAAACAGGTGGAAACAAAGATGTTTTTGTGTTTATTAACTATCAGGAGATATTTATATCTATGAGATTTGTGTTTTGGATGCATAATGATGAATGCATGAAAGGGTTAGAAAGGCACAAAACAGGCATGTTTAATGAATATGTGCGCAAATGTTTTGAAAATGCAAGATCATACAAATAAAATGGTAAATGGAAGTCTATGCATATCAATATCTTAGGTTCCAAAGGATACATCCTGTTTTAGAGAGATATTTTCATTTCCCATTAGGGCACATCTTCCATTGGCATGGGCCATAAAATCTTTGAATAAAACCACGATGGGCCACGTGTATTGCAAACATAGAGCAACCCAAGAGGGTGCATACTTCTTCCATTGATCTTGATTATAAAACTAAGTGGATTCAACTGACTGATTTTTCTTTTAAGATGTGACTGGGCCAAGGTGGCTATCTACGTACCTCCACTGGGAAGGATCAAGTCATCACATAGTTCAATTGACATTTTTTGATTACCTTAATTTTTGCCTAGACCACCCTTTCGGGTTTTCAATCTAGCAGGCTCTCTCACGCTTTTTCTTTTGCTCTCCTTTTGCGTAGACCGCCCTTTCGAGTTTTCAATCTACCTTTTCATATTTTTTTTTTGTATTTATTTATTTATTTATTATTTTTGTTTTTTTTTGTTTTTTTTTTCCATTTACATAGGAATGTAGAAAAAAAGGTTGCACTTGGAGGCTCCTTCATGCAAAGTACTGTATGACAGCATCCAAATTGGTGGGTATATTGAAGTCATTCCCATCCGTGTCGGCTAAGATCAAGGCTCCTCCGGAGAAGGCCTTCTTCAACACATATGGGCACTCGTAGGTCGGGGTAAAATTTCCTCTGTAATTAGGCATGGCCTGGTTACGCTTCTTCAAGACTAGGTCACCTTCTTTAAAGACTCTGGGTCTAACTTTCTTGTTAAATACTCACCCGACATGACGTTGGTACAACTATGCATGGCATATTGTGATCATGCACTTCTCGTCTATCATGTTCTGTTGCTCATATCGAGAATGGGCCCATTCAGCTTCTAACAGCTCTGTCTGTGATAAGATTCTAAGAGATGGGATCTCTACCTCTGTAGGGAGTGAGAATGGCTTCCATGCTGTAAACCAAGGAATACAGGGTCGCACTTGTGGAAGTACCAACAAATTGCGATAGGCGCATAAGGCAAATGGCAAGAACTTTTGCCTATCCTTATAGTTGTTTGTCATCTTTACCAAGATCTTGTTTATGTTCTTGTAGGCAACTTCCACCGCACCATTCATCTGAGGACGATAAGAAATCGAATTCTGGTGTTCAATCTTGAACTGTTGGCAAAGTTGCTTGATCATTTTCCCATTTAGATTTTTTTCGTTATTTGTAATGAGCTTTCCTAGTACGCCGTAGCGGAAAATGATTTTTTGTTTCAAGAATCGGGCCACCATAGCTTGGGTGACGCTTTTGTAGGAAGTGGCTTCCACCTACTTGGTGAAGTAATTGATGGCCACCAAGATATACTCATGCCCATTGGAGGCTTTTGGAATCGCAGGTCTGATGACATCCATTCCTTAGGCTGAAAAAGGCTATAGTGCTACTAGAGAGCGCAGAGGTTAGGGAGGAACATTCTTTCTATTCTGATAGACTTGGCAATGGTGGCACATCCTGACATGCTTGATGTAGTTGATTTCCATGGTGAGCCAATAGTAGCCGGCTCTCATGATTTTTCAAGCCAACAGGGGTCCACTAGCATGGACTCCAAGCAAGCCTTCATACATTTCTTCCATCAAATGGTTAGCCTCAGGGGCGTCTATGCATTAAAGCAAAGTTGTATCATAGTTCCTCTTATACAAGATGTCCCCACTCAAGAAGAATTGGCACACCATGTGCCTAATGAATTTCTTATCACTGTCTGTGGCCTTAGGCGGGTATTCACTATCTTTGATATCTTGGTACCATGGCTTCCCGTCGATTTTAGCTTTGACGTTCATGCATTCTTCAATATTCATGCAGTAGGCTGGCATGTCGCAGACCTCTATGCATAATTGTCGCATATCATCTCATTTTGCCAACTTAACCATGCTAGCTAGGGTTGCTAAAGCATTTGTGAATTGGTTGTGTGCTCGGGGAAAATAAGCAAAGGTGATGTTCTGGAACTTTGGGATTAGGCGGCTAATGCACTTCTAATACGAAATCAACTTGGTGTCTTGGGTTTGTGACTTTCCTTTTATTTGGGAGATAATTAATAGGGAATCTCCAAAGACGCTTAGATCACACACGTCAAACTCTAAGGCAACTTGCAGGCTTACTATGCACGCCTTGTACTCTGTGACGTTGTTTGTGCAATCAAAATTCAGCTTGACTGAAACAGGGATTTGTTGCGCCTTAGCATGGGCCTCGCACAAGTTACGGTAGTATATACTCTACTACACCATGCGGTTGATTTCTCACATGGACCTTATCAAGTACATCTTTGAAAAGCCTGCCCTTATGGGAAGATCTCCCATTGGTAGATGTTGCTATTCGAGTTCGATATTGTGTTTGTGACGCGAAAGGCCATTAAGGGCCAAGCCATAGCCCATTACCTAGCGAACCAGCCATTGAATGATCCATAATTTTTAGAATCCCTCTTCCTAGATGAGGATGTTTTAGCGATAGAGCCTGAACCAAGTGTTGCCGCCCGGCCCAGAATGGAGAACCGTCAGGCCTTTGTCCGACCACCTGCCGTGGCGACGCTTCACGTGTGCGGGGCCTGTTGGAGGCTCCTCTCGAATGACTGTGTGCTTGGTGGTTCGCGCAAAGCTTCGGGTGCTTTCTCTCTCTCTCTTTCTCTCTCTCGGTGGAGGAAGGTAGGTCTACCTTTGAAGTTGTGGTAGGAATCTTGGCCAAATTTTAAGGGAATTACCAAAGGTAAGTGAAGTCGCCACCAATCATTAGGTTTTTCTAAGGTGTGACTGGTCACCTGTTTCTAGTTGATTTTATTACCAATCCTAGGCTAAGAAAAAGGACATTTTTCCTAATCTAATGTGGATGGCAAAAAATCTTGATTCTTAGGTCTAGAAGTTTGGTTACGTGTGGGAAAGGTGTTAAACACCTCACAACGCCTATCTAAGGACAGTCATTTGTTTTGATAAAACCTTAATTTTTAGAAATTGGCAGTAAAAACATGATTTTTGGCATTGGCTTTTGAGGCTTTGAATGCATGAGGGCTTTGAGGTTTGGCTTTTGAATGGGTGTGGTCCCAATCTATGCTTTCCTAAAGCATTCGAGCAAATTGCCAGATTTCCACGGCGAAAACCCGGTGACATGTCACCTTGCTTTCATAGTAGGAATTAGGCATCACCATGTGATGATCACATTGGAAAGGGGCAAGTAGGTAAATATATACATACATCATGCATAATGCAAGCATGCAGAGTAGGAAAGTAAATGCCTACATCCCTAAAGCATGGCCCAAAATATAAGTGCATGAAAATAAACAGGGGTCGCAGGTCTGTGGTTATACCTTATACAAACCATCTAAGACGAATGGTACATGGCATGTCATACCTTATACAAACCATCTAAGAGAGAAAGGAAGGAGGAAAGAAGGGGTTTAAAAGAGTACATAACCAAAGGGAAAGGCTAAACTCCTAAACCTACTGAACACTACTGCTTGGCTTAACCACATGCTTGCATCTGTGCCCTTTTTGCCTGTGCTTGGGAGACTATGCCCTAGCTCCAAGCATCCTCGCTCCATGTGTGTACATGCAAAGGCAAAGGCAAGAAACCAGTAGATAAGCAATGGAAAGAAGAGACACAAAGAGCATATGAAAAGGCATAAAGCAGATAAGCATGATAGGCATGGCGAACAGAGAAGCAAGGATATAAGCAACCAAGTGATAAGGCAAACAAGCAAGATACCAAGCCGACAAGCAAAAAGGCAAACAAGAAAACGAGCAAACAAAAGGTGGTGTTCGCGAGGGACAAATGTAGGTTTGGATCGGGTGTCCATAGCTTCATTGTGTTGAAGTATGGATGACAAACTAGCAAGCAAGACTCATGCATGGACATGTAAGCAAGCGTGTAAAGATGTATAAAGCAGATAAGCATGATATGCATGGCGAGCAGAGAAGCAAGGATACGAGCAAACAAGCGATAAGGCAAACAAGCAAGATAGCAAGCCGACAAGCAAAAAGGCAAACATGAAAGCGAGCAAACAAAAGGTGGTGTCCATGAGGGACAAATGTAGGTTTGGATCGGGTGTCCATAGCTTTATTGTGTTGAAGAATGGACGACACACTAGCAAGCAAGACTCATGCATGGACATGTAAGCAAGCGTGTAAAGATGCATAGAAAACCAAAGGGTGGCACAAACAAGCATGTTAAGCATATCTTCGCACGAAGCGGAAAAGGGAAAAGGTGTGCATGAGGAAACCGGCGTCATGGTGATGCATCCCAAATGGTTACATCCAAACAAGGCCTCATGGGCGTCGAATGTAACCGCACAACCACAAACCCGCTAAGGGCGTCAAGCATGGCAAAACCTTGAATAAGAGAGGCTAACACAAGCATAAAGCGTAGAAGCGAGCAAGCATAGACAAGCAAGTAGGGGTGAACCAAACCCTTTGATATGAGCCCTGGTGTATGGACATTGACAAAGACCATAGGGTCTAGATCGGGTCCTAAACATTAGGCCAAGACACAAGAAAGAAAGACAAAGAGACAAAAGGGCTACAATAGCACATGAAATGACAAACATAGCCTAGGTCTAGGCACACAAACATGGCATGGAGCGCACAAGCACATGGAATATAGCATAAAGCATGTAGAGAACATAGATCCAAGCACATAGACATGTGAGAACATAGATCTAGACATATAGGCATAGAAACATACATGTAGACATGTAGAAACTTAGCACATAAACATGGAAGAACGTGGATCCAAGCATATAAGCATGTGAAGACAATGATCTAACCATATAGCATGAAAATAAATACATAAAACACATAGATCCAAGCAAGGCATTGTCAACAACGTCATACAAGCATGTGAGCATGTAACCCTAACGTCTACCTAGAACAAAAGAAGCAAAATCATAGGAAAACATGGCATAAAACCCTAAGCATGTAGATCTAAACATATAAGCATGTAAAGATGTAGATCTAAGCATGAAACATGGCATAAAGCATAAAATCAATGAGATTTAAGCTAGAAACACAAAGAAAGCAAGAAACATGCTAAGGAGAAAGATAAATCATGTTATTCAAGAAAAAATAGCAAGATAAATGCTAGAAAAAGATTTAGAGGGTTAGGGTTGTGGATGGTAGCCAAAAAGCTTCATTCACACCCTTAAACCCTAAATCCTAAGTGTAGAACCAAGGAAAAGAAGATCGGGTATAAGAATAATACCTTGGGTTTTTTGGTGAAGAGAGAAGAATCAAAAAGCTTTGCTGTATTTTTTTGGTGTTTGGAAGAGAGAAAAATATGTAGAAAAACCAGGCATAGAGCAAAATTCAGGAAAATGTGATCTCTTTCAGGTCTGAAGGGTGCCTTGGGCTATTTATAGCACCAGCCCAAACTACTAGGCGACGGCCCTTCAAGGGCCGCCAGCCTCAAACCTCCTCTGATCAAGTTGATCTTGGCAAATTTGGAAAGGTTTTGACTTCCTATTTTTGAAAAGGTATGGAACTTGAAAATCCAACGGCCGGATCAAAAGTTATGGCTCTCAGAAGTTAACGGTGCATCAATCGATGCGTCATCCCATTTTTTGTGATATCTCGGCTGTTCTAATTCCAATTTTGACCCATGAATAGTCATTGGAATGAGAATCTGATAATCTTCGCAATGGCGTTGGTTTCAACCCATTTTGACAACCGGATCAAAATTAGGGTTTTTGGGCCTACTTGGGATTGACTTCAGGTTAAATTTGGTCAAAGTTGTTAAAAATCTCTGAGAAGCTCAAGTTTGAAGTAAAACCATGAAAAATGTTATTTTATGAGGGTTTTGACCTCGTTTGACCTTCGGTCAAACCTAGGGTTGACCAGGGGCATTTTGGTCATTTTTGCTGAAAGAGGCACTTCAGTTGCTCCGGTGCTCGAACAAGTTGCCCCACGTCATTTGGGATGTTCTCACGGCCCCATGAAGAGAAAATAATATTTTTGGATTTTTTGGGGCTTGACACGCAAATCGAGAGTGGACAAAATACGGTATCAACACCAAACAATGTAGAAACATGGCGTTGTGCAGGGCATATAGCATACAAACAAAAGGATAGATTTCATTGTTATCATATATATATTTATATAACCTTATATGAGTAATCTCGTGCTTGGGGTTTTCGAATTGTAATTCCATTGCGTTTATAGAGTTTTTGCCATTTTGTATATAAGTTTAAGGAAATTCAAACAATGGTTTTGAGATAAACGTCATTCGGGCTGTGATTCATCTAGGTAATATTTATGGTCGTTTTATCTTTTTTATCTTTTTTTTTTTAAATGTGTTATGTGGGGGGGGGGGGGGGGGGGGGGGGGGGTGGTGTGGGGTGGGGGGGGGGGTGGGGGGGGTGTGGTTGTTGTGTTGTTTGTTAAATAAAGGACTTAGTTACAAGTAGCTGGCCATAAGGCCCTACCATATGACCTTCTAAGTTGCGATAGTAACCAATAGAGAAAGAAATTGAGTGGTAGATTCTCGTCTTAAGGAGATTAAGCTTTTCGTTATTCTTAACGATAAAACTTACCAAAGGCATAACATGACAAGCATGGCATTTATTTTATAACATTAAATAAAAGTTCTCTACATAACCACCTGAAGCTTAAGGACCTCTGTTATGTTCTTCTTTGCTTTCTGTAACTAGTTCCCATTTTTAATTAAGCGTATTCAGATTGAAGGAATAAAAAAAGATCCCTAGTTTCGTAAGCACTATATTCCTCCAATGCATAGAGAAGACGAGGAAGTAAATTTGGATGATGTTTGTGCAGTTTTTGATGACATTGAGGTTGGCTGTTATTTCTTTCATGCTATATGCGATTGTCTTTCTTGTTTAATTAAGAAATTTTCTAATGAATGCATACAGAGTTTTGTTTTTTTACAATTTTACCATTAAATCATTTGTACTAGTTTACCAAGTTCAGTGTATTTAAACCTTAACTTTTGCTGTGTAGACCATTTTTCTATGGCATATTTTATGTGCCTAACTTGTTTTCTAATTATGTTCAGTGACTATTGGTATATTGCAGAACAACTATGTAGCTGAGCAGTCAGAAAATCATTAAGGGGGTCCTTTGATAATGAATCAGCCAAGGAGATTGCATAAATGCTTTGCATAAAAGGATAGCAGGGGCGGCTGCACTTGTACTTTAGGGGGTTCAAATGAACCCCTGACTCGAAAATAAATAAATATAATATATATATATATATATATAATATTTTTTATTAATTTAATTACCCTTAAAAATATTTTTCACAACTTAGCTTAAATCTTGCATACTCTGATCACAAATCAATTTAGCCCAAAATCAAACAACATAGATCAGCTCATCCCAAAACTAATTAACAACACAAATAACAAATTACTCTCCCTTTCTCTCATGAATCTCATCTCATCTCTCTTCTCTGTCTGACTTTCTATGTATCTCCGACTCTAAGAGTAAAATGTGAGTGTTTGTGAGTTGTGAATATTTTTCTTTATTATAAATTTATATTATATATATGTGTGAGAGAGAGAGAGAGAGAGTGTGTGTGTGTGTGTGTGTGATACTAATTGTGTGCATTATTATTATTATTATTTTTTGTTATAATGTTATTTGTGTGAATTGTGAAGTGTGTGAATGTGTACATGTATAGTATAAATATAATATAATTTTATATAATTTAATAACCAAGAAATACAGAAGATTTGTTACATGTGTATATTGTTATCATCTATACTATCTATAAGAGGATTTCCCTATTTGGACTGGATTTTTATGTGGTTCAGAAATACCACTAAACTTTACGTTTATCTAGGGAAAAACTTGAAAACAACTAGGTAAAAATATATCTCCAGATCCACTTAAAATGCCTACTGTGAGCGACTGCGCTCCTTGGAGGGGTTCTCTCAAAAAAGAGATTCAGGTGCTTAGGGCACTTCTCTTTTGGGGTAATTGTGTGAAGTCGCCACTTATTTTTTATACAAAAAAAATAAGAAAAAATAACATACAATTACATGTCCAAAAATTCCTCAAATGTTATTAATTGATTATGGAAATACAATTACATCATGGTAGAATAACTTTACAAGGTTTTGGTCCTAATACAATCTATGTAAAAATTACAAAGTTTTGATCCTAGTTACAATTTACCAAAAACAAAAGACAAAACACTAGTCTACTTATCCAAAAAAAACTAAGTTCAAGGCTAGGTTATGGAATGGGAAGGTGTTAAGCACCCATTTTGCCTAGACAGAGTCTGGTCTTCTAGACTCTAATGAATATTATATACCCTTTTTGTATGACATTGAATGATATGCATGTAACAAACACTTTACTTGACAAAATTAGTTTGAACAAATTCGTCTTATGAATATGTCCTCTTCAAAGAAAAATCAGATCTGTTTTGTAAGGTTGAGAATAATGAAATTTGGTTGATAAAAATTAGATTTGTTTTGTAAAGGATAAAAAAAATGAGATTTGGTTAGTAAAAATCAAATCTGTTTTGTAAAGTATAAAAAAAGAAAAAAAAAGAAATTTGATTAATAAAAATCAGATTTGTTTTGTAAAGGATAAAAAAAATGAGATTTGGTTAGTAAAAATTAGATATGTTTTGTAAAGGATAAAAAAATTAAAAGAGGATTCATATTCATAATTCAAATCTATTATGCATGCATCACAGATTTATGGAATGACATATAAAACAAACTTAACCTAGCTACTAATTCATTCTTTGAAGTTCAAAATCTGCAATTTTTATTCAAGAAGAGAACTTTTTTTGAAAAAATTTAGGATCTATATTTAGTAAAAATATAGATATGTTTTTGTAACCAGAAAAATTTTCAGATTTGTATTTAATGAAAATACAGATCTGTTTTTGACTAAAAAAAAATTGTCAGATTTGTATTTAATGAAAATACAGATTTGTTTTGTGACCAGAAAAATTTTCAGATCTGTATTTAATGAAAATACAGATCTATTTTGTGACCAGAAAAATTTCAGATCTGTATTTAGTGAAAATACAGATCTGTTTTTTACTCAAAAAATTTTTAGATTTGTATTTAGTGAAAATACAGATCTGTTAATATTAAAAAAAAAAAAAAAAAGAGTTTCAGTGATTAATTGCAGATTTTGAAATCAAAGAAGAATTAAAACATGTTAATCAACTAAAGAACATGTCAAAGAAAATTCCAACTAAACATGGCAAATATGAATTATGAACAAGATCATGATTAAATCAAACATATATTAACAAAAATCATGCAATGAACAATCACAACATATTAATTAATGGAAAAGAAAAAAAACAAACATACGAATGAAACTGAATACCTCTTGTATGAGCGTACCCTTCAATAGAAGAATGTTTTAGAAATCAAAGAAATTTTCACTTCTTTGAGGTCTAAAATACTTTACTTTCAAAAAAGAAGTTCTTAAAACTAAGGCTTCCAAAACGTCTTTAACGTAAGGGGAGCAGAGAAGTTAGAAAAGAAGGGCCTAGAAAGAAGGGTAAAAAAAAGGTACTGAATGTTGGGAGGCTTCCCCTATTTATAGAGGTTAGGATGCTTGAAAAATAAGCTGAATAAGATTAGATACGAATTGGAACACGTCTTTATCTCTAAAAATTCGAAAAAAATAGGTTTTATCTTAATCAGGAGGTTCTCGAGCCGGGCCAAACATTTGGGCCAATCGGCACTTGGAAAGTGTTGATCGACACTTGCCATGTACCAATCAGCACTCCAAGAGTGCCGACGGCCTTCTTGGGTGCCGAGCCCCTTTTTCAATTTTGGTTCAATTTGGACTCCTTTTTTGAGGACTTTTTAGCTGGGAATTGCACCTAGACGTGTTTTTTAATTCATATTCTAAAAATTAATCCCTTTTTCTTGATAGTTAGGTCTTTAAAGTAATAATTATCTAATAGATAAATATTCTAAAATGACTTAATTATCCACAATTTCTTTGTTATCTGATTATCCACTTTATTCCCATGCAAGCAGGCTTATTTTTGACACTAACCAATAGCCAATCACATAATTTTTTAATTAATTTTAATTTTTTAACCAATTAGAATTAATTTAAAATCAATCATGCGTGGTCGATTCCGCCCAAACAAAATGCATGCAGACTGTGAAAACTTAATCGTGTGATTTCTTTCAATCTGACGGTTCGATTTAGGAATCGAGCATACCATCGTGATCATCAGAATCTCAAGAA